>CM042694.1:238257308-240657308 GCA_023614405.1 Avena insularis | reverse complement strand
GTGGACACACAACTTCTCGAAAATATTTACCTTGCAAGGGTGCACTACTATATCCAAACACATGTTTAACCCTTCAGGAAACATATTATGCATGCCTTCCAAATCTCACAACAAGAACTGTCCCATAACTACACGAGTATCTAGAGGTATCACGTACTGTGTTGATCCAACCAGGAGGTACGATGATTCTCAAGGATGGTACAACATTTGTGTCTATGGTCGAGAAAGATTGGAGCTCCACCATGGAAGATGACATCTCGGCCATACCGTGTTTATGTATACAATGCAGATGTTGTCCACCAAAATATCAAATCATCATCATGTCCGAAGACATATTATAGTCATAATGTTCGAGGACATATTTGCATATAGACCAAATGGAAAACCAATTTGTGATCCTTTGGATAAATGAATAGCTCTGGTAGTTGAGGGAGGGATCCTACAGGACCCCACGTTTGATTAGCGCGATCAACTCAGAACTAGTATCATAGAATGAACGGGTCCTAGATCGACTGAAGTAGTCCCCAAAGGTGGTCGCTGATACATTGCAAATCTATAATTTTTGATGTTCCATGCTTGGTTTTATCCATTTTCTTGTGTTTTGTCCACACTTTGGAGTACTTTTCATATGATTTCTTGGACTAACCTATTAACAAGAGCCACAGTGCCAGCTGCCTGTTTTGTGCTGTTTTTGGTTCCAGGAAAGTCAGAAAAATGAATATTCTCGGAATTGGATGGGACAAAAGCCAAAGTGCCTATTTTTCCGGAAGTCATCAGATGCCAAAATAAGAGACGGAGAAGGGCTGGGGGCCGGCCACACCACCTGGCCGTGCGGCCAGGGGCGGCACCCCCTCGGCCTCTCCTTCCGCCTATAAGATGCCCTCGGGACGAAAACCCTAAGTACCCGATCAAAAATCCATGAAAGAGTCTGTAGCCACCGTCATCTCCATCCCTAGATCGGGAGGGATCTGAAGCTCTTCCCGGCACCCTGCCAGAGAGGAGAATTCACCCTGGAGGCCTTCTTCATCATCATGCAAGCCTCCAGCGTGATGCATGAGTAGTTCATCCTTGGACTACGGATCCATGTAGTAGCTAAATGGCTGGTTCTCCTCCTTTGTGCTTTGATGTCTAGATCTTGTGAGCTCTGTTCATGATCAAGATCATCTATTTGTAATTCTTCATGTTGTGTTTGCGAGGATCCGATGGATATTGAGATGCTATTTTTGATTGATTATTGATTCTATCATGTCTTTGTTATTTGTGATCTTGCATGCTTTCCGTTGTTAGTAGCTATCTTGGCCAAGTAGATGCTAGCAACTCCAAGAGTTAGTATTTATGCTCGATAGTGGGTTCATGCCTCTAGTAATGGGAAGTGATGTAAATCTCTAAGGTACTAGATGTCTTTGTTGCTACTAGGGACAAAACAACAATCCTTTGTTCATAGAACAATCGTATTATTTACTTTACATAATTAAGTAAGCAATAATCTGTTGCTTGCAACTTAATACTGGAGGGGGTTCACATGATAACCTGAAGGTGGATTATTAGTCATAGATGCAGTTGGATGGCGGTCTATGTATAATGTTGTAATGCCCAATCAAGTTCCAAAGGAGTCAAGATGATTAGTATATGCTTGTATGCTTTCTTGATGTTTGTCAATTGTCCCGCTGTAATTTGTTCACCCAGCATGTTATCTATCTTAAGGAGAGCCACCTCTAGTGAACTATGGATCCCGGTCCTTTTCTTTACATACAATCTATAAACTGTTTATTACTTGTGTTTACTTTCTGCAAACTTTTACTTCCTTCCATTCGATACGTTTAATCCTTTGTTTTCAGCAAAACACGATGAGATTGGCAACCTCATCGCAAGTTGGGGACAAAGTTCTGTGGTTGTGTTGTGTAGGTCTCCACGTTGCTACTAGCACCGGTAGTGCGCCCTGCCAAGGCTCAGCTAGCAACACCTTTGGGGTGTTTCCTTGCTCCTACTGGTTCGATTAAACCTTGGTTTCATAACTGAGGGAAACTTGCTGCTGTGCTCATCATACCTTCCTCTTGGGGTTCCCAACAAGCTCTACATCAACACTGAGCCATCAAGCATATTTTCTGGCGCCGTTGCCGAGGAGTCAAGGACATCTTCACAAGGGGAGTCCCTCATAACCAATCTCTTTACTTTGTTATTTTGTTTTGCTTAGTTTCTTTTTGCCTTGTTTGCTTGTTTCTTTATCAAAAACACAAAAAAATAGTTTTACAAGTTTGCTTTCTTTATTGAAAACACAAAAAATGACTCCTCTTGAAAACACTAAGTTGTGTGACTTCACTAGCACCAACAACAATGATTTATGAGCACACCTATTACTCCACCTATGCCTGAAGATACTTTCTTTGGGATAAAACCTGCTTTGCTCAATCTTGTTATGAGAGAACAATTTTCTGGTATTGGTAATGAAGATGTTGCTGCCCATCTAAATAACTTTGTTGAACTTTGTGAGATGCAAAAGCATAGGGATGTAGATGATGATATTATTAAGCTGAAATTGTTTCCTTTCTCTTTGAGAGGAAAAGCTAAAGAATGGTTGAATTCCTTAACTAAGAATAGTATTGATTCTTGGACTAAGTGCAAAGATGCTTTCATTGGAAAATACTATCCTCCTGCTAAGATTATATCTATGAGAAGTGAAATAATGAAGTTTAAACAATCTGATAATGAACATGTTGCTCAAGCTTAGGAAATAATGAAATCTTTGGTAAAGAATTTTCCCACTCATGGACTGACTGCTTGGATGATCATCCAAACTTTTTATGCAGGATTGAACTATTCTTCAAGGAACCTATTGGATTCTGCTGTTGGAGGTACCTTTATGACCATCACTTTGGGTGCTGCAACAAAACTTCTGGACAATATGATGGTTAATTATTCTGAATGGCATACTGAGAGAGCTCCACAAGGTAGGAAGGTAAATTCTGTTGAGGAAACCTCCTCCTTGAATGATAAGATTGATATTATTATGTCTATGCTTCTGAATGGGAAAGCCTATATTGATCCAAATAATGTCCCTTTAGCTTCTTTGGTTGCTCAAGAAGAGCAAGTTGATGTGAACTTCATACGAAATAATAATTTTGGCAATAATGCTTATGGTAATAACAATTATAGGCCCTACCCTCCTAATAATACTTATGGTTATAGTGGTAAACCCTGAATACCTAGTGAAGAAAGAATTTTAGAAGTTGAAAGAGCCACTAAAAACTTCATGCAAATGCAATATGAGCAAAATAAAATATTTACTAAAACTATGGAGGAACAATCTACCATCTTGAAGAACATTAGCCATCAACTTGAGAGTCTAAATAGGAAAATTCATAGTTTACAATTGAAACTCTCTAATGCTGAAAAGAATATATCATCTCTATCTGAAGCTCAATCTTCATTGATTAATAAAATGGCTGCTAAACCTGAAACTAATGATAATCCCTTAGTAGCTACTAATGCTATACAAGTAAGAATTGATGAAAATGTTAGACTATTAGCTGAATTACATGCTAAGTGGGAAAGAGAAGATGAAATTGCTACAAACATTAGTGTTTCTACTATTACCACCACTAGTGTTAAGGCTAGTAATAGTTCTACTACTTTAGATGATAAATTTGATTTTGATCTTGATCGTTGCAATATCTCTGAACTTATTAAGTTCCTACAAAAGCTTGCTAAAAGTCCTAATGCTAGTGCTATGAACATGGCCTTTACAAAACACATTACTGATGCTCTCATAAAGATTAAAGAAGAAAAGATGAAACATAAAGCTTCTATTCCTATAAAACAAGATGATGGTTGGGAACCCATCATTAATACGAAAGTGAATGACTTTGATTTCAAAGCTTTATGTGATCTTGATAGTAGTGTTTCTAGTATGCCTAGAAGGATTTATGATATGCTTGATTTGCCTCCACTTGAAGATTGTTATTTGAATGTCCCACTTGATGATAATGCTAAAAAGAAACTCATGGGGAGTCTTAATGATGTTCTTATTATGGTTAACAATTCCTATGTCCCTATTGATTTCTATATTTTGGATGTTGAATGCAATGCTTCTTGCCCTATTACTTTGGGAAGACCTTTTCTTAGAACTGTTGGTGCCATTATTGATATGAAAGAAGGCACCATTAAATATCAACTCCCACTCAAGAAAGGTATAGAACATTTCCCTAAGAAGAGAGAGAAGATTTCTTTTGCTTCTCCTATGAAAACAAAATTTGGTCTTAATGCTTCTTCATCTGAGAACACTTGATCCTTTTTCTTGCTTCTTATGCCTAACTTAAAGGCGTTAAAGAAAAGTACTTATTGGGAGATAACCCAAAAGTTTTAGATGAGTCTTGGAAGTTATTACTTCAGTAATAACCGCTCCTTATCCTTTTTATTTGCTTTTTGTGCCAAGAGTAACCTCTAATGAGAGAGAAGTAATGATTGGGAAAGTTGTTGCCTCGAAACAGATTTCTGTGCTTCACCGTAAAAATTCGTGTAAAATCTCTAAATGTCATTTTGAGGCGTGAATTTTTTTGTTTCTGCGCCAGGTTGTTATCTAACTTTCGTTAGTTCAACACTTTTTGATTTGAGCAACAGAAGGTCTTCGAAAAAATTCGTCTTTACCTGCTGGTCTGTTTTGACAGATTTCTGCCATTTTCTGCATTTGCTTCTCGTTGGTTCCTTTTTGAGTTCTTTTGGGGAATTGAGATTTTTGAGGGAAGTGCTACAGTAGCTTGTGTTCTAATCAGAGTTTATTTGGTGTTAGAACTGAACCTTAAGACCTTTTATCTTCAGTGCACTGGTGTTGCTAATAAAGATTGTGTGAAGTTTTGTATGAAGGAAAAATTTCAGGTGTATGGAAGGAATGACTAATGAGATGAAGGATGGACTAAAGCTCAAGATTGGGGATGCCACACGTGTCACCCCAAGAAATATCCAAGAAGTACAAGCGTCAAAGCTTGGGGATGCCCAAGGCATCCCCTTCTTCATCAATAAAAATCCCAGGTTTCTTCCAAACGCTTCATTTTTATTGTTTCATGCACAGTTGTGTTGTTCTTGGAGCATCTTCTTTTTTGTTTTCGTTTTGGTTTTTCATTTGCTTTGGTTTTCTTAGTTTGCTGAATAAATTGGTTGGACCCCCTCTTTCATACATTGGTTTGCAAATAGTTTGGTTTGGTTTGGAAAAGAGTAGGAAAGTTCATGCTTATCTGGTAAAAAGAGCTCGTTTTTGACTGTGGCATATGCTCTGTCATGCCATGCTTGATATTGTTTTGGCTTTATGCTTAGTATTCTTTGTTGTAGCATTACTTTCTATAAACAATTGAGATTGCTTAATGTGCCTTGGATGAATCATGCGTTGTTTTAGCATATTCAAGCATAGTATAGTGGTATTCTCCTTTGATGCTTTATTTGGGTTGACTTGGCGCATGCTCACACCATGTTATGACTATCTCAAGTCACCATAGCCTTTATGATCCTTTATTTTTCAACTTGTAGTATCATGCTTTGATCAATGATATTTTGTCGCTCTGCATGATTATGGCCATTATTGCTCTCTTAGTTTGTCGCTCCCAGTCTTTTGCTAGCCTCCACAACCAAGTATGAGTTCCACTCATGCATCCAACTCCCTAAACCAAGTTATTCCAAAGAGTCCACCATACCTACCTACTAGCTTATGCTATTCCAAGTATATTCATGCTTTTGTTTACCTTCCAAATTAAACTTGTTATGAGGAAACTAGTTATTAAAGCTCTAACGAACTTGATGGCACACTTTACTTTACTTGCCCTTAATAAACTTGAACCATTGTGTCGTCTATGTTGTATATGCTTGCACTTATTTGTTGGGAATTAGCAGAACCATGCTTTCATGGGGAACGCTTTCAACATTGCACTTGGTACTTGTACCTAGTTGATATCATGCTCTTTTGTATATGAATGTCATCGGTGTGAAATGAAAGGGGAGCTTGTAAGTCCATGGAGTTATGTATATGTGTTGGAGAAACGCCTGGTCTGCTGGTCTAATCCATGCTGACATGGTGGAAACCTTCAGCGTAACCATAATGAGTTGTCTATGAAGCATTCTTCTTATAAAAAAAGAGTCCTATATTGAGAAAAAAGAGAAAAAGAAAAAAGAGATATTATGAAAAGAGGAAAGAGAGAAAAAATCACCATATTCCCATGGTAAATAAGAAGATTGCTGAGATGCTCGTTGTCTGCTTGCCTTGTCATTTTGATATGGGGATCCTTTCGTATCATCGGGCAAGGGGTACCCCATTGGCGGTTCTCTATGATACACATGTACTTACGATGACAAGAACTTACCGGTGACTAAACTTGAGTAGCATGAGGAGCGGCCCTCGTATACAAGGGACATGAGATTCCTAACTTATACTTCGTCAAGCATGTACACCATAGTTTGTTCACTTTAACCTTAATCACTTCAAGATGCTTATGATAGGGGCAATGAGAGCTGAAAACTATAAGTACCATAATTTTTGGAAGCTCTTTATGAGACTTGAATTCCTACTTCCTTTTATAAAGGCATTTCTTCCACCATTATATTGAGTCTCCACCTTCTACCTTTATGCACCTACTTTGAGAGCATAGTGGCCATTCTTAGTTCTATGTGCATTGTCCCAAGACTAGTTGATTGATGCATAACTTGATATTGCTTGTTTTAAACTATTTGTATCTAGTCACTCTTATGAACTTTGAAGGTGTCCTATGCATTTATATTTGCTACTCTATGAGGGACAAGTTGAATGCTATTATGCTATGTTTTCTTTATGTGAAACAAACAAACGTCTTACAAAGCATTGTTATTTATGACTCTTTTGTTTGTGCCTTTTCATGTTGCATCATAGTTTCTTTGTCTTATTGCTAGAACTTTGTCTTTCATGTTATGATTGAAGTACTATGATCCTAGTTTTGAATGTTTTACGAATACTTTGATCAAGTCTTTGATGGTGCATGTCACCTCAAAAATTATTCTTTCTTTTTATCACTTACCTACTCAAGGACGAGCAGGAGTTAAACTTGGGGATGTTGATACATTGCAAATGTATCTATAATTTTCGATGTTCTATGCTTGGTTTTATCCACTTTCTTGTGGTTTATCCACACTTTGGAGTACTTTTCATATGATTTCTTGGACTAACCTATTAACAAGAGCCACGATTGGTACTGCCTATTTTCCGCTGTTTTTTGGTTCCGGAAAGTCGAAAATGAATATTCTCGAATTGGGCGGGACAAAAGCCAAAGTGCCTATTTTTCGGAAGTCATCGGATGCGAATACGAGGCGGAGAAGGGTCAGGCGGCCACACCACCTGGCCGTGCGGCCAGGCCTGACCCACGCCAGGGGGTGGTCTGGCCGACCCCAGCACCTCCTCGGCCTCTCCTTCTGCCTATAAGATGCCCTCGGGACGAAAACCCTAAGTACCCAATCAAAAATCCACGAAAGAGTTTGTAGCCGCTGTCATCTCCATCCCTAGATCGGGAGGGATCTGAAGCTCTTCCCGGTACCCTGCCGGAGAGAATTCACCCTGGAGGCCTTCTTCATCATCATGCAAGCCTCCGGTGTGATGCATGAGTAGTTCATCCTTGGACTACGGATCCATGTAGTAGCTAGATGGCTGGTTCTCCTCCTTTGTGCTTTCATGTCTAGATCTTGTGAGCTCTGTTCATGATCAAGATCATCTATTTGTAATTCTGGATGTTGTGTTTGCGGGGATCCGATGGATATTGAGATGCTATTTCAGATTGATTATTGATTCTATCATGTCTTTGTTATTTGTGATCTTGCATGCTTTCCGTTGTTAGTAGCTATCTTGACCAAGTAGATGCTAGCAACTCCAAGAGTTAGTATTTATGCTCGATAGTGGGTTCATGCCTCTGGTAATCTGGGGAAGTGACAGAAATTTCTAAGGTACTAGATGTGATGTTGCTACTAGGGAGAAAACAACAATCCTTTGTTCATAGAACAATCGTATTGTTTACTTTACACACAATTCGTAAAGTAATAATCTGTTGCTTGTAACTTAATACTGGAGGGGGTTCGGATGATAACCTAAAGGTGGATTATTAGTCATAGATGCAGTTGGATGGCGGTTTATGTATAATGTTGTAATGCCCAATCAAGTTCCAAAGGAGTTAAGATTATTAGTATATGCTTGTATGCTTTCTTGATGTTTGTCAATTGCCTCGCTGTAATTTGTTCACCCAGCATGTTATCTATCTTAAGGAGAGCCACCTCTAGTGAACTATGGATCCCGGTCCTTTTCTTTACATACAATCTATAAACTGTTTATTGCTTGTGTTTACTTTCTGCAAACTTTTACTTCCTTTCATTCGATACGTTTAATCCTTTATTTTCAGCAAAACACAGTGAGATTGATAACCTCATCGCAAGTTGGGGACAAA
Organism: Avena insularis; assembly: GCA_023614405.1. Lineage (NCBI taxonomy): Eukaryota > Viridiplantae > Streptophyta > Magnoliopsida > Poales > Poaceae > Avena > Avena insularis. The sequence continues at coordinate 240,648,867 of CM042694.1, read as the reverse complement.
GTTCTGTGGTTGTGTTGTGCAGGTCTCCACGTTGCTACTAGCACCGGTAGTGCGCCTGCCAAGGCTCATCTAGCAACACCTTTGGGGTGTTTCCTTGCTCCTACTGGTTCGATTAAACCTTGGTTTCATAACTGAGGGAAACATGCTGCTGTGCTCATCATACCTTCCTCTTGGGGTTCCCAACGAGCTCTACATCAACACTGAGCCATCAGTCGCTACCAGGGCCTTATCATTAGGTGAATCCATAACCAACAATATCCGATTAATTATCTTATCACCAACAATATCAAAGTATCATGTTCCACATGTATGAGAGCGATACTAAGCATGCCTACAACTTGCAAGGACAGTCTAGCTACTCAAACAAGGCAATAGGATAACCAAGGCAATATAGTAGTTGTAGGGAATTCAAGGTACGGAAACTAAATCATCCACAATAGAGGATAGCAATAGATCAAAGGAAGGAAGTAAAAATTATAAATACAAAATAGGTAAAAGGGGGAGAATTCTCGACTAAGAAACTATGTCGGTAGCCGACTCATATCGACTCATCATCCTATTCGAGAAGAAGCAAAACACTAGAAAGAAACACCGGATATACTATTTAATACTATGGCAAGAGATCTGGCATGATCATGGTATGATGCATGACATGACAAGATGCGGTCTCACTTAGCAATATTAAGGGGAATCAATGTTCCGACAAATAAATATTATGGTTCAAGTTGTTTATCTACCAATAATTTAAATGTTGTTAACATGAAAAAAGCATGGCATCGGTGGGCTACAAAAATTTAAATAGAGTCGAGATAAGAACAAACATATCCCGCATATACACTCCATATTTAATTTAGGTAAATCAGATATTTGCCCAAACCACATGATATATATATGTAAGATGAATGATTTAATATGCAACGATTTGTATGTCATGTATTTGTACAAAATAGGGGCGTTATAACCGACCTCCCTCTTTCGCCACCGCGGTAGCTCGTGGCTGCAGAGGAGGATGGAGGGGCCTTTGTCTTCTTCGCCAGATCCGGCCTCGCGTTCCTCCGACTCGACCATGACCCCGCCGCACTTCACCTCACCGCCCCTCCTCCCGGTGAAGACTGAACCGTCGTCTCTTCCGCCCAGATGTTCACGTGGCGGTGGCAACATCCGTATGCCATCACCACAACATGGTCTGGTTGAAGAAGAAGACGAGTTCCAGCGAGCTGCGGAAGCCGAAGAAGCAGCCCGCGTAGGAGTGGTCATCACGACACGACTATGTTGAGACGGCCCTCAAGCTGCAGGCACCGGATGACCCCGACGGCTGCTACGACCTTAAGGTGGCGATGGCGGTGTCGCTCAACGACGTCCTGCCGATGTCCCTCCCCGATGCGCTTGCCTAGTCACGAGCGGGGTTTGAGTGGAAGGAGGCTGAGCACCATCACCGTCTTTTGGAGCATGCTGCGCGCTGACGCCATGCACGCAGCATCGTCATCCTTGATGACACCGACGAGGACGAGGTCAAGGTCAGGCTGAGCCATTCGCAGCCAGCAGCGACGTCAGGAAGGGCTGGAGCAACCGCACCTCGAAGAACGAGCCTCCGAGCGACGATGACTACCAGGAGTTCTACCTCCGCCTAGGAAAGATATAGGCGGTTTCTACTGTTTTCTATATGTTTCTTAGTTAAATATTGCCGAACTTACCTATGTATGCTGAATTTTCCCTAATATATGTAAATTTCGACTGAATTTCGCCACATTTGCGTGTATTTGACGTGTTCAAATTATTTCGCCGTTGTGCCCTTCGTGTCGCGACTGGGACTCGGCGCCCCACCCCCTCCCAGGCCAAAAGTTCCCCAATCTAGTGCAATTTAGCAACGAAAAACACGAGTGAAGATGCTCTTACCATCGGTTGATGTATGCATTTGTAGTACCGTAGTGAATCAATTTGTGCAGAAGGAGACAACGGCTAAAGTATTTCAACAAGGGTTACTTTATAGGCTACCGTTTATATCGTATATCTGTCTCAAAACTGTAAGTCTCAAGGGTTGCTGGATGGATTTTCTGGGAGCAATTTTTTCCTTGGGTCAATGGTATCCCTTAGATAACACTTGGACGGCAGATGCAGGGCCGCCCGATCCCAGTCCCTCGTCCACCCACGAACAGAGCAAAACGGATAGATTTGGTGTCCGTTTTGCGGCCGCTTATCGAGATGTCCCAACGGCCGCCCTATACTGGCGTACATTGTACAACTAGATTGTATGGTGCGTCTTAGCGCACGCTCCCGTTAAATACCCGTTTAACGAAAAGTAGCAAGCGAAACATGGACGGTAGATAGGCAACGGTGTCGTCAAATTACAAAGCACAGGCAATAGATCTTGGAATTTAGGCAGGTGAACAACACGTTCTTGCACCTAACGGTGACAGTAAGTCCTGGAACATAGACGGTAGTAGCGGCATAAGTATATTACAAAATATATAAGGTAATTTAGCCAGCTGAATAGCGCGTTGCTGGAGATAGCAGTGTCAGTGCACACGACAAACAGTATTAACGTCCAAAATTCTATCGATCTTGGGACCTAGGATGTAGACTCGACATGCCTGCAAAATAGACATCGAGAAGGTGCTGATTATGAGATTGTATGTGCCACAATATATTGGGTGGAACTAAAAGCAAGCAAGACAAAGACGTTTCATGATGATCTCTGTGAAAAATGAAGCCATTATAAGGAATGGGATCACATTTTATTCCATGTCTGGTTTTGGATCATTAATCACGCCAGTCAGGTCATTTGCTTGGCCTTTGTCTTCATCGTTTTGAGCAGGAGGATCTGTAACATGTAAAATATCTCTTGTAGAAAGAGATAGATAACTGATGTGTATGCAGGGCAATTTATGCAGTAAGTAGTAAAAGTAATGTGTCACGAGTGGTGGCACCGGAATCTTCAGATTTAAGGCGGTTTGAGCTGATGTGCAGTTTCCTCTGTTTGCGTTTGACCGTAGCATGTTCTGGGCCGGGGATCGGCACGACTGTTGGAAACAAACAAAATAAAATGTGGTGTGTGAGGAAGTGGCAACGAAAGATAATTAGAATAAAAATCTAATGGCACAACAAGGCATACTCTTTCGTTTAAAGAAAGGAAGCCTGGCGGTCTTACAAGCAGGCTTATGCACATCCTGAATCTTGCTGTTATCAGAAACGAAAATGTTCAGGCGTATAACAGGAGGGGGGTGGACGACAGTTTAAAAAACTCTAAAACACCTTTTGGATATGTCCGCATGTTTATTTTGTGGGGGAAGACATGTAACTGCGTCTGGAGTCTCCTACTCGAGTTTGGCGACGGAGGGTGTGCACACAGGTTACAAAATGGATTAGCATGTAAGCTAATGCTATAGTAGATTTTGATCCAAATAGTAGCTGCTTGTTAGCAGGCTTTACCTCAGAATCTTCCTTTGTTTCTGTTTTAAAGAGTGATCTTTTCACACCGGCGGTAGCTACCATCGGATACTCGCTGGATTGCAAAACCCTGCTAAGGATGGAGGTAGAAGAGTTTTGTATCGAGCAAAGGATAACACGTAAATGGAAGATGCTAGAGATCAATAACGGACTCACCGATTAATAGTGTCGTGATCAGAAGGCGGTGGAGTTGATGTTTCTTTCTTAACGTGGATCACTTGAAGAGCGTGCATGTTTTTTTCAGTGTCAGTTGTTTCAGCTGTTGGTTCATCCTTTTTAGGACCAAATGCCTGGAAGTAAGAAGAGGTGAATAAGAAAGACGATAGTAAAGGTGGCAGAGTATCTTTATGGGCAACAGCTAGCTCAGACTGAAGTAAGAAGAGGTGAATAAGAAAGACGGTAATAAGAAAGACGGTAGTTAGAATAAGATTTTACCTTAATTTGTTGGATAAGCTTTTCATTATCTTTATGGGCAACAGCTAGCTCAGACTGAAGTTGTTCCGTTTGTTCTTGAAACATGTTTGCCCAGTTTGATGCAGCCAATAATTTTGATTGGCAGTCAGTAAGCTTGGCTTCATACTTTCTAACCTCGCTTTGATTAATGTCATCTACGAAGATAAGGCCCATCTTCTGTAGATAGACCAAAGCACAAGAGCATCCTCTTTTGTTGATTTGTAGTCACCAAAAATCTTCCTGTTGTGTAACAGAGAATACTGACCATGTGGTGGTGCATCGATGCAGATGGAGCCAATTATCTCTCCATTACCAACAGCGCAAGTCCTGCACTCGTTTATCTTCAGAGACAGTTTTTCTAGAGCTTGTCGAAGAACACCTTCTTTAGAAACATAAACAAGTTTTGGTACAACCTGAGGTAAACAAGGAGTATAAGTCTAACCAAGCATTAATTTGGTAGATCTAAAAAGAAACAATCGTCGCTACAATCAGGCTAAGAACTGGTATTCGGCGAAGGGTCTATAGTTGCTTAGCTTACACACAATAGGAGGGTCGGCAGTAGTTTAGGTTCTACAGCAACTAAATAATTCTAGTGTTTAGCTTCTAGTAAGTAAGAAGGCACAACTGTAACATGTATTTTGGTTTGTGGAAAGCAGCACAGGCTAGATCAACACATATAAAACACCACAAAGAACAAAAGTGAGTGAGCAGAGGGTTCATCTGGTTCTAGAAATCAGATGATTTGAGATATGATATAACCCCTAAAGAATATTCGCGGAAGCAGAGAAAACCTGTAGGGAGAGTTGTGTTTACCTGCGGAGGCAGTTCTTTATTCTCATCGATCAAGGACGTCGTACCCGACGATTGCTGGTCATCGGACATGGCCACCGAGCCAGGCTCGTAGTTTACTATCTCTATACTTTTCTCGCTAACCTGAGGGAGGAAATGACCAATGGATCGTTATGTACCTCGGCGTGTATAATTAGTACATTAAATTTTAGTGTAGATCTACATTTTAATGTAGAACAAGTAATTACTCACCAAAGAGATCAGCGACTTTAGGGGGTGTAGATCTATGGCTTGGTTCAGTACTTTGAGAGAGGCTTCAGATCTTGAGGAAGATAATGAACTGCAGGGAAAAGAGGGTCTGAACCTGATGAACAGGAGCTATCCAGAAAGAGAGGCCGTCTCTGACTTTAATCGATATTAGATGAGTGGGTACTCATGGTGTCAATGGCAGGAACGAAGAGGAACGGGGGAGCAGAGGTGAGTAATGGAACGAGGGAGTAGAGCGAGATGGGCAAGAAGATGAGGAAGTGGGGCAGGCATGGCCGGTCGGTCAGCGGCGCGGGAAAGGTCGAACTTACCCTCAGTAACGCGATATTTCTATCGCTTGGAAGGCGACCCGGGCCGTCCATGCAAAATCGAACGAACCGTGAGCATGGGGCACATACCCTTCTATCTCGCATCCTGGACCCACGGCGCGAGTAGAGATCACGGGGTCGTGCTTCTCCTGGTCACTTGTCCCCAAATCGAAGCGGCAGGCTAACCCTATATCTCAAACAAGCGAAGAGGTGGCAATAACGGCGGCGAGAGGATGAGTCCCGCGGGCGACGAGGGCGACCGCCGCGGGGCAAAAAGGGCCCGACCTGCGGGCGCGGGAGCCTGGTCTCGTGTACGCGACAGTCGCGTTTTCCTGCAGGAGGTGTGGAAGCGCGGTGAACCCGACCTCCAGCCAGACACAGGCTGCATCGTGCTGCCACGTACGGCCGGAATGGCGGCTCTGGAGAAGCAGTTTTATGGCCGGGCATTGTTCCTCAACATCGTCGGTGAGAAGCACGTCACAGCAGCGGATGTGTTGGTGGCTATGGAGGTGTACTGCGGCGTCCGCCAGTCGGCAGCAAGGGTGGAGGTAACGTGCCCGCCGTACCATTTTTTTGTTCGATTTGACTCGGCCGAAGACTGCACTCGCGTGGTGGATCTCTATCCGGAGATACGCTGTTACGGAGCGCGTGTGACCATCCGCAGGTGGAGCTACAGCGCTCGTGGTATGCCTGGGAAGATGGAGTACAACACCGTGCTGAGCATGGAGGGACTCCCAGAGGAAGCATGGGAGCCAGAAGCTGTAAACCTGGTTATGGCAGGCCTTGGTGGGCATCTGGTCGAGATTTTGCCAGCAAAGGATGGCTGGGTGTTGCCAGTCAAAGCATGGCTGGGTGTTGCCAGTCAAAGCATGGCTGGGTAATCCATCCACTATACCAAAAGAATTGACTGTGAAGGTGCCTGTGCCTGTGCTGTTACCTACCCAGCAGGATTCAGATGAAGAAGGTGAATCTTCTCCACCTCCAAGCTCTCCTACAAGGAAGGGCACCCACGAGTATAAGCTGATCATGCATGTCAAAGAGGTGATTGACCGTGGCCATCTGCTGACGGATGGCATGCCTGATTGCTTCCTGCCTAATGAGGGAGAAGATCTCAGTCGGAAGCATGTCTTCAAGACCTGGCGCGGCAAGGTAGATGGCACAGGAGAAGGCAATCAAGGTGAAGCATGAGCCCAAGTTTGTTGTTAGCTCTCTACACTCATCTGTTATTAGAATAATATTTCGTTTGGAGTCAGCCATGTAAGCAGCCTTGTTGTTGTGCCGTAGTACTCAGTTGAATTCTGTGTTGTGTAGTTGAACCTGAATTTGTAACTTAACGTGCTAAGTGGAACCTTCAGTCTGTATTCCCGATTTGAAAGTTAAGTTATGTAGCTTCACCCGTTGAACCAAGCAAAGAAACCCTGGTTGAACTGAGCGGTGTAAAGGAATGATACTTCTAAAGAAGCAGCAGAGTTCACTTGTTCCTTAACACGGTGAAACATCAGGCTTTTCTGTATATATCCTATCCAGTATCGTAGCACGGACAAAGTAATATACCTGAAAGTGATTTTTGTGCAAACTATCCCTAGAATTAATTAAGGATATTTCTTCATTGCAAAACTATGATTGGAATATCCATAATTTTGCTTGCTGATTGTTCTAGCAAAATGGATATGGTTTTGAGTAGCAACACTATTTTCAGGGTATCAACTGTCATTAAGTGCATGGAATTTAGAAAGCAAATCACATTGATTAGAAAATACCTTTATAGTCCCCGAGAAAACTATGTAAATTTGCTTGCAGAACGTTCTCCATGTCTAAAAAGATATAAGGGGGCAAGAACACAAATATTGATTCCATCGGTACTCTGCCATGGCAACCTGTACCAAGGTGGAAGCTGAGGTTTGATAGCTTAGCGCATATTCTCAGACAAAAGGGATGAGATAAACAGATTAACATTATACAGTACACAAGGCAAAGAAATAGTGTATTGCCGATCTACTTACAATTTTTTCTTTGAAAGGATTGTATTCTATAAAATTGATAATCCGAGAAGCATTACGTACAGATCTTGATGAATCTCCAACTGCAGGATGAGAAAAACTTATGTCAGTAACATCTACAATGCCAGGTAGACCAGATATTTTAACCATATTGGCTTCCTTCAAATTGAGGGCCTGAATATGGCTAGTCACAGAAGACTCTACCAGGAAAACATAAATGCCCGTGTGTCCATTAGTAGATGACAGGTCTGCTGGCGTGCTTTCGGAGAAATCACAAGTTTGGGTCTGTCAAAACTCGGAGCTGTCTCAGCGCAATAAGCACGACAATCACCAGAGATGTACGTGACACCTGATAGACTAATACATGAACTCATGCCAAATCTACAAGGGCAGTTTACCAATCTCTAGATAGAAGAGCAGTAACAATCAAGTGAAGACTGTACAGGAAGAGAGCTTGGACAATCGTAGACATAAACACATGGGAATATATGTACATAAATTATCTGTTTCACGGCTATAACCATGTCGATAACAAGCCAACATCAGGGGAATATATGACACAAGGGAATACATGACACAGCAGAGCCACCAGCAAGAGAAGCTCCTCAGGAGGACTGTTGCATCGGCAGCTGGTCCATATTTACACAGCTATTACAAAAGTGAGGAAGTAGGCCTCACATCGCATCGTAAGTAGATAATAAGTATCGGTACTTGGTCCATATGTACACAACAAGCACAAAAGTGAGGAAGCAGGCCTCACATCCCAAGGTGAGTAGATACAAGTAGGTAAGTAGATAAATAAACAGGTAACAACGGCCTGTTTCTCTGCACCACCTAGTGGCAACGCTCCTGGAAAGAAGACCACATAGGAATTAGCGACAAATCCTAAGCTATGAAAACAAGAGATAGAGCAGACAGGAGAGGACAAGGCCAGGCCGACCTGGGAACTAAAGCTTCGAAAGATCCACACATACTAATAAACAGTCTAAACAAGGAGGTGTGTACGGTCAATTTTAGATATCATACCTGCTTTTCATTCAAGGTTTATTCTTTTTGGCGGGTGTATCCACCGGAGGTTTCTGCTGCCTGCGCCTACAAATGATTCACAGAAGGTTGCAATAAGCAGCTAGAGCGTCATCAAATCCAGTTGGATGATAGACGTGGTAAAATGCGCATCTTCCATAGAGAAAGAAGCCAGATCAGTATGAAACAAAGAGAGAAGACTAACCTATTATTCTTCTTATCCATTGGAGCTACGGTAGATGATGGGGATGACGAATCTGGAGTGGTAACTACGGGTAAACCATCCTGTCATAGGGACAAAACTACTAATTAAGAAGAAGAAACCAGTGCCTAAAATCGAGAAACAGATGGTTAGTACAGATGATACTACCTCTTCGGGCTGAATAGGAGGAACCAACCCCACTTTACTTCCCAGTTCTTGAGCAGTTGATGTTTCAGAGAACAGAGCCCTCTGGACAGTTGAAATGGTCTCACTTTTTTCACCACTGAATAATACGAGAGAGCTCAATGAGAAGACCGAAGGAGTCTCCACACACGGATGGAAGAGCGTCGGACGAAAACATACCTAGTCTGAGGAGGTTTTGAAACTGACGGTGGTGTTCGCGGGAGATCAGTCCCAGATCCAATCTATTTATATAAGACAGAGGAGCAGTAGGTTAAAACATGAACAAAGATAGACGAGTATAGCCAACACCGAAACATAGTCTAGATAAAGAGATGTAAAAAACAGAATCGTAGCAGAGGAATAGGTTGCTGACCGTAGAAGTAGTAACACCAGCAGAGACTGGAGCATCCATGTCATCCGTGATAGCAGCGAAAGAAGCACTCTGACCAGTTGTAATATCTTCAGCCAATGCTTTGCCGGCGGCATTCAGCGCACTACTACCAGCAGAGTTGTCAGGCGAAGCCAACGCCAGACCAGGCCGACAACCAAGAGGAGTAGATGACCTGGGGTGTTTTCCATGCAACATTTCAATTCGATGAACTTGATAAGATGGTGCGGTGGAATCTGCGTCAAAGCTCCTGGTGGTCACAGAAACAACCATACGGAACCTCCTCGACACGATGGAAGTAATCTCTGGTGGAGTAGATTGGTCCGCACGTGCAAACTGGATGGCTTCCTCCACAGATATGGCGTTAGGAGTTTTCCCATGTATGGTATAACCAAAGATTCGCCACAGCGCATCATACTCACAGATGTATCTAGCTTCTAGATACTCGCTAACCTCATTAATCTGGGGTCGACCATTACTATCCACAGGAATACCCTTCCCTTTGATCCTCTGTAAATACAGTTTTGAATAGTCCGGTCCTTTCGTGACATATTTAAACAAGTATTTCATGACTATTGCTTTGTTACACCACTCAACGTTCATGTGGTCCTGGTATTTTTTAAGCAAGTGCATATTGTAAGGCACCACCCATTGATTACTAAGCCATTTGCCATTTTTGAACACACGCCGACCATTGTCAGGACGTTTATAAAGCGCATAACCATCCTTATCGAGGGCAGTTTCCTCCTGAAACTCTTTTGGGAAATGTTTGGAACACTTCCCATCTTTCATACAAACACACTTGTCATTGAGTTCTCCGCAAGGACCATGCATCATGAACTTAGAAACCAAAATGAAACCAAGAGGATCCTCATTGACATCTAGAATCTCAGCAGAAACAAAGGAGTCAATAACCGACATACTTACCTCGGTATCTGCCCTGTCCAACCAAATGAGGATGTGTCCGTGTGGTAGACCTCTCTTCTAAAACCCGGTCGTATGCAGAACTGTCATAAAAGAACAATCAGGCATCTTACATAGCAAAGCTCCCAAATAATGCAGGAACAGTAAATTTGGAACAAAAGAACACAAAACAGTACCAGCTTTCACGCGACCGTACGCACGTCCTGATCTAATATCATCAAGGTACTCGTTAAGATTCATGTTATATACTCTAACAACGATGTCAGCCCTATCATGAGGTTTCTGTCCAGGCTCAAATAAAAGAGCCTCTGTAATTTCAGGCCATTTGGGATTGCAGGTAAAAGTAGAAAATAAATCAGGAGCACTGTAAACACGCGCAACTGCAAGAGCATCCTGGAAATTTTCCTAGAAATAACGCCTACCACCCGTGTAGGAAGAAGGCAAGATAATCGACTTGCCAACGTCACAGCCATCCACAAAACCCAGATCAACAACATCGGTTATGCCTTGGAAACTTTCACTCCTAAGCTTATCCTGATTATTAAGTATGAACCACAAGCGACCTTCGTCTATGCAAGCCCGGGAATCAACAACAGCTTGAGAAGACAACAAACTGTAACACAAATAAGGATTCGTCTGGAAAGATCGATAATGGGAAACAAAGCAATAATAATCCTGCATAGTTAGCATTTTACGGGATCCGTTCTTATCTGTGGCAGTAGGCATGTAAGGTGAAAACCTCTCTCAGCAAAAGGGAAGAGCAAAGGATATTGGAGCGACATGTAAGCAGGGTGTAAGGACGAAATCCTTTTTAAGCCTTTTTTCTTGTTATCGATCACAATATCACGGGTAGGGGCATCAAGATCTATTGAGTTAACAACTAAGGCTGTCAAATGATTGGTTGAGGGCAAACTATACTGTGGTCCATCGCCTTCCTTGGGAGCAACCAAACGTATAGCCACGTGTTCATCCTCGTTACCTCTAATGCGCTCGCTAGCCATCCTAAATTTTTTGACCAGATCATTACATCCATTACGCCGGGTAGAAATCGGACGAAAAAGGGGAAGGACTAGAGAGTCCGAACGGGGTTCGACGGCCAGACACGAAACAGAGGGCATCGAATGGACCAGCGGCGCCAATCGCTGTGAGGAGGGCCGGGGGGCACCGTTTATACTTGTAGATACCTTTGTGATTCTGTGCAAATTTTTTCCCAACATGCGGTGTGAAGTGCAATTTCCTCCACACCACCCCCTCTCTCGCTTCTCCCCTCCCACTCCCGATCAGACTCGTTGGGCTGCCGCCGGCAATCGCCCCGCCCTCCCACTCCTACTCTGGAGAGATCCAAAGCGATGCCCCTCGCCGCTCCGAAGTGCAGCCCTCCCCGAGCTCTTTCTCCTCGTCACCCAGTCCCTACAGTGAGCCGAACAGAGGTGCACCAGGGCGGATGCGAGCGGTGGTGGTGGGAGGCGGATGTCGAGCACCGCTTCGCCTACCTACCGGAGGTGCCCCGGTTTTGGCCTCGTTGTGCAATGTCGGACTGGGCCCCGAGTCATAGGAGTGTGGAGGAGCCAACAGACGCGTCGAGGTGAGGAGAGGATGGCTCGAGGTGAGCAGGGGGGCGCGGTGCTGCGCAGTCCCGAGAAGACGAGAGGTAGAAATGGAGTGCAGCGGCGCGACGCTATGGGGGGCGACACCGCGACAGACCATGGCGGCCATGGATGGATAAAAGGGCACCCTTGTGATTTGTAAGTTATTGTCCTCTGCGTTTAGATCTATTATCAAGCTTGCTGCCCGAATTTCTATGATCATGCCTAGAATTTAACAGGATTATAACTTCTAATTTAATAACGACACTGGTCAAATTCGAGATAGGGATCAACCTAATGGCTTTGCTTGCACATTTGATATGATAATTAGCAGAATACCATGGATTATAGTTGATCTCTTTCAGTGAGCTGGTCCTAGAATTTTTTCCTTTTGGGGGCGGCGTAGATACGAGGAATATCATCTTGTCATTTTGTTATGTGATATTTCCTTGAAAACTTTGTACTCCCTTCGACCTAAATTAATTGACTTAGATTTGTCTAGATTCGGATGTATCTAGACATGTTTTAGTGCTATATACATCTGAATCTAGACAAACTTGAGTCAATTAATTTAGATCGGAGGGAGTACATCATACTTAGAGATGCTGAATGTAGGGAAAGTCGCTGGGGTTTTTTCTCCCCGTATTGGAGTCATTGCTTAATGGGGACACAAGGCAACCAGAAGAACTGATTACGGCAGGACTCCGAGTGTTTTGGTTCTGCTACGGTGCTACCTACCAGAGAGCTAGTCAGTCAGGTACTTTATAACTACTGTCTGATTTTTGAGAAAGATAATTCCTCAAGCATTCTGGATCCTTTGTGGTCTTGACATTCCCAAAACGAATTTCAGGTACATGCAGACTTCGAGTATTAGAGCAAAGGCAATAGTATAGCCCGCTGTCAGCTATAAGCCAAGTGCCATGTCATCTATAGCCAACTTAGAGCTAGCATTTACAATAATGAGCTACAAAATTTTTAACACTACATGGTCCACCTTTCACTCTCAAAGTGCTTAGGAGCACGTGCTAGAGCTGGCTCTTTGTTGGAGGATACCCCGGGTAGGGTCACGCCGGGGTATAAAAGCCGAGTTAACCGAGGTACGGCAAGGTCAAAGCGGATGCTGGCCGAGTCACCTCAAGGCAGGCCGAATCACGAGGTAACCCGGACCAGGGATGTCCACCTAACTAGGTCTCAGCCGACTTATATCGTAAGTCGGTGAGATATATCTAACTTGTATGCAGGCACATATGGCCGGATCTACTAGGTACGATCCGGGTTACATCAAGCTTGTAGGATAAGGAAGGTATCTCGCTGGTCAAAGGTGACCACTGTGCGCAGAGCATGAGCGAAGCGGACAGAGGCATGACCACCGAGGCATGGCCGACAAAGGTGACGATGCCTATGTCGGATGACGCGAGCGCCGCAGAGGCTCACGTAGCCTCTGCATGGATGACGCGGGGGAAAAGTGACCCGGTCGGCTTACTATTTTGGGAGACCACGTATGCCCTAATTGGAGACCTAGCCACCCCTATATAAGGAGGGCTAGGGCCTCTGTAGAAGGGGTTGGTCTTCAGAGATTATGTTCTTCTAGCAAGTTACTGAGGGTTAGTGGTGAGAGTAAGAGAGTTCCTTCTTCCTCCTCTCTCTAACACAGCTCAAGGAGCACTTGTAATCTGTGGAAGTGAATCAAATACAAAGCTACTGTGTGTGGAATCACCACACTATCCCTCCCTGAATTCCCCTAGTGCATTTAGTCCCCACCTTTAGCCTATCCATGGCATCTGCCGTGACACCATCACGACAGTTGGCGCCCACCGTGGGGCCAGCGGTGCTGCAGGGGTGAAGATCCGGACGGGAAACCTCATTGGCACCGGCGAACGCATCGTCTTCGGGCTCGTTCAACGCTTTGGAGCGCTGGACTTTGTCAGCGACAACGCTGGCTGCTTCGGCAAGCGTCCTCTTCCGCGCAACGGCCTCTTCGTCAAGCTCGACGCGCACAAGGTCTACGTTGCTGTTGATGTGTCATGCGTTCATCCGCGGCACGTCATCGAAGGAGGCGAGCCACCCCTTAGCGTGGTTCACGGGGAGCGTATCGCTCGCTCTCGGACTGCGCTAAGGCGATGATGATCGCACTGTGCAGGCGCAAGCAAGGATCCGGCACCAGATCCGGAGGTAACGCCTAAGGCACCGAGGAAAAGTAGAGGCCTCCACTAGAGAGGCCGGAGAATGTGTCGTAGCAAACGATGGATAGCTTGGCGAACCCAGTAGTAGCAGCGGTAGATCCGGCTCAGGCACAGGCCGAACTAGAGGAAACTAGGAAAAAAATAGTAGAGGGTGCGAAAAAGATAGCCGCGGCTCAGCAGTCGTTGAACATGACACTGCGTGAGTACGCAAAGGCAAATAAGGTAGATGCTGTAAAAGTGAAGGGGAGAAACCTCATGAGTGAAATGAACAAAGAGGGAGATACTAGGATTGAGGAGTCAGAAAACTGTTTGTCAATGGCCAAGTATAGTACCCGGCAAAAACCTCGTGAAGATGCAGCTGCGTCCGAGTTAGAGGGGGATCGCGAACAGGCAAAATGAGGAATTGCTCAGGGCTAACCCGGAGAGAGCTGGGGCCTCCAAGATCGTTCATTCGGCGGTGGGCAACCCGGAGAAATCCGCTGGAGCCGCATTGTCTCCTCATGGTGGTCCTAGGAGAGAAGAGGTAGTAACCTCTTCCAGGAGGAACAAACAGATAGTCCCGTATGACCCGGGCAGGGAAAGGAAAAGAAGTGCAGAGAAATGAGGATCGACGAAGTGTGAACCGAGGTGAAGCTGGCCGAGTTAACCGCGACCAAGGCAATGCCGGTCAAGGAAATGCTGTAAGTGGCAATGCCGGACAGCGTAACTTGGCAGGAGCAGGACAACCGCAGAAGCGGAATATACCAAGGCAAGAGCAAAGTGCCGGCCGAGGTATGCAACAGAGAGGTGCTCCACGAGAGCAAGACCGATATAATGATGGTGATTCGGAAATGGTGAGCGCAGGATACCCAAGGCCAGACTATCATGTGATAGGGTCAAGATTGGGAAGCAGGGATTTGATGCCTGACGATGCTAGATTAAAACTGGATCTATATAGGTGAGCAGATTGAATGTCAAGGTCCCCCGGGTCCTGCATGTTTTGAGCCCCGGATCATGAAGGAACCTCCAGTACCCAACTTCCAGCTACCTAGAGGCACTAAGACGTACGATGGCAGCACAAAGCCGGAGGATTGGTTGATTAACTATGATACAGCTGTAAAAATTGCTACAGGCAACTTGAGATAGGCTGTGAGATACGTACCCCAGATGTTGGAGGGGCCAGCGAGGGTATGGCTAAAAAATTTGCCGCCCAGAAGTATTAACTGTTGGATCGATTTTGAGGAAATGTTTATCGATAATTTCTCAAGTACGTATCAGAGGCCGAATAGGCCACAGACCCTAGCAATGTGCAAGCAGAAACCGAATGAGACAGACCGGGAGTTCTTAACCCGATGGTGTACCGTGCGAAACTCATGTGAGGGTGTGATTGAGTCAGAAGCCATAGCATGGTTTGCGCAGGGATGCAGATATGCAAGCATGTTGTGGCAAAAATTGCAAAGGGATATGCCAACTACGTTGGCAGAGACAATCCAGATTGCTGATTCGTATGCTTTGGGTGATCCGACTCAACCCAGGCTCGTGTCAAACGAGTCAAATGAGGAGTACTACCAGAGAGATGGAGCCGGGTCATCCCAGAGGAATGACTACGGGGGAAAAAGAAGGGATGACAGACCGGATTACCGGTGCAATTCGCAACAAGTTGCTGCTGTAAATCAAGATCAGCCCGGAGCAGGGGGAAATCAACGTCAGAAAACTGGAGGGCAACAATGGACACCGAGAAACGATGGCAAGAAAACTTGGACGCCAGAGCAAAAGAAACAGTGGCAGGAAAAGAAGGACCGTCCTAGGTATACATATGAGTCGATGCTAGATTAGCCGTGTAAATTTCACACGCCAAATCCGAGTAACCCAGCGGGTCATACAACAAGGCAGTGTGAGTGGATGCGTAAGATAGAACAAGGTGGTTCGGGGAATGCTCAGACACCTTGGAATGATCAACCTCGGCAGGAGTTACCCCGGCAGCAATTGCTCTCCGGAGCGAACACGCAACAACTGATGTTGCCTCCCCCTCCGCCGAGGTATGACAACCATGAGAGAAGGGATGCAGTGCATCAAGTGGAAGACCAGCATCAACCGGAACAAAGGTACCCCGGAAACAAGGGGAGGAATGAGTACAGAGAGCATCATCAGAGTTACTGTGTGTTTACCACTGAGGAAACAGATAGAAAGATCTTGTAGCGCCGACACATGGAGGTGAATGCGGCAATGCCAGCAGTGACGAGGTATATGCCTTGTCGGGCCAGGAAATTACCTAGAGCATCAAAGATCATCCCAAGCTTATGCCAAGTCTTGGTTCGTATGCGCTAGTGCTGGATCCGACATTCATTGGGCTTAACATCAATGTGAGATTCTCAAGGTCGATTGATAGATAATGGCGAGCATCAACATCATGTATGCGGATACAATGCCAAGTTGGGTATCTCGGAGAACATGCTCCAGCTACAAGGACAACTTTCCATGGCATTGTGCGGGCATTTCTTGTGAGCCCATAGGCAAAGTCCGGTTGACGTATTGTTTAGACGCGAGATAACCGCCGCGAGAATTTGGAATTTGAAGTGGTGAACTTAGAAAGTGCGTATCACGCGTTACTCGGTAGACCAACACCGAACAAGTTCATGGCAAGTTGTCACATCGCTTATCTAAAGATGAAGTCGCGGGCCAAATGGAGTAATTACCATAATGGAGATTTCGACGTTCCATTGAGTGTCGTCGGCGGGTCTAACCTAGCCGAGTCACTCGTGATTGCGCAAGAGAAAAGAAAGATCTGAAGTAGCGGCATTGGCTCGGTCAGACAACAATATATGCTTGTTGAGTAACCCGCATGGAAGTGTTTCGTTCCAGGCGACAAAAGATACCAAGAAGGTGCCTGTTGATGACATGTTCCCAGAACGCACCGTAACAATTGGTGCCGAGTTAAATGATAAATAGGAAAGCGAGCTCGTCAACTTCCTCCGTGAGAATCGGGATATTTTTCCTTGGTCCACACAAGACTTGCAAGGTGTTTCGAGGGAGTTGGCCGAGCACTCTTTGAATGTGAGACCCGAAGCAAGGCCGGTGAAGCAACCTCTCTGCCGCTTCGCCGAAGATAGGAGAAAGTCATTGGAGATGAGATAGTTCGGTTACTAGCAGCTGGATTTATCATGGAAGTCCTTTACCTGGATTGGCTATCTAATCCGGTGCTGGTGGAAAAGAAGAAGGATGATCCGAATGTGGCAGTGGTTTGGCGTATGTGTATCGATTACACGAACCTGAATAAGGTGTGTCCAAAAGATCCATTCCCACTGCCAAGGATAGATTAGGTCATAGATTCAACTGCTGGGTGTGAACTGTTGTCATTCATTGATGCATATTCCAGTTTCCACCAGATACCCCTAAATCCGGATGATCAAATAAAAACTGCATTTATCACCCCATATGGGGCTTATTGCTATCGCACCATGCCATTTGGTTTACGTAATGCAGGGGCAACGTACCAAAGATGTATGCAGAAATGTTTGCACGACCAAATTGGTCAAAATGTATAGGTGTATGTGGATGATGTGGTTATCAAGACCAAGGAAAGCAAAACGCTCCTTGACGATATCAGGCAGACATTCGCGAACCTAAGGAGGTTCCGGATGAAGCTTAACCCGGAAAAATGTACCTTCGGTGTCTCGACTGGAAAATTACTCGGTTTCCTCGTCTCCAGCCGAGGTATTGAAGTCAATCCAACTAAAATCCGGGCCATAGAGCGAATGGAACTGCCGAAGTGTCTTAACGATGTCCAGAAGTTCACTGGTTGCCTGGCATCGTTAAGTCGGTTTGTATGTCGGTTGAGAGAAAAGGCACTGCCTCTCTATCAACTCATGAAAAAGTCGGACAAGTTCGTTTGGACGCCGCAGGCCAATGAAGCCTTTATTCAATTAAAGAAAATGTTAGCCACTGCACCAGTGTTAGCCTCTCCACTATCAAAGGAGCCAATGTTGCTCTATATAGCCGCAACCAACCAAGTTGTAAGTGCAGTAATTGTGGTAGAGCGCGACGAAGAGGGTAAGTCAGTGCAAAGGCCAGTATATTACCTAAGCGAGGTATTATCCGCATCGAAGCAAAATTATCCGCATTATCAGAAAGTGACATATGGTGTGTACATGTCGGCAAAGAAGCTAAATCATTATTTCGAGGAGCACCCCATCAAAGTAATATGTGAAGCTCCCATATCCGAGATAATGAGTAACAAGGATGCAAGTGGCAGGATTGCGAAATGGGCAATTGAGCTAGCTCCTTATGCGCCACAATATGACAGAAGAGAAGCGATCAAGTCTCAGGCTGTGGCCGACTTTTTTGTGGAGTAGGCCGAGGTGCAGTATGAACCACCATTACCAGATCCGAACTATTGGAGAATGCACTTTGACGGGTCAAAAACAAAAACCGGGTTAGGCGTCGGAGTTGTGCTTACCTCGCCAAAGAATGACCAGTTGAAGTATGTACTACAGATCCACTTCGCAACATCAAATAATGTCGCCGAATATGAGGCACTTGTGCATGGGCTCAAAGTGGCAAAAGAAATTGGGATACGTCGGATCCAATGCTTTGGAGACTCGGATTTGGTAGTTCAGCAAGTGTCGGGGCTATGGGACGCTCTTGATCCAAACATGCAACTATACAGATTCCATGTGCAGAAGATATCTGGTTACTTTGAGGGATGCGGATTTCACCATGTACCCCGGGTGGAAAATGAGGTTGCCGACGTATTGTCGAAGCTCGGATCAACCTGACAAGCAATTCCATCGGGTGTAGTATTAGAACACCTCAGAAAACCATCTATCAGACCGTCCCCAGAAACCGATTCAATCTATGTCCCGGAGGATCCGGAGTCTGGAGCTGCACCCATGGACATTGACATGGGAGATGGTGCGCGAAACCCGGGGACTACCTCGGCGAACCCGGGGACTGCTTCGCAAGACCCGGGGACTGTTCAGCGTGGTCCGGTTGAGGTTATGCCGGTGGATCAGATGGAAATTGATGAGGATGTGTTCCCTGTACGAGCAATACCAGCTTGGGCACTACCTATATTTCAATTCCTGAAAGATGGAACTTTACCCGCTGAGGAGGTGCTATCCAGGCAAACTCAGAGGAGAGCAAAGGTATACACGATCATCAATTTCGAGCTATACAAAAGGAGTGACCAATGTCCTCCAGCGATGTGTTGACCCGGAAGAAGGGCTTGACATCCTTCGAGATATACATCAAGGGGAATGTGGGCATCATGCCTCGTCCAGAGCCTTGGTAGCAAAAGCTTTCCAGCATGGATTCTACTGGCCAAGTGCCTTAGAACAAGCAGAGGACTTGGTAAGAAAATGCAATGGTTGTCAGAGGTATGCTACCAAGACACATATGCCAATGTCGGAGCTCAAGACCATACCAATTACCTGGCCATTTGCCGTATGGTGTTTGGACATGGTTGGCCCGTTCAAACCAGCGAGAGGAAATATGACTCACATTTTGGTCATGGTTGATAAATTTACAAAGTGGATTGGAGTAAAGCCAATAAGAAAATGTGATGGAGCCACGACCGTGACATTTCTCAAAGACATCATCTTGAGATACGGTTATCCTCACAGTATCATAACAGATAATGGCACAAATTTTGCTGAAGGAGCATTTGCGCGATTCTGCCGAGATAAGAAGATCCGGCTGGACGTTGCCTCGGTAGCCCACCCCGCATCGAACGGACAAGTGGAAAGATCCAACGGATTAATATTATTCGGGATAAAACCCCGGCTCATTGAGCCGCTGCAAAGTTTAGCGGGGTGCTGGATAGAAGAACTACCGGTACTGGAGTTTAAGAACAACTCGAATTGATCAACAGGCTATACGCCATTTTTACGGTATATGGGAAGTTGTATTACCAACATAGAGCATGACTCGCCTAGGGTCACCTAATACACGAAGCGAAGTGCAAGAAGCCCGGCAAAATGATGTTGATCTGCTGGAAGAAGCGAGAGAATTGGCATTGTCCAGATCCGCCATATATCAGCAAAATCTCTGACGCTATCATAGCCGGAAAGTCAACCCCCGAGTCTTCCGGGAAGGTGATCTGGTATTCCGGTTGGTACAACGTACTGCTGGCATGCATAAGTTACCCCCCCCATGGGAAGGGCCATTCATTGTGAGCAAAGCATTGCACAATGATTCGTATTATCTTATCGATGCGAAACCACAGGAAAAGAACAAGGCGGACAGGTCCGGCGAGGAGTCTAAGCGTCCATGGAATATAGCTCTACTTCGTCCTTTCTACACTTAGCAGAGAAGTGTGTGTATCCGAGTCTCTCATATGTCGGTATGTATGCCGGCAATGAGCCTATCAATGAAATGTGGGCACCTCGGCGATAACTAATTTGGACCGCCTTTGAAAATGTTTGTTGTTTTCCGTGTTTATTATTTATATGTCGGCTGGCGTAAGTTTTTCTACTTAAGCCGGATTAGTAGTGTGTGAGCACCAAGAACCCAACTCTTCGACTTGCTGCTGTCCAACAAGATTTGGCTTCATGGCAAGCAAGAGAACAGGTTTGGAATTACGTAGCACATGAAAAACGACTAAGAAAAAGAACTTAATTGAGTCGACGTTTGTTTTTCGGACTAACCTTATGTTTACTTTCGATTTATTATGCTGAATTACTTTGAGCTAATCCTAAAGTTTCCAAGTATTGTTAAGACAATTTTTGAAATTCGGACTCGTAAGTCAGAAAACCGAACCAAGGTAGACACGAGCCAAGCCAAGAAATTGGAAGAACGAGAAAATGAAACTCGGGGACTACGCCCAAGTTAATCCGGCATAAAAACTTAGTAGCAAAATATCACTTGTGTGCTTGATACAATTGCACCCGGCATACCAGGGATCTGATAAAATTTAAAGTGTTTATCAAGGAGCAGCAGGAGGAGGAAATTCGGCGCCAGCAGGGGCAGCCTCGGCCTCAGCTTCAGAATCATCTGCGTCTTCCTCGACGTCTGAGCCTTCGTCCTCTTCGTCCTCATCCGACTCATCTTCCACATTTTCAACATTTTCATCATCGGCAGCATCAAGGAAGCTCGGTCCCTCGTTCCATTGATGAACGGGGGCGTATTGGATGAAGCTATGAGCGCAAGCCTTGCGCCGAGCTACCCAATCCGAGTCAGTAGACCACTTTGATCCAGTGCGCATACGCTCAAGGAGTTTGAGGTCAATCTTCTCGTACCACGTGAGCACGTAGTGAAGAACGATCTCAGCTCCGGCGTCCAAATTGATTCTCTCGGAGATTGGTGAGTCTCGCACTCCATGAGCCTGGCAAAAAGAGCAGGGGCACCCTCTGGGGTATCTTCTCTAGGCCAAAAGGTGTTGAAGATCCGGACTGCAACATCCATGACGTCCTTGCCGTAGTTCTTCACAAGCTCGACACGAGAGGACAAGCTGACCAGCAAGTCCTCCATGTCATATGGAATTTCTCCAGCACCAGGGACAATGGGAGTACCTCTCTTCTGGCGGAACTTGGCAACAGCGGTGGTTGCAACAGCATTGCCCTCTGGAAATTTGTCTGAAAACGAGACAGGTGAAACAAGTGAGAAGGGTTGACCCGGAGAGATTCATGACAATTGAAGAGAAAAGGAATTTACGAGAAATGTGGCTGTGGATCCGGGTTAGCTCCTTGGTGCACTTGTCACGCCTCTCCCAGAGTTGAACAAGCTCAGCATTCGCCGACTCAAGCTTGACGTTGGCCTTATTAAGTAATTCTTGGTCCTTGGCAATCTGGAGGTTGAGGCGCTCGCGCTCTTCAGTGAAGTCTTGGCCAGCTTTTTGAAGTTCGGTTTGATGCTGTGCTTTTAGCTTCTTCATATCTGCCATGAGCTTGGCAATCTCATCATCTTTGGCTCGGAGGAGGGCAAGCTCATCATCTTTCTTTTTGAGCTCACGATCTTTGCCACCTTGTTCGAGAAAATGCAGCATCATATCAGGCACGGGCACACTATCTTCAAGAGATGCTGAAATAGTCCGTTGACCTGGCAAAGCCGAGGTATGAATGTCGAGCCACGGAGAAAAGGAGATAGAGAGCATAGCAAAGTTGAGCCAAAACAACTTACCCTTGATCTGGTCCAGGTTTTTCCTCATGATGGTGTTCTCAGCTTCCACCTTAGCTGCGAAATCCGAATGATGGATTAGTTCGGCGGAAAAGGATGAAGAAAAACGGAAAAATGCCAAGGGAGAAAACTTACCCCTTTTCTCGTATTCAGCGAGAAGTGTATTATGTTTTGCGCGCAGCATCTTGTGAGTGTTCAGGAGACGCTGAAACTCAGCGCTCCGGCGGTTGGTGGTCACCTGAAAAGAGTACAAAAAGATAGCTTAGTCTTGTGCATATTCGAAGTGTACAAGATCCGGGCCAAGCGGAACTTAACCCGGCTCTAGGTGTGTGCATATTCGAAGTGTACAAGATCCGGGCCAAGTGGAACTTAACCCGGCTTTAGGTGTGTGCATATTCGAAGTGTACAAGATCCGGGCCAAGTGGAACTTAACCCGGATCTAGGTGTGTGCATATTCGAAGTGTACAAAATCCGGGCCAAATGGAACTTAACCCGGCTCTAGGTGTGTGCATATTCGAAGTGTACAAAATTCGGGCCAAATGGAACTTAATCTGGCTCTAGGTATGTGCATATTCGAAGTGTACAAGATCCGGGCCAAGTGGAACTTAACCTGGCTCTAGGTGTGTGCATGTTCGAAGTTATCAAGGAGCTGCGTTACTTCTCTAAGGAGCATCCGGTCGAGTAACAAGGTACTCCCCCGGAGGCTCGGGGACTAATGGTTATATCACTAATATCTACAACATGTTAAGGAAAAGACGAAGAAACGCACCTCCATCATCCGACCCGCAAGGTTAATTGCCTTGGCAGCAGTATTCATCTGCTTGACAAATTGTGGTCCGAACTTCTCCGGAAGATCGTCGTTGTGGACGAACTCCGCCTTGTTCTAGTTATTTACAAACTCGATCAAGGTCGGAGGGTATCGTTCGCCGCTAAGCATGTGGGGCGCCACTAAACCCTTGGCATGCGCTTCCCTCCTCTCAACCTAGGCAAGGGCAGGGCTGGTGTGCAAAACAAGTTGCGCATCAGCTGGCTCGGCAGGGGCATCCTTCAGAGGTGGAGTCTTTTTCGAAAGCATGGGCCTTAAGTGTGCATTGTCCGGCCTCAATCGACGTTGCCACTGGCGGCGTCGGAGCCTCTTGCCCTTAGGTTCTTCTTTGAGAAGTGGAAGTTGTTGCGCAGATTTACCCTTGGGAGCTGCCTTGGTGCTTTCGAAGTCTTGGAAGACTTGGACGAGGCGGAGAGGGCTTGGTGCTACATTGCTTTTCTTGCCGCTGTTGGTCTTGGAGTTGGTGCTGCTTTGGTACTGATTTTTGCTTGATTGGAGGGTGAGGAACCTCGGTGGTAGCTGGTTGCGGAGCTGAAGTAGTGGTTCTTGTTGCCTCGGCGAACCACTTCCCCGCTCAGGTTGCCCTCCTCTTGATGAGGTGGGTTGGAACCGAGCAGCTGAACCCGGAATGGGGCTCAACGGGCGTGAATCGTCGCCACGAGGGAGAAGGGCATGTCGGGCGGCCGAGGCAATGCGGATCCACTCATGGGGCGTCCACATGACCCGAATCGAATAATGTGTGATGAGAAACTATAACAAAAGAAGAACAAGTGAATAGCAAAGGAGAAACGACTTACTCATCCAAGTCAGGGCTCCTTGACTGCGAGCTCTCGGCCACACCTTAGTCGTGGCCTTGGTGGCAGCTTTGTCCATGGACTTCTTTCGCCTCTTGGTGGTGAGAAGGTCCGGAGGACGAAGCAGTCTGACCCCTTTTCTTCTTGTTGTGACAGGCTCGCCCATGCCATGGCAAGGGGAGGGTCTTCATGGATCTGCCCACCGGGATTAGCTGATGCCGGAAAAGCATAAGAAAGGGGGATAGCGTCAAATGCTTCCATCACCTCAACGTTCGAATCATCTTCATCGTCGGGTCAATCTCTAATGGAAGAGAGTTTACCAGTGGGTCGCTTGGTCGCGTCGGCCATCGGCAGGAACATCTCCTGATCCGGTTCTTCCTCGTCCGAGGTATCTCGGTCATCCGCCCATTTGAGAGAAGGCTCGGTGCCATCCTCAATAGTTCTTGTCGGAATAGCTAAGGAAAGAAAAAGCGTGAGGTTAAACATACAACAAAGACGGGCATATGATTTAATTCAGAGAGAGTTTGCGGCACGAAACTTACCGCGGGGGGAAGCCTATCTTGGCAATAATGTTCGATCCCCCACGTCCACTCAGAAGAGAAGTCCTTCTTAGTGGTGAAGAGGGACTTGACCCGGCGGAAGATCTCGGTGTTGCTCAACTTAAATGAGGAGGTCCGGTTGGGGTTACGGCCCCAGCTCATATGACAGACTTGCGTTTCTGGAGGGGGGAGATCCGGTTGCGAACAAACGTGATCATGGCATCCTCATTGCGCAATCCAAGATCCTTCAACTCTTGGAACCTCTTGTTGACCTGATTTGCCAGGACGGTGGGTTTCTTGGGGACCTTGTCCCACAGATCTGGGTTAGGGGGACCTGGAGCGTAAGGGCGCAGCCGGATCAGATCCTCAGTTGTGTTGTTTCATACATAGAAGAAAGTCCGGGCCCATCCCTTGCAAGAGTACAACCCCGTGACTCGGGGGAAGATAGATTGCTTCCGGGGAGAGATAGATGCAACGCCGAACTGCGTGAGCTGCTTGTCCTCCGGGTCAAGCTGGATGTTCGGAATCATGTTCCGGCGGAGGCCAAAGAACCGGATCCAGAGCTCCTTCGTGGGCCATAGTCCGGCGTATCTTCGATAGTAGAGGCAAAGGCGAAGAGAGACGTGATGGCATTCACCGGAAGGTGGTGCGGCTGGAGCTCATACGTATTGAGCCATTCATGGAAAAAATCACTAACTGGTAGACCAAACCCCCGTTGGAAGTGGGATAGAAACACCACATACTCACCCGGATTGGGTGAGGGGGCAAGCTCGGTGGCAGCAAGGCGTGCGGTAACTCCCTCTGGGATGCGCTGCGCGATACCAATCGTGTCATCTGGCAACCCGAGATCCAGCACGCACGCTGATCGGCGTCGCATCTTCTTCCATTTCTTGCTCTGCGACGGAGTTCTTCCTCGGTCATCTCAAGGTCGCTCCTCACTTTCAAGCGGCGGTGGAGGCAAGTGGCCTGGTGACGGGACCCGTGGCGGAGGAGATGCGAGGCGGCGGCTTGGTGCGCTGGCGATCTGGCGTGGCGGCGGCTACTCGAGACGTGGCGGCGGCGCTGTCATGAGGAGAAGATGAGGAAGAAGCGAGGCGGAGGGCGAAGTGGGAAAGGACCCAGGCGCGCCCTCCCTATTTAACCACTCCTTAGGGGGTAGTGGGATCGTGTTGTCAGGCGGGCCACACGGTGTGGCCGTGTACCCGGATCAACCAATCAGCTGAGCCACCACGAAGGCCAGATCCCATGACGTGACGTTATGGTGCAGTTAACGAGGAGGCAGGCACGACGCGACATGGACAACAGTAACTTCTGACAATAACTGCGGCGGTTACTATTGCTGACCCTTAAAATGAGGCAAACGTGATGATTAACCCCCACGTGGGGAAGCGTACGAGAGAAGGAAGAATGACCCGGATGGGTATGTGGTAACCCGGCCGACCAGTAAAAACTTGGAATATGCCGAGGGAAAGTAAACCCATGGAATCCGAGATAGGAAATAACTCAGAGAATAAACACAAAGCTCAGTGAAATTGAACCTGCTGTGGCCTTAGCGGCTAAGGCAGCTAAGACCGCACCAGCTTCGGGGACTAATGTTGGGAGGATACCCCCGGGTAGGGTCACGCCGGGGTATAAAGGCCGAGTTAGCCGAGGTACGGCAAGGTCAAAGCGGATGCTAGCCGAGTCACCTCAAGGCAGGCCGAATCACGGGGTAACCCGGACCAGGGGATGTCCACCTAACTAGGTCTCAGCTGACTTATATCGTAAGTCAGTGAGATATATCTAACTTGTATGCAGGCACAGGTATGGCCGGATCTACTAGGTACGATCCGGGTTACATCAAGCTTGTAGGATAAGGAAGGTATCTCGCTGGTCAAAGGTGACCACTTGCATGCAGAGCATGGCCAAGCAGAGGCAGAGACCGAGGCGTGACCGACAAAGGTGACGATGCCTATATCGGATGACGCGGGCGCCGCAGAGGCTCACGTAGCCTCTGCATGGATGACGCGGGGGAAAAGTGACCCGGTCGGCTTACTATTTGCCTCCACGTATACCCTAATTGGAGACCTAGCCACCCCTATATAAGGAGGGCTAGGGCCTCTGTAGAAGGGGTTGGTCTTTAGAGGTTATGTTCTTCTAGCAAGTTACTGAGGGCTAGTGGTGAGAGTAAGAGAGTTCCTTCTTCCTCCTCTCTCTAACACAGCTCAAGGAGCACTTGTAATCTGTGGAAGTGAATCAAATACAAAGCTACTGTGTGTGGAATCACCACACTATCCCTCCCTGGATTCCCCTAGTGCATTTCGTCCCCACCTTTAGCCTATCCATGGCATCTGCCGTGACACCACCACGACACTCTTGCATAAGAGCAAGTACAATAGAGCCACGTCAGCTGGCTATAAGAAATAAAATATAGTATTTGTGTTGAGTTGGAAGAGAGAGAAGAGGAGAGAGAAGATAAGCCGGCTGTAAGTTAAGAGCCAGCTCTAGCACATGCTCCTAGGTGCTTTGTGAGAGTAAAATATGGGCCACACTTTAATAAAGTAGTGCATCATTGTGTTCAACTATTGTACGTGTTAGCTATATGACTGACTATAGATGATGTGGCAACATCTTATAGCCAACAACCGGCTACACTATTAAACTTGCTCTAATGAGCCCACTCTTTTTCTCTCTCCTATTCTCTCTTTTCCAACTAGGCAAAGAAATAATATTTTAATCCTTATAGCCGACTAGGACTTATTGTACTTGCTCTTATGGTGGACATTTAATCTCAGTTTATGCTTATGGAGGCTCTCATTGTCATCCCTGAGACATGGCGATGAGGAAGGGGGTTGGCGTTGTTGCTGGGAGTTTGGGATTCCTGGACGTGTCAAGGAATTCCCTTTCTCTGTGATTCCCGGTTCACTAGATCTATAGCTCTCTGAATTTTTTCTCATGTTCACTGTATCACTCTCTTTCCCAGGATTATATTTTCAAGGGAACACTCAGTTTGAAGTGCTTGAAATTCTGTGTCCTGGATGAGGCTAATGAAATATTTAACATGAGATTTGTTCATGATGTCGAGCTTATTCTTGGTATGCCCACATCCCTAATACTAGACTGGTAGACGTCGTTCGATTCATGTCCTTTTTTTTGAACGGTAAAGGGTCCGAAGACCCTGGAAGCTGCTCAAATTAACTGGGCGGTGGGTACATATTATAATAAGACCCTTTGAAAAAGGGGAAAGCTGAAAGCAGAGCTGAAATTTGCAAAAAAGCCCTAGAACGAAAAAGTAAAAAGCAATCAGATCCTTGAGCTTCTTCTCCACCGCAGATGTCTGTGAGCACACTTCGCCGGCCACCAGAGCACCGTCAGGGACGAACCACTTGGCAGAGCACTGGGGGGAGCTCCAGCGATGTACTCCGATCAAGGCCTCCACACCGGACGTTGAAGATAGCGCATCCATGGCGCCAATCGGTCGCCCTTCGACCAGAACGGGCAGCAGCCTAGCGGCATACGCGCGCATCACGGGCCACTACGATTGAACAGCAGGAGTAGCAGCCACTGGAGAAGAAGAAGAAGGCCAACTATGGTTCGCCGCCTGCCCAGAATCACCACCACAACATCTCCATCTCGACGACTTGCCCTTCATCCGCCTGCTTCTCATCTCTAAGGAGTCGACCTTCCCGACGGAAGAGGTCAACGACCACCACGCAAGCAGAGATCCAGTGGGTTCTCGGCCATGTTTCCCATCCTCGCCACCACGGCCGGCCATAGGGAACGCGCATCCTACCACCCACCAGGCACCACTCCGCTCCCCCTCGCCACCTTGGCCGGCCAGGAACGAATCGGCACCCAGATCTCCGCCGCGAAGGTGGAGCAGATCGGCTTTATTGACCAAGAAGCTCCTCACTTCACTCTCAGTAGCCATAAACTCCGCCCGCCGGAGCAGCACCACGAGAAAGCAGAGGAGGAGACGACGCCAGATCCAGCCGGAAGGATCTGGAATCTTCTTCTTCACGGCATGACGCCGACACACGGAACTAGGCCAAACCCTACAGCTACTACTAAAACTAAAACCTAGATCTACGCCGGCGCCATCCTCCCGCCACCCTTTACCGGCGAGGGAGGCAAAGGAGGGGCCCGGGAGGAAGAAGAGAACTCTCTGGTGCCTCTCGATTCGTGCGGGGGGGGGGGGGGGATTGTTCCGAATGAAGCGGGATCGGATTCATGTCTCTCGAGTTGCCATTGTTATATACTTGTTTTTACTGAGCTAGTTCTCTTTATGGTGTTATTCATCTTTTAGAGAGTGGCAAATTGAATACTTTACTTACAATGTCACTTGCTTGCCTGTTTTATTTAAATACCCTTATTGTTTTAAACGGGCAAGGTCGAGGATGTTACAAAAGTATAGACACTTTTGTTCAATGCCACTCTACCAGATTGGGTAAAGAAAGTAAGAACCACTTTAACAATACATGTTACTCTAAAGAAGGTATGAACCACTACACCCTGGATTGGTCGCAACTCTCAATGAGGTTCCTGAAAGATGAAAATAATTTTAATAGTAACTTTGCAAGTTTTGAGTGGTATTTCAGAGTGTAAAAAATTAGTGGTATTTTGGGGAGTGGTAAAAATTGTATTCTTTACCTAATTTTTTACAGTAGCAGCTAGCATCCCCGTCAAAAAACGCTTCGTCGGGTCAACAAAAACTGATTTCCATTTTCCAGTAGTGAAATTCTCCATGTCCTAAAAATAATTCAATAAAAATCAACCCATTGCAGCGCACGGGCATATTTGCTAGTAGAGTATAGACCAATCAAAAAACGTCCTATAAAAAGAAACATAGGGTGTACAAACCATGCAAAACATATATTTCCTTCTTCAGGGCAATACATCATTGAAAATTTTCAAATGAAAAAACAAGACAAACCAAGGACTAATTTTATTTGCATGGTTGCAGACAATACACACTCGGAAGCCATGCTAGTACTAGCTTTTTACTCACTATTCCTGCTTATAAGTATTGTATGAGACACTCAGTACTTTGGCCGTACAAATGCACAGCTCTTCAGAACTCACCTTCCTGTGAGGGAAGTGGATGTGATGGAGCAGAAACTGGGCTGTCCTCCCATGAAGAGCACACCAACCTGCGGCAGCTCGATCTCCTGCTGCGTGCCGGACAGAGGCCAAACAAACGCAGGCCTCTCAGGTGGGGGAGTTGGGGCCGGCACTCCACCGATTAGCACCTGCACTGCCTTCTTCATGGATGGTCTATACCTTGGGTTTGGATGGCAGCAAGCCAAGGCCAGCCTCACCGCAGCATCCACCTGCTCCTCATCGTACGCTCCTCCAAGCACCGCATCAGCCGTCTCTAAGACTTTCCCTAGGCTGTAATGCCTCCAGATCCAGTCCACAATGTATATTTCCTGTCTGTCATATATCATAGGCCTGCTTGGGCTCTTCCCGGTGATAACCTCCATGACAAACACACCGAAGGCGTACACGTCCGTGTCGAGGCTGGCACGGCCGGTGAAGAAGCTCTCGTGCGCCATGTACCCACGAGTGCCGGCAACTGCCTGGGTGGAGTGGTGTGTCACTCCTTCGAGCTGGATGAGACGGGCGAGGCCGAAGTCGCCCAGCCGCGCGTTGTATTCCGCGTCGAGCATCACGTTCCCAGCCTTCACATCCCTGTGAAGGATCCTCTTGCTGCTCCCATGGTGTAGGTAGTCGAGCGCGGATGCCACGCCGCAGATTATCCTGAACCGCCGGTCCCATGTGAGCTCAGGAGTTTCCGTCGACAACGTGGTCTCTTTGCCATTGGCAAACAAGAGCTTGTCCAGGCTGCCCAAGGGAAAGTAGTCGTAGACTAGGAGTAGCTCGCCCCCCTCATGACACCAGCCCATTAACTTGACGAGGTTGCGGTGGGAGAGCTTGCTTATTGTGTTCACCTCCGCGACAAACTCTTTCTCTCCTCGGCGTGACTTGTCGCTGGCTGAGACCCGCTTCACGGCCACCTCCCTGTTGATCCTCTTCAGGTAACCATGATAAACGGTGCCACCACCTCCTCTACCGAGCTTACGATGTGGACTGAAGTTAGCAGTCGCGTGCTTCAGCTCCTTGAGCTTAAATCTGACTGGACCATGAGCGTCGATCATTCTCTCGAGGGCCTGGTAGGCTAGCCTTCTATGCTGTGTCACCCTTCTCCACACAAACAGCACCAGAGACGAACATGCAGCAAACGAAATCAAGGTAACCAGACATAAAAACACCCTGCTCTCATGTCCTGTCCCAACTATGACGTCGTCTACCGTGGTAAAGTTCCACGACTCTATCTGGTTCAGTTGGGTGTAATCACCCGTGGAACCTGCAAATCCCAGGTATATTCCATCTAGTAGGTGCCGTGATAGATCAACGGGCCACATTTCTCGCAAATTGTGTCCCCTAGGGCCAGTTGTGACGGCTAATATGAAATTATGTGTTGTACTATTGTAGGTGATACTGACCAGGACATCAGAACCGCTTGACAGGATGATGGAAAGATTGCTGAGCGGGTACTGGTTAGCAGATTTGATACTGTTCAAGTCGAGCCCGACATGGTTGCCGTCCTGGTCGTCCTCATAGCTCTTCCTTGTGTCGAATTCTACGGCTACGATCCGGTTCATCGGCGCGCCATCTGTCTGGTTGTTGCAAATGCCGAGCCACTGGCCGCTGCTGTTCCTGGGCAATGATGGATTATTCGTCAGTATGAAAGCCATACCTTCTCCGGTCCCATTCTGTGGGAGGATGTTGAGTGTGAACTCTGTCCTAAAAGATGTGGGCACCGCCGGATTCCTGTTCCACATCTTGAGTGTTTCCTTTGCGTATACTACCCTTCCCGATTTGTGGCTCAAGTCTCCCGTGTTTTGCACGATTTGCAGGGAGCCATTTGCAATCGCTGAGCCTGGGCTAAAGCTGAAATCATCCGTGTTGGTTGTGTCGAAGCTGGGGTAATTGAATTGTAAGCAACTACAGGTTCTACCTCGGAGGACAAGGGCTGCAGAAGCTATGAAGGAAAAGCTCAAGATCATGCTATTGGGCCTTGTCATGGCTAGATGGAACCTCGACTCCTCACTCACCCCAAGAAAATACATTGCACAAGATGTGAATTACTACCGTCCACGTATTTCAAGATAACACCTTTTAGTTCTGGAGGAAGGAAGACTTGGAAGAGTCATAGTCAATAGAAAAAATCTCCATCGGCAGGTAATCTCTTAGGTTAATTTGGCTTCTTCTTTCTCCAGTGATTTTTCACCGTAGATCTTCATATTTATATATATACATATATACTTGGTAAAAAATAGAAAACATTGATTTTTGACTAAATTTATACACAATGTATTTTGGGATGGAGGGAATGAAATCACAAATAAAATATTTTCTCCATGTAATCGTGGAGTATCATTATAGGTTATTCGATTATGTTTGTCACTTCACAATGTTAATTTTCCTAGGGAGATTTTACGGTGCCTTTTTCTACACATTTAAGGTGTATATATACAAGTCTAATTCGACGGTTAAGGGTGATTCGGGCCTAGGGGCTCGGTAAACTGCCTCAAAAGATTTGTGGATATTTTTGAAATATTACTTAAAGAAAAACGGCAATATACTACAAATCTTGATGCGTAGACGTGTAGAATATTTAACTTGAAATCCCCTGATGTAGCATGTCCTATAGACGCCACTACATCCTCACCAACAAGTCCCTCAAGTGGACAAATGACTCGTGCCCGAGCCAAACTTCTACAAGATAAGGTTAACTCGTTTCTCTCCTTGTGTGACTTCGATACATCCATGCATGGATTACTACTTCATGCCACTATGCTGTGCATACTTAGGTACGAAGCCCCGACGAGTCGTCCAAAAATCTCGGGAGATGAACATGCAAAGTTCGCTCCAGGACCGGAGTCTCTAGCCCCACCCCGCGCGACCTTAGGCTGCAAGTCCCTGGAATCCATCCGGAATCTCCGCCTCCAATCCGGAGTCTCCGGCCTCAACCCGCCCGACCTTAGGCTGCAAGCCTTTGGAATCCATCCGGAGTCTCAAGCCTCACTCCGCGTGACCTTAGGCTGCAAGCCCCTGAAATCCATCTGGAGTCTCCACCTCAAATCTAGAGTTTTCGGCCTCACCCCGCGCGACCTCAGGATGCAAGCCCCTGGAATCCATCCGGAGTCTTCTCCTAAAATCGGGGTCTCCGGCCTGCCCTGGAGTCTCCGCCTCGCCCGCATCCGACCGCGTCCGCAAGCCTCTGAAACGCATCGGGAGTCTCTGCCCGCTACACCGACTTGGATGACCTTTTCAAATGGAAGAAGTGCTTGACACATATAACTACAAACCGTAAGTCAATTCATACTCTTGTTATTTCAGTTTAAACGCTGAGTTCTTTATGGTTTTGTTGTTTCCTTGCTCGAGGGCGATCAATGTTTGAGCTCTGGGGAAGTTGATGGCTGTGAAAATAGCCATCTTTCTCCATATTTAAACTTTGTTTTTAGTCAAGTAATTGACCAAAAATGTCTCTAGCCTTGCTACTAATGACTAATTATTGCAAAAATATGTAATCAATTGTTTGAATTGTGTTGTGCAGGAAATCATGCTTTTAAGGCGAAATCAGGAGCCAAGAATAAAGATTTTGAGGAAGTTTACACGACCAAGAAATCTTGGAGTTAAAACCAGTCGATAGAGGCCTTAATGACCACTAGTACGGGCAAGGTCTGCCCGTACCATGCTTCATCTTGTCAACCCTATGATTTTTGTGAAGGCACCTTTATATATTGAGGTCCCAGCCACCGCGTAGGAGGCCGTCATTCTCAAATTGTATCACAAAACCACTAAGGAGATCCACCACCATAGTTCATCCTCTCCACCCTCCATCCTCTCCATAGCCATAGCCATTAGCTTGTACTTGAGATTGCATCACAACACCACCAAAGAATATTTGATTTCAATCTAAGTATTTTGCAAATATTTTTTCTATCATTGATCTTATTGTTATGAGTGAGTAGTCCTCACGGGTTGCGGGTTGGGGTGAAACCTTGCAGTGATTATGTGCATATAGTCCATGGGAGTAATGTGTATTGATTAAATAGAGATTTGTATCTTTGTTTCTTTGTCTCTTGTCTCGATCTATGGACTCGTAGGTACCTAAGATCCGAGAGATCGATAAAGGCTTGATGTGAGATACTTGGTGAGTGGCGATCTCATAGGAAACCCAGTGATAGAAAGGAGAGTACGGTCTTCGTTTAGCGATCCATTTGGGAACAATAGCAACATTACTTCTTAAGGCTTTGATCTGTGTTGTCACTTAATAATTGTTGTAAGCCCGGTCCTTCGTGGTTACAATGGTTGGATCAAAAGACTATTTATATGCATGTGACTCGTAGGATCTCCTGTATATCTGGATGTGTTTCCCACAAATTTTATCTTTGTTAAATTATTACACATGAATATGCGTATTACTATCTTTATCCCATATGATGTGTAGCTGCAGGTGAATCTTCAACCCTCCATCCATCGAAACAACTCACGATCCAAAGTAAACTAGAAAGGTCTGGTGAATGAAGGTAAAACGAAGAAACACGTCTTGTAGACGTGGCTTATTATTTTCCTTTTAGCATTGATTCCCAAGGATTCGATTAAACCTAGGTCTACTAGGGAAAAAAGCTACTATATTGTATCCATAAATCTAGATCAAAGGTATCAACCTACAAGCAAGCTCCAACCACTACACCAACAAACCTCAAAGGAAGCTCCTCAAGTACCTCCAAGCCTCCTTTCAAAAGGCCACACCTCCTTAAGGAAAACCGTCCCCAAGTGGCAAGCAAACTTTGGATGACCCACCATTCGACGAACAATGCTACAAGTGTGGAGGCAAAGGAAACAAGTCATTCAAATGTGGCAATACCAAAGTATTGTTCATTCATGATAATGGTGACGAGGAATTCTTGAGTGAAGAAAAATTTGATGCAAGAGTCAAGGAAGCACTCGCAAGGCAACATGTTGGAGATGACCAATAACTCCTAATGTGTGAGCATGACGCAAGTCCTTCGCTTGTCATCACAAGAATCTTGACTACTCAAGCCCAAGAGCACGAAGATCAAAGATCCAACATCTTCCAAACACATGCGGCATCAATGGAAATCCATTAATGTTATCATCGACGGAGGGAGCTGCCACAACCTTGCAAGCACCAAGTTATGCGAAAAGCTCAACCTTACCCTCCATACACACAAGCACCCCTACCATGTCCAATGGCTAAGTGACCAAGGGTCTACGAAGATCAAGCACATTATCTATGACATGGGTATGACTAATCTGGTTCTTACGATTAGTTACCCTAGTTGCATAAATGCCTACTGACATAGGTATGCCCCTACATGCACCTGCTATTGGCCTACCTGGTGCATACCGATGGAAGGCCCACTCGAAGGTATACCAAGATCCATGAAGCCCGTGACGTTTTGACTGATATGAAACCCATATGGACACCGACTCCAAGCGTACAAGACAAGGAAAACTCAACACTAGAGTTTGAATCTAACTTGTAACCTACTCGTATTGGTATCTAAGACCTAGCCTCCCCATATATAAAAGTTAGGAGGGTCCAACGAGAAGGGCAACTCCAATAGACAGATCTACGATCTCCCACAATACACACACCCTCGCATACACCTCGTCAGATTATATTTGCGCACCCTTGTAACTTTCGACTCCCTTATAATCAAGAACAAACAAGCAAGAGTAGGGTCCTCTTCGAGGCTTAAACCTAGGTAAAACCTCGTGTCACATGTGTGCTTGTTTCCTAGCCGATCGGTGCCTCCAACGCTCCCCACTTCCTCGAACCTAAGTCCATCAACTATGGGCATTGATCAGTTAACCCCTCATCAATTGGTGTCGTCGGTGGGAACTCGGCGCGATGATGTTGCAATCTCGACGGCTCCATCATCGGCAATCTACGATTCGCTGATCTCCGAGGAGCAGATCTGTTTCGACTACACGCCCGTGACCGGCCGAATTCGACAAGAACTAACACTGTGGCACGCAAACACGCAAGTCCACGCGGCAAACGCCGCGTGCTGACAAAGCTGTGCCCAAAAAATCTAGGAGATCTCAATCGGGCATGTATCTTCCACAAGTCCCGATGTGATTAGTATTCTGATGAAAAATAAGGCCGTGGAAGCGATGCAATACATCACCAAGTTACGCGGTGTCTCCCCAATCAAGCTCAACCTGGAGTACAAAGCGGCAACACACTATATATGGCACTTGATATGTGCGACCGCCAAGACACCATGTGATACATCTATATCACTCAACATCCAAATAAACTTTTCTCTCATTGATTACACTATTAATCTATTATTATGTTTATTTTTGGAATACATGCGCTACACGACTAAGTTGGACCGTGGAGACAAGATGAAGCGGTATACTTCAGGATCTGTGGCGAGTGCTTTCTCGTCGGCATCAGCCAGTCATGGCTTTGCGACTCCTTTACGGCCGGTTTGGACCTATCCCTAGACTCGGCGATCAAGGAGGTTTCCGTTTGAAAACAGTCCGACGTCAGGTACGTACGCCCAGCCGCGACTTGCCGCCACGTCGACTCCATCCGTGTCCACTGTGGGACTCTGTCCACCACACGACTCGCCGCTGTGTCGACCCCGTGTCCACCACGTGACTCCATCGACCTCGACCACACGTCTGTCCCGACGACTCCGTCGGTCGCGTTGACTCCACGCCCGGGAGCTGCATCGATTCTGCCACGCGACCCGTTGTTGTCTTTGTTTGTGGCACCCGCTGCGGTCTTCGATTGCGATGACCATCATAATTTTCGGATGCGGCAAACCGCTAGCGCCGTTGGCTTTGGTGACCCACTGCCGCATCGACTCCGGTCCACCGCATTGGCTCTCCAATGTCGCACCGATTCTCTACACATGGGGGTTGCGCGACTTCTCCGTGTGACTCGGGGGCTCCATCGACTCCGGAGACCCGCTGCGAGCTTCATCTCCAGTGACTCGAGGGCTCCCTCCACTTCGATAATCCACTGCGGTCTTCAGCTCAAATTACTGGGGGGCTCCCTCAACTCCCACGACCGCGAACCGCTACAATCTTCGACTCACGCGACCCGCCGGTCAAATCGACTTCCGCGAGAGCAACCCCCTGCCACCCTCGGCTACATCAACCTCCTACGATTCGTTCGCGGCAAATTGCTGCCACCATTGGCTTCGGCAACCCATTGCGATCTCCAACTCTAGTGACTTTGGGGCTCCCTCCTCTACGGCGACCCGCCACGTCCTTTGACTCCGGCGACCTTCTGCGGTCTTCGACTGTTGTGGCACATTACAGTCTTCATATGCGGCAACTCGTCATCACCACATGACTTCGGTCCGCGTGTTGACTACATCCCTCGTGTGACCTGCTTCCGGGCGGCGACTCCTTCCGCTGCCCGACTCATCGCCATGAAGACTGCTGAGTCGACTCCATCCATCTCGCGACTCCGTTGACCTTGACTATGCATCCATCACGTCGACTCTTTTCAGTGAAACTCCGAATGACTCGACGTCGTGTCGAGTCCTTCAACCGCGTTGACTACCAATAAAGCTAAGTTTTCCTCTACTTACAACTGATTCTTTTTAACTCGTACTCGAAACACTCGGGGGTTGCACCCTCTTCGAGCAACCTAATGTGCCGTCGACTCCGCGCACTCGAGCACCTCATACACGATAGCCTGAATAGCTGATTCTGCATGATCATCGAATCCTTGAACTCCAAGTACCTCAGCAAGGTACTGAGACTAAGGGTAATCAGGCTAACGAAAATGTCTAGCATAAAGTGTGAAAGTGTCGATTCGATTGGCACCGGAATTTTATTTTACAAGCAATTGGCAA
Organism: Avena insularis; assembly: GCA_023614405.1. NCBI lineage: Eukaryota > Viridiplantae > Streptophyta > Magnoliopsida > Poales > Poaceae > Avena > Avena insularis. Next base: position 240,611,962 of record CM042694.1, on the reverse strand, counting down.
ATATTTTTTACAAGGTACATATACTTCACAATTCTTAATGTTTTCTGTAGCTTACAAAAACGTCGACTGCGTCGAGCTATTCTACCGGGTCCTCCAACAGGAGTCGGCAAAACAACTGGCTACACCATAAACTCAAAACCCGAGTCGAGTCTCTCCTCAGTTGATTGCATCGTTTGATTCTACAAAGACGCGATGCTAGCCACGCACCCGACAGACGCGATGCTGGCTACGCACCTGATGGAAGCAACTGTGTCAACTGCATCCGCATCGTCGACTCACCTGGCTAAACATTGCGTGACTCCGCTACGTCAACTCCAATTGCAGCGTCGACTCTTGGTTTCCTATGTGTGAGACGCTAACTCGATGCACTTCTAGGTCAGTGGCTTCTCCTCGCATGATTTTCAACTGCGTCTACAAGACATAAGACTCGAATCTCTGCCCGAGTCTACGACTCCGCCAGACACTCGGGAGCTACTCAAAACTGGAGCGTTGGACGCGCATATATAATATCTTTAAGTGGCACGCTTCGAATCCTCACCCGAATCCATAATTCGACTAAGGACTTGGGAGCTACTCCCGTAGGGAACGCTGGTCGCGCATTCGAAAAAGTGCCGGCATTGATGGCATTCGCAAGATCATCCAAAGTACTTTCGGATCGTTCTGTTTATGTAGCAGACGACTATAAGTCTCTGCTCAAGTCTACGACTCGAACAAACACTCGGGGGCTACTCCCACAGGGAGCGAGGGTCGCGCACCCTATAGAAAACAAAAGATTCTTACTACATTCCATTATGTCGGCTGCATTCATAATGTCGACCCTCTTATAGTAATCGAACTCATTGGAGACTCCGCTCACTTACATTCCACTGTCAAGTTCAGAGACAACGTCTCCTTGGCCACCTGAAACACCTCTGTGGTGATAAACATTTGGATGCTGTGTTTACAATGCAAAGATAAGACCTACAAATCTAATCAGATGGCCTGGCAATCGCATCCGCTGCGCTCTAATAGATAAATACCATGTCTATGACATAAAAAAAATCCAGACGGACGCGTTAGATACATATGCATTAAAACTGGAGTTTGGCTCAGTAAGACCTCCATGGCATGAGTTGAACTACGCCAGCAATTTCCGAATTCGAGTGCGGGGACTCGAGTTTGAGTAGGTAGCATTGTTTTTGCCTTAGAGCAATTAATTGGTCCCGATCCGTCAAGCGCACCAGGCATGTTTACCATCATCCCTATGAACTATTATGAATCCGGCTAACCCGATGAACTTCCGGGTGGGTACTTACCACTCGACACAACTATCGACTCCGACATCCTAATACAAGACTCAAGACAACTAAGTCTCCACCCAAATCTACGATTCAGATGGACACTCGGGGGCCACTGACATAGGTATGCCCTACGCACACCTACTATTGGCCTACCTGGTGCATCCCGACGGAAGGCCCAGTCGAAGCTATACCAAGATCCATGAAGCCCGTGATGTTTCGGCTGATATGAAGCCCATATGGACATCGACTCCAAGCGTACAAGACAAGGAAAGCTCAATACTAGAGTTTGAATCTAACTTGTAACCTACTTGTATTGGTACCTAAGACCTAGCCTCCCCATATATATAGGCTAGGAGGGGGGGCTTGTTCGTCTGCGGTACCAAAGTTGGCAGGCCAGCGCATGGCGGTACCTAATTTGCCTGAAATTACCGCGTTTCGAAAAGTTGGGCTACCAACTACCAAGAGGGGCCATTTCGATGCAAACTCGTCTCACCCCTACCAAATCCAAACATGTCGTGAAACTGCCCCGTGAAGTGAGCGGTGGGACCCTCATGTCGATAATATTTCCGTGGTGGCGCCAGCGTGGCGACCACGTGGGAAAGCGAGATACTAAAGGAGCATGGTGCATTGACCAAATTCACAAATCCACTCCCTCCCTCCTTTCGCATGAACCCTAGCACCGGCGACGTCGAAATCCCCTCTCCAACCAGAATGATCTCTTCGGGCATTTGACTTCTGGCGCCAAGTTGCTGCGCCTACTCGCTGCTACCGAGCTCTAATGCTGAATGCCGTGCCAGCCGTTGCGACGATCTAGCCCGCCTCTACTGGCTGTGAAAGTGACGCGAAGGATGGCGAATCCATTCTTGAGAATAAGTACTTACGGCTAATTTGTGAGCTACTCTTATCTTTGCTATTCGCTACCTATAAGCGCTATGGCTATTGACATTACAAAGATATATCGAACATAGAATTGTTTGCTAGCACACGACAAACAATTCTTATCTTTTGTCTCCAATTTTTGTCAACTAGGATCTCTGAACCGAAATACAGTTACGGTGGCCATCTATGCTACCTCATTAAATTAGCACATGGGAAGAGCACGTGGAAACAAGCTCGAGAATCTGAAGATGGAAATGGCGCTGTGCGGTTATGCACCATCCACTGGTTTAGTTCTTCTGTGCGTGAACTTGCTGAAATGAGGCCGAGCGGTATCGCAGTTCAACATCATTGATGAACGAGGCTTCAAGGTTCCTATAGCGTGTGATAGTCAGCTAATTGGGTTGATGAAACAGCATGTTAGGCTTTGCGTGGTTATGCTGGTGTGTAACATAGTGGATGAGGAAGCTCACCTCTCGAGTCGCCCAGCTATTATTGGACAGGGAGGTCTAACTCGAACCCCTGCTGTTGTTGAGCAAAATGTGGTTCCTCGTCCGCGACATGCTTCTATCAGGCAACCTCCTCGTAGGAGTCCTCATATTTCCATTGTGGAAAACTCTGCTCTGGAATCTGCCGGTACTGGTCGTCCCCGTCCACGTGCCCGTGTTGCTGCGGCTGCTGCTCACCCAATCCATGCCATTTATTGAGCAAACTAAAGGCGTCAGGTTTCCCGCTGTTGTTGCCAAGACCGCGCCTTGTGTCTGCTCCTCCTTGAAACCGTCCTCAAGTTGTGCAAACCCGTGCTCTGGAATCTGCTTTGGTAGTCCTCGTGTTGTTGTTGATCTGACGCTGTGACCCAATCCTGCCGCATTGAGCATACTAAGGTCGCTTGAGGCTGCCTATTGTTGTTGCAAAGATCGTAACGCCTGAATCGGGTCTATGCAGATCTTAGCATTTCCCGCCAAAACCCGCATAGAAGCGATTCAAGGACGCCCACTAAACACTTTCATGTGGGTGGGATTTGATTACAAGTAGTTACATCACAGTAGTTTACAATAGAGTCCACAAGAAACATATATATACAACAACGACTCAACGAGTCAAGAATACAAATGATACAATTCAAAGATGCAAATCTTGAAGAAAGCGAAATAGTGTCCGAGTACAGACAAGATCCAAATTGGACTAAGAGTCCTGAAGAATAACCAAGCGGTGTCCATAACCCTGCCCAGGCCAAGCCGGAAGGGTAACCTTGCTAACATCGTCAATCACATACCTGTCAAAGACAAAGGGGTTCCGACAAAGGGCAAAGAAAAACAGAAAGAGAGCGGTCAGTACTGAGGCCAGTACACGGCGAGGCTAGAATTTGGCGGTCCTCGCCTATATAGGTATGGTGGGCTCAACGGCAGCAAAGCTTACACTATCTAACTTATAGAGACACACTACAACTTCGGCTATTAGAGCGAGATAAGAGAGCGCTATACGATAAGTATAATATACCACCAAACACAACCCATCCGAAGGTTTCCCCCTCGAAGACCAGTCGAGGAAGTCCACTTGCGGAACACACAGAGTGGCAATTTTAATTAAGCAGGTGTTTAGTTGATAAGGCTAATTACTAATCATATTATTAGAGGCAAAACATTAATGGCGTTGTTTATGATCATGACACCGTAATCCTGAGGCGCCCATAACCATGGACACACGACTTTTCAAAAAGATTTACCCTGCAGGGGTGCACTACTGTACCCAAATGCATGCTTAACCCTTCAGGCAACATAATATGCGTGCTTTCCGAATCTCACAACAAGAACTGTCCCATAACTACGCGCATATCCAGAGGTATCACCTACTATGTTTTACCCAGCCAAGAGGCACGGCCGAGCCTCAAGGTGGCACAACGTTTGAGTCTACGGCTGGTCGATGATCGGAAGATAACTTGTAGAGCTCCATCCCACCTCCGACACGGTATCCCGATTTTATGCAATGCAAGCCATGGCAGTCCACCAAAATCATGTCACAACTCAACCCATGTCCGAGGACATATTATGCGTATGCACCAAATGGAAAACCAATTTTGTGACCCTCTGGATAAACGAATAGCGCTGGTAGTTGAGGGGGGGGATCCCAAGGGCTCCCATGTTTGGTTAGCGCGATCAACTCAGAACTAGTGTCGTAGAACGAACGAGTCCTAGGTCGGCTCAAGCAGTTCCCAAAGGTGGTCCCTGCCCGGGCCTTATCATTAGGTGAAACCATAACCATAATCATAATCGTAACCAATGTCACCAATTTAATTTATCATGTTATCAACCATAACCAGATATCATGGTGCACCTGTATGAGAGCGGGCAACATACCTAAGCATGCACTACGACTCACAAGGACAAAGCTAGCTACTCAAACAAATGCAATAGGATAACCATGGCAATATAGTGGAGCAGGTAAATAGAGGGAACGGTACTAAAGCATCGACAATAAGGATAGCAATAGATCAAAGGAAGGAAGTGAAGACTATAAATGCAAAATAGGTAGAAGGGGAGAGAATGCTCGCCTGTGAGACAAAGTCGGTATCCGAAGGCTTGTCGTATCTCACATCGACTCATCGTCCTATCCAGTGAAGAAGCTAAACACTAGAAAGAACAACCGGTGCAATATTTAATAATACAGCGGAAGATACAACATGTTTATGATATGATGCATGGCATGGCAATATGCGGTCTATTCAATTTAAGTGGAACCAAAATCCCGACAATTAAATATGAGGTTCAAGTTATTTAGCTATCCCACAAATTAAATGTTAAATTAACAAGGCAAAGCATGACATCAGTTCCTACATACTATTAAATGGAGTCGAGATAAGGTAAGATTATCCCGCATATAGCCTCCATATTTAATTATTAGGTGAATCGACAAAGTACCCCCAAACCACAATGATATGAATGCGAGATGAACGATTTAATGCAATAGGTATATATCATTTATAAAATAGAGTTTCGAGAAAATGGGTCACACGTTGGGGTTCGAAGATCTTGGTGTTCAAGGGATCGGGTTCCGGTCTTCGGATCTTCGGGCGGAGTCAACAATTCAGACATGGCATACACGACTTCTTGGAGATCTTGGCACCTGATCATACATCGTTGGCATGGTCCTCGTGGTTGTCTGTCAGGTGGTACCACAACACTGCATCCACCACTTCACCACAACTTCTCAACAATGGGAAGCACGCGAGCTGGGGCCTGAGAAAGCAATACAAACACAAGATCAAAGAGTGCAGGTTCGAGTTCCTGGCAACTGACGGGATGGAGGTGACAAGCAGAGACATGGTCGCGTATGCAGGGACGGTGTCGCGGGCGTCCTACTCGGGGCGGTGACGGCAAGGTGTAGAGGTAGCGCGACGGCAAGGTGTAGAGGAAGCGCGTGACCTGCACAAGGAAGCCGAGACACAGTGAACGTTGGCCGAGCTCGCGGAAGGAGGGCGCGTACACGGGGGAGAACGAGCAGGAGCGGAGAGAAGGTCGCGGACGATTCCATGGCGCGGTGACGAACTCGGGATGATGGTACTCCGTCAAGCAGGGTGCTGGAGCAGGGGAAGTCAGCCTCCATGGCGGCGCAGGTGAGGGACAACAGCTCTGCTGGCCCGGACGAGAGAGGCTGGCCTGTGGCGACACGAGGTTGTCAGCGCCGGGCGAGCGTCTGCTGATGTCGCGGATCTTGGCAGCGACGGGGCTGATGGAGCTCGCGGGGCGGTTGGGAGCGAGGTTGAAGGGGGCAGAGCAGGGGCTCTATGGGGATCCCAAGCTTGGGATCGAAGAAGACAGGAAGGAGAGGGAGGATCTGGGTTGCGTGCACGAGTTGGTGGCGTCTGGCGATCGAGGGGTGGCGATCGTGTAGAGTGCGCTGTAGGTGTGGGTCGTGTCGGTACTTGGCGCTGCATTGTGCTGCGTGCGTTGCTGTGTGTCGCGCCGCACGCACTATGTGGTTGTGGCGGCAGGGCATGTGGCGGCTGGTTCTATTAGGGTTACACATGGGGTTGTAGGCCGGCTGGCTTTGCCTTTTGGCCTGGCCGGCTGCCTCCCCTTAAAAATACTTTTATTTATTTGTTTTTATTTTTAAAAGGCTTTTGCAAATAGTTTTTAGACAAATAAAAGATCCAGAAAAGACAAAGGATCTAATTTGAAAATAAAGGAGGGGACTAAATAGAAAACAAAAATAGGCTTTTGGCGAAAATATTTCAGGGCAAAATATGCATGATGTCATGATGATGCACATAATAAAAATAATAGGCAAATCTAATTGGGGGTATTTTCCCAGGCATTATAACTCGACACCACTAACAAAGGATCTCGTCCCGAGATCCAAGCAAAGACACCGGGGGGAGGGGGGAGGGTTTGATGATCGGTTCTTCTTGCGTCAGGTTGATGTTTGTGACACCACTAACAAGAATTCTTGCTCCGTCTTGAAATTGTCGACACCACTAACAAAGGTCGTTGCTCACATTCTTCGGAAGAACACTCCGGAGAGACAAAAGGAAGAGGTAAAGGTTTCAAAAGATGAAGCCACCTCTAACTTCCATGGAGAGAGTAAAGTCACACATTCGCCTAGTTCAGCATACAAAAGCAAATAGAAAGAGTAGTCGGATGGGGGCCAATCCATCACACACCCAAACTATTACTTAGTACATGAATAGGGAAACAGACAACCGAACTCTCAGGATTTAGATTGAAGATCATAACAAGCGTCATTCAGAAAGCTTCGAAGGAACAAACTGGAGACAAGGAGGTCGCCGTCTTAGAAGTTGCAAGACACCGGAAACAAAGTATGAAAGATCCGATAAAGAGAAAATGAGATGTAGCACCGCCGTTACAAAAGGAGGGAAGCGAAACCCTAAAGGTACGGCGGAAACCCAACCATGGGAAATCCTAGACGTGAAGGAGCTAAGAGATAGGATTAAAAACACACAAAGATAAGAGGAGCAGGAATAGAGGTAAGGAGTAAAACCAGAACTAATCAGATATATCTAACACATCTGTAGCAAAATAGTTTTGACACTAGACAACGTCTGTTGGCAAGGTTAACCTACAGGCTGGACCGGTGGGGTATCGTAAACCTTGGCTCTGATACCACTTGTAACGCCCCAGAATCGGGTCTATGCAGATCTTAGCATTTTCCGCCAAAACCCGCATAGAAGCGATTTAAGGACGCCCACCAAACACTTTCATGTGGGTGGGATTTGATTACAAGTAGTTACATCACAGTAGTTTACAATAGAGTCCACAAGAAACATATATATACAACAACGACTCAACGAGTCAAGAATACAAATGATACAATTCAAAGATGCAAATCTTGAAGAAAGCGAAATAGTGTCCGAGTACAGACAAGATCCAAATTGGACTAAGAGTCCTGAAAAATAACCAAGTGGTGTCCATAACCCTGCCCAGGCCAAGCCGGAAGGGTAACCTTGCTAACGTCGTCAATCACATACCTGTCAAAGCCAAAGGGGTGCCGACAAAGGGCAAAGGAAAACAGAAAGAGAGCGGTCAGTACTAAGGCCAATACACGGCGAGGCAAGAATTCGGCGGTCCTCGCCTACATAGGTATGGTGGGCTCAGCGGCAGCAAAGCTTACACTATCTAACTTATAGAGACACACTACAACTTCAGCTATTAGAGTGAGATAAGAGAGCGCTATACGATAAGTATAATATACCACCAAACATAACCCATCCGAACGTTTCCCCCTCGAAGACCAGTCGAGGAAGTCCACTTGCGGAACACACACGGTGGCAATTTTAATTAAGCAGGTGTTTAGTTGATAAGGCTAATTACTAATCATATTATTAGAGGCAAAACATTAATGGCGTTGTCTATGATCTTGACACCATATTCCTGAGGCGCCCATAACCGTGGACACATGACTTCTCGAAAAGATTTACCCTGCAGGGGTGCACTACTGTACCCAAACGCATGCTTAACCCTTCAGGCAAGATAATACGCGTGCCTTCCGAATCTCACAACAAGAATTGTCCCATAACTACGCGCATATCCAGAGGTATCACCTACTATGTTTTACCCAGCCAAGAGGCACGGCCGAGCCTCAAGGTGGCACAGCGTTTGAGTCTACGGCCGGTCGATGATCGGAAGATAATTTGTAAACCTCCATCCCACCTCCGGCACGGTATCCCGATTTTATGCAATGCAAGCCATGGCAGTCCACCAAAATCATGTCACAACTCAACCCATGTCCGAGGACATATTATGCGTATGCACCAAATGGAAAACCAATTTTGTGACCCTCTGGATAAACGAATAGCGCCGGTAGTTGAGGGGGGATCCCAGGGGCCCCCACGTTTGGTTAGCGCGATCAACTCAGAACTAGTGTCGTAGAACGAACGGGTCCTAGGTCGGCTCAAGCAGTTCCCAAAGGTGGTCCCTGCCGGGGCCTTATCATTAGGTGAAACCATAACCATAATCATAATCGTAACCAATGTCACCAATTTAATTTATCATGTTATCAACCATAACCAGATATCATTGTGCACCTGTATGAGAGCGGGCAACAAACCTAAGCATGCAATACGACTCGCAAGGACAAAGCTAGCTACTCAAACAAAGGCAACAGGATAACCATGGCAATATAGTGGAGCAGGTAAATAGAGGGAACGGTACTAAAGCATCGACAATAAGGATAGCAATAGATCAAAGGAAGGATCCCGCATATAGCCTCCATATTTAATTATTAGGTGAATCGACAAAGTACCCCCAAACCACAATGATATGAGTGCGAGCTGAACGATTTAATGCAATAGGTATATATCATTTATAAAATAGAGTTTCGAGAAAATGGGTCACACGTTGGGGTTCGAAGATCTTGGTGTTCAAGGGATCAGGTTCCGGTCTTCGGATCTTCGGGCGGAGTCAACAATTCAGACAGCGGAGTCAACAATTCAGACAGGGCATACATGACTTCTTGCAGATCTTGGCACCTGATCATACATCGTTGGCATGGTCCTCGTGGTTGTCTGTCAGGTGGTACCACAACGCTGCATCCACCACTTCACCACAACTTCTCAACAATGGGAAGCACGCGAGCTGGGGCCTGAGAAAGCAATACAAACACAAGATCAAAGAGTGCAGGTTCGAGTTCCTGGAAACTGACGAGATGGAGGTGACAAGCAGAGACACGGTCGTGTGTGCAGGGACGGTGTCGCGGACGTCCTGCTCGGGGCGGTGACGGCAAGGTGCAGAGGAAGCACGACGACAAGGTGTAGAGGAAGCACGCGACCTGCACAAGGAAGCCGAGACACAGTGAACGTTGGTCGAGCTCGCGGCAGGAGGGCGCGTACACAGGAAGAACGAGCAGGAGCGGAGAGAAGGTCGCGGACGATTCCATGGCGCGGTGACAAACTCGGGACGACGGTACTCCGTCAAGTAGGGTGCTGGAGCAGGGGAAGTCAGCCTCCATGGCGGCGCAGGTGAGGGGCAACAGCGCTCTGCGGCTCTGGGACGAGAGAGGCAGGGGGCCATGCGTGCGGCGACATGAGGTTGTGCAGGCGCCGGAGAAGGGCATGCCGCGCGGTCGCGGATCCTGGCGGCGATGGGGCTGATGGAGCTTGCGGGGCGGCGGCGGTTGGGAGCGAGGTTGAAGGGGGCAGAGGAGGGGCTCGATGGGGATCCCGGGCTTGGGATCGAAGAAAATAGGAAGGAGAGGGAGGAACTGGGTTGCGTGCACGAGTTGGTGGCGCCTGGCGATCGAGGGGTGGGGATCGTGTAGAGTGCGCTGCAGGTGTGGGTCGTGTCGGTACTTGGCGCTGCACCGTGCTACGTGCGTTCTTTGTGTGTCGCACAAGACGCACTATGTGGTTAGTGGCGCGATGGCGACTGGTTCAATTAGGGTTACATGTGGGGTTGTAGGCCGGCTGGCTTTGTCTTTTGGCCTGGCCGGCTGCCTCCCATTAAAAATACTTTTATTTATTTGTTTTATTTTTAAAAGGCTTTTGCAAATAGTTTTTAGACAAATAAAAGATCCGGAAAAGACAGAGGATCTAATTTGAAAATAAAGGAGGGGACTAAATAGAAAACAAAAATAGGCTTTTGGCGGAAATATTTGAGGGAAAAATATGCATGATGTCATGATGATGCACATAATAAAAATAATAGGAAAATCTAATTGGGGGTATTTTCCCGGGCATTATAGACTGATGCCTTGTCTCCTCCTCAAACCCGTGCTCAGGTTCAGCGAGATGCTGGTCTGAAGCCAGCTCATGGTCTGGACTCTGCTAGCACTCGAAACACTGCTGTTGTGGGAACTGCTCCTGATCGTCGAGGTGGCATGGCAGCAGCTGATCCTATTGTGGCTACCGTTAGAAGGGGCCCTGCCTGTCCACCATGTAATGTAGCTCCTGCTGCTAAGTGCCCTCACCTTGCTCCTGGTCCTGGTACTTCCACCGAGGTTGATCCAGCTAACGATGACGCTAGTGATGGTGGCAGTGGCATTGGGGCTGGGTCTGATGGTGCCGCTCCATCTCTCGAACCTCTCGGAGGTTTCTATCCCGCAGAACCTGATGATGGCAAAGTAATCGTTCGTATCGGTGTCACGGATTATACTACAAAATTAGATGATGGCACAGAAAAATTCTATGACGAGTTTGATGTAATCCTTGGCAGATACGACCCTGAAGTGGTAGAGTTATCTGGCCTAATGGCATCGTTACGTGTGAAGGTGCTGTGGGGGTCCTCCCAGGAAGCACGTTTGTTATATTATGATTATAGGAGCAAAAAGGCTATCGAAGTGAAATATATCAGGGATTTAGTCGTACCGTTTACAAGGAAACATTATAGTGGTGAAGTTTACTTCCACTTGGTAGTGCTCACGGTTGGAGAGGAATTGGAACTCGACAATAGAGATGATGGACTTTTAGAAGGCATGCGTGACCTGATCCATGACATCACTGGGGCTGGTGCGACTGAGGGTAGCTTCAAACAGAGGAGAGTCTTACAGAGGAGCGTCATAAAGAGGAGCAGGAAGAGCATCCCCAGAAAGGGCACCCCGAAGAAGAACGTCACCAAGGAGACCACGCTAGAGAAGAGGACGCCCAAGAGTCGCACGACAAAAGGCACCACGCCGCAGAGTACACCCCTAAGATCCAGTCAAAATGCCACACCGAACGGTAGCAGCAAAAACGCTAAGAGGGCTAGCACGGTGGTGAACACTCCCAGGAGTGGTAGCAAAGAGGCGAAGATGGCCAGCACGGAGGCTACCATACCCAGTGGGAGCATAAAAAAATACTAATTTGGAACGGAACACGCCGCTGTCAGGGAATTATGCCAGCACGAAGGAGAACACGCCCAATAGTAGCAGCACAAGGGCTAATTTGGAGCGGAACACGCCGCTGAGGCCAGGCAATAATGCCAACACGAAGGAGAAGACGCCCAATAGTAGCAACAAAAGGGCTAATTTGGAGCGGAACACGCCGCTAGGGTCAGACAATAATGCCAGCACGAAGGAGAACACGCCCAATAGTAGCAGCAAAAGGGCTAATTTGAAGAAGAACACGCTTCAGAGGTCAGGCAATAATGCCAGCACCCTGGAGCCAACACCCGTGAGGGGAGGCAGTAAGGAGATCACACCCAAGAGCGGCAACAAAAAGCCTAGTTCGATGGGGAATGGAACGCGGATGTCAAGCCCTACTAATACCATTAGGAAAGATTACATTAGGAAGGAGGATGTACACAGGAAGAGCAAGAGGGTTCTGTATACTCAAGATGAAATTGATTACATTGCTTGTTTGTCCTTTGAAGTACACAGGATGCGTGCAAACGTAAGACCACCCCATGTGGTTGCAGCAGAACCAACCGAGTGTCTTGGAGAAAACAGAGTTGCCGGTGAGGTGGACTAGGGCAATGTTCCTGTCCATCCGGGTGGAGACGATGGTGCAGCCCCACCCATGGGAGTCAATATGATGTGTGCAGTACTAGGCATTAGAGACAATGGTGAAGATTCTGAATCAGATGAAGAAGAAGGCACTGTAGAGGATCAAGAATCTGGTGATGATGAAATAGACGAGGAACTTAACGATGAGGCTGGTATTCCAGTCGATGATTTGGGTGTTCAAGTAGAAGAAATGAAACATGACCACGAGTATCCTATAATTTCGGTCGGCACCGAGTTCAGGAGCATGCATGAGTTCAGGATGTCGTTCCGACATTTTTATATCAAGGGCGAGTTCAACGTTTATCGACTGAAGAACTCTGCCGAGAGGTATGAGGCCATTTGCAAGTTAATGTGGATGAATGGACGGGCCGAGGTACATTGTCCATGGAGGATCACAGCAAGAGCCTTACCTGCGTCGACTGCAATTAGGGTATTGGGGCAATGAATGCGGCAAACCATTAGAACTCTCTCTCTCTTTTCACTCTATAACTACAATTGATGTGCGATATCTTTCTGGCAACTAGTCGACTCCGCTTATCTTTTAAATGAATCTGTGTTGCAGGTGAACAAAATGGGCCCTCCACACATGTGTCCGACAGGCAGCAAACTGAAATCCTCAATGGCTGATACGGAGTGGGTGGCTATGCAATCTATGTCCATACTAAAGGATAACGCTAAGGAGACCGGGAAGAATATTCAGACTAGCCTCGGTTCTAAATACAACATTGTCCTTCCGTATTACACGATTTGGAAAGGTAAAGAGAAAGCTCTGGGGGTCTTGCACGGGGATTGGACCAATAGCTTCAGGATGCTGTGCAATTTCAAGGCGGAGGTACAAGCTAGGTGTCCGGGGAGTGTTGTGGAGATTGACACCGAATCAGAAGGTGGTAAAATATATTTCAAAAAAATTTCATGGCGCTTAAACCTTGCATCCATGGATTCAAGGACGGTTGTAGGACGCATTTGAGTGTAGACAACACTATCCTAACTGGCAAATGGAAAGGCTGCCTGCCATCTGCCACAACACTTGATGGTCACAACTGGATGTTCCTAGTGGCATTCGGGCTATTTGAAACAGAAATGGAGGAAAACTAGGTCTGGTTTATGAGGCAGCTCAGGAGATCAATAGGCCACATGGATCCATTGGCTATATCCACAGATGCATGCAAAGGGCTGAGGAATGCAGTGAAGGAGGTGTTCCCGCGAGCTAAAGGTAGAGAATGTCATGCCCATATGATGCTCAACTTGTACTCACACTATGCAGGCAGCGTATTTCATTACATGTTTCCTGCTGCTAGAGTTTAGAAACCTAGTAGCAGCGATTATTTCATGAGCAAGATTTTTGCTGAAGCCCCTGAACTTCCAGAGTACTTAGCCATCCATCATTCGCAGCTATGGAAGAGAAGTCAATTCAACCCTGACATCAAAGTTGATTACATAAACAACAACCTTGCAGAATGCCTGAATAACTGGGTGAAGGACATAAAAGTGCGTCCTGTTCATATCTTGATGGACAACATACGTGGTATGATCATGAAGCTATTAAATATAAGGAGAGAGATTGGTAGGAGACTTGAAGGACATATGCTACCGCCAGTTGTACAGCAACTGCACAAGAGAAGTCGATGACTTGCTCATCTTAAGGTTCTCCCGTCAACTAGCAGAAGCTGTGAGGTGGTTGTTATGTCCAAGAGTGGCAAAAGGGATGTTGTGAATATCCAGCTGCGAGAATGCACACCTTAGAGTGGCGACATCGGGAAACCTTGCGACCACACCTTGGCCTTCTTGGTGAAGAAAAGAACTCTACCACATTTGGATCAGTATTTGTCAGACTACTACTCTATGGAAAAGTTCAGAGCTACGTACGCTGGATCCGTCGAGCCATGTACAGACCCATCTCAGTGGCCTCAAGTCCAACTGTCTTTCGAGCTTTGCCAGCCAGTTACAAAAAGGGGTAGAGGAAGACCCCAGGTGAATAGGTTTAAGAATTTTCTCGAGAAGAAGGGTTCGACTTTCTGTGTTACAAAGAAGGGCAAAAACAGATGCCAGACCTGCAATCTTATAGGCCATAGAGCAGCTGGATGTCCCCTTAATGCTCCCAAACCTAGGTATGAGATGGTACATTCACACAAAAAATTGTTTATAGTCTGTAGATATAAGGTAGTAATCCATGTATTGTTTTTTTACAGGAAGCACAAGGTAAGAAACAAGACAGCCGACTCAGTGATTTTGCTGCGGGAAGAAAACCAAAACGAGTGGAGTGATGATGTCGGACAAGATTCTGGTGCTGATTGGCCTGATTTCCCTCGGCCCGGAGATGCAGGGTACGTGAAGGTAAGAAAATTGGCACCCAGGAAGAGGAAGAAGGCATGAAATGAAAAAGCCAGTGGACGTGAAGGAAAGAGGAAGAAAGTTGGCACCCAAGCAGAGAAAGAGGGCTAGCAGTGTAGCAACCTAATGATGTATTGAACTTGAACCTATATATGTAGTTCGGTTAAACTCTGGAGCTGTGTGCGTGGAACTTGTCGGGCGAAACAATCTGCCTCCCGCACTCGAGTAAAATGTATCACGACTTTAGGATTTGATACGGCCGAGGCCACTAGTTGAATCCAAAACTATGGCTGTGCCACTACTATCTGAACAATCGCGATAGCTGAGCGGTTAAATCCTCTCCAAAATCGATGGGTGTTAGTGGCACAGACATGATTTATATATAGGCGCTTAATAAATCCCTGCTGTTGGCATTACACTTATGATAAGTTTCTGGGCTAGAAAACAATTTCTTAAGCTGGCTGCTACACTCCACGAAGCAGCAACTTATTTTAGCTGCTGGACAACGACATGGCAACATAAACTGCAAATGCAACAGATAATGCCCAGATAATGAGGAAATTGTGTCCATTATCTGGCCTAATCTTGAGCCCGTCTGTCTCACCACCTCCCTGCCCTTGCCTCCCCTGCACCTGGCGAAGCTCCCGGATCTCTCGCTCCATCGCACAAATCTCCTCTTTCTTGTCCCACACAACATCACGCAGATCCTGAACAAGCTCTCCGTGAAAACCTGTTAGTGGCTTTTCGATCCACACAAACTTGTCACAGCCAGTCCCCCTCCCTTCCTGCGTAGTAGATCGAAGGAAACAAAAAAAAATTACATTACACTTTCCAGATCCGGGTTACCATTGTACCTACAGTTGGAACTTACCGCTCTGATGATGCGGTTGCTGAATTTTCCTGCAGTATTTTCGTCGGTCCACTAAATCCATCTCGGCATCTTTTCACCCCACAAACACAGCATATCGGGGTAGTAATCGTAGGGCGCCCACTGGTACCTGATGGGGGCACCCACCTGACGGCGTTGAGCCGACCCTGATTCCGCCCGAGACGAACTGCACGAGCTACGAGCCATGAGCGAGGGGAGCGAGGGCAGAGGAAAGAGGAGCCTTTGGATGTCAGGGTAGTGGTGAAGCGTGATTTATCCCTACTTAATAACTCGAGCAGAATCCTACCGTCCACATTCGACTAACAGGTGGGGGACCTAGCGTGTGGACTTGTCAAAAAAACCTCGCGCCTTCGTGGTTCAAAAGCCCTCTCGCACGCATTGGACGAAATTTTTTGGTACCTTGCCCGCGTACATATCACTGGGAGGCCTTGCTCAGGAACCAGACACGCCTGGCCCACAATCTTACTCCCTCCTAGGAACTTGTCATGGCTCGGCAGATCCATCCGCTCCACCGTTTCTGGTAGGGCTCGCCGTGGCGGATCCACCCCAAGATCCTACCGTCGCAGTATCAAATGGCCATGGTTTCTTGAGAGGAGCGACGACTCTACGTATGCGAGCTCGGCCCCTCCTACCTGTAGAAGGACTGATGCGGCGTCGAGCTCGAGCAGGAGCCGCCAGGCACGACGGCGCTCGGTCCATGCCAACCCCGTCACCTTCGTCATTGTCGATTCTGATGTGGAGGACGACGGGGACGAGCTATGCAGAACGCCATTGTTGCCTTCTTGGTGAAGGGCAAGCCACGGGCAGGAGTGGATGTCGCCGGGAAGGGCATGGCGATGTCACCAATCGAGGTGGACTCCGACGACAGCGGTGTGATGTGGGTTTAGATGTTGTTTAGGATGGTTGCAATTTCAGTTGTGTTTAATGCGAGTACAATTATTGTAATGGGTTTGTCGAGCTATATTGAGAAATATGTGCAATAGCAGCGTGTGAGTGCTTCCACTTTAGAAATTGTGTCTGCGCCATTTGCATGTTGCATTATCAACGTAGATTACTTGTAAACAATCCAACGAAAATCATCAGATTACAACCATCGGACGGGAGTGGCAGGATGGAAGAGAAGTTGGTACAATGGCTTCGAGGGGAAGGAAGAGGAGGGGGGCGTGACACTGGAAGGTGGGCCCTCGAAACACGTGACACTAACATGCGGGAGCGGGAGCACACGGTATTGCCGGTCTGTCTAGAGCAAGCGGACTTTGCAACGTGACAACAACAAGCTAATTGGACTAATATAATAACTCTTCGAATTATTAAGGAGTACTGAAAACTACAACTGGGGTACATTCGCACAACACGTATGCTCTAAGCACCTGAGAAGCATCGCTTAAGTCTAACAGTAACGACATCACAAGTACTACATTTCCCTGTCGGTCTTCTCGATACAAATGTAGAAATGCATCTGCCTATTCGGTCCAGCACCGACAAGGTACTGAGATGGCACGCATAGGATCGACCTTAGGTCCACATACTCCACCTCCCGCGGCATCGGGCAGCTCGGTGCCTCGACTAGCACAAGAATGCTATCCGACGCCGGCGGCTATGCGCACCGTGTATACGGGCCAGGCGCACGAGACCTACTTGACACATACGGCACCCACGACGGTGGGCCTGGCTCTGGTTCCCGGAACACCGGCGGTGATGGTCAGGACGAAAACAGAGCCGTCCCCCCGTGGAAAATTAGCAGGCGGCATGCCAAGTCAGTGAACGGCACCTGCTCTTGGAGAAGTTGGGCTTGCCCGTACGAGATCCTAATCACTTCGATCAAGTGCCCCTCTGCAAAGTGGACGATGAGCTCTGCCGGCGGGCCGGTGTAGTTGCAGCCCGGCTCCATGTAGGAGCACGCACCGTGCGGGCACGCGAGCTCGTGGAGCGGGAGCTCATGGTAGGAGTAACGGCGAAAGCATCCTGGGTGGGAGCACACGAGCGGGAACGCCGCTGCAAAGTTGCACGCGAGGATCTCCACATTCTTGGGCTGCAACATCTGAAGTTCGTCGAGAAATCGGAAAAAAGATCAACAGTTAGATTGGCGAATAGCAGGAGTATGTAGGATAAGTTCAAAAGCTAGTAAAATGATTTCTTAGCATGAAGGTAGCAACCGGAGAATTGGCGGATGTCGTCGGCTTGCGGCTATGGCAGGATGGAAGTGAAGTGGGGAAAGTGACTTCGAGGGGAAGGAAGAGAAGTACGAGAAAGAAGAGAATTAACGGGGACGTGACACTGGGATATGGCCAACTGAACTCGTGAGTCGTAACACTCGCAACATGTCAGTTTGTCCAGAGCAAGTGTGGCCAATCATGCCGCAGAACAGCCTACTCGAGGATATCTCTTGCGAAGACCATCCCAATCGTCCAAGCGCCCCAATCGAACGATATGTAACAATCGTCAAGCAGAACAACTGTGTTATGGCGCGCCTTCTAGAAGACTCGGTCTAACGATGGATGCATTGGGGGGCAGTGCTAGTTTTAGTATAAGAACAAACATGCAATGACTCAAATGGATCCATATGTAGTTTGTGGAAAGAACACATATGCAATGACACTGCTTGATCCATGTGTGGTTTGTGGAAAGAACACACATGCAATGACTCTAGTGCTAGTTTTAGTATAAGAACACACATGCAATGACTCTAATGGATCCATATGTGGTTTTAGTATAAGAACACACATGCAATGACTCTAGTGGGTCCACATGTGGTTTGTGAAAAGAATACACATGCAATGACTACTGGTTGATCTATATGTGGTTTGTGGAAAGAACACACGTGCAATGACCACTAGTTGATCCATAAGTGGTTTGTGGGAAAGAACACACATGCAATGAACACTGTTGATCCATATATGGTTTGTGGAAAGAACACACATGCAGTCACCACTGGTGGATCCATATGTTTTTTGTGAAAAGAACACACATGCAATGAACACTAGTGGATCTATAAGTGGTTTGTGGAAAGAACACACATGCAATGACTCTAGTGCTAGTTTTAGTATAAGAACACACATGCAATGACTCTAATGGATCCATATGTGGTTTGTGAAAAGAACACACATGCAATGACCACTTGTTGATCCATGTGTGGTTTGTGGAAAGAACACACATGCAATGACACTGGTGGATCCATCTATGGTTTATGGAATGAACACACATGCAATGAGTCTAGTGCTGGTTTTAGTATAAAAACACACATGCAATGACTCTAGTGGGCCCACATGTGGTTCGTGAAAATAACACACATGCAATGACCACTTGTTGATCCATATGTGGTTTGTGGAAAAGAACACACATGCAATGAACACTGGTGGATCCATAAGTGGTTTTTGGAAAGAACACACATGCAATGACCACTGGTTGATCCATAAGTGGTTTGTGGAAAGAACACACATGCAATGGCCACTGGTGGATCCATATGTTGTTTGTGAAAAGAACACACATGCAATGAACACTGGTGGATCCATAAGTGGTTTGTGGAAAGAACACACATGCAATGACTCTAGTGCTAGTTTATTATAAGAACACACATGCAATGACTCTAATGGATCCATATGTGGTTTGTGAAAAGAACACACATGCAATGACCACTTGTTGATCCATGTGTAGTTTGTGGAAAGAACACACATGCAATGAAAGTGGTGGATCCATGTGTGGTTCGTGAAAAGAACACACATGCAATGAGTCTAGTGCTGGTTTTAGTATAAGAACACACATGCAATGACTCTAGTGGGTCCACATGTGGTTTGTGAAAAGAACACACATGCAACGACCACTGGTTGATCCATATGTGGTTTGTGGAAAAGAACACACATGCAGTGAACACTGGTGGATCCATGTGTGGTTTGTGGAAAGAACACACATGCAGTGACCACTGGTGGATCCATATGTTGTTTGTGAAAAGAACACACATGCAATGAACACTGCTTGATCCATGTGTGGTTTGTGGAAAGAACACACATGCAATGACTCTAGTGCTAGTTTTCGTATAAGAACACACATGCAATGACTCTAATGGATCCATATGTGGTTTGTGAAAAGAACACACATGCAATGACCACTTGTTAATACATGTGTGGTTTGTGGAAAGAACACACATGCAATGACAGTGGTGGATCCATGTGTGGTTTGTGGAAATAACTCACATGCAATGACTCTAGTGGTTGATCCATGTGTGGTTTGTGGAAATAACACACATGCAATGACTCTAGTGGTTGATACATGTGTGGTTTGTGGAAAGAACACACATGCAATGACTCTGGTTGATCCATGCGTGGTTTGTGAAAAGAACACACATGCAATGCCACTGGTTGATCCATGTGTGGTTTGTGGATAGAACACACATGCAATGACTCTAGTGCTAGTTTTAGTATAAGAACACACATACAATGACTCTAGTGGGTCCACATGTAGTTTGTGAAAAGAACACACATGCAATGACCACTGGTTGATCCATAAGTTGTTTGTGGAAAAGAACACACATGCAATGAACACTGGTGGATCCATGTGTGGTTTGTGGAAAAGAACACACATGCAATGAGTCTAGTGCTAGTTTTAGTATAAGAACACACATGCAACGACTCTATTGGGTCCACATGTGGTTTGTGAAAAGAACACACATGCAATGACCACTGGTTGATCCATATGTGGTTTTTGGAAAAGAACACACATGCAACGAACACTGGTGGATCCATGTGTGGTTTGTGGAAAGAACACACATGCAATTAGTCTAGTGCTGGTTTTAGTATAAGAACACACATGCAATGACTCTAGTGGGTCCACATGTGGTTTGTGAAAAGAACACACATGCAATGACCACTGGTTGATCCATATGTGGTTTTTGGCAAAGAACACACATGCAATGAACACTGGTGGATCCATAAGTGGTTTGTGGAAAGAACACACATGCAATGACCACTAGTTAATCCATAAGTGGTTTGTGGAAAAGAACACACATGCAATGACCACTGGTTGCTCCATGTGTGGTTTGTGGATAGAACACACATGCAATGACTCTAGTGGGTCCATTTGTGGTTTGTGAAAAGAACACACATGCAATGACCACTGGTTGATCCATATGTGGTTGGTGGAAAACAACACACATGCAATGAACACTGGTGGATCCGTAAGTGGTTTGTGGAAAGAACACACATGCAATGACCACTGGTTGATCCATATGTGGTTTGTGGAAAGAACACACATGCAGTGAACACTGGTGGATCCATATATTGTTTGTGAAAAGAACACACATGCAATGACTCTAGTGTTGGTTTTAGTATAAGAACAAACATGCAATGACTCTAGTGGGTCCAGATGTGGTTTGTGAAAAACACACACATGCAATGACCACTGGTTGATCCATATGTGGTTTTTGGAAAAGAACACACATGCAATGAACACTGGTGGATCCATGTATGGTTTGTGGAAAAGAACACACATGCAATGACCACTGGTTGATCCATAAGTGGTTTGTGGAAAATTACACACATGCCATGAACACTGGTTGATCCATATGTGGTTTGTGGAAAGAACACACATGCAGTGACCACTGGTGGATCCATATGTTGTTTGTGAAAAGAACACACATGGAATGAACACTGCTTGATCCATGTGTGGTTTGTGGAAAGAACACACATGCAATGACTCTAGTGCTAGATTTAGTATAAGAACACAGATGCAATGACTCTAATGGATCCATATGTGGTTTGTGAAAACAACACACAAGCAATGACCACTTTTTGATCCATGTGTGGTTTGTGGAAAGAACACACATGCAATGACAGTGGTGGCTCCATGTGTGGTTTGTGGAAAGAACACACATGCAATGACTCTAGTGGTTGTTCCATGTGTGGTTTGTGGAAATAACACACATGCAATGACTCTAGTGGTTGATACATGTGTGGTTTGTGGAAAGAACACACATGCAATGACTCTGGTTGATCCATGTGTGGTTTGTGAAAAGAACACACATGCAATGCCACTGGTTGATCCATGTGTGGTTTGTGGATAGAACACACATGCAATGACTCTAGTGCTAGTTTTAGTATAAGAACACACATACAATGACTCTTGGGGGTCCACATTTAGTTTGTGAAAAGAACACACAAGCAATGACCACTGGTTGATCCATAAGTTGTTTGTGGAAAAGAACACACATGCAATGAACACTTGTGGATCCATGTGTGGTTTGTGGAAAAGAACACACATGGAATGAGTCTAGTGCTAGTTTTAGTATAAGAACACACATGCAATGACTCTAGTGGGTCCACATGTGGTTTGTGAAAACAACACACATGCAATGACCACTGGTTGATCCATATGTGGTTTTTGGAAAAGAACACAGATGCAATGAACACTGGTAGATCCATAAGTGGTTTGTGGAAAGAACACACATCCAATGACTCTAGTGCTGGTTTTTAGTATAAGAACACACAAGCAATGACTCTAGTGGGTCCATATGTGATTTGTGGAACGAACACACATGCAATGACACTGGTTGATGCATGTGTGGTTTGTCGAAAGAACACACATGCAATGACTCTAGTGGTTGATCCATGTGTGGTTTCTAGAAATAACACACATGCAATGACTCTAATAGATCCATAAGTGGTTTGTGGAAAAGAACACACGTGCAATGACTACTGGTTGATCCATATGTGGTTTTTGGAAAAGAACATAGATGCAATGACTCTAGTGGGTCCATATGTGGTTTGTGAAAAGAACACACATGCAATGACCATTGGTTGATCCATATGTGCTTTGTGGAAAATAACACACATGCAATGAACACTGGTGGATCCATAAGTGGTTTGTGGAAAGAACACACATGCAATGACCACTGGTTGATCCATATGAGGTTTGTGGAAAGAACACACATGCAGTGAACACTAGTGGATTCATATGTTGTTTGTATAAAGAACACACATGCAATTACTCTAGTGCTGGTTTTAGTATAAGAACACACATGCAATGACTCTAGTGGGTCCACATGTGGTTTGTGAAAAGAACACACATGCAATGACCACTTGTTGATCCTGATGGGTTCGTAGCATGGAAAACAAAAATTTTCTACCGCAAGAATGAACAAAACCCAGATCTAATCTAGATAAAAGCCAAGATCTAATTTACTAGACATGAGCAACGAGATAGATCGGTACTAACCCTCGTAGAACCGGAAGTGTTAACGAGATTAGATCTCGTGGATGATGTAGTCAATCACTTGCCGATCTCAAGATCGTGTGGACGATCCTTCCAGCGTCGCGTTCCGGCAGTGCTTCCGCAGACGGTCACACGTCTTGGTCGAAGCTTCCCTTCCCTGCTCCAAATGAGCAGCGGAGGTAGTAGATCTTCTCCACGGAATCCCGAGTACACGGCGTGGTGGTGGTGGAGATGAGAAATCTGCAGGGCTTCGCCTATGCTTGTGCAGAAGAAACGTGGAGGAGAGAGGCGACTGTGATTGGGAGTTATGAGACAAGGTGCAAGAGGGGGCGCCCCCTCCCTTCTATTTAAATGCATGCCAAACTCATAACTCAGATATTCACCTCCGCGGTTAGAACGCAGAAACTTAATCTTCTTGTTACGATGATTTTCCACTTCACTTTGAAATTCCTTAAACTTCTCGAAAGTTTCGGATTTATGTTTCATAAAGTAGACATACCCATATCTACTCAAGTCATCCGTGAAAGTGAGAACATAACGATATCCACCACGCGATGCTACACTCATTGGACCGCACACATCGGTATGTATTATTTCCAATAAGTCTGTTGCTCGCTTCATTATACCAGAGAATGGAGTCTTAGTCATTTTTCTCATTAGACATGCTTCGCATCTTTCAAGTGATTCAAAATCAAGTGATTTAAGAAGTCCATCAGAATGGAGTTTCTTCATACGCTTCACTCCAATGTGACCAAGACGACAGTGCCACATGTATGTAGAATTATCATTTAATTTTATTCGTTTAGCATCTATGTTGTGAACATGTGTATCAATACTTTCGAGATTTAATAAGAATAAACCATTCATCTCAGGTGCATGATCATAAAATATATTACTCATATAAATTGAACAACCTTTATTCTTAGACTTAAAAGAGTAACCGTCTCGCAATAAACAAGATCCAGATATAATGTTCATGCTTAACGCAGGCACCAAATAACAATTATTTAAATTTAAAACTAATCCCGATGGTACATGCAGAGGGCGTGCGGCAGCGATCACATCAACCTTGGAGCCATTTCCAACGCGCGATCGTCACCTCGTCTCTTGCCGGTCTTCGTTTATTCCGACTCTGTTTGAGTTACAAATATGAGCAACCGAACAGTATCAAATACCTGTGCACTACTACGATTACTAGTAAGATACACATCTATAACATGTATATCGAATATACCTTTCTTCTTGATGTTGCCGTTCTTGATCCGCGGTATTTGGGGCGATTACGCTTCCGATGACCAGCACCCTTGCGAGAGAAGCACTCGATTTCAGGTTTAGGACTAGCATTGGGCTTTTTAGCAAAGGTCGACTTTCTTGCCGTCCTTCTTGAAGTTGCCCTTGTTCTTAGGCTTGCCCTGTTTCTTGAAATTGGTGGTCTTATTGACCATCAACACTTGGTGTTCTTTCATGATCTCCACTTCAGCAGTTTTCAGCATGGACGATAGTTCAGACAACGTCTTGTTCATGCAGTGCATATTGTAGTTCATCACAAAGTTCTTGTAACTTGGTGGCAGTGATTGGAGGACACGGTGAATCCCCAATTCATTAGGAATCGGTATCCCCAACTCTCGGATTTTTTTGCGTGCCCGGACATGGTGAGCACGTGCTCGCTATGAGCTACCTCTTCCATCTTGCGGTAAAGAACTTCTCGGGCTTCATAGCTTTCCATGGCCATGAGTCTCAAAGATGAGTTTGAGCTCCTTAATGATCTCAAATGGGTCATGGTGCTCAAAACGTTTTTGAAGCTCGATTCTAAACCGTCTGAGATGGCACATGGCTGTGGAGTATTGATGTTTCAGTGGCATAAACATTATTTACGTCATCGGTGGCATCTTCGCAGGTGGGTCACCTAGCGGTGCTTGAGCACATAGGTCAACCGACCAGCCACGAGGACGATCTTCAGTCCACGGAACCAGTCCGTGAAATTGCTTCCATTGTTCTTAAGCTTTTCTTTCTCTAGGAACACATTGAAATTGATAGAAACGTTCGCCATAATCTACAACAAATTTGCAAGTAGTTTAGACTACGTTTATGATAAATAGTGTTCAAATTTTAATTCTTAAATCAACTAGGTGAACTCCCACTCAAAACAACATCCCTCGCAGTTGTTTTAGTGATTACACGAACCAAATCCACTACACCAAGTCCGATCATCACGTGAGATGATGTAGCTTCATCGGCGAACAATCTTCATGTTCATCATATCAATCATATGACTCATGCTCTACCTTTCGGTATTCCGTGTCCCGAGACCATGTCTGTACATGCTAGGCTCGTCAAGATTAACCTTAGTTTCCGCATGTGCAAATCTGGCTTGCAGCCGTTGTATGCACACGTAGAGTCTATCACACCCGATCATCACGAGATGCTTCGAAACGACGAGTCTTAGCAACGGTGCCAACTAAGTACGAACACTTTATTACTGGATATTTAGTGAGAGGGATCATCTTATAATGCTACCGTCACGATCTAAGCAATACAAGATGCATAAAGGATTAACATCACAGGCAATTCATAATTAGTGTGATATGATATGGCCCTTTCTTCTTATGCCTTCGATCTCCATCTCCAAAGCACGGACATGATCTCCATCATCACCAGCATTGCGTCAAGGTCCGTGGCGCCGATTCATGGTTGTCCATCATCACTAGCAACTATCACAACTACTTGGAACAAAGCTATTACAAGATGATTAGACACGCAGGTCTTAACAGAATTAAAGATAACCATTAGGCTCCTGCCAGTTGCCGTATTACAACAAGGATCATTGCATACATGAAATACATTCACAATCACATGTAGGCCATATCACATCACAAAACCCCTGCAAAAACAAGTTAGACGCCTCTAATTTTCTTTGCAAGTTTTACGTGGCTTGGGGCTTTTGACTAAGAACGCATCTTACCTACAAAACTGAACCACAACATTGATACAAGTGCTATCAAGTGCAAAGTGTAGATTTGATCTATACTATGATGGGAGAGACAGACACCCGCAAAGCCACTTATGCAATACGAGTTGCACGTCAAGCGTGGAGCAAGTCTCATGTACGATGACATATAATGTTAGCCCGAGCCGCTTCATCCCACCATACCGCAAGATGCAAAGTACACATATAGCAAAAGACGGCACGAGCACCAACGCCCACAACCTCATTGTGTTCTATTCGTGCAACAGATCTACGCATAGACAAGGCTCTGATACCACATATGGGTTCGTAGCATGGAAAACAAAAAATTTCTACCGCAAGAACGAACAAAACCCAGATCTAATCTAGATAAAAGCCAAGATCTAATCTACTAGACATGAGCAACGAGATAGATCGGTACTAACCCTCGTAGAACCGAAAGTGTTAACGAGATTAGATCTCGTGGATGATGTAGTCGATCACTTGCCGATCTCAAGATCGTGTGGACGATCCTTCCGGCGCCGCGTTTCGGCAGCGCTTCCGCAGACGGTCACACGTGCGGAGTCGAAGCAGACCTTCCTCTCCCCGTTCCAGCGAGTAGCGGAGGTAGTAGATCTTCTCCACGGAATCCCAGCAGCACGACGGCGTGGTGGTGGTGGTGGAGATGAGAAATCCGCAGGGCTTCGCCTATGCCTGTGCAGAAGAAACGTGGAGGAGAGAGGCGACTGTGATTGGGAGTTATGAGACAAGGTGCAAGAGGGGGCACCCCTCCCTTCTATTTAAAGGAGGGAGGCGCGCCTGGGGAGGGGGAGTCCTAGTAGGACTCCCTCCTCCTTGGGCCGGCGGGTTGGGGGGGGGAGGAGTCCTCCTCCCCCACGAATCCGTGTAGTACCCCACTTGGTTTCTTTGACCCCTTTCTTGGTTTTCAAGCAAACTCCAAGAAATCCTCTAGAACCTTCCAGAACATTCCGAAACCTTCTAGAATCTCCATACAAACACTCCGGAACATTTCCTAACTTAGAAAATGATTCCCAATATATGAATCTTATTCTTTGGACCATTCCGGATCTCCTCGTGATGTCCCGGATCCATTCCGAGACTCCGAACAACATTCGGTCTCCAACGCAAATTCCATATCTACTTCAAACAACTTCGGACCTTAAGTGTGTCACCATACGGTTCGTGAATATGCAGACATGATGAAGACACCTCTACCATCAATAACCATCAGCGGGATCTGGAGATCCATAACGGCTCCCACATACTCAACGATTACTTCGTGATCGATTGAACCATTTAACATACGAAACCAATTCCCTTTTTCTCGCGATATTCTACTTATCCGAGGTTTGATCGTCAGTATCTTCATACCTAGTTCTTCCTCGTTACTGATAAGTACTCTTTACTCGTTCCATGTTATGTCATCCCTTGTGACCTAGTCACATGCTTGCAAGCTATCTAGATGACATTCCACCGAGAGGGCCCAGAGTATATCTATCCATCATATGGATGGACAAATCCCAATCTTGGTTCATGTGCTTCAACACATACTTTCAGAATACCCAATGACACCTTTATAACCGCCCAGTTACGAAGCGGCGTTTGATGTCATCAAAGTACCCATCCGGTGATGGTGATTAACATAACCTCATGGTCGAAGGATTAGGTTACTATGTATTTCAAAGCTTACAGCAATACGAACTTAATGACTTGATCTTATGCTACGCTTACTATGGGTGTGTGTCCATCATATCATTCTCCTAATGATATAACCTTGTTATTAATCACATCCAATGTCCATGACCAGGAAACCATGATCATCAATTAATCAACAAGCTAGTTTAACAAGAGGCTTACTAGGGACTCTTTTATGTTTACAAAACACACAAGTATTAGTGTTTCCTAATAATACAATTAGTATAAGAACACACATGCAATGACTCTAGTGGGTCCACATGTGGTTTGTGAAAAGAACACACATGCAATGACCACTGGTTGATCCATATGTGGTTTTTGGAAAAGAACACACATGCAATAAACACTGCTGGATCCATAAGTGGTTTGTGGAAAGAACACACATGCAATGAGTCTAGTGCTGGTTTTAATATAAGAACACACATGCAATGACTCTAGTGGGTCCACATGTGGTTTGTGAAAAGAACACACATGCAATGACCACTGGTTGATCCATATGTGGTTTTTGGAAAAGAACACACATGCAATGAACACTACTGGTTGATCCATGTGTGGTTTGTGGAAATAACACACATGCAATGACTCTAATGGATCCATTAGTGGTTTGTGGAAAAGAACACAGGTGCAATGACCACTGGTTGATCCATATGTGGTTTTTGGAAAAGAACACACATCCAATGAACACTGGTGGATCCATAAGTGGTTTCTGGAAAGAACACACATGCAATGACTCTAGTGGGTCCAGATGTGGTTTGTGAAAATAACACACATGCGTTGACTCTAGTGGGTCCAGATGTGGTTTGTGAAAATAACACACATGCAATGACCACTGGTTGATCCATATGTGGTTTTTGGAAAAAAAAACACATGCAATAAACAATGGTGGATCCATAAGTGGTTTGTGGAAACAACACACATGCAATGACCACTGGTTGATCCATATGTGGTTTGTGGAAAGAACACACATGTAGTGAACACTAGGGGATCCATATGTTGTTTGTGAAAAGAACACACATGCAATGACTCTAGTGCTGGTTTTAGTATAAGAACACACATGCAATGACTCTAGTGGGTCCACATGTGGTTTTTGAAAAGAACACACATGCAATGACCACTGGTTGATCCATATGTGGTTTTTGGAAAAGAACACACATGCAATGAACAGTAGTGGATCCATGTGTGGTTTGTGGAAAAGAACACAGATGCAATGACTACTGGTTGATCCATAAGGGGTTTGTGGAAAAGAACACACATGCAATGAAAGTGGTGCATCCATGTGCGGTTTATGGAATGAACACACATGCAATGACTCTAGTGGTTAATCCATGTGTGGTTTGTGGAAATAACACACATGCGATGACTCTAGAAGTTGATCCATGTGTGGTTTGTGGAAAGAACACACATGCAATGACTCTAGTGGTTGATCGATGTGTGGTTTGTGGAAATAACAGACATGCAATGACTCTAGTGGTTGATCCATGTGTGGTTTGTGGAAAGAACACACATGCAATGACTCTAATGGATTCATGTGTGGTTTGTGAAAAGAACACACATGTAATGCCACTGGTTGATCCATGTGTGGTTTGTGGATAGAACGCACATGCAATGACTCTAGTGCTAGTTTTAGTATAAGAACACACATACAATGACTCTAGTGGGTCCACATGTTGTTTGTGAAAAGAACACACATGAAATGACCACTGGTTGATCCATAAGTTGTTTGTGGAAAAGAACACACATGCAATGAACACTGGTGGATCCATGTGTGGTTTGTGGAAAAGAACACACATGCAATGAGTCTAGTGCTGGTTTTAGTATAAGAACACACATGCCATGACTCTAGTGGGTCCACATGTGGTTTGTGAAAAGAACACACATGCAATGACCACTGGTTGATCCATATGTGGTTTTTGGAAAAGAACACACATGCAATGAACACTGCTGGATCCATAAGTGGTTTGTGGAAAGAACACACATGCAAAGAGTCTAGTGCTGGTTTTAGTATAAGAACACAGATGCAATGACTCTAGTGGGTCCACATGTGGTTTGTGAAAAGAACACACATGCAATGACCACTGGTTGATCCATATGTGGTTTTTGGAAAAGAACACACATGCAATGAACACTAGTGGTTGATCCATGTGTGGTTTGTGGAAATAACACACATGCAATGACTCTAATGGATCCATAAGTGGTTTGTGGAAAAGAACACACGTGCAATGACCACTGGTTGATCCATATGTGGTTTTTGGAAAAGAACACACATGCAATGAATACTGGTGGATCCATAAGTGGTTTCTGGAAAGAACACACATGCAATGACCACTGGTTGATCCATATGTGGTTTGTGGAAAAGAACACACATGCAATGAACACCGGTGGATCCATAAGTGGTTTGTGGAAACAACACACATGCAATGACCACTGGTTGATCCATATGTGGTTTGTGGAAAGAACACACATGTAGTGAACACTGGTGCATCCATATGTTGTTTATGAAAAGAACACACATGCAATGACTTTAGTGCTGGATTTAGTATAAGAATACACATGCAATGACTCTAGTGGGTCCACATGTGGTTTGTGAAAAGAACACACATGCAATGACCATTGGTTGATCCATATGTGGTTTTTGGAAAAGAACACACATGCAATGACCACTGGTGGATCCATGTGTGGTTTCTGGAAAAGAACACACATGCAATGACCACTGGTTGATCCATAAGTGGTTTGTGGAAAAGAACACACAGGCAATGAACACTGGTTGATCCATATGTGGTTTGTGGAAAGAACACACATGAAGTGACCACTGGTGGATCCATATGTTGTTTGTGAAAAGAACACACATGCAATGAACAATGCTTGATTCATGTGTGGTTTGTGGATAGAACACGCATGCAATGACTCTAGTGCTAGTTTTAGTATAAGAACACACATGCAATGACTCTAATGGATCCATATGTGGTTTGTGAAAGAACACACATGCAATGACCACTTGTTGATCCATGTGTGGTTTGTGGAAAGAACACACATGCAATGACATTGGTGGATCCATGTGTGGTTTGTGGAAAGAACACACATGCAATGACTCTAGTGGTTGATCCATGTGTGGTTTGTGGAAAGAACACACATGCAATGACTCTAGTGGTTGATCCATGTGTGGTTTGTGAAAAGAACACACATGAAATGACCAATGGTTGATCCATAAGTTGTTTGTGGAAAAGAACACACATGCAATGAACACTGGTGGATCCATGTGTGGTTTGTCGAAAAGAACACACATGCAATGAGTCTAGTGCTGGTTTTAGTATAAGAACACACATGCCATGACTCTAGTGGGTCCACATGTGGTTTGTGAAAAGAACACACATGCAATGACCACTGGTTGATCCATATGTGGTTTTTGGAAAAGAACACACATGCAATGAACACTGTTGGATCCATAAGTGGTTTCTGGAAAGAACACACATGCAATGAGTCTGGTGCTTGTTTTAGTATAAGAACACACATGCAATGACTCTAGTGGGTCCACATGTGGTTTGTAAAAAGAACACACATGCAATGACCACTGGTTCATCCATATGTGGTTTTTGGAAAAGAACACACACGCAATGAACACTAGTGGTTGATCCATGTGTGGTTTGTGGAAATAACACACATGCAATTACCACTGGTTGATCCATAAGTGGTTTGTGGAAAAGAACACACATGCAATGACCACTGGTTGATCCATGTGTGGTTTGTGGATAGAACACACATGCAATGACCCTAGTGTGTCCATATGTGGTTTGTGAAAAGAACACACATGCACTGACCACTTGTTGATCCATCTGGGGTTTGTGGAAAAGAACACACATGCAATGAACACTGGTGGATCCATAAGTGGTTTGTGGAAAGAACACACATGCAATGACCACTGGTTGAGCCATATGTGGTTTGTGGAAAGAACACACATGCAGTGAACACTGGTGCATCCATATGTTGTTTGTGAAAAGAACACACATGCAATGACTGTAGTGCTAGTTTTAGTATAAGAACACACATGCAATGAGTCTAGTGGGTCCACATGTGGTTTGTGAAAAGAACACACATGCAATGACCACTGGTTGATCCATATGTGGTTTTTGGAAAAGAACACACATGCAATGACCACTGGTGGATCCATGTGTGGTTTGTGGAAAAGAACACACATGCAATGACCACTGGTTGATCAATAAGTGGTTTGTGGAAAAGAACACACATGCAATGAACACTGGTTGATCCATATGTGGTTTGTGGAAAGAACACACATGCAGTGACCACTGGTGGATCCATATGTTGTTTGTGAAAAGAACACACATGCAATGAACACTGCTTGATCCATGTGTGGTTTGTGGAAAGAACACACATGCAATGACTCTAGTGGTTGATACATGTGTGGTTTGTGGAAAGAACACACATGCAATGACTCTGGTTGATCCATGTGTGGTCTGTGAAAAGAACACACATGCAATGCCACTGGTTGATCCATGTGTGGTTTGTGGATAGAACACACATGCAATGACTCTAGTGCTAGTTTTAGTATAAGAACACAGATACAATGACTCTAGTGGGTCCACATGTAGTTTGTGAAAAGAACACACATGAAATAACCACTGGTTGATCCATAAGTTCTTTGTGGAAAAGAACACACATGCAATGAACACTGGTGGATCCATGTGTGGTTTGTGGAAAAGAACACACATGCAATGAGTCTAGTGCTGGTTTTAGTATAAGAACACACATGCAATGACTCTAGTGGGCCCACATATGGTTTTTGAAAAGAAGACACATCCAATGACCACTGGTTGATCCATATGTGGTTTTTGGAAAATAACACACATGCAATGAGTCTAGTGCTGGTTTTAGTATAAGAACACACATGCAATGACTCTAGTGGGTCCACATGTGGTTTGTGAAAAGAACACACATGCAATGACCACTGGTTGATCCATATGTGGTTTTTGGCAAAGAACACACATGCAATGAACACTGGTGGATCCATAAGTGGTTTGTGGAAAGAACACACATGCAATGACCACTGGTTGATCCATAAGTGGTTTGTGGAAAAGAACACACATACAATGACCACTGGTTGATCCATGTGTGGTTTATGGATAGAACACACATGCAATGACTCTAGTGGGTCCATATGTGGTTTGTGAAAAGAACACACATGCAATGACCACTGGTTGATCCATATGTGGTTTGTGGAAAACAACACACATGCAATGAACACTGGTGGATCCGTAAGTGGTTTGTGGAAAGAACACACATGCAATGACCACTAGTTGATCCATATGTGGTTTGTGGAAAGAACACACATGCAGTGAACACTAGTGGATCCATAAATTATTTGTGAAAAGAACACACATGCAATGACTCTAGTGTTGGTTTTAGTATAAGAACAAACATGCAATGACTCTAGTGGGTCCAGATGTGGTTTGTGAAAAACACACACATGCAATGACCACTGGTTGATCCATATGTGGTTTTTGGAAAAGAACACACATGCAATGAACACTGGTGGATCCATGTATGGTTTGTGGAAAAGAACACACATGCAATGACCACTGGTTGATCCATAAGTGGTTTGTGGAAAATAACACACATGCAATGAACACTGGTTGTTCCATATGTGGTTTGTGGAAAGAACACACATGAAGTGACCACTGGTGGATCCATATGTTGTTTGTGAAAAGAACCCACATGGAATGAACACTGCTTGATCCATGTGTGGTTTGTGGAAAGAACACACATGCAATGACTCTAGTGCTAGATATAGTATAAGAACACACATGCAATGACTCTAATGGATCCATATGTGGTTTGTGAAAAGAACACACATGCAATGACCACTTGTTGATCCATGTGTGGTTTGTGGAAAGAACACACATGCAATGACAGTGGTGGGTCCATGTGTGGTTTGTGGAAAGAACACACATGCAATGAGACTAGTGGTTGTTCCATGTGTGGTTTATGGAAATAACACATATGCAATGACTCTAGTGGTTGATACGTGTGTGGTTTGTGGAAAGAACACACATGCAATGACTCTGGTTGATCCATGTGTGGTTTGTGGATAGAACACACATGCAATGACTCTACTGCTAGTTTTAGTATAAGAACACACATACAATGACTCTAGTGGGTCCACATTTAGTTTGTGACAAGAACACACAAGCAATGACCATTGGTTGATCCATAAGTTGTTTGTGGAAAAGAACACACATGCAATGAACACTGGTGGATCCATGTGTGGTTTGTGGAGAAGAACACACATGCAATGAGTCTAGTGCTCGTTTTATTGTAAGAACACACATGCAATGACTCTAGTGGGTCCACATGTGGTTTGTGAAAAGAACACACATGCAATGACCACTGGTTGATCCATATGTGGTTTTTGGAAAAGAACACACATGCAATGAACACTGGTGGATCCATAAGTGGTTTGTGGATAGAACACACATGCAATGACTCTAATGCTGGTTTTTAGTATAAGAACACACAAGCAATGACTCTAGTGGGTTCATATGTGATTTGTGGAAAGAACACACATGCAATGACTCTAGTGGTTGATCCATGTGTGGTTTTTAGAAATAACACACATGCAATGATTAATGGATCGATTAGTGGTTTGTGGAAAAGACCACACATGCAATGACCACTGGTTGATCCATATGTGGTTTTTGGAAAAGAACACACATGCAATGACTCTAGTGCGTCCATATGTGGTTTGTGAAAAGAACACACATGCAATGACCATTGGTTGATCCATATGTGGTTTGTGGAAAATAACACACATGCAATGAACACTGGTGGATCCATAAGTGGTTTGTGGAAAGAACACACATGCCATGGCCACTGGTTGATCCATATGTGGTTTGTGGATCCATATGTTGTTTGTGAAAAGAACACACATGCAATGACTCTAATGCTGGTTTTAGTATAAGAACACACATGCAATGACTCTAGTGGGTCGACATGTGGTTTGTGAAAAGAACACACATGCAATGACCACTTGTTGATCCATATGTGGTTTCTGGAAAAGAACACACATGCAATGAACACTGGTGGATGCATGTGTGGTTTGTGGAAAAGAACACACGTGCAATGGGGTTTGTGGAAAAGAACACACGTGCAATGAACACGGGTTGATCCATATGTGGTTTGTGGAAAGAACACACATGCAGTAACCACTGGTGGATCCATATGTTGTTTGTGAAAAGAACACACATGCAATGAACACTCCTTAATCCATGTGTGGTTTGTGGAAAGAACACACATGCACTGACTCTAGTGCTAGTTTTAGTATAAGAACATACATGCAATGACTCGGATCCATATGTGGTTTGTGAAAATAACACACATGCAATGACCACTTGTTGATCCATATGTGGTTTGTGGAAAGAACACACATGCAATGAAAGCGGTGGATCCATGTGTGGTTTGTGGAAAGAACACACACGCAATGACTCTAGTGGTTGATCCATGTGTGGTTTGTGGAAATAACAGACATGCAATGACTCTAGTGGTTGATTTAGTATAAGAACACACATGCAATGACTCTAATGGATCCATATGTGGTTTGTGAAAAGAACACACATGCAATGACCACTTGTTGATCCATGTGTGGTTTGTGGAAAGAACACACATGCAATGACAGTGGTGGGTCCATGTGTGGTTTGTGGAAAGAACACACATGCAATGACTCTAGTGGTTGTTCCATGTGTGGTTTGTGGAAATAACACACATGCAATGACTCTAGTGGTTGATACGTGTGTGGTTTGTGGAAAGAACACACATGCAATGACTCTGGTTGATCCATGTGTGGTTTGTGGATAGAACACACATGCAATGACTCTAGTGCTAGTTTTAGTATAAGAACACACATACAATGACTCCAGTGGGTCCACATTTAGTTTGTGAAAATAACACACAAGCAATGACCACTGGTTGATCCATAAGTTGTCTGTGGAAAAGAACACACATGCAATGAACACTGGTGGATCCATGTGTGGTTTGTGGAGAAGAACACACAAGCAATGAGTCTAGTGCTGGTTTTAGTATAAGAACACACATGCAATGACTCTAGTGGGTCCACATGTGGTTTGTGAAAAGAACACACATGCAATGACCACTGGTTGATCCATATGTGGTTTTTGGAAAAGAACACACATGCAATGAACACTAGTGGATCCATAAGTGGTTTGTGGATAGAAGACACATGCAATGACTCTAATGCTGGTTTTTAGTATAAGAACACACAAGCAATGACTCTAGTGGGTCCATATGTGATTTGTGGAAAGAACACACATGCAATGACATTGGTTGATGCATGTGTGGTTTGTCGAAAGAACACACATGAAATGACTCTAGTGGTTGATCCATGTGTGGTTTCTAGAAATAACACACATGCAATGACTAATGGATCCATAAGTGGTTTGTGGAAAAGAACACACATGCAATGACCACTGTATGATCCATATGTGATTTTTGGAAAAGAACACACATGCAATGACTCTAGTGCGTCCATATGTGGTTTGTGAAAAGAACACACATGCAATAACCATTGGTTGATCCATATGTGGTTTGTGGAAAATAACACACATGCAATGAACACTGGTGGATCCATAAGTGGTTTGTGGAAACAACACACATGCAATGACCACTGGTTGATCCATATGTGGTTTGTGGAAAGAACACACATGCAGTGAACACTAGTGGATCCATATGTTGTATGTGAAAAGAACACACATGCAATGACTCTAATGCTGGTTTTAGTATAAGAACACACATGCAATGACTCTAGTGGGTCCACATGTGGTTTGTGAAAAGAACAAACATGCAATGACCACTTGTTGATCCATATGTGGTTTCTGGAAAAGAACACACATGCAATTAACACTGGTGGATCCATGTGTGGTTTGTGGAAAAGAACACACATGCAATGGGGTTTGTGGAAAAGAACACACATGCAATGAACACGGGTTGATCCAAATGTGGTTTGTGGAAAGAACACACATGCAGTGACCACTGGTGGATCCATATGTTGTTTGTGAAAAGAACACACATGCAATGAACACTCCTTGATCCATGTGTGTTTTGTGGAAAGAACACACATGCACTGACTCTAGTGCTAGTTTTAGTATAAGAACACACATGCAATGACTCTAATGGATCCATATGTGGTTTGTGAAAATAACACACATGCAATGACCACTTGTTGATCCATATGTGGTTTGTGGAAAGAACACACATGCAATGAAAGTGGTGGATCCATGTGTGGTTTGTGGAAATAACACACACGCAATGACTCTAGTGGTTGATCCATGTGTGGTTTGTGGAAATAACAGACATGCAATGACTCTAGTGGTTGATCCATGTGTGGTTTGTGGAAAGAACACAAATGCAATGACTCTAATGGATTCATGTGTGGTTTGTGGAAAAGAACACACATGCAATGACTCTAGTGTTGATACATGTGTGGTTTGTGGAAAGAACACACATGCAATGACTCTGGTTGATCCATTTGTGGTTTGTGAAAAGAACACACATGCAATGCCTGGTTGATCCATGTGTGGTTTGTGGATAGAACACACATGCAATGACTCTAGTGCTAGTTTTAGTATAAGAACACACATACAATGACTCTAGTGGGTCCACATGTAGTTTGTGAAAAGAACACACATGCAATGACCACTGGTGATCCATAAGTTGTTTGTGGAAAAGAACACACATGCAATGAACACTGGTGGAACCATGTGTGGTTTGTGGAAAAGAACACACATGCAATGAGTCTAGTGCTAGTTTTAGTATCAGAACACACATGCAATGACTCTAGTGGGTCCACATGTGGTTTGTGAAAAGAACACACATGGAATGACCACTGGTTGATCTATATGTGGTTTTTGGAAAAGAACACACATGCATTGAACACTGCTAATCCATAAGTGGTTTGTGGAAAGAACACACATGCAATGAGTCTAGTGCTGGTTTTAGTATAAGAACACACATGCAATGACTCTAGTGGGTCCACATGTGGTTTGTTAAAATAACACACATGCAATGACCGCTGGTTGATCCATATGTGGTTTTTGGAAAAGAACACACATGCAATGAACACTAGTGGTTGATCCATGTGTGGTTTGTGGAAATAACACACATGCAATGACTCTAATGGATCCATAAGTGGTTTGTGGAAAAGAACACACGGGCAATGACCACTGGTTGATCCATATGTGGTTTTTGGAAAAGAACACACATGCAATGACTCTAGTGGGTCCATATGTGGTTTGTGAAAAGAACACACATGCAATGACCATTGGTTGATCCATATGTGGTTTGTGGAAAGTAACACACATGCAATGAACACTGGTTGATCCATAAGTAGTTTGTGGAAAGAACACACATGCAATGACCACTGGTTGATCCATATGTGGTTTGTGGAAAGAACACACATGCAGTGAACAGTAGTGCATCCATATGTTGTTTGTGAAAAGAACACACATGCAATGACTCTAGTGGGTCCACATGTGGTTTGTGAAAAGAACACACATGCAATGACCACTTGTTGATCCATATGTGGTTTCTAGAAAAGAACACACATGCAATGAACACTGGTGGATCCATGTGTGGTTTGTGGAAAAGAACACACATGCAATGACCACTGGTTGATCCATAAGGGGTTTGTGGAAAAGAACACACATGCAATGAACACGGGTTGATCCATATGTGCTTTGTGGAAAGAACACACATGCAGTGACCACTGGTGGATCCATATGTTGTTTGTGAAAAGAACACACATGCAATGAACACTCCTTGATCCATGTGTGGTTTGTGGAAAGAACACACATGCAATGACTCTAATGGATCCATATGTGGTTTGCGAAAATAACACACATGCAATGACCACTTGTTGATCCATATGTGGTTTGTGGAAAGAACACACATGCAGTGACCACTGGTGGATCCATATGTTGTTTGTGAAAAGAACACACATGCAATGACTCTAGTGGTTGATCGATGTGTGGTTTGTGGAAATAACAGACATGCAATGACTCTAGTGGTTGATCCATGTGTGGTTTGTGGAAAGAACACACATGCAATGACTCTAATGGATTCATGTGTGGTTTGTGGAAAAGAACACACACGCAATGACTCTAGTGGTTGATCCATGTGTGGTTTGTGGAAAGAACACACATGCAATGACTCTGGTTGATCCATGTGTGGTTTGTGAAAAGAGCACACATGCAATGCCCCTGGTTGATCCATGTGTGGTTTGTGGATAGAACACACATGCAATGACTCTAGTGCTGGTTTTAGTATAAGAACACACATACAATGACTCTAGTGGGTCCACTTGTAGTTTGTGAAAAGAACACACATGCAATGGGGTTTGTGGAAAAGAACACACATGCAATGAACACGGGTTGATCCAAATGTGGTTTGTGGAAAGAACACACATGCAGTGACCACTGGTGGATCCATATGTTGTTTGTGAAAAGAACACACATGCAATGAACACTCCTTGATCCATGTGTGTTTTGTGGAAAGAACACACATGCACTGACTCTAGTGCTAGTTTTAGTATAAGAACACACATGCAATGACTCTAATGGATCCATATGTGGTTTGTGAAAATAACACACATGCAATGACCACTTGTTGATCCATATGTGGTTTGTGGAAAGAACACACATGCAATGAAAGTGGTGGATCCATGTGTGGTTTGTGGAAATAACACACACGCAATGACTCTAGTGGTTGATCCATGTGTGGTTTGTGGAAATAACAGACATGCAATGACTCTAGTGGTTGATCCATGTGTGGTTTGTGGAAAGAACACAAATGCAATGACTCTAATGGATTCATGTGTGGTTTGTGGAAAAGAACACACATGCAATGACTCTAGTGTTGATACATGTGTGGTTTGTGGAAAGAACACACATGCAATGACTCTGGTTGATCCATTTGTGGTTTGTGAAAAGAACACACATGCAATGCCACTGGTTGATCCATGTGTGGTTTGTGGATAGAACACACATGCAATGACTCTAGTGCTAGTTTTAGTATAAGAACACACATACAATGACTCTAGTGGGTCCACATGTAGTTTGTGAAAAGAACACACATGCAATGACCACTGGTGATCCATAAGTTGTTTGTGGAAAAGAACACACATGCAATGAACACTGGTGGAACCATGTGTGGTTTGTGGAAAAGAACACACATGCAATGAGTCTAGTGCTAGTTTTAGTATCAGAACACACATGCAATGACTCTAGTGGGTCCACATGTGGTTTGTGAAAAGAACACACATGGAATGACCACTGGTTGATCTATATGTGGTTTTTGGAAAAGAACACACATGCATTGAACACTGCTAATCCATAAGTGGTTTGTGGAAAGAACACACATGCAATGAGTCTAGTGCTGGTTTTAGTATAAGAACACACATGCAATGACTCTAGTGGGTCCACATGTGGTTTGTTAAAATAACACACATGCAATGACCGCTGGTTGATCCATATGTGGTTTTTGGAAAAGAACACACATGCAATGAACACTAGTGGTTGATCCATGTGTGGTTTGTGGAAATAACACACATGCAATGACTCTAATGGATCCATAAGTGGTTTGTGGAAAAGAACACACGGGCAATGACCACTGGTTGATCCATATGTGGTTTTTGGAAAAGAACACACATGCAATGACTCTAGTGGGTCCATATGTGGTTTGTGAAAAGAACACACATGCAATGACCATTGGTTGATCCATATGTGGTTTGTGGAAAGTAACACACATGCAATGAACACTGGTTGATCCATAAGTGGTTTGTGGAAAGAACACACATGCAATGACCACTGGTTGATCCATATGTGGTTTGTGGAAAGAACACACATGCAGTGAACAGTAGTGCATCCATATGTTGTTTGTGAAAAGAACACACATGCAATGACTCTAGTGGGTCCACATGTGGTTTGTGAAAAGAACACACATGCAATGACCACTTGTTGATCCATATGTGGTTTCTAGAAAAGAACACACATGCAATGAACACTGGTGGATCCATGTGTGGTTTGTGGAAAAGAACACACATGCAATGACCACTGGTTGATCCATAAGGGGTTTGTGGAAAAGAACACACATGCAATGAACACGGGTTGATCCATATGTGCTTTGTGGAAAGAACACACATGCAGTGACCACTGGTGGATCCATATGTTGTTTGTGAAAAGAACACACATGCAATGAACACTCCTTGATCCATGTGTGGTTTGTCGAAAGAACACACATGCAATGACTCTAATGGATCCATATGTGGTTTGCGAAAATAACACACATGCAATGACCACTTGTTGATCCATATGTGGTTTGTGGAAAGAACACACATGCAGTGACCACTGGTGGATCCATATGTTGTTTGTGAAAAGAACACACATGCAATGACTCTAGTGGTTGATCGATGTGTGGTTTGTGGAAATAACAGACATGCAATGACTCTAGTGGTTGATCCACTCTGGTTTGTGGAAAGAACAGACATGCAATGACTCTAATGGATTCATGTGTGGTTTGTGGAAAAGAACACACACGCAATGACTCTAGTGGTTGATCCATGTGTGGTTTGTGGAAAGAACACACATGCAATGACTCTGGTTGATCCATGTGTGGTTTGTGAAAAGAGCACACATGCAATGCCCCTGGTTGATCCATGTGTGGTTTGTGGATAGAACACACATGCAATGACTCTAGTGCTAGTTTTAGTATAAGAACACACATACAATGACTCTAGTGGGTCCACTTGTAGTTTGTGAAAAGAACACACATGCAATGACCACTGGTTGATCCATAAGTTGTTTGTGGAAAAGAACACACATGCAATGAACACTGGTGGATCCATGTGTGGTTTGTGGAAAACAACACACATGCAATGAGTCTAGTGCTAGTTTTAGTATAAGAACACACATGCAATGACTCTAGGGGTCCACATGTGGTTTGTGAAAATAACACACATGCAATGACCACTGGTTGATCCATATGTGGTTTTTGGAAAAGAACACACATGCAATGAATACTGCTGGATCCATAAGTGGTTTGTGGAAAGAACACACATGCAATGAGTCTAGTGCTGGTTTTAATATAAGAACACACATGCAATGACTCTAGTGGGTCCACTTGTGGTTCGTGAAAAGAACACACATGCAATGACCACTAGTTGATCCATATGTGGTTTGTGGAAAAGAACACACATGCAATGAACACTGGTGGATCCATAAGTGGTTTGTGGAAAGAACACAAATGCAATGACCACTGGTTGAGCCATATGTGCTTTGTGGAAAGAACACACATGATGTGAACACTAGTGGATCCATATGTTGTTTGTGAAAAGAACACACATGCAATACCTCTAGTACTGGTTTTAGTACAAGAACACACATGCAATGACTCTAGTGGGTCCAGATGTGGTTTGTGAAAATAACACACATGCAATGACCGCTGGTTGATCCATATGTGGTTTTTGGAAAAAAATACACATGCAATGAACAATGGTGGATCCATAAGTGGTTTGTGGAAAGAACACACATGCAATGACCACTGGTTGATCCATATGTGGTTTGTGGAAAGAACACACATGTAGTGAACACTGGTGGATCCATATGTTGTTTGTGAAAAGAACACACATGCAATGACTCTACTGCTGGTTTTAGTATAAGAATACACATGCAATGACTCTAGTGGGTCCACATGTGGTTTGTGAAAAGAACACACATGCAATGACCACTGGTTGATCCATATGTGGTTTGTGGAAAAGAACACACATGCAATGAACATGGGTTGATCCATATGTGGTTTGTGGAAAGAACACACATGTAGTGACCACTGGTGGATCCATATGTTGTTTGTGAAAAGAACACACATGCTATGAACATTCCTTGATCCATGTGTTGTTTGTGGAAAGAACACACATGCAATGACTCTACTGCTGGTTTTAGTATAAGAATACACATGCAATGACTCTAGTGGGTCCACATGTGGTTTGTGAAAAGAACACACATGCAATGACCACTGGTTGATCCATATGTGGTTTGTCGAAAAGAACACACATGCAATGAACACGGGTTGATCCATATGTGGTTTGTGGAAAGAACACACATGCAGTGACCACTGGTGGATCCATATGTTGTTTGTGAAAAGAACACACATGCAATGAACACTCCTTGATACATGTGTGGTTTGTGGAAAGAACACACATGCAATGACTCTAGTGCTAGTTTTAGTATAAGAACACACATGCAATGACTCTAATGGATCCATATGTGGTTTGTGAAAATAACACACATGCAATGACCACTTGTTGATCCATATGTGGTTTGTGGAAAGAACACACTTGCAGTGACCACTGGTGGATACATATGTTGTTTGTGAAAAGAACACACATGCAATGACTCTAGTGGTTGATCGATGTGTGGTTTGTGGAAATAACAGACATGCAATGACTCTAGTGGTTGATCCATGTGTGGTTTGTGGAAAGAACACACATGCAATGACTCTAATGGATTCATGTGTGGTTTGTGGAAAAGAACACACATGCAATGACTCTAGTGGTTGATCCATGTGTGGTTTGTGGAAAGAACATACATGCAATGACTCTGGTTGATCCATGTGTGGTTTGTGAAAAGAGCACACATGCCATGCCCCTAGTTGATCCATGTGTGGTTTGTGGATAGAACACACATGCAATGACTCTAGTGCTAGTTTTAGTATAAGAACACACATACAATGACTCTAGTGGGTCCACTTGTAGTTTGTGAAAAGAACACACATGCAATGACCACTGGTTGATCCATAAGTTGTTTGTGGAAAAGAACACACATGCAATGAACACTGGTGGATCCATGTGTGGTTTGTGGAAAACAA
The DNA here is from genome assembly GCA_023614405.1 of Avena insularis. NCBI lineage: Eukaryota > Viridiplantae > Streptophyta > Magnoliopsida > Poales > Poaceae > Avena > Avena insularis. The sequence goes on along the minus strand of CM042694.1, from coordinate 240,568,851 downwards.
CACACATGCAATGAGTCTAGTGCTAGTTTTAGTATAAGAACACACATGCAATGACTCTAGGGGTCCACATGTGGTTTGTGAAAATAACACACATGCAATGACCACTGGTTGATCCATATGTGGTTTTTGGAAAAGAACACACATGCAATGAATACTGCTGGATCCATAAGTGGTTTGTGGAAAGAACACACATGCAATGAGTCTAGTGCTGGTTTTAATATAAGAACACACATGCAATGACTCTAGTGGGTCCACTTGTGGTTTGTGAAAAGAACACACATGCAATGACCACTAGTTGATCCATATGTGGTTTGTGGAAAAGAACACACATGCAATGAACACTGGTGGATCCATAAGTGGTTTGTGGAAAGAACACAAATGCAATGACCACTGGTTGAGCCATATGTGCTTTGTGGAAAGAACACACATGCTGTGAACACTAGTGGATCCATATGTTGTTTGTGAAAAGAACACACATGCAATACCTCTAGTACTGGTTTTAGTACAAGAACACACATGCAATGACTCTAGTGGGTCCAGATGTGGTTTGTGAAAATAACACACATGCAATGACCGCTGGTTGATCCATATGTGGTTTTTGGAAAAAAATACACATGCAATGAACAATGGTGGATCCATAAGTGGTTTGTGGAAAGAACACACATGCAATGACCACTGGTTGATCCATATGTGGTTTGTGGAAAGAACACACATGTAGTGAACACTGGTGGATCCATATGTTGTTTGTGAAAAGAACACACATGCAATGACTCTACTGCTGGTTTTAGTATAAGAATACACATGCAATGACTCTAGTGGGTCCACATGTGGTTTGTGAAAAGAACACACATGCAATGACCACTGGTTGATCCATATGTGGTTTGTGGAAAAGAACACACATGCAATGAACATGGGTTGATCCATATGTGGTTTGTGGAAAGAACACACATGCAGTGACCACTGGTGGATCCATATGTTGTTTGTGAAAAGAACACACATGCTATGAACATTCCTTGATCCATGTGTTGCTTGTGGAAAGAACACACATGCAATGACTCTAGTGCTAGTTTTAGTATAAGAACACACATGCAATGACTCTAATGGATCCATATGTGGTTTGTGAAAAGAACACACATGCAATGACCACTTGTTGATCCATATGTGGTTTGTGGAAAGAACACACATGCAATGGAAGTGGTGGATCCATGTGCGGTTTATGGAATGAACACACATGCAATGACTCTAGTGGTTGATCCGTGTGTGGTTTGTGGAAATAACACACATGCAATGACTCTAGAAGTTGATCCATGTGTGGTTTGTGGAAAGAACACACATGCAATGACTATAATGGACTCATGTGGGGTTTGTGGAAAAGAACACACATGCAATGACTCTAGTGGTTGATACATGTGTGGTTTGTGGAAAGAACACACATGCAATGGCTCTGGTTGATCCATGTGTGGTTTGTGAAAAGAACACACATGAAATGCCACTGGTTGATCCATGTGTGGTTTGTGGATAGAACACACATGCAATGACTCTAGTGCTAGTTTTATTATAAGAACACACATATAATGACTCTAGAGGGTCCACATGTAGTTTGTGAAAAGAACACACATGAAATGACCACTGGTTGATCCATAAGTTGTTTGTGGAAAATAACACACATGCAATGAACACTGGTGGATCCATGTGTGGTTTGAGGAAAAGAACACACATGCAATGAGTCTAGTGCTGGTTTTAGTATAAGAACACACATGCAATGACTCTAGTGGGTCCACATGTGGTTTGTGAAAAGAACACACATGCAATGACCACTGGTTGATTCATATGTGGTTTTTGGAAAAGAACACACATGCAATGAACACTAGTGGTTGATCCATGTGTGGTTTGTGGAAATAACACACATGCAAGGACTCTAATGGATCCATAAGTGGTTCGTGGAAAAGAACACACGTGCAATGACCACTGGTTGATCCATATGTGGTTTTTGGAAAAGAACACACATGCAATGAACACTGGTGGATCCATAAGTGGTTTCTAGAAAGGACACACATGCAATGACCACTGGTTGATCCATATGTGGTTTGTGGAAAAGAACACACATGCAATGAACACATGTGGATCCATAAGTGATTTGTGGAAAGAACACACATGCAATGACCACTGGTTGATCCATATGTGGTTTGTGGAAAGAACACACATGGTGTGAACACTGGTGCATCCATGTGTGGTTTGTGGATAGAACACACATGCAATGAATCTAGTGTTGGTTTTGGTATAAGAACACACATGCAATGACTCTAGTGGGTCCACATGTGGTTTGTGAAAAGAACATACATGCAATAACCACTGGTTGATCCATATGTGGTTTTTGGAAAAGAACACACATGCAATGAACACTGCTGGATCCATAAGTGCATGTGGAAAGAACACACATGCAATGAGTCTAGTGATGGTTTTAGTATAAGAACACACATGCAATGACTCTAGTGGGTCCACATGTGGTTTGTGAAAAGAACACACATGCAATGGACACTGGTTGATCCATATGTGGTTTTTGGAAAAGAACACACATGCAATGAACACTAGTGGTTGATCCATCTGTGGTTTGTGGAAATATCACACATGCAATGACTCTAATGGATCCATAAGTGGTTCGTGGAAAAGAACACACGTGCAATGACCACTGGTTGATCCATATGTGGTTTTTGGAAAAGAACACACATGCAATGAACACAGGTGGATCCATAAGTGGTTTCTAGAAAGGACACACATGCAATGACCACTGGTTGATCCATATGTGGTTTGTGGAAAAGAACACACATGCAATGAACACTGGAGGATCCATAAGTGGTTTGTGGAAAGAACACACATGCAATGACCACTGGTTGATCCATATGTGGTTTGTGGAAAGAACACACATGGTGTGAACACTGGTGCATCCATGTGTGGTTTGTGGATAGAACACACATGCAATGAATCTAGTGTTGGTTTTGGTATAAGAACACACATGCAATGATTCTAGTGGGTCCACATGTGGTTTGTGAAAAGAACACACATGCAATAACCACTGGTTGATCCATATGTGGTTTTTGGAAAAGAACACACATGCAATGAACACTGCTGGATCCATAAGTGCATGTGGAAAGAACACACATGCAATGAGTCTAGTGCTGGTTTTAGTATAAGAACACACATTCAATGACTCTAGTGGGTCCACATGTGGTTTGTGAAAAGAACACACATGCAATGGACACTGGTTGATCCATATGTGGTTTTTGGAAAAGAACACACATGCAATGAACACTAGTGGTTGATCCATGTGTGGTTTGTGGAAATATCACACATGCAATGACTCTAATGGATCCATAAGTGGTTCGTGGAAAAGAACACACGTGCAATGACCACTGGTTGATCCATATGTGGTTTTTGGAAAAGAACACACATGCAATGAACACAGGTGGATCCATAAGTGGTTTCTAGAAAGGACACACATGAAATGAGCACTGGTTGATCCATATGTGGTTTGTGGAAAAGAACACACATGCAATGAACACTGGTGGATCCATAAGTGGTTTGTGGAAAGAACACACATGCAATGACCACTGGTTGATCCATATGTGGTTTGTGGAAAGAACACACATGCTGTGAACACTGGTGCATCCATATGTTGTTTATGAAAAGAACACACATGCAATGAGTCTAGTGCTGGTTTTAGTATAAGAACACACATGCAATGACTCTAGTGGGTCCACATGTGGTTTGTGAAAAGAACACACATGCAATGACCACTGGTTGATCCATAAGTGGTTTGTGGAAAAGAACACACATGCAATGAACACTGGTTAATCCATATATGGTTTGTGGAAAGAACACACATGCAGTGACCACTGGTGGATCCATATGTTGTTTGTGAAAAGAACACACATGCAATGAACACTGCTTGATCCATGTGTGGTTTGTGGAAAGAACACACATGTAATGACTCTAGTGCTAGTTTTAGTATAACAACACCAATGCAATGACTCTAATGGATCCATATGTGGTTTGTGAAAAGAACACACATGCAATGACTCTAGTGGTTGATACATGTGTGGTTTGTGGAAAGAACACACATGCAATGACTCTGGTTGATCCATGCGTGGTTTGTGAAAAGAACACACATGCAATGCCACTGGTTAATCCATGTGTGGTTTGTGGATAGAACACACATGCAATGACTCTAGTGCTAGTTTTAGTATAAGAAAACACATACAATGACTCTAGTGGGTCCACATGTAGTTTGTGAAAAGAACGCACATGAAATGACCACTGGTTGATCCATAAGTTGTTTGTGGAAAAGAACACACATGCAATGAACACTGGTGGATCCATGTGTGGTTTTTGGAAAAGAACACACATGCAATGAGTCTAGTGCTGGTTTTAATATTAGAACACACATGCAATGACTCTAGTGGGTCCACATGTGGTTTGTGAAAAGAACACACATGCAATGACCACTGGTTGATCCATATGTGGTTTTTTGGAAAAGAACACACATGCAATGAATACTGCTGGATCCATAAGTGGTTTGTGGAAAGAACACACATGCAATGAGTCTAGTGCTGGTTTTAATATAAGAACACACATGCAATGACTCTAGTGGGTCCACTTGTGGTTTGTGAAAAGAACACACATGCAATGACCACTGGTTGATCCATATGTGATTTGTGGAAAGAACACACATGCAATGACACTGGTTGATCCATGTGTGGTTTGTGGATAGAACACACATGCAATGACTCTAATGGATCCATAAGTGGCTTGTGGAAAAGAACACACATGCAATGACCACTGGTTGATCCATATGTGGTTTGTGGAAAGAACACACATGCAATGACACTGGTTGATCCATGTGTGGTTTTGTGAAAAGAAGACACATGCAATGCCACTGGTTGATCCATGTGTGGTTTCTGGATAGAAAAAACATGCAATGACTCTAGTGCTAGTTTTAGTATAAGGACACACATCAAATGACTCTAGTGGGTCCACATGTAGTTTGTGAAAAGAACACACATGCAATGACCACTGGTTGATCTATAAGTTGTTTGTGGAAAAGAACACACATGCAATGAACACTAGTGGATCCATGTGTGGTTTGTGGAAAAAAACACATGCAATGACCACTGGTTGATCCATATGTGGTTTGTGGAAAGAACACACATGAAGTGAACACTGGTGGATCCATATCTTGTTTGTGAAAAGAACACACATGCAATGACTCTAGTGCTAGTTTTAGTATAAGAACACACATGCAATGATTCTAGTGGGTCCACATGTGGTTTGTGAAAAAAAACACATGCAATGACCACTGGTTGATCCATATGTGGTTTTTGGCAAAGAACACACATGCAATGAACACTGGTGGATCCATAAGTGGTTTGTGAAAAGAACACACATGCAATGACTCTAGTGTTGGTTTTAGTATAAGAACACACATGCAATGACTCTAGTGGGTCCACATGTGGTTTGTGAAAAGAACACACATGCAATGACCACTGGTTGATCCATATGTGGTTTTTCGAAAAGAACACACATGCAATGAACACTAGTGGATCCATGTGTGGTTTGTGGAAAAGAACACACATGCAATGACCACTGGTTAATCCATAAGTGGTTTATGGAAAAGAACACACATGCAATGAACACTGGTTGATCCATATGTGGTTTGTGGAAAGAACACACATGCAGTGACCATTGGTGGATCCATATGTTGTTTGTGAAAAGAACACACATGCAATGAACACGGCTTGATCCATGTGTGGTTTATGGAAAGAACACACATGCAATGACTCTAGTGATAGTTTTGTATAAGAACACACATGCAGTTACTCTAATGGATCCATATGTGGTTTGTGAAAAGAACACACATGCAATGACCACTTGTTGATCCATGTGTGGTTTGTGGAAAGGACACACATGCAATGACAGTGGTGGATCCATGTGTGGTTTGTGGAAAGAACACACATGCAATGACTCTAGTGGTTGATCCATGTGTGGTTTGTGGAAATAACACACATGCAATGACTCTAGTGGTTGATCCATGTGTGGTTTCTGGAAATAACACACATGCAATGACCACTGGTTGATCCATATGTGGTTTGTGGAAAGAACACACATGCAATGAGTCTAGTGCTGGTTTTAGTATAAGAACACACATGCAATGACTCTAGTGGGTCCACATGTGGTTTGTGAAAAGAACACACATGCAAAGACCACTTGTTGATCCATATGTGGTTTTTGGAAAAGAACACACATGCAATGACCACTAGTGGATCCATGTGTGGTTTGTGCAAAAGAACACACATGCAATGACCACTGGTTGATCCATAAGTGGTTTGTGGAAAAGAACACACATGCAATGAACACTGGTTGATCCATCCATATGTGGTTTGTGGAAAGAACACACATGCAGTGACCACTGGTGGATCCATATGTTGTTTGTGAAAAGAACACACATGCAATGAACACTGCTTGATCCATGTGTGGTTTGTGGATAGAACACGCATGCAATGACTCTAGTGGTTGATACATGTGTGGTTTGTGGAAAGAACACACATGCAATGACTCTGGTTGATCCATGCGTGGTTTGTGAAAAGAACACACATGCAATGCCACTGGTTGATCCATGTGTGGTTTGTGGATAGAACACACATGCAATGACTCTAGTGCTAGTTTTAGTATAAGAACACACATACAATGACTCTAGTGGGTCCACATGTAGTTTGTGAAAAGAACGCACATGAAATGACCACTGGTTGATCCATAAGTTGTTTGTGGAAAATAACACACATGCAATGAACACTGGTGGATCCATGTGTGGTTTGTGGAAAAGAACACACATGCAATTAGTCTAGTGCTGGTTTTAATATAAGAACACACATGCAATGACTCTAGTGGGTCCACATGTGGTTTGTGAAAAGAACACACATGCAATGACCACTGGTTGATCCATATGTAGTTTTTGGAAAAGTACACACATGCAATGAACACTGCTGGATCCATAAGTGGTTTGTGGAAAGAACACACATGCAATGCGTCTAGTGCTGGTTTTAATATAAGAACACACATGCAATGACGCTAGTGGGTCCACTTGTGGTTTGTGAAAAGAACATACATGCAATGATCACTGGTTGATCCATATGTGATTTGTGGAAAGAACACACATGCAATGACACTGGTTGATCCATGTGTGGTTTGTGGATAGAACACACATGCAATGACTCTAGTGCTAGTTTTAGTATAAGAACACACATAAAATGACTCTAGTGGGTCCACATGTAGTTTGTGAAAAGAACACACATGCAATCACCACTGGTTGATCTATAAGTTGTTTGTGGAAAAGAACACACATGCAATGAACACTAGTGGATCCATGTGTGGTTTGTGGAAAAAAACACATGCAATGACCACTGGTTGATCCATATGTGGTTTGTGGAAAGAACACACATGAAGTGAACACTGGTTGATCCATATGTGGTTTGAGGAAAAGAACACACATGCAATGACTCTAGTGCTGGTTTTAGTATAAGAACACACATGCAATGACTCTAGTGGGTCCACATGTGGTTTATGAAAAGAACACACATGCAATGACCACTGGTTGATCCATATGTGGTTTTTGGAAAAGAACACACATGCAATGAACACTGGTGGATCCATGTGTGGTTTGTGGAAAAGAACACACATGCAATGACCACTGGTTGATCCATAAGTGGTTTATGGAAAAGAACACACATGCAATGAACACTGGTTGATCCATATGTGGTTTGTGGAAAGAACACACATGCAGTGACCACTGGTGGATCCATATGTTGTTTGTGAAAAGAACACACATGCAATGAACACGGCTTGATCCATGTGTGGTTTATGGAAAGAACACACATGCAATGACTCTAGTGATAGTTTTGTATAAGAACACACATGCAGTTACTCTAATGGATCCATATGTGGTTTGTGAAAAGAACACACATGCAATGACCACTTGTTGATCCATGTGTGGTTTGTGGAAAGAAAACACATGCAATGACAGTGGTGGATCCATGTGTGGTTTGTGGAAAGAACACACATGCAATGACTCTAGTGGTTGATCCATGTGTGGTTTGTGGAAATAACACACATGCAATGACTCTAGTGGTTGATCCATGTGTGGTTTGTGGAAATAACACACATGCAATGACTTTAATGGATCCATAAGTGGTTTGTGGAAAAGACCACACATGCAATGACCACTGGTTGATCCATATGTGGTTTGTGGAAAGAACACACATGCAATGAGTCTAGTGCTGGTTTTAGTATAAGAACACACATGCAATGACTCTAGTGGGTCCACATGTGCTTTGTGAAAAGAACACACATGCAAAGACCACTGGTTGATCCATATGTGGTTTTTGGAAAAGAACACACATGCAATGACCACTAGTGGATCCATGTGTGGTTTGTGCAAAAGAACACACATGCAATGACCACTGGTTGATCCATAAGTGGTTTGTGGAAAATAACACACATGCAATGAACACTGGTTGATCCATATGTGGTTTGTGGAAAGAACACACATGTAGTGACCACTGGTGGATCCATATGTTGTTTGTGAAAAGAACACACATGCAATGAACACTGCTTAATCCATGTGTGGTTTGTGGAAAAGAACACACATGCAATGACTCTAGTGCTAGTTTTAGTATAAGAACACACATGCAATGACTCTAATGGATCCATATGTGGTTTGTGCAAAGAACACACATGCAATAACTCTAGTGGTTGATACATGTGTGGTTTGTGGAAAGAACACACATGCAATGACTCTGATTGATCCATGCGTGGTTTGTGAAAAGAACACACATGTAATGCCACTGGTTGATCCATGTGTGGTTTGTGGATAGAACACAAATCCAATGACTCTAGTGCTAGTTTTAGTAAAAGAACACACATACAATGACTCTAGTGGGTCCACATGTAGTTTGTGAAAAGAACGCACATGAAATGACCACTGGTTGATCCATAAGTTGTTTGTGGAAAATAACACACATGCAATGAACACTGGTGGATCCATGTGTGGTTTGTTGAAAAGAACACACATGCAATTAGTCTAGTGCTGGTTTTAATATAAGAACACACATGCAATGACTCTAGTGGGTCCACATGTGGTTTGTGAAAAGAACACACATGCAATGACCACTGGTTGATCCATATGTGGTTTTTGGAAAAGAACACACATGCAATGAACACTGCTGGATCCATAAGTGGTTTGTGGAAAGAACACACATGCAATGAGTCTAGTGCTGGTTTTAATATAAGAACACACATGCAATGACGCTAGTGGGTCCACTTGTGGTTTGTGAAAAGAACACACATGCAATGACCACTGGTTGATCCATATGTGATTTGTGGAAAGAACACACATGCAATGACACTGGTTGATCCATGTGTGGTTTGTGGATAGAACACACATGCAATGACTCTAGTGCTAGTTTTAGTATAAGAACACACATCAAATGACTCTAGTGGGTCCACATGTAGTTTGTGAAAACAACACACATGCAATGACCACTGGTTGATCTATAAGTTGTTTGTGGAAAAGAACACACATGCAATGAACACTAGTGGATCCATGTGTGGTTTGTGGAAAAAACACATGCAATGACCACTGGTTGATCCATATGTGGTTTGTGGAAAGAACACACATGAAGTGAACACTGGTGGATCCATATGTTGTTTGTGAAAAGAACACACATGCAATGACTCTAGTGCTGGTTTTAGTATAAGAACACACATCCAATGACTCTAGTGGGTCCACATGTGGTTTGTGAAAAGAACACACATGCAATGACCACTGGTTGATCCATATGTGGTTTTTGGAAAAGAACACACATGCAATGAACACTGGTGGATCCATGTGTGGTTTGTGGAAAAGAACACACATGCAATGCCCACTGGTTGATCCATAAGTGGTTTATGGAAAAGAACACACATGCAATGAACACTGGTTGATCCATATGTGGTTTGTGGAAAGAACACACATGCAGTGACCACTGGTGGATCCATATGTTGTTTGTGAAAAGAACACACATGCAATGAACACTGCTTGATCCATGTGTGGTTTATGGAAAGAACACACATGCAATGACTCTAGTGCTAGTTTTGTATAAGAACACACATGCAATTACTCTAATGGATCCATATGTTGTTTGTGAAAAGAACACACATGCAATGACCACTTGTTGATCCATGTGTGGTTTGTGGAAAGAACACACATGCAATGACAGTGGTGGATCCATGTGTGGTTTGTGGAAAGAACACACATGCAATGACTCTAGTGGTTGATCCATGTGTGGTTTGTGGAAATAACACACATGCAATGACTCTAGTGGTTGATCCATGTGTGGTTTCTGGAAATAACACACATGCAATGACTTTAATGGATCCATAAGTGGTTTGTGGAAAATACCACACATGCAATGACCACTGGTTGATCCATATGTGGTTTGTGGAAAGAACACACATGCAATGACACTGGTTGATCAATGTGTGGTTTGTGAAAAGAACACACATGCAATGCCACTGGTTGATCCATGTGTGGTTTGTGGATAGAACACACATGCAATGACTCTAGTGCTAGTTTTAGTATAAGAACACACATACAATCACTCTAGCGGGTCCACATGTATTTTGTGAAAAGAACACACATGTAATGACCATTGGTTGATCCATAAGTTGTTTGTGGAAAAGAACACACATGCAATGAACACTAGTGGATCCATGTGTGGTTTGTGGAAAAGAACACACATGCAATGAGTCTAGAGCTGGTTTCAGTATAAGAACACACATGCAATGACTCTAGTGGGCCCACATGTGGTTTGTAAAAAGAAAACACATCCAATGACCACTGGTTGATCCATATGTGGTTTTTGGAAAAGAACACACATGCAATGAACACTGGTGGATCCATGTGTGGTTTGTGGAAAGAACACACATGCAATGAGTCTAGTGCTGGTTTTAGTATAATAACACACATGCAATGACTCTAGTGGGTTCACATGTGGTTTGTGAAAAGAACACACATGCAATGACCACTGGTTGATCCATATGTGATTTGTGGAAAGAACACACATGCAATGACACTGGTTGATCCATGTGTGGTTTGTGGAAAAGAACACACATGCAATGAGTCTATGCTGGTTTTAGTATAAGAACACACATGCAATGACTCTAGTGGGTCCACATGCGGTTTGTGAAAAGAACACACATGCAATGACCACTGGTTGATCCATATGTGCTTTTGGAAAAGAACACACATGCAATGAACACAGCTGGATCCATAAGTGGTTTGTGGAAAGAACACACATGCAATGACCACTGGTTGATCCATATGTGGTTTGTGGAAAGAACACACATGCAGTGAACACTGGTGGATCCATATGTTGTTTGTGAAAAGAACACACATGCAATGAGTCTAGTGCTGGTTTTAGTATAAGAACACACCTGCAATGACTCTAGTGGGTCCACATCTGGTTTGTGAAAAGAAAACACATGCAATGACCACTGGTTGATCCATATGTGGTTTTTGGAAAAGAACACACATGCAACGAACACTAGTGGTTGATCCATGTGTGGTTTGTGGAAATAACACATATGCAATGACTCTATTGGATCCATAAGTGGTTTGTGGAAAAGAACACACGTGCAATGACTACTGGTTGATCCATATGTGGTTTTTGGAAAAGAACACACATGCAATGAACACTGGTGGATCCATAAGTGGTTTCTGGAAAGAACACACATGCAATGCCCACTGGTTGATCCATATGTGGTTTGTGGAAAAGAACACACATGCAATGAACACTGGTGGATCAGTGGTTTGTGGAAAGAACACACATGCAATGACCACTGGTTGATCCATATGTGCTTTGTGGAAAGAACACACATGCTGTGAACACTAGTGGATCCATATGTTGTTTGTGAAAAGAACACACATGCAATGACTCTATTCCTGGTTTTAGTATAAGAACACACATGCAATGACTCTAGTGGGTCCACATGTGGTTTGTGAAAACAACACACATGCAATGACCAGTGGTTGATCCATAAGTTGTTTGTGGAAAAGAACACACATGCAATGAAATCTGGTGGATCCATGTGTGGTTTGTGGAAAAGAACACACATGCAATGAGTCTAGTTCTGGTTTTAGTATAAGAACACGCATGCAATGACTCTAGTGGGTCCACATGTGGTTTGTGGAAAGAACACACATGCAATGACCACTGGTTGATCCATATGTGGCTTTTGGAAAAGAACACACATGCAATGAACACTGCTGGATCCATAAGTGGTTTGTGCAAAGAACACACATGCAATGAGTCTAGTGCTGGTTTTAATATAAGAACACGCATGCAATGACTGTAGTGGGTCCACATGCGGTTTGTGAAAAGAACGCACATGCAATAATCACTGGTTGATCCATAAGTGGTTTTCGGAAAAGGACACACATGCAATCAACACTGGTGGATCCATAAGTGGTTTGTGGAAAGAACACACATGCAATGACCACTAGTTGATCCATAAGTGGTTTGTGGAAAAGAACACACACGCAATGACCACTGGTTGATCCATGTGTGGTTTGTGGATAGAACAGACATGCAATGACCCTAGTGGGTCCATATGTGGTTTGTGAAAAGAACACACATGCGCTGACCACTTGTTGATCCATATGTGGTTTGTGGAAAAGAACACACATGCAATGAACACTAGTGGATCCATAAGTGGTTTGTGGAAAGAACACACATGCAATGACCACTGCTTGATCCATATGTGGTTTGTGGAAAGAACACACATGCAGTGAACACTGGTGCATCCATATGTTGTTTGTGAAAAGAACACACATGTAATGACTCTAGTGTTGGTTTTAGTATAAGAACACACATGCAATGACTCTAGTGTGTCCACAAGTGGTTTGTGAAAAGAACACACATGCAATGACCACTGGTTCATCCATATGTGGTTTTTGGAAAAGAACACACATGCAATGACCACTGGTGGATCCATGTGTGGTTTGTGGAAATAACACACATGCAATGACTCTAGTGGTTGATCCATGTGTGGTTTGTGGAAAGAACACACATGCAATTACTCTAATGGATCCATGTGTGGTTTGTGGAAAAGAACACACATGCAATGAATCTAGTGGTTGATACATGTGTTGTTTGTGGAAAGAACACACATGCAATGACTCTGGTTGATCCATGTGTGGTTTGTGAAAAGAACACACATGCAATGCCACTGGTTGATCCATTTGTGGTTTGTGGATAGAACACACATGCAATGACTCTAGTGCTAGTTTTGGTATAAGAACACACATACAATGACTCTAGTGGGGCCACATGTAGTTTGTGAAAAGAACACACATGCAATGACCACTGGTTGATCCATAAGTTGTTTGTGGAAAAGAACACACATGCAATGAACACTGATGGATCCATGTGTGGTTTGTGGAAAAGAACACACATGCAATGAGTCTAGTGCTGGTTATAGTATAAGAACACACAGGCAATTACTCTAGTGGGTCCACATGTGGTTTGTGAAAAGAACACACATGCAATGACCACTGGTTGATCCATATGTGGTTTTTGGAAAAGAACACACATGCAATGAACACTGCTGGATCCATAAGTGGTTTGTGGAAAGAACACACATGCAATAAGTCTAGTGTTGGTTTTAGTATAAGAACACACATGCAATGACTAGTGGGTCCACATCTGGTTTGTGAAAAGAACACACATGCAATGACCACTGGTTGATCCAAATGTGGTTTTTGGAAAAGAACACACATGCAATGAACACTAGTGGTTGATCCATGTGTGGTTTGTGGAAACAACACACATGCAATGACTCTAATGGATCCATAAGTGGTTTGTGGAAAAGAACACACGTGCAATGACCACTAGTTGATCCATATGTGGTTTTTGGAAAAGAACACACATGCAATGAACACTAGTGGTTGATCCATGTGTGGTTTTTGGAAATAACACACATGCAATGAGTCTAGAGCTGGTTTTAGTATAAGAACGCACCTGCAATGACTCTAGTGGGTCCACATGTGGTTTGTGAAAAGAACACACATGCAATGACCACTGGTTGATCCATATGTGGTTTTTGGAAAAGAACACACATGCAATGAACACTAGTGGTTGATCCATGTGTGGTTTGTGGAAATAACACACATGCAATGACTCTAATGGATCCATAAGTGGTTTGTGGAAAAGAACACACGTGCAATGACCACTGGTTGATCCATATGTGGTTTTTGGAAAAGAACACACATGCAATGAACACTGGTGGATCCATCAGTAGTTTGTGTTAAGAAAACACATGCAATGACCACTGGTTGATCCATATGTGGTTTGTGGAAAAGAACACACATGCAATGAACACTGGTGGATCCATAAGTGGTTTTTGGAAAGAACACACATGCAATGACCACTGGTTGATCCAAATGTGGTTTGTGGAAAGAACACACATGGAGTGAACACTGGTGGATCCATATGTTGTTTGTGAAAAGAACACACATGCAATGACTCTAGTGCTGGTTTTAGTATAAGAACACACATGCAATGACTCTAGTGGGTCCACATGTGGTTTTTGAAAAGAACACACATGCATTGACCACTAGTTGATCCATATGTGGTTTTTGGAAAAGAACATACATCCAATGAACACTGGTGGATCCATGTGTTGTTTATGGAGAAGAACACACATGCAATGACCACTGGTTCATCCATAAGTGGTTTGTGGAAAAGAACACACATGCAATGAACACTGGTTGATCCATATGTGGTTTGTGGAAAGAACACACATGGAGTGAACACTGGTGGATCCATATGTTGTTTTTGAAAAGAACACACATGCAATGAACACTACTTGATCCATGTGTGGTTTGTGGAAATAACACACATGCAATGACTTTAGTGCTAGTTTTAGTGTAAGAACACACATGAAATGACTCTAATGGATCCATATGTGGATTGTGAAGAGAACACAGATGAAATGACCACTTGTTGATCCATGTGTGGTTTGTTGAAAGAACAGACATGGAATGACAGTGGTGGATCCATGTGTGGTTTGTGGAAAGAACACACATTCAATGACTCTAGTGGTTGATCCATGTGTGGTTTGTGGAAATAACACACATGCAATTACTCTAGTGGTTGATCCATGTGTGGTTTGTGGAAATAACACACATGCAATGACTCTAATGGATCCATAAGTGGTTTGTGGAAAAGAACACACATGCAAAGACCACTGGTTGATCCATATGTGGTTTGTGGAAAGAACACACATGCAATGACCACTTGTTGATCCATGTGTGGTTTGTAGAAAGAACACACATGCAATGATAGTGGTGGATCCATGTGTGGTTTGGGGAAAGAACACACATGCAATGACTCTAGTGGTAGATCCATGTGTGGTTTGTGGAAAGAACACACATGCAATGACTCTAATGGATCCATGTGTGGTTTGTGGAAAATAATACACATGCAATGACTCTAGTGGTTGATACATGTGTGGTTTGTGGAAAGAACACACATGCAATGACTCTGGTTGATCCATGTGTGGTTTGTGAAAAGAACACACATGCAATGCCACTGGCTGATCCATGTGTGGTTTGTGGATAGAACACACATGCAATGAATCTAGTGCTAGTTTTAGTATAAGAACACACATAAAATGACTCTAGTCGGGCCACATGTAGTTTGTGAAAAGAACACACATGCAATGAGCACTGGTTGATCCATAAGTTGTTTGTGGAAAAGAACACACATGCAATGAACACTGGTGGATCCATGTGTGGTTTGTGGAAAAGAACACACATGCAATGAGTCTAGTGCTGGTTTTAGTATAAGAACACACATGCAATGACTCTAGTGGGTCCACATGTGGTTTGTGAAAAGAACACACATGCAAAGACCACTGGTTGATCCATATGTGGTTTTTGGAAAAGAACACACATGCAATGAACACTGCTGGATCCATAAGTGGTTTGTGGAAAGAACACACATGCAATGAGTCTAGTGCTGGTTTTAGTATAAGAAGTCACATGTAATGACTCTAGTGGGTCCACATGTGGTTTGTGAAAAGAACACACATCTAATGACCACTGGTTGATCCATATGTGGTTTTTGGAAAAGAACACACATGCAATGAACACTAGTGGTTGATCCATGTGTGGTTTGTGGAAATAACACACATGCAATGACTCTAATGGATCCATAAGTGGTTTGTGGAAAAGAACACACGTGCAATGACCACTGGTTGATCCATATGTGGTTTTTGGAAAAGAACACACATGCAATGAACACTGGTGGATCCATAAGTGGTTTGTGGAAAGAACACACATGCAATGAGTCTAGTGCTGGTTTTAGTATAAGAACACACATGCAATGACTCTAGTGGGTCCACATGTGGTTTGTGAAAAGAACACACATGCAATGACCACTGGTTCATTCATATGTGGTTTTTGGAAAAGAACACACATGCAATGAACACTAGTGGTTGATCCATGTGTGGTTTGTGGAAAGAACACACATGCAATGACTCTAGTGCTAGTTTTAGTATAAGAACACACATGCAATGACTCTAATGGATCCATATGTGGATTGTGAAGAGAACACACATGAAATGACCACTTGTTGATCCATGTGTGGTTTGTTGAAAGAACAGACATGGAATGACCACTGGTTGATCCATATGTGGTTAGTGGAAAGAACACACATGCAATGACTCTAGTGGTTGATCCATGTGTGGTTTGTGGAAATAACACACATGCAATGACTCTAGTGGTTGATCCATGTGTCGTTTGTGGAAATAACATACATGCAATGACTCTAATGGATCCATAAGTGGTTTGTGGAAAATAACACACATGCAATGACCACTGGTTGATCCATATGTGGTTTGTGGAAAGAACACACATGCAATGATACTGGTTGATCCATGTGTGGTTTGTGAAAAGAACACACATGCAGTGCCACTGGTTGATCCATGTGTGGTTTGTGGATAGAACACACATGCAATGAATCTAGTGCTAGTTTTAGTATAAGAACACACATCAAATGACTCTAGTGGGTCCACATGTAGTTTGTGAAAGGAACACACATGCAATTACCACTGGTTGATCCATAAGTTGTTTGTGGAAAAGAAAACACATGCAATGAACACTAGTGGATCCATGTGTGGTTTTTGTAAAAGAACACACATGCAATGATCACTGGTTGATCCATATGTCGTTTGTGGAAAGAACACACATGCAGTGAACACTGGTGGATCCATATGTTGTTTGTGAAACAAACACACATGCAATGACTCTAGTGGGTCCACATGTTGGTTGTGAAAAGAACACACATGCAATGACCACTAGTTGATCCATATGTGGTTTTTGGAAAAGAACACACATGCAATGAATACTGGTGGATCCATGTGTGGTTTGTGGAAAAGAACACACATGCAATGACCACTGGTTGATCCATAAGTGGTTTGTGGAAAAGAACACACATGCAATGAACACTGGTTGATCCATATGTGGTTTGTGGAAAGAACACACATGCAGTGACCACTAGTGGATCCATATGTTGTTTGTGAAAAGAACACACATGCAATGAGCACTGCTTGATCCATGTATGGTTTGTGGAAAGAACACACATGCAATGACTCTAGTGCTAGTTTTAGTATAAGAACACACATGCAATGACTCTAATGGATCCATATGTGGTTTGTGAAAAGAACACACATGCAATGACCACTTGTTGATCCATGTGTGGTTTGTGGAAAGAACACACATGCAACGACAGTGGTGGATCCATGTGTGGTTTGTGGAAATAACACACATGCAATGACTCTAGTGGTTAATCGATGTGTGGTTTGTGAAAATAACACACATGCAGTGACTCTAGTGGTTGATCCATGTGTGGTTTGTGGAAATAACACACATGCAATGACTTTAATGGATCCATAAGTGGTTTGTGGAAAAGACCACACATGCAATGACCACTGGTTGATCCATATGTGGTTTGTGCAAAGAACACACATGCAATGACACTGGTTGATTAATGTGTGGTTTGTGAAAAGAACACACATGCAATGCCACTGGTTGATCCATGTGTGGTTTGTGGATAGAAAACACATGCAATGACTCTAGTGCTAGTTTTAGTATAAGAACACACATACAATGACTCTAGTGGGTCCACATGTAGTATGTGAAAAGAACACACATGCAATGACCACTGCTTGATCCATAAGTTGTTTGTGGAAAAGAACACACATGCAATGAACACTGGTGGATCCATGTGTGGTTTGTGGAAAAGAACACACATGCAATGAGCCTAGAGCTGGTTTTAGTATAAGAACACACATGCAATGACTCTAGTGGGCCCACATGTGGTTTGTAAAAAGAACACACATCCAATGACCACTGATTGATCCATATGTGGTTTTTGGAAAAGAACACACATGCAATGAACACTGGTGGATCCATGTGTGGTTTGTGCAAAGAACACACATGCAATGAGTCTAGTGCTGGTTTTAGTATAAGAAAACACATGCAATGACTCTAGTGGGTTCACATGTGGTTTGTGAAAAGAACACACATGCAATGACCACTAGTTGATCCATATGTGATTTGTGGAAAGAACACACATGCAATGCCACTGGTTGATCCATATGTGGTTTGTGGAAATAACACACATGCAATGAACACTGCTGGATCCATAATTGGTTTGTGGACAGAACACACAGGCAATGAGTCTAGTGCTGGTTTAAGTATAAGAACACACATGCAATGACTCTAGTGGGTCCACATGTGGTTTGTGAAAAGAACACACATGCAATGACCACCGGTTGATCCATATGTGGTTTTTGGAAAAGAACACACATGCAATGAAGACTAGTGGTTGATCCATGTGTGGTTTGTGGAAATAACACACATGCAATGACCACTGGTTGATCCATAAGTGGTTTGTGGAAAAGAACACACATGCAATGACCACTGGTTGATATATGTGTGGTTTGTGGATAGAACACACATGCAATGACCCTAGTGGGTCCATATGTGGTTTGTGAAAATAACACACATGCAATGACCACTGCTTGATCCATAAGTTGTTTGTGGAAAAGAACACACATGCAATGAACACTGGTGGATCCATGTGTGGTTTGTGGAAAAGAACACACATGCAATGAGTCTAGAGCTGGTTTTAGTATAAGAACACACATGCAATGACTCTAGTGGGCCCACATGTGGTTTGTAAAAAGAACACACATCCAATGACCACTGATTGATCCATATGTGGTTTTTGGAAAAGAACACACATGCAATGAACACTGGTGGATCCATGTGTGGTTTGTGCAAAGAACAGACATGCAATGAGTCTAGTGCTGGTTTTAGTATAAGAAAAGACATGCAATGACTCTAGTGGGTTCACATGTGGTTTGTGAAAAGAACACACATGCAATGACCACTAGTTGATCCATATGTGATTTGTGGAAAGAACACACATGCAATGCCACTGGTTGATCCATGTGTGGTTTGTGGAAATAACACACATGCAATGAACACTACTGGATCCATAAGTGCTTTGTGGACAGAACACACATGCAATGAGTCTAGTGCTGGTTTTAGTATAAGAACACACATGCAATGACTCTGGTGGGTCCACATGTGGTTTGTGAAAAGAACACACATGCAATGACCACTGGTTGATCCATATGTGGTTTTTGGAAAAGAACACACATGCAATGAAGACTAGTGGTTGATCCATGTGTGGTTTGTGGAAATAACACACATGCAATGACCACTGGTTGATCCATAAGTGGTTTGTGGAAAAGAACACACATGCAATGACCACTGGTTGATATATGTGTGGTTTGTGGATAGAACACACATGCAATGACCCTAGTGGGTCCATATGTGGTTTGTGAAAAGAACACACATGCAATGACCACTTGTTGATCCATATGTGGTTTGTGGAAAAGAACACACATGCAATGAACACTGGTGGATCCATAAGTGGTTTGTGCAAAGAACACACATGCAATGACCACTGGTTGATCCATATGTGGTTTGTGGAAAGGACACACATGCAGTGAACACTAGTGCATCCGTATGTTGTTTGTGAAAAGAACACACATGCAATGAGTTTAGTGCTGGTTTTAGTATAAGAACACACATGCAATGACTCTAGTGGGTCCACATGTGGTTTGTGAAAAGAACACACATGCAATGACCACTGGTTGATCCATATGTGTTTTTTGGAAAAGAACACACATGCAATGACCACTGGTGGATCCATGTGTGGTTTGTGGAAAAGAACACACATGCAATGACCACTGGTTGATCCATAAGTGGTTTGTGGAAAAGAAAACACATGCAATGAACACTAGTTGATCCATATGTGGTTTGCGGAAAGAACACACATGAAGTGTCCACTGGTGGATCCATATGTTGTTTGTGAAAAGAACACACATGCCATGAACACTGCTTGATCCATGTGTGGTTTGTGGAATGAAAACACATGAAATGACTCTAGTGCTAGTTTTAGTATAAGAACACACATGGAATGACTCTAATGGATCCATATGTGGTTTGTGAAAAGAACACACATGCAATGACCACTTGTAGATCCATGTGTGGTTTGTGGAAAGAACACACATGCAATGACAGTGGTGGATCCATGTGTGGTTTGGGGAAAGAACACACATGCAATGACTCTAGTGGTAGATCCATGTGTGGTTTGTGGAAAGAACACACATGCAATGACTCTAATGGATCCATGTGTGGTTTGTGGAAAATAATACACATGCAATGACTCTAGTGGTTGATACATGTGTGGTTTGTGGAAAGAACACACATGCAATGACTCTGGTTGATCCATGTGTGGTTTGTGAAAAGAACACACATGCAATGCCACTGGTTGATCCATGTGTGGTTTGTGGATAGAACACACATGCAATGACTCTAGTGCTAGTTTTAGTATAAGAACACACATACAATGACTCTAGTGGGGCCACATGTAGTTTGTGAAAAGAACACACATGCAATGAGCATTGGTTGATCCATAAGTTGTTTGTGGAAAAGAACACACATGCAATGAACACTGGTGGATCCATGTGTGGTTTGTGGAAAAGAACACACATGCAATGAGTCTAGTGCTGGTTTTCGTATAAGAACACACTTGCAATGACTCTAGTGGGTCCACATGTGGTTTGTGAAAAGAACACACATGCAATGACCACTGGTTGATCCATATGTGGTTTTTGGAAAAGAACACACATGCAATGAACACTGCTTGATCCATGTGTGGTTTGTGGAAAAGAACACACATGCAATGACTCTAGTGCTGGTTTTAGTATAAGAAGTCACATGTAATGACTCTAGTGGGTCCACATGTGGTTTGTGAAAAGAACACACATCTAATGACCACTGGTTGATCCATATGTGGTTTTTGGAAAAGAACACACATGTAACACTAGTGGTTGATCCATGTGTGGTTTGTCGAAATAACACACATGAAATGACTCTAATGGATCCATAAGTGGTTTGTGGAAAAGAACACACGTGCAATGACCACTGGTTGATCCATATGTGGTTTTTGGAAAAGAACACACATGCAATGATCACTGGTGGATCCATAAGTGGTTTGTGAAAAGAACACACATGCAATGAGTCTAGTGCTGGTTTTAGTATAAGAACACACATGCAATGACTCTAGTGGCTCCACATGTGGTTTGTGAAAATAACACACATGCAATGACCACTGGTCGATCCATATGTGGTTTTTGGAAAAGAACACACATGCAATGAACACTAGTGGTTGATCCATGTGTGGTTTGTGGAAATAACACACATGCAATGACTCTAATGGATCCACAAGTGGTTTGTGGAAAAGAACACACGTGCAATGACCACTGGTTGATCCATATGTGGTTTTTGGAAAAGAACACACATGCAATGAACACTGGTGGATCCATAAGTGGTTTGTGGAAAGAACACACATGCAATGACCACTGGTTGATCCATATGTGGTTTGTGGAAAAGAACACACATGCAATGAACACAGGTGGATCCATAAGTGGTTTGTGGAAAGAACACACATGCAATGACCACTAGTTGATCCATATGTGGTTTGTGGAAAGAACACACATGCAGTGAACACTGGTGGATCCATATGTTGTTTGTGAAAAGAACACACATGCAATGACTCTAGAGCTGGTTTAGTATAAGAACACACATGCAATGACTCTAGTGGGTCGACATGTGGTTTGTGAAAAGAACACACATGCATTGGCCACTAGTTGATCCATATGTGGTTTTTGGAAAAGAACACACATCCAATGATCACTGGTGGATCCATGTGTTGTTTATGGAGAAGAACACACATGCAATGACCACTGGTTGATCCATAAGTGGTTTGTGGAAAAGAACACACATGCAATGAACACTGGTTGATCCATATGTGGTTTGTGGAAAGAACACACATGCAGTGACCACTGGTGGATCCATATGTTGTTTGTGAAAAGAACACACATGAAGTGAACACTGCTTGATCCATGTGTGGTTTGTGGAAATAACACACATGCAATGAATCTAGTGCTAGTTTTAGTATAAGAACACACATGCAATGACTCTAATGGATCCATATGTGGATTGTGAAAAGAACACACATGAAATGACCACTTGTTGATCCATGTGTGGTTTGTGGAAAGAACATACATGCAATGACAGTGGTGGATCCATGTGTAGTTTGTGGAAATAACACGCATGCAATGACTCTAGTGGTTGATCCATGTGTGGTTTGTGGAAATAACACACATGCAATGATTCTAGTGGTTGATCCATGTGTGGTTTGTGGAAATAACAGACATGCAATGACTCTAATGGATCCATAAGTGTCTTGTGGAAAAAGAACACACATGCCATGACCACTGGTTGATCTATATGTGGTTTGTGGAAAGAACACACATGCAATGACACTGGTTGATCCATGCGTGGTTTTGTGAAAAGAAGACACATGCAATGCCACTGGTTGATCCATGTGTGGTTTCTGGATAGAAAAAACATGCAATGACTCTAGTGCTAGTTTTAGTATAAGAACACACATCAAATGACTCTAGTGGGTCCACATGTAGTTTGTGAAAAGAACACACATGCAATGACCACCGGTTGATCTATAAGTTGTTTGTGGAAAAGAACACACATGCAATGAACACTAGTGGATCCATGTATGGTTTGTGGAAAAAACACATGCAATGACCACTGGTTGATCCATATGTGGTTTGTGGAAAGAACACACATGAAGTGAATACTGGTGGATCCATATGTTGTTTGTGAAAAGAACACACATGCAATGACTCTAGTGCTGGTGTTAGTATAAGAACACACATGCAATGACTCTAGTGGGTCCACATGTGGTTTGTGAAAAGAACACACATGCAATGACCACTGGTTGATCCATATGTGGTTTTTGGAAAAGAACACACATGCAATGAACACTGGTGGATCCATGTGTGGTTTGTGGAAAAGAACACACATGCAATGACCACTGGTTAATCCATAAGTGGTTTATGGAAAATAACACACATGCAATGAACACTGGTTGATCCATATGTGGTTTGTGGAAAGAACACACATGCAGTGACCACTGGTGGATCCATATGTTGTTTGTGAAAAGAACAGACATCCAATGAACACTGCTAGATCCATGTGTGGTTTATGGAAAGAACACACATGCAATGACTCTAGTGCTAGTTTTGTATAAGAACACACATGCAATTACTCTAATGGATCCATATGTGGTTTGTGAAAAGAACACACATGCAATGACCACTTGTTGATCCATGTGTGGTTTGTGGAAAGAACACACATGCAATGACAGTGGTGGATCCATGTGTGGTTTGTGGAAAGAACACACATGCAATGACTCTAGTGGTTGATCCATGTGTGCTTTGTGGAAATAACACACATGCAATGACTCTAGTGGTTGATCCATGTGTGGTTTGTGGAAATAACACACATGCAATGACTTTAATGGATCCATAAGTGGTTTGTGGAAAAGACCAGACATGCAATGACCACTGGTTGATCCATATGTGGTTTGTGGAAAGAACACACATGCAATGACACTGGTTGATCAATGTGTGGTTTGTGAAAAGAACACACATGCAATGCCACTGGTTGATCCATGTGTGGTTTGTGGATAGAACACACATGCAATGACTCTGGTGCTAGTTTTAGTATAAGAACACACATACAATGACTCTAGCGGGTCCACATGTAGTTTGTGAAAAGAACACACATGCAATGACCACTGGTTGATCCTTAAGTTGTTTGTGGAAAAGAACACACATGCAATGAACACTGGTGGATCCATGTGTGGTATGTGGAAAAGAACACACATGCCATTAGTCTAGAGCTGGTTTTATTATAAGAACACACATGCAATGACTCTAGTGGGCACATGGGGTTTGTGAAAAGAACACACATCCAAAGACCACTGGTTGATCCATATGTGGTTTTTAGAAAAGAACACACATGCAATGAACACTGGTGGATCCATGTGTGGTTTGTGGAAAAGAACACACATGCAATAAGTCTAGTGCTGGTTTTAGTATAAGAACACACATGCAATGACTCTAGTGGGTTCACATGTGGTTTGTGAAAAGAACACACATGCAATGACCACTGATTGATCCATATGTGATTTGTGGAAAGAACACACATGCAATGACACTAGTTGATCCATGTGTGGTTTGCGGAAAGAACACACATGCAATGACTCTAGTGGTTGATCCATGTGTGGTTTGTGGAAACAACACACATGCAATCACTCTAGTGTTGGTTTTAGTATAAGAACACGCATGCAATGACTCTAGTGGGTCCACATGTGGTTTGTGAAAACAACACATATGCAATGACCACTGGTTGATCCATATGTGGTTTTTGGAAAAGGACACACATGCAATGAACACTGGTGGATCCATGTGTGGTTTGTGGAAAAGAACACACATGCAATGACCACTGGTTAATCCATAAGTGGTTTATGGAAAATAACACACATGCAATGAACACTGGTTTATCCATATGTGGTTTGTGGAAAGAACACACATGCAGTGACCACTGGTGGATCCATATGTTGTTTGTGAAAAGAACAGACATCCAATGAACACTGCTAGATCCATGTGTGGTTTATGGAAAGAACACACATGCAATGACTCTAGTGCTAGTTTTGTATAAGAACACACATGCAATTACTCTAATGGATCCATATGTGGTTTGTGAAAAGAACACACATGCAATGACCACTTGTTGATCCATGTGTGGTTTGTGGAAAGAACACACATGCAATGACAGTGGTGGATCCATGTGTGGTTTGTGGAAAGAACACACATGCAATGACTCTAGTGGTTGATCCATGTGTGCTTTGTGGAAATAACACACATGCAATGACTCTAGTGGTTGATCCATGTGTGGTTTGTGGAAATAACACACATGCAATGACTTTAATGGATCCATAAGTGGTTTGTGGAAAAGACCAGACATGCAATGACCACTGGTTGATCCATATGTGGTTTGTGGAAAGAACACACATGCAATGACACTGGTTGATCAATGTGTGGTTTGTGAAAAGAACACACATGCAATGCCACTGGTTGATCCATGTGTGGTTTGTGGATAGAACACACATGCAATGACTCTGGTGCTAGTTTTAGTATAAGAACACACATACAATGACTCTAGCGGGTCCACATGTAGTTTGTGAAAAGAACACACATGCAATGACCACTAGTTGATCCTTAAGTTGTTTGTGGAAAAGAACACACATGCAATGAACACTGGTGGATCCATGTGTGGTATGTGGAAAAGAACACACATGCCATGAGTCTAGAGCTGGTTTTAGTATAAGAACACACATGCAATGACTCTAGTGGGCGCACATGGGGTTTGTGAAAAGAACACACATCCAATGACCACTGGTTGATCCATATGTGGTTTTTAGAAAAGAACACACATGCAATGAACACTGCTGGATCCATGTGTGGTTTGTGGAAAGAACACACATGCAATGAGTCTAGTGCTGGTTTTAGTATAAGAACACACATGCAATGACTCTAGTGGGTTCACATGTGGTTTGTGAAAAGAACACACATGCAATGACCACTGATTGATCCATATGTGATTTGTGGAAAGAACACACATGCAATGACACTAGTTGATCCATGTGTGGTTTGCGGAAAGAACACACATGCAATGACTCTAGTGGTTGATCCATGTGTGGTTTATGGAAATAACACACATGCAATCACTCTAGTGTTGGTTTTAGTATAAGAACACGCATGCAATGACTCTAGTGGGTCCACATGTGGTTTGTGAAAACAACACATATGCAATGACCACTGGTTGATCCATATGTGGTTTTTGGAAAAGGACACACATGCAATGAACACTGGTGGATCCATGTGTGGTTTGTGGAAAAGAACACACATGCAATGACCACTGGTTGATACATAAGTGGTCTGTGGAAAAGAACACACATCCAATGAACACTGGTTGATCCATACGTGGTTTTGAGGAAAGAACACACATGTAGTGACCATTGGTGGATCCATATGTTGTTTGTGAAAAGAACACACATTCAATGAACACTGCTTGATCCATGTGTGGTTTGTGGAAAGAACACACATGCAATGACTCTAGTGCTAGTTTTAGTATAAGAACACACATGCAATGACTCCAATGGATCCATATGTGGTTTGTGAACAGAACACACATGCAATGACCACTTGTCGATCCATGTGTGGTTTGTGCAAAGAACACACATGCAATGACAGTGGTGGATCCATGTGTGGTTTGTGGAAAGAACACACATGCAATGACTCTAGTGGTTGATCCATGTGTGCTTTGTGGAAATAACACACATGCAATGACTCTAGTGGTTGATCCATGTGTGGTTTGTGGAAATAACACACATGCAATGACTTTAATGGATCCATAAGTGGTTTGTGGAAAATACCACACATGCAATGACCACTGGTTGATCCATATGTGGTTTGTGGAAAGAACACACATGCAATGACACTGGTTGATCAATGTGTGGTTTGTGAAAGGAACACACATGCAATACCACTGGTTGATCCATGTGAGGTTTGTGGATAGAACACACATGCAATGACTCTAGTGCTAGTTTTAGTATAAGAACACACATACAATGACCTTAGTGGGTCCACATGTAGTTTATGAAAAAACACACATGCAATGACCACTGGTTGATCCATAAGTTGTTTGTGGAGAAGAACACACATGCAATGAACACTGGTGGATCCATGTGTGGTTTGTGGAAAAGAACACACATGCAATGAGTCTAGAGCTGGTTTTAGTATAAGAACACACATGCAATGACTCTAGTGGGCGCACATGTGGTTTGTGAAAAGAACACACATCCAATGACCACTGGTTGATCTATATGTGGTTTTTGGAAAAGAACACACATGCAATGAACACTGGTGGATCCATGTGTGGTTTGTGGAAAGAACACACATGCAATGAGTCTAGTGCTAGTTTTAGTATAAGAACACACATGCAATGACTCTAGTGGGTTCACATGTGGTTTGTGAAAAGAACACACATGCAATGACCACTGGTTGATCCATATGTGATTTGTGGAAAGAACACACATGCAATGACACTGGTTGATCCATGTGTGGTTTGTGGAAAGAACACACATGTAGTAACTCTAGTGGTTGATCCATGTGTGGTTTGTGGAAATAACACACATGCAATGACTCTAGTGTTGGTTTTAGTATAAAACACACATGCAATGACTCTAGTGGGTCCACATGTGGTTTGTGAAAAGAACACATATGCAATGACCACTGGTTGATCCATATGTGGTTTTTGGAAAAGAACACACATGCAATGAACACTGGTGGATCCATGTGTGGTTTGTGGAAAAGAACACACATGCAATGACCACAGGTTGATACATAATTGGTTTGTGGAAAAGAACACACATGCAATGAACACTGGTTGATCCATACGTGGTTTGTGGAAAGAACACACATCTAGTGACCACTGGTGGATCCATATGTTGTTTGTGAAAAGAACACACATTCAATGAACACTGCTTGATCCATGTGTGGTTTGTGGAAAGAACACACATGCAATGACTCTAGTGCTAGTTTTAGTATAAGAACACACATGCAATGACTCTAATGGATCCATATGTGGTTTGTGAACAGAACACACATGCAATGACCACTTGTTGATCCATGTGTGGTTTGTGGAAAGAACACACATGCAATGACAGTGGTGGATCCATGTGTGGTTTGTGGAAAGAACACACATGCAATGACTCTAGTGGTTGATCCATGTGTGCTTTGTGGAAATAACACACATGCAATGACTCTAGTGGCTGATCCATGTGTGGTTTGTGGAAATAACACACATGCAATGACTTTAATGGATCCATAAGTGGTTTGTGGAAAATACCACGCATGCAATGACCACTGGTTGATCCATATGTGGTTTGTGGAAAGAACACACATGCAATGACACTGGTTGATCAATGTGTGGTTTGTGAAAAGAACACACATGCAATTCCACTGGTTGATCCATGTGTGGTTTGTGGATAGAACACACATGCAATGACTCTAGTGCTAGTTTTAGTATAAGAACACACATACGATGACCCTAGTGGGTCCACATGTAGTTTATGAAAAAACACACATGCAATGACCACTGGTTGATCCATAAGTTGTTTGTGGAGAAGAACACACATGCAATGAACACTGGTGGATCCATGTGTGGTTTGTGGAAAAGAACACACATGCAATGAGTTTAGAGCTGGTTTTAGTATAAGAACACACATGCAATGACTCTAGTGGGCGCACATGTGGTTTGTGAAAAGAACACACATCCAATGACCACTGGTTGATCCATATGTGGTTTTTGGAAAAGAACACACATGCAATGAACACTGGTGGATCCATGTGTGGTTTGTGGAAAGAACACACATGCAATGAGTCTAGTGCTAGTTTTAGTATAAGAACACACATGCAATGACTCTAGTGGGTTCACATGTGGTTTGTGAAAAGAACACACATGCAATGACCACTGGTTGATCCATATGTGATTTGTGGAAAGAACACACATGCAATGACACTGGTTGATCCATGTGTGGTTTGTGGAAAGAACACACATGCAGTGATTCTAGTGGTTGATCCATGTGTGGTTTGTGGAAATAACACACATGTAATGACTCTAGTGTTGGTTTTATTATAAGAACACACATGCAATGACTCTAGTGGGTCCACATGTGGTTTGTGAAAAGAACACATATGCAATGACCACTGGTTGATCCATATGTTGTTTTTGGAAAAGAACACACATGCAATGAACACTGGTGGATCCATGTGTGGTTTGTGGAAAAGAACACACATGCAATGACCACAGGTTGATACATAATTGGTTTGTGGAAAAGAACACACATGCAATGAACACTGGTTGATCCATACTTGGTTTGTGGAAAGAACACACATCTAGTGACCACTGGTGGATCCATATGTTGTTTGTGAAAAGAACACACATTCAATGGACACTGCTTGATCCATGTGTGGTTTGTGGAAAGAACACACATGCAATGACTCTAGTGCTAGTTTTAGTATAAGAACACACATGCAATGACTCTAATGGATCCATATGTGGTTTGTGAACAGAACACACATGCAATGACCACTTGTTGATCCATGTGTGGTTTGTGGAAAGAACACACATGCAATGACAGTGGTGGATCCATGTGTGGTTTGTGGAAAGAACACACATGCAATGACTCTAGTGGTTGATCCATGTGTGCTTTGTGGAAATAACACACATGCAATGACTCTAGTGGCTGATCCATGTGTGGTTTGTGGAAATAACACACATGCAATGACTTTAATGGATCCATAAGTGGTTTGTGGAAAATACCACGCATGCAATGACCACTGGTTGATCCATATGTGGTTTGTGGAAAGAACACACATGCAATGACACTGGTTGATCAATGTGTGGTTTGTGAAAACAACACACATGCAATGCCACTGGTTGATCCATGTGTGGTTTGTGGATAGAACACACATGCAATGACTCTAGTGCTAGTTTTAGTATAAGAACACACATACAATGACCCTAGTGGGTCCACATGTAGTTTATGAAAAAACACACATGCAATGACCACTGGTTGATCCATAAGTTGTTTGTGGAGAAGAACACACATGCAATGAACACTGGTGGATCCATGTGTGGTTTGTGGAAAAGAACACACATGCAATGAGTCTAGAGCTGGTTTTAGTATAAGAACACACATGTAATGACTCTAGTGGGCGCACATGTGGTTTGTGAAAAGAACACACATCCAATGACCACTGGTTGATCCATATGTGGTTTTTGGAAAAGAACACACATGTAATGAACACTGGTGGATCCATGTGTGGTTTGTGGAAAGAACACACATGCAATGAGTCTAGTGCTTGTTTTAGTATAAGAACACACATGCAATGACTCTAGTGGGTTCACATGTGGTTTGTGAAAAGAACACACATGCAATAACCACTGGTTGATCCATATGTGATTTGTGGAAAGAACACACATGCAATGACACTGGTTGATCCATGTGTGGTTTGTGGAAAGAACACACATGCAGTGACTCTAGTGGTTGATCCATGTGTGGTTTGTGGAAATAACACACATGCAATGACTCTAGTGTTGGTTTTAGTATAAGAACACACATGCAATGACTCTAGTGGGTCCACATGTGGTTTGTGAAAAGAACACATATGTAATGACCACTGGTTGATCCATATGTGGTTTTTGGAAAAGAACACACATGCATTGGACACTGGTGGATCCATGTGTGGTTTGTGGAAAAGAACACACATGCAATGACCACAGGTTGATACATAATTGGTTTGTGGAAAAGAACACACATGCAATGAACACTGGTTGATCCATACGTGGTTTGTGGAAAGAACACACATCTAGTGACCACTGGTGGATCCATATGTTGTTTGTGAAAAGAACACACATTCAATGGACACTGCTTGATCCATGTGTGGTTTGTGGAAAGAACACACATGCAATGACTCTAGTGCTAGTTTTAGTATAAGAACACACATGCAATGACTCTAATGGATCCATATGTGGTTTGTGAAAAGAACACACATGCAATGACCACTTGTTGATCCATGTGTGGTTTGTGGAAAGAACACACATGCAATGACAGTGGTGGATCCATGTGTGGTTTGTGGAAAGAACACACATGCAATGACTCTAGTGGTTGATCCATGTGTGGTTTGTGGAAATAACACACATGCAATGACTCTAGTGGTTGATCCATGTGTGGTTTGTGGAAATAACACACATGCAATGACTCTAGTGTTGGTTTTAGCATGAGAACACACATGCAATGAATCTAGTGGGTTCACATGTGGTTTGTGAAAATAACACACATGCAATGACCACTGGTTGATCCATATGTGGTTTGTGGAAAGAACACACATGCAATGACACTGCTTGATCCATGTGTGGTTTGTGGAAAAGAACACACATGCAATGACCACTAGTTGATCCATGTGTGGTTTGTGGAAAGAACACACATGCAATGACCAATAGTTGATCCATATGTGTTTTGTGGAAAAGAACACACATGCAATGACTCTAGTGGGTCCATATGTGATTTGTGGAAAGACACATGCAATGACTCTAGTGGGTCCATATGTGATTTCTGGAAAGACACATGCAATGACTCTAGTGCTGGTTTTATTATAAGAACACACAAGCAATGACTCTAGTGGGTCCATATGTGATTTGTGGAAAACAACACACATGCAATGACCACTGGTTGATCCATAAGTTGTTTGTGGAAAAGAACACACATGCAATGAACACTAGTGGATCCATGTGTGGTTTGTGGAGAAGAACACACATGCAATGAGTCTAGTGCTGGTTTTAGTATAAGAACACACATGCAATGACTCTAGTGGGTCCACCTGTGGTTTGTGAAAAGAACACACATGCAATGACCACTGGTTGATCCATATGTGGTTTGTGGAAAAGAACACACATGCAATGAACACTGCTGGATCCATAAGTGGTTTGTGGAAAGAACACACATGAAGTGACTCTAATGCTGGTTTTAGTTTAAGAACACATATGGATCCATATGTGGTTTGTGGAAAAGAATACACATGCAATGACCACTAATTGATCCATAAGTGGTTTGTGGAAAGAACACACATAAAGTGAACACTGGTTGATCCATGTGTGGTTTGTGAAAAGAACACACATGCAATGCCATTGGTTGATCCATATGTGGTTTGTGGAAATAACACACATGCAATGACACTGGTTGATCCAAATGTGGTTCATGACAGGAACACACATGCAATAACTCTTGTGGATACATATGTGGTTTGTGGAAAGAACACACATGCAATGAACTCTAGTGGATCTATCTTGGCATAATTTGATGTATGCCATGATGCATTTCATTGTAAAAGACACCCATTTTCCATTTTTATACTACTCAGCTTTGCCCTTGGTTTTTTGATACTACCCAGTTTTGCCCCCCTCTCTCTTTCGTAAAAGCCCAAACCTGTGCCCACTCTGTCTGCTATGCCCTGATTGATTGTCACAGTTGTCATGCGGATTGTGCACACCAACCATTGATCCTGTGTGATCCAACGAGGCTCGTTGCACACGTCGTGCCCTTCACAGGACAGCGCGAGACAGCACGGACGTCTCCCTCAACGAGACTTCTACAAGAAGGAACACGATGCCGTCCATGGAAAAAGTCGTCGAGTGGTCATGTCATGTTTAATCTAGTATGCAAAGGCTACAAGTCTACTGCACAGCAACTGGTCATCCACGGACCACCGGCTATACCATTTTTACTATGCAGCATGCCTGCACTCTCACTTCCATCAGGCCCCCACCACACGAACCTTCCACGCGGCAGACGCAGCTAGAAGAGCTGCCAACCGGGGCCCTCGAGGAGGCCTAAACGTCCCCGCAATAAAAACCCAGCCTATTTGGTCCTCCATTCGCACTCATCCACTACTCGCTCTTCCCTATCCAGCAAAACCCCACAATCTTGAACGTACTTGCACGAACCTTCTCCATGAAACCAGTGCGTGGGGGTGAGTGTCCGGGCATCGCCGCCGGGGTGGTGCTTCACGCGGCAAATCTGGAGGAGCATCACGCAGCACAGGCCGAGGAGGACATGCAGTTCAACCCCTTGGGGGACCATGTGCACGCCGGTGCTAACGACTTCGAAGGTGCCAATGAGGGCGTGGATTTCAACGAACACGCTCCGCTCGTGTACCCAGAGGTACATCTATTTCTACATGTTTCATATTTTCTGCTCGAGCTTAATCTATCCTGGCGTCATAAAAAAATCTAGTCCTAATGATTAGATGCAACGTACAAACCGGTACATGTAGAGATCTAGTCTGTTCTGAATGAATCCACATTATTTATTTATTAATAAGTTACCAAGAACACAAACCACATTAATTTAGGAGTGAGCTGGGGAGACAGCCGTAATGAACTGCTAAACCTGTATAGACATGTTATTGCATCGAAAGTAACTTGGAATGGTGGAAGGAATATATATTTATTATTTTGCTCATTTCGGTTTATATTCCATACATTATAGGTGTATTCAAATGAGATGGACTCTGACAAGGAGACCATGGACAACAAGAGCCGCCATGTCATGAAGAAGCTCAAGAGCGGGATAATCCCTGTCCGCACTCGACTTGGGGAGCTCAGGTGCCCTTTTTGTAAGAAAGGAGTCAACCCGAGGATTGCCAGCTTGATTCCGCATGTGGTTGGCATCGGTAAAAGCCCGGCTAGTAAACACAAGTCGGCGACCAAGGCTAAGCACGCTGCTTATGGCAAGTTCCTAAGGGAGTATGTCAAGACCGGCCTAGTGTCCCCTTACTTAGGAATCAACAACTTCTAGCCGACCAACCCTGTCACTGTGCTGGCCCGGGCACTAGTAATATTTAGTTCTCTTACCGTATCTAGACCCTTAAACTATGGGGATTTCTATTTTCGTACCCTTCAAAATATATTCAAGTTCATCTGTTTATGGAGTTAAAGTTCCGGTGGCATACTCATTATTTTGCATGGATAGAGGGGGTGCGCCTGACAGATATAAGGGTTATCCTGTCCACTAGATCACAGAGGATCAACAGTTGGTGGGCAAAACTGAGTACCTCTGAATCGCCATGGTTAGATACGAGGGAAAAAACATGACTCACGGTACGCGTGTGCGGTGCATAGGGCGGTAGCGGACACGTGTGGCCGTGCACGGTGCATTAGCATACACGGTGCACGGTAATGCAACGAAACGTCGCTTCCCTTCTCCTTTAATAGAGGCCTTCCCACTCCCACTCTTCACGCACTCGCTCACTCAACCGTCTCCACTGTCCCATCACCTTCTGCAAACGCCCAACAAAACCCCAACCACGCCGGCGATGGAGAAGATCGGCGTGGTGGCCATCGGCACCTCCAAGGCCGCCGGCGAGGAGCCCCCCATCCCCGTCCCTACATCCGCCGTAGCCGCCGGCGAGGAGGCCCCCGCCGGTCTCGGACAGATCCCGCTCGGCTGGGACCCCTACGAGGAGGTTGTCTACATAAGGCCGGAGAACCCCTATGACATCAGCATCGCCGACCCATGGTCTGAGGTAACCAGGGTTTTCTCCCCTTCCCTTATTCTACCTCGTTCCCATCGTTGGATTCTAGATCGTATGTTATTAGGGCTCGGCTGTTCATATTTTTTACTGTAGCTAATCATATTGTGTTAGATCTCGATTTTCGATGAATCCCCCTGTTCGTAGTTGGGATCAGTATTCGATTTGGTTTGAGATTTGGGGAATAATCGGGAGATCTCATTCGGTTAATTTATGCAAAAAATCAATCCCGATAATCAAAGTATCTCAATCATGTCCTTATTTCACTCTACTATTTTTTCCAACAGGAGGATAACAGCGACCTCCGCAGCGACGATAAGTCCAAGGACACCAAGACTCGTCATGTGCTGAGGAGGCTAAAGTCCGGTCAGTACAACAACTTCTTCGCCGGCAACGTGTACAGGTGACCCTTCTGCCCCACCAGGAGGCTCCACGACACGGACTTCAACTCCCTCGGAAGCATGTCGAGGACGTGAGGACCTGCAGCGAGTCCATGAACGTCCACGGCTTCAGGGCCAAGCACCAGGCGCTCGGTCTTCACCTCTGCAACCTCCAGAAGGTGGCTATCGAGGAGGGTCGCATGCCCCCTGTCAGACCCAAGGCGCCCAAGGTCAAGGGGCTAGGCAGCAAGAAGTGGAGGAGGTGCCAGAGGGAGGAGGCGGATGCCCTCCTAGCAGAGGCCACGAGGGGCCACTGATCAGCTGCTGCCGCTACTGTAAAGCAGCTTCTTTTGTCTTGTCTGTGTTGAAGCAGTCCGCTGCTGCTGCTCTTGAGCAGCCTAATTGTCGAACCTCGTTAAGTACCATACTATATAACCTATATTAGCTGCTTTATCTACATCTGCTCTGTTTACTGAATTTATTTATGGTGCTAGTTTGTTTTGCTGCTCTAGATTTTCTACCAGATTGGGGAAAAACGATCGCAAAAGGAACAATGAATGAAGAGAGAAGCTGCTCTAGATTCCCTACCTTTTTGGGCAAAAAACACAACTGTTAGAGAGAGAGAGGGGAAAAGGCGCTCTTAAAAAGGCCAAATAACAAAAAAAACTTCCACTTTAGGCGTCATGGCGCACGTAATGGCCAAGCCTTTGACCAGACGGCACCCTCCTCCGAGCGCATGTGAGGGCTTCAGAATATTGGGAGGGCAAAAGTGAGGACAAACGAGACACAATGTTGCTATAGCTAAATCTGACAAAAAGCTGAATTTGGCTTTACCATGCAATTTGGCTAGAGATCCACAATGTAGCTATTCTAAATCCCTAAACTATGTGGTGCGTTGAAACCTAATGCTTTTCCACCGACACATGTGTTGCAAAGTTGCTTGATCGTGCATGCTTACACAAGTGGCCCACCTAGAAACTTATAGAAGCATGGGCAAACGAGCTTCATTTTGGCAAATTCAGGACAAGCTTTGCGCAATCGGCAGGCCTGATTGGCTGGGCGGCTGCCCCGGGGTGCAGGGATGCTAGGTCCATGTCTATGCTTACACTTCTTAAACTTGTTAGGAATTAATAATAACTATACACTTCCTTCTGTCCTATCACATTACGTCGTGTCAACACCGTGCACCCGCTACGGATTGGCAACGGGACGGTGGTCTACGTGACCGGTCTCTGCCATGCCAAAGCCACATCGCACACCCGTCCCATCGCCTACCGGGACGGACACCGAATTTAATCGCTAGGATTGGAAACCATCGGTGCTCGCCTGGTCAAACTTGCTTCCGCATGGGTATGACCGGAATATTGGTTAACGGAATTGAAGCATCGCATTCTGTCTCCTCAGCACATCACTATGCAAAAATCCCCAACTCTTTCCTTTCGCCGGCGCCGCCACTGCAAGAACCATCGACGCTGTTGCAGCCACCGCCTCCGCCTGGCCATCCCATCGCAACAGATCACTCCACCTCCACGCCCAGTCCCAGCCACCGCTACCGATGCTAGTCCACCGCCGCCACATTAGCTGCTGCCATGGACGCAGAGTACGGCGTGTTCAGCGACAGGAGCGACTACACCGACGAGTACACCTTCACCGCCCATGGCACCACCAAGATGATAGTCGTCCACACAAATGCGTCAGCGGAGGTCACCAAGGTCATCGCAATGTACGTGCGGTGGCTACAGGAGCCGATGGATAGGTACAAGATCGTCGGCCTTGACCTCGAGTATACCAGAGATAGGAAGAGGACGGCGCTTTTGCAGCTGTCCATGCGCAACCACTGCCTCCTATATCACGTATGTAGGGCCAAATCTATATGCCCGGAGCTTCACGAGTTCCTACATAGGAGGGAGATCTACTTCGCTAGCGTCGACATCAAGAATGACACTCCGAAGCTAGAATGGGATCTCCTCGTTCATGTCGTCAATCACATCGATCTCCAATGTTTGTGGAGGTACCCGAATGGCGGTATGGGGAAAGTCGGCATGGCTAGACTCGCTTCCGACATCATCGACCGCGAGTACACCGGCATGAAAATCGAGTTCCCGAAGCACCTGCACGAGCGATGGGAGTGGAGGCACCTGGATTACGATGCGATCAAGTACGCAGCCAGGGACGCGTATGTCTGCTACGAGATGGTCAACAGGATCTGGCGGTGGGTGAGTGTGCTATTTACCACTACTAGTTTCGCATGTCGTTCCTAGTTTTATCTCGCCTATATTTTATCTCGCATGTATTTTATAAGCATTTTGTGTGTAAGAACCAAGCTCGTATGATCCCTGTGCTATTAGCTACTTAATCTGTATGAATTACATTCCCCCTTTTGTATGCTCAACATTCATTCTTACAAATTCTGTTTGTGCCATTTGCATGCGGCAGAATCTAGGACTGACATGCATAAGGTGTGATACATTCATAAGTTATAACCAAACCCAGATTATAGAGAAGGATACAGTCATAAACCAGATTATAGTTTGACAAAGGTAATACACAGCAGTTCGTAATTGCTCACATAGTGTACTTATGAAATAACATGTTTTCATAAACACAACAATCATGCACTAATAGTCTACATCCCAGCCTGTTGGAGAAGGCAACCGATCCCAGGAAGCCTTCGGTCGCTCGCCCCGGTTTGTAGATTCATCTACACTCCGGCATCTAGGGCAAACAACCTGCCTTGGTGGTGGTTCAATGATGCGATGCCTGGAACGAGATTTTACAATCTGGCGGTACAGCTCGTGGCTAACATACCCGTCAATTGCAATGTACTTCAGATTAGGTTTAGAAAGTGGCTTATCCTCCCAGTAATCGTGCCCTAAATGCCTCCACGAACATCTCGGCAATCTGTCCTTCATGTCAGCGTACCACGGGTCGATGAGTTCGGAGGCAAGAGCGGCCATCCCGATCTTGCCACCCTTCGTCCCTAGGATCTAGTAAATTTCCTGGATGTCCACTCTACACTCCTTTGGGATTCTAATGTTGACAGTCGGGCTTTCAAGCAGTTTACTGTCATTCGTGATGTCAACACTGGTAAATGTTATGTGCTAGTTCATGAGAAAGTCATGAAACAGATCCCTAATGCTTTCGCCCCACCTGCATGAAAATGAATTCAGACAAATAATATAGCAATAACTTTTGCAAACAGACAGTTCAGGAACAAAAAGACAGCAAAGTCTACCAGATCCCGTCAGCCCCCTTCTCGCAAAAAGGATAGTATACGAGGACGTGCCCCTTCATGGAGAGTTGCACCACGGCGATCCTACGGTGATCGTGGCTGTACTCGAAGTCAAGACCTACGAACCTGTTTTCTTCGAACTGCAACCAACTCGTGTAATTATTCAGAGTGTTCCTCACCGTCCGAGGGTCGGTGGTGTAGACGACATCGATCTTCTTCCCGCCATGTACTTCGATGTCGAAGTGCGTAGTTTCTTGCCTGTCATCGTTTTGGACATCCGGAGCATGCATGACTATAGGAAAGTGGGAAAGGATACGGAGGAAGAGGGTGATGCGGTGGTGGAGGAAATGGATGAGGCCATGGAGGAGAAAGACGATGAGGCCGTGGAGGAGGAAATGAGATGGAGAAGTGAAAGATTGGAACCGCCCTTACCAATATCTGGAATGGTGCACGACCGTTCGTAGTAGTGTGAAGGTGGCGAAAAACGGCGGTTTTAAACGTCGACACTAGCACTTCCTAAAATTTGTTCTGTGCCACTTGCATGCGATGGAATCAATTCAAACATAGGCACGTTTGCGAGTCTCGGCCTTCACTCACTGACAGGCGGGCCGCACATTTCCCTTTTACGATTTATTTTTTCACTTCCTCTAGACGGTTCCGGTGCTCGCCCTCAATAATTACGCCACCCTTCTTGTCTTCCACGCGGACGACGACGACGGTTCCTTGCAGATTCACTCCCCACTCGAACAACTGCCCCATCCCTGATTCCACCCCCTCTCGAATCCATCCGCCTCCTTATCACAATGCCTCCATTAATCTACCGGATTCCAGACTCCATTTGCCGCTATGGGTAGAGCTTGGGGTAGCAGTAGGCTGAAGCGAAAGGCATGCGACATTGACGCGGATGGTTGAAGGCGCTACCGCGAGGATTGGAGATGACCGAACCTCAGCGCCGCGAACATGCATAGGATCGCCTCGGAGTTGGACATCATCTCAGCCGGGCGCCTCGCTCGCTGCATCCCTGGCTACGGCGTGACGATGCGGAACATGGACGAACAACCGTTCGGCACGCCAGGCCTTCTTTACCCCGATAATAGCAAATGGCCAGACGACCGCGATGGCCATGTAAGTTCCAGTATCTAGCTTATTCGTTCAGTCATATCGTTGATTCATATGTGCTGAACTCTCATCGAAATCCTATGTTCCTTTCATCGAACGTGTTGTGTGCACGCGCGGTTTGAACAAATCGAACCATTTAAGACTATTCTATACAGCGGAAGCTCTGGTCGTACCTGATATTCTGGTATTTTTGTAGTGACACAGTCTTACTTTAGGTGATAGACGAGTTGTCAATTTCGATTTTGCAATGGAATGCCTCCTAGGTGATATTCTGTTTCCTAAAATAAAAACAAACAAATTAGATGATTTAAGGTTGTTATGCCCCGAGCTGTTTAATTATGATCATCGTCAGGAGTTTGTTCTGGGGGCTCTATGTGGCATCCCGCAAAACCACTACTAGAAAATCGCGTTGATTTTATGCATTGCATCATCATGACCGCATGCTCATGTCATCATGCCACATTGCATTTGAGCATCGTCATCATCTTGCATTTGCTTGCATAAAATTATTTTCGGAAAAACCTAATTTGTTTTCTAAACGCCTGCCTTTGTTCAAACGCAAAACCCGGGTCTCCGGATTATTTTGTTTTGTCACTATCGGTTTGCAAAAGCCGGTTTGAAATAAATAAAATAGTTAATTATTTTAGTGGGGCAATGAACGGCCGATTCGTCCCAACGACCACCCCCAGAATAAAAATCGGTCCAGCTTAGACCCCACCCCAAATCTTTTCTTACCCCAGTCCTATCTACCCACCCTCCAGCCACCTCACTCGGACCAACCCCTGGCTGCCACCTCACCCTCTCCCTCCCCTCTAACCAATCCTCAACCGCCACATCACCCCAACCCGCTGCCACCTTTTCCCCCCAACTCCCTCTCTCACCCACCTTTTCCCTACCCTCTCCCTCTGACCATCTGGGCCCGCACCTGCCCCACTCCCTCCCTTCCTACTCCCCTTGTCAAACCTCCCTCCACCCGCTTGACCCCCTTGCCCAACTGTCCCCACCACCGGGCCCTCCTCCCACGCCTCTCTCCTCCCCAGACGCCTCCTCCCCGCCTCCACCAAGCTACTCGCCTCCTTTCCCCCTGCCTGACGCCTCCGGGCGAGTCATGACGCCCTGCCGCGCCGCCTCCTCCGCTGGCCTCACCGAGCCCATGAGCCCCTTCCTCTGCGCCCGGCTCAAGGCCTCCGCCTCCGCCTCAGAATCACTGGCCGCCTCCGCCGACCTGTACCTCCCTCTCCAGAACCCCACGTCTCCACCACGGCCCCGATCTCCGCCGCCCAAGACCCGCTTCCCAGGTGACCCCCCTCCTGTGGCGCCTGGCCATCGGCCTCGCTCGCCAGCCGCCGCCCTCGAAGCCTGCCCCGGCGAGCCTGCCCGCCCTTCACCGTGGAACGCCCCTGTCGGTGCTCGTCCCGGCCAGCAACCGCCGTCGGTGTCGGCCGCCCTGCGCGGCACCGCGACGCCGGAGCCCCGCCATAAGTTCTGCCGCACACATGGATGCTCCGGGAACTCAAGTCAACCCCAAGATCTTCGACAGGCCCCAAGCCACGATCCTGGAACCAAAGCGCGGGTCCAAGACCACAAGACCTCCTCATGGGCATCCGAAGACCCCGACCCATGGAAAACCGAAGACCCTGAATCCAGATCCGAAGACCGAACCTCGGGAAAACCCCCGGAACGACAAGATCGCCCACACGGACTTGAGTACCCCGAAGCCTTTGACACGGAGCACCGACGATGCCTTCATGGGATCGCCAAGACCCACCGGCGCCAAACCCAAGACCGACATCGTCACCCGGGAACTCCGACATGGAACACCAAGATCGCCCACACGGACTTGAGTACCCCGAAGCCTTCGACACGGAGCACCGACGATGCCTTCATGGGATCGCCAAGACCCACCGGCGCCAAACCCAAGACCGACATCGTCACCCGGGAACTCCGACATGGAACACCAAGATCTCGTTCACGGAAACCCCCGATGCTTTCGACACGGATGCCATGACCTTCATCACGGACGCCAAGACCCCGAACCCGAAGACCACATGTGCGACAAGTACTCCTCGGATGCGATGCTCGAGAACACGGACGGTACGGACATCTTCGCGGAACGCCAAGACCGACCCGATACACGGACCCGACAAGATCTTCGCAACGGCAAGATCGACCGCTTGGACCCAAGTTCTCCGGCACGACACAACAAGTTCTCCATCTTGAATCTGAACCTCGATCCCTGTTGAACCCTGAGTCCGGCCCCGAACCCCCCGGAACCAAGATCGCCGAACCCTAATGTGTGAAGCTTCTCTCGAGCCCCTATTTTATAAATGCTAAATATAAAACCTGTTGCATATTAAATTGCCATTGTCATACTCGCATGCATCTTATCATGTGGTTTGGGGGCCTTATGCCGATTCACCTCTAATTAAATATGGGGCCCATATGCAGGCAAATCTAGTCTCATATTGGCCTCATTTAAATTTGTGTAGCGAACCGGTGCCATATTTTGCCATGTTCAAACAACATTTAATTTGCGGGGTAGATAAATAACTTGGACCACCTAATTATTGTCGGGACCCCCGGTTCCGCTTAATATGATCTAATTGCATCGCATCTTGCCATGTCATTCATCATACATGCATCATGCCCAATCTTCTGCCGTAATCTTAAATAGTGCATCCGGTGTTTCTTCTAGTGTTTTGCTTCTTCGCGGATAAGGCCGTTGAGTTGATGCGAGTGTCGACCCGATCTTCGGTTGAACCTTCGGCAATGTTTTCAGGCGAGCATCTTCCCCTTTCTACCTATCTTACTTTCATAGTATTTATTCCCTCCTGTTGATCTATTGCTATCTGTGTTGCGATGCTCTAGTTTTCGTTCCCGTGATATCCCTTGCAGCCTTATATTGCCTTGGACACATCCTATTACCTGTTGTTTGGTAGATAGTTGGACTTGCGCGTCGTAGTCGTTTGCTCAAGTGCTGTTGCGTGTCGCCATGTACCGCAGTTGTTGGAGTATTGCCGCCTGTTTGATGTTGGAGATGATCATGGCTTTACTTATCGTTCACTTTAATTCCTGTTTAACAACTAAAATTGAAGTAAGTAAGCAGAGGCATCGGTGGGTGATAGATAATATTTGGTTTCCGACCGCCCACTTGTGTCCCGTAGGACCCCGAGTACTTGATACCTGTTCCTTGATTTATCGCGCTATCCACA
Organism: Avena insularis; assembly: GCA_023614405.1. Lineage (NCBI taxonomy): Eukaryota > Viridiplantae > Streptophyta > Magnoliopsida > Poales > Poaceae > Avena > Avena insularis. The sequence continues at coordinate 240,526,093 of CM042694.1, read as the reverse complement.
TCCGGGAGGATTATGGGACCCCCCTGAGCCAGAGCTTGATTCCGTCTTATTTCTTGGGGCCACAAACTAGTTTGAGGTTTTATTTACTATCATGTACTTATGCCATGCTACTGCTTTATTTACGATTGTGCAAGGAGCACATCATCGCTTAGGATCGGGACACGTTTTAGCGGTGTCGACAAGCCCAGTTTTGGGTTCCCAGTCATTCACAGCCGTCCACCCAAACCTCGGGTCCGTCTCGGAGTCAGCTAGCTTCGTTGCGGGTGTACTCCAAGGGGTGGCCCCCTGAAATATTTCTAAATCCTGTGATTGCTTTGTCGTGAAGGCCTCGTTGGGTTTTGATTTGGTTTTTCCGAGGTTGATCGAGTGTGTGTTGCTATTGGTGCACCCGGGCCGGGTAAAACTTTCTGAAAGCCGTGTCATGTTATGGACGACTTGGAGCATGATCTCGATCATAGACAACTATAACTAAAGTTTACTGTTATAATTTGACTTTATAATGACTAGTAATCAGCTTCACTATAATGGAATGAATAAATAAAACTGCCAACAATTGCTTGTTTGGGTTGTCGCCATGACAATTGTATCGACTAGTAATTATTGCAACTACAACGGAATGGCTAAATAAAAGTACCAACAAGCTGGGTTTTGGGTTTATCTCATGCTATTTGTATCGATTAGTAAGTGCCGTAACTACAACGGAATGGTTAACTAAAATGGCCCATCGCTTATTTTATCGGATGACTATCTATACCTGACTAGTAATTGCTACAACGATAACCGAATAAATAAAACTGCCAACCGTGTGAGTTCCTCGGTTGACTTCCTCGTTTGGTAACGAGGGGGAAACGCCAGGATGGGTGTGCTTGGTGGTAGTATCAGGTTGGTTCCAAATAGGTCTTTCTTATCCTCTCTGATAACCGACAGTTGTATCGAGTCTCTATAGGTTGTTTAGTGCATGCTGCCGCTGCCGCTCAGTCCACCATACCTATGTAGGCGAGGACCGCCGAATTCTAGCCTCGCTGCAATCGCCTCGATCGACGCTCCTCTTTTTCCTTTGCCCTTTGTCGGCACCCCTTTTGTTTAACCAGGTTTTGAGATCGACGTCGTTAGGTGGTTACCCTTCCGCTTGGCACAGGGGTTATGGACGCCATTGGTTATTCTTCAGGGCTCTTAGCCCCATTTGCATCTTGTCCGTAGCCGGACGCTCTTTCATTTTCAAGGTGATTTGGATCTTTGTATATTATATCCGTATTCTTGGCTCTTTGAGTCGCTGCTGTATATATATCTGTTCTGTGGGTCCCATCGAGGACTGTTGTGTAATGTTATTACTTCGTTTTCCACCCGCACGAAAGTGCCTGGTGGGCACCTTTGAATCGTTTCTATGCGGGTTTGGCGGGAATCGCTAAAACTTGCATAGGTCCGATTCTGAGGGTGTTACAGAGTGGTATCAGAGCTCAGCAGTTGCGATACCCCACAAGTCCAGCATGTAGGATAACCTAGCTAACGGCCGAAGTAGAGAGTCAAAACTATTTTTGCAAAAATCGGTTGGATAGTTCCGATTAGTTCTGATTTTACTCCTTACCCCCTGCTATTCTCCTCTTACCTCTACGCGTTTTGAATCCGCCCTCTTCTCTTTCTTCGAGTCCAGGAATTCTCGTGGTTGGGTTTCCGTCGTGCCTTCAGGGTTTCGCTTCCTCCTCTGATAACGGTGTTCTACCATCCGGTGTCCATGCTGTCTGAGGAATCCGTCTACTGTGGTACCATTCTTTGTTCCTTGTTTGTGCCTTCCGGTGTTTTCCGACGCGACGACATCATCTACGCCAGATCCGATGCAGAGTCTGCATCACTCCTTTGTTCCGAACCTCGCTTGTCGAGATCTTCAGTCTAAATCCGAGAGTTGGTTGCATAATCCGCCTATTCGTGTGCAGAGTAATGGTTTGGGTGCGCGATGGACTGATCACCATCCGACTACTCTTATCATTCGCTCTTGTACCCCGAATCAGTGGATCCAGCGATTTTACTCCGTCCACGGAAGCTAGAGGTGGCTTTATTTGTGGATACCTCTACCTTCGCCCTTTGTTCCCGGAGTGTTCTCTGACGATCACGGACAACGACCTCTTGTTAGTGGTGTCGCGAGGATCTACATGAAGCGAGAAGACGCAGACCGCCGACCTTCCATCCGGTACCATGAGGCGGATCTCGAGGGCGAGATCCATTGTTAGTGGTGTCGAATTGTGGCATCCCGCAAAACCACTACTAGAAAATCGCGTTGATTTTATGCATTGCATCATCATGACCGCATGCTCATGTCATCATGCCACATTGCATTTGAGCATCGTCATCATCTTGCATTTGCTTGCATAAAATTATTTTCGGAAAAACCTAATTTGTTTTCTAAACGCCCCGTCTTTGTTCAAACGCAAAACCCGGGTCTCCGGATTATTTTGTTTTGTCTGCTATCGGTTTGCAAAAGCCCGGTTTGAAATAAATAAAATAGTTAATTATTTTTAGTGGGCAGTCAGGCGGCCGATTCAATTCAACCACCACCCCCAGAATAAAAATCGGTCCAGCTTAGACCCCACCCCAAATCTTTTCTTACCCCAGTCCTATCTACCCACCCTCCAGCCACCTCACCCGGACCAACCCCTGGCTGCCACCTCACCCTCTCCCTCCCCTCTAACCAATCCTCAACCGCCACATCACCCCAACCCGCTGCCACCTTTTCCCCCCAACTCCCTCTCTCACCCACCTTTTCCCTACCCTCTCCCTCTGACCATCTGGGCCCGCACCAGCCCCACTCCTCCCTTCCTCCTCCTGGTCAAACCTCCCTCCACCTGGCCCCACCACCTGTCGGCCCCCTCCTCCCACGCCCTCTCTCCACCCCCCAGACGCTCCTCCCTGCCTCCACCAAGCTCTCACCGCCTCCTTTTCCCTGTCGCCTGACGCCTCTGAGTCATGACGCCTCACGGTGCCACCGCCCTCCTCCTCCGCCTCCCGAGCCCATGAGCCCCTTCCCTCTCCGGCGCCTCTCGCCTCAAGGCCTCCGCCGCCTCAGAATCCTGGCTGGCCTCCTCGCCGACCTGTACCTCCCCTCTCCAGTGACCACGTCTCCACCGCCCCGATCTCCGCCGCCAAGACCCGCTTCCCAGGCCGCGACCCCCTCTGTGGCGCCTGGCGGCGCGGCTCGCCTCGTCAGCGCTGGCCGCTCCCTGGAAGCCCCATCCCCGGCGAGCCTCGTCCCTGCCCTTCACCGTGGAACGCCCCTGTCGGTGCTCGTCCCGGCCAGCAACCGCCGTCGGTGTCGGCCGCCTAAATCACCGCGACGCCGAGCCGCCATAAGTTCTCCACACATGGATGCTCCGAACTCAAGTCAACCCTAAGATCTTCGACAGCCCCAAGCCACGATCCTGAACCAAAGCCGGGTCCAAGACCACAAGACCTCCTCATGGGCATCCAAGACCGACCCATGGAAAACCAAGACCGAATCCAGATCCAAAGCCGAACCTCGAAAACCCGAACGACAAGATCGCCTACACGGACTTGAGTACCCGAAGCCTTCGACACGAACGCAAGCGATGCCTTCATGGGATCGCCAAGACCCACCGGCGCCAAACCCAAGACCGACATCGTCACCCGGGAACTCCGACATGGAACACCAAGATCGCCCACACGGACTTGAGTACCCCGAAGCCTTCGACACGGAGCACCGACGATGCCTTCATGGGATCGCCAAGACCCACCGGCGCCAAACCCAAGACCGACATCGTCACCCGAGAACTCCGACATGGAACACCAAGATCTCGTTCACGGAAACCCCCGATGCTTTTGACACGGATGCCATGACCTTCGTCATGGACGCCAAGACCCCGAACCCGAAGACCACATGTGCGACAAGTACTCCTCGGATGCGATGCTCGAGAACACGGACGGTACGGACATCTTCGCGGAACGCCAAGACCGACCCGATACACGGACCCGACAAGATCTTCGCAACGGCAAGATCGACCGCTTGGACCCAAGTTCTCCGGCACGACACAACAAGTTCTCCATCTTGAATCTGAACCTCGATCCTCGTTGAACCTCGAGTCCGCCCGAACCCCCGGAACCAAGATCGCCGAACCCTAATGTGTGAAGCTTCTCTGAGCCCCTATTTTATAAATGCTAAATATAAAACCTGTTGCATATTAAATTGCCATTGTCATACTCGCATGCATCTTATCAAGTGGTTTGGGGGCCTTATGCCGATTCACCTCTAATTAAATATGGGGCCCATATGCAGGCAAATCTAGTCTCATATTGGCCTCATTTAAATTTGTGTAGCGAACCGGTGCCATATTTTGCCATGTTCAAACAACATTTAATTTATGGGTAGATAAATAACTTGGACCACCTAATTATTGTGGACCCCGGTTCGCTTAATATGATCTAATTGCATCGCATCTTGCCATGTCATTCATCATACATGCATCATGCCCGATCTTCCGCCGTAATCTTAAATAGTGCATCCGTGTTTCTTCTAGTGTTTTGCTTCTTCGCGGATAAGGCCGTTGAGTTGATGCGAGTGTCGACCGATCTTCGGTTGAACCTTCGCAATGTTTTCAGAGCATCTTCCCTTTCTACCTATCTTACTTTCATAGTATTTATTCCCTCCTGTTGATCTATTGCTATCTGTGTTGCGATGCTCTAGTTTTCGTTCCCGTGATATCCCTTGCAGCCTTATATTGCCTTGGACACATCCTATTACCTGTTGTTTGGTAGATAGTTGGACTTGCTGCCGTAGTCGCTTGCTCAAGTGCTGCGTGTCGCCATGTACCGCAGCTTGTTGGAGTATTGTCACTGTTTGATGTTGGAGATGATCATGGCTTTACTTATCGCTCACTTTAATTCCTGTTTAACAACTAAAATTGAAGTAAGTAAGAGAGGCATCGGTGGGTGATAGATAATATTTGGTTTCCGATCACCACTTGTGTCCGTAGGACCCAGTACTTGATACCTGTTCCTTGATTTATCGCGCTATCCACATCCGGGAGGATTATGGGACCCCCCTGAGCCAGAGCTTGATTCCGTCTTATTTCTTGGGGCCACAAACTAGTTTGAGGTTTTATTTACTATCATGTACTTATGCCATGCTACTGCTTTATTTACGATTGTGCGAGGAGCACACTGTACTGTTTAGGATCGGGACACGTTTTAGCGGTGTCGACAAGCCCAGTTTTGGGTTCCCAGTCTGCTCACCATTCACCCAAACCTCGGGTCCGTCTCGGAGTCAGCTAGCTTCGTTGCGGGTGTACTCCAAGGGGTGGCCCCCTGAAATATTTCTAAATCCTGTGATTGCTTTGTCGTGAAGGCCTCGTTGGGTTTTGATTTGGTTTTTCCGAGGTTGATCGAGTGTGTGTTGCTATTGGTGCACCCCGGCCGGGTAAAACTTTCTGAAAGCCGTGTCCGCGGTTATGGACGACTTGGAGGACAGTATCTCGATCATAGACAACTATAACTAAAGTTTACTGTTATAATTTGACTTTATAATGACTAGTAATCAGCTTCACTATAATGGAATGAATAAATAAAACTGCCAACAATTGCTTGTTTGGGTTGTCGCTTGCGACAATTGTATCTGACTAGTAATTATTGCAACTACAACGGAATGGCTAAATAAAAGTACCAACAACTGCTGGGTTTTGGGTTTATCTCATGCTATTTGTATCTGACTAGTAAGTGCCACAACTACAACGGAATGGTTAACTAAAATGGCCCACTGCTTATTTTATCAGGATGACTATCTATACCTGACTAGTAATTGCTACAACGATAACCGAATAAATAAAACTGCCAACCGTGTGAGTTCCTCGGTTGACTTCCTCGTTTGGTAACGAGGGGGAAACGCCAGGATGGGTGTGCTTGGTGGTAGTATCAGGTTGGTTCCAAATAGGTCTTTCTTATCCTCTCTGATAACCGACAGTTGTATCGAGTCTCTATAGGTTGTTTAGTGCATGTTGCCGCTGCCGCTCAGTCCACCATACCTATGTAGGCGAGGACCGCCGAATTCTAGCCTCGCTGTATCGCCTCAAGATCGACGCCTCTTTTTTCCTTTGCCCTTTGTCGGCACCCCTTTTGTTTAACCAGGTTTTGAGATCGACGTTGTTAGCAGGGTTACCCTTCCGGCTTGGCCTGGGCAGGGTTATGGACGCCATTGGTTATTCTTCAGGGCTCTTAGCCCCATTTGCATCTTGTCCGTAGCCGGACACTCTTTCATTTTCAAGGTGATTTGGATCTTTATATATTATATCCGTATTCTTGGCTCTTTGAGTCGCTGCTGTATATATATCTGTTCTGTGGGTCCCATCGAGGACTGTTGTGTAATGTTATTACTTCGTTTTCCACCCGCACGAAAGTGCCTGGTGGGCACCTTTGAATCGTTTCTATGCGGGTTTGGCGGGAATCGCTAAAACTTGCATAGGTCCGATTCTGAGGGTGTTACACTCTACTACTACTCCATATATTGAGTATCTTCGTAGTGACACAGGCACAATTTAGGCGATATCTGAGGGGACACTCATATTTAGGCGATATTTTGTGTACTTTAATCTGATGGCCTAGTTGTCAAATTGTATTTGCAATGGAATCCATACTAGTTTATTCTACCAACTGACAACAAACTCTGCAGAATATTCATGCAAAATTGATGCTGCTGGATAAGTGGTCCGAATCAGTAGTGGTGAATATCAAGGAAGAAGAAGAGACGGAAATGGAAGATGACTATAATTGGGTGGGTGGCAACGGCGAGTGGCTGGTCCTTTTATCACAGGATGGCAGTACTTGGACACTAAAAAATGGCTACAGATCGAAGAGACTTGTAGTGCCATCTTTGAAGGGTGTCGGCATTACTGCATTCAACAGCGGGTGGCCACCGCCCATTTCTGAATTCGTTTACAGGTTCAACATGGCAGAACTTGACCTAGGTATAGCTCCCACATAGACCGCGGGTGGGGGCATGGAAGAACTGGGAGTACGACCTCTTAGCGGTGTTCGACAAGGCAATCACATTCATTAGATGCCCAGAAAACAAGGAATGGACAGTCTTGCGCGACGACTTCTGGCGGGCAAAGAAGTATGTCGACGCCGTCTTCACCTACGGCTACTCTTTGTATAGACTGCAATGCATTTATGCGGTCACTGAACCCAGCGGCGACGTGCGTGTTTGGGAGCCGTCCATTTGGGGTGAGTCATGGTGTCATATAGCATGTAAAATCCCATTCAGAATTCTGCTTACTGACTGTTAGTAACATGCAGGTACCCATGCAGCCCCGCGCATCATTCCAGCTCCGGTCATCGAAGATGCAGTAGCAGATGCTAAACTTGGGACACGTCGCTGGTTCCTGGCACCTCTTAGAGACAACACGGAACAGGATGATGAACTCTTGTGGATTCATATCAGGGGAGCACTAAACAGCGTTGGTGATACAATAGAACATATGGGGACACAAATTTCCTCATACCTATCACTGCGATGTCACATTTTCTCGAGGTCCGCATGCCCATCCGCAGACCCAATAGAGCAAGTCTGGAGCAGAGTCAACAATTTGAAGGGACAATCTGTGTTTCTTGGGATCAACTACCCTTTCTTTGTCGGAGCCCCTGGAGCTGTTGAACCTGTAATTGCTCAGGCAGCCCTGGCCCCTGATGCTGCTGCTGCTGCTGGTGGTTGTGGTGGTGTTGGTGGTGGTGGAGATGACAAAGAACTAGCTGTTGCTGCTCCTGGTGAAGCTGATGATATACTTGGTGATGTTGCTGCTGGTGAAGCTGACGAAATACTTGCTAATGTTGCTGCTGGTGAAGTTGACAAAATACCGGCTGAGGCTGCTGCTGGAGTCCATGAAGAACATGCTGGTGTTGTTGCTGAGGTGCCAGCACTTCTAGTGTTGATAGCAGACTGTGTGTTTGCTGCAAACTCACGCGCCTATCATGTTGACACTCCAGATCCGACCTGGAGCCGAATCCACGTCGGGGGGAGGGGGCCTACAATTGGCTCATCAGTGGGGTCGTACTATTTGAAGGAGAATGAAAGACGGCCAAACACAGCATTCTGGTTCGTTCCGACGATACCACCAGCTCCAGGGACCTAGTGCTCATACTGGTAGATCCGATGAACCATTTGTCTTTATCTTTATCATTAGTTACGCTTATGTGTGTAAAGACTAAGCTGTGCTTATTTGTGTAAGACTAAGTTAGGCCTAACTGCGTAATATTCAGTGAAGCCTAGCTTTTCTTTCCACGCCCATAACAACAGAATTGCAGCATAGAACATACAAATGTAATGTGCATACCAGGCATTTTTTATCAGGATAACAACCACTTCAAGCAAATGATACATCGTGTACGCATTTGAACGCATCACTAGAATGTGCCACCTATTGATGATTGATGACATGGATCTAGCTTTTTTGTGCTTATTTGCATTGAATCGCTCATTGATTTGTTCACATATTTTTTGGCAATGGCTGATGGAGTCCACTCTCTTGGTAACTTGCTTCGTCAGCGAGCACTTTTTGATGCAATGCAAAGTACAGAACATGGTCGTCATCGTCATTCCATTTAGGTTCTCTATGTTTCGTCATCACGGAGCTACTAATTTCAAATGAAAATCTAGTAAACAATACATGTGTACATTGTTAGAGTATGCTACGGCCACGGTACATACATGTTTTTTACAATCACAAGAAGAAAACTTGATGCATTTTCACCTTGTTGGCATTGTGCCGAACTGGGTGGATGTGGCTTTGGGGTTAGGAGAGGAAGGCGCCATGGCAGGTGCGTGTGTGACCATGGCGACAGCGAGCTCGGATTCTGGAGGAGACCAACAGGACCGAGCATGGTCGGCATGGTGACAGATCCCACCCAGAAATGAATTCCTGTCCCCGCGCCATGCCAATGGTGCGGTCATGGTGAGGGCGAGCTCCGATTCGGGATGGGGAGGAGAACGGGCCGAGCAGGTTTGTCCAAGTCCTAGCACCGCGCCATGGCCGCGACCACAGATTGCCGCCCCGGAGGAAGAAGAACACGCGTAAAGGATGCATGCGCCAATGCTGCAAGCCTACATGGCAGCGACGACGACAACGACATAACGGCGAAAGCTGACAGGGGTGGCCCAACTTGATAGCCGTTAGCCTAATTTTTTGTATTGAAACGTAAAGTTGAATTCGTGCCGAAAAAGACCCTCTGAGTATTTGGCACGCCAACTGTAGTCATCGCGGCTGATATCAGGGAACTCGGGTACAGCGTTGCTTGGCCACCCCAACTTTCGGGCCGCAAAATGATATTCTCCTAGGAGGGTCCAACGAGAAGGGCAGCCCCAATAGACAGATCTACGATCTCCCACAATACACACACCTCGCATACACCTCGCTAGATTACATATGCGCACCCTTGTAACTTTTGACTCCCTCATAATCAAGAGCATACAGGCAGGAGTAGGGTCCTCTTCGAGGCCTGAACCTGGGTAAAACCTCGTGTCACCTGTGTGCTTGTTTGCTAGCCAATCGATGCCTCTAGTGCTCCCCACTTCCTCGAACCTAAGTCCATCAATGATGGGCATTGATGAGTTAATCCCTCGTCACCTATGGCCCATGAAGCCCATAAAGAATAAAGGAAGGTCCAGGAAGCATCCGATGGATAGAAATCGTGTCTTGGCAATCAAGGAAGAAATAGAAACAAACATTGTATTAATGTTATAATTGTAACTTGTAACCTATTTGTATATGGATTCAGGACCTAGCCTATTATATAAAGGCCAGGAGGAGCCAACAGAGAGGCACCGAAAGCCTTGAGCAATCTGTGACCATATTGTCCATAAGTAATCAGACGACTTCGACTCCCTTGTTTGTCTGATCAGCCGATGAAATCCCTAGCGTTCTCTTTTTCACGAAACCCTAAGTCCATAACCATGGGCATTGCCAAGGTTACCCCTCGTCAATTTGCACCGTCTTTGGGAATACTAAACGCTGGAGTCATGGATTCGGGGAGCAGTAATCCGACAATAGAGGAACCACGCCCGCCCACCCCTGTTTTGTTTCTCGTCAACTTCAAAGGTGGAACCGATCTCACCATCGGGAGCTTCCACTTTCGCGTAGGAACCCGAGAATCTTTGCCTATCGGTCCCGATCTATTCGGGTCTATCAGTCATTACAACAGCGCCTATGGTGATACCTGCATCTTCCACCGACTCATCTGAAGAGGCTGCACCCTAGTCGGTAAATGGCGAATAGAATTCTGAAAACTCTGCAGATCTGGGGGATCTGGCCGATCTATATGACGGTTTCTCCTTCGGGCCAGACTCCCAGCTAACGTCATCACATGGCTCATGTCTAGCAAACACCAAAGCCAATGAAAGCAATGAAATCGTTGACTCCAGAATCAAGATGGTCAAAGCTTACCCAAAACAGAACCCGTGGGATTTCACTGGTTTCTCAAATAGTGTCTCCTACATACGCGATGACGACAACAGTAGCTCATACATGACGCATCACCAAGTATGTGTGATTATCGGCGAACCATCAACACCATGTGACTCCAACGGTAACCTGATCCTCGATCCCAATGATATTCTATCGGGTGATGATGCAAGATACCATGGAAATGAAGGAGATCCGTCCATGTAACATCCCAGCATTGAGCTTAGGAATAAGCTGAGATGAGGTGTGTGCATTGCATTCATGCATATAAAATCCGGGGAATTTTCGCGCAAAACTAAACAAGCTATAGAGGGATCGTTATCTCTCTTGTACTGATGGGAACATCGGAGCAAGTTTGATAGATTTCGACATGACCTTTGTGGTACATCGGTGTTTTGAGGGAAACAATTTTAATACAATTCAAATATGAATGATAATAATAATCCAGATGAGAATTTGAAATAGAATTGGAATCTAAAATAAGTCATATAAAGTAATATTGGATCATCACATTACTTTGGATTTAAATAACACATTAGAATTATTACTCCAAACAGAATAGATATATTCCATAACATTGAATAATAAAAGTACATGGGAATCCAATATTAAAATGCCAAGGAAAAGAAAATTGGACATGACCTTTTCTAATTTTGGTCATATAGAGCACAATTTATAATACCAATATGAATAATATATAGACAAGAATTCAACATTGGGAATTGAACCTCCCAAGTAACCATACATTTTATATCAATTACAATTCCAAAACAAGTAGAACTAAATATTATAAGTCCCATATATAATTTACAAGCTTGTATACCAATATTACAAGTAAGAATTGAATCTTACAATCTCAGAAAATAATTCTACTTGAACCAATGAATAATTACAACATTGATTAGAGATTACAAAGTTCAAAAGTAAAAGAAGATTACATCAGTCGAAAAGAAATAAAAAGGAAATCAAATTTGTTCCTGCTATCTTGGTCTTGTTTTCTTTTGATTTGGTCCCTGCAAAAGAAATCAAGCCATAGATTAGTCTTTCATTCACTTACTACAGATAACAATAATTGACTCACTTAATAGTAATGAAAGAAGCGAAATAGAGCTAGTAGGATAAGAGCAAGATTCTAGCCGTGCATGCACTAGAAGGAGAAGAAAACACACTTGGTGACTAGTACCAGACCAGGGCCACAAGCAAGCAGCTCTATCACCACATGCATAGCATGTGCTATCATCTCCACAACAAAAGGTCTAGTAGTATAAAAATTCACTGTACCTTGCTAGCAACCACTCATCACATACACACACACCCAGCCGTAGCTCTTGTTCACCGCATCAGTAGGGGAATATATATGTAGCTATGTTTGGAACCATTTACACTAGCTAGACCACCAAAAGATCATCTAGTAGATATATGTATCATCTACTAGCAAGATCTCACCAAAAACTAGGAGCACATCAAGAACAACTACAAGGCTAGAGCTAGATCTTAGAAAGCAAATCAACACACTAGGTGGTGGAGGAGTAGGAGCAGATCCAGCTACTAGGAGGAGAAGGTTTACAAAGAGAACTTCAGCATCCACCAGAAGTTGACCAAGTGATCCACATGAAGTAGGATATCTACACCCAGAAGCCATTAGCTACTCTACAAGCAGCAGTCAAGTCGTAGGTTGCTAAATTATGATCTAGCTAAACATCTATTCTTATAAGTTCATTATATATAGCATTAGATATGTCCATCAGACAAGCACAAATTGCTCAAGATCATGCAACCTCTATTCTTATTAGTTTGAGAGGAAAGGATAAGGAAGGGATCCTGCAGAAATAAGTAGTGCTATTGGACAACAACCAGATCTGTCCAGGAGTAAGTAAATCAATCATAAAGCACTCAAACAGTACCAAACCATCTAGAAAAGCATCTACTTGATCTGGAGCCATCCTACATCGATCTAGGTGATCATATGATCACTAAGAAACTCCATAACACCCCATCAATTTTTAATCACAACACGTAAAACAATAATAAATGACTTATTTGCTTGCACTTGGTTAAGCTATTGATCTAGCACACCTATGTGATGCTAACAAGTGGTCACAACATGCATTCCTTAAATATGTGTACTGCAAAATTTCACATACACCTGATCTATGGGTTATATATGTGGAATATATATGCATCTTAGGGGGGGGGTACATTCAACCAGCTAACAATAGTTCTTATTTTGTTCTATCTTAATCATAGAAGCTACTAGAGCATGTAATCATATAAAAATTAATGTTTATTTTAAAAGAACACAAACAATGTAGCTCTAGTAAGTTAAGTAGAAGCACGGTTGTGCTCCAACTTTGAGACAAGGGAGCTTATTTGTAAGAAAACAACAAGAAGACCAGGAAGATTTAATCCTACAAAAGCCCAGGGGAAAGGCTAGGAGGCAAGTAAAATGATCAAGTTATTAAAAAAAGAAGCATTAAATACACAACACCTTATGTACTCATTGTTTGAGACATAGTTTGTGTATGCATGTAAGCTAGATAAATATATATGATACATTGTAGGGACACACCTTGGAAAACCAGGGTAATACCAAACAATCAAACACATTTACTCCGAGTCAGATCTCTCTAGAAGTCACAAACATATACTTCGTCTAGAAATATGTTTTTATGAATATATGAGATCATTTGAACCCTAGGAGATCATAGCATAGGCCATAAATCTAATTATAGTAGACAAGATCAATCATGAACACTAAAGAACATGTTCCAAGAAAATAAAACTTAGGAATTTAAGTAGTTGATCTTGTATATGATCATTAGGAAACTGTCTTGCATAAGGAAAATCACTAGAACATGTATAACCATCACTTGTTCACTTGTGTGCTTCAATTACACCTTGTTTGAGAATTACTTATGGGATAGATAGGTACATATGGACTAGTTGTACATAATTATATTGCAGCGACACTAGTTCTCTTTGTGAACTGTTACTTTCTTCACATGGACCAGATTAGGAAAGGATTAGAACATCACCATGGACCAGTACTAGGTAATCACTACTAAGAATATGACAAACTACAACCATCTATCACACCTAGCTCAATTAGGAGCTCACTAACATTACACATAATCATAGATTATAACTACCACCCACTTCTAAAATTATCAAAACCTAAACCTATACCCGTACTAGTAGCATAGTATCTTAGTTTAGTTCAATTTGTGTCCTAGAACCAATGCAGCGTAGTTTAATAATAAATTAACCCCGCAACTACTGATAACAAAATCATCACCTTATATCACCTGTACCCATCCACCAATGAACATATGACAGAAAAATTTGAGGGAGTAGGGAAATAGCTCACAGTGGTACTCGTAGCCGTGGAGAAAACCATTGAGGATGATGAAGGAGGGGGCAGCCGTAGCCTACCACCTCACCAGGTTGAGAGAGGCCATGGCCAACCCATAGGGGCAGCAGCACCGCACCATCAGAGGCACCTACAAGGTGGTCGTCGAGGTCGAATCAATGGGACAAGAGGTCAGGGTTGTTGTGGATCTTGTGGGAGACGACGAGGAGGATGTGGCCTTCTTCAACGAGCAACCGGCGACACAGAGGTGTTGGTGCCGCACCAATGACCCAAGCCGTGGGGGCTAGGGTTTCTCGGGGGCACACACGGGTAAGCAAAGCGGCAACCGGGCGACAGGGAACGAGGGAGGAGAAGGAGGCGTTGCCTCGTCAGCAGGCCACGACGGCGAGTGTCGGCCGGCGATGGCCTGAGTGGCTCCGGGGATGGCGGCGGTGGACTGTGATGCAAGAGGGGATTTAGGTTAGGGTGTGTGTGCCTCAATGCATCAAGAGAAAGAGGAAGAGAAAGATGGGGAATGGGGCTTGATCTCAGTTTGGGCTGGGCCATGATGACCCACAAGTATAGGGGTGTATCGCAGTATTTTCGAGAGAAGTGAAACCCAATTTATTGATTCGACACAAGGGAAGCCAAAGAATATTTATAAGCCTTGACAACTGAGATGTCAATTTAGCTGCACCTGGAAACAATCTTGCTCACAATAGTTTATCAGTAGCAACAGTTTTGTTGTAGCAATAGCAAAGTAATAGCAGTAGTAAAAGTAAAGATAGTAGTAACAATTGCAGTAAACAGTAGGATAGAAGCACGATAGGCATAGGGATGGATGGACGGGTGTTGCATGGACAATACAATTCACATAGCAATCAAGACGTAGGGCATTTGCAGATAAATAAGATAAAGTATCCATGTACTAAATAATCATAGGCATGTGTTTCATATATAGTCATACGTGCTCACAATGAGAACTTGCACAACATCTTTTGTCCTGCCAGCCCGTTTGCAGCGGGGCCTTAAAGGAACTACTTGCAATTAAGGTGCTCCTTTTAATAGAGCACCGGAGCAAAGCATTAACACTCCGTGAACACATGTGATCCTCACATCAAAGCTACCCCCTCCGGTTATCCCGATTGCTGTCACTTTGGGGCCTTTGGTTCCGGACAACAATATGTGTATACAACTTGTAGGTAAGACCATAAACAATACTATCATAATGAATCAATAACATGTTCAGATCTAAAATCATGGCACTCGGGCCCTAGTGACAACCATTAAGCATAACAAGTTGCAAGAAAGTCAAAAAGCACTCATAATAGATACTAGGCACCATGCCCTAACAATCTGATGCCATTACATGGACGATCTCATCCAATCCCTACCATCCCCATAGCCTACAACGGGGGATTACTCACTCATAGATGGGGGAAACATGGATGGTCGATGGAGAAGCGATGGTGATGATGATGGCGATGATATCCTCAATTCCCCGTCCCGGCAGGGTGCCAGAACGGAGTTTCTGGTGCTGATTCGTGGAATCTGGTGGTGGCGGCAAAGCGGAACTCTTTCTGGAAAAATATCGAACCCCGCTTGGTTTTTAGGTCAAGAGGCATCTTATAGGTGAAGAGGGACGCCGAGAGGGTGACCGAGGCATCCACACCACCCCCAAGCGTGGCCTGGCCTGGCCCGCGTGGCCAGGTGGTGTGGGCCCCTCGTGGCCCTACTCCGTCTCGTATTCTGGCTCCGTGAGTCTTCTGGTGAAATAGGATTTTTGGCATATTTTCCGGGATTTTTCCTGGTAGTTGATTTTCTGCACAAAAACTAGACACCAAGGTAATTCTACTAAAAACAACGTCAGTCCATGTTAGTTGTATCCAAATCACACAAGTTTAGAGGAGAAACAATAGCAAAAGTGTTTGAGAAAGTAGATACATTTTGGACGTATCAACTCCCCCCAAGCTTAGCCAGTTCTCAAGCAATTCAGTTGAAAACTAAGTGCGATAATAGAAACTTTCACGAACACATTTGCTTCATATGATGTATATATTGTCAGCATATGATCAAGTACTTAGACAACTCACAATAAGGAGTATACAAATAAGTGATGAAGAGATTCCAACTCAAAAATAATAAGTAGCATGAAACATAAACATAAGCAACATTGCAATGCTCATAAAAAGGTATGATAGAGTGGTATCTCGGTTGCCTTTGAGTGTGAATGCCAAGGCACCTCTGAAGTTTAGGTGAAGACTAGAAGTAAAGATATCAAAGATACAAGCATCAAAGTCATAACACAATTAATCAAGTTTTGAGGCAAGCACTGTCGTTGTATTGGGAACGACATTACCTAAGAAGGTTAGATAGAGGTGTGGGGACTAGCAGGGAAGCTATCGACGGCGTCCACAGGCGGGATTGGATACGAGCAAGTGTAGCAGGACGCAGGAAGTACCCAGGTTCGGAGCCCTCGTGGTGAGGTAAAACTCCTGCTCCTGCCGATCTGACTATGAGTGATATACGAACTACAGGTGCTCCTCGAGCTGTATTCTCTAGCTACTGCCTTAAATGCACTGAGACCAACCCTTTCTACTGAGGCCTTGCCTCTCCTTATATAGGCAGAGAGGCAACAGTCTCACTGGCCAGTCCGACTGGCAGGCCCCACAGGCGGGTCCCAGCCGGCTGGTCATCTACAGTATCCGGTACAACATGTCCCATCGGAGTACGAGCGGTATGGCTGTCGTAGGCACAGTGGACGCCGTCAGGCTGTCGTCGACACCGGGCCCTTTGTTCTCGTCATCCCCGCAAAGTCTTCGGTATGGCTGAGTAGTTGCCAGTCTTGTCGTCATACAAGGCGTTCCGTGCACTGATCCGCACGTCGTCCTGTCTCCTTGATTGGTTCCGGCTACGCTGCTATAGCCTACTGCTTCTCGCTGATCCGGCTACCATGCGATAGCCGGCCTGGCCTGCCTTGTCCGGCTGCACCTGGCCAGCCGGATGTGATCCGACTGCCCTATTTCTTGTCCGGTTGGGGTATCCGGGGGTCATCCCCCCGACAAGCACATTACACTAAGAATGACAACTATGCTCTCAAGAAAGTGCTCATAGAATATGTGGTGACTCAACAAGAAAATGAAAAGGTTTTGAAAGGCTTCCAAATGATGAAAGTATGGTACTCATTAGCTTTGAGCTCTCATTGCCCCTATCATAAGCAACTTTAAATGGTTAAGGTGAAAGTGAGGTTCTATACGAGTTATATGCTTGACAGACTTTAAACTGGAAATCTCATGTCCCTTGAGTACGAGGGCCGCTCCTCATGCTACTGAACTTTAGTTACCGGTAAGTTCTTGTCATAGTAAATACATGTGTATCATAGAGAACCGCCAACGGGGTACCCCTTTCCCGATGATACGGAAGAATCCCCATATCAAAATGAGAAGGCAAGCAGACAACGAGCATCTCAGCAGTCTTCTTATTTACCATGGGAAAATGGTGATTTTTTTCTCTCTTTCCTCTTTTCTCATATCTCTTTTTTTTTGCTTTTTCTCAATATCTGACTTTTTTTATAAGAAGAATGCTTCATAGACAGCTCATTATGGTTATGATGCAGGTTTCCACCACGATTAGGCATGGATTAGACCAGCGGCCCAGGCGTTTCTCTAACACATATACATAACTCCATGGACTTACAAGCTCCCCTTTTATTTCACACCGATGACATCCGCAAACAAAAGAGCCTGATATCAACTGGGTATATATATTTACAGGTGTTGAAAGCGTTCCCCGTGACAGCACGGTTCTGCTAATCCGTAGCCTATAATTTGCAAGCATATAACTTTCATTGACAGTCACAATGGTTTAGGTTTATTAAGTGTAAGAAATAAAGTGTGCCATCAAGCTCGTGAGAGCTTTACTAACTCACTTTCTCATAACAAGAAAACATTTATACTGAATATGCATGGAAAAGCAAATGATGCTAATAGGTAGGTATGGTGGACACTTTGGCAATATTGGTTTTGGGAAGTTGGATGCATGAGTAAAGCTTATACTCAGTACAAGTGAAGGCTAGCAATAGTAAGGGAGCGACAAACGAGAGAGCAATAACTGTCATAATCGTGCTTGCAACAAAGCAGGACTAATCATGGCATGAAAGTGATTCAAGACCCCTAAGGCAAAATAATTCATCGAGGCTTAACTGATTGTTTCAGTCATATGCATGCGTGAGCATGTGCCAAGTCAATTCAAGTGAAACATTGAGAGGAGGATACCACGGTGTCATACCAAGTTATGAATAAAACAATGCAAGCAAACATTCATATGACATGCTACAAACTATTAGCAAGCTGGAGCTAATCATAAGAAAGCAAGAACTACTAAGCACCCATAAATAACATACACCTTACATGAACAGACTAAGCAAGCTCATAGTGATGAGTATATGTACAAAATTGAAAACAAATAGGGTTCGTTACCAGCCTCTTACCACACCTCAAGTTGTCATTAATCCTCATTATTGCCCTTCACTTGTGTGGCTTGAGTAATAACATGAAACCAAATTCCACTGAGGACTGCTGAACCCTGCAACAAACTTCACAAAACAAAGAAGAACAACAAATATTTTTGGTGTTTTTGATTTTTAAAAACAAGAACCAAAAGGAAGAGCAAGCAAAGCAAAATCTTTTTGGGTTTTTCGAATAATACAAAACAAAGCAAAAGGAAAGAGGCAAACCAAGGCTAAAAAGACAAAGAAGCAAACAAAGAGAAACAACAAAAAATATTTTTTTGGTCTTTTTGTGTTTTAGAAAGCAAAAGTAAAGAAAGAACAAAAACTAAAAAGAGAACGAAACATGGATATACAAAGTACCGACTAAACATGATATGTAGATGAGTGTGATGTCGGTATACCTCCCCCAAGCTTAGGCTTTTGGCCTAAGTGGGTATCAATCCCAACGCGAGTAAGGGTTCCAAGCAGGCGGGTCACCATAAGAATGATCGTGGTTAGGCCCTTGGGAAGAAGAAGCTCCCCAATCATAGGTAGGATGCTGATATGAAGACTCCCCCTCATTTGAGGGCTGAACTGAATCATCTGTAACCTCCCTTCCAGTATCCTGCTCCTGTTGGGAGAGCTCTCCCAAGTATGCATCGAGTTCTTCCTCGGTGAGTGACCATCCTGCCCTGGTATCAAGGTTAAACAAAACAGGTGCAGGCAAAAGAACAACACCCTCAGACTTACTCCTTCTCCAACTAGCCTTGAGAAAGGTTATTTCATAAGACAAATCACTCAAATTAGCCCAGGAAGAAACAAATTTATGTTGTATCATGGAATTAAGGTCAAGCCTCTCTATGGGAAACTGTAGGTCTAAATGATGAGGCACTAAACCATGCAAAGCTAATAAACGAGAGGCAATAAGGCCTCCACAAATTCCACCTTTCTTGCGGTTAGCAGGAAGACAAAAAGCTATCAAGGCACCCAAATTATAAGTCCTATCTTGTTTTAAAGCAGCTGAGATAAATGCTAGATCATATGAGGATAACTTATTACCAGTTTTCCTAGCGAGAACACACTTGGCAATAAAGTAAGCAAAGTAGTGAATAGACGGGAGATGAATGTTACGAATTTTCCCACTCTCCTTTGAGAAGCTGCTCCCTTGGCAAATCTCCACATACAAGTCCATGAGTGGTGTAGGTCGCTCCCTAATCTTTTCACACGATCCCCACTAAGGTACTCTAATAGCTACACAAAAATCATCAAACAGAAGATCGACAACTATATTGTAGATTTTGTAGTGAACCATGGGCTTAGGCAAAGAGAAACTAAATCGAAAGTCCTGCACCATAGACATGGTTAGTTTCACAAATTGGTGAGGTTCATCCCCCACAAAGTGCTCCAATCCTGCATTAGTGATTAAGGTATGGAAATCTTGAGAGATCCCCGCAACATTCATGAATTCGAGGCATGGATAGATAGAAGGAAAAATTCCTCCTCACAGTGGACCTTCATAACTGCAGGCACCCTTAATTCATGCTGGTTGAGTTGGTGTTCATCCATCCTTTTTTCTGAAATTTTTAGACAACCATTATACAAGTGATTGCAAAGTGAATGCATAATGAAGGGAACTACTCATAGGGACTTGTAAGAGGCCTAAACATGCATCGAAACAATATCTCTAAGCATTGAACAAGCTTACAAGCTCTCATAACCTGTCACCTACAGCAGAAAAATACTCAAGATATAAACCACTAAACACAAATCTACTTGGACAAGTGGAGGAGTCACATATCGGAGAACAAATGCTCCAAATTTCAGTAGCAAAGATGGGCTGAGCAAAGAGATCGAAAAATCGTGGGCAAGAACAGTAAGAACGCGATTTCAAGCAATGAGCTGGTGTTTTCTCGGGAGAGAGAAGGCAGTGGGAAGTGAGAGAGTGAGTGGAGGGCCAGGGGTGGCCCACACCATGGCCAGGCGCGCCCCTGGGCTGGCCGCGCCACCAGGTGGTGTGCCTGGCTGTTGGGCCGCCTGGTACTCTCCAGGCACTTCTCTGCCCATTTTTTCCTGAAAAAAAATAATATGAATTTTCTGGGATTTTTCAAGACACTTTATTTTTGAGCAATTTTCAGGTATAGATGAATGATTTTCTGGCAGGAAAACATTTCTGGAATGATGCAATGACAAAACAAAGCTAAAACTTCAGAAGTTCTAAAACACTCTAATACGCAAGCAACTAGCAACAGAAAAGTAAACTAAGCGAAAGCAAAAACTAAAATGGATAAAATAAAAGTAAGCAAAGATAACCATGGTGAAAACATTGTTTTTGTTCATTAAAATCCCTTTGTTAACAAGGTTGATCAGGTCTTGTTACCAAAACAATTTTATATGAAACAAAACTTTGTATTCCACTAATGATTATGATACCTCAACCTTGATAGCAATGGTCCCAATCATAATGGTTTCATATTTTTCTCGAGGTATGTGATAATATATTTCTCCAACTTGAATGCCCTCAACATGTTCAATTGAATTTAAACCATAAGTCCTATCAATCTTCTTGGGGAAATATACAGTATGCTCCTTGTCATTAACATTAAAAGTCACCTTTCCTTGATTACAATTAATAACAGCTCATGCAGTATTAAGAAAAGGTCTCCCAAGAATAATAGACATATTATCATCTTCAGGCATTTCAAGAACAACAAAGTCAGTTAATATCAAGCAATTATGAGCAACTTGAACAGGTACATCCTCACATATACCAACAAGAATAGTAGTAGATTTATCAGCCATTTGCAAAGATATATCAGTTGGTATTAATTTTTTCAATTGAAGTCTCTTATAGAGAGAAAAAGGCATAACACTAACTCCTACTCCCAAATCACACAAAGCAGTTCTAACATAACTATTTTTAATAGAGCACGGAATATTTGGAATCCCTGGGTCTCCAAGTTTCTTTGGAACCTTACCACTAAAGGAATAATTAGCAAGCAAAGTAGAAATTTCTTCATTAGGGATCTTCCTTTTATTCGAGACTATATCCTTCATATACTTTGAATAAGGAGGCAATTTAATAGCATCAGTCAAAGGAATTTGCAGGAGTAAATGTTTCATCCACTGACAAAACTTGTTATAGTGTGCATCTTCCTTTGACTTGTGTTTCTTATTGGGGAAAGGCATAGGTTTTTGGACCTAAGGCTCTCTTTCACTACCATGTTTCTTAGCAACAAAATCTTCTGTAGTGTATTTAGTATTCTTAGTGTGCCTTTCAGGTTCTTCTTAAACTTTTTCTTTATCATGAGCATCATTTTCCTCATTACCACTTTCAGTTTCAGCATCAGAGATAGATATACTATTGGGATCTATAGCAGGTTTGGGGGATTCTACAATAGTTTTACGTTTCTTTTTTCTTTTCTTAGGAGAAGTGCCATTATTTTCAGCTTGTTGAGAATCCTGCTCAATTCTTTTAGGATGCCCCTTAGGATATAGAGGATCCTGGGTAGCAGCATCACTTCTAGTTCTAATTTCATAAGCATGTTTTTCTTTAGCAGCATTAACTAGCAAGTCTTTTTGTACCTTAATAAGCTGATCAATTTGAGTTTGAACCATTTGAAAATGTTTAACAAGCATTTTAACATCATTAGAGGTTCTTTCCACAATATCTTTTAGCTCAACAATAGCTCTAGAGTTTTCCATTAGATGATTTTGCACCCTTTTATTAAAATTATCTTGCTTAATAATAAAAATATCAAATTCTTCTAAGCATTGATCAGGAGGTTTAGAATAAGGAATATTACCTTCATCAAAATGTTGGAGAGAGTGTACCTCAATAGTGGATGAGTGGGGGATTGGCTTACATAATTCTTCTATAGGAGGTAATTCTTGACATCTGCAGCTTTAATTCCCTTCTCCTTAAGACATTTCTTAGCTTCCTTCATCACTTCATCATTTAGTTCAATAACTCCCCTCTTCTTTGATGTTGGTATAGGCGCAGGAATAGTTGGTTCAGGTATAGTTGTCTCAGGTATAGCTAGTTCAGGAGGAGTCCAGTCTTCATAATTCTTGCTTATTTTATCCATTAATTCCTCAGCTTCCTTGGGAGTCCTATTCCTGAAAACAAAATCAGCACAACTATCTAGGTATGTCCTAGATTCTTCAGTTAGTCCATTATAATTTATATTAAGAAGATCATTTTTAGGTAATGGACATCCAGCCTGTGCATGAATCAAAGCATAAAACCTTGCCCATGATTCAGGCAATATCTCTTTTTCTCCCTGTTTAAAATCAAAAAGTTCCTACAAAATAGCATGTCTAGCACTAGGAGGGAAATATTTATGAAGGAAGGTACTAATCAAGCAATCAAGGCTATCAATAGATCCAGGAGGTAAATTATTAAACCAAGTTTTAGCTTCTCCTTTCAACGAAAAGGGGAAAATTTTAGCAACAAAGTAGGCGCGCATCTTAATATCATCAGAAAACAGGCCACTCATGGTAGAAATCTCAGTCATATGTGTTACCGCACTTTCATTCTTAGTCCCACAAAAAGGTTCTTTCTCAACAATAGTTATGTAAGATAAATCAAGAGAAAAATCGTAATCCTTATCTTTAATGTTTATGGGAGATGCAGCAAACTTAGCATTAGGAGACAATTTGGGTTTTATAGTACGCCTCTCAAGGAGACTCTTAATAGCACTCCTATCATGGGTGTTTTGACATTCTTTAATAAATTCATCGGTCATCTCTATATAACCATCTTCAATATCATAGCTTTCTCTAGACTCAGGTGAACTCAAAGGTGTAGTAGTGTCTTCATTAGGAGTTTCAGTATTTCTAGCTATAGTTCTAGCAATTGTAGCATCTAGGAAAGGACCTAATGAACCACTCTTATCAAGCACAGTAGAAGCAGCATCATAAGTATTCGAAGTTTCAGATTTAGCAGTAGTAACAGTATGTGTAGCATGTGTATGTGGTGGTGTAAGGAGCTTACTCATAACAGACGGTGAATCAAGAGCAATAGAGGTGTTCAGAACCGTACCTCTCCTTGTAGTGGATGGTAAAATAGGGACCTTTCCATCACGAGACTTACCCATGATGGATGAATGGCAACGAACAATAGTGATTCCAAGTGAACTTGATAAATAGAGCTATGCTCCCCGAAAACGGCGCCAGCAAATAGTCTTGATGACCCACAAGTATAGGGGGTGTCTCGAAGTATTTTCGAGGGAAGTGAAACCCAATTTATTGATTCGACACAAGGGGAGCCAAAGAATATTTATAAGCCTTAACAACTGAGTTGTCAATTCAGCTGCACCTGGAAACAATCTTGCTCACAAAGTCTATCAAGATTTAAGTAGTAGCAATAGCAAAGTAATAGCAGTAGTAAAAGTAAAGACAGTAGTAACAATTGCAGTAAACAGTAGGATAGAAGCGCGGTAGGCATAGGGATGGATGCACGGGCATTGCATGGACAAGACAATTCACATAGCAATCAAGACGTAGGGCATTTGCAGATAAATAAGATAAAGCATCCAAGTAATAAATAATCATAGGCATGTGTTCCATATATAGTCATACGTGCTCGCAATGAGAACTTTCACAACATCTGTTGTCCTGCCAGCCCGTTTGCAGCGGGGCCTCAAGGGAACTACTGGAAATTAAGGTGCTCCTTTTAATAGAGCACCAGAGCAAAGCATTAACACTTCGTGAACACATGTGATCCTCACATCAAAGCCATCCCCTCCTGTTATCCTGATTGTTGGCACTTCGGGGCCTTTGGTTCCGGACAACAATATGTGTATACAACTTGCAGGTAAGACCATAAACAATACTATCATAATGAATCAATAACATGTTCAAATCTGAAATCATGGCACTCGGGCCCTAGTGACAAGCATTAAGCATAACAAGTTGCAACAAAGTCAAAAAACACTAATAATAGATACTAAGCACCATGCCCTAACAATCTGATGCCATTACATGGATGGTCTCATCCAATCCCTACCATCCCCATAGCCTACAGCGGGGGATTACTCACTCATAGATGGGGGAAACATGGATGGTCGATGGAGAAGCGATGGTGATGATGGTGGTGATGATCTCCTCCAATTCCCTGTCCCGGCAGGGTGCCAGAACGGAGTTTCTAGTGCTGATTCGTGGAATCTGGTGGTGTCGGCAAAGCGGAACTCTTTCTAGAAAAACATTGAACCCCCCTTGGTTTTTAGGTCAAGAGGCATCTTATAGGTGAATAGGGAGGCCGAGGGGGTGACTGAGGCGTTCACACCACCCCAGGCGCGGCCTGGCCTGGCCCGCGCGGCCAGGTGGTGTGGGCCCCTCGTGGCCCTACTCCGTCTCGTCTTCTGGTGAAATAGGATTTTTGGCATATTTTCTAGGATTTTTCCTGATAGTTGATTTTCTGCACAAAAACTAGACACCAAGGTAATTCAGCTGAAAACAGCGTCAGTCCGTGTTAGTTGTATCCAAATCACACAAGTTTAGAGGAGAAACAATAGCAAAAGTGTTCGAAAAAGTAGATACGTTTTGGACGTATCAGGCCAAACTAGTGGGCCAAGACCACTTGGTCTAAGTGGAGTAGGCCCAGTTTTCCTCAGCAATGCCACATCCCAATTATTTATCCCCACAAAAAAATCAATTTCATATTTAATTAATTACCAAAATACCCCTGAACTTATTTTAGCCTATAAAAATTATAGAAAAATCCTAAAAATATATATCATATATCAAAATGATCACAAAAATGATATATGCCTAGGAAAAATATAACTCTACTTATTTAAGTTAAGTAAAATGTGAATAAATATTAACGCCCTTAAATCCTAATAAAATCTCATAAATTAAGGAAAAGTCCTAAAAAGGAATAACAATCATTTCTGCACATGAAAATAAATCAAATATTTTAAAAAATATTAACTTAATTTTCTACAAATAAAACTTGGAACAAATAATCAAGGACATTTAATCGTTTGTAGGATTTTGGAAAAATAAAAATAATGCTTAAAAAATAAATAAAAATCATTTTGAAGATCTTGAGTAAATACATTTTACTAGAAAAATTCTAAAAGTATTTTCCTATAGATTTTTAAGATTTTAAGGAAATAAATCCTTACCTATTTTATAAAATACCTAGTTTGTAAATTCTATGAAAAACATCTCTTAAATAAAAAAATAATAATCACAATTCTATATATAACACCTTAAATCCCTAATAACTAAATACTAAGTCCAAAGCTATAACTTGGATCTATAATAAAACTTATGTGTAATTTATTAACCTTATAAAGCTCTTTTAAAATCATAAATCAAACTAAACCAACAATTTAAAGTAATTTTTGAACATCATAAAAATGAATGCTATTTATCTCTTAACTATTCTTAAACATGATTCTAGCTCTAATAGATTATTCAAATCATCTAAGTTTACTTTCCTTAATACGATAAACTATATTCATAATATCAAATCACATTTAAACTCATCATTCACTTAAGCTAAAAGGAATAATCCTATACCTTCAAACATGCTTGTTGCAAGGTTTAAAGCTTATTAATACATTTAAACACATCACACCCTAGATCTAATTATGTTTTTATAGTTAACTTTTGTCTGTTCCAAATTAAATCATAAGGCATCTCAAACCCACGCTTATCGGATAAGCACAAACGATATCGATCATGTTCGATTAACCACAAAGATTGTTTAAACTTTTACAAAGAAATCTTTTCCTAGAAAGTTATTGTTTTAAGAAACATTAAAAGTAATCCTTAAGCACTTCTTTAAAAAAGCTCAAATTGATTAGTAATCTTTTAGATACCATGCCCAATTTGAGTGCTTTAGTATTACATGCTACGTGTTGTATTTACATATTGTTTCACACGCTCTCACAAGCCTTAATAAGAAGCACAAGTGTGAAACTGAGATAAAAGTGAAACACATTTTAAAGAAACCATTCCCAGTTTCCGAACCCTAGATCAAATACGATTAGTCCGGGGATTTGCGTTTATCAAACTGCATTACATTACTTATGCATAATTGCTTGTTGCTTCTTTAAACATTAGTCCTTACCGGACCAATGATGCTATTTCCAGATTTTGGATCTTCTATTGTCTTGAAGACCGTGAGTGCATAATCTTGCAATCACAAAAGGCAAGTTCACAACTTGCTCATGTCCTTTGATTATTTTCTATGCTTGTAATTCAACTGTGTCATCACCTGCATTTCAAAAAGGTCGAAAACACTATTTTCACAATTAACTGGAAATATCGGTTACTGATCCAGGGTGATCAGCTAATCTATCATAACTGGCAATGGAAACGCCATTGTACAGTAATGTATCATCTAGGACTTAACAACCAATGTCGCTAGTGATTCTAGCACCGAATATTGCGTTAACCATGAGATTTGGAATGGGACAGAGAAGTCAGCTATATCTTCTTCCTTTCATATGGAGGCAAGATGACCTTATCGTGACGCTGTGATTCCTTGTGTGGATCCAGCATATGGGTGGGCACCCTTAGGCCCCATGATTTTGGTATCTAGATTATCTATGAGTGGCTGCCGGAAGTATAGTCGGACCTTTATGGAGCTTGCCGGGGGCATCACCAGCTCATAGAGTCTCCGGGAACTCACTAGGCTTGTAGCTTGCCCAAAAAGGGGGCTTAATGTTGGGGGGATACCCCCAGGTAGGGCAACGCCGGGGTATAAGGGCCGAGGTAGCCGGGGTACGGCATGATCAAAGCAAAGTGCTGACCGGGTCACCTCAAGGTAGTACCGCCGGAGCACGGTCGCGGTGGCGCTCGTGGAGAAGAAAACCGGCGGCGGCGAAGTCGCGGTGAAAGAGAGAGAGTAATGGAGCGCGACGAGGATGGGGGAACTTCCCCTGGGAGTGCACAACACCCTCTACTTAACCGTGCCACGCGCGTCATGGGATCCTTTGCGAGTGGAAAACCGCATGCAGCAAGCGTGTATGCGGCCCGAGCAACCAATCAGAGAAAGGCCACAGGAGGGGCCACTAGAACAAATGATCCCATGACGGGACATGGCGTTCTGATTAACGGTAGCTGCGGTGATGGGGCGTTTAACAGTTATGCCTGACGCAATGGCTTAAGGCACGGAAAATGCGCATGGCCCTTAAAATGAGGCAAATGATGATTACCCTTCACGTAGGATGTGGAGAAGCGTACGAGAGAAGGAAAAGAAACCTGGATAAGCAAGCAAAATACCTAGACAATGAGGAGTAACCTGGAAAGAGCGAAAGGATCACAAGAGAAGAAATCCGGGATACGAGATAACTCGGCCCAAGGAATAAAAGATTCGGATATGGGAACCTGCTGTGGCCTTAACAACTAGAAAAGTTGCTAAGACCACACCAGCTTCGGGGACTAATGTTGGGGGGATATCCCCGGGTAGGGCAACGCTGGGGTATAAGGGCCGAGTTAGCCGGGGTATGGCACTGTCAAAGCAAAGTGCTGACCGGGTCGCCTCAAGGCAGGCCGAATCATGGTGTGGCCCGACCCGTGGGGCATTTCCTTGACAATGGTCCGGCCGGCATAAGATCCATGTCGGCCGTGCTTATCTGTTTTGCAGGTACTTGGCTAGGCCGGATTAGCTATATGCTAGCCGGATTGTCTTGGCTTCAAAGAGAAGGAATCCCCCGCTGGTCAAAAGGTGGCTTTATTAGCTGAAGCATGTGCAAAGTAAAGCAAAGGAGAGGACCAGCGGGTCAGTGCCGACCAAGGTGACGCGGGCAAAGCCGCATGATGTAGCCCGTGACGCCAAAAGACAAGGATGATGCTGTGGGTTACGTCCAAAGCCCGGACGAGCCGTTAAAGAAGAATAAAGAAGCATTTGTTGTATTAAAGGAGCATATTCATAGAATATGCTGCCACCTAAGCCCTAGAATTGTAACCCCGGCTCCCCTATATAAGGAGTACTAGGGCCTCCATAGAGGAAAGGACGACACTTGGAGGGATCATTCTCTGTCTAAGGTAGAACTCAGGGGCTAGTTAGTGAGGGGTTAGAGACATCGTCTCCTTCTTGCTAAGAGCCTCAAGAACACTTGTAAACACCATTGATAGAGAGAATACAAGAACTTCTGTGCATGGAATCACCATGTTCTCCCTCCCTGGATTCCCCTAGCACACATTGGCCCTATCTTTACCCTATCCATGGCATCTGTCGTGCCACCACCACGACAGTTAGCGCCCACCGTGGGGCTAGCGGTGTTAGCAGGGGTGAAAATCCATACGGGAAACTTCTCGAGCACCGGCGAGCGTAGCGTCTCAGGCTTGGTTCAGCGCTTTGGAGCGCTGGACTACGTCAGCAACAATGCGGGAAGCTTCAGTAGGAACCCTCCACCGTGCAACGACATCTTCATCAAGCTTGGCGCGCACAAGATCTACGTCGGGGTGGATAAATCCTACGTTCACCCGTGGCACATCGTCGACGGTGGCGAACCATCTCTCAGCGCCGCCCGTGGAGTGCGTATCGCTCGCCCCACTAGCAGCGTTGAAGTCCTGATGACCGCGCCAGATGCGGGACCGAGCAAGGATCTGGCGCTAGAGCCACAGGTAATGCCCAAATAGACCAGGTCTAGGTTTCCACCACTAGAGAAGCCAGAGAATGTGCTCCAGCAAGCGATAGATAGCTTAGCAACACCAATAGCACCTGTGGTAGATCCGATAGGGCGCAAGTTGAGCTAGAGGAGACTAGGCAGAAGATGTTGGCTGGAGCAAAGAAGGTAGCCGAGCTACATAAGTCGCTGAACATCACCTTGAGAGAGTACGCTAAGGCGAACCGTATCGATGGAGTGAAAATCCAAGGCAGAAACTTGATCACTGGGATTGACAAGGAGTACGAGCCTAGGCCAGGTCAGACAGCTACTATAGTGATAGGAGGGCTAGATCGGTACAATACCCCGGCAAAGAACCTCAGAGCAGCAAACGCGGCCGCATCTGAGTTAGAAGGTTTGACCGGCGAGGCTCGGCAGAGGCAACAAGAGAGAGTGAATCACTTGTTGAGGGTCGCATGCCAAAAAAATGAAGAAATAAACAAAGCTAACCCGGCACCACCAGGGGCTTCACAGGTGGTACATTCAGCCAGAAATAACCCGGCAAGATCCAAAGGAGCCGCATCATCTTCGGGTCATGATCCTAGGAGAGAAGAAGTAGTGGACTCCGGGAGAAGAAACAAGCAAATGGTCCCTTATGATCCGGTAAGAGCTGGAAAAGGAAAAGCAGTGCAAGTTGATGAGGATTGCCACAGTACCAGCCGGGGTGTGGCTGCCCGGGGTAACCACAACCAAGGCAATGCCGGTCAAAGAAATGCTGCCAACAGCAATGCCGGACAGCATAATCCTGTGGGAGCGGGGCAAAATGTGCCTCAAGCACAACAACGTGAACCTCGGCAAGGAGGAAGTGTAGGGCAAGCAGCACCATAGTGTCCTGCGCATCCGGATCAAGAAAGATACAATGATGGTTATTCGGCTATGGTTAATGATGGATACCCTAGACCAGATCATCATGTAATTGGATCACGGTTGGGAAGCAGGAACTTGCAGCCAGATGATGCAAGGTTGAAGTTGGATAGGATTTATTGGTCAGAGGAAATCGAGTTACAGGGTCCACCAGGTCCAGCATGTTTCGGGCCCCGGATCATGAATGAGCCACCAGTGCCGAACTTCTAGCTGGCCAGGGGAACCCGAACTTATGATGGAAGCACCAGGCTAGAAGATTGGTTGATTGATTATGCCACAGCTGTCAAGATAGGAACAGGGAATTTGAGATGGGCAGTAAGATATGTACCACAAATGCTGGAAGGACCAGCGCGAGTTTGGCTGAACAATTTACCACCAGGGAGTATCAACTGTTGGTTGGATTTCCAGGAACTGTTTGTTAGCAACTTCTCAAGCACTTACAAGAGACCCAATAGACCACAAACCCTTGCACTATGCCGACAAAGACCGAATGAGCCAGATAGAGATTTCCTAACTCGGTGGTGCAACGTGCTAAACTCGTGCGAATGGGTGATCGAATCACAAGAAATTGCGTGGTTCGCTCAGGGATGCAGATATGGGAGTATGTTGTGGAAAAGGTTATAGCGAGATATGTCAACTACCTTGTCCGAGACAATCCGGATTGTAGATTCATATGCCTTGGGAGATCCAACTCAACCCCGGCTGATGTCTAGCGAAGCAAATGAGGAGTATTACAACCGAGATATCTATGGGTCATCAAGGAGGAATGATTTCCGAGGAAAAGGAAGGGACGAGTGGCCGGATTATCAGTATAACTCGCAGCAGGTTGCAGCAGTGGACCGGGATCATCCCAATGCGGAGCAAATAGCGTAAAATCGGAGGTCAAAAGCGGCGTAAAAGCGAAGGAAGAAAGCCTTGGACCCCGGAGCAGAAAAAGCAATGGCAGGAACGAAAGGATAGTCCGAGGTATACGTCCGAATCTATGCTAGATCAACCTTGCAAATTTCATATGCCAAGTCCGAATAGTCCAACGAATCATACGAACCGCCAGTGTGAATGGATGAGGAAGTTGGAACAGGTGGATTCGGGGAATGCTCAGGCACCTCGGAACGAAGCACCTAGGAATGAAACACCCCGGCCACCGTTACTAACCGGGGGAAATGGACAGCAACTGATACTGCCGCCACCTCCGCCAAGGTACGAAAATCTGGAAAGAAGAGAAGCTGTACATCAAGTGGGCAATAACCAACAACAAGGCCAAGGATACAACGAGAATGAGGGACAGAATGAGTACAGGGAACATCATCAAAGCTATTGTGTTTTCACCACGGAAGAGAATGACCGGAAAAGCTTACAACACCAGCATATGGAGGTGAACGCAGTAATGCCAGCTGTGTCAAGATACATGCCTTGGGCGGATCAAGAGATCACGTGGAGTGTCAAGGATCACCCAAAGATTATGCCGAGCCCAGGAACCTACGCTCTAGTCTTGGATCCGACGTTCATCAGACCAAATATCAATGTGAGGTTTTCCAAGGTGTTGATTGACAATGGCAGTAGTATCAACATTATGTACAAGGATACTATGCACAAGTTGGGAATAACAGAGAATATGCTACAAGCAACAAGGACCACTTTTCATGGTATTGTGCCAGGAATCTCTTGTGAACCAATTGGTAAGGTCTGGATTGACGTGTTATTCGGCACAAGAGACAACTGCCGCACCGAGAATTTAGAATTCTATGTAGTGAATCTGGAAAGTGCTTATCACGCATTACTCGGCAGGCCAGCGCTGAGCAAATTCATGGCAACTACCCACGTCAGCTACCTTAAGATGAAGTTGCCCGGACCAAGGGGTGTGATAACTATATCAGGGGACTTCCGGCGTTCGATCGAGTGCGCGTCAGCCGGATCTAACTTAGCCGAGTCACTCATGATAGCTCAGGAGAAAAGGAAGATACTAGAGGTGGCGGCATTGGCTCAATCCGTGCAGCAACATATGCCGGCCCTGACCAACCCGCACGGGAGTGTATCGTTCCAAGCGACTAAGGATACGAAAAAGTGCCAGTTGATGATCTGTTCCCAGAGCGCACCGTCATCATAGGTGCCGGATTAAGTAGTAAATACAAAAGCGAGCTCGTCAACTTCCTTCGTGAGAATCGGGATATCTTTGCTTGGTCAATGCAAGATCTGCAAGGTGTACCGAGGGAGTTGGCTGAGCACTCATTGAATGTAAGACCCGGGGCTAAGCCGGTAAAGCAGTCTCTCAGGCGTTTCGCAGAAGATAGAAGAAAAGTAATTGGAGATGAGATAGCAAGATTGCTAGCAGCCGGATTTATCATGGAGGTACTTTATCCGGACTGGCTCTCTAATCTAGTGCTGGTGGAGAAGAAGAAGGATGATCCGAACGTGGCAGTGGTATGGCGCATGTGTATTGATTACATGAACCTGAATAAGGCGTGTCCAAAAGATCCATTTCCACTCCCTAGAATAGATCAGGTCATAGACTCAACTACCGGATGTGAGCTACTGTCATTCATTGACGCCTATTCTGGTTTCCATCAGATACCCCTGAATCCAGATGATCAAATAAAGACATCATTCATTACCTTGAATGGGGCTTATTGTTATCGAACTATGCCGTTTGGACTATGTAATGTAGGAGCAACGTACCAGCGATGTATGCAAAAATGCTTGCATGACCAGATAGGTCGAAATGTATAGGTGTATGTGGATGATGTGGTGATAAAAACCAAGGAAAGCAATACGCTCCCTAAGGATATCCGGCAGACATTCGCGAACTTGAGAAGGTTCCGAATGAAAATGAAGCCGGAGAAGTGCACCTTCAGCGTACCAGCAGGAAAGTTGCTCGGTTTCTTGGTATCTAGCCGCGGCATTGAAGCTAACCCAATGAAAATCCGAGCCATAGAAAGAATGGAGTTACCAAAGTGTCTTAATGATGTCCAGAAGTTCACTGGTTGCCTGGCATCATTGAGTCAGTTTGTATGTCGGCTGGGAGAGAAGGCTTTGCCCCTCTATTAGTTAATGAAAAAAGCAGATAAGTTCACATGGACGCCACAGGCAGATCTTGCATTTCGAGAGTTGAAAAAGATGCTATCTACCGCGCCAATCCTAGCTACACCACTACCTAAAGAACCAATGTTGCTTTACGTAGCCGCGACCAACCGAGTCCTAAGTGTAGTGATCGTAGTGGAGCGCGAAGAGGAAGGAAAGTCAGTGCAAAGGCCGGTGTATTATCTGACCGAAGTATTGTCAGCGTCAAAACATAATTATCCTCATTATCAGAAGATGACGTATGGCGTATATATGTCGGCCAAGAAGCTCAAGCAATATTTCGAGGAACACCCGATCAAGGTGATATGTGAGGCGCCTATTTCAGAGATCATGAGCAACAAGGACGCAAGCGGCAGAATAGCGAAGTGGGCAATCGAATTAGCTCCATACGTGCCACAGTTCGACAGAAGAGATGCGATCAAATCACAAGTCGTGGCGGATTTCTTCGTGGACTGGGCTGAAATGCAATACGAGCCACCCCTGCCGGACTCCAATTATTGGCAAATGCACTTTGACGGATCAAAACTGAAGGACGAACTAGGCACTGGAGTAGTGCTTACCTCACCCAAGAAGGATCAACTGAAGTACGTCCTACAGATCCATTTCAGTGCCTCGAAT
The DNA here is from genome assembly GCA_023614405.1 of Avena insularis. NCBI lineage: Eukaryota > Viridiplantae > Streptophyta > Magnoliopsida > Poales > Poaceae > Avena > Avena insularis. The sequence goes on along the minus strand of CM042694.1, from coordinate 240,492,619 downwards.
AATGTGGCGGAGTACGAAGCATTGGTACATGGTCTCAAAGTGGCAAATGAAGTGGGGATATGCCGGATACAGTGCTTTGGAGACTCGGATTTGGTGGTGCAGCAAGTATCTGGGAACTGGGATGCTCTGGATGCTAACATGGCCTTGTATAGGTTCCATGTCCAGAAGATAAGCGGGTTTTTCGAAGGGTGTGAGTTCCATCACGTACCTCGGAGCGAAAACGAGGCAGCAGACACACTGTCCAAGCTAGGCTCATCCCGGCAACCCATTCCGCCAAATGTGTCTTTGGAGCACTTGAGAAAACCATCTATTACACCATCACCCGAATCAGATTCAATTTATATCCCGACGCTCACCGGATCAGGAGCTGCACCTATGGAGATAGAATGGGGAAGCACCTCAGCAAACCCGGGAACTGCTTCAGCAGACCCGGGGACTGCTTCAGCAAACCCAGGGACTGTGCAGTTTGATCTATTGGGAGTTATGTCGGTGGATGCAATGGAAGTGGATGAGGAACCATTTCCTGTCCAACCTATACCATCTTGGGCCAAGCCAATTTTTGATTTCCTGAAAGAGGGAATCTTGCCGGATGATGAAATAAGTTCAAGGCAAATTTAGAGAAGGGCAAAGGCTTATACCATTATGAACACCGAGTTATACAAAAGGAGTGTGATAGCGGTACTACAACGGTGCGTTGATCCGGAGGAAGGACTCGACATACTCGGAGATATTCACCAAGGGGAATGTTGCCACCACGCCTCCTCAAGGGCCTTAGTAGCAAAAGCTTTCCGACATGGATTTTATTGGCCCAGTGCTTTGGAGCAAGCAGAGGACTTGGTGAGAAAATGTAATGACTGTCAAAGATACGCCACGAAAACTCACCTGCCAATGTCGGAGCTGAAAACTATCCCCATTACGTGGCCATTTGTTGTATGGTGCCTGGACATGGTAGGACCATTTAAGCCGGCTAAAGGAGGGATGACCCACATGCTGGTCATGGTTGACAAGTTCACATGGTGGATCGAAGTGAAATCAATCGGGAAATGTGATGGGGCAATAGCAGTAAGATTCCTCAAGGATATAATCTTAAGGTACGGCTACCCCCATAGCATCATAACTGATAACGGGACAAATTTTGCTGAAGGAGCATTTGCGAGGTTCTGCCATGAAAAGAAGATCCGGTTAGATGTCGCCTCAGTTGCCCACCCCGTGCCGAACGGGCAAGTGGAAAGATCCAACTGACTGGTATTGCTCGGGATAAAACCCTGGCTCATACAGCCGCTGCAAAGATCAGCGGGGTGCTGGATAGAAGAACTACCAACGGTACTATGGAGTTTAAGAACAACTCCGAATCGATCAACGGGTTATACGCCATTCTTTCTGGTATATGTGGCAGAAGCTGTATTACCAGCCGACATAGAGCATGATTCACCTAGGGTCACCCAATACACAGAAGCCAAAGTGCGCGAAGCCCGGCAGAATAATGTTGATCTACTGGAAGAAGCGAGAGAACTGGCCTTGTCTAGATCCGCCATATACCAGCAAAATCTCTGACGCTATCACAGCCGGAAAGTAAACCCCCGAGTTTTTCAGGGAGGTGATTTGGTGCTAAGGCTAATACAGCGCACCGTTGGCATGCATAAGTTATCCCCCCCATGGGAGGGGCCCTTCATTGTGAGCAAATCTTTACGCAATGATTCCTACTATCTTATTGATGCACAACCCCAGCAAAAGGACAAGGCGGATAGGTCCGGAGAGGAATCCAAAAGACCATGGAACGTAGCACTGCTGCATCCTTTCTACACCTGAGAGGTGAATGTATCTGAACTACTCATATGTCGTTATGTATGTCGGCAGTGAGCTGATCATTAAAATCTTTGCTACCCCGAGCAGAAACTCGGGGACGGCTATAGCACTTGTCTTGTTTTCATATTCTTTATGTTAGCTGGGTTAAGTCGCTTACGTCTTAGTTGGATTAGTAATGTGTTAGCACCAAAAACCTAACTCTTCGACTTTGCTGTTGTCCAACAAGAATTGGCTTCATGGCAAGCAAGAGAACAAGTTTGGAATGGCAAACCACATGAAAAACAACTAAGGAAGAAGATCTTAAGCGGGCCAACATTGGTTTTTTGGCTAACCCTTAGTTTGTTTTCTCCACTAAAATGCCGAATCATATTGAGCTAATCTCAAGGTTTCAAGTATTGTTAAGTCAATTTTTTGAACCTCGGACTCGTAAGTCAAAAACCGAATCAAGGTAGACGCGAGCCGAGTCAAAAATTGGAGGAACAAGAAAATGAAACTCGAGGACTTCGCCCACGATAATCTGGTAGGAAAAACTTAGTTCGAAACATGAAATTGTAGCACAAACAAACCGGAGTATTTAATTACATCTGCACCCATCATTCCGGGGATCTGATAAATATGATAAGTGTTTTTCAAGGGGCAGAAGCAGCAGGAGAATCATCTGTTGAGGGAGGTACTCCGGAATGTGCGGGAGGAGCACTGGCTTTGGCTTCGTCCTTCGGGTCAACTTCGTTGTCCTCCGGGTCTTCGGCCTCGTCGTCTAACTCGAAGTCCTCGCTCTCATTCCCTTCTTCAGCTCCAGAGACAATCTCATCATCAGCAACATCAAGGAAGCTCGGCCCCTCATTCCAGGCATGGCAGAAGGAGTACTGAATGAGATTGTTCGCACAGGCCTGGCGGCGCGCGATCCACTCCGGATCCTCGCACCACTTAGACCCGGTGCACATATGCTTGAGAAATGCCAAGTCAATCCGTTCATACCATGAAAGCATAAACTTCAAAGAAATGTCAGCTCTAGCCCGTGCCGTAGATTCACGCCACAAGTCCAGTTGTGTCTCGCATTCCATGAGTTTGTCTATGAAGTCTGAGGTTCTCTTGGGAATGGTCACACTAGGCCAGAGGCAGCGGAACATCCGTGTTGCTATTGGGATAATGTCCGTGCCAAAATTCTTTACTATGTCAAGACGAGCGGTGAGACTCGCCAGGAGATCCTCTGTGGTATAAGGAATTGGCTCGGCATTAGGCCAACAGGAACTCCACGCTGCTCACGGGATTCGCGTACGACGGAGGCAGCGAATGTGTCGCTCTCTGGAAATTTGCCTAAGGATAAGAGGAGCAATGTTGAGCGGCTGGACCAAATCCAAATTGTAACAAATCAAGCAAGAGCGGAGAATTTACGCACAATCTAGAAGAGAAGCCGCTGAAGCTCGGTATCAGTGTTGGCGTTGTGGACCCGGAGTTTTTCATACTCAGTGATTGCCGACGTAAGTTTGACGTCGGCCTCCTCCAGTAAACCCTTGTCCTTAGAGATTTGCATAACTAGATGCTCCTTCTCTTCGGCAAACTCCTGATCGGCCTTCTCCAGCCCGGACTGATGAGAGCTCTTGAGTCTCTGGATTTCGGCATTCAGCCGAGTAATCTCTGAGTCCTACTGCTGGAGCCGAGCTATCTCAGCGTCCTTCTTCTTCAGTTCAGCTTCATACTTCCCTGATTGTTCTAGGCAGTGGGTCATCAGTTCAGGCATAGGAACACTATCCTCAAGAGCAACTGCAACATGATCCAGAGGACCCAAAATATGAGTGTCCACCGGATAAAGCATGGAGGGTACGATGATCATGTGAAGGGGATGAAATTACCTTTAATCTCCGCAAGATTCTTCCTCATAATTTTATTCTCAGCCTCAACCTTCGCTGCGTAATCCGGACAAGACATTTATATAAGCTCTAAAAAGTTGAAATGAACAAGAAAGGGAGGGAAATGGAAACTAACCCCTCTTCTGGTACTCCTCCAGGAGTTTCCCATGACGCCCGCGTATGTCTTTGTAGGAGTCCAGCAGGCGCTGGAACTCGGCGGATCGGCGGATGGTGGTAATCTGAAACAAGAAAGAGACAAAAGATCAGAGACATTGGAAATTATTCGAAGTCTACAAAATCCCGGCCAAGTGGAACTTAACCCGACTCTAGGTGTGTGGATATTCGAAGACTACAAGATCCGGGCCAAGTGGAACTTAACCCGGCTCTAGGTGTGTGGATATTCGAAGTCTACAAGATCCGGGCCAAGTGGAACTTAACCCGGCTCTAGGTGTGTTGATATTTGAAGTCTACAAGATCCGGGCCAAGTGGAACTTAACCCGGCTCTAGGTGTGTGGATATTTGAAGTCTACAAGATCCGGGCCAAGTGGAACTTAACCCGGCTCTAGGTGTGTGGATATTCGAAGTCTACAAGATACGGGCCAAGTGGAACTTAACCCGGCTCTAATTGTGTGGATATTTGAAGTCTACAAGATCCGGGCCAAGTGGAACTTAACCCGGCTCTAGGTGTGTGGATGTTTGAAAACTACATGATCCGGGCCATGGGAACTAGACCCGGCCCAACATTTAGTGCAAATTAATGACAATATGAACAGAAATTAGGGAGCATCCGACCGAATAACAAGTTATTCCCTCAGAGGCTCGAGGACTGGGATATATCTACAACTGCTAAGTTATGAAAAACATCAACATCAGAGAAAAAGGATTACCTCCATCATCCGGCCAGCCAGGGAGATAGCCTGAGTGGCAGAGTTCATTTGCACGCTGAACTCAGCAGGGCCGAACCTTTCTGGGAGATCGCCCTGAGGGTCGACGATGTCGGCGTTGTTCTAGTTCTTCACATACTCAAGGAGATGTGGACTATAACTCTTGCCACTCGCAAAATGGCTCGTCACTAGGCCCTTCACATGGGCCTCGCGCCTGGCGGATTGAGCCGCAGCAGGGCTGGTGTGCAAAACCAGCTGTTTGCTGCCCTCTGATCCGGAAGCTAACCCGGACGAAACTGACCCGGAAGTCTTCGTAGATTTGCCGGATGAGGGTTGAGGAGGGTGCTGAAAGAAATCAGCGATTAAGGGGGCAGACCCGGTGGGGGCCAAAAGAGCTTTCCCCTTAGGAGGCTTGGATGCCCTTGCTGCGGTTGTTCTTGCTGTTGTTGCTGGTGCTGTTGGTGCTGGTGTCTTCATTGCGGTGCTTTTGCGCTTGGTGTCGCTATTGTCTGCTGTTCATTGGTGTTGTTGGTGTCTTTGATCTTTGGGGGCGTGATGTCTACGCACTTCTATTCTTGTAGACAGTTGTTGGGCCTCCAAGTGCAGAGGTTTGTAGAACAGCATCAAGTTTTCCCTTAAGTGGATCACCCAAGGTTTATCGAACTCAGAGAGGAAGTGGTCAAAGGTATTCCCTCTCAAGCAACCCTGCAATCAAGATACAAGAAATCTCTTGTGTCCCCAACACACCCAATACACTTGTCAGGTGTATAGGTGCACTAGTTCGGCAAAGAGATAGTGAAATACAAGTGGTATGGATAATTATAAGTGGTAACAGTGATGGAAGATAACTTGATGGCATGGAAGAGACTAAAAGCAAACTGAAATAAAGATGGAAGCAAGCAAACATGTAATAGATCTAATAGCAAATGGTGTTTCAGTGCTTAGAAACAAGGCCTAGGGATCATACTTTCACTAGTGAACACTCTCTTATAAATATCTTCTCTTTATGATACTACTCTTAACTACTCTCTGGTTGGACACTCTAATCCATGGTAGGGCTATAACAGCACACCTCAAAGTTCATCTTTCCCATCTAGAAAACCCCACACTATCACCCTGAGTACTAGATGAGTCCAACAAACACCACAATTTTATAAAGACATTCAACTCCAAATATAACTCATAACAAGTTTTTGTAACCTCTAGCCTAAGTGCCACCATGGTGAGCACGCTGTCACTTTCACACACATGGGGAGAGCAGAGATCTATTAAAGCACTTGAGTAGCAAGGTAGATCTATAGATTACAAGCTCATGATCACAATATGATCATGCATAGAGAGAGAGATGAACACATAGCTACCGGTAGAACCCTTAGCCTCGAGAGAGAACTACTCCCTCCTCATCATGGGAATCAGCAATGGTGATGGAGATGGTGGTGGAGATCGATGGAGATGGCTCCGGGGGCACTTCCTCGTCCCGGCAGGGTACCGGAACAGAGACTTTCTGTCCCTCGAATCTCCCCTTCGGTGGTGGCGGCGCTGCGGAACTTTTCGTGCATTTCTGATTGACTTCTTAGGGTTACGCATCGGGAGGCTTCTTATAGGCCAGAGGGAAAGGTCGGTGGACGGCCAGGGGGCCCACACCATGCCCTGACGCGGCCTAGGTGGACCCGCGCCTAGGGGTGGTGTGGCCACCCTGTGGCCCCTCCGCTCTCCTTCCGCCCGTGAGTCTTCCGGGAAAATAGTAACTTTGGCTTTTGTCCCATCCAATTCCGACAATATTCATTTTCTGACTTCCTGGAACCAAAAACAGCAGAAAACAGGCAACTGGCACCGTGGCATCTTGTTAATAGGTTAGTCCAAGAAATCATATGAAAAGTACTCCAAAGTGTGGACAAAACATAAGAAAGTAGATAAAACCAAGCATGGAACATCAAAAATTATAGATACATTTTCAATGTATCAACATCACAAGCTCAACTCCTGCTCGTCCTCGAGTAGGTAAGTGATAAAAAGAAAGAATAATTTTTGAGGTGACATGCACCATCAAAGACATGATCAAAGTATTTGTAAAACATTCAAAGTGGAGATCATAGTACTTCAATCATAGCATTAAAGACAAAGTTATAGCAATAAGACAAAGAAACTATGATGTAACATGAAAAGGCACAAAGAAAAGATTCATGAATAACAATGCTTTGCAAGACGTTTGTTTGTTTCACATGAAGAAAACATAGCATACTAGTATTCAGCTTGTCCCTCATAGAGTAGCAAGTATAAATGCATAGGACACCTTCAAAGTTCATAAGAGTGACTAGATACAAATAGTTTAAAACAAGCAATATCAAGATATGCATCAATCAACTAGTCTTGGGACAATGCACATAGAACTAAGAATGGCCACTATGCTATCAAAGTAGGTGCATAAAGATAGAAGGTGGAGACTCAATATAATGGTGGAAGAAAGGCCTTCATAGAAGGAAGTAGGGATTCAAGTCTCATAAAGAGCTTCCAAAAATTATGGTACTTATAGCTTTCAGCTCTCATTGCCCCTATCATAAGCATCTTGAAGTGATTAAGGTTAAAGTGAACAAACTATGGTGTACATGCTTGACGAAGTATAAGTTGGAAATCTCATGGCCCTTGAATACGTGGGCCGCTCCTCATGCTACTCAAGTTTAGTCATCGGTAAGTTCTTGTCATCATAAGTACATGTGTATCATAGAGAACCGCCAACGGGGTACCCCTTGCCCGATGATACGGAAGAATCCCCATATCAAAATGACAAGGCAAGCAGACAACGAGCATCTCAGCAATCTTCTTATTTACCATGGGAATATGGTGCCTTTTTTCTCTCTTTCCTATTTTCATAAACTCTTTTTTTGTTTTTCTCTTTTCCTCTTTTTTCTCAATATAGGACTCTTTTTTATAAGAAGAATGCTTCATAGACAGCTCATTATGGTTACGCTGCAGGTTTCCACCATGTCAGCATGGATTAGACCAGCAGCCCAGGCGTTTCTCTAACACATATACATAACTCCATGGACTTACAAGCTCCCCTTTCATTTCACACCGACGACATCCATATACAAAAGAGCATGATATCAACTAGGTACAAGTACCAAGTGCAATGTTGAAAGCGTTCCCCATGAAAGCATGGTTCTGCTAATTCCCGACAAATAAGTGCAAGCATATACAACATAGAAGACACAATGGTTCAAGTTTATTAAGGGCAATAAAAGTAAAGTGTGCCATCAAGTTCGTGAGAGCTTTAATCACTAGTTTTCTCATAACAAGTTTAATTTGGAAGGTAAACAAAAGCATGAATATACTTGGAATAGCATAAGCTAGTAGGTAGTTATGGTGGACTCTTTGGAATAACTTGGTTTAGGGAGTTGGATGCATGAGTGGAACTCATACTTTGTTGTGGAGGCTAGCAAAAGACTGGGAGCGACAAACTAAGAGAGCAATAATGGCCATAATCATGCAGAGCGACAAAACATCATTGATCAAAGCATAAAGTGATACTACAAGTTGAAAACTAAAGGATCATAAAGTCTATGGTGACTTGAGGTAGTCATAACATGGTGTGAGCATGTGCCAAGTCAACCCAAATAAAGCATCAAAGGAGAATACCACTATACTATGCTTTAATATGCTAAAATAACGCATGATTCATCCAAGGCATATTAAGCAATCTCAATTGTTTATAAAAATTCATGCTACAGCAAAGAATACTAAGCATAAATCCAAAACAATATCAATCATGGCATGACAAAGCATAGGCCACAGTCAAAAACAAGCTCTTTTTACTACATAAGCATGAACTTTCCTACTCTTTTCCAAACCAAACCAAACTAATTGTAAACCAATGTATGAAAGAGGGGGTCCAACCAATTTATTCAGAAAACTAAGAAAACTAAGCAAATGAAAAACCAAAATGAAAACGAAAAAGAAGACGCTCCAAGAACAACACAACTGTGCATGAAACAATAAAAATGAAGCGTTTGGAAGAAACCTGAGATTTTTATTGATGAAGAAGGGGATGCCTTGGGAATCCCCAAGCTTTGACGCTTGTACTTCTTGGATATTTCTTGGGGTGACACGCGTGGCATCCCCAAGCTTGAGCTTTAGTCCATCCTTCATCTCATTACTCATTCCTTCCATACACCTGAAAATTTTCCTTCATACAAAATTTCACACAATCTTTATTAGCAACATTAGTGCACTCAAGATAAATAAGTCTTAATGTTCAGTTCTAACACCAAATAAACTTCCATTAGAACACTAGCTACTGTATCACTTCCCTCAAAAATCTCAATTCCCAAAAAGAACTCAAAAAGGAACCAACAAGAAGCAAATGCAGAAAATGGCAGAAATCTGTCAAAACAGAACAGCAGGTAAAGACGAATTTTTTCGAAGACCTTCTGTTACTCAAATCAAAAAGTGTTGAACGAACGAAAGTTAGATAACAACCTGGGGCAGAAGAACAAAAATTGACGCCTCAAAACAACATACAGATATTTTACACGAATTTTTACGGTGATGCACAGAAATCTGTTTCGGGACAGCAACTTTCCCAATCATTACTTCTCTCTCATTAGAGGTTACTCTTGGCACAAAAAGCAAATAAGAAGGATAAGGAGAGGTTATTACTGAAGCAATAACTTCCAAGACTCATCTAAAACTTTTGGGTTATCTCCCAATAAGTACTTTTCTTTAACGCCTTTAAGTTAGGCATGATAGTTTGAGAAGATGCTCACATAAGAAATATGAATTGAAGTAAAAGAGAGCATCAAGAAGAAAATTCAACGCACATTTAAGTCTAAACCACTTCCTATGCATAGAAATCTTGTAAAGAAACAAGTCATGAAATCACAAAGCAACAAGCATAGGAAAGCAAAACAAGTGCAACTTCAAAAATTTCAACATAAAGAGGGGAAACTTAGTATTATTGAGATACATAAGACCATGTTTCCCTCTCTCATAATAACTTTCAGTAGCATCATGAATAAAAGTAACAATATAACTATCACAAGAAGCATTCTTATCATGAGCCACATGCATAAAAGAATTAATACTCCCCACATAAGCATAGTCATTCTTATTGATTGTAGTGGGAGCAAATTCAACAAAATAGCTATCATTATTATTGTCATCACCATAATCATCAAATATAGGAGGCATATTGTAATCATAATGAATTTTCTCCTCAAGAGTAGGTGGACTGAAAATATCATACTCATCATTGTAATCATCATATATTGGAGGCATAATATCATCAAAGTAAATTTTCTCCTCCGTGCTTGGGGGACTAAAAATATCATACTCATAAAAACTAGCTTCCCCAAGCTTAGACTTTTCCATAGCATTAGCAATAATGGTGTCCAAAGAATTCATACTAACAACATTGCTATTAGCATGCAAATAAAGTTCCATAGGTTTTTTAATTTTCTCTTCAAACACTTCATGTCCTAACTCAAGATAAATACTATAAAGCTTTTTAATTTTTTTTGTTTTCCTTTAAGCCTAACTAGTGAAAACAAGAAACAAAAAGACAAAATTGCAGAATCTAAAGGAAATAACTTCGAGCACTCACACCGGAGGATGTGAGTACCTTTTACCTCCCGACAGCGCGCCAGAAAATAGGTGTTTGCCGTGGGAGGTTCTTCTTCTTTAATCCTCCTGTGTGAATACCTTTTACCTTACCTCCCCGGCAACAGCGCTAGAAAATAGCTTGATGTCTACGCACTTCTATTCTTGTAGACAGTTGTTGGGCCTCCAAGTGCAGAGGTTTGTAGAACAGCAGCAAGTTTTCCCTTAAGTGGATCACCCAAGGTTTATCGAACTCAGGGAGGAAGTGATCAAAGGTATTCCCTCTCAAGCAACCCTGCAATTAAGATACAAGAAATCTCTTGTGTCCCAAACACACCCAATACACTTGTCAGGTGTATAGGTGCACTAGTTCGGCAAAGAGATAGTGAAATACAAGTGGTATGGATAATTATAAGTGGTAACGGTGATGGAAGATAACTTGATGGCGTGGAAGAGACTAAAAGCAAACTGAAATAAAGATGGAAGCAAGCAAACATGTAATAGATCTAATAGCAAACGGTGTTTCAGTGCTTAGAAACAAGGCCTAGGGATCATACTTTCACTAGTGAACACTCTCTTATAAATATCTTCTCTTTATGATACTAGTCTTAACTACTCTCCGGTTGGACACTCTAATCCATGGTAGGGCTATAACAGCACACCTCAAAGTTCATCTTTCCCATCTAGAAAACCCCACATTGTCACCTTGAGTACTAGATGAGTCCAACAAACACCACAATTTCATAAAGACATCCAACTCCAAATATAACTCATAACAAGTATTTGTAATCTCTAGCCTAAGTGCCACCTTGGTGAGCACGTTGTCACTTTCACACACATGGGGAGAGCAGAGATCTATTAAAGCACTTGAGTATCAAGGTAGATCTATAGATTACAAAATCATGATCACAATATGATCATGCATAGAGAGAGAGATGAACACATAGCTACCGGTAGAACCCTTAGCCTCAAGAGAGAACTACTCCCTCCTCATCATGGGAATCAGCAATGGTGATGGAGATGGTGGTGGAGATCGATGGACATGGCTCCGGGGGCACTTCCCCGTCCCGGCAGGGTGCTGGAACAGAGACTTTCTATCCCCCGAATCTCCCCTTCGGTGGCGGCGGCGCTGCGGAACTTTTCATGGATTGATTGACTTCTTCGGGTTTACGCATCGGGAGGCTTCTTATAGGCCAGAGGGCAAGGTCGGTGGGCGGCCAGGGGGCCCACACCATGCCCTGGCGTGGCCTAGGTGGACCCGCGCCTAGGGGTGGTGTGGCCACCCTGTGGCCCCCTCCGGCTCTCCTTCTGGCTCCGTGAGTCTTCCGAGAAAATAGTAACTTTGGCTTTTGTCCCGTCCAATTCCGAGAATATTCATTTTCTGACTTCCTAGAACCAAAAATAGCAGAAAAAAGGCAACTGGCACTGTGGCATCTTGTTAATAGGTTAGTCCAAGAAATCATATGAAAAGTACTCCAAAGTGTGGACAAAACATAAGAAAGTAGATAAAACCAAGCATGGAACATCAAAAATTATAGATACCTTTGCAATGTATCAGGGCGGTGCTGATGAAGCTGGCGCCTCAACATTGGGCACAGAGGCCAAGGAGCTGGACAGATCCGGCATGGCCATATCCAAATCCGGCCCGCTACCCCCCCACGTCGATGTTTCCCTACTCTTGACGAGGTGGACTCTGGTCAGGCGCGGCCGCAGAACCCCCATGAATAGGGCTAAGCGGACGTTGGTCATCGTTGCAGGGGGGGGGAGAGGGATCGCTCCGGAGTGGGGAGGCTATGCCGGAACCGCTCTGGGAGATATCCACAGGGGCTCTGAAAAAGGGGAAGGACAGCAAGTCTAAAAGAAAGAACCAACCCGAGACTAAGGCAAGCAATGGAAGAATTCGAGATAGAAATGCTAAAAGGACTTACTCGTCAACGGTAGGAGGAGCCCGAGGTTTGGGTGCCCTCCGAACTGTGCTCTTGGCGGCAGGCTTGGCCGAGGATTCAACCCCGGACTTCTTTTGCCTGTTCTTCTTGGCCAGGCGCCTCGAAGGCTAGGCTGTGGCCGGGCCACCGGTAGCAAGCGGAGGAACCTCATGGACCTGAGCGTCCGAGTTAGCTGAACATTCGAACATAAGCCAGGTGCAAACAAGAGATAAGAACCGGATCAAGTACCTCAAGGACCTCAACATCCGAATCATCATCATCTGACCAATCCCTTAGAGAAGAGGCCTTACCAGCGCTGCGTTTGATGACATCCGGGGCAGGCAAGAAGGCCTCTGGGTCAGTCTCCACCTCGTCTCCCACGGGACGGTCCTCCAACCACTTGCTGGACAGAACCTCACCATCCTCCAGCGGTTGCTGGAGAAATTTCTGAGAGAATGATCGCCAAGTTACAAAGGGAGATCAACATACAAAGAGAATCCGGATAACAAAAGAGGGTTAAGTTACCTTTGGAGGAGGGTTGGCGTGAGTGAAGGGATCAAGTCCCCACTCCCAGGCCTCGGAGAACTCCTTCTCCACGTTGAAAATAGACTTAACCCGGTGGAAAACCGCCGAGTTATCCAGCTCAAAAGAGGAGGTCCGGTGAGGGTCAAGAGGACCGCTAAGGAAGCAGATCTTGTGGCCTCGCTTCTGGAGGGGGAGACCCGGTTGTGGAGGAAAGTGATCATGATATCCTCCCCCCGAAGATGCTCCTTAAGCAGCTCCATGAACCGGCGAGCCACCTGATTCGCCAGGGTCATGGCGCGCTTGGGAATGCTTTCCCAAAGCGAGGTGTCTGGAGGACCGAGTCTGAAGGGGAGCAGCCAGATCTGGTCCTCCTTGGTGGTGTTCCGGATGTAGAAGAATGTCCGGGCCTAGCCCTTGCAAGATTCGAGCCCCGTGACCCGGGGGAAGACAGATTGTTTCCGGGGCGAGATGGAGGCGGCGCCACACTGTGTCAGGTGCTTTTCCTCCGGGGCACGCTCCTTGTCCGGAACCACATTTCTCGACAGACCAAAGAACTTGATCCACAGTTCTTTGGTTGGCCAGAGGCTGATGTAACCCTCAATGCTAGAGGCAAAAGAGGACACAAAGGTGATAACATCTGCGAGAAGATGATGCGGTTGCAATTTGTAGGTGGAGATGAAATCGAAGAAGAAATCAGAGGTGGGAAGGCCGAAGCCATGCTAGAAATGCGACAAGAAAACTACGTACTCCCTAGATTTGGGGGTGGGAGTAATCTCACCGGTGGGGAGGCGGCAGGCGACGCCGGCGGGGATGCGACGGGAGGCGTGGAGCCACGCCAAATCTATCTCACGGGCGATGGAGCCATCCCAGCATCCGTGCTCACAGCCCTACGCCCCTTCCTCCGGCTACGCCACCATCGAAGCTTCTGCTTTAGTCATGGTGAGATTGAAGCTCTCGAAGGGATGATCTGAGTAATGGTAGCCAGAATAGGGGAAACGGGAAGCGCAAGGCCCCGTGGTGAAGATTGGAACTGGAGGCAGCGGCGCTGGCGTGAAGTACCGCTGGAGCATGGTCGCGGTGGTGCTCGTGGAGAAGAAAACCGGCGGCGGCGAAGTCGTGGTGAAAGAGAGAGAGCAATGGAGCATGGCGAGAATGGGGGAACTTCCCCTGGGAGTGCACAACACCCTCTACTTAACCGTGCCACGCGCGTCCTGGGATCCTTTGCGAGTGGAAAACCGCATGCAGCAAGCGTGTATGCGGCCCGAGCAACCAATTAGAGCAAGGCCATAGGAGGGGCCACTAGAGCAAATGATCCCATGACAGGACATGGCGTTATAGTTAACGAGACGCTGCAGTGATGGCACGTTTACAACAGTTATGCTGGACGCAGCGACAGTAACCCGCGCGGTAAATGCGCATGGCCCTTAAAATGAGGCAAATGATGATTACCCTCCACGTAGGATGTGGAGAAGCGTACGAGAGAAGGAAAAGAAACCCGGATAAGCAAGCAAAATACCTAGCCAATGAGGAGTAACCCAGAAAGAGCGAAAGGATCGCAAGAGAAGAAACTCCGGGATACGAGATAACTCGGCCCAAGGAATAAAAGATTCAGATATGGGAACCTGTTGTGGCCTTAACAACTAGAAAAGTTGCTAAGACCACAGCAGCTTCGGGGACTAATGTTGGGGGGATACCCCCGGGTAGGGGAACGCCGAGGTATAAGGGCCGAGTTAGCCGGGGTACGGCACGGTCAAAGCAAAGTGCTGACCGGGTCACCTCAAGGCAGGCCGAATCACGGTGTGGCCCGGCCCGTGGGGCATTTCCTTGAAAATGGTCCGGCTGGCATAAGATCTATACCGGCCGTGCTTATCTGTTTTGAAGGTACTTGGGTAGGCCGGATTAGCTATATGCTACCCAGATTGTCTTGGTTTCAAAGAGAAGGAATCCCCCGCTGGTCAAAAGGTGGCTTTATTAGCTGAAGCATGTGCAAAGTAAATCAAAGGAGAGGACCAACGGGTCAGTGGCGACCAAGGTGACGCGGGCAAAGCCGCATGACATAACCCGTGACGCCAAAAGACAAGGATGATGTTGTGGGTTACGTCCAAAGCCCATACGGGCCGTTAAAGAAGAATAAAGAAGCATCTGTTTTATTAAAGGAGCATATTCATAGAATATGCTGCCACCTAAGCCCTATAATTGTAACCCAGGCTCCCCTATATAAGGATTACTAGGGCCTCCATAGAGGAAAGGACGACACTTGGAGGGATCATTCTCTGTCTAAGGTAGAACTCAGGGGCTAGTTAGTGAGGGGTAAGAGACATCATCTCCTTCTTGCTAAGAGCCTCAAGAACACTTGTAAACACCATTGATAGAGAGAATACATGAACTTCCATGCATGGAATCACCATGTTCTCCCTCTCTGGATTCCCCTAGCACACATTGGCCCCATCTTTAGCCTATCCATGGCATCTGCCGTGCCACCACCACGACACTTAATGGAGGTGTAGTCAGCCCCGGAGGATCGTGCAGACATATGGGGTCACGGAGAGGGCCGCGATTGGATTGGATCTTAAGTTGGGCCTCAAACCAAGGAAGTTTGAACGGGGACATAATCTCGGCTGTGCAACAAAGCTTAAGGTCTCTTCTGGGAAAAGTGACGCACCTCTGCAGAGTGTAAGAGTTGTGACATGTTACTCCCTGTTCCGGCAAGGAGCTATGAACGTGGCAGGAAAGGAACCCCACGAAGGTTCTGGTCAACCTGTGAAGGCTGTCGGACATAGTTTTCAGAAGAAAAGCAACCTTTGAAGAAATGTTTATGAAAACCTGCATTGCCTACGACCTATGGTCTATAGCTGTAGAGATAGTGCACCATACACTCCTTTTTAGTGAACTTGCTGAGTACGCGCGTACTCAACCATAGCTTCTTAACCCTTGCTAGGTTCTAAGCCATTGAAGATGATTTCAACAGCAATTTTTGCTCAAACAACCATCATTGACAACTCAAGTTCTTCAATAAAGTCAATGAAGTCAACATATACATCAGCTGAAGTGAAGATAAAGTGTCGGTTTAGATAGGAGTACATTCTCTAGCCATAAAACCTATTTCTGTAGAGCATTGCAATAGCCGCAATGGCAAGCCAAATAGTTTAGATGCTAGTCTTAGTTACTAGATAGTTCTGAGTTATTATTTCTGGTTCTTCTCTCTCTTTAACCTAGATTGTTCTCTGGATCTTTTGTAAAGAGTCGAGTTGTAATCTATAGTCATGTCTTGGACCTGCTGTGTTTCTGTTGTACCACTCTGAGGGATGTAATACTAGTGAACGGTGTTTCATTGGTGTTATGTCAACGACTATAGTGTACTACATCATGCAGTGGTATGCTAGGTCACTGATACGTCCATTTTGCATCACTATTCTATATATTAATTCACTATTATTCATTGATATATTTCGTATTGAGAGGTGATACTTATGTTATTTCATCTGTTTTTGCATGGTTGATGACTTTTGGAGCATGGACCACTGCAGTCAGGATTCTGATGGAAAAGGTGCTGTTTAGAGGCAAAATTCACGAAGATCAGAAAATCCGGGTAAATATACGGAAAATCCTATTTTTCCAGAAGACTAAGGATGCCAGAATACGGAGTGGAGATGGGCCACAGGGGGCCCACACCACCCATGGCGCGGGCAGCCCTAGGCCACGCCAGGAGGTGGTGTGGCCACCCTGGCCCACTCCAGCCTCGGGCGATATCATCCCCGAAACCCTAAGACTCGGGGAGCGACCACAGAAAGATTCCGCCGCCTCTGCGGGGCGGAAAACACCGAGAGAGAAAGATCTCTCCGGCAGACAGATTTCTGCCGGGGGAATTCCTTCCCGGAGAGGGGAGATCGTCACCATCAACACCACCATCAAGCTAGACTTCATCGAGATCATCATCATCATCACCACCATCATCACCATCAGCACCCTCATCACCATCTCCATATTGCTGTAACAATTGAGTTGGATCTTGCATTAGTTCATAGGGGAAACTTTCCCGGTGTTGATTAGTCCTTGTAGTTGATGCTATTGAGTGAACCATTGAATTATTGTTTATGTTTAGATTGTTATACATCATTATTCCATCTCTGATCATGACCCATATGATGTCTTGTGAGTAGTTCGTTTTGTTCTTGAGGACATGGGAGAAGTCATGTTGTTATTAGTGGAGTTGTGTTGAGAAAGATTCAATAGATTGTTATTTAAGTTGTGGTGTACTTCTTCTAGTGGTGTCATGTGAACATCGACTACATGACACTTCACCTATATGGGCCTAGGGGAATGCATTGTGTATTTGGCTACTAATCGTAGCGGTTGCCAGAGTGACAGAAACCTGAACCCCCGTTAGGAAACCATTGCATAAGGGACGTAAGGGTCTTAGAGTTTAAAGCTGTGGTTAGGTTTCTACCTTAATTACTTTCTTGTACTTACGGATGTTTGCAAGGGGTATAATAATAAGTATGTATTAGTCTTGGATGGGGCGGTACATTAGCACAGGTTCACCCACACAACATTTAGCAAACTAGAGAAGATTAATCAACTATATGAAGCGAAAGCACTTGACAGTCTTCCCATGTGTCCTCAAGAACATTTGGTCATCTTAAGTAATACAACCGGCTTGTCCTTTGCTGCATAAAGGATTGGGCCACTTGCTGCATTTATTCCTACTGTCTTTCATTTACTCGTACTTTGTTTACTTGCTTTATCAAAAACCCCTAAAAATCCGTTTGCTAAGTATTTGCAGAGAATTCCTGATCCATACCACTAGCCATCACCTTCTGCTCCTCATTGGGTTCGACACTCTTACTTATCAAAAATACTGCGATACACCCCCTATACTTCTAGGTCATCAGTCACCGCAGCTAGTATAAGATCATATGCTTTGACCTTAGGATTAAAACCCTTTTAGGAAGATCTATAGGTTGGATAGTGACTATAGGAGCCATCTTATCTAAACCAAGACTTGTGATGGATATCCACTTGAGGATAAACTTTGTCACACTTAAGTTGGATGTTTTTATCATCTTTCTTAAGGATTAGTTATCTATCTTCTCTAGAGAATTGTCATTTGAGTGTAGCTCTAAACAGGTATAACACCACTAAGATATCTTAAGTAAGATAAAATATCAAGTAAGATTAGGACTAAGATTAGGATACCATGTGGACTAGTATTAGTGATGGAGTCTATATTTAGAATTTATGTGAAATAGCAGAATCTTACCACTAGTGCATACCACTATATCACATAAGGTAGACCATTAGAGTATATATGGATACAATTGGAAGTAAATCATGTGGCATTCACTTGAGAATCCCATGTGATGTAGTAGTATTCTATTAAGAATCATTAATAGTAAGATAGGAAGAAGAGTCGTCATGGTGAGATTAGCTCTTCAATCGTGATGACTGGGTAAATCTTAAGAATTTTGTGGTGAGAATAACTATGAGACCATGATAAGTCTGTAATTAGGACAAGTACTCAGTAACAAATCTTGTAATAACAGTAAGTAAAGAATAGTGTAGGTCTATGATAGAAGTCATAGGTATTATAACATTACAATAATTTTAGGATTAAGGTAGTAACTACAATTTTGTTAGTAGTTTTGAGAGATCATGTGAGGATAGTTTATGATAAAATGGAAAATTAGTAGTCTTTAGTAGTCCCAAAAGAAAGGTAAGAGGTTAGTCAAGAACCAAAGTGAGATCACTTTGCTCAAAATTATCCAATTGCAATTGAGAAATTTGGGTAAATATTGAAACAAAGAGTAGTTTAACATCTAAGTGCTAAGTATCAATAGATAAACCTATATAAGGAGGTGTGATATACTACACAGCTAAGCCTGAATTCTAGAGGTATTATACTCAACTACTATATACCGGGCTTAGAATGATGTGTGCTATATATGTACCACATTTGGATTTTTTTTGAATTTTCTTGGATCTTCTTGATTGACTAGATCTATGCATGAAGTTTGATTTGATGTGCAAATGCATGTTGCATCATCAAGTTATTACTTGATATTATAGACCTAGATAGAAAAGTGAATTCATGTAAGGGAGCGACGAGTTTCAAAGATCAAGATGAAGACTTGCACAAAAAAGGAAGGTAAATATAAGGAGTTGCAACACTATTTTGAAGAATGGATCAATCCCAACTTATTATTAGTTGGCAACAAGAAGAGATATTAGTGAAAACAAAAGTGGAGCAACATAAAGGAATGAACTTAAGTTCACTCAAGATAGGTGATGTTGCTAAGAAGCTAATGAAGTAGTTGTACCTAGTTCATGGAAGTATCATGAATCAGTGCAAAGAATAAGTCTTGGAATAAAGGTGGTATTCAAGCTCTGACAACTCGGAGAGAATGCCAACAGTAAGTCAAAAACCCATAGGGTAATCTATACACCTAGGAGGATCCGCAGCTGGTACCTGTAGTTGGTATCCGTAGCTGGTATCCTAGCGGTTTAGCTAATTAGGTCATCTTTGTGTAATCTAAAGAGTATAAAACTTGGCCTAAGTTAAGTTAGACCTAAGGAAGTATGAAGTTAAATATCGTCTTTTGAGATGCTTCGTGAAATCGGGTTTACCAAAGCGAAAATGTCCAAAAGGTTAGAAGTAAGATCAATAGTGTTGGAAGATTCATTTCGGAGATCCACAATTGTGTGGGTGTACCGCAAATTCTTTTGTGAAGCCATATAGAGATAAAATATAAGCTAGACAAAGACCAATATCCTTACTATCGGGTTGATGGATGCTATACATGCAAATTAGAGACCATTAGGAAACCCCAAGGGGGAGAGTAAACAATAAATAGTGAAGTGTTGTTGTCTAACTTTCTGACTAAAGGTTGGAGAAGTACAAAATTATGATGAGGTTAAGCCTTACTCTCATAAGGTTATATGAAGCCATCATTATAAAGTACTCCCTAGAGTAAGTCCGTATGAAAGATCGAAGGAGATATAACTGCTTAACCCTAGTGTACTAGTTATAAGGGGGAAACAGATGGTAAGTTATCCTTTAGTGTAAAGATAGTATTCCAAAAGAGACCGGTGTATAGTAATAAGAAATCCTGATTGGAAGGGACTAAATGTGTCCCAAACCAATCCTAAGTAAAACTTTAAAGACATAACTCAGGAGATTGTAGTAGGATTTATGCAACATATTGGAAGCGACAATTGGAAGTTTCCAAGTATGAAGGAAAAAGATCTGGATACGGCATACCACAATTATCCCTATTTATGATCACAATGGAGTTGAGAAAGACGGTTATCAATACAAGTCATTAAGTCATTCCGAAACGTAAGAGAGTATGAACTTCGAGGACGAAATTTATTTTAAGGGGGAGAGTCTGTAACATCCCAGCATTAGAGCTTAGGAATAAGCTGAGATGAGGTGTGTGCATTGCATTCATGCATATAAAATCCGGGGATCTTTCTCGCAAAACTAAACAAGCTATAGAGGGATCGATATCTCTCTTGTACTAATGGGAACATCGGAGCAAGTGTGATAGATTTCGACATGACCTTTGGGGTACATCAGTGTTTTGAGGGAAACAATTTTAATACAATCCAAATATGATTGATAATAATAATCCAGATGAGAATTTGAAATAGAATTGGAATCTAAAATAAGTCATTAAAGTAATATTGGATCATCACATTACTTTGGATTTAAATAACACATTAGAATTATTACTCCAAAAAGAATAGATATATTCCATAACATTGAATAATAAAAGTACATGGGAATCCAATATTAAAATGCCAAGGAAAACAAAAATTGGACATAACCTTTTCTAATAATACCAATATGAATATATAGCAATATATAGACAAGAATTCAACATTGGGAATTGAACCTCCCAAGTAACCATACATTTTATATCAATTACAATTCCAAAACAAGTAGAACTAAATATTATAAGTCCCATATATAATTTACAAGCTTGTATACCAATATTACAAGTAAGAATTGGATCTTACAATCTCAGAAAAGAATTCTACTTGAACCAATGAACAATTTACAACATTGATTAGAGATTACAAAGTTCAAACAGTAAAAGAAGATTACATCAGTCGAAAAGGAAATCAAATTTGTTCCTGCTATCTTGGTCTTGTTTTCTTTTCATTTGGTCCCTGCAAAAGAAATCAAGCCATAGATTAGTCTTTCATTCACTTACTACAGATAACAATAATTGACTCACTTAATAGTAATGAAAGAAGGGAAATAGAGCTAGTAGGATAAGAGCAAGATTCTTGCCGTGCATGCACTAGAAGGAGAAGAAAACACACTTGGTGACTAGTACCAGACCAGGGCCACAAGCAAGCAGCTCTATCACCACATGCATAGCATGTGCTGTCATCTCCACATCAAAAGGTCTAGCAGTATAAAAATTCACTGTACCTTGCTAGCAACCGCTCAGCACATACACACACCCAGCCATAGCTCTTGTTCACCACATCAGTAGGGGAATATATATGTAGCTAAGTTTGGAACCATTTACACTAGCTAGACCACCAAAATATCATCTAGTAGATATATGTATCATCTACTAGCAAGATCTCACCAAAAACCAGGAGCACATCAAGAACAACTACAAGGCTAGAGCTAGATCTTAGAAAGCAAATCAAGGCACTAGGTGGTGGAGGAGTAGGAGCAGATCCAGCTACTAGGAGGAGAAGGTTTACAAAGAAAACTTCAACATCCACCAGAAGTTGATCAAGTGATCCACAAGAAGCAGGATATCTACACCCAGAAGTCATTAGCTACTCTACAAGCAGCAGTCAAGTTGCAGGTTGCTAAATTATGATCTAGCTAAACATCTATTCTTATAAGTTCATTATATGTAGCATTAGATATGTCCATCGCACAAGCACAAATTTCTCAAGATCATGCAGCCTCTATTCTTATCAGTTTGAGAGGAAAGGATAAGGAAGGGATCCTACAGAAATAAGTAGTGCTGCTGGACAGCAACCAGATATGTCCAGGAGCAAGTAAATCAATCATAAAGCACTCAAACAAGACCAAACCATCTAGAAAAGCATCTACTTGATCTGGAGCCATCCTACATTGATCTAGGTGATCATATGATCACTAAGAAACTCCAGAACACCCCATCAAGTTTTAATCACACCAAGTAAAACAATAATAAATGACTTATTTGCTTGCACTTGGTTAAGCTATTGATCTAGCACACCTATGTGATGCTAACAAGTGGTCACATCATGCATTCCTTAAATATGTGTACTGCAAAATTTCACATACACCTGATCTATGGGTTATATATGTGGAATATATATGCATCTTAGGGGGGGGGGTACATTCTACCAGCTAACAATAGTGCTTATTTTGTTCTATCTTAATCATATAATGTACTAGAGCATGTAATCATATAAAAATTAATGTTTATTTTAAAAGAACAGAAACAATGTAGCTCCAGTAAGTTAAGTAGAAGCATGGTTGTGCTCCAACTTTGAGACAAGGGAGCTTATTTGTAATAAAACAACAAGAAGACCAGGAAGATTTAATCCTACAAAAGCCCAGGGGAAAGGCTAGGAGGCAAGTAAAATGATCAAGTTATTCAAAAAAGAAGCATTAAATACACAACATCTTATGTACTCATTGTTTGATACATAGTTTGTGTATGCATGTAACCTAGATAATATATATCATACATTGCAGGGACACACCTGGAAAAACCAGAGGGTAATACCAAACAATCGAACCTATTTACTCCCAATCAGATCTCTCTAGAAGTCACAAACATATACTTCGTCTAAAAATATGTTTTTATGAATATATGACATCATGTGAACCCTAGGAGATCAAAGTGTCGTCATATTGATGACAAGTACACCATGAGGGGGTCCTCGAGGCGTGTGGAAGAGAGGGGTGTGAGTCGTACGGGATTCCGGGATGGTGAGCACACAAGTTTACCCAGGTTTGAATCCACCGTCTTTGGATGGATCCTACTCCTGCTAGCAATCCAGTAATACGATAGAGCTGAAATATCGGTTACAAGGGTTTCGCCTATGTGAGTTGAGATTATAGACTATTGTGAGGGTGCCCTAAAGGCTCTCCCTAGGTCGGCTTATATACATATCCGGCCTAGGGTTTACAGGAGATATCTATCCGGCTATGACTACATCTTGAACTACAAGTAACACTATGGGCCTATGTCGGTAAGTCTTCTGGGCCTTCCCATAGCCGGATGGAACTCCATATCTTCTCCCTGACTGGGTCGCCCGTGAAGCAAAGCTCTAACCCAAAGTGGGCCACCTTGGTCAGTGAGATACAGTGAGGATACCCGGAAAGTATATCCCCAACAGCAGTCCCCGGAGGCCTCCAAGATCCAAAGTCGGATTCATCATCGTCTAGCTTGATCTTCGGCTTGCAGAATCTTGAAGGGTTCCTAAAACTTCAAAAGAAAAGATACGATCCGGGTCTCAAAAATGAGTCGGGCCTATAAATACGTTATTCAGATTTCCAGCTTGCAATTCAAACTAAGTCGGGACTTGGCCTCTGACGTCATCTGACACCAGTCATGGTCAAGTCACATCAGCCGACATTTATTTCGTCAAAGACGACCGTTACAGGGTCCGTCTTCATGAAACCGAGGCGCCGTTTCAATGCATGCACGGAGATCGAGGCGACGTAATCATCGCGTGAGGGTTTCCCAGTTCTTTCCACGACATGTGGCACGTTTACTGTAGCATTCGCATGAATCTTGACACGGCCGGTGGTTATAAGTGGTGAGGATTTCTTTTCCTCATCTTCTTCACCTGTTCCTAGCGCCGTTTCCTTCCCCTTTACTCCTACGCACACAAAGCTTCCCTGCCCCCAAAAATTCCCAGCGCCGCCCATCTAAGGTCATTGTCGCGCCCACAGAAAATGGTTTCAGCTTCGTCTTCTGGTATGGCAGCGACGACGACGACGGCAGCGGCGGCAGAGAAAGAGAGCAACCGTGGGGTATGGATCCCGTGCGTCCTCGACGATGCCAAACTCCGCAGCATAGAAGAAGAAGCGCTCCTCCGTGCCGGCGACTGGCAGAGCGGCCTCGGCGTAACCATCCCCAACCCTCATGATGGCAAGAGAGTGCACTTCGGCACTCACCTTGATAGAGGTCTGAGTTTTCCTCCCTCAGATTTCTTTTCCGAGGTTATTGATCATTATGAAGTTCAACTTCACCATCTCCCCCCGAACTCCATCTTAGAGATGAGCGCGTACGCATCTTTGTGCGAGGGGTATCTCGTCATTAGGCCGAGCCTTACTCTTTTCCGGTACTACTTTCATGTCCGGATAAATTCCATCACTGTCGGTAATCCTTATATTACTGGTACTATTAGTTTTTCAGTTAGGCGAGAGCGCGTCTATCCTCAGATCTTAGCTAGTGAGTCGGTCAAGCAATGGCCGGCTACCTTTTTCTATCATAAGGATATTCCCACTCCCGGCAAAGCTACTGCTTTGCCGGCTTTCATCGATGGAGCCACCACACCTCGAGAATCTTGGGACAAGGTCGCTCCGGCTCTCAGTGACGATCTGCTTCTTGCCAAGAGGCGGATTGAATATCTGATGAAGCATAAAGGCCTGAGAGGATCCGATTTGGTCCAGTGCTGGGTGTCATGCCGGATCCAACCCCTCCAACACCATGGAGATCGACTGATGCATTCCATCACGTCGTCAAAGAAAGATTCCCTCCACATCAGCCCCAAAGCCTACACGGAGAAAGATTATATAAGCCAAATCAAATGGCTAATAAGGGAGTGGATCGAGAGGAAGATTCCGGAGGTATCCCTGGACATGCATACAGCGGATGATCCCGTTGTGCTGGTAAGGTTTAGCAACAACCCTTTTTTATGTGCTCATCTTTAAGTTATTTCACAATACTGAGATCTATCTTCTTTTTATCTTGCCGACCTCCCCGAGTCGGAATTTGCTCCTATCAAGGGATATCCTCCCGAGTTTTCCTAGGAGGAGGAAATAGTTCCACTGTCGGACATTGTTCCTTGGAAGCGTAAAGATCCAACAGTGGCTATCGACACAAAGGAGGTGCCCGTTGTGAAAATGTAACTTTCCTCAAAACTTCCGCCTTTGTACTTCATTTGTGATTACTTCCGAGATGTAATGCTCTTTGTTCTATTACCTTCTTAGAGCTAAACAGCTCATCAAGGGAAAGGGGAAGGGAGCTACTTCTAAGCCCCTGCGTCAGTCGAAGCTAACTTTGGCTTTTCCTTCCGTGGCTCCTCCGACTCCTGTCCCTCATCCTTCTGGAGTGCCGGAGATTACTCCATCTCCGACCGTTGTAGAAGATCCGGCTCCTTTAGCAAAGCCAGCGATCCTTGAATCGCAGACTGGCGTCACCATGGGTGATTCAGGTTTTGATAAGGGTGAACCCTCTTCGAGTAATGATCCCTCGGCAGAAGTTTTCACTGACAACCTTCTGAGCAATCCGGGACTTGCCAAATTTGGCTTATCTCGGAAATCTGCGGAGGAGATCCAACGGTTGGCCAAACAATGCCTAGAAAGCCGGACCATCTCTGCCGAAGAAGAAGCACAAGAAGTAGAGGACATCAAGAACTCCGATTTTCTTGAACAAGTTCGTCTTCACGACGAGAAGCTGAGGACGGGCGAAGTTCCAACTGCGCCGGTTGTCCCCCTAACCCTCGCCGAGAAGGTTACCACCGAAGTGAATGCGAGTTTGAACAAGCTCGCTCGTGAACAATATGTAAGTCGGAATTCCAACTCACATTTTTCTTTATGTTTCTTTATATCATATCATCTAGCCCCCAAGCATGAAATTGGATAGATAATCTGGGTTTATGCTTTATTAGGATGCCAAAGAATGAACTAGTGTAGCCCCCAAGGCTCGTGCTGATATTAGTAAAAATATTAGCCCGAGTCTTTAGTAGACTTCTGACTTTGGGTATTCTGACTTACAAAAAGTATATTCCTATAACTAGGATTTATTGAAGAATGTTTGCAACAGGCGGAAAGAAATCAAAGCTCTCCGGCTTGAAAATGCACAACTGAAAGTTTCCAAGGATGAGGCCGAAGGTAAACATTTTGAAACTCAAACCTTGTCTTGTATTTCATAGTCGATTTTTTTGTTGAACTATTGTTCTTTTGTATTACATCACTGGTAAAGCAGTCATGCGCTATGATTGAAGAGGCCGAGAATCTTAAGACCTTGGTCGTGGAGAACAAAGATCCCCACCAAGAGCTGGATAAGCTTAAGGCGGATCATGAGAAGAGCATCGCTCAAATTCTCGAATCCACCTCCATGGCCACCGAGGAACGCGATCGTAAGATTGTGTCCAAGGACAAGAAAATCTCAGAACTCAGCAATGACTTGTTCAGAGAGAGGGATATCGCTGAGGCACTCTGGGCTGAACTCCAGAGCCTTCGTGAGGAGACGACCAAAGTCGACGATGTCATCTTTGGTATGTTTCCATGTTTCTGACTTGTCTGCATTCTTCAACTCTTTCAATGTCGGATTTATTTTACTAACCATTTTGCATTATATGTATAGGTCCTCTGAACTTACTATACTTAGCTTCTGCCGAGTCTCGCACCAGCCGGCTTACACAAGCCGGCGATCTGCTCCATGACTTCCGCCAATCCATTGAGGATATTGGAGAAGTTCTCAAGGTACCGGATATGCATAGCATGTCCAGTTTTCAAGTGCGAGACAAGGCCAAGGAGATGCCACAGCTTGTCCAGGACTGGAACATGTCCTATGCACGGACCGCGGTGCAGAACACTCTCACCATGGTTATGAGCCACCATGCAAACATGGAAATCTGGCAAGTAACCAGAGGGTACTGCAAAGTGGATGAAGACGGACAGGAGCAGGACATCAAGGCTATCATGGACTCCTATGCCGGATATGGGTGTCACGTGGCTGACTTAACCAACTACAACACTCTTTTCTTCACCCGTGTGGACATGCCTCCTCCGCCTGCCGAAGAAACAGCAGAAGTTTCCGATGATGACCAAACCGCATCGGATTTGAACATCTCGGAACGTTATAAAGGCGATGTATCAAGCGAGCCGGTAGCTCCTACCTCTTCCCCTGCATCATCAGAAAGAACAATTGTATTATTCTAAAAACATTATGGATCTGTAAATAAGTAGTATGATACGTTTGCTAGTGCTAAGTTTTTATCTATTCAACACTTTTGCCTTAAATGTTTATGTGCCTGAAATGTTTGCATAAGCACTTGTGTTTTTTGCCTGCGCTTATCGTTTATCTGGCTTTCCGCCTCGTCCCTTTCGTGAGTCAGCCAACCTTTAGCACGGAAACTTTGCCGAGCAACGGAGCTCAATTGCTAAACTAGTTTAAACTCAGAAACAAAGCCGGCTTCCAGTACCAACAATTCACTACTCGAAAAATGCCTGCATCCGGCAATCAGACAAATAACCAAAACACAGACTATAAAATTCAATTTTATACCCGAAGGTAGCAATTTTAGAATCGGAAATCTAAACCAGAACAAACATGAGCATAAAGTACTTTCAAGTATTCTGGGATTTTTGATTATGACATGGTCATTCAGAAATAAGATGGTAAAAAACTTGTCAGAAAAAATTTGAGGTAACCAATATTTTATTTCTTTTTGAACATGTACACATATATGATTACAAAGAAGGATAAACTAAGAATAAAAGGGACGTAGCTAAGCAATATTCCATGGTCTGTCTAGTTCTTCTGGATTTGTACTGCCTCCAGCTCTCTTTCTCTTCTTAGTAGCAGGTCTTTCTTTGACTGGCCACATATCAGTTAGGTAGTATGAACCATTGTGCAATACACGACTAACCAAAAAAGGCCCTTCCCATACCGGGGAAAGTTTGTGCTTTCTTTGCTGCACAAGCCGGAGAACCAAATCGCCTTTATTGAAAGATCGGTTTCTGACTCTCTGGCTATCATACTTGCGTAACATCTGTTGATAGGCTGTTGATCTCATCTCAGCAACGATGCGAACTTCTTAGACTAAGTCGAGATCATTTTTTCGATAAACTTCGGCATCCTCTTCAATATACGCGGCCACTCTAGGAGAAGTGTGAATTAAATCACTAGGAAAAACTGCTTCAGCACCATAGACCAAGAAGAAAGGTGTGTATCCGGTTGACCTGTTCGGAGTTGTTCGCAAGCTCCATATTACAGAAGGTAGTTCTTCTTCCCAAGCCCCCGCAGCACGTCGTAGTGGTGCTTCGAGTCTTGGTTTTAGGCCTTGTAGAATTAAACCATTTGTTCTTTCAGCTTGTCCATAGGCTGCGGATGTGGGACTGACGCAATGTCAAGCCGGATATTTTGTTCATTACAGAATTCGACAAGTTCTCCCATAGATAAGTTACTCCCGTTGTTCGTGATAATGCTATGCAGATAACCATACTAGATTATAACATCCTTGACAAATCTTCTGGCTGTTGCTCCATCACAACTAGTGACGGGTTTAGCCTCAATCAATTTTGTGAATTTATCCACCATCACTAAGAGGTGAGTAAATCCACTTGGAGCCCGTTTGAACGGTCCTACCATATCAAGCCCCCAGACTGCAGAAGGCCATGTTATAGGTATTGTTTGTAGCTGACCAGTCAGAACATGAGCTTGTTTGGCGTATTTTTGGCAGCGGATGTGCAACTGACGCAATGTCAAGCCGGATACTTTGTTCATTGCAAAATTCGGCAAGTTCTCCCATAGAGAAATTACTCACATTGTCCTTGATAATGCTATGCGGATAACCATACCGGATTATAACATCTTCGACAAATCTTCTGGCTGTTGCTCCATCACAACTATTGACGGGTTTAGCCTCAATCCATTTGGTGAATTTATCCACCATCACTAAGAGGTGAGTAAATCCACTTGGAGCCCGTTTAAATGGTCCTACCATATCAAGCCCCCACACCGCAAGGGCCATGTTATAGGTATTGTTCGCAACTGATCAACCGGAACATGAGCTTGTTTGGCGTATTTTTGGCAGCCCTTGCATGTCTTGACCAGCCGTTCGGCATCTGCCTTTGCTGTAAGCCAGAAAAAACCATGTCGAAAAGCTTTTGCCACTAAAGATTTGGCTGTAGCATGGTGACCACACTCGCCTTCGTTGATTTATCTTAAGATTTCCACTCCTTCTTCCGGAGATACGCAGCACTGAAAGACCCTAGATGCACTCCACTTATAGAGCTCACCACTAATTATAGTGTAGGATTTTGCTCGTCGGATGATCTATTGGCTCAGAACTTCGTCTTCGGGTAATTTGTCATCTACCAAATAATCAAGGTAGGGTTGAGTCCAGCTAGGAATTATAGCTAGAACTGCTATTAAAGGTGAGTCGGATTTGGCCGGATATTCCTCGTCCACTCCCGTTATAGAGAGAACTTTGAGGTGCTCTAAAAAAGCGCCATCCGGGACCTATTTCCGTGTAGAGCCTATCCGAGATAATGCATCTGCTTCCTCATTTTCTGCTTGAGGGATGTGTTGAACCTCAAACCCTTCGAACGATTTAGATAGATCATCCACGACAGCTTTATAAGCTGCCATGTGCTTATTTGCATTACAAATATCTGACACTTGTTGGGCAACAAGATCCGAATCTCCGTAACACATCAATCATCGGATGCCGATATCCTTAGCAATCTGGATTCCATGCAGCAGTGTTATTTGTCCTTATGAAGTGGATCTGCAACACATATGGAAGTTTATCTCCTTGGGGTGATTTGAGCACCACGCCAGCCCCCGCGAGCCTTAGACCCGTCAAAATACAGGGTACAATATTCCGACTCTAGGAGCGTCATATTCTCCTTTGTCTCTGTCCAATCAGCGACAAAATCAGCAAGGATTTGGGATTTGATTGCTATCCGAGGTTTGTACTCAATATCGAAAGCCGAAAGCTCTATGCCCCATTTTGCGATGCGTCCTGTAGCCTCGTTGTTATTGATTATATCTCTCATGGGAGTTGTGCTCACCATGGTAATTGGGTGTTCCTGAAAGTAATGTCGTAACTTATGGGATGCAAAAAACACACCATAAGCCAGCTTTTGATAATGCGGATACCGCTGCTTCGATTCAGTTAGGACCTCGCTGAGGTAGTAAGTCGAACGTTGCACCAGGTGTTCCTTATTTTCCTCTGGTCTCTCCACTACCATAACGACACCGACGACCCTGTTTGTCGCAGCGAGATAGAGCAACATCGGTTCCCTTGGTTCCGGTGCTGCAAGGATAGGAGCAGACGAGAGTACTTCTTTCAAGTCTTGTAGCGCAGCTTCAGCTTCATCAGTCCAAACGTATTTTCGGTCATTTTCAGGAGCTTGTAAAGTGGTGCGGCTCTTTCTCCGAGCTGGCTTACAAACCGATTAACTGCAGCAATGCAACCAGTGAGCCTTTGAATGTCCTTCAGGCGAGTTGGCCTGGAAATATTGATTATAGCCTTGATCTTGTCTCGGTTCACCTCTATGCCTCTTTGAGATATGATGAAACCTAACAATTTTCCGGCTGGGATTCCAAAGAAACACTTTTTCGGATTAAGCATTATGTTGTATTTTCGTAGATTGGCGAACGTTTCCTCCAAGTCGGAAATTAACGTTTCCTTCTTTTTGGACATCACCGCAATGTCATCCACATATGCATGTATGTTGCGTCCTTTTTGGTCATGGAGGCAATGCTGCATAGTGCGCTGGTACGTAGCTCCTGCGTTTTTGAGCCCAAAAGGCATCGTAACGAAACAGAAGGTTTCGAAGGGGGTTACAAATGAAGTTTTGATTTTATCTGATTCTTTCATCCGAATTTGGTGATAACCGGAATATGCGTCGAGAAAACAGAGGTGTTCCGAGCCTGCCATAGAATCGATAACTTGATCAATTCTAGGCAGAGTAAACGGATCTTTGGGACAAGCCTTGTTCAAGGCAGTATAATCAACACACCTTAAATCAGTGGTGTCCTTTTTAGGGACCATTACAGGGTTGGCCGACCAATCAGTATGGATGACCTCTTTTATGAATCTGGCTAACTCGATCCGGGCTAGTTCCTTAGCTATTGCCTTATGCTTTACATTGCCAAAACATCGTACGGACTGTTTGACGGGTTTAGCATTCGAGTGCACATTTAGAGAGTGCTCGGCAAGTTCCCTAGGTACTCCGGTCATGTCAGATGGCTGCCATGCGAAGATGTCTTGATTTCCTTGGAGGAACTTGACGAGCGTGCTTTCCTATGCGCTATCTAGGCCTACGCCTATCTGGGTCACCTTGGAGGGGTCATCATCCTTCAACGGCGTCTTCTTCGTCTCTTCCGATGCCTTGAACTCCGGATTTGGCTTTGTCACCTCCTTCTTCATTGTGGGTATCTCAGACGGATCTATGGTCTTCTTGATCTCCTGGTACTCCTGGGCGTGCAACACGGCTTCAGCAAAGGCGACATTTCCATCCTTGCACTCTCGCGCTTTCTTCGGGTCTCCCCTGATGGTGATCACGCCATTAGGACCTAGAATTTTCATCATATTGTAAATGTAACACGGACGAGCCATAAAAGCCCAGTAAGCCGGACGTCCGAATATAGCGTGGTACGCGCTCTTGAATGGGACCACTTCAAAGGAAAGTGCTTCCATACGATAGTTCTTTGGAGTTCCAAAGGTAACATCCAAAGTGATTTCTCCCAGGGAATTTGCTTGTCTCCCTGGGACAACTCCATGAAAGATCACAGAGCTGTAATTCAGCTGGGTCTCCAAGATCTTCATCCGGCGTAGCGTTTCGACATACATGATGTTAATGTTGTTGCCACCGCCCATGAGAGTATTGGAGAAACCATAGCCATCAATAAGTGGGTTGATGACTAAGGCGTATTTTCGTCGCCTGTGCAACTTAGGCGGATGATCAACACGGTCAAAGGTGATTGCAACTTCCGGCCAGTCCAATAATTGAGGGACAGCCGGAACTGTCGCATTGAGCTCATGAAGAACTGCCTTCTTGACCTTAGCTGGTTGAGATCCGAGGAAGGTGACGTATGTGTCTTTCTTGCTTGGGAAGTTTTTCTTTCCCTCCGGCTTGGGATTTGAAGCATCAGCTTCCTCCATGTCAGAATCTTCCTTGGTCTCTTTATCTTTCTCGGGATTCTTCTTTCCCTTATTCCGCTTGGCCCTGTAGCCAGCGGTATCGTCTTTCTTGATGTCGTCATTAAAACGACACTTGGTGTTTGTGTGAGACAAGCCCCCGTTGGCATCTAAATGATGCACCCATGGGTTATTGGCAATGTCGGCCCAAGATTAGGTTTTGCCAGGCTGCTGGTCTCCTCTACCTTGGACTCTTGATGTCCCACGACCGTGTCCGCGGCCACCGCCACGTCATCCTCGTCCTCCAGACCCGAAAGTAGCAGTAACCACTACCGTTTCCACGTTGGGATTTTCTTCCGAGGTGTTCTTACGCTTCTGAGCTTGCTACTTTGGTTGTTTTGCCGACAGTGGCACAACTAGGGTGTTTAGTAATCCCTCTGTGTCGTCTTCAGCATCTGCATACTTGCTCGTTGTTTCTATCATCTCTCCCAAATCAGTGACTTTGTCACACTTAGAGCGATGATGTAGTAAACCAATTGGGAGTCCTGCAATGAAAGCTTCAATCGTAGTTTGGTCATTTACTCCCTCATAGGAGTTCTTGGTGTCGATCCATCATCCGAGATAGTTCCGACAAGTTTCTCCAGCTTTCTGGGTATAACGCTATAGGTCTCCTACCATACAGGGCCTCCGGTATGTGCCATCGAAATTCCGAAAGAACGCAGTTTGCATGTCATACCAGTTGTGGATGGTGTTCTTCGGAAGTTCATTGAGCCATGATCGTGCCGTCTTCCGCAACATGAGTGGGAGATATCGGGTTGCGACTAGGCTGTTTTCGCCTTTAGCGATGCAGCAAGCTTGGAAAAAATCCTGGAGCCAAGTATCTGGCTGAGCTATGCTGTCGTAGGCTTGGATGTGTCTTGAGATAGCTAATCCTTCCGGGAATTTTGTTGCTCTTATGCGTGGTCCGAAGCACTTTGGGCCCACGTATATATCATCGTTTTCGTAGCACCGCGCCTCTATGTTGGAGTTAATCTTGTGCCTTGCGTCACTTGGGGATAAAGATCGTCCTGAATGACGGCTATGGCTGTGGTGCCTTGGAGCAAGACTTCGGCTTCTGCCACCACCTCCTCTGCCATGACGCCCTCCTTGGGAGCCGTTGTGATGGCTGCTTGGTCGAGAGGGTGGAGCAGCTAGGTTGTTTCCGGCTGATCGTCAGCCTCCTTCTGGAGCGTCATTATTCCGGTTTCGGGGAGGGTCTTCATTACGACGAGCCCCCTCTGGCTTGACTCAACACGGTGTCCGTCGTTCCTTCGTCTGTCAGCCGGACAACTTGCATGTCTAGGAGGTGGCATTCTTTGACAGTCCTCCTCCCGACGTTTTTCTTTGTCTTCTTCCCTGTGATCGTTCGACTCTCGCCAGGGAGGATTCTTCGGATTCAGTGCAGCAATTGCTCTTGCTCCGCAGCTGGAGTAACATTGCGCCAGTTACGTGCAGTTTTGTGATGCTGTCCTGAAGATCCGGTTCTTGAGTAGTTGTCTTCCCGACGGTCAGAATGGTGATGCTGCTCCGGTGCACGTTGGGGTCTTACATCATTCCAGTCCTGATCCGTGCGGCATTGGTCGGATTGAGAGACCATTTTTCCGCTTCCGGACAAGGCGGCCTTCTGTTGTTCCAGAACCTTGTTGAGTAGTTTGATGCCCAATCAAATCTGCTCTGGGCCAGGATTATTTGCTAGGATTTCTCGAGCCACAACAGTGTTTTGCACTGGTGTTGGATACACCCAGTCTCCTTTGCTGTCGAGTCAAGGCATCCCATGGTCTCCTCCAAAGAGGACTTTGTGAATTTCCGGGAATTGGTCGTCATGAGTGTGATGTTTCCGGGTCTTCTGATGCTGCTGAGAGATGTTCTTCTCTGAAGTTGCCATGCATTTCTTTTCTTCCTCAATGTTTTTGGCTTCATCTAGGAGTACTTGGCGACGCGCTTCTAGGGCATGGGCCCTTTCATCCAGTTCTTGAGCAGTAAGTTCTGCAGTTGTAGGGATAGGTGTAGTTAATGCAGCATCGATGAGTTTACGCGCACCTTCGGTGATCACGTGTCCATCCACCGATTCTTCTTTGGGCTTGTCTAGGATAAGTGCTCCATCCGAGTCTTCTTCATATTCCTCGGCAATCACTTCCTCTGTTGGAAGATCTTTTGCCAGGGTCTTGTTCTTCTTGTTCTTCTTCTTTGCCTTCTTGGGAGCTCCGGTAGCAAAGACGGCTTTGGGTCCGTTTCCCGGAGTCAAGCTCTGATCGGTACTTTCGGACATCGAGACCTCGGGGTTATCTCCGATATCCATGTCGTCCTTCGCTTTGGGAGAGTTTTCCCCGGATCCTTCATCCATGGCTTCTCCTTCTTCTGCAGCTTTGGAGTTGTACTCCTCTTCATATTCCACGGAGAACTTTTGGAAATCCGCCGATGTCATCGAATCATCCGAGGATGCAGGTACATCGGCGTTTGTTTCGATTGCCTCCAGCACTGAGTCGGTGTTGTCCCTAGCATCGGTAGAGCCGGATCTAGAACCAACATATCCGACAAAGTGCAACGCATGCCTCCTGAGAAAGTTGTGGCTCTCGCGATCGGCTTCCTCCAAACACCTGATGGTCTCGAGAATATCATCCATGCTTGTGTCTTGCATCATCATGCGCCTCAACGTGTTTCTCAGGAGAGGTCTATCGGTTCCGGTATTATCAGAGCCGGAACCAAGGTTGTTTTCCTGCTCCTCCTGGATTAAGACCTCTGCAGGTGGGTCGATCTGGGATTTGACCTTGCTAGGGAGATCCACTCCAGATCCGACTTGTACTGCGAGATCTGCCTCAGGTTCAGCTTTCTCCACTATCTCCGCAACTGGTGCAGGCTGGGTGGGATTAGGGTTTTCTGAGATCTGGAACTCTGCCTCCTCCACGGACAAAGGGGACCCAGAAATTTCTTCTGCCTCTATCATCACCGCTGGGGTGGGTGGGATAGGTTCAGCAAAACCGATGTAAACATCGATCTCACTGAAAGACATGATGGTGTAGGTTGTCATGGCTTCCCTAGCCAGAATCCAAGTATCGTAGAGAATGATGAGAGGGACGTCACTGGTGTAGAGGATGCAACCAATAGCGATAGTCTCGCCGATTCCGATTCTTGCAGACTCAGCTCAGAACACAGATCCGAAGCTCACTAGCCCCACGGTGGGCTCCAACTGTCGTCGTATTGATGACAAGTACGCCATGAGGGGGGTCCTCGAGGCATGTGGAAGAGAGGGGTGTGAGTTGTACGGGATTCCGGGATGGTGAGCACACAAGTTTTCCTAGGTTCGAATCCACCGGCTTTGGATGGATCCTACTCCTGCTAGCAATCCAGTAATACGACAGAGCCGGAATATGGGTTACAAGGGTTTCGCCTCTGCGAGTTGAGATTGTAGACTATTGTGAGGGTGCCCTAAAGGCTCTCCCTAGGTCGGCTTATATAGATATCCGGCCTAGGGTTTACAGGAGAGATCTATCCGGCTACGACTAAGAGTCGATTACATAGTACATCTTGAACTACAAGTAACACTATGGGCCTATGTCAATAAGTCTTCTGGGCCTTCCCGTAGCCGGATGGAACTCCGTCTCTTCTCCCTGACTAGGCCGCCCATGAAGCAAAGCTCTAACCTGAAGTGGGCCACCCTGGTTAGTGAGATACAGTGAGGATACCCGGAAAGTATATCCCCAACACAAAGCATAGGCCATAAATCTAATTACAGCAGACAAGATCAATCATGAACACTAAAGAACATGTTCCAAGAAAATAAAACTTAGGAATTTACATAGTTTATCATGTATATGATCATTAGGAAACTGTCGTGCATAAGGAAAAGCACTAGAACATGTATAACCATCACTTGTTCACTTGTGTACTTCAATTACACCTTGTTTGAGAATTACTTATGGGATAGATAGGTACATATGGACTACTTGTACATAATTATATTACAACGACACTAGTTCTCTTTGTGAACTGTTACTTGCTTCACATGGACCAGATTAGGAAACGGATTAGAACATCACCATGGACCAGTACTAGGTAATCACTACTAAGAATATGACAAACTACAACCATCTATCACACCTAGCTCAATTAGGAGCCCACTAATAGTACACATAATCATAGATTATAACTACCACCCACTTCTAAAATTATCAAAACCTAAACCTATACCCATACTAGTAGCATAGTATCTTAGTTCAGTTCAATTTGTGTCCTAGAACCAATACAGCATAGTTTAACAATCAATTAACCTCGTAACTACTGATAACAAAATCATCACCTTATATCACCTATACCCATCCACCAATGAACATATGACGGAAAAATTAGAGGGAGTAGGGAAATAGCTCACAGTGGTACTCGTAGCCGTGGAGAAAACCATCGAGGACGATGAAGGAGGGGGAAGCCGTAGCCTACCACCTCACCAGGATGAGAGAGGCCATGGCCAGCCCATAGAGGCAGCAGCACCACACCATTAGTGGCACCTGCAAGGTGGTCGTCGAGGTCGAATCAACGGGACAAGAGGTCAGGGTTGTTGTAGATCTTGTGGGAGATGACGAGGAGGCTGTGGCCTTCTTCGATGAGCAACCAGCAGCGTGGAGGTGCTGGTGCAGCACCAATGACCCAAGCCGTGGGGACTAGGGTTTCTCGAGGGCACACACGGGTAAGCAGAGCGGCAACCGGGCGACAGGGAACAAGGGAGGAGAAGAAGGCATAGCCTCGTCAGCAGGTCATGATGGCGGGTGTCGGCTGGCGATGGCTGGAGTGGTGCTGGGGATGGCGGCAACGGACTGTGACGCAAGAGGGGATTGAGGTTAGGGTGTGCGTGCCTGAATGCATCGAGAGAAAGAGGAAGAGAAAGATGGGGAATGGGGATTTATCTCAGCTTGGGCTGGGCCGACCTAGTGGGCCAAGACCACTTGGTCTGAGTGGACTAGGCCTAGTTTTCCTCAGCAATGCCACAGCGCCATTATTTATCCCCACAAAAAAATCAATTTCCTATTTAATAAATTACCAAAGTACCCCTAAACTTATTTTAGCCTAGAAAAAATATAGAAAAATCCTAAAAATATATATCATATATCAAAACGATCACAAAAATGATATATGCCTAGGAATAATATAACTTTACTTATTTAAGTTAAGTAAAATGTGAATAAATATTAACACCCTTAAATCCTTAATAAAATCTCATAAATTAAGCAAAAGTCCTAAAAAGGAATAAAATTCATTTTTGCATATGAAAATAAATCAACTATTTTACAAAAATAATAACTTAATTTTCTAGAAAATAAAACTTGGAACAAATAATCAAGGACATTTAATCCTTTGTAGCATTTTGTAAAAATCAAAATAATGCTTAAAAAATAAATAAAAATCATTTTAAAGATCTTGAGTAAATATATTTTACTAGAAAAATTCTAAAAGTATTTTCCTAATGATTTTTAAGATTTTAAGGAAATAAATCCTTACCTATTTTATAAAATACCTACTTTGTAAATTCTATAAAAAAACATCTCTTAAATAAAAATAATAATAATCACAATTCTATATATAACACCTTAAATCCCTAATAACTAAATACTAAGTCCAAAGCTATAACTTGGATTTATAATAAAACTTAAGTGTAATTTATTAACCTCATAAAACTCTTTTAAAATCATAAATCCAAACTAAACCAACAATTTTAAGTAAATTTTGAACATCATAAAAATGAATGCTATTTATCTCTTAACTATTCTTAAACATGATTCTAGCTCTAATAGATTATTCAAATCATCTAAGTTTACTTTCCTTAATACGATAAACTATATTCATAATAACAAATCACATTTAAACTCATCATTCACTTAAGCTAAAAGTGAATGATCCTATACCTTCAAACTTGCTTGTTGCAAGATTTAAAGCTTATTAATACTTTTAAACACATCACACCTAATCTAATTATGTTTTTATAGTTAACTTTTGTCTATTCCAAATTAAATCATAAGGCATCTCAAACCCATGCTTATCGGATAAGCGCAAACGATATTGATCATGTTCGATTAACCACAAAGATTGTTTAAACTTTAACAAAGAAATCTTTTCCTAGAAAGTTATTGTTTTAAGAAACATTAAAAGTAATCCTTAAGAACTTCTTTAAAAAAGCTCAAATTGATTAGTAATCTTTTAGATACCATGCCCCATTTGAGAGATTTAGTATTACATGCTACTTGTTGTATTTACATATTGTTTTACACACTCTCAACAGCCTTAATAAGAAGAACAAGTGTGAAACTGAGATAAAAGTGAAAGAGATTTTAAAGAAACCATTCCCAGTTTCTGAACCCTATATCAAATACGATTAGTCCGGGGATTTGCGTTTATCAAACTACATTACATTACTTATGCATAATTTCATATTGCTTCTTTAAACATTAGTACTTACCAGACCAATGATGCTATTTCCAGATTTTGGATCATCTATTGTCTTGAAGACCGTGAGTGCATAATCTTGCAATCACAAAAGGAAAGTTCACAACTTGCTCATGTCCTTTGATTATTTTCTATGCTTGTAACTCAACTTTGTCATCACCTACATTTCAAAAAGGTCGAAAACACTATTTTCACAATTAACTGGAAATATCGGTTACTAATCCAGGGTGATCGG
The DNA here is from genome assembly GCA_023614405.1 of Avena insularis. Lineage (NCBI taxonomy): Eukaryota > Viridiplantae > Streptophyta > Magnoliopsida > Poales > Poaceae > Avena > Avena insularis. The sequence continues at coordinate 240,454,251 of CM042694.1, read as the reverse complement.
CTAATCTACCATAACTGGCAATGGAAACGCCATTGCCTAGTAATGTATCATCTAGGACTTAACAACCAATGTGGCCAGTGTTTCTAGCGTCGTATATTACGCGTCAACCATGAGATTTGGAATGGGACAGAGAAGTCAGTTGTATCTTCTTCCTTTCATATGGAGGCAAGATGACCTTATCGTGACACTGTGATTCCTTGTGTGGATCCAGCATATGGGTGGGCACCCTTAGGCCCCATGATTTTGGTATCTAGATTATCTATGAGTGGCTGCCGGAGGTATAGTCGGACCTTTATGGAGATTACTAGGGGCATCACCATCTCATAGAGTCTTCGGGAACTCACCAGGGTTGTAGCTTGCCCAAAAAGGGGGCTTAACGGAGGTGTAGTCAGCCCCGGAGGATCATGCAGACATATGGGGTCGCAGAGAGGGCAGCGGTTGGCTTGGATCTTAAGTTGGGCCTCAAACAAAGGAAGTTTGAACGGGGACATACTCCCGGCTGTGCAACAAAGCTTAAGGTCTCTTGTGGGAAAAGTGATGCACCTCCGCAGAGTGTAAGAATTGTGACATGTTACTCCCTGTTCCGGGAAGAAGCTACGAACGCGACAGGAAAGGAACCCCACGAAGGTTCTGGTCAACCTGTGAAGGCTGTCGGACATAGTTTTCAGAATAAAAGCAACCTTTGAAGATATGTTTACGAAAACCTGCATTGCCTACGTCCTATGGTCTGTGGCTGTAGAGATAGTGCATCATACACTCCTTTTTAGTGAACTTGCCGAGTACGCTCGTACTCAACCGTACCTTCTTAACCCTTGCTAGGTTCTAAGCCATTGAAGACAACGTCAACATCAATTTCTGCTCAAGAAACCATCATCGACAACTCAAGTTCTTCAATAAAGTCAATGAAGTAAACATATACATCATCTGAAGTGAAGATAAAGTGTCGGTTTAGATAGGAGTAGATTCTCTAGACATAAAACCTATTTCTGTAGAGCATTGCAATAGCCGCAATGGCAAGCCAAATAGTTTAGATGCTAGTCTTAGTTACTAGATAGTTGTGAGTTATTATTTCTGGTTCTTCTTTGTAAGAAGTTCTTTCTCTCTCTTTAACCTAGAGTGTTCTCTGGATCTTTTGTAAAGAGTCGGGTTGTAATCTATAGTCATGTCTTGGACCTGTTGTATTTCTATTGTACCACTCTAAGGGATGTAATACTAGTGAACGGTGTTTCATTGGTGTTATGTCAACGACTATAGTGTACTACATCATGCAGTGGTATGCTAGGTCACCGCAGTCCAATAATCATGTCATACAAGGGGGAGAAGGAACACGCAATGGGGAACGGCTAACTCTTCGGCTGTCAGCAGAAACATGGCAAAGAGCGAGGGACGCGGTCTTGGGTGCAGTCCCCATGACAGCGAAAGCCATGCACGGCGATCTGATGGCATACCAGTACTTGCTCCACCACAATAAGAGGGATTTTCTTATGATGCAAAGGCAACTCGATGAAAGAAAAAGGTTAGCCGACAAATCTAGCATGCGTTGGGCACAACTAAGCTCCACCCGCGGATCCGACAGTGTAACTGGAGATGCACCACAGAGAGGAGCCTCACGGCTATAGAATATTACGGAAGCTGAGAGAAACAAGCTGACTCGAGATCTGGACATGTCCTTCATGTCAGTAGATCCAGCAGGACACATCAAAGCAAAAACAGCACAAAAAATGCGATTGTCGCTGCCTAGACCTACCTACTCACAACTCAACCTGCACCCGACGATCCCCGGGCGGCTCTCCATCGCTCCGATCTCATGAACCTCGGTATGGTGGGAGAATCCCTCACACAGGTCACACGGCAACCCGACAAATCACCACGTTGTTGCAACATCCCTCGGCATGTGGGACACACCCGACGATCACGGTTGCCACATAAGGTACAATTCCCGAACTCTGAACCACGAGACGACGCAAGAAACAACATTACACAGTGCAAGTTCGATAGATCCAGGAAAGAGCACAGGAGCCGAAGATACTACAATGGCGAAAGCGAGGATGAGTACGAATTATGCGGGGATAGTTGCTTTATCTAGCAGGTTCATGAGGCCCTAGTACCCAAGGATTTAAAACTTCCTCATGACCGCCAAAAATACAACAGTCTCCAGGAACCCGAAGCTTGGCTGGCAGATTACCTAGAAACCATTAAACTACAGGGTGGTTCCAAGGCTACCGCAATGCCTAGCTTGCAGTTACACCTAAGTGGCACCGCCCGGTCATGGATCAAGCAACTACCCGAAGAATCCATGGGCAGCTGGAACGACCTCCAAGATAAGTTTATCCAAAACTTTACATCCATGTTCAAGCGACCCACAACCTTGGAGCAATTACGGGCATGCAAATAGAAATTTGGAGAACCAATACGAGCATTTATCTAGTAGTGGAACATCATCAAAAATTCAGTCAAATCTATATTCGATGAAAGGGCGATTGATGCCTTCAACGATGGTCTTCACTGAAGAGAATTCATTGAGGAGATGGACGAGTCAAACCGAAAACAATTTCACAGCTGATGGACATGGCAAATCTCTAGGCTGACGGCGAAGATGCAGTACACAACAAGGGAGGGCGCTCACCTGAGGAAGATCGAGACATGCGCAATAACGATAGGAGAAGGCACAACAGTGATGGATACGGCTGGCCAAGCTACCTTGCGGCTGTTTTTTCAGGAGACATGCGCAATAACGATAGGAGAAGGCACAGCAGTGAGGAAATCCAAAGAAATGACGATCGTAACGACGGATACCGTAGCAATAGAGATGATGCTGGTGGAAGCCAATTAGCACAGCGGTACCAGCCAAGAGCTCGGGAGCGCCCAATGTCTCCAACGCAGATGCTAGAAGGACCTTGCAATATGCACTTCTACATCGACTCAGTAGGAAGGAGGCGATCTAACCATCTCATGAAGGACTATCGCATGTTCGTAAAAATGTAGGAGGTTTGTAATGCAAAGGAAACTGAAGCAACAAACCGAGGGTACACCATCACACTTGGAACCCTAGCTCTTTTTGCGCCACCACCACCACTAGTACAGCCGTCAGCAGAGCAGCCACAACCCGCAATAAACATAAACCAGGAGGACGAGTATCCAAGGTCCAAGGGCGCAATGTCAATGATCCAAAAAGGTGCCCGTCCAACAGCATCTAGAAGCTGATCACATGATAACTCAACATGGCGGTAACATCACCACCACCTACACCCGAATATCTTCACTGGTCAGAGCAAGAAATTACATTCATCAGGACCGATCACCCACTTCGAGTCCCACGACCGGGTCATTCAACTCTAATAGTGGGAGCCCAGATTGGCGGGTTTGGCATGAGCAAGGTTTTCTTGGATGCAGGAAACAACATCAACCTAATCTACAACAAAACCCCGCGGGCAATGAATTGGTCCTTCACAAACTTGGCATCAACGGACGCGATCTTCCATGACATAGTCCTAGGCAAAGCCGAGATTCCTTTAGGCCAATTTTATCTCGATGTCGTCTTCGGATCAAGGAGTAATTTTAGGCGTGAAAATGTAACTACCTCGGTGAATTACGCTCCTAGTTACAAGCCTGGATGAACGGAAATGGTTGAAATAGTACGGTGGGGCCCAAATGCCACTCACAGGTAGACCTTTCGGCCGTCCCAACTATTTCCAAACATCGGGACAAGAACGGGCGGCGTAATCGGCAGGCGAAGGGATCAACTACATACACAAATGAGTATGTATGCAAGCCACCATACAATAGTACATCAGAGCCATTCCATCTAAAAAGAAAGGAAATATAGCAACGCCATACGGCAAGATCCAAATATCCTAGATAGATATAATAGTTTAGGATATCTCCTCATACATCAAACATCAGAGTATCAGGCGGAAGCGGAAGACAAAATCCGAGTACGGATAAGAAGCAAATCGGCATAAGATGCCCCATAAATAAGCACATCCCGCCCACAGATCTCACGGATCCCGTTCCCGAATCTCTACACGAAAGATCGTTGCCCACATCGTCATCTCTTCCACCAGTATCCATCTTGCGAGTGTACTGTTCATCCGAACCAATAATTTATCGTGTGAGACCCTAGGGTACAAGCAAGTCTTTATGCCTCTAAAGGGGACACAACCTGGGGTGACGCAATTGCAGCAAAAGATAAACCCTAGCAATTCTACAGAAACTCGCTAACCATCCGCCTAACCAGAGATAGACGGATGTCCGTGAATTAATAACAACAGTTGTAACAGTTATAACGGTAATATCCACAGATCCATCCTCCTCCTCGCTTACTGACGAGGAAGCGGACGAACAACCCCCCATCCGTTGGCAGTTTTATTATTCATTCCATGAGTGTTGCACTATTTACTAGTCAGGTACCTAGTCTAGTCAAGTTAAAAGCGGTACTTTAGTTAAGCTTGTCTATGATCGAGAAACTGTGCTCCAAGTCGTCCATAACCGCGGACACGGCTTTCAGAAAGTTTTACCCTGCAGGGGTGCACAAATAGCAACACACACTCGATATGTCTCGGAAAAACCAAATCAAAACCCAACGAGGCAGTCACGACAAAGCGATCACAGGATTCAGAAATATTTCAGGGGGCCACCCCATTGAGCTACCCGCAACGAAGTTAGCTGACTCCGAGACGGACTCAAGGTTTGCGTCAATGGCTGTGAACGACTGGGAACCCGAAAATGTGACTGGGCTTGTCGACACTGCGAAAACACTCCGCTTACCTAAACAGTACAGTGTGCAGTACCTCGCACAATTTAAATAAATAAGTAAAGCATGGCATAAGTACAGGATAGTAAATAAAACCTCAAACTAGTTTGTGGCCCCAAGAAATAAGAATGAATCAAGCTCTGGCTCAGGGGTCCATAAGGCCTCCCGGATGTGGATAGCGAATATTCTTGGAACAGAATCAAGTACTGGGTCTTATGGGACACAAGTGAGCCTGAAAACCAAATAGCGAATATGGCTCACCGATGCCACTTTCATTAGTTATCCCATTACTACTCGTTAAGTTGTATAGGTACCTCGTTATCCATCGACACTCACATACCCTACACATGTTCTACGACTCGCATGGCTCAAACAACTCCTGTAGTAATGGCTCATGGGATGGAGGAACAAGCTTTGGGGTTTAAAATAAAGGCTATGCAATACTTGGGATTCAGATTAATGCAATCGCGACTCAATGATGCAAGAATAAGATAGAGGCAATAGGTACTCTATGTGTGTAAGCATGTGGTAGTGCTTGCCTGGCAGCTCAGTTGAAGCAAGGGATGGATCTGGGTAGTGCTCCTGGTTCTCTTGATATATCCCACCCAAATCTATTCGAAGAAGAACCAAACAAACAAGGGCCAACATAAATAAAGTGCACAAGCATATGAATAAATGCATCAAGCAAACAATCATGCCATGATGAATGATGCACAATTTGCATGGCAATAAAGTAGCATGGCATGGGTGAGGTGTGGAATACAAGATTAAATCATTTTATTGAGTTTTAATCCCATTTTAATCTCATAAAAGTTGCTGTACACATTATATTTATATGATGCATGCTTCAAATCAAACCATGGAATGCTTAAACAGAAAGGTCTCGTCGAGCTAATCATTTTAGACATATCATTTGTTAAATTTGGAGTTATAAAACAAAAGTTATTAATTATTTAAGACAAAAGGGCATTTTATTGTAATTTAAAGCAACTTGAATTTTTAAGTGTTCAAAATATATTTTGAAGGGCATATTTGAATTCCTCATATTTTTCTGATTCCAAAACATATATTATTTGTAGTATTTGGATTTATATTTTAAAAGATATTTAAAAACAGAAATAAATTTGAATTTGAATTTATTTGAAAAAGATTTGATTTAAAACAGATCTCAGACAAATACTTTTGTTACTCAGTCAAACCCAGCCACAGACACTGATCAGTGGGTCCAGCAGCTGACTCAGCAACACCACAGCCTTGAAACGTTTTACATGGGTTAACCTAGTCCCCGAGAATGACAGGTGGGGCCGGTGCTCATGACCCACACGGGCACGCCAGGGCGTGACACGCGGCGGATCCCCGGGATTGCGGGTTAAGGCTGGGAGTCTCCGGGGGGTTCTCTGCAAAGTTGATTGGGTGGCGGTGGGGTCCTAGAGGATTGCGGTTGAGGAAAAAAAAACGGAGGGGGTTTTCTGAGAAGAGGACATGGCCACTGTTATTCTTCCTCGCGTCTGCAGACAGATCGGTCGACGCGCGAAGCGCTGGCGGATTTGATCCTAGGTTGCGGGGGTGCGCGCTGCGGGGCGGAGCCACTGCGGTGGACGGGGGTTGCTGGTAGGGGAGGGCTGCACGGCTAGATAGGGCTCTGCGCGACGCGGGAGCGAGCAGACGCTGCGCACGCCGGCGTGCAGAGGCTGTTCGACGAATGGACCGGCGGATCTAGGCGACGCTGGCGTGGCGGAGCATGTCAGGGAGGTCGGTGAGCTCACCGGGAGAGGGTCGGTGAGGATGGATCGGCTTGGGGCGCAGGGGATCGACGTCGAGGCAGAGGCCGGGCGATCTAGGGTTTGGCGTCGGCTCGTCGGCGTACTCCGGCGCTGGTCCTTCTCCTCCTCCACGACAGGTACTGGTCGACGCAGAGAAGCCTCCTCGTACTCCTCGACCACCTCCACGTCGCGCGAACGGGCTGGATCGGAGAAGCGTCGGTGTAACCGACGGTGGCCGGCGATGACGAAGACGGTGGCGGGGAGGAAGGAGAGGAGAGCCAGGGCGCTGGGGCTGGATCTGGCGAGGCAGAGAGGAGAGCCGTGTGGGTGTGGATAAGCAGAGAGGGGGAGGTACCGTGGGCGCGGGGTAGATGGTTAAAGGTGGCCTCGGGTGCCACCTTTTCCTCCTCCTTGCTCACGTGCTAGGGTCGGCAGGGGCAGGGCAGGTAGAGGAGGGGGCTTCCAGGTGGGGCATGGTGGTCTGGGAGGGTAGGCTCGGGCTGGGGTCCTCTTGGCAGAGAGGGGGAGCTAGAGAAAGGAGAGGGGGTAGGCTCGGGCTAGGTTAGGGTTTGGAGCTAGGCTCGGGTAGAGGGTAGCTAGGGCAGGGGTGAGGTGGCCAGGGAGAGAGGGTGGCCGGTGGGGCCAGCTAGGTGAGAGAGAGAGAGAGAGAGGCCGAGAGAGAGAGATAGGTTTAGGGTTTGGTTTGTATTAGGTATAGATTAGGGTTTTAGGAGAGGGGGTATGGTGATGATGGGTAGGTGATTAGGGGGGGTAGGGTCTTGGCATGAGGTGACCAACACCATGCAAGGATAGGAGAGATGGAGAGGGGAGAGGATTTGTTCTAACACAAAGTGTTGACAAAAGAAAGAAAAGAAGAGATGGGGTATGGTTAGATTAGAGGAGATGGAGAGGTTTGAAACTAGGGTTTAAGCAAGATCAAAATAGATCAAGCCAAAAGAAAAGATAGAGGTAGAGAGAGAGGGATGATCCACTCAAAAATAAAATAAAAATCCAAATGACAAGCTAAAGGGGTACTTGCATGGCCCATGCAAAATATTTATTGCCATGTGGGTTCTTGTGAAAACAATATTATTACATGGCATTAATATTATGCATTCCCAAAATTGGAATAAAAGCCAAGCAAAAAGAATTAAAAGGATGCCCCATGTGGAGTAGATGGAGATGACCATTTTTGAGATACAATGGGACTTGCTAGTGTGTATATGCCACTAGGTAGTTAATAAGCCCACAAAAATATCCCAATATGATGATAACCCCAAAACAACACATATGGTAGCTAGAAATAGGGTTCCACCCACAAGGCATGCAAAGGTGGCCATGTGGCTCTCATATATCAATAATGTGAAAACAAAATGATGCCAAGATGAGAGCATGTGGAAAAGAATTGGATCCATCCCAACCCACATGAGCTAGAGGTAAAACCAATAAGTGCCAAGCTCATATTTAGTTGGATGGTGGAATTATAAGGTGGTGAAAGAAAAAAGTGGTGGAGTTAATAAGAGATATGCCCCCAACTCAACTTGGGCATTTAAACAATATATCAAGAACCAAATACAATATCAAGAGGCAAATACAATTAATAATGCATATTAGAGAAGAACCAAATCAAAAGGGTTTTATATGATGCTCAAATGCAAGGAGGCATGATGACATGAGCATGATATAATGATGATGCAACTAATTATATATGTAGGAAGTAGCCATTATATTACTAGACCAAGTAGCATTACAATTGTTAGACAATTGGGATGCTACAACTCTCCCCCACTAAACAAGAATCTCGCCCCGAGATTCCTAGGAAAAAGAAAACAACACAAGGAGAGGCAGGCGTTCGAACGAAGGTGACCCTCACGTTCCCAAGTTGATAAACAACGGAATGGTGCGACCACTACACCTTGCAAAACTTGCTAGACTTGTTGCGAGTCTTGCGTTTTGCTTGAGAAACAACGGGTTAGAAGAGTTGAAGGATTGCCGTGATACAAGAAGGATAGGATGGACATAGCTCCGGTTTTCTCAAGAAACATGATAAAGAATAGAACCACTTGTGAAAGAAAAGGAAAATATGATGTATCATGGATAAAGAAAGACACACCGTTGAGATTAAAGATTTACTGATACGGGAGAGGATGAATCTTTGTGTCGCCGGAAGAAAAAGAGCTATATTGGAGAGGTTTCAACCACTATGACAATAGCATCATATCTTCTCTCGGATTTGAGAAATGAAGTTCGGAAACAAAATTGCCTTCAAACAATAGAGTCCCCTGATATCGACAGAAAGATTTAGTTAGACAGCGTCGGATTAGATTCTTCTTGCGCCGGTAAGAACCAAAGGATCACGCAATTGAGGTGTGCGGATATAACTTCTAGAGACGGATGTGAAGCCAGATCATGGTGGAACCCCGAGAAGCAAAGAATATGGAGGATCTGGAGTTTATTGTGGAGATACTTATTGCTTTCTTTAGCCTTGAGGCTAACGCAATAGATTTGTGGCTGATGGCCTCAACCATAATTGGCTTTACCACAGAAAACGAATTGATGAAACAAAGAGAGAGATAGTTTCCTTTCATCTTGTTTGGGGATGTAGAGCACCTGTAGAATGACGAGGACAGAAAAGATTTTGCGTTTGTTTCCACCAGATACTTGAAGATTTTGCTCCGTGTAGGAAAAGACGAGATCACCAACAAGAGATTATTGATTACTTTCTTCGAGAGAGCACTCCGGAAAACAAGGACGGAAGTAAAGTATCGAGGGATAAAGGCCACTTCTAACTTCCGTGGAATGAGTGAAATCACATTAGTTCACCAATTCAATGTACAAGAGCGAATGATAAGAGTAGTGGTATGGTAGCTACTCCATCCCGCACTCAAAGCATTACTCCGCACATGAATAAGAAAACCATGCAACCCAACTACCGAAACAGACTGAAGGTATTGATAAGAAGAGCTCATGGAACTCTGCTAGAAAACAAGGATAGATGCAAACGATTTGCCGGGTTCATAGATAGATAAAGATGATGATGTTGTCGTCATGTCGGAAGTACCAAGCCACCGGAAAGATATGAAGGAAGATTACGGAGAAGAACTGCAAGATTCCACAGATATAGGAAAGATAGCACCAAGTTGAACAGAAGGAAAACAAGATCTGGAAGGTCTTCATGGCCTCCGGTGGATAGAGCATAGACGATAGAGCGAGAGGGTTTCAAGAGATTACTTAACGAGATAGAGGTGAAAAGGACTCCATGTTCTTCTTGAAAGGATTGAGAGAGATTTAGCAGTCTTGAGGAAATCTTCGGCGGAACGACGATGATAACTTGCCAACAAGGAACAACTCCGGATTGGTTGAAGATGGAGGATAGAATTAACAATGGACTTGCTAATTCCAGAATTGAAGCAATGTATTTAGCAGAAGGACGTGGCCGAGATAGGTGACTTCAAGAAGCCAGAATTCACGCTTTGAGAACTCTGCACACAGGCAGTGTCCACGAAGCTTGAGAGAAAGAGACACAGATGATCTTCCATGTTCTTCCATTGATATCGAATAGGCAAGCATATTATCAACATATACCACCATGGATTAACAAGATATTCCCAGAACATCAAGTTCAAGAGGCGGGAGAAACGAACAAATGCTCGAAACACTTCCTGAGCTCAACGCTCTTAGAAAGATCAATATTAAGAGCACGGGTTCGTGTTGAAGAAGATGCACTGGAAGAATAGATTATCTGGTCCTTCGGAAGAAAAAGAGATGTCACCTGGTTCACATTGTCGATTGGATCACTGGTTACAAAGATAAAGAGATCTTGGATAAGAAACGATGATAGCTCATACCTTAAGCAAAGCTATCAGAAGCGAAAAGATGCAACTCCCTTGTATCAAAGAGGATCTTGCAGATATGGGGTTCAAAAAGATGTGCAGCATGATAAACAGATGATAGACCACCGTAGTGCCTTGGGGAAACTCCGGATTGCCAAAGATACTTGAATATGCATAGATATGATCACGGTGTACTCAAAATCATAGGAGTTAACCTCATCCTCCAGATGGTGACGGTTGATAGCATTTTTTTTTCATATTCCAATCGACACTTATCATGAGTGGAATATAGCTATGCCGAGAGCCAAATTACAATCATCAGCATCGGATCGACACATGTTATGTAATTAGCCCAAGAGAATTGGAGATGAAAAGAAACTCCAGGATTAAGCGCCGGTGACAAACGAATGAGTTAGCATGGACATGCTGATAAAAGGAAGGTAGATGATGTCTCACACACGACTGAAAAGGAGTGTGGAAACACAGGTGTATCAAAGAAAAAATTTCCGCATTTTCGGCATTAAAATACCAATAGATGCGCAAAATCACTTATCAGGTAGAGATTAGCAACAGATGCTTGCACAGAACGTGGAGTTGCTAGAAGGAAGGACACCCTTAAGAAGATGGCACCGGTTAACAAGGAGTCAGATAGATCGCGCCGGTTTTCAAAAGCCTGTCAGTATGGAATGTACCAACAGTTGATAACCAAAGGCAAATTGTGATAACAAACTAGATGCAACAGATAGACAAGGATTTACACACACACACACTTTCTATGGTACTACGGAAACCCAGAACACGTGAATCCTAGTTTGAATTTTAAGAAGAGGATTGAAAACGTTACACTTCCTTACCAGAAAAGGGTGGGTGGTTGGTTAATAAGAAAAGTGGAAGCAGTCCTACTCTCGCGTTTTGTTTTTCCCTAGTATACATAGCTACCAAAAATATTTGCTAGACAGACAACAACCATTTGGCTGAGACCCTGAAGGGCAGGATGGCTCTGATACCAATTGTAACTACCTCGGTGAATTACGCTCCTAGTTACAAGCCTGGATGAACGGAAATGGTTGAAATAGTACGGTGGGGCCCAAATGCCACTCACAGGTAGACCTTTCGGCCGTCCCAACCATTTCCAAACATCGGGACAAGAACGGCGAATCGGCAAAGCGAAGGATCAACTACATACACAAATGATTATGTATGCAAGCCACCATACAATAGTACATCGAGCCATTCCATCTAAAAAGAAAGGAAATATAGCAACGCCATGGCAAGATCCAAATATCCTAGATAGATATAATAGTTTAGGATATCTCCTCATACATCAAACATCAGTATCGGTGAAGCGGAAGACAAAATCCGAGTACGGATAAGAAGCAAATCGGCATAAGATGCCCCATAAATAAGCACATCCCGCCCACAGATCTCACGGATCCCGTTCCGGAATCTCTACACGAAAGATCGTTGCCCACATCGTCTGCCTCTTCCACCCAGTATCCATCTTGCGAGTGTACTGTTCTCATCTGAACCAATAATTTATCGTGTGAGACCCTAGGGTACTCAGCAAGTCTTTATGCCTCTAAAGGGACACAACACAGGGTGACGCAATTGCAGCAAAAGATAAACCCTAGCAATTCTCTGAAACTTCGCTAACCATCCGCCTAACCAGAGATAGAGCGGATGTCCGTGAATTAATAACAACAGTTATATGATTATAACGGTAATATCCACAGATCCATCCTCCTCCTCGCCAAGACGAGGAAGCGGACGAACAACCCCCATCCGTTGGCGGTTTTATTATTCATTCCATGAGTGTTGCACTATTTACTAGTCGGTACCTAGTCTAGTCAAGTTAAAAGCGGTACTTTAGTTATGCTTGTCTATGATCGAAACTGTGCTCCAAGTCGTCCATAACATGACACGGCTTTGAAAGTTTTACCTGCAGGGTGCACAAATAGCAACACACACTGATATGCCTCGGAAAAACCAAATCAAAACCCAACGAGGCGCCACGACAAAGCGATCACAGGATTCAAATATTTCAGGGGCCACCCCATTGAGCTACCATAGCGAAGTTAGTGACTCGAGACGGACTCAAGGTTTGCGTCAATGGTTGTGAACGATGGGAACCGAAAATGTGACTGGGCTTGTCGACACATAAAAACACTCCGCTTACCTAAAGCGATGCAAGATTACCTCGCACAATTTAAATAAAGCAGTAAAGCATGGCATAAGTACAGGATAGTAAATAAAACCTCAAACTAGTTTGTGGCCCCAAGAAATAAGAATGAATCAAGCTCTGGCTCAGGGGGGTCCATAAGGCCTCCCGGATGTGGATAGCGCGAATATTCTTGGAATAGGAATCAAGTACTCGGGGTCTTACGGGACACAGGTGAGCCTGAAAAACCAAATAGCGAATATGGCTCATCGATGCCACTTTCATTAGTTATCCCATTACTACTCAGGTTAAGTTGTATAGGTACCTCGTTATCCATCAGACACTCACATACCCTACACATGCTGTTCTACGACTCGCATGGCTCAAACAACTCCTGTAGTAATGGCTCATGGGATGGAGGAACAAGCTTCGGTGGGGTTTAAAAATAAAGGCTATGCAATACTTGGGATTCAGATTAATGCAATCGCGACTCAATGATGCAAGAATAAGATAGAGGCAATAGGTACTATATGTGTGCAAGCATGTGGTAGTGCTTGCCTGGCAGCTCAGTTGAAGCAAGGGATGGATCTGGGTAGTGCTCCTGGTTCTCTTGATATATCCCCTGCTCAGCGTCTATTCGAAGAAGAACCAAACAAACAAGGGCCAACATAAATAAAGTGCACAAGCATATGAATAAATGCATCAAGCAAACAATCATGCCATGATGAATGATGCACAATTTGCATGGCAATAAAGTAGCATGGCATGGGTGAGGTGTGGAATACAAGATTAAATCATTTTATTGAGTTTTAATCCCATTTTAATCTCATAACAGTTGCTGTACACATTATATTTATATGATGCATGCTTCAAATCAAACCATGGAATGCTTAAACAGAAAGGTCTCGTCGAGCTAATCATTTTAGACATATCATTTGTTAAATTTGGAGTTATAAAACAAAAGTTATTAATTATTTAAGACAAAAGGGCATTTTATTGTAATTTAAAGCAACTTGGATTTTTAAGTGTTCAAAATATATTTTGAAGGGCATATTTGAATTCCTCATATTTTTCTGATTCCAAAACATATATTATTTGTAGTATTTGGATTTATATTTTAAAAGATATTTAAAAACAGAAATAAATTTGAATTTGAATTTATTTGAAAAAGATTTGATTTAAAACAGGTCTCAGACAAATACTTTTGTTACTCGAACCCAGCCACGTAACGATCAGTGGGTCCAAAGTGACTTCAGAACACACGCCATGAAGCGTTTTACACCGTGGTTAACCTAGTCCCCGAGAATGACAGTGGGGCGGGGTGCTCATGGACCCACAGGGCGCGCCCAGACAGGCGTGACATCGCGGATCCCGGATTGCGGGTTAAGGCTAGGATTATCTGGGGGTTCTGCAAAGTTGATTGGGTGGCTGACAGGTGGGGTCCTAGAGGATTGCGGGTTGAGGAAAACAAAACGGAGGGGGTTTTCTGAGAAGAGGACATGGCTACTGTTTTTCTTCCTCTGCGTCTGCGGACAGATCGGTGCCGAACACGGCGAAGCGCGGCGCGCGGGATTCGATCCTGGGTTGCGGGGGTGCGCGCTGCGGGGTGGAGCCACTGCGGTGGACAGGGGTTGCTGGTAGGGGAGGGCTGCAGATAGGGCTCGCTGACGCGGAGCGAAGGCGACGCCGCGCACGCCGGCGTCTGAAGGCTGTTCGACGAATGGACCGGCGGATCTAGGCGACGCTGGCATGGCGGAGCATGTCAGGGAGGTCGGTGAGCTCACCGGGAGAGGGTCGGTGAGGATGGATCGGCTTGGGGCGCAGGGGATCGACGTCGAGGCAGAGGCCGGGCGATCTAGGGTTTGGCGTCGGCTCATCGGCGTACTCCGGTGCTGGTCCTTCTCCTCCTCCGCGACAGGTACTGGTCGACGTAGAGAAGCCTCCTCGTACTCCTCGACCACCTCCACGTCGCGCGAACGGGCTAGATCGGAGAAGCGTCGGTGTAACCGACGGTGGCAGCGATGATGAAGACGGTGGCGGGGAGGAAGGAGAGAGAGCCAGGCTGGGGCTAGATCTGGGCGAGAGAGAGAGGCCGTGTGGGTGTGGATAGCAGAGAGAGGGGTACCGTGGGCGGGGTAGATGGTTAAGGTGGCCTCGGGTGCCACCTTTTCCTCCTCCTTGCTCACGTGCTAGGGGTCGGCAGGGGCAGGTAGAGGAGGGGCTGGGTGGGGCATGGTGGTGCAGGAGGGTAGGCTGGGCTGGGGTCCTCTTGGCAGAGAGGGGGAGCTAGAGAAAGGAGAGGGGTAGGCTCGGGCTAGGTTAGGGTTTGGAGCTAGGCTCGGGTAGAGGGTAGCTAGGGCAGGGGTGAGGTGGCCAGGGAGAGAGGGTGGCCGGTGGGGCCAGCTAGGTGAGAGAGAGAGAGAGGCCGAGAGAGAGAGATAGGTTTAGGGTTTGGTTTGTATTAGGTATAGATTAGGGTTTTAGGAGAGGGGGTATGGTGATGATGGTAGGTGATTAGGGGGGGTAGGGTCTTGGCATGAGGTGACCAACACCATGCAAGGATAGGAGAGATGGAGAGGGGAGAGGATTTGTTCTAACACAAAGTGTTGACAAAAGAAAGAAAAGAAGAGATGGGGTATGGTTAGATTAGAGGAGATGGAGAGGTTTGAAACTAGGGTTTAAGCAAGATCAAAATAGATCAATCCAAAAGAAAAGATAGAGGTAGAGAGAGAGGGATGATCCACTCAAAAATCAAATAAAAATCCAAATGACAAGCTAAAGGGGTACTTGCATGGCCCATGCAAAATATTTATTGCCATGTGGGTTCTTGTGAAAACAATATTATTACATGGCATTAATATTATGCATTCCCAAAATTGGAATAAAAGCCAAGCAAAAAGAATTAAAAGGATGCCCCATGTGGAGTAGATGGAGATGACCATTTTTGAGATACAATGGGACTTGCTAGTGTGTATATGCCACTAGGTAGTTAATAAGCCCACAAAAATATCCCAATATGATGATAACCCCAAAACAACACATATGGTAGCTAGAAATAGGGTTCCACCCACAAGGCATGCAAAGGTGGCCATGTGGCTCTCATATATCAATAATGTGAAAACAAAATGATGCCAAGATGAGAGCATGTGGAAAAGAATTGGATCCATCCCAACCCACATGAGCTAGAGGTAAAACCAATAAGTGCCAAGCTCATATTTAGTTGGATGGTGGAATTATAAGGTGGTGAAAGAAAAAGGTGGTGGAGTTAATAAGAGATATGCCCCCAACTCAACTTGGGCATTTAAACAATATATCAAGAACCAAATACAATATCAAGAGGCAAATACAATTAATAATGCATATGAGAGAAGAACCAAATCAAAAGGATTTTATATGATGCTCAAATGCAAGGAGGCATGATGACATGAGCATGATATAATGATGATGCAACTAATTATATATGTAGGAAGTAGCCATTATATTACTAGACCAAGTAGCATTACAATTGTTAGACAATTGGGATGCTACAGAAAAGCTCGAGTTTGAAGTCATGGATTGGCCATCACAGTACCACGTGATCCTAGGATGCCCAACTTTTGTGATATTCATGGCAGTACCTCACTATGCATATTTGGTACTGAAAATGCTAGCACCCAATGGAATCATAACCATGAAAGGTAGATTCACCTGCTCCAATAACTGCGACCAGGAAATCAACAAAATATCTGAATCTTTTGGGATGGAAACGGAGTTCACCTAGCGAAAAATAGTAGATGCAAAGCCCCTGCCAGAAGGACAGGTCTTGACCGAGCAAACTTCAGACACTACAAGAGAAAACCAGGTCTACCCTAATAAACCAAAGAAGACAACCTATCTGGCTTCCAATATTGGTCCCTGATGGCTCGTGGTTGATGTAGAGCTCGTTGGGAACCCCAAGAGGAAGGTATGATGAGCACAGCAGCAAGTTTCCCTTAGTTATGAAACCAAGGTTTAATCGAACCAGTAGGAGCAAGGAAACACCCCAAAGGTGCTGCTAGCTGACCCTTGGTAGGGCACACTACCGGTGCTAGTAGCAACGTGGAGACCTGCACAACACAACCATAGAACTTTGTCCCCAACTTGCGATGAGGTTGTCAATCTCACCGTGTTTTGCTGAAAACAAAGGATTAAACGTATCGAATGGAAAGAAGTAGAAGTTTGCATAAAGTAAACACAAAGCAGTAACAGATTGTAGATTGTATGTAAAGAAAAGGACCGGGATCCATAGTTCACTAGAGGTGGCTCTCCTTAAGATAGATAACATGCTGGGTGAACAAATTACAGCGGGGCAATTGACAAACATCGAGAAAGCAATACATGCATATACTAATCATCTTGACTCCTTTGGAACTTGATTGGGCATTACAACATTATACATAGACCCCCATCCAACTGCATCTATGACTAATAATCCGCCTTCAGGTTATCATCCGAACCCCCTCCAGTATTAAGGTGCAAGCAACAAATTATTACTTTACGAACTGCATGTAAAGTAAACAATACGATTGTTCTATGAACAAAGGATTGTTGTTTTCTCCCTAGTAGCAACAACACATCTAGTACCTTAGAGATTTCTGTCACTTGCCCAGATTACCAGAGGCATGAACCCACTATCAAGCATAAATACTAACTCTTGGAGTTGCTAGCATCTACTTGGCCAAGATAGCTACTAACAACGGAAAGCATGCAGGATCACAAATAACAAAGAGATGATAGAATCAATAATCAATCTGAAATAGCATCTCAATATCCATCGGATCCCTGCAAACACAACATCTAGAATTACAAATAGATGATCTTGATCATGAACGGAGCTCACAAGATCTAGACATGAAAGCACAAAGGAGGAGAACCAGCCATCTAGCTACTACATGGATCCGTAGTCCAAGGATGAACTACTCACGCATCACACCGGAGGCTTGGATGCCGATGAAGAAGGCCTCCAGGGTGAATTCCCCTCACCGGCAGGGTGCCGGGAAGAGCTTCAGATCCCTCCCGATCTAGGGATGGAGATGGCTGACTCTGACTCTTCGTGGATTTTTGATCGTACTTAGGGTTTTCGTCCGAGGCATCTTATAGGAGGAAGGGAGGCCGAGGGTGCGGGAGGCCGGACCACCTCTGGCCTTGCGGGCTGGTCAGCGTGGCCAGGCTGGTGTGGTGGCCTGGCCCCTCTCCGTCTCGTACTCGGCATCTGATGACTTAGGAAAAATAGGCACTTTGGCTTTTGTCCCGTCAATTCGAGAATATTCATTTTCGACTTTCCTGTAACCAAAAACAGCAGAAAACAGGCAGCTAACACTGTGGCTCTTGTTAATAGGTTAGTCCAAGAAATCATATGAAAAGTACTCCAAAGTGTGGACAAAACACAAGAAAGTGGATAAAACCAAGCATGGAACATCAAAAATTATAGATACATTTACAATGTATCAGCATCCCCAAGCTTAACTCCTGCTCGTCCTCGAGTAGGTAAGTGATAAAAAAAAACAATAATTTTTGAGGTGACATGCACCATCAAAGACTTGATCGAAGTATTTGTAAAACATTCAAAGCTGGGATCATAGTACTTTAATCATAGCATGAAAGACAAAGTTCTAGCAATAAGACAAAGAAACTATGATGCAACATGAAAAGGCACAAACAAAAGATTTATGAATAACAATGCTTTGCAAGACGTTTGTTTGTTTCACATAAAGAAAACATAGCATAATAGTATTCAGCTTGTCCCTCAATAGAGTAGCAAATATAAAAGCATAGGACACCTTCAAAGTTCATAAGAGTGACTAGATACAAATAGTTTAAAACAAGCAATATCAAGTTATGCCTCAATCAACTAGTCTTGGGACAATGCACATAGAACTAAGAATGGCCACTATGCTCTCAAAGTAGGTGCATAAAGGTAGAAGGTGTAGACTCAATATAATGGTGGAAGAAAGGCCTTCATAGAAGGAAGTAGGGATTCAAGTCTCATAAAGAGCTTCCAAAAATTATGGTACTTATAGCTTTCAGCTCTCATTTCCCCTACCATAAGCATCTTTAAGGTGATTAAGGTTAAAGTGACACAACTAAGAGGATATGCTTGACAAGTTATAAACTAAAATCTCATGCCCCTTACTTACGAAGACCAAACCTCATGCTACCCAACTTTAGTCATGAGTAAGCTCTTGTCATTGTAAGTACATGTGTATCATAAAGAACCGCCAACGGGGTACCCCTTGCACATGATACAAGAGCTATCCCATAATGAAAATAACAAGGCAAGCAGACAATGAGCATCTCAGCAATCTTTTTATTTTCTATTTGCATAGGTTTTTATTGAGGATGCTTCATAGAGTGCTCATTATGATGATGCTACAAGTTTCCACCAAGATTAGGCATGTCTTAGGCTAGCGGCCCAGGCGTTTCTCTAACACACATACAAACTCCGGGATCCGTAAGCAAAAGAACATGATATCAATGGGGTACAAAGTACAAGTGCAATGTTGAAATCGTTCCCAATGGTACATGGTTATGCTAATTTCAACTTATAAAGCGCAAGCATATACGCAACAAAGAAGGACCCAATGGTTCAAGTTTATTAGATGCAAAAAATAAAGTGTGGCATCAAGTTCGTGAGAGCTTTAATCACTAGTTTTCTCATAACAAGTTTAATTTGGAAGGTAAACAAAAGCATGAATATACTTGGAATAGCATAAGCTAGTGGGTAGGTATGGTGGACTCTTTGGATTAACTTGGTTTAGGGAGTTGGATGCATGAGTGGAACTCATACTTGGTTGTGGAGGCTAGCAAAAGACTGGGAGCGACAAACTATGAGAGCAATAATGGCCATAATCATGTAGAGCGACAAAACATCATTGATCAAAGCATAAAGTGATACTACAAGTTGGAACCTAATGGATCATAAAGGCTATGGTGACTTTATATAGTCATAACATGGTGTGAGCATGCGCCCAGTCCACCCAAATAAAGCATCAAAGGAGAATACCACTATACTATGCTTTAATATGCTAAAACAACGCATGATTCATCCAAGGCACATTAAGCAATATCAATTGTTTATAACAAGTCATGCTACAGCAAAGAATACTAAGCATAAAGCCAAAACAATATCAAGCATGGCATGACAAAGCATAGGCCACGATCAACGAGCTCTTTTTACCACATAAGCATGAACTTTCCTACTCTTTTCCAAACCAAACCAAACTATTTGCAAACTAATGTAAGAAAGAGGGGGTCCAACCAATTTATTCAGAAAACTAAGAAAACAAAAGCAAACGAAAACCAAAACGAAAACGAAAAAGAAGACGCTCCAAGAACAACACAACTGTGCATGAAATAATAAAAAGGAAGCGTTTGGAAGAAACCTGGGATTTTTATTGATGAAGAGGGGGATGCCTTGGGCATCCCCAATATTTGACGCTTTTACTTCTTGGATATTTCTTGGGGTGACACGCGTGGCATCCCCAAGATTGAGCTTTAGTCCAGCCTTCATCTCATTACTCATTCCTTCCATACACCTGAAATTTTTCCTTCATACAAAACTTCACACAATCTTTATTAGCAACATTAGTGCACTCAAGATAAATAAGTCTTAAGGTTCAGTTCTAACACCAAATAAACTTCCATTAGAACACTAGCTACTGTAGCACTTCCTTAAAAAAGCTTAATTCCCCAAAAGAACTCAAAAAGGAACCAACAAGAAGCAAATGCAGAAAATAGCAGAAATCTGTCAAAACAGACCAGCAGGTAAAGACGAATTTTTTCGAAGACCTTCTGTTGCTCAAATCAAAAAGTGCTGAACTAACGAAAGTTAGATAACAACCTGGGGCAGAAGCACAAAAATTCACACCTCAAAAAGACTTTCAGAGATTTTACACGAATATTTACGGTGAAGGACATAAATCTGTTTCGGGATAGCAACTTTCCCAATCATTACTTCTCTCTCATTAGAGGTTACTCTTGGCACAAAAAGCAAATAAAAAGGATAAGGAGAGGTTATTACTGAGGTAATAACTTCCAAGACTCATCTATAACTTTTGGGTTATCTCCCAATAAGTACTTTTCTTTAACGCCTTTAAGTTAGGCATAAGAAGCAAGAAAAAATCAAGTGTTCTCAAATGAAGAAGCGTTAAGACCAAATTTTGTTTTCATAGTAGAAGCAAAAGAAATCTTCTCTCTCTTCTTAGGGAAGTGTTCTATACCTTTCTTGAGTGGGAGTTAATATTTAATGGTGCCTTCTTTCATATCAATAATGGCACCAACAGTTCTAAGAAAAGGTGTTCCCACAGTAATAGGACAAGAAGCGTTGCATTCAACATCCAAAACATAGAAATAAACGGGGACATAGGCATTGTTAAGCATAATAAGAACATCATTAAGACTCCCCATGAGTTTCTTTTTAGCATTATCATCAAGTGGGACATTCAAATAACAATCTTCAAGTGGAGGCAAATCAAGCATATCATAAATCCTTCTAGGCATACTAGAAACACTATAATAACATCGAGAAAGAAATACATGCATATACTAATCATCTTGACTCCTTTGGAACTTGATTGGGCATTACAACATTATACATAGACCACCATCCAACTGCATCTATGACTAATAATGCACCTTCAGGTTATCATCCGAACCCCCTCTAGTATTAAGTTGCAAGCAACAGATTATTGCTTTACGAACTGCGTGTAAAGTAAACAATACGATTGTTCTATGAACAAAGGATTGTTGTTTTCTCCCTAGTAGAAACAGCAAATCTAGTACCTTAGAGATTTCTGTCACTTCCCCAGATTACTAGAGGCATGAACCCACTATCAAGCATAAATACTAACTCTTGGAGTTGCTAGCATCTACTTGGCCAAGATAGCTACTAACAACAGAAAGCATGCAAGATCACAAATAACAAAGACATGATAGAATCAATAATCAATCTGAAATAGCATCTCAATATCCATCGGATCCCCGCAAACACAACATGCAGAATTACAAATAGATGATCTTGATCATGAATGGTGCTCACAAGATCTAGACATGAAAGCACAAAGGAGGAGAACCAGCCATCTAGCTACTACATGGATCCGTAGTCCAAGGATGAACTACTCACGCATCACACTGGAGGCTTGCATGGTGATAAAGAAGGCCTGTGGTGAATTCCCTCTCTGGCAGGTGCCGGGAAGAGCTTGATCCCTCGATCTAGGGATGGAGATGGTGACTCTGAGACTCTTTCGTGGATTTTTGATCGGGTACTTAGGGTTTTCGTCCCGAGGGCATCTTATAGGCGGAAGGGGAGGCCGAGGGGGTGCCAGAGGCGGCCAGACCACCCCCTGGCGCGGGCCAGGCTGGGCCACGTGGCAAGGTGGTGTGGTGGCCCCCTGGCCCCTCTCCGTCTCGTACTCTAGCATCTGATGACTTCCGGAAAAATAGGCACTTTGGCTTTTGTCCTGTCCAATTCCGAGAATATTCATTTTCTGACTTTCCTAGAACCAAAAACAGCAGAAAACAGGCAGCTGGCGCTGTGGCTCTTGTTAATAGGTTAGTCCAATAAATCATATGAAAAGTACTCCAAAGTGTGGAGAAAACACAAGAAAGTGGATAAAACCAAGCATGGAACATTAAAAATTATAGATACATTTACAATGTATCAGTCCCGAATAGGAAAGCGCGCTTGCCGGGTTCCCCTGTGAGCACTATGAAATTTCCGCATGGGTACTAGCCGACATGCTAGGAATCCCCAAAGAACTCGACAAGCACGCACTCAAATCATATTCGGATGCCAAATTGAAGGTACGGTCGCCTCGATGGATCATGGAACCAGAATACAGGGCCATTGAACATAAGCTCCATCGCCTCACAAACTCATGGTCCATCACAGAAATAACAGAAGCAATGTGGGTTGCCAACCTAGTATTCACCCATAAGAAAACACAAGACTATGCATATGCATCTATTTCACCACCCCAAGCAACCACACACAAGAAGCAACTCTTCCCTCTGGTCCACAGTGTTGAAGCCGCCCTCTAGTTGAAGCAGTTCATAAGCCCCCTCGGGTCAACAAGTATAACTTCTCGGAAGCAATTAAAGACGATGACAAGTGCCCCAACCTGAGAAACATTACGCAGCTATAGCATTTTCTGCATTTAGGATTTTACTTTTTTACACTTTACATTTAATAAGGCCAATGGCCAAGCGAGTACACCCAAATATGTACCTCCCGCATTCGACGATAAATAAAGAAATAAGTTCCTGAAACTAGTTCTCAATCTTTTCAATTTGTTTCATTCTTCAACACGATATTCGGGGCTACATCAGTGATCATTCGAATAAAAGTGCCCACCCGATACTCGGGGGCCTTGCCAAATAAATCATGCTAAGATTTTTGGCTTTGCAGACCAAAAACACAACACGCTTTGACCCGAATAGCTGACTCGACCCCACGGCATCAGGCAAACAAAAGGGTCTCGCGTAAAAACAATTTCACATCAGGACATCATTATATCAAAAACATAGGCGCACCACATATTTACCAATAATGGAACAAAAATTTAAATAATCTACATGTTCATTTTGTAGGGGAATAAAGTTAGTTACACCATGATATTAAGGAAAAATTCTTCGTCTTCCTCCGAACACCTTAGGACGACTCTGATGGCAGGCCTATGAGAAGCCGCATAATGGGGCTTCATATTGATCGTCCCACCTCTAGGGGAGGAGGCAATCCCAGCTACACGCCATCCAAGTCCAGCATAGGGTAGTTTACATGCACCCAAGAAAGCGCAAGTTTTGCACCCGCTACGAGTTGTTTCACGAATTGATAAATCATCTCGCCTTGCCGAAACACCGCCATCAAATTGGTAAGACTTTGAGGCAGAGGATCCCGAGGAAACATGGCATTATATACAATGGCTAGCGAACATCGACAACACTCGAAAAATTCCTTCACCTCGGACACCCGATCTTGGAGAAGAGCCAATGCATAAGCACGATGGTGGTCAATCCAGAAATCGCTACTCATACCCTCTGAAGCCGCCATCAAAGTGTTCATTCGATTGCGAATACACTGAGTTTCCTCCATTTCAGATAATCGTATACCTGGAAGAATAAAGGGGTTATTTTGGCGACTAAATAAGAATACTTGGGGGCTCTGCGGAAAGCTTACAGAGCATTTTCTTGCTCGCCCGGGAGATTTCTTACACAAGGTATGCTTCACGATCCAAAGTTTTGCACATCATTGACTGGATACATCTACCATCGCCTACACACTTCGAAGATTTCTCTACAACCACTTTATTTGCTCAATTTTTCGGCATACACGGTGGATCCATGACATAGAAGATAGCACCTTCGGGTGCGACTATTTTGATTAATGATGGGTGCACACCAGAAGTCTGAGGAGGTTCCAAAGGAATAGTTGGGTCAACAATTATCTGACAAAACAAACGAAAAGCAGGGTTTTTAGCAGACCATGCGGATCAAATACAGAGAAATAGATGCAACAAAAATATTATATATGCATGCCAAGATTGTTCTCCTTCTCAAAGAATAGTGAAGAGAAGATCATCAAGTTCATTATAGCAGAAAAAAATCACAAACACACACAAAAGCTAGGCTACGAGGCAGATTTCTCGACCGAGGGTGTGGCGCTAGCTGACGGAGCGTCAACCGACTAGAGCAGTACTGCTAGAGGAGTTCCGGTCGAGGTATTGGTAGTAGGAATCTTTTGACCCGCACCTATTGCTAGAAGAAGCCTCGAATATTTCTTGGCCCTCTTAATAAAAGGGGTCAGGTCAACTTCCTTGCCATCGCGGGTGACTAGAAGGGAGGAGCTAACCTTCTTCGAGTCGACTTTCTCATTGTGTGCCATTTCTAGGGTCATTGAAGTCTCAGCGCTGCTCTTCGACTAGGTCATGTTGTATCCCATCAGGGGATTGGATTCGGCATTGAAGAAGACAACAAGATCGTTAAGATCAGTAGAAACTTCCTTGTTCGCAAACACTTCAGCATGAAGGCTCTTGAAGGCGCGTCGTGTACGGATTAGAAGATTCATCCCACGGACACTATTCGCCTCCAAGGTACCCATAACATCGGACAATGGATCAGTATTTTTGTCCTCATCCAAAGTTAGGGACTGGATGGTAATTTCTGTGACAAAAAGAAATAAAAAATAAAGGACAGAAAAATCGAGGGAAAATTTGAAACCAGTGGCACGTAAGAAGACAACTTATAGGTCAAGGAAGTATTAAGAGCTTCTAGTCGCTTTCAGAGATTTTCATCCCTTCCGGCGAGAGTGCAAGCTTGTCTCTCCCTTTCTTTAGCATCAGACTCACCTTTCTTCTTGGCCTCTTTCAACGCCTTCTCTGCAACCCATAACTTGGCCTTCAGATCCTTAGCACACTTTACTACCTCCTCCCGAATAACTTCAGATTCTTTGGCAGCAGCTAGACAATTAAAATTTCACCAAGTCAGTAGAAATCAGATTTTACAGGGAAGAATAATATTCGGTTGACAAGCCAGACCTTTAGATTATTTGGCTTCATTACGACTTTTGATGAAGCGAGAGGCCATATCAACCATCTCATGCATGAGTGGATGAAACACAAAGAAAAATTACTGGGATGCCGAGAATAAACGAGAGCAAGTTATGACACAAAAAGGAAAAACAACACTCACATCTTGCATGTCAACCGCCACGGGGTTTTCGTCTATTGCCATGCCTTTAACGCAAGTTTCCTCCTTTTTGGCGGTAGAGACATCAGCAATACGCTAACATCTTTCGAACTCGTTTTCTCCGCAGGTGACTTTTGCGTGTCCCTCGATGGCATGGGTGATTTGGTAGGAGGAGATGCAATGGAGGTACCCGGGGGTGATCGTGGAGGGTCTTATTCATCGTTACCTTTAGATCAGTAAAGAAAATAATTAGGAGCAGTCAGTAATAATTCACAAACCACAAAAACAGAAGTAAGGGAAAGTATTACTCACGAAGAAATGTTTTGGGTCATACGGAAGATAATCATCCTTGGAGGAGAAGAAGAAACGGGAACAACAAATTTTGGCTTTGAACCCATCGAATCATCGGAATCTTCGACTGTTTCGATGGCTTCAAAGTGCTTCTACTTATCAGCAGCAGGTACCCTTTGAAAATCCTGGGATTGAGCCGAAGCAACAGAATGGTTATTCGAAGAAGATTCATCAACGGATGCCTCCTCATCTTCATCGGGTATAGCCCCAACTCTAGTAAATTCTTTGGATAAAGAGGCGTTGTCCGACAGTTCACCACTTTTCGGAAGGGGAGGAAGAGCAAAAAATATGATCATGACCCTACACCGCAAGGAAATAGAATAAGGCAACAAAGATTACAACATGCAAGGAAAGCAGGGAAACTTACATCAGGGATAAGATTCTTCTTTCCAAAGGGTTCCACTCGACAACTTGAGGGAACGGGGCTTTTCTTCATCACCGTGGTGAACAAGCGAACCCTTTTCTCAAGAATATCAAGAGGAAGATTCTCCGGTGAAATTCTCATAGGGTCCTTCTTGCCAGTATAAGACCACATACCAGATAATATAGCCTAGATAGGTTGGATGTGTACCCAAAGGAAATAGGTTAAAATCTATAGGACCGAAAGTTCTTGATTAGCATCGATGCGTAACTTGTCGATCCGCTTTAGCAAAGGCTTGATCTCCCTCATTTTTTAGGGAGTAGGATGTTGGTCCCATGAGTCAAGCTTTTGGCAGGGTTTATTTGAGTCAAAAGGTGCCAACCCAAAGTTCTGACCCTCGATTTGCTGGTCCTTGATGTAAAACCACTTCATTTTCCAGCCTTGGATAGAATCTTCCATTTTGAAGTCAAAATAGTCGACCTCAGGGCGAATAGAGATTATGGCATCGCCAACATCATGTACAAGGGTGTTGGAGGCATTACGACGAACAAACAAAAAGTATTTCCATAAGCCCTAATGGGGATGGATCCCGAGGAAACACTCGCAAAGAGTGATGAAACAAGCGATATGAAGAATGGAATTTGGCATGATCATGTAAAGATGCACTCTGTAAAAAAAGGAGGCCATGAAGAAATTCGTGAACAGGAAGGGAAAGGCCACAATAAAGGAAAGATAGAAAAATTACCCGCCATCCAGGATCGGGCACTAGAGTTTCTTCATCTCCCAGAAACTTGAAGGAACCTTCCTCCGGAAGGCATTACTTGCAACCTTCAGACAAATCTCGCTAGCTGCACTTCGTGGGAGCCCATCCAATGGTCATCTTCTTTGTAGCCTTCGTGGCGGCAGCGGAAGACCCTCCCTTAGACTTCCCATGGAGGCACTTGAGGGGAGGAGAAGAGCGTGTAAAGGAAGGAAGAACAAGAAAGAACACAAGAAGCGATGGCGTGGCGCAAGGAGGAAGAAGAAGTGTGCAACAAAGGGGAATAGTAAATAGTAAAAGTATTCTCCTCGGCTTATAAGGAAGAGGAGCACAAAGCTCAGCCATTGGATAAGGGTAGCAGAACGTCAGGACGCAAAGGTGAAGACACATGGCAAGGTTTGTTAAAAGGATAAAAATCATGGGCAGTTATTACCACGGTAAACACGGAAGAAATCTACAGGTGCCTCGATTCTGGCACATAAAGGGGCTCGTGCAATAAAAATCACCACTAATGCGCTACTCAGGCGTCATCATTACTGTAGCATGGGCCCACCACTGTAATGTTCCATCGGGTCTTGTTTCTTGAAAACTATGACGCGCCATCTTTGTTAGCACTAACATCATGAATGGCTAAAGATGATAAATATTCGGGTACATTCAATATCCTTCATAATAATTTGTCAGGACTAGAATTTGGGCCTATGTGCCGATGCAAGCGTCCGAACATAGTCTCGGGGGCCACTCCAATCGGGAGCGTTGGCCGCGCACCCGATAAATTTTTGAGCTTGGAAATATTCTCAGTTAGAGACATTATTGTAATCCTATGTCCCGATGTAAGCATCTAAACATAGCCTCGAGGGATACTCCCATTGGGAGAACTCTGAAGAAATATTATCCTCGTGCGTTGAAAGAGCACCCAATAAAACAAAAAACTACAACAAAGTCAAAAAAACTATGAAACTATGAGTATTATATCTTAAGTATCCTCAGACTTTTACTCCCATCGGGAGCACCTATATGTTACCCGATAAAGTTGATAACTTCAGCAATTCCAACAGCAAAACAAGGCAGTCGAAAAAATTCAAATAAATCCTCAAACCATGTCCATCATGATAATACGTCTAAATGTCGTGTCCATGACATGAAGGTAAGACCACAGGATCCGTCATGTGTGGGCTGGTAAGCGCACGTGAATGCGCTTTGCCATAAATTATCCGTATCCACGATACAATGAAAATTCCCGACAGATGTGTTGTGTACCAAAATAATATTACTAGAATTCAGTATTCGATAAGACCTCAATGACTCGAACTGAATTACGCCAACAAATACCGAGTTCAGGCCTAGGGACTTGAAATTGATGTAGGTTCATGGTGTTTTTTCCCAGGAGCAATAACTGATTCCCGATCCATCGGATGCATCATACCCGTTATACCAAATCCTTACGACAATCGAATAAAGAATATTAAAATTATTCAGTCTAAAAATCTTCGGCTAAACAGCAAAAATTGTCTTTGAGATTCAACCCGAGTCTACAATTAGGGCGGGATCTTGGGGGCTAATGACATGGGTGTGACTAATCAGGTTCTTACGATTAGTTACCCTGGTTGCATAAAGGCCTATAGCTCGTGAGCCCATAAATAATAAAGGAAGGTCCAGGAAGCACCCGACAGGTAAAAAGCATGTCTTGGCAATCAAGGAAGAAATAGAAACCGACATTGTATTAGTGTTGTAATTATAACTTGTAACCTATCTATATACGGCTTCAGGACCCGGCCTATTATACAAAGGCTGGGAGGAGCCAGCGGAGAGGTACAGAAATCCTTGAGAAATATGTAACCATATTGTCCGTAAGCAATTAGACTACTTCGACTCCCTTGTTTGTCTGACCAGCCGACGAAATTCCTAGTGTTCTCTTTTCCATGAAACCCTAAGTCCATAACCATTGGCATTGCCGAGGTTACCCCTCATTAATCTTGGTAACATTCTCAATTGGACCATACAAATACACGGTGGAGTGTGATGTGGTTCCCATGACAGTATGCCATATGTTGCTTGGTAGACCATGGCAATATGACAAGGGTGATATACATGTTGGCCGCACAAATGTGTATAGCTTCAAATGGCTTGATAAGACATGTGTTTTGTAACCGATGACTCCTAGCAAAATAATTACGGACAATGCAAAGGCTTTAGCGAGGGTCCAAACCACAAAACCACCTTGTGATAAGAGTGGTGAGCAAGAGAATCACCATATAGTGAGTGAGAGCCACACACAAAACTCGAGTGGAAAAACTAAGAGTGTTCTTCTGGCCACCAAAAGTGAGATGAGAGAAGTGAGTAATAACCCATCGATCTTGCACTATGTCCTCATTTGCAAAGGACTAGCACAAGGAACTAATGACTCAAAAATATTAAAAGGGGAATATCATTTTCCAATCAACCAAAATTAGGGTTAACAAAAGCTTTTACTATTAAAAACTATATGAATGCAAGTGTGTGTTGTTAATGATATATGAATGCATGCTATGCCATGTTTGTTTGCTGTATATGATGGGAATTAGTTTAAAGATCAAAACAATATCATCTAGGTCAAATCAAAACCAAACCAAATCAAAAGAAAATCAAATTATAAAGCATATGACCTAATGGTCATTTTTGCCAATATTAACACTTAGCTCACTTGGAGCATCTCTATTAAATGATTTCAAACATAAACAATTCCATCACTTTTCTCACCTTGCTAGATCAAGTGACAATGAACACAACTGATCTTTAAAAAATTACAGAAACAAATTCAAATTCTTTTGGAGGACATTTCAAAATGGAATCTACCATAGGCATCAAGATGGCCATTTTTCAAAAACCACCCAAACTATCTCGACTTGACCAATCCTTGCAACCAGAGACTCTCAAGGTTATGATCATCCAACCCACCAAAAAGAATTTGAAAATTCAAATGTTTATCTCTTGCGGCCATTTGATCGAACATTTAACAAGCACGGTACAAACCTACCAACTATACATTGTTTTGATCAATCTTGTGATCATCTCTGTACCATACTAAGCCTCCACTACTTGCCCACGATCACCCTAGTACTAGCTCATGCAATTGAGCCTCTCTCACTCGCCCAAATGACTAGTGCCAGCCCGTACCCGAGCATGCCATGCCGACCGGACATGGACGCGATGCTACACGCTTCGCCGCCCTCGCCCATGATGTCTAGGAGATAGCCCTGACCTCACCGCACCCGCCAGTGTACGCCTCGGCCAACAACAGCCAGTGGAGACGCCAGCGCAGTCGCGCCCATTTACTTTTTCTGCCATGCTAGGCGCACGCCAGAGCGCCGAGCAATCCCGCACAACCACGCCGTGCCTCGCTCCCAAACATGCTTGTTTGACGCCGCGTGACCTATGACCACTATACGCCGTGATCAACGCCCGCGGTACCCGAGTGGAGCATGGACATCCCCGACCGATAGAGACCGCGCCTCGTCGTGCCACTATGCGCATGATGATCACCAAGGAGCACCGCGTTGACCTACACCCTCCGCCATGCCTGTAGCACACTGTATTGAAGTCGCCGATGAGCCTGAGCCATGACCCGATGCTCCCCTCGCTAAGGTATAAATAGAACTCTCCCCTTGCCTCAAAACACATCCCACTCGACTCACCTCTCACCCAGCAAGCCCTCTGACCCATCACCAGAGCAAGCCGAGAAGTGCAGCGCCGAAATTTCACTAGAGCTCGCCGCTGCGGTGGTGGAGCGGAGCCATTGCTAGAAGACGCCCGAGGAGCTGCCGCGACCACCATTCGAACCGCCATCATCTACCAGCTCGTTCGCCCGCACCGCCGTACCTAGCCGGAGCCCTAGTAAGGCCCCGACGATCCCCACCGTAGAGCTAGGGTTGATTCCCCCACGCACCATGCGACGGAGACGATGATGCTGAGCCATTGATCGCACTCTAATCATGCGGCCCAGATTAGCGCGTACCGCTTCACGTTAGAATAGCCACTGACAGGTGGGGCCAGCGTAAGTGCAGCCCGCTGCGTGCGCGCCGTGCAGTTGGGTCGGCCCAATATCGTTCTCGCGCGTGCCCGGCAATTCAAATTTAGATTTTTCCTTTTACTCCAAAACCCTATTCTGTAGTGGATTTCAAAATTGAATTAAAGGAGATTTACTAAACCAAATTGCATGATTCCAATTTTTTAGAAAAGAAATGAAAATCTCTAAACACTCCCACTGGATTCAAACAGTTTGAATTTATAGATCACCTATAGTAAAAATAACAAGACAATGACTTTTCCAACTTTAAACATTTTTCTAAAATCAACCATAAATGCTTTTGAGTTGATTCCAATTCCAAAAAATCACATTTTCCATGCTCTATCTGGATATGTAAAAATATTTAGTTTTACATGCAGTAGTCATGGGCTCATATTAAAAGAATGCTATATAGCCATTTCTAGGCCTTTTTAATTATATTAAATAGCAATATTAAACTTTGTAATATATGCCATCTACTTTAATTCACATTCCCAAGTATTGGAATATGTGGTGATGATATGTGTCAACATGATCCCATATGTTATAATTGAAGAATATTAAATCTTAAGTATTTTTCAATGAGTAGAAATTGCATTTCTAAAATAAGATAAATAAGGCCATGTCAATATTTCACGTTGTGATTTAGATGATGCTAGATCATCTAGTGTGAGCCCTTGTGTGCTAAATAGAAGTAGTTAAGTATTGTTTGGTGATTGTGTACCTTGTAATTATTTATAGATGCTAGTACCAACCCGGGCTACAAGGAGGAAGAATTCTACAAAGAAGAAGAGGAGCACTTCAACAACTGTACCAACCAAGGTAAGCTTAACTATGCAAGCTCAACTATGCATGCTATTGTGATGCACCCTTGATTATACCAATCCCAAGTTTTTACCTACAAGCTTTATTCTTCCCTTTACCAAAGTTTCTTGAATAGTTAATTATTGGTGATTGGTGGAAAATAAGATAGATTCTATTAAGAGCATGGAACTAGTCTGGGGTAGTTACACTTGATTAGCACCCCTTAATAGTGACACCCTCATTCATAGTTGCTAGTGCTAAACTAATATTGATCACTTTAGATGGGAACACTTGGAGCAAATGATTATGAAAACCTTAGAATGATGATTCATTCTATTGAAATGTTTTGACATGGGTTATGAAACCCAATGACTTGAAAATGATGATGAACGAGGCATGTGCCTTGACTTTGAATAAAAACTGATGGTTGGGTTCGGATGCGATACCATTCTAACATTACCATACAACCACAATTCCTGATTTGGGTAGGGCTTAACTAGAAGTTTATGTGTCTTAGTATGGGTTCCCTTGCGGAAAGAGGTTAAGCTGAGGCTACCTCGTGACTATGAATGTCCACCTATGCAGTTCCCGGGATGGCGGATGGCCATGACTGGGAGGCCAAGCTCATAGGGGAGGTGCTTATACTAGGGTGTGTAATTGAAAGGTTAGGACTGATTATCCGTTTACCAAGTATGATGATTCAGGGCTATCCCTGACGAATGTATTTAATTTTGTGGTGAAAGTGTACCACCTCTACAGAGTGTCATACTATTCGAATAGCCGCGTCCACGGTCATGGACAGTTGGAGTGGCCATACTGTTTCGTTGTCAGATGTTTTCAAAATGACTCGTGACTTGAAATATGACTTTAACTTGACCACAACAAAGTTGTGGAAATGAAAACTAGGTTCCCACCTGAGTAATCTAGAGAACTAAAATAGGTTTTTACTACTAAGTACTTCTGAAACAAAACTAGCTTATTGCAAACAATCCTAGAGCTTAGGATTACTATTAGAATTGTCTTACTTACATTAGTGATAGTTTGTGAGTACTTTAAGGGTGCTCATGGCTTTGACCCTGGCTATTCCCATGGCCAGATAATGAGGAGGACTATCTGAAGGATGGACAACAGGATTTCTACGATAACTAGGATCATCTCCCATCATCAGCATTACCTGTGACAATGAAGATGGAGTCTCTACTATGTT
The DNA here is from genome assembly GCA_023614405.1 of Avena insularis. Classification (NCBI taxonomy): domain Eukaryota; kingdom Viridiplantae; phylum Streptophyta; class Magnoliopsida; order Poales; family Poaceae; genus Avena; species Avena insularis. The sequence continues at coordinate 240,421,517 of CM042694.1, read as the reverse complement.
TATTTCTTCTGCTTTGATGTGTATTAATACTTGATCATGAGATCAACTATCTGTAAGACTATTATGGTTTGTAATGGATGATGTACTGTGCTATCAGTTCTGTTATGTCCCGCAAAAATGGTATTCCTAGGATTGTGATGTACAGCATAACAAGCATCTGGACTTAAAATTCCGGGTGTTGACAAGTTGGTATCAGAGCCATCCTGACCATAGGAGACCCTAGTTAGAATGGACGTCTGAAAACCTTAGTTTCAAAACAAAGGAAGTGAGTATTTATGAAAACCTATTCTCACTCTTATCCTTGAGATTCTTTCAAAAAGAGTTCACATGTTCCTTAAAATTCTTGCAATCCTACATAAAATTTGACACACTTGATCACCTCACTAATTTACTCATCTTAATTTCTTATAGGTGGAAGTCAAGTACAGAATGTTCTATCAGCTGGGCAACGGAGGAGAGCTCATCTTCGAGAGGGACTTAGGTCAGCTAGCGGAGTTTCTCGGACGCCCGCATCCCGAGTTCTTTGGAGCGCAACTCAGTGATCAGCCAGGAGGAGAACTGCAGTGGTTGATCGCTGCAGATCTGAGAGGAAAGATGGAGGCACCCACCTCGGAGAAGATACAGTTCACTTTGAGGGAGAACAACTGGCTAGATGGACTAGCTAGAGCAATGAAGGAAGCACTTGCCCGTCTATGTGGGAAGAATATCAATCAGATCATTGGCACTTGCTTTGCTCACGATGCAAGATGTGATTCTATGGGACAGCCCTTGTCCATGCTAGCACACCCGAAGCTGAAGCACCATGTGGATCACCTCGACTTCATGCTGCACGAGACTCAGAAGGAGTTGGACAACGCCCGTGCCTACGCCAACCAGAAGCACATTGTTGCAACAGAGAAGAACCAAATCCTCGCCATCCTAGCTAAGGAGCACAAGACACTTCGTCATCAGCGTGCCAAGAAGGACCGCATCATTGCTTGCCTCCGCCAGAAGGTGGCAACCCTTGAAGAAACCATCCATGACCAAGAAATTCAGCTTGAGGAGAAGGAAGACGAAGGTGAAGATATTTGTGGGGATATCAGTTCTTACCTCAGTGACGATGACGACTATCTGGAGGACATCAACATGGAGTTCCACACCGATGAGGAGGACGCCGATTTTCTAGATGATGAAGAACCCACCAGTTTCGATGAGGAGTAGTCGCACTAGAGCATTGTCGTAGGTGTGAGTTTGTATCCGGTCCCAATGTACCGTAGAATGATATAATGGTTCTTAAAACCATCTTCTTGGTAGTTCTGATGATGTGTTGTTTGGAATGTGTTGCTTGGAATGAATGAACAAGAGTTGTGGTTTTCAAACCTTAGAAATACTCAAATTTAATGCTTTTGAACCATACCCATAAGCCATAGAAATTTCCCTCTTGTCTTATGATCTACCTCAATCTTCAGATGACTCACGGCAACCCCGGTGGTAGCAGCTCATCCTAGGATCCAATGCTTTAGATTCTGCAAATGCTTGTATCAAATCGAGAAGCCGATAGAGCCTAGTGTCAAGCCAATCTCGTCACTCTTCAGCAGATCGCCCAACTGGCACACAACAACCAAGGCCATGGAAACCAGGATCACCATGGATCTAAGATAAAGAACTTTAAAAACACTAATCCTCCTATGTTTAGCAAATCTGAAGAGCCCGTAGATGCAGATGACTGGCTGCAGTCAATGGAGAACAACTTGGAAGTTGCACGAGTAGATGTTGTGGAGAAAGTACTGATTGCCACCCACTATCTGGCATGTTATGCAAGATCATGGTGGAACAACACTCGTACAATGAACAGAGGGCAAATAATGACTTGGGAGGAATTCAAGATCAAGTTCAGCAGGACTCGTGTGCCCCCAAGTTTGATCAAGTGGATGAGGGATGAATTCAGGGAGTTGAAGCAAGGAAGAATGATTGTGGTGGAATACCATGATAGATTTCTATCTCTGGCTAGGTATGCCCCCAATGAGATCGACACTGAGGCAAAGAAGAAGGAAAGATTCCTGAATGGCCTGCATGATGAGATGCAGACAGTGTTAGTCAACATCCCTTTTGATGACCTAGAAGCACTAGTGGATTCTCCTATCCAGATGGAAGGAAAGATCAATCAAGCCAGTGAGAACCGCAAGCATCGTATGATGCACCAGCTTGGACCCCAACATACGCTGAAGTATCGCCCCAGCTCGTCTGCAGGATTTGCACCAAGAAAAAACATGCCACCTATGTCCCGTCCGAACTTTCCCAATCGTGGCAGAGGAAACCCAAGGCCCGGAGGTCACAACAACAACAACAACAACAACAACACCAGCAACCCCCATAACTTCAACCGTGCACCACCAAGGTCCACCAACCACAACAACAACAACAATACTACCCCAAGGACTGGAAGCAATGATGTGCCTATTGTCGGGAAGGCAAACCAATGATAACCTGCTTTGAATGTGGAGTTACGGGTCACTACTCCAATGAGTGCCCCAAGAAGCTTGCTGCAGCCACCAATGTCACTGCACCTGCCCATCATCATCACTGTGTCCAGCCTGGAAAGAGGTTTGCCCCAGGCAACCCGCACAACCGTACCGGTCGTCTGTTCCACATTAATATGGAAGAAGCCCAAGAAGCGCCAGATGTCGTGCTGGGTATGTTTTCTGTTAACTCAATACTTGCAAGAGTGTTGTTTGATTCTGGAGCATTACACTCGTTTGTTACAGAAGAATTTGCATGCACTAGTAAGATTCAACCAACAAATTTGAAGCATGTTATGATAGTTCAAATACCTGGGTCAACCACCAAAGCTAGAAAAATTTGCAAGGCCGTGCCTATCAGAATACATGGAATGGATTTTTATGCCAATTTAATAGTACTTGGAACAAAAGGTTTGGAAGTAGTACTAGGAATGGATTGGATGTCGAAACATCAGGGATTAATAGACTATGCCAAGAAAGCCATAACCATGACCAGTAGCACCGGAGTATCAGTAGAGCATGTGTCTAAGACGTTGCCTCGTCAATTCAAATGCAACAAGAGTTTAGTCCAATCAACCCAAGACCAAGTTAGAGTAGTCTGCGAATACCCCGATGTGTTCCCAGATGAATTACCGGGTATGCCCCCGGATCGGTATATCGAGTTTATCATTGAATTAGTTCCTGGAACTGGACCCATAGCTCAGGGACCCTATAGTATGAACCTAGCTGAATTAGTGGAGCTAAAGAAGCAACTTGATGACATGTTGGGGAATGGTCTGATACAACCAAGTGCATCGCCATGGAGATCACCTGTTTTGTTTGTGGATAAGAAAGATGGTGCCAACTGTTTGTGTATGGATTACCGGAAGATGAATGACGTCACCATCAAGAACAAGTACCCATTGCCGAAGATAGAAGATCTGTTTGATCAGCTGACTGGTGCTAGAGTGTTTTCTAAGGTTGATCTTAGGACTGGTTATCATCAATTGAAGATCCATGCAACGGATATCCCAAAGACTGATTTCACTACCAGATATGGATTGTATGAGTACAATGTCATGTCATTTGGATTGACCAATGCCCCTGCTTATTTCATAAAACTCATGAATAAGATTTTTATGAACTTCTTGGATAAGTTTGTCGTTGTTTTTATCGATGATATTCTGATCTATTCCAAGTCGGAAGAGGATCATGAGCAGCACCTAAGACCAATCCTTGAAACCCTTAGAGAGCATTAGTTGTATGCCAAGTTTAGCAAATGTGAGTTCTGGTTAAAGGAGGTAGGATTCCTAGGACATATCTTGTCAGCAGGAGGAGTTGCCTCCGATCCCGCCAAGATTAAGGATGTTGAAGAATGGAAATCCCCAACCACTCAAACCGAAGTCCCCGCATTTCTTGGATTAGCTAGATATTACCACAAGTTCATTGAAGGATTTTCAAGCATCGCAAGGCCGATGACCCAGCTGTTGAAGAAAGACAAGAAGTTTGAATGGACGAACAAATGTGAAGCAAGTTTTGAAGAGCTCAAGAAGACATTGATTTCAGCCCCAATTTTGATCATGCCGGATATCATGAAGCCTTTTGATGTATTTTGTGATGCATCCAAGATTCGTCTCGGATGTGTGTTGATGCAAGAAGGAAAAGCAATATCATATCTGTCCCGACAACTGAAGCAACATGAGCAGAATTATCCCACCCATGACTTAGAACTGGCAGCCATAGTTTTAGCCTTGAAGACATGGCGTCATTACCTCATGGGTAACCGGTGTGAGATTTACTCGGATCACAAGAGTCTGAAGAATATTTTCACCTAGAAGGAGCTGAATATGAGGCAACGGATACGGATAGAGTTAATCAAGGATTATGACCTTGACATTCACTACCACCCCGGCAAGGCCAACATGGTAGTGAATGTCTTAGTAGACTACCGTGTAGGTTAAACATCATGATTAAGGAAAACCAGCCAAGTTTGCATGAGGAGTTGCAGAATTTTAGAATGAGCTAGTTAGGGAAGGATTCCTAGCCAGTATTGAACTTCAACCCACTTTGATCAGTCAGATAAAGGAAGCTCAGAAAGGGAATGCCAGTATCAACGGAATTAAGCATCGTATCAGTACAGGGAAGGTACCCGGATTCATGGAAGATGAAGAAGGCATTATGTGGTATAAAGGATGTATTTGTGTGGCCGCAGATTCAAAGTTGAAGCAAGTCGTTTTGTAGGAAGCCCGTGATACTCTTTATTCTATTCATCCGAGAGGAACGAATATGTATCAGGATTTGAAGGAGCAATTTTGGTGGCACAAAATGAAGAAGGAAGTCGGAATCTATATCGCCATGTGTGATATCTGTCAAATAGTCAAAGCAGAACACCAGCGACCCGCTAGACTTTTGCAGCCATTGCAAATTCAGGAATGGAAATGGGATTCAGGGTGAATGGATTTCATCACCGGTTTGCCTACATCTAGTAGGGGAAATGACTCTATTTGGGTCATAGTAGATAGACTGTCCAAAGTAGCTCATTTCATACCCGTCAAGACCACTTATCAAAGCTCGAAGCTGGCAGAGTCGTACATTGCTAGAATAGTCAGTCTGCATGGAACCCCCAAGACAATTGTGTCAGATCGAGGAACCTAGTTTACCTCAAGGTTTTGGAAGAAAGTCTAAGAAGGATTAGGAACCAAACTGAACTTCAGCACAGCTTATCACCCACAGACCGACGGAAAAATGGAAAGAGTAAACCAGATACTAGAAGATATGTTGAGAGCCTGTGTATTGGAATATGGATCGAAATGGGAAGATTGTCTGCCTTTCACAGAATTCTCTTACAACAACAGTTATCAAGACAGTTTGGAAATGGCCCCATTTGAATTTTTGTATGGAAGGAAGTGCCATACCCCCTGAATTGGTCGCAAGTAGGAGAGAGTTAGATATTTGGACCAGACTTCCTAAGAGAAGCCGAAGAGAAGGTTCACAAGATCCGTGAACACCTCAAGTCTTCTCAATCCAGACAGAAGAGTTACACTGACAAAAGACGTCGAGACCTAACCTTCAATATCGGAGACTTTGTGTATCTCAAAGTATCACCCTTGAAAGGAATGAAGCATTTTCAACTCAAAGGGAAGCTTGCACCCAGATATATCGAACACTTCAAGATTTGAAGTCACCGAGGAGAAGTATCCTATCAGCTAGAACTGCCTAAAGAGATGTCAGCTGTACATGATATGTTTCATATCTCGTTACTTAGGAAATGCTTAGAAGTTCCAGAGAAGACCGAAGTTTTCAAGAACTTCGATCATAGAGCCATGGATATCAACAAGGATTTAACTTATCGTGAAGTACCCATTCGTATTTTGGAAGAAGCCTTCAGAACCACCCAGACCAAAAGTATCAAGTTTCTCAAAATTCAGGGGAGCAACCATACTGAAGAAGAAGCCACATGCGAGCGAGAAGATTATATTAAGACTGGGTTTCCAAATCTCTTTAGTTCCTAGTTTTTCTTGAATCTCGGGACGAGATTCTGTTTAAGGAGGGAGGGTTTGTAACATCTCAAAAATATTAAAAGGTGAATATCATTTTCCAATCAACCAAAATTAGGGTTAACAAAATCTTTACTATTAAAAACTATATGAATGCAAGTGTGTGTGTTGTTAATGATATATGAATGCATGCTATGCCATGTTTGTTTGTTGTATATGATGGGAATTAGTTTAAAGATCAAAACAACATCATCTAGGTCAAATCAAAACCAAACCAAATCAAAATAAAATCAAATTATAAAGCATATGACCTAATGGTCATTTTTGCCAATATTAACACTTAGCTCACTTGGAGCATCTCTATTAAATGATTTCAAACAGAAACAATTCCATCTCTTTTCTAACCTTGTAGACCAAGTGACAATGAACACAAGTGAGCTTTCAAAACTTACAGAAACAAATTCAAATTCTTTTGGAGGGCATTTCAAAATGGAATCTACCATAGGCATCAAGATGGCCATTTTTCAAAAAGCATCCAAAGTATCTCCACTTGACTAATCCTTGCAACCAGAGACTCTCAAGCATATGATCATCCAACCCACCAAAAAGAATTTGAAAATTCAAATGTTTATCTCTTGTGGCCATTTGATCGAACACTTAGCAAGCATAGTACAAACCTACCAACTATACACTGTTTTGATCAATCTTGTGATCATCTCTGTACCACACTAAGCCTCCACTACTTTCCCAGGATCACCCTGGTACCAGCCCATGCAATTGAGCCTCTCTCACTCGCCCAAATGACTAGTGCCAGCCCGTACCCGAGCATGCCATGCCGGCCAGACATGGACGCGACGCTACATGCTTCGTCGCCCTCGCCCATGATGTCTAGGAGATAACCCTGACCTCACCGCACCCACTAGTGTATGCCTCGGCCAACGACAACCAGTGGAGACACCAGTGCAGCCGCACCCATTTACTCTGTCCGCCATGCCGAGCGCACGCCAGAGCGCCGAGCAATCCCGTGCAACCACGCCGTGCCTCGCTCTCTCCTTGTTTCAATGCATTTGCCGTGACGCCAGCCACCTCCTAGACACGCCCGTTTGACGTTGCGCGACCTGTGACCACCGTACGCCGTGAAGAACGCCCGCGGTACCCGAACAGAGCATGGACATCCCCGACCAATAGAGACTGCGCCTCGCCGTGCCACTGTGCGCATGATGATCGCCAAGGAGCACCGCATCGACCTACACCCTCCGCCATGCCTGTAGCACACTGTATCTACGTCGCCGACGAGCCCGAACCATGCCCCGACGCTCCCCTCGCCGAGGTATAAATAGACCCCCTCCCCTTGCCTCATAACACACCCCACTCGACTCACCTCTCACCCAGCAACCCCTCTGACCCATCACCGGAGCAAGCCGAGAAGTGCAGCGCTGGAATTTCACCAAAGCTCGCCGCTGCGGTGGTGGAGCGGAGCCATCATTAGAAGCCGCCCCAGGAGCTGCCGCGACCACCATTCGAACTGCCATCGTCTACCAGCTCGTTCGGCCACACCGCCGTACCTAGATGGAGCCCTGGTAACTCCCCAACGACCCCCACCATAGAGCTAGGGTTGATTCCCTCGTGTGCCATGTGACGGAGACGATGACGCTGAGCCGTTGATCGCGCTCTAATTGTGCGGCCCAGATTAGCGTGTACCGCTTCGCGTTTGAATAACCGCTGACAGGTGGGGCCAGCGTAAGTGCACCCTGCTGCGTGCGCGCCGTGCAGTTGGGCCAGCTCAATATTGTTCCGGCGCGTGCCCAGCAATTCAAATTTAGATTTTTTCCTTTTACTCCAAAACCCTATTCAGTAGTGGATTTCAAAATTGAATTCAAGGAGATTTAGTAAACCAAATTGCATGATTCCAATTTTGTTCGAAAGGAAATGAAAATATCTAAACACTCCCACTAGATTCAAATAGTTTGAATTTATATACCACCCATAGTAAAAATAACAAGATAATGACTTTTCCAACTTCAAACATTTTTCTAAAATCAACCATAAATGCTTTTGAGTTGATTCCAATTCTCAAAAATCACATTTGCCATGCTCTATCTAGATATGTAAAAATATTTAGTTTTGAATGCAGTAGTCATGGGCTCATATTAAAAGAATGCTATATAGCCATTTCTAGGCCTTTTTAATTATATTAAATAGCAATATTAAACTTTGTAATATATGCCATCTACTTTAATTCACATTCCCAAGTATTGGAATATGTGGTGATGACATGTGTCAACATGATCCCATATGTTATAATTGAAGAATATTAAATCTTAAGTATTTTTCAATGAGTAGAAATTGCATTTATAAAATAAGATAAATAATGTCATGTCAATATTTCATGTTGTGATTGAGATGATGCTAGATCATCTAGTGTGAGCCCTTGTGTTGTAAATAGAAGTAGTTAAGTATTGTTTGGTGATTGTGTACCTCGTATTTATTTATAGACGCTAGTACCAACCCGGGCTACGAGGAGGACGAATTCTACGAAGAAGAATAGGAGCACTTTGACAACTGTACCAACCAAGGAAAGCTTAACTATGCAAGCTCCACTATGCATGCTATTGTGATGCACCCTTGATTATACCAATCCCAAGTGTTTACCTACAAGCTTTATTCTTCCCCTTACCAAAGTTTCTTGAATAGTTAATTATTGGTGATTAGTGGAAAAGAAGATAGATGCCATTAAGAGCATGGAACTAGTCTGGGGTAGTTACATTTGATGAGCACCCCTCAATAGTGACACCCTCATTCATAGTTGCTAGTGCTAAACTAATATTGATCACTTTAGATGGGAACACTTGGAGCAAATGATTATGAAAACCTTAGAATGATGAGTCATTCTATTGAAATGTTTTGACATGGTTTATGAAACCCAATGACTTGAAAATGATGATGAATGAGGCATGTGCCTTGACTTTGAATAAAAACGGATGGTTGGGTTTGGATGCGATACTATTCCAGCTTTACCATACAACTACAATACCTAATTTGGGTAGGGCTTAACTGGAAGTTTATGTGTCTTAGTATGGGTTCCCTCGCGGAAAGAGGTTAAGCCGAGGCTACCTCATGACTATGAATGTCCATCTATGCAGTTCCCGGGATGGCGGATGGCCATGGCTGGGAGGCCAAGCTCATAGGGGAGGTGCCTATACTAGGGTGTGTAATTGAAAGGTTAGGATTGATTATCCGCATACTAAGTATGATGATTCAGGGTTATCCCTGACGGATGTATCGAATTTTGTGGTGAAAGTGTACCACCTCTACAGAGTGTTAAACTATTCAAATAGCCGCGTCCGCGGTCATGGACAGTTGGAGTGGCCATATTATTCCGTTGTCAGATGTTTTCAAAATGACTCGTGACTTTAAATATGACTTTGACTTAACCACAACAATGTTGTGGAAATGAAACTAGGTTCCCACCTGAGTAATCTAGAGAACTAAAATAGGTCTTTAGTACTAAGTACTTCTGAAACAAAACTAACTTATTGCAAACAAGCCTAGAGCTTAGGATTCCTATTAGAATTGTCTTACTTACATTAGTGATAGTTTGCGAGTACTTTAAGAGTACTCATGGCTTTGTCCCTGGCTATTCCCATGGCTAGACTATGAAGAGGATTATCCGGAGGACGAACAGCAGGATGTCTATGATAACTAGGATCATCTCCCATCGTCAGTATTGCCTATGACAATGAAGATGGAATCACTACAATGTTTATTTCTGCTACTTTGATGTGTATTAAGACTTGATCATGAGATCAACTATCTGTAAGACTATTATGGTTTGTAATGGATGATGTACTATGCTATTGATTCTGTTATGTCTCGTAAAAATGGTATTTCTGGGATTGCGATGTACGGCATAACAGGCATCTGGACTTAAAAATCTGGGTGTTCACATGTGCCTCCCTCTTTGATGGCTATTTTGCAGGAATTCAAGGATGTGTTCCCCAAAGAGCTCCCACATGGACTACCTCCTCTTCGCGGAATTGAGCATCACATTGACCTCATACCCAGCGCACCACCAAACTGTGCTTCCTTACCACACGAACCTTGAAGAGACGAAGGAGATCAAACGCCAAAATAACCACTTCATCTCCAAAGGTTTGATCCAAGTAGGCACAAGCCCAAGTGCTGTATCCGTGATTCTTGTCCCGAAAATGGATGATATGTTACAATTGTGCATGGACTGCCATCCAATCAATGCTATAACCATGCTCTATCGACATTTAATACCATGTCTTGATGACATGCTTGATGAATTGAGTGGAGCCAATATTTTCTCGAAAATTGATCTTCATAGTGGTTACCATCAAATACACATGGCGGAAGGTCATGAGTGGAAAACCACCTTAAAGACCAAACTTGGTCTCTATGAATGGTTAGTCATGCCATTTGGCCTATCTAATGTCCCATCCACCTTCATACACCTTATGAATCATATTTTGAGATCTCTCATTGGAAAAAGTGTGGTAGTCTACTTTGACGATATTCTTGTCTATAACAAGTCACTTGAAGAGCATGTTATACATGTTAAGGAGTTTTTTCAAATCCTCTGAAATGAAAAGCTTTATGCTAATCTCTCCAAGTGCACTTTTGCTAGAGACAAGTTCATTTTTCTTGGTTTTGTTGTCTCTTCGAATGGTATTGAAGTCCACATTTCCAAGGTCAAAGACAAATGAGATTGTCCTATCCCACCAATGTGAGTGAACTTCTAAGCTTTCATGGATTGGCCAGTTTCTATCGTTGGTTTGTGAAAGATTTCTCTATTATTGCTTTTCCTCTAAACGAATTAACCAAAAAGAATATTACCTTCGTTTGGGGCAAAGCACAACAAAGGGCCTTTAATGAACTCAGTAAGAGGCTCACCGAAGCACCTCTCCTTGCTTTACCAGATTTCACAAAAACTTTTGGGATAGAGTGTGACACTAGTGGTATTGTCATTGGAGGAGTCCTCATGCAGAATGGATGTCCTGTAGCGTACCATAGTGAGAAACTTGATGGCGCACGCCTTAACTATCCGATTTATGACAAAGAGCTTTTTGTCTTAGTTCATGTTCTTCAAGTTTAGCAACGTTACCTTCGGCCTAAGGAATTTATCATACATCCTGACCATGAGTCATTGAAATACCTCAAATGCCAAGCCAACTTGAGTAAAAGGCATGCTAAGTGGGTTAAATTCAAGGAGTGTTTTCCCTATATTATCAAGCACAAGAAATGCGAGGATAATGTAGGTGTGGACACCTTGTCTCGCATGAACACAAGCCTCCTTACGCGCCTCAAAGTAAATGTGCTGGGTCTTGATGATATCAAAACTTTGTATGCTTCTGAACCATTCTTTAGACCAATATTTGCAAAGTGTTCAACTCAAAAAGGATTTGATGACTTCTATTTCTAGAATGGTTTTATCTTTAAACAAAACAATCTTTGCATTCCGAAGTCATCTCTCCAAATTTTGCTTCTCCAAGAGTCCCATGGTGGAGGACTTTGAAGGAGATATGCCCTAGAGGCAAATAATAAATGGATTTTATTATCATATCTCAGTTAGTTCGTAATAGTTTCACATTGTGCTATAACTGTATCAAGTGGAAACAATGATACAGGTGTGGTATGAAACAAACCAAGTCCCTAGTAGCCTCTATTCATACTAGTTCGTTGGGCAGTTGATGATCAAGGTTCCTAATCATGGAGCTTTTATGCCAGTTGACAACAAGGTCATATCATTGGCGAATGATGTGATCGACATTACCCAAAGATTGTGACACAATCAAGTCACAAGAGTTCATTGTTGCAATAGTTATAAATGTAGTCTCCTTCTCCTTAGACCGTGAGATCATATTAATCACTATCTTCCGAGGCTGCCTTAACTGCATCAAACGTCACTCGGTGAAACGGTGATTATAAAGGTGCACGTTAGGTATTTCAGAGGAATAGTTGAGGCGTATGAATCAAGACCGGGATTTTTTCACCCAGGTGACGGGTAAGATACATAAGGCTGACTTGGTGAGATTACATCCATAATGTTGCAACATGTGACTAGGTCAATATGATGTAATATCATGGGAACAAGTAAAATAGAACTTGTCGGTAACGAGATTGAACAAGGTATGTGATACCAATGACCAGATCATGTACAAGTTGTATCGAAGAAACAAAGGGAATTGGACTCAATGTTTTACGGTTCAAATGTCAGTGTCATAATGGAATGCACATGGGTCATTATGGTCATCTTGGTCCCGCTATTGATCATTCATGGGATCATGTTTGTGCCATTCCCGAGCCATGGGGAAATACACTTAAGGGTACGATGAGCTAGAGATCCTCTGTAAGTTGGAATTGCAGTAGAGAAAGAGAAAGCTGGAATCGTTCCGAAGAGAGATCAGAAGTTGTTCCGAGAAAGAAAGAAAGGAAAGGACCGAATTTTTTTCCAGATAAATGGCAATTTACAATATGCATTTATCATATGTTAATTTTGAATTAATATATACTAAATAAATATTTAAATTAAAGTTTATTGGGAAACTTCCTAATTAGACTCAAATCCCGGAGGGAATTGACATAGGAGAAAGTCACCTGAAAGGAAACAACAAAAATGGCAGCAAACAGACTTTTGGGCTATTTTTGACACATCCCATGCAGGCGTAGGCGCCAAGCACCATGTGAGTGGATGGTAACTGGCTTCCGCTCATATGCCATTACCAGCTGGCCCACCCGGGCGGCAGTGAGGGCAGGAGCTCGGGCTAGGGCACAGGCGCAAGGTGGGCCGCAATGAAGCCCACCCATCAACTACTCTCAACCGGGTCATCCGCCTCGGCCGCTTTCATGCCATGTGTGGTGGCCGGCCCAACCGGGATAGTGTTGCCACCACTGCGGGATGGTAGGCCATGAGCGCTATGGCCAGCCCACCCGGCTAGTGCTGTTTTTGCTATGCTGCTTGCTGGGCCACACTGCGGGTGGCTCATCTGGGGGCATCTGCTAGCCCAGATGGCTATAGTCCCCTTTTTCTTATTTCCCTTTAATTCTTTAGTCTCACATGGGGCACCTAATGGAGAGGAAACAACCCCTTCTGCCTATATAAAGGGTTCCCCATGGGTGGGAATAAATACAACAAACAATCTCTCTCTAGTTGTATCCTTGTGTTGGCACGGTCCCAAGAAAGGACCGTATGCGCTAGAGACGGCACACCTATAGCATGCCATTGTGTTGTAGGGATTCCAAGCCGAAGATCTACTTCCGCACTCTTGACAGGGATCAAGGAAGCCGGAGGTCATCATCATACATTGTATGTGTATGAAACCTCGAGGGTGCTGCACTTGTGGAATCTTGGATGCCGTGAGCCGGACTGTTGCACGATGGAGCAAGAGGTGACTTGCGAGGAGCTTCGTGACCTTGAGGTCATCTACGAGCACATCTACATCAATCACGTTCCCCTCGGAACGTGAACCGCTTTTGGACTACAAGGGATGTATCTGAAACCTCAACCGTTACTACATTACTTCTTGATAGATCTTGGGCAATTAGGGCATTCCAACATAGGAAATTTTTTGTTTTCTGCTGTGGAAACCTTCAGTGGTATCAGAGTCGATCTATGCGTAGGAGTGCTATACAGCAAGTACGCACAAGGATTGTACGGGCATTTATCCTCTAGTTGTTACCCTCTAACGTGTACTTGTTTATATCACAGTATTTTCTAATGAAGCGATCCGGACCGACCTTACACGTAATCTTACGCGAGACTGGTTCCACGCTCGACATATGCCTTTTCTCGTATAAGTGGCTAGCGAGTGTCTGTCTCTCATTCAATAGTTGATATAGCATTTATAAAGGAGGGCCCCGAAAGGGGTGTAGTAGAGACAATTGTTGGATGTGGTTAGAAAGTTCGTAGATTAGAAATGGTTCTTTTACGAAAGTCCTAACAGCCACGTAAAACTTGCAAAAGATAAGATAGAGGCGTCTAACTTTATTTCGTAGGAGGGCTTTCGTTGTCATATGGTCTTGGTCGTTACGAAGGTAAAGTAGTTTACTTTTGTATTACTAAGTAGTATAGTAATAGTCATCGTTCCGATGGGTGACCCGCTGGTGACGTCATGGACTTGGTGTCAAACAAGTGGCAAGATGGAGATCATGCCGGAGCACTTGATGGAGATCAAGGCGGAAGAAAGACCATATCGTATCACAATGTACATGTTATGTTGATACCTGTTATTCATCTTATTGTGTGCTAGTATTAGATACTCAATGGTAGCATATTAGATAAGATGATCCCTAATAATTCCAATGATAGTGTTCCCCTTTGTGTGTGCACCACTAAAAAAGTTCTATGTCATGAGGCACGCCATGGCGACCGGGTGTAAGACATATCTGCGTTCGCATACGGTGGGTGTAAGCCATGTTGCACTTCAACACACACAAGTTAGTTTTTATTGGCAAGCCTAGCATGATAGACATGGCCTCCGAACACAAGATATCGAAAGGTCGAGCACGAGTCACATGAATGATGTGATTAACATTGGGGAATGTCTACCTTTGAAACTACATCGCTGGCCATGACAACCGGGGGTGGTGTAGCATATTAGAATTATGTGATCGCTAAAATCATCCAGGGACAATTTTAGTGGGAGCTCAGTTATGAATTGAACTCATATTATGAACTTAGTCTAGATGTCTATTTGCAAATATCTTAGTAGATCATGTCCTATCCCATTGAGGTCCTTTGCGGCCATGGGAAATTTCTTGCTTGATGTGGAACTTAGCAGAAGGGTCTAACTTCATAAATTAATACCCATGCCTAAGGGATATCCTCGTAATTAGATAATCTTCTCTTCTTGATACAATAACCATTAGTAGATAGTCTGATGACTCCGCAACAATTGTAGTGGAGGTCATGGATGAAATGGGTATATGTTAGATATACACATTATAAATGTAATCCATGCAAAACTCGTTGCAGTTCACAAGTATTTGATACTTGTCCTGGTTTGTGAAAACATGACTGTCTACTTGAGAATTACTAGAAATGAGGCAATGTGTCTTGATGAAGGCAAGAAAAATAGTTGATGACCGACATCACCCCTTTCCTCAAAGTTTATCATTTGGATTAGTGGACTTGAATATAATTTTGTAATCCTTGTATGTGTGTCTTGCTCTTGGCGATATGATTATTCATATGAATAAGTTACAAGCCAATTGTACTATTCTTATGAATAATACCTTTATGGTTACATTACAATTAGAAATGAGTTATTCTCATCACTATGTTAATGATAATAGTTTAAGCTTTTATAAAGGGTTAAAATGCTAAAGCATATCCAAAGTTTATTAATGACATGACAATATTGTTTAAGTCATGGTGGTTATTGCATGTTTTTCATTCTAAATGAAAATTGAGGTCTTAGATATTTGATCTAGAGACTTTGCAAAACCATGCCTCGTTTAACAAAATGACTAAAACTCTGCATTCTGGTAAAATGGTGATATGTGAGGAAATGTAGAATCTTATACATAGTGATGTACCGTATTTTCAACAAATAGTGGAAATAATTATTTCATACTTAATTTTGGATTTAAGTGAATATAAGTATTTACTTAATGAAACATAAGTTTGAAATAGTTCAAATGATTTCAGAATGAAGAAGGATATTGATTTCAGAATGAAGAAGGATATTGAATGAAACATACCTATTCGATTTGATCGACATGACTAAAGTATTTAAGGTATGTTTTCGCATCAAAGGACATGTGAAAGATGTTTCACAAATTATGATAATTGGGCAAATTCAAAGTGTATTGAAATGCCTCAGTATCATAATCATTTTGTATTAGATACATATGGTCTAATATTATCTCTTATCAGGGTTATAGTTATCATTTAGAGTTAGAAATCGAAATGAGCGAACACTCGTTTGAAATACAACGGAACATCTAAAGATTCATGGAAACAACATCATAAGAGTTATGACATGTTTGAGTTTTTAGAGATTTCGATAATTCGAAATCGTGGCGAATAAACAAATCTTTGTAGTGTATTCTTAGGAGACTATAAATACATCTTCCACAAAGGAAAACCTGATGTTATCCTAAGTTACTATGTGTCTTGATGAAGATACATGTGGAAGAAAGTAAAAGATCAAAATAAGTTATTTGACCTTACCTCCTGATTGTTGAGTAGCGCAATGGAATTTGTTCCGTGAAACCAAACTCAATAAATAAAGGAGAAACTAATGATAATGATCATAAAGTTTCAGCGAATACTTTTACTAAAGAAAGTAGGATTCAACAATATATATTTTGCATGTTTGCAGAATTATATTATTGATTCACTTGTCATGTTATTTGAACATGACATACCTACAAACTACAAAGAAGCATGATGGACCTAAGTGCGAGAAATGACTAGGAGTCATAAAATCTTGTATTAAGTTACATTTAAGATTGCAAAGTAAAATGTTACCTAATCTCATTAAGTAAAGATGTTTACTTGATATTTCTAAATGACTGCAAAGTCATGAGAAGGAAATGAAACATAATGAAGGACATAAAGCTCGATTTGTCACAAAGCATATTTGGACAAATTCAAGGAGTTGACTACAAATGTAGTGATGGTTGAGTCTATTGGACTTACACCAGCAATATATGGATATTGGAATCTCATAGCTGGAATTCTCAGTTTGATGATGATCAAAGAATTTTGGAATGTCCAAGATTATTGAGAGGACCTGCATTTGAGTGGGAGCTAAGTAGCTTGGCTAAGGCATAATATGTAAGAGACATATTTTGAGTGGGAGCTAAGTGAAATCCCTGGATCTCATATATGGATGCCATATTTGAGTGGGAGCGTGATATCATTCTGAAATATGTGGATGACATATATGAATCATGTGATTGGAATTAATAACCTTTAAGTTAGTGGATATGGATGAAGTTGAACAAGTTATTAAACAATGAAATTAGTTGAGATAGATTGGTAAGTTTAATAAACATTATTGTCGAATGCTTCTTGGACTTAATTTTGAAGATGATCATCATATCCTAGACAAGATTCTAAAGTAGTTCAGAATAAAACTAGGTAAGAAATAAGTTCTTGCTTCTATGAAGCATTGAGTTAGTCTCAATATTACAACTATGGTTAAAACAAAGAAAGAGATGTGTTGCATCTCCTATACCTCAGTCATAGGTTCTTCCATACAACCATATTGTACACTCAACAAAATGTGACCCAAGGTTCTAGTTGGAAGAACAAGCTCTTAACTGTAAGAACATGTCTTGAGGTGATTCCCGAGTTAATCACTGAACCAGAATCAAGTTTTTCCTTGAATGGCAAGAAGAGAAGTTGGACACGTAGTTACATTTTTATGCACTAGGATCTACATAGATATAGAAGTATATTTTTTGGCTAAATAAGTTCGACTTCTACTAAGTGTGTTTCAAAGTTTACGTGAGAACCGTGAAAGTTAAATTGACTGATTGACCGTCATCACAAATACTAGTAGAACAAAGTCACACTCTACCGCCAAGCGAATACTTCAACACATTATGAGATAATGGTGTAAATGTCAAAATTAGGAAGACATTAATGATTTGCAGAAGACATAATGATCTCGTAAAACAAAACATGGCCAGGACATTTTTCATGAGCATGCATGATCAATAAACACATATGTGATATGGTTTATGATTAGTAAATGCGGGCTAGATTATTTGTACTCTAATTCAAGTGGGAGACTGAAGGTGATATGCCCTAGAGGCAAATAAGAAATGGATTTTATTATCATATCTATCGGAGTCCTAGCACTCAGGGTACCACAATCCTATGACCGATAGGCCCACCACCTGAGCCGCAACACCCTCCCAAAGCGGAGTCGTCCAGTGTAAGCGGCCTCAACAGGTAAACTCGAGGCTGCTACCTCCATAGAGGCCTTGCCCAGGTCCTCCACCCCATGTCATGGGACTATGGCTCGCCCGGGTCCCCAACAGGCCTCGGATGGTTCGGAGCATGCCCCAGGGGTGTGTTCGTAATCTCGTGGCGACAGGAAAGAAGAGGACAAAGCCCCGTAGGAAAAGCTAGGGCATGCTGGACCACGTCGGTAAGGAGGAGTTGGACCACTCCTTCTGGTGCAAAGCACCATGGACGTCACCCGTGCTAGTGAAGCTATCCCTTGCCATTTTGGTGCAAAGGGGACAAAGGAGTCTTCGGGTAGTGAAGGATGGCGCCAGGAGCTTCAGCTTTACAAAGGATCAGAGGGAAACCCGAAGCATTGGAATGAGTCCATGGAAAGCAGCCTTGTGGACCAAGATTTCGGTGGGCGGCAATGTGGTGACCCTTCCCACCCATGAACGGGGGGAAGAGGACCAGCACCCCTATAAAAGGAGACCTTCTCCTAGCTTATAATATGTCAATCCCAGCGATCTATACCCTAGACATTGATCCACCATTGTACCCTCACGAGATACCGCGAGAAATACAACCAAGAAGGAGTAGGGGCTTTACATCCTCACGAGGGTCCCAAACTTGGGTAAAAAACCCATGCCAACCTCTCTATCGTGCTCGTGCATGTCGTCTCCGCTGCTGTGAGAAGCTCGGAACCCGTATTTAGCCCCCCCTCAAACTCAGGGCTTGTTCCTTCGCGGGACACTTTCTCTGACATTTGGCGCACCAGGTAGGGGGATGAGGCGTGTTCCCAAGACCTTCACCAGCCTCGTCGGCATGTCGGATCGCACCGAGACACAGGCTGAGTACACCCTGTTGGGTCCGCAACATAGAAAACAAAAAAATTCTACGGTGTGAACTACACGCCAAGATCTATCTACTAGGTACAAAGCAACGGGTGGACATACATCCAACAAGAACTTACCCTCGAAGACAACAAGTTTTGTTAACGAGTAGGAACTCGTGGTTGATGAAGTCGTACACCTGCCGATCTCAAGATCGTGAGGAAGTCCGAGTGCTGCAACTCAACAGTGCATCTGTACTCGCACACACGTTCAAGCCACCGGACAACCTCCACCTCCTCGCTCCAGCGATCCAGCGGAAGCAGCAACTCCTTCCAGACGAAATTCCACCGGGAACATGTATCTCGCTAATTCGAGACCATGGGGGAATAATTCTAGAGGGGGAGAGAGATCCTTCACAAGGAGGTGTGAGGATGAAGGAGGGAATGGGTGGCCTTTTATAGGAGGAGGGGGGTGCGCCCTCTCTCCATGGTCATGCATGGGGGTGACCCCTCACCTCCCCCATTCATGTGGTGGTAACCCCTCCACATTAAAATGCCTCTTCACATTCCCTTTTAAAGTCCCCACTTTAAATGCATTAAATTTCTCCAAATTTAATGCTCTCTCATTTAATAAAACTCTTTTATTAAATTTATTCAGAATTTTGTTAATTACTTTAATTAACAAACATTCACATATAGCCCCTTGCAATATTTCAATATCACATGCAGAACCACTTTCTGCAATTTCACCTGAAACAATTTTCGGTTTCTATTGAAACAATTCCTGCGCTTTGCAATTCTTTCGTCTGAAACATATGTGCTCCAAAAATGGTGTCCGGTAACTCTTAAGTGTGCCACCCTACGGTTCGTGAATAATGCAGACATGATCAAGACCCTTGTCCGATCAATAATCAGCAGGATTGATAAATTCCACTCTTGATCCATGAGCCTCAACATAACACCTTCGTAGTACTGAACCCATCTTTATAGTCACTCTGTTACGATGTGACGTTTGATGTTATCAAGATACTCTTCCGGTGTTAGCAATTAACATGATCTCATGGTCTAAGGATAAAGATTACTCCGTATGATGTTATAGCAATATAAACATAATGACTTGATCGTAATGCTATACTTCGGATGAATGTTCATCACATCATTCCACCAATGGTGTGACCTTGTTATTAACAACATCCAATGTCCATGATCAGGAAACCTTGATCATCTTGTTAATCAACAAGCTAGTCTATAAGAGAGGCATAACTAGGAACCATTTTTGTTTATTAAACACACATGTATTGATGTTTCCTGATCAATACAATTCTAGCATGTAAAATAAACATCTATCATATATAAGTAATATATAATAACAACTTTATTATTACCTCTCGGGGCATATTTCCTTCAGTCTCCCACTTGCATGTGCCACATCCGGTCTTGTACATAGCATGGCATACATAATAGAGCCTATGGCCGAGGTATAGGGGATCTTATCCATCATCTCTCTTTCTTCCGCCGTAGCCGGACTTTGAGTCTTACTCAATGTCTTGCCTTGGAACATAGGTAAGAACCCCTTCTTACTTTCGTCCATATTAAACTTCTTTAATATCTTATCAAGTTATGTACTCTGCGATAGCCCAATTAGGCGCCTTGATCTATCTCTATAGATTTTAATGCCTAATATATATGACGCTTCACCAAGGTCTTTCATCGAAAATTTGCTGTTTAGATAACTTTTAACACTGTTTAAAAGATCTATATCATTTCCAATCAATAATATGTCATCCACATATAATATCAGAAATGCCACATTGCTCCCACTCACTTTCCTGTAAATACAAGCCTCTCCATAAGTTTGGACAAATCCAAACTCTTTGATCACCTCATCAAAGCGGAGATTCCAACTCCGGGATGCTTGCTTCAGTCCATAGATGGATCTCTGAAGTTTGCATACCTTATTAGCATCCTTAGGATCGACAAAACCCTTAGGTTGTATCATATACAACTCTTCTTCAATATTACCATTGAGGAACGCAGTTTTGACATCCATCTGCCATATTTCATAATCGAAATATGCAGCAATTGCTAACATAATCCTAACCGACTTAAGCATCGCTACGGGAGAGAATGTCTCATCGTAGTCAACTCCTTGAATTTGTCAAAACCCCTTTGCGACAAGTAGAGCCTTATAGATGGTCACATTACCATCAACATCAGTTTTTCTTTTGAAAATCCATTTATTCTCAACGGCCTTTCGATCGTGAGGTAAGTCCACCAAGTTCCAAACTTGGTTCTCGTACATGGATTCCATCTCGAATTTCATGGCTTCCAGCCATTTGTTGGAATCCGGGCTCATCATTGCTTCTTCATACATCACAGGGTCATCTATTTCATCAACCATGAAATTCACAATAGGATTGCCGTACAGTTAAGGAGCGGCACGTGTCCTGCTTGACCTGCGAGGTTCGGTAGTGTCCTCTTTCGGAGTTTCATGATCATTATCATTAGCTCTCTCTTCATCATGTGAAGTCAACTCCGAAACAACTTCTGGTGCTGCGCCACTTGCCATTCCATGAAGAGAAGGTTCAATAACCTCTTCGAGTTCTACCTTCCGACTACTCACACCTTTCGCTAGAAACTCCTTCTCAAGAAAGGATCCATTCTTGGCAACAAAAACCTTGCCCTCAGATCTGTGATAGAAGGTATACCCAATTGTTTCCTTAGGGTATCCTATGAAGACGCATTTTTCTGCTTTGGGTTCGAGTTTATCTGGTTGAAGTTTCTTCACATAAACATCGCATCCCCAAACTTTAAGAAATGACAGCTTAGGTTTGTTTCCAAACCATAATTCATACGGTGTCGTTTCAACGGATTTCGATGGTGCCTGATTTAAAGTGAATGCAGCTGTTTCCAGTGCATAACCCCAAAATGACAGTGGCAAGTCAGTCAGAGACATCATAGATCGAACCATATCCAATAAGGTACGATTACGACGTTCCGACACACCATTACGTTGTGGTGTTCCGGCAGGCGTGAGTTGTGAAACTATTCCACACTCTTTCATGTGTGTGCTAAACTCGTAACTTAGATACTCTCCTCCATGGTCAGACCGTAGAAACTTGATCTTTCTATTACAATGATTTTCCACTTCATTTTGAAATTCCTTGAACTTTTCAAAAGTTTCAGACTTGTGTTTCATCAAATAGATATACCCGTATCTACTCAAATCATCCGTGAAAATAACAAAATAACATTATCCACCTCGCGCCGACACACTCATTGGTCCACACACATCAGTATGTATGATTTCCAACAGATCTGTCGCCCGTTCCATTAAACCGGAAAACGGCGTTCTAGTCATCTTGCCCATAAGGCATGGCTCACATGTATCAAATGATTCAAAATCAAGTGATTACAAAAGTCCATCAGAATGGAGTTTCTTCATGCGTTTAACGCTAATATGACCTAGACGGCAGTGCCACATATATGTAGACATATCATCATCAAGTTTAATCTTTTTAGCATTAACATTATGAATGTGTGTAATATTACTATCGAGATTTATCAGAAATAAACCATTCAACATAGGTGCATGACCATAAAAGATATCATTCTTATAAATCGAACAACCATTGTTTTCAGATTTAAAGGAATGACCACTTTGCATCAAACACGATCCAGATACAATGTTCATGCTCAGTGCAGGCACTAAATAATAATTATTTAGGTTTATAACTAATCCCGATGGCAAATGAGAGGTAGCGTCCCGACGGTGATCACATCAACTTTTGATCCATTGCTGACCCGCATCCTGACCTCATCCCTTGCTAGTTGTCGCTTGTTCCATAGCCCCTGAATCGAGTTACATATATTAGCAACCGATCCCGTATCAAATACCCAGGTGCTACTGCGAGTACTAGTCAAGTACACATCAATAACATGTATATCACATATACCTTTGTTTGCCTTTGCCGGACTTCTTGTCCGCCAAATACTTGGGGCAGTTGCGCTTCCAATGGCCAGTCCCCTTACAATAGTAGCACTCAGTGTCAGACTTAGGGCCAGCTCGGGGTTTCTTTTTAGGCGTGGCAACAGACTTGCCGCCCTTCTTTCCCTTATGCTTGCCTTTCTTGTCTTTCTTGAAACCAGTGGTCCTATTGATCATCAACACTTGATGTTCTTTCCTAATCTCCACTTCTGTAGTCTTAAGCATTGACAGAAGCTCGGGAAGAGACTTCTTCATGCCCTGGATATTATAGTTCATCATGAAGCTCTTGTAGCTAGGTGGAAGAGATTGGAGAACACGATGTATGCCTAAGTCAATGGGAATCGTTATTCCCAAGGACACAAGCTTATCGCTGCATCTGCACATTTTGAGTACGTGCTCACTAACGGAGCTGTTTTCCTCCATCATGCAGCTAAAGAACTTTTCTGTAGCATTATAACTATCTACGACAGCATGGGTATCAAAAATCATTTTCAATTCTCCCATGGTATCAAAGGCATTGCCATTTTCGAAACGCTTTCGAAGTTCTGGCTCTAGCCCATACAGTATGCCGCAATGAACTAAGTTGTGGTCCTCCTGATGAGTCACATAGACATTCTTTTCCTTGTTAGGGGCATCAGGAGCTGGTGGGGGGCCTAGCGGCACATCTAGCACATATTGCTTTTGTGCAGTAGTGAGGAGAATCCTCAAATTCATAGCCTAGTTGGTGAAGTTGCTACCATTCACAGCAAGTTTCTCTTTCTCCATGAACACATTGAAATGAAAAGCAGGTGGTGCCATCTACAACAGAATTTGTAAAGTTTATTTAGACTAAGTTTATGATAGATTGAGTTCAACTGATCCAAATTACTAATGAACTCCCACTCAAAAACGACATCCCTCGTGTCCTTTTGGTGATTACATGAACCAAATCCACTAGACCAAGTCCGATCATCACGTGAGTTGATGTAGCTTCAAAGGCGAGCATCTATATGGGCATCATATCAACTATATGACTCATGCTTAACCTTTTGGTCCGTGTTTCGAGGCCATGTCTGTACATGCTAGGATCGCCAAGTAAGAACCTTAGTATTCGCGTGTGTAAAACTGTCTTACACCCGTTCCTATAAAATCGTAGATTCGAGTACACCCGATCATCACGTGATGTCTCGAAACACGATCCACAGAACAGTGCATACTTAAGGAAGAACACATTTTTATCTTGATATCTAAATGAGGGATCATCTTATAATGCTACCAAAAGCGTCAAACTAGCAGTATAAGATGCTAACATCTAATGTGTAAAGTGAGATGATATGGTCCATGCATTTGATCTCTATCACTTGCATCGTGGTATGATCTCTATCATTCCTTTGTGTGTAAGGCCAAGGTCTATGGAATTTACATGTTGAGTGTGTTGTAAGAGTATCTATCATACATCTACTTACAACAATACCATATCAATACACTAGCCCAACAACGATCTAAACTAGACGCCTCTAATTTATCAATTGCAAGTTTTACATGGCTTAGGGCTTTCGGAGATAGAACCGTTCTCACCTACGAACATGAACCACAACGAGGATGACTAAGTTATTAGCAACTCGTTGTAAATCAGATATTGACTATAGTAGGAGAGACAGACACCCGCCAGCCACTTATGTAAAACAAGTTGCATGTCAGTCGGGGAACCGGTCTCATGTACGATGACATGTAAGGTTGGTCCGGGCCGCTTCATCCCACTATGCCACCAATATCCAAAATACATAGAATATGCAATAACATGATCATCATCGCCCACATATAAACATATCTGTACTACCCGTGCAAAGCACCTACGCATAGATCAGGCTCTGATACCACTGTTGGGTCCGCAGCATAGAAAACAAAAAATTTCCTACGGTGTGAACTACACACCAAGATCTATCTACTAGGTACAAAGCAACGGGTGGACATACATCCAACGAGAACTTACCCTCGAAGACAACGAGTTTTGTTAATGAGTAGGAACTCGTGGTTGATGTAGTCGTACACTTGCCGATCTCAAGATCGTGAGGAAGTCCGAGCGCCGCAACTCAGCAGCGATCCGCATCGCACACACACGTTCAAGCCACGGACAACCTCCACCTCCTCGCCCAGCGATCCAGCAAGCGACAACTCCTTCCATTTAAATGCCGGAACATGTATCTCGCTAATCCGTGACCATGGGGAAATAATTCTAGAGGGGAGAGAGATCCTTCACAAGGAGGTGTGAGGATGAAGGAGGAATGGGTGGCCTTTTATAGGAGGAGGGGGTGCCCTCTCTGCATGGTCGGCGCATGGAGGGTGACCTCACCTCCCCATTCATGTGGTGGTAACCCATCCACATTAAAATGCCTCTTCACATTCCCTTTAAAGTCTCCATTTTAAATGCATTAAATTTCTCCAAATTTAATGCTCTCATTTAATAAAACTCTTTTATTAAATTTATTCAGAATTTTGTTAATTACTTTAATTAACAAACATTCACATATAGCCCTGCAATATTTCAATATCACATGCGAACCACTTTCGCAATTTCACCGAAACAATTTCCGGTTTCTATTGAAACAATTCCACGCTTTGCAATTCTTTCGTTCAAACATATGTGCTCCAAAAATGGTGTCCCGAACTCTTAAGTGTGCCACCCTATGGTTCGCGAATAATGCGTATATGATCGAGACCCTTCTCGATCAATAATCAGCAGGACACGGAGATCCGTGACCGACTCCTACACATTCAACGATGACTTCTGTGATCGTGAGAACCTTCAACGCTTGTAACTAAATCCCTTTGTCTCTCGATATATTACATGTCCGAGATTCGATCATCGGTATCTCCATACCTAGTTTGATCTCGTTACCGACATGCACTCTTTTCTCATTCCCGTGATATAACATTCTAGTGATCACATCACTTGCTTGCAAGCTATCTTAATGCGATATCACCGAGAGGGCCCAGAGTATATCTATCCGTCATCAGGATTGATAAATTCCACTCTTGATCCATGAGCCTCAACATAACACCTTCGTAGTACTGAACCCATCTTTATAGTCACCCTGTTACGGTGTGACGTTTGATGTTATCAAGATACTCTTCCGGTGTTAGCAATTAACATGATCTCATGGTCTAAGGATAAAGATTACTCCGTATGATGTTATAGCAATATAAACATAATGACTTGATCGTAATGCTATACTTCGGATGAATGTTCATCACATCATTCCACCAATGGTGTGACCTTGTTATTAACAACATCCAATGTCCATGATCAGGAAACCTTGATCATCTTGTTAATCAACAAGCTAGTCTATAAGAGAGGCATAACTAGGAACCCTTTTTGTTTATTAAACACACATGTATTGATATTTCCTTATCAATACAATTCTAGCATGTACAATAAACATCTATCATATATAAGGAATATATAATAACAACTTTATTATTGCCTCTGAGGGCATATTTCCTTCACACCCTCCACCACGCGGTGAGTAGGGCCCAGACGAAGCCCGTCCCCCAATGCACCACCACAGAGAAAACTTCGTGGACGAAGGATGAGTCGGGATCCTCCTTCCGCCCGTCGAGGGAGCTTCAGCTCTCCTTGCACGACAACACATTGCTCTCTCTCACCGCGTCCTCTCGTGGCCAACCGGACTGGCCTATGTCGGAGGCTGACAAGCGCATGGTGCAGGAGCTGCTCCACGACCTGTTGGCCGAATCTGGTCAGGTGAAGTTTGGTGAGTGACTCGCCGAGATCCTCGACATTGCTACCCTCGCCCCTCCATCGTCAGGGGTTGAGATTGAGGACAAGGTGCCAGGGGCTGTGAGCCAGCCTCTGGCCCGGGGCTATGACAGACCTCCCAAGGTCATACACGCCATGTCCCGGTTGGGCCACAGCTGCCAGATCATCTCGCCACCTCCCGAGGATGCCCTTGTGGCTGCCGTGCCCCCTCGTAGACGAGAGGACCTCATCGTCGAGGGGATTTCCACAGCAGGATAGCAGAACCTCGTAGCCTTCACCAGTGGCAAGGAGGTACAAGGAAATGGATGCCTCGCCTTTACTAGGGAGATTTGGCGCGTGGGGTGGCCACATAAGTTCCGCCCCGAAATACCTTTGCGCTACGATGGGACCACCAAACCTTGCGAGTTTCTGCACCTCTAAACCATGGGCGTCAATCATTGGGAGGCAGCAACCACATCATGGAGAACTGGTTCCCCCTGAGTCTGAAGGATGTGGCACGAACCTGGATGATGAACCTCCTTGAGGAATCCATCGGCTCGTGGTCGGCCCTCTTCTCACTCTTCATCGCCAACTTCAAGGAGACCTACGAGAACCCGCTCACCTACTATGACCTTCGCTAGGTTCGCCAGCATCCCGACGAGACCGTCTTCAAGTTCTTGCAGAGATTCAGCCAAATTCACAACAAGATCCCTATGATCTCGGACTCCAACATCATTACCGCCTTCTCCGAGGGAGTCAAGGATGTCTGAATGAGGGAAAATATCGGCATCCATGGCGAGAACCTCACCACAGCTACCGAGTTGTTCATCATGGCGGAGAAGTGCGCCAAGGCCGAGGTGGGGCGAATGTTCGGCCTTGCCAAGGCAGAGACCATGCCCAAGCCCCCAAGTGTCTCCAAGAGCATGAGCAAGGATCCCAAGAGAAAGCCCGCCACCATCCTTGCTGTTGAACCCGAGAAAAAGAGTCCTCGCGAGGGCAACGAAGAAGGGGAGCATGAGGACTGCTTGTACTGCATTTTCCACAAGAAGCATGGGCATCCCACCGACGACTATTACGATCTCAAGAAGCTTTGCGACCGACGCAACAGTCAAAGGAAGGGGAGATGAGGGGAGAGCGTGACAATGACCATGGTGGTAACCATGGAGGGGGATTCTGGAACAACAACCACGTCGGCCAAGGCGCAAACCACACGGGTCATCAGGCCAACACCGTGCAGCAGCTTCCCCATGCTCCAGAGAAGGTTGAGGTGAACACCGAGGGCTACCAAGAGCAAAGGGGTACCATAGCCTACATCCGAGGCGTCTCCCAGGCCCCAGCGTCCAATAGGCACTTCACGCAGCTCACCCATGAGGTTGCCACCACTCGGCCCGGGACCCCACCCCCAAGGCTCAAGTGGTCGCAGTGCGTGTTAACACCTGGATTTTTAATCCCAGATGCCTGTTATGCCATACCTTGCAATCCCAGGATTACCATTTTTTGAGACATAACAGATTGGATATCACAGTACATCATCCATTACAAACCATAATAAGGTCTTACACAAATAAAGGATCTCATGATCCAGTCTTAGTACAAACAAGTAGCGAAATAAATAGCGTAGCGGTGGGCTCCATCTTCAGTGTCACAGGCAATGCTGACGATGGGAGATAGTCCTAGTTGTCGTAGCCATCCTGATGTCCTTCTTCGGGATAGTCCTCCTCATAGTATGGCCACAGGAATAGCCAGGGACAAAGCCATGAGTACTCTTTAAGTACTCGCAAACTATCACTAACAAGTAAGGTAGTTCTAGTAGGAATGCTAAGTTCTAAGTTTATTTGCAAAGTTAAGTTTGAAACCTAAGTTGAGTTCAGAAACAAAGAAAGATAAAATAAAGTTCTAAAATCACCTAAGTGGGAACTTAGTTTTCATAGTCACAACCCTGTTGTGGTCAAGTCAAAGTCACTATTCATTTCATAAGTCATTTTGAAAACATCTGACAACAGAACAGTATGGCCACTCCAACTGTCCATGACTGCGGACACGGCTATTCGAATAGTTATCTACAGAGGTGGTACACTTTCACCACAAAATTCGATACATCCGTCATGGATAACCCTGAACCATCATACTTAGTATGCGGATAATCAATCATAACCTTTCCTTTACACACTCTAGTATAAGCACCTCCCCTATGAGCTTGGCCTCCCAGCCATGGCCATCTGCCATCCTGGGCACTGCATAGGTGGACAACATTGAGAGGTAGCCTCAGCTCAAACCTCTCCCGCGAGGGAACCCATACTAATGCATATAAACTTCCGGCTAAGCCTTACCCAATTCAGGTATTGTGGTTGTACGGTAAAATTGGAATGGTATCGCATCCGAACCCAACCATCAGTTTTTATAAAGGGCTAAGGCTCATGCCTCAATATTTTCATCATCAAAAACCATTTGTGTTTCCCAACACATGTCAAAACATCTCAATAGAGTGACTCATTATTCCAAGGTTTTCATAAGCATTTTCACCAAGTATTCCCTTCTAGAGTGATCAAGTTTTTGGTTTAGCTCTAAACACTAAGTTAAGAGTGTTCACTAAGGTGGGATGTTAATCTCAATCTCATGCCATAGAATGAAAACTAGTATAGGCCAAGTTTTATACTCTTTATGCTATCTAAACTCCTTTCTAAAATCTCACAAAGTATTACTAGAAGTAAAGAAACTTTGATAAAGCAAAAGTAAAACTTGTCAGTAAAACTTGGGATGGGTATAAATCAAGAGGTATAACCAAGCATGCCTAATGCATCTTTCTTGGGTTAACTTGCATCTAGTGATGGCTTGCATTGTTAATGATGGCTTGCCTTGGTTGGTGCAGTGGTTGAAATTCTCCTCGTCTTCTTCGAGGTAGAACTCCTCCTCCTCGTAGGCTTGGTCGGTACTATCGTCTATACATAAATACAGGATACACAATCACCAAACAATACTTAACTAATCTATTTAGCACACTAAGGTACATATTTGATGATCTAGTATCATCACAATCATCACAAGATTTAATGAACTAGTTTCATTTATTTTATTTGATAAAAGTAATTTCTACTCATTGAAATTAACTAAGATTTAATATTCTCCAATTAAAATATGGGATCATGTGTACACATGTCATCACCACATATTCTAATGCATGGGAATGTGATTTAAATGTTTGATCGTATTTCCATAAGTTTAAGTTTATCATTTTAATGCTTTAAAGTGACTAGAAATGCCTATATATCATTATTTTTGTACTAGTCCAAAGTCACTGCATGCAAAGCTAAATATTATTAAGTATTCAGATAGGTATTGTCAAATGTGATTTTTGAGAATTGGAATCAACTCAAAAGCTATTATGGTTGATTTTTGAAAAAAATTTGAATGTAGAAAAGTCTATGTCTTGTTATTTTTGCTATATGTGATCTCTAACTCCAATTGATTTAAATCCAACAGGCTTGGATAGAGATTTTAATTATCTCTCTAGCAAAATTTGAATCATGTCATTTGGTTAAGTAAATCTTTCTAAATTGATTTTTAAACAAGTGGCCAGAATCTAGTTTAATTATAAAAAGAAAAATCTATATTTGAATCTGTGGGCTAGCGCGGGAACTCTAACGGGCCGGCCTCCAGCTAACATGACGATGGGGGCGATCGAGCTGGTGGACGACGGCGGTCTCAGGCGTGGTCGCGGCGGCTCCTGGGGTGGTCGCAATCAACGACCCCCTTCTCCTCCAGTGGTGGCCAGCTCCGGCGAAATTCCGGCCAATGGCTGCTCACCTTGCTCCGGGGAGAAGTGTGGGGTGGTTCTGAGAGAGAGGGGAGTAAGGCAGTGTGGAAATGGAGGCTGGGGGAGGCCTCCTTTTATAGGCTCGACGGTGAGGCAGTGCGGTATGGGCGCGGCTCATCGAAGGCGACGGTACATGCAGCTATTCTGGGGCGGAGGTAGGCAAACGGTGCGTGGTCTGCTGGCGGTCCTCTATGGAGTAATGGTGCGGCTAGGGGTGAGAAAGGTCAACGCTCTGCATGGCAGAGGCGGTGTTCGACGCGGCGTGCGGTGGCTGCGGGTCAATCGGCGGCGAACGGGGATGTCTGGGGGCATGCTGGGATTAAGGCGAAGCGGCGCGTGCAAGCTGAGGGCAAGGCGTGGCTTGTGCAAGGCTATCGGGGGCGGCGTGCTGGCGTGGTCTGCGTATGGTGCAAAGGCGGAGAGCACGGGCTATCTGCGGTGGTCCATGGCTTGGCATTGCTCGGGGAAGGGACAGGGGCGGCGGTGTGATCACACCTACCTCCCAGGTACGGCGGAAGAGGGCGGGGCGGTCGGCTTGGAGCTATCCATGCTCGATCAAGGCATGGCGCCGGTGGCTCAAGACCTGGCGCATCTGATGAAGGGGGCTAGGCTTAGAGGCTTTGGTTGGTGCTGGGGTGACCAGGGGACAAATATTGAGCCAAATGGTTTGAGAATGCATTGATCAAAACAGTATTAGTTAGGCAGGTTTATCTGTGATCACCAAGTGTTCGACATAATGGCTACAAGAAAATTAATTTTGAATTTTGAAAAGATTTTTGGTGTGTGACTTGATCTCATGCTTGGTAGTCTGTGGTTGCTTGGGATTGTCAAGGTGAACTCACTTGAGTGGTTTATTGAAAAAGTGTGATCTATGCATATGCATTGGATTCCATTTTCAATTGTCATTTCAAATTAGTGATTAAATGTTTTTGTAAGATTTCAAAGTGGGCCTTGGTAGATCTTTACTTGTACTAGCAAGGGTTGCAAAGATCCAGAATTGTTTCTGTTTGGATTTGACTCTAGGAACACCTAAAGTGGCCTAGTGGATTAAAATGGTCAAAATGACCATTTGGTCTTTTTATTCTTATTTGATTTCTTTTTCTTTGGATTTTGCTTTTAAATGATCTAGATGATGTGGCATTCACCTTTGAATCATTTTACAACCATTAGACATTCAAACATGGCATTTCCAAACAATTCTATATTAATGCAAACACACATTTCCATTCCTAATTATTTTAATGATAAAAAAAATTATTAACCCTAAATTGGGTGATTTGGATCTTGATAACCTTGATTGAAATTTGGGATGTTATAGTGCGCCATCACTTTCAACACTAAAGACCACCCCATCTCCACCAAAGCGGTGGGGACTCTGCTCATGATCTACACCCCCACCATCAACAACATCGCAGTTGCCAAGACGCTCATCGACGACGGCACCGGCCTGAATGTGATCTCCACAGAAACGTTCGTCAAGCTACAAGTACCATATGACTGGCTGACGCCAACCATGCCATTCTCTGGGGTCACGAATGGCACCACCATACCCATTGGGCTAGTGTGCCTCTCCGTCATGTTCAGGTCTCACGACAACTACCGGATTGAGATCATCGACTTCTACGTGGCGCACATCAGCCTCCCCTACAACATCCTAGGCTATCCTACTTTATCCAAGTTAATGGCGGTGTCGTCGGATTGAAGACATGTACGCCGAGAGGGAGTCCTCGAGGCATATGGAGAAAAGGGGTGTGAGGAGACGGTGTCCGGGAACAGTGAGTACACGGGTTTTACCCAGGTTCGAATCTGCCGGCTTTGGATGGATCCTACTCGTACTAGCAATCAAGTAAGACGGAAGAGACGAAAGTACAGATTACAAGAGAGGTTTTGCCTGTGCGAGTTGATATTGTAAGTTGTGGGTGCCCTAAAGGATGGTCCCTAGGATGGCTTATATAGATGTCCGTCCTAGGGTTACAGGAGAGACCTATCCGGCTACCATACAGAGTCGGTTACAGAGTATATCTTGGACTACAAGTAACTAAACAGGCCTAAGCCAATAAGTCTTTTGGGCCTTCCTGCAGCCGGATGGACCTCCGTCTTCTCTCCCTGACTAGGACACCCATGAAGCAAAAGCTCTGACCTAAAGTGGGCCACCCTGGTCAGCGAGTCACAGTGGGTATACCCGGAAAGTATATCCCCAACAGTAGCGCCCGGAAGCCTACAAGATCCAAAGTCGGATTTCATCATCTAGCTTGATCTTTTTTCGGTTGTAGAATCTTGAAGGGTTCCTGAAACTCCAAAAAAAAGTAGGATCCGAGTCTCAAAATTGAGTAGGACCTGTGAGTATTTCATTACGGTTTTCCCTAGCTTAATTTTCAAACTAAGCTAGAACTTGGTCTCTGATGTATCCTGACATTAATCAAGGTCAAGTCTTGTCACTGACAAACATTCCTGTCAGTGTGACCATTGGTGGGTCCTCTTCACGCGGAACCGAGGCGCCGATTAATGTGCGCACGGATATCGTGGAGGCATAATCTTCTCGAGGAAGTTGCCAAGTTCCTTTCGTGACACGTGGCATGATTCACTGTTTGTTAACATGAATCTTGACACAGGTGAGGTTCATAAGGTGTCTAGATCTCCTCATTTTCCTCTCACCAGCACCTCTACCATCTTCTTCCTCCAAGCGACACAACTCCCTTGCCTCCTTTTCGTTCCCCAAAAACCATAGTGCTACCCACCAACAGTCATCGCCCTCGACCAAATGGCTGAAGCATCTTCATCTAGCGCGGCGGTGACGACAGCGATGACATCTGTGGTGGCGGAGAAAGAAAACTTCAGCGGGGTCTAGATCTCCTACGTGCTCGACAGCGAGAAGTTGCATGGCATCGAGAAGGAAGGCCTCCTCTATGCTGGTGAATGGCAGAGTGGCTTCGACGAGATCGTCCTCGCCCCTCACATGAACGAGAGGGTTCACTTCGGCACCCATCTGGACTGAGGTTTGAGTTTTCCTCCCTTAGAATTCTTCTCTGAGGTTATGGATTTCAACTCCACAATTTCCCTCCCAATAGGATTATAGAGCTTAGTTCTTACATATTCCTTTGTGAGGGTTATATCGTAATAAAGCCGAGTCTCACTTTGTTCCGATACTACTTTGGTACCCAGAGAAATTCCATCACTGTCGGTAATCCTTACATTACCAGAACACTGATCCTGACACTTAGGAGAGACTGAGTCTACCCCAACGTTATAGGCAGTGAGTCAGTGAAGAGGTGGCCATCCATGCTATTTTATCACAAGGACAAACCGGCTCCTGACAAGCAAGAAGCTTTGCCGGCTTTTGTCGATGGTGCCACTGCCCCCCCCCCAAGAGTCTGGGGACGTAGATGCTCCCGCTCTCACTGAAGATTTGATCCGTGTTAAGAGGCAAATTGGATATCTGATGAAGCATAAAGGTCTGAAGGGATCCGGCCTAGTCCACTGTTGGTTGGCACGTCGGATTCAAACTCTCCAGCACCATGGTGACCGCCTTGTGCATACAATCACAAATAGCAAGAAATACAGCCTGAGGATCAGCCCTCTCCCAATCCCAGATAAAGAATATGAGACGTTTGTCAAATGGTTGATCAAGGAGCGGGTTGAGAAGAAGATTCCAGGGATTTCTGTGGACATGTTTACTGTTGACAAGCCTTTGACACCAGTAAGTTTTCCGACTGATTCTTTCACACTCATTGTTTTGCTCATCTATACTTTGTTATTTTGCAATACTGAGTTGATTCATCTTTCAGCTTGCTAACCTCCCTGAGTTGGAGCTTTCTCCTCTCGAGGGATATCCACATGAGGATCTGGCTCGTCAGGAAGATGAAGAACATGAAGTTTTGCCGGAGACGCTTACCTGGAAGCGTAAATCTCCGACCATTTTTGTTGGCACACACAAAGTGCCCGTTGTAAAGAGGTAAACTTATTCACAAGGTTTTATACTTTAATGCATATTCCTTCTGAATTGCAACAATCTTATTCTATTACTATCCAGGGCTAATACAATCATTAAGGTCAAGGCTAAAGGAAATCCACGGAAGACTCTGCACCAGCAGAAGTTGACTCTGGTTTCGCCTACTGCCCCGCCTCCGACACCTACCCCGAAGCCATCATCAGTACCGGAGGGTACTTCATATCCTCGTACTGATGATGTTCCGGCTCAATCTTCTAAGCCAGTGACCTTGGTTCGCAGACCGACGTCACCATGAGTGACTCAGGACTTGATAAGGGTGTACCCGCAAAGGGTACTGATCCCTTAGCTGAAACCCTCACGGAAAACCTTCTGCAGAATTCGGGTATTGCCAAACTTGGCCTTACTCGGAAGAGTGCATAAGACATCTAGAAGCTGGCTGTCCATTGCCTGGAGTCCCGTAATATCACAGTCGAGGAGGCACAAGAAGCCAATTATTTCAAACTCGTTGAGCTTCTTGACCAAGTTCATCTTCACGGCGAGAAGTTGAAGGCTTGTGTGGATCCGCCCCAACCAGTGATTCCTTTAACTCTCACTGAGAAGGTTTCTTCTAAGGTGAAAATGAGCCTCAACAAATTGACTCATGAACATTATGTAAGTCATAATCCGACTCTTTTTATTGTATTTCATATCATATCCTCGAGCACCCAAGCATGAAGTTGGATAGGAATCTGGATTCATTCTTTCATTAGGATGCCAAAGAATGAACTAGTATAGCCCCCCAAGGCTCATGCTGATATTTAACTTAGTTAAAATATTAGCTCGAGTCTTAGTAGACTTTCTGACTCAGGTTACCATTCCGACTGAAAAAAAAGTTAATGATTATAACCAGGAATTGTTGAAGAATATCTATTGCAAGCAGAGAGAGATCAGAGCTCTTCGACTTGAAAATGCACAACTTAAAGTTGCTAGAGCTGAAGCTGAAGGTAAGCATTTCTAACTTCATTTTCATAGTCTGATTTTTGAGTTGTGGCCAAATATTTATTCGACTTCACTTGTTACTGCTCCAGATCTTGTGAAGCAGTCATGCAAGCTCATTGAGTGAGCCGAAGATTATAAAGTCTTGGAGGTGGAAAATGCTGACTTGCATGCTAAGCTGAAAAAGTCAAGGTAGATCATGAATGCAGCATTTCCAGTGTTCTTGAATCCAACAATCATGCTACTGAGGAGCGTCACCGCACCATAGCCAAAAAAGACAAAACAATCTTGGACTTGCAAAATGAATTGGACAGGGAAAAAGATACCACCAAAGCTCTTCGGAATGAACTCCTAAGTCTTCGAAAGGATAAGACCAAAGTAGATGACACTATCTTCGGTAAGTTTGCTATCTCTGAATTGTTCTTTTTTCGACTTTGTTTACTCGGATATGTTGTTGACCATGTTTTCTTATCTTTAGGTCCTCTCAAGCTTATTACGGATTGGAACATGTCCTATGTGTGCACAGCGGCACAAAATGCCCTGACAATGGTAATGATCCACCATGGAAGCATGGATATATGGCAACTTACCAATGGGTTATTCGACTGTTGATGAAGACAGCTAGCCATAGAACATCAAAGAGATCTGGGAATCTTGTGCCGGATACGCTTGTCACGTGGCCGAGCTCACTAGCTATGATGACCCTTTCTTCACGCCCGTTAAAGTGCCACCTCCCCTAGAGAAGAAATTACTGAACTTTCCGAAGACGACAAACAGGCTGAGTCTGATGTACTGTCTCGGAAAGATACAGGGGTGATACAGGCAATGTCTCCAGTGAGCTGGCTAATCCTTCATCTTCACCTGCATCGTACATTTTACTAGAAAACAATGTGTTATTCTAAAAAACAATTTGATGTAATAGCTAGAATATTATTTTGTTGGTGCTAGATTGTAAGAACTCATGGTTTACTCTTTAGCACTTTTGGCTGTTTTGTTTGCTGTGCTCGAAAAATACTTAAGCACTTGTTTTGTCTATACTTATTGTTTATCTGGTTTTCTGCCTCGTTCCTTTCATGAGCTGGCAAACCATCAGCACAGAAACTTTGCCGAGCAACGAAGCTCAATTGCTAAACCAGTTTAAACCCGGAAACAAAGCCGGCATCGAGTACCAACAATTCATTACTCGGAAAATACCGGCGTCTAGCAATCAGACAAAAGCCCAAGTATAAACTAGAAAATTTTAGACCTATACCTGAAGGTAGCATTTTTTAGAACATGAAATTTAACCATAACAAACATGAGCGTAAAGTATATTCAAGTATTCTAGGATTTTCGACTATGACATGATCATTCGGAAATAAGGTGGCACATAAAAACATCTCAAGAAAAATATTTGAGGAGACCAATACTTTATTTCACTTTGAACATGTACATTTGTATGATTACAAAGAAGAAAATATTAAGAATAAAAGGGACGTAGCTAAGCAATATTCCATGGACGGTCTATTTCATACGGATTTGTATTGCCTCCAGCTCTCTTTCTCTTCTTTGTAGCAGGTATTTCTTTTTCTGACCTCATGTCAGTTAGGTAGTAAGAACCATTGTGCAATACTCGACTAACGATAAAGGTCCCTTCCCATATAGGGGCAAGTTTGTGCTCTATTTTTTGCACTAGTCGGAGAACTAGATCGCCCTTCCTGGAAGACCGATTTCTGACTCTCTAACTATGATACTTGCATAGTTTCTACTGATAGGCTGTAGATCTCTGTTCAGCACATACACAAACTTCCTAGAGCGTATCGAGGTCATCTTGTCGAGCGACTTTGGCATCTTCTTCGACATACATAGCGACTTGGGGATAAGTATGAATAAGATCACTTGGAAGAACTGCTTCTGCACTGTGGACCAATAAGAAGGGTGTATATATGGTTGACCTATTAGGAGTGGTTTGTAAAATCCAAACCACAAACAGCAATCTGTTTGCCCAAGCCCCCGCAACATGATGAAGTGGTGCTTCGAGTCTTGGTCGTAGGCCTTGAAGAATTAAACCATTTGCCCTTTCAACTTGTCCATTGGCTTGTGGATGTGCGACTAATACAATATCAAGTCGGATCCCTTGTTCATTGCAAAATTCGATGAGTTCTCCCATGGAAAAGTTACTCCATTGTCTATAATAATACTATGTGGATACCCGAATCGAATGATCACATCCTCGACGAACTTTTTAGATGTTGCTCCATCACAACTTTTGACGAGTTTTGCCTCAATCCATTTCGTGAATTTATCCACCATCACAAGAAGGTGAGTGTATCCACTTTGATCCTGTTTAAACGGTCCTACCATGTCAAGGCCCTAGATGGAAAAGGGCCATGTAATCAGAATTGTTCGCAGCTGATCAGCCAGAACATGGGCTTGGCATATTTTGGCAACCTTTGCACGTATTGACCAGTCGTTTGGCATCACTCTTACATGTAAGCTATAAAAATCCATGTTTAAAGGCCTTCGCCACTAAAGATTTGGCTGCGGCATGATGTCCGCATTCGCCTTCGTGGATATCCCTTAGGATTTCCACTCCATATTTCGGAGAAACGTAGTGCTAAAAGACCCCAGACACACTCGGCTTATAGAGCTCACCACCCACCACTGCGTAGGATTTTGCTCATCAGACGATTTGTCGGCTCAGAACTTCATCTTCGGGTAATTTTCTCTCTACCAAGAAATCAAGGTAGGGTTTTGTCCAGCTGGAAATTATAGCCAGAACTGCTATAAGCGGTGAGTTGGATTTGGTTGGATACTCCTCATCAACTCTTGTGATAGAGGGAACTCTTAAGTGCTCCAAAAAAGCACCATCCGGGACCTTTTTCCACGTAGAGCCTATTCTTGACAGAGCATCTTCTTCCTTGTTTTCTGTTCGGGGAATGTGTTGAACTTCAAACCCTTCAAATGATTTAGATAATTCATCCACGACAGCTCTATATGATAACATGTGCTTGTTTGCATTGCAGATATCGGATACTTGCTGAGCAACTAAATCTGAGTCTCCGTAACACATGAGTCGGCGAATGCCTATGTCTTTTGCAATTTGAATTCCATGCAACAGGGCTTCATTTTCGGCAATGTTATTTATTGTTGTGAACTGAATCTGCAACACATAGAAAAGCTTATCACCTTGGGTGACTTTAGTACCACGCCGACCCCTAAGCGCTTTAGACCTGTCGAAGTGTAAGGTCCAAACTTCCGTCTCTAGGAG
Source organism: Avena insularis (assembly GCA_023614405.1). Lineage (NCBI taxonomy): Eukaryota > Viridiplantae > Streptophyta > Magnoliopsida > Poales > Poaceae > Avena > Avena insularis. The sequence continues at coordinate 240,383,073 of CM042694.1, read as the reverse complement.
GCCTGTGTTTTCCACTGTCTATGTCCAATCAGAGACAAAGTCAGCAAGAATCTGGGATTTGATTGCTGTGTAAGGTTTATACTCAATATCAAAAACTGCTAGCTCAATTCCCCACATAGTGATGCATCTTGTGGCATCCATGTTCTTGATTATGTCTCTCATGGGAGCTGTGCTCACCATGGTAATCTTGTGCTCTTGAAAGTAGTGTCATAGCTTTCTGGATGCGAAGAACACACCATAGGCTAATTTTTCGTAATAAGGATACCTTTCTTTCGACTCAGTCAGGACATCACTGAGATAATAAGTCGGACACTGTACCAGGTGTTCCTGTTTTTCTTCCGGCCGTTCCATCACCATGATGATACTCACGACTCTGTTTGTCGTAGCTAAGTAGAGCAACATCGATTCCTATGGTTCTTTTGCTGCGAGGATAGGGAGGATGAGAGTACAACTTTCAGATCCTGAAGTGCAGCTTCAGCTTCATCATTCTAGACGAACTTCTTGGTCTTTTTCAAGAGCTTGTATAATGGCGCGGCTCTTTCACCAAGACGGCTTACGAACCGACTGACTGCAGCAATGCAGCTAGTTAGCCATTGTACGTCCTTTAGGCAAGTTGGCCTGGCAATGTTGAGTATAGCCTTTATTTTCTCTCGGTTCACCTCTATGCCCCTTTGGGACACAATGAAACCTAACAAATTTCTAGCTGGTATTCCGAAGAAACACTTTTTTGGGTTAAGCATTGTGCTATATTTTCGTAAATTGCTGAATGTTTACTCCAAGTCGGAAATGAGCATTTCCTTCTTTTTGGACATCACAGCTATGTCGTCCACATATGCATGTATGTTGCGTCCGATTTGATCATGGAGGCAACACTGCATAGTTCCCTGGTACATAGCTCCTGCATTTTTTAGCCCAAAAGGCATCGTTACGTAGTAGAAGGTTCCGAAAGGGGTGATGAACGAAGTCTTTATTTTGTCGGACTCCTTCATCCAAATTTTATGATATCCAGAATATGTGTCGAGAAAACATAGGAGTTCCGAGCCTACTATCGAATCGATAACTTGATCAATTCTAGGCAGAGTGAATGGATCTTTGGGAGAAGCATTGTTAAGGCAGTATAGTCAACACATATCCTTAAATCAGTGATGTCCTTTTTAGGGACCATTACAAGATTGGCCGACCAATCAGTATGGATGACCTCTTCTATGAATCTAGCTAACTCAAGCCGGGCTAGTTTCTTAGCTATTGCTTTGCGCTTTTCATCACCGAAACATTATAAGGACTGTTTGACAGGTTTAGCGTTTGTGTATATATTTAGGCTATGCTCGGCAAGTTCCCTAGGTACTCCGGTCATATTAGATGGTTGCCATGCGAACATATCTTTATTAGCTTTGAGGAACTCGACGAGCGCACTTTCCTATGCGTGGCCTAAACCTACGCCTATCTGAGTCACCTTGGAGGGGTCATCATCCTTCAACAGCACCGTCTTCGCCTCTTCCGATGCCTTGAACTGCGGAGTCGACTTTGTCACCTCCTTCTTCATCACGGGCATCTCGGACGGGTCGATGTTCTTCTTGATCTCCTGGTACTCCTCGGCGTGTAGGACTGCTTCAGCAAAGGCGCCATTTCCATCCTTGCACTCTCGTGCCTTCTTCAGGTCTCCCCGGATCATGATGACGCCATTGGGACCTGGAATTCATCATGTCGTAAATATAACAAGGGCAAGCCATAATAGCCCAGTAAGCCAGACGCCTAAAGATAGTGTGGTATGTGCTCTTGAACGGCACCACTTCGAAGAAAAGTGCATCCGTCCGGTAGTTCCTTGGAGTTCCAAAGGAAACATCCAAGGTGATTTCTCCTAGAGAGTTCTCTTGTTGTCCGGGGACAACTCCATGAAAAGTCACAGAGATTTGATTCATTTGTGTTTCCGATAACCTCATACGGTGCAACGTTTCGACGTAGATGATGTTGATGCTGCTGCCACCATCCATGAGGGTCTTGGAGAACCCATAGCCGTTAATAAGTGGATTGACAACCAGAGCGTACTTTCATCGCCTATGTGGTTTAGGCGGATGATCGCTTCGGTCAAAGGTGATTGTCACTTCCGACCAATCCAGAAACTGTGGGACAGCAGGAACAGTTGCCACTGCTAGGAAAATGGCTATAGGTAATCCACACATTCGTGGCGCACGTGCCAATGGTGCCCCGCGGGTAAAATAGGCGTGGCGCACTGCGAACAAGTGCCCTACGACTAACTGGCATAACCGTGGTGCACATGGCGGTGGTGCGCCACGACTACGTGTGGGCCAGGGCAAAGGTGGATGCAGGCCACTTACACGTAGGGCACCATATAGTGGTGTGCCACAGGTATGAAACATACCTGTAGGGCATTGCCTATTTTCCCCAACTCCACCCCCATGTGGATCGCCTTTTTAGCCTTGCAAAAAATAAAAGAAAATGAAAAACACTTCAAAATTACACTAGTAGAAAACAGACCTTTGGTCCAGGGGTATTAGCCCCGGTTTTTCTACAAACCGGGACTAATGCCCCTGTCCAACGGCTAGAACTGGCCCCAGGGGGTGGCAAACACTAGCCCCGGTTCGAACAGGACCTTTAGCCCCGGGTCGTGTAATAAACCGGGGCTAAAGGGTTTCGGGCAGGCCAGGTCGGGCATCAGACCCTTTAGTCTCGGTTTGTTATATGACCCGGGGCTAAAGGTGGACCTTTAGCCCCGGTTCTAGACACGAAGCGGGGCTAAAGGTCTGGCTATATCTTCTTCCCCTGCCTGAGCCACCATTCAAGCTGGTGGCTCTCCTCTCTCTCTCTTTCTTGCTTCAAGCTCGAGTTCATGCCCTTTTTTCCTCAAGATTTGTCTAGATTTTGTGGTGCCCCATCTATCCAAAGGTTCTGAAAGGTGAGCAACTTCATCCTTTGAACTCTCATTGCTATATTAGCTCATTTCATGCTCTATCTTATAGATGGATTTGTGGATTTAGTTTGGTAGTAATTTTTGCAGTGATAGCATGAGATCGATGTTTAGATTCTATCTATCTTGTATTAATGTAAGGAACTCTAAGGTAAATATCACAATATGTGGATTCTATTAATATATATCTTGTTTTGGCACATAGAGTCTCGAAAATTGATTTTAGAAGCACACACATGCGTGAGTTCATCATTCTAACTAACTAGCTGGGCAAAATATCCTTCTTCGTCTACCTGCCTTCAACAAACTGAAAAATTTGTAACAAAGATAGGGTTAATTCATAAAAGCTTGATAAGAAGACATCACAATTCACATATTAGGGAGTGCCTCTATGGCGAGCTCCTCGAAGATGTCTGAAGACGGGATCCTAAGACATCTTTGAGAAGCTCTGCCGTAGTGGTGTCCCTGCTCTCCCACACCATCTTTCGGTTTATATCTTCTCTAGCTAAATCAGTATGCTGGTGGAGCTAACTAATTTCACATATTAGAGAGTGCCTCTACGGCGAGCTCCTCGAAGATGTCTGAGGACGAGGTCCTAAGACATCTTCGAGAAGCTCCGCCGTAGTGGTGTCCCTGGTCTCGCACACCATCTTGCAGTTCTTCACAAGAATGCATACATATTTATAGATTAAGCAGCACAACATAGTGTCGGGCACTAATGACATAATGTCGACACACTCACGCTGGCATAGTGCTGCCACCCACCCAAAATAGTGTCGGCATTTAATTTACTGGCTTAGTGCTGCCCACTGAGGACATAGTGTCGACATGTTGTCTCCACATCCACATTTAGTCCCGGTTGGTGCCTCCAACCGGGACTAAAGGTTCATCATATCTTTAGTCCCGGTTGCTGGTTTTAGATTAGTACTAATTAATTATGATTATGTTTGATGTACTTAATTAATTATATATTGCAGATGAGCCAGCAATGGATGTACGCTAACCGCCTCTCTAACGAGTTCATTAAAGGTGTGCAATTTTTTCTTCTTGTGGCCGAGGCAAACAAGCGGAGTGGTTTTATGTCTTGTCCATGTGGTGTCTGTCGGAATCATAAAGAATACTCTTCCTCAAGAGTCCTTCACAGCCACCTGTTTCGGTCCGGTTTCATGACCGGCTATAATTGTTGGACCAAGCATGGAGAAAGAGGGGTTATGATGGAAGACAACAAAGAAGAAGAGAATGACAACGACTACCCTGAATACGATGGTACTACAATGGAAGACATTGATGAAGAAAAATATGAAGAATGGGAAGCAGATCTACCCGATGATGATCTTAGTCAGGCCATTGTTGATGCCCAGGAAGAATGCGTAACTGAAAGGGAGAGGTTGAAGTTCAAGAAGATGTTAGAGGATCACAAAAAATTGTTGTACCCAAATTGTGAAGATGGGCACAAAAAACTGGGTAGCACACTGGAATTGCTCTAATGGAAGGCAGAGAACGGTGTGACTGACAAAGGATTTGAAAAGTTGCTGAGAATAATGAAGAAGTTGCTTCCAAAGGATAACGAATCGCCGCCGATTACCCTGAAGAAAAGAAGGTTGTCTGCCCTCTAGGATTAGAGGTGCAGAAGATACATGCATGCATTAATGACTGCATCCTCTACCGCGGCGAGTACGAGAATTTGGATGCATGCCCAGTATGCACTGCATTGCAGTATAAGATAAGACGAGATGACCCCGGTGATGTTGAGGGTGAGCGCCGCATGAAGAGGGTTACTGCCAAGGTGATGTGGTATGCTCCTATAATACCATGGTTGAAATGTTTATTCAGGAACAAAGAGCATGCCAAGTTGTTGCGATGGCACATGGAAGACCGTAAGAAAGACGAGATGTTGAGACACCCCGCTGATTGGTCGCAGTGGAGAAAAATCGAGAGAGAGTTTCCGGACTTTGCAGGTGATGCGAGGAACTTATGGTTTGGTCTAAGTATAGATGGCATGAATCCTTTTGGGGAGCAGAGCTGCAGTCATAGCACCTGGCCTGTGACTCTGTGTATTTATAACCTTCCTCCTTGGTTGTGCATGAAGCGGAAGTTTATTATGATGCCAGTGCTCATCCAAGGCCCGAAGCAACCCGGCAACGACATTGATGTGTACCTAAGGCCATTAGTTGAAGAACTCTTACAGTTGTGGCACGGACAAGGTGTACGTGTGTGGGATGAGAACAAGCAGGAGGAATTTGACCTACGAGCGTTGTTGTTCATAACAATCAATGATTGGCCTGCTCTTTGTAACATTTCAGGACAGACAAACAAGGGATACAATGCATGCACACATTGTTTAAATGATACTGAAAGTATATATTTGGATAAATGTAAGAAGAATGTGTACCCGGGGAATCGTCGTTTTCTTCCTCCCTCGCACATCCTAAGAAAGAAAGGTAAGCATTTCAATGATGAGGCAGACAGCCGGTGTAAGCCTATCCGCCGTACTGGTGATGATGTATTTGACATGGTGAAGGATTTAAAAGTAATCTTTGGAAAGGGTCCTGGTAGACAATCTGTTCCGAAGGACGATGTCAGACATGCACCCATGTGGAAAAAGAAATCTATATTTTGGGAGCTACCCTATTGGAAAGTCCTAGAGGTCTGCTCTGCAATTGACGTGATGCACCTGACGAAGAATCTTCGCGTGACGCTGCTAGGCTTCTTGGGCGTGTATGGGAAGAGCAAAGATACACCTGAAGCACGGCAAGACCAACAACGTATAAAAGACCGAGACGGCATGCATCTAGAGTTGTTTGAAGGTACTGCTAGCTATGCTCTTACCAAAGAAGAGAAGGAAATCTTTTTTGAAGTCCTTTACAGTATCAAGGTCCCGTCTGGTTTCTCATCGAACATAAAGGGAATAATAAATATGGCAGAGAAAAAATTTCAAAACCTAATGTCTCATGACTGCCACGTGCTTATGACCCAGCTGCTTCCGATTGCATTGAGGGGACTCCTGCCAAAAATGTTTGAGTACCCATTGTGAAGCTATGTGCGTTTCTCAATGCAATTTCTCAGAAGGTAATCAGTCTAGATAGTCTACTAAGGTTATAGAAAGATGTGGTCCAATGTCTTGTCAGCTTCGAGTTGGTGTTCCCACCATCCTTCTTCAATATTATGACTCACCTCCTAGTTCACCTAGTCGATGAGATTAACATTCTTGGTCTTGTATTTCTACACAATATTTTCCCCTTTGAGAGGTTCATGGGAGCGTTAAAGAAATATGTTCATAACCGCGCTAGGCCAGAAGGAAGCATCTCAAAGGGATATGGAACAGAGGAGGTCATTGAGTTTTGTGTTGACTTTATTCCTGACCTTAAGCCCCTCGGTGTTCCTGAATCACGACATGAGGGTAGAATTAGTGGAAAAGGCACGCTAGGAAAGAAAGCAAGGATATGTATGGACGGACATTCTCTCACTAAAGCACACTACATAGTTCTGCAAAGTTCCACCTTGGTGGCTCCGTATATCGAGGAACACAAGAATATTGTACACTCCAACAACCCGGGGAAGCCTGGCTCCTGGATTAGAGATGAACATATGAGGACTTTTGGCGGTTGGTTGCAGACACATCTAATGAATGACATAAATGTTGGAGAGCAGTTGTACTTATTGGCCAGGTCACCATCTTCGACTATATTGACTTTCCAAGGGTACGAGATAAATGGGAATACATTTTACACGATCGCCCAAGATAAAAAGAGCACCAATCAAAACAGTGGTGTCCGATTTGATGCAATGAGAATGGGCAAAAGGATACATATTATGGTTACATAGAGGAGATATGGGAACTTGACTATGGACCTTTTTAAGGTTCCTTTGTTTCGTGCAAATGGGTCAAGTCGACGAGGCGGGGTTGAGGTAGACAAGAAATACGGAATGACAACAGTGGATCTCAACAACCTTGCGTATAGAGATGAACCATTTGTCCTAGCCAATGATGTGGCTCAGGTTTTTTATGTGAAGGACATGTCTACCAAACCAAGAAAAAGGAAAGATAAGCAAAAGAATACAGCATCCGATGAGCCAAAGCGCCACATAGTTCTTTCAGGAAAAAGAAACATCGTGGGGGTGGAGGATAAGACAGACATGTCAGACGATTATGATAAGTTTCATGAAATTACGCCCTTCGCTGTGAAGGATGACCCAAGCATCCCGTTAAATAAGGAAGATGCTCCATGGTTACGGATTAGAAGAAAACCCTAACATGTGTGGATGTCAGTGATGTACAATATTATTAAACCTTTATTTTTAATGATCTTCTTATATGTATATGGATATGAACTTTCTCGATCTCAATAGGTAGTATTGCAACTTGTTGTGGCCAGACATTTATTAATATTAAAACGTAAAAATTAGTCATAATCATATCTAGCCCTGTAGTACACAGCTTCTGGGTCATCTTCGGAATCATCATCGTCATCATCGTCGCTCGTAGCACGCGGATGGATCCTCAGCCCTTCCTCGTAGCACGCGGATGGATCCTCTGGCCTCAGATTCATGACGCGCGGGGGAGGGGGCTCCCGGATGACGACCCCAGTACACCCTAGGCCTTCACCACCACCACCATTCTTGTGGCTATGCTGCTGGTGAAAGTGCGGATACCTCAGGCGAGGATGGTATCCCATGGCGATGTAGCGCATCACACCGACGATAGTCCGGTTCGCCCACCACAGGTGGTGACTAGCCTCGTTGTGGTTCACTAGGGGCGGGCCGTCACCCTCATACCTGGCGAGCTCCCTTTTCTGCCGGTTTGTGAAGAAGGCATTCCAGGTGTCGAGGTTGTCGGGATCCCAATGGGGATACATCCGCTGCTCCGGCGTGAGATCGAGGTAGAAGTGATTCGTGATGGCCGCCTGGCGGGCCGAACCTTGAGACATAGGAGGAACAGGAACCCCTCCGGTACTCGACATCCAGCCAAGGCGGCGGTACCCGGGCATGGGAATGGGCGCTGAGCGCTTGGTCTCCTCGAGCCGAAAAAGCCCGATGAAGCGGTGTCCATTGTTGTGAGAGAGAAGGTGTGGATGTGTCGATGGAAATCCCGGTCGGCCTAGATATAGAGGGACATGGCGGGAGAACATGGCGAGAAGCGGGGGAAATGGCGGGAGAAACATGGCGGGAAGCGGGGAAAATGGCGGGAGAACATGGCGGGAAGCGGGGGAAATGGCGGGAGAACATGGCGGGAAGCGGAAGAAATGGCGGGAGAACATTTATACTATATTTTTGTGAATATTTTGCTATATTATATGTAGTTTTCCATTTTTAAATAATAAACTATATTTTTATTATTTTTTGTGAACATTTCTACTAAATATAATACTTGTTAAATAATAGATAATTTCATTTAAGTTGTATAATAAAGTATGATAATAGATTTAAATTATAGATCTTCTTTTTTTTGAAAATTTTGATATATAATACATAATTTTCTGAAAACTATAAATCATTTTTGGGTTTGGCGCCAAAAATAACCTTTAGCCCCGGCTAAAGGGTTTCGGCGCGCGGGAAGTGCGGCGGGCCGAAAACACCTTTAGCCCTGGGTTGTAATACGAACCGGGGCTAAAGGTCGTATTACAACCCGGGGCTAAAGGGGGGGTATAAATACCACCCCTGCCCCGGGTCGAGCCACAACCCGGAGAGCCAGATCACATTTCTTCTTTCCAGAGACGTTCATGTTGCTTGCCAGCCCGATTCGCCCGCCATCATATGTCTCCGCCCGTCATTGTCCGTCTGCTTGCCGTCGTCTCCGCGCCTCGCCGCACCGCGCCGCCTCTGTTCAGCAGGTTAGTATTTAGGGTTAGTTATAGGTTAGTATGTTTGTTAATTTTGGTGTTATAATGTTGTTAATTTTGGTTAATTAGTATATAGGGGTAGTTAGTATTTAGGGTTAATTAGTATTTAGGTTAGTTAGGTTAGTTAGTATTAGTATTAGTATTTAGGTTAGTATTAGGTTAGTTAGTATTAGTATTAGTATTTAGGTTAGTTAGTATTAGTATTAGTATTTAGGTTAGTATTAGGTTAGTTAGTATTAGTATTAGTATTTAGGTTAGTTAGTATTAGTATTAGTATTAGGTTAGTTACTATTAGTATTAGTATTAGTATTAATATTAGGTTAGTATTAGGTTAGTTAGTATTAGTATTAGTATTTAGGTTAGTTAGTATTAGTATTAGTATTTAGGTTAGTATTAGGTTAGTTAGTATTAGTATTTAGGTTAGTATTAGATTAGTATTAGTATTTTCTATTAATATTAGTTAGTATTAGTATTAGGTTAGTATTTAGTTAGTATTAGTATTAGGTTAGTATTTAGAATTAGTTAGTATTAGTATTAGGTTAATTGTATAGGTTAGTATTTATCTAGGGTTAGTTAGGGTTAATTAGTTAGAATACTTAGTTAATTAGGTTTAGTTTAGTTAGTGATAGGTTTAGGGTTATTGTTATTAGGACAATATATACTTAGTGATTTAGTTACTGTTTATGTTTTATGATTGTTTATTGCTATTATTTAGTTATTCCGCGTTCACCTCGTCCGAGCCTACTAGATTCCGTCGGGGATGTCCGAGTCTGGGCTCTGCTGGGTCGGCACTGAGAGGTGCTATCTGTCGGGACTCGTACCTTGGTGAGGAATCCGGGTATCATCGTCGACCCGGAGCTTCTTTGGTGCCGTCCACGAGGTCCAGGAGGCGGTCTGAGAGGAGCCAGCCCCGAGGAGGTGGTGCGTCGTCGTGTCGAGGAGGAGGACGAGCATGTACGGCGATACATGTATCTTTTGGAGACTAGGTTCTCCAATATCGCAGTTCACGGATCTCATCCGAGCTATTCTCCGGTGATGGTTCCTCTTACGTGGCTGCGAGCTCACGTAGCGTAACGCTGCAGCTGCGTTCGCTAGTTTATCTTAATAATATACTTTATCTTATACTTTATCCTATAGTGCACCCGAGCTATTCTCCGGTGATGTATTAATAATGTACTTTATCTTATATTTTATCCTATAATGCACCCGAGCTATTCTCCGGTGATGTATTAATAATGTACTTTATCTTATATTATTGTACTTTATCTTAATCACTAAGTATTGTATTCGAGTTGTCGCAGTTGTAATATTCTTTTACTTAATGCAATATTCTTTTTCTGTATTAGTTAAGCTATGGACGGTAGACAGAATGAAGAGGAGCTTCTCAACACGATAGATGAGGGTACTGGGGGGTCTTATTATCATGACTCCAAATATCTTAATTTGTCTGGAGGAGATGATGGTGGAGAAAATAGTGGAGACGATGGTGTTGACCATGGTGGAGACCATGGTGAAGACACCATAATAATGACAAACTCCATCAAGGTATATAAAGCCTCTATCAATCGTTCACTAGTATAGATGCACTAATTGATTCATATATATGTACTGACGAATGTTTCTTCTCTTAGACCTTCGCTTCCGGCCAATCTTCTACAAATACAAGAGGCCCGACACACAAGTTGCCCCCTGATGTCCGTTTCAGCATTGACTTAGTCTCTCCGCAGGGTCAACCGCTGGAGCCCAAAGAAGCTGCGAATGCATTTACAAGTCAATGCAGAGTGATTGTTAGAGACAAAGTCCCGATCACCATGCGAAACTGGAACAAGCCAGGAAAGAAAAAGGATCCAGCTGGGGCTAGTTTTGTAGATGACAGAGCGAAAGATACAATGTGGAATTCTCTCATGACACATTTCACCCTACCAGTCCTAGAGACTGATGAGATCACACAACAAATGACGAGGAAAGTCAAGCACTTTGCTCTTAAGAAGATGGCCGAACTATTCAAGGAATGGAAAAAAAAGATTGTACCACAAGTATGTCTTGAAGGAAACAACTCCTCCATTCGTTGGCCCACTAGAGTTGCAGCAGGATAACTGGGCCGCACTTGTGGAATACAAGGCCTCAGCACCAGCTAAGGCAATATCAGCAAAAAATAAGGAAAATGCAGCTAAAAAGAAATATCACCATCATATGGGCACATGTGTCTACAGGAATGCCATGCTTAAGTAGGATAAAGTTGAGGCTGACCTAGAGGCTAAAGGGGTCACTCCAGCTATGTCTAGTTGGCCCTTGAGGTCAAGAAATTGGGTATTCGGGCATGGGGCATCATTAGACCCAGAAACAGGCGAGATTGTTGCAGCCGAAGAAATTTCTACACCCAAGAAAGAACTTGTTAAAGTGATGAAAGAGGTTGAAGAGGGAACGTTTGTTCCCGACAGAGAGAACGATGAGCTGACAAAGGCTCTCGGGAATCCTGAAAATGCTGGACGAACAAGAGGGTTCGGACCTTCTTATCCATGGGTTATCGGGTTTCCCGAGCACCGTGACACGTACAGAAGCCGGTCGAGAAGAACAAACCGGCAAAAAGAGGAGGATACGAAGCGGTTCACGTGGTTTGAAGCCACGCTGCAGGAGTATCGCCAAGAGCTTAATGAACTTAAAGGACTCCGACAACAAGATCCTACACCGGACAGTACGGTCGGCCCATCGCAACGAAAAAGCAGTGTGGCTTCCACGGAGGGCCACGGTAATGATGCAACGATGGATGTGTACCCCGTGGATGCAATTAAGGAGAAGACTAGTTGTGAGCCGCATGTTGAACTGAAGAATATATCCATGAAGGTGGCGGTCGGCTTTGCTTTACCTTCTGCACCGAGAGCGACCTACCATTGCAATCCGATTCCAGCTGGCTATGCTCGTGTCGGTGTGGATGAAATTCTACCTATGTGTCAGTCACTACAGCTTGACATCCCTGGAGGTGAAACGGAGACGACACTGGGAGAAGTCACGAGTGGCTTCATTCTTTGGAAACAAGAATACATCAAGTTTCCAGGCTCGACACCAAGGCCACCTTCTCCACCAAGGCAACCGTCTCCTCCCAGTGCACCGTCTCCTCCAAGTCCACCTCCAAGTGCACCGTCTCCTCCCAGTAATAGTCCAATCCATGACCCCAACACGAGTCCATCTCAATCTACGCAGCGGCCTCCACCCACTAAGGGGCAAAAGCGGAATATTACCACCGCTCCGTCGAGCGATAACCAACGCCCGAAGCGACAGTTGTCGCCCCTCCCAAGAGTACCGCCGGTTCCTCCCAAGAGGGCTTACGACCTGACCGATGAGGAGACCGATGCGGTCGTACGGGCCAAAGTGGATGCTCATTTTAAAAAGAAACAACCTGAGCCAGAGGTCTAAATAAAACCGGAAGCCAAGGAGCACTTTAGGAAATTACTGACGCAGCCATCCCAAGCTCAATTAAATGCGCCAGATGACTATACACGATGTCTTCAGAAGACATTGAAACAGAAGAGATCAAGCGGTAGAGGAAGCATCAAAAAAGAGGTTCCCCGGCAGGGGGAACAAGCAAAACAATCGAGTGGTAGCGGAAGCATCAGAATGCACGCGTCCCCTGGGGAAACAAGCAAAACAATCGAGTGGTAGCGAAGAACTAAAGAGATGTTCCCCGGTGGGAAACAAGCAAACTAATCGCTCCCCCCACTCCAGGTGAACATACCCAAACCTCAACTATATGAGGAAGAACCTATGGATCCGGAAACGGCTAGGATATTGGCCGAGCAATGTGGTATGCCTATTCATGAAATTATTCACGGTGATATGCCCAAGGCTGAGGTAGCACCCAAATTTGTTAACGGGGAGCCTCTGGTCAGTTCTGAGAGGCTTCGGGATATGCCAACACAAATGCGATGATTCCATGAATGGTACATGAAAACATCAAAAGAACAGCGAAATTGGCTCATACTGAAAGTTCGAAAATTGCATTACGTCATTGAAGACAAGGTCCCTATTGAATTTACAGAATTATTTCAGTTATTCAATCTAAAGGAACTCGACAAAACTATTCTCAGTTCGTATTGTCTATAAGTGATTACTTTATTTATGTAATTCGGTCTCTATCTCAGCTTTTTCAATTCATTGCTGGTAAGTATACTCACTATATTCTTTTGTACGCTATATATAATGATGCAGAATGAAGATGCTCGATTGTAAAAGAAAGGCTATCAACGGATTTGGGTACATTGACCCACATCGAGTTCATGGAGCTATACTAAAGGATAAACCACTCGAGACCGAGCACAACTTGTTGCGGTTTCTCACGAAACAGCATTTCTGTAACGAAATACTATTTCCTTACCACGATGGCAAGTGAGTTTTTGTACACATTAACTTTTGCTTACTCGATGTTCAGTGTAAATGATGAGTTACTGACGTATGTAAACCTATGTAGGTACCACTGGATTCTTCTAAGCATTTCACTTGACATGGGAAGAGTTCACATCATGGACTCACTAAACAAAGACATTGAAAACTACCGCATCATTATCGATGCGCTCTAGAGGTAATTTCAACCATTATCGCACTATATCGGTTTCTTTCGTTCATTTTCTGGGATATCAAGTAGTTATTAACTCATACATTAATTTTCTTTGTCGGGTAGGGTTTGGACACAGTTCAAGAAACATGTCCGCGGTCAATGGCGTGAGGAGCTATTTTTTAAATCACTCTCGGTAAGTAGTACGAGCTAAGTCCGCGCATCTATTTAATTCTAGTTTATGTGCATTTATCATGCTAGCGTTATTATTTGATTGAATTCTATTCTTGTAAAGTGCGCGAGGCAGCCACAGGGAACTAATCTATGTGGATTCTATGTGTGCGAGTTCATTCGCATCAGTATTGAGAAGCCCTCGGAAAATGTTTGAGTAAGTAAACAATATATTCACCCTTTATTTTTATTACAAAAAGTCGTGTTGAGTCTAATCCATACGATCTCCTTTTTACATAGTTGGACGCGATGCGGGACAAGCTCCTACCAGAGGACCGCCTAATAGCAATCCAAGAGGAATTTGCTGCATTTTTTCTAACGAGGTCATAGACCCACACGGAGAATACTGTATAAATAGACCCTAAAGCATCCATGTAACCTAAAGCATCCATGTAATGATCTCCATGTAATCAAATAGACATGCTCTGGACCTTGTTGGCACTCCATATATATATATGCTTGTAAGAGTAATTATATTATATATTGCGTCAATGTGTACAAGTTCTGTGTAGTAGCGTTCTGTATGTATATGAAAACTTGTTTCTAATGAAAACACAGAATGAAAAATAATTGAACACAAAACACAAAATGAAAATAAAAACACAAAACCCTAAAACCCCATCCCCTGCCGCGGCAGCCAAATGGCACAAAATGCTGCCGCGGCAGGGAACCTTTAGTCCCGGTTCGTAACACGACCCGAGGCTAAATGTCCTGCCGCCCAGCGCGCCTAGCAGGCCACGTGGTTGGACCTCTAGCCCCGGTTCGTAACTGAACCGGGGCTAAAGCTTGGACCTTTAGTCCCGCTTTCGCAGCCCCAGTTCGAAATCCAGGGCTAAAGGCCCTTACGAACCAGGGCAAATTGCCTGGTTTCTACTAGTGTTAAAAATCCTTTGACATATAGGTAGGTGATGTGGTCTAGTTTGTAAAAAAATTAACAACCAAAAATTTCGACTTTTTCTGCAAAAAAAAGTCATGCCACGGTAAAACGGTCATAACTTTTGCATACAGAGTCGGAAAAAAACGTTTAAGATACCAAAATGACGAGAACGAAATTTCGCATCTGCTCGCAATAACCTTTGGTCGTTTAGCAATATTTTAGATTTTCAAAATTCGAAAAGAATAAAAGTTACAGTCAAAAGATCGTTTTTTCCTGCAGAAAAAATAGAAGCCACTTACCCGTAGCGCACCACCATGTAGTGCGCTACGAGTAAGTTGGGCGGGATTCAAAATTTGAATCACCACCCCGGCCACCTACCCCTCTCCTTTTCCCTGCCATTCTTCTCCCTTTCCTCTCATTCTCCTCCCTTGTCCTTCTCCTTCTTCCCCTTCTCCTCCTCTCCTCATCTTCTCCTTCTCCGGGTCCTTCCTCTCTGGCCTCCTCCTCCTTGTAGTGACAACAACGCTCCTCTGGCCGCCGCCACCTCCTTTTTTGGCCGCCGCCACCTCCTCCTCCGGCTGCCACCTCAGCCGCCGCTGCCACCTCCTCCTCCGGCCACCACCTCAGCCACCGCTGCCACCTCCTCCTCCGGTCGCCACCTCAGCCGCCGCTGCCACCTCCTCCTCCGGCCGCCACCTCCTCTTCCTCCTCTGGCCACCGCCACCACCTTCTCCACCGGATGCCACCTCCTCCTCCTCCTCCGGCCACCACCTCCTCCTTGGCCCGATACCTCCCGCTCGAGAACTAGCATGGCCATGGCCTCCCGTACCTCTGACGGTGGTAGGTTGTGGCCACGCCACGACCACCATGCTCCGGTGAGGCGACACGATGGCGAGGGACCTGATTGATTTTGAAATTCAAAATGAGGGTGTTTTTTGCTTTTTTTGTTTTTGAAAAACATAGCCATGGCGTACCTGGACCCCTTCCTGTGGCGCACTGGGTGGTGCGCCACAGATGACTTTTTTAGCCGTAGCGCACCAGGTAGTGTGCTACGGGTGAATTTTAACCGTAGCGCGCGGCTCGTGGCGCACTGCTAGTGCGCTACGGATGTCCATTTTTGGTGCGCCACGAATGTCCATTTTCCTAGTAGTGTGTGTTTAGCTCATGCATCACTGCTTTTTTGACCTCAGCCGGTTGGGATCCAAGGAAGCAGACATAAGTGTCTTTCTTGGTTGGGAATGACTTCTTTCCATTTGACTTGGGATTTGAGGCTTCTGCCTCCTCCATGCCAGAATCTTCCTTGGACTCTTTGTCTTTGTAGGAGTTTTTCTTTCCTTTTCGTTGCTTGGACCTATAGCCAACGAATTCGTTTTTCTTGATGTCATCATTGAAACGACAATCAACATTGGTGTGGGACAAACCCCCATTGGCATTTGGGTGATGCACACATGGATTGTTGGTGATGTCGGCCCAAGTGTAGGTTTTTCCAGGTTGCTGGTCTCCTCTACCTTGGACTATGGAAGTTCCATGGCCTCGTCCCTGGCCGCCTCCACGGCCTCCTCATCCTCCAGACCCAAAAGTTGCATTGACTGTTGCAGTTTCCGGATTGGGTTTTTCCTCCGAGGTGTTCTTGCGTTTCGGGGCCTGCTGCTTCGGCTGTTTTGCCAACTGTGGCACAGCTAGTACATTGAGTAGTCCCTCTGAATCATCCTTGGTATCAGCATATTTGCTTGCCATCTCTATCATCTCTCCCAAGTCAGTAACTTTGTCCCACTTTAGGTGATGACGTAGTAAAGCAACTGGGAGTCCTGTGATGAAAGCTTTGATCGCGGTTTGGTTATTTACTCCTTCACATGAGTCCTTCGTGTTGATCCATCGTTCGAGGTAGTCCCGACAAGTTTCTTTGGGTTTCTAGGTGCACCGCTGCAGATCTCCAACCGTGCACGGCCTCCTGTATGTTCCATTGAAGTTTCCAAAGAAAGCACTTTGCATGTCATATAAGTTATGGATGGTGTTTGCCAGGAGTTCATTGAGCCATGATCGAGCTATCTACCTCAGCATAAGAAGGAGATACTGGTTCATGACCAAGTTGTTTCCTCCTTTGGCGATGTAGCAGGCCTGGAAGAAGTCCTGGAGCCAGGTGTCAAGCCGAGCTACACCGTCGTAGGGTTGAATGTGTCTTGAGATAGCAAATCCTTCCAGAAAGTTTGTTTGTCGTATGCGCGGTCCAAAGCATTTTGGACCCACATAGATGTTATCCGACTCATAGCGCCACGCCTCTATGTTTGAGTTGATCTAGTGCCTTGCGTCACTTGGTGACAGGACGCGCTGTCTCGGTTGTTCGCTGCGGCTATGGTGTCCATGAGCCGGACTTCTGATTCTTCTACCATAGCCTCCGCCACGGCGCCCCTGGCCTCCATGGAAGCCGCTATGGTGGATGCTTGTCGGAGAAGGTGGTGGTGGTGGATTATTACCTCTAGCCAGGGTTTCGTGATGATGGCCACCATGCTGGCTTGATCCAGTGCGGTGTTCATCATTCCTTCGTCCATCATTGTCGTCATTGTGACGTGTCTCAGCCAAACGACTTGTATGTCTAGGAGGGGGCTCCTTTGCCAGTCCTGCTCCCGACGTTGAGCTTCTTCATCTTCCATGTGGTTATTCGACTGCCACCGGGTAAGTTGTGGGTGCCCCAAAGGCTGGTCCCTAGGATGACTTATATAGATGTCCGGCCTAGGGTTACAGGAGAGACCTATCCGACTATGATATAGAGTCGGTTACAGAGTACATCTTGGACTACAAGTAACTAAACATGCCTAAGTTCGTAAGTCTTCTAGGTCTTCCTGCAGCCGGATGGACCTCCGTCTTCTCTCCTTGACTGGGCCGCCCATGAAGCAAAAGCTCTGACCTGAAGTGGGCCACGCTGGTCAGCGAGTCACAGTGGGTATACCTAGAAAGTATATCCCCAACAGGTGGATGCTCACCATGCCTACAACATCATCAAGATGCCAGGAGGCAGCGGTGGGGTCATCACTATTTGTTGCGATGAAAGGGAAACCTTGTGCTTCCTCGAGCACGCCTACAAAATCATGGCCACCGCCTACCCGGAGGACGTGGATGCCCTTGACTACATTGGGAGCACCTCAAGAAAGAAGCAGATGGTGGCCCAAGAGAACGCCCTAGCAAAAAGGGTGACTGCCACCTTGTACCCTCCTGAGGAGGGTCTCATCGTGGTCGCCGCTCGCAGCCACGAGAAGTCATCAGGGTAGCCCAGACTCACCCTCGCCAGCGTCAGAGAAGCTCGCAAGAGTGACACTGACCCGGGGCCCCCTGATTTCCTAGTGGACTGCACCCAGCGCGTGCATGACGCCAACCCCCTCCCCGACAACACTTGAGGGCCGCTAAACGGAGTCGGGCTTTAGGAAGGCTAACGATCCCCTCCAGGTAGTGCGACCGGCTACCCGACTTTTTTGAAGGTGACGCTCCAAACTTTCATCCTTTCCAGCCTTATTCCTCATAAGACCCCATGCGGATCATGACGACTTGTAATAAGCTTGGACCTATTTGGCAGTTTTCTCGGATTTTGCGCCTTGCGCCAGTTTCTGCCATTTGCTTCTCTTTCAGGAAAAAATTTTCAAAGATGTGCGCGGTTGAAGTTCCTCAACAGGTGCCACACGAATGGGGGGCTAGGCACGGTGTACATCACCCGGTCACCCCCTGTCAACCCCATGGCCTAAAACGTCGATCTCTAAACATGTGGACTAGCTCCAGCGGTAAGTCACCTCACCCATGGTTCCTGGTGCTTGAAACCCTCACGTGACACATGTAGGGAACCTCAGCAGCGCATGTTTTTTCCCACAGTCTTCTCCTTGAGAGGTTTATGGGGCGGCTCATGAGGGTATCCTCCTCCAGCGGCCAAAATTCATGCTAGACCTACATGCTCCTCCTCGAGGGACCAACAAGATAAGCATTTGCCCTACGGTCTTCTTCTTGAGAGGCTTTCAGGGCGGCTCGTGAGGGTATCCCCCTCCAGCGGCCAAACTTCATGCTAGACCTATGGCCTCCTCCTCGAGGGACCAACATGATAAGCATTTTCCCTACGGTCTTCTCCTCAAGAGGCTTACGGGGTAGCTCGTGAGGGTACTCCCTTCCAAGCGGCCACTACCAATCAACCCCAGGGCCTAAAGTTTAGAGATCCAAACTTACGAACTATCTCCAGTCACAAGTAACCTCACCCACAGTTCCTGGAGCTTGATACTTTGCATAATGCATGTATGAAATCTATGCAGCACATGTTTGCCCTATGGTCTTCTCCTCGAGAGGCTTACGAGGCGGCTTATGAGGGAACTCCCCTTCAGCGGAAGAAAATGGCATGTAGGGACTCACGATCACCTCCTCGAGGGGCCAATAGGAATTCTCCCTACAGTCTTCCCCTCGAGAGGCTTTCAGGATGGCTTGCGTGGGAACTCCCTCTGACAGCCAAAACTATAGCTAACCGCACACTCTAGTGCCAGCCACGTGCGTCCCTCCTCGCGAGACACCTCACGAGGCTATTGCCCGCCAAGGGCAAGGATTCGCACGAGGCCCAATATTGCACGCGCCGAAGGACCTGCTAGGTTAAAAGCCTCGTAGGGGTAACACCCCTCAATGGACAAGACCGGAGTGTGCACATCAATCCCCCTCCGAGCATTGGAGCAAGTGAGGTGACTTATCCTTACAAGCCCCATTTCTATGAGGGCTGGCGGGATACCCCGTTAGGCAGCCTTGCTGGGGGATATTGGCGCTCAACTCCCACGATCTAGCGATGCATCGCTTATCACCATGAAGCCTCCTCAGGCCAGGGAGCCACTCGTGCAGGAGTATTTCCTCCTAAGGGGACCTACCAGACGAGCGCATGACCCATAGACCTCCCCACAAAGGCACCTGCAGAGCGGCGCACGTGAGGCCTAGAGCCGCCCCTCTAGAAACACAGTGGAGAAGAGATTCTAGCATAGGGAGCGTTATATTGCCTGCATGGAGAGCCATTTCTTCTAGCACCCTGAGGTTCGGAGCCTCCAGCGCTCTGTCACGCGTGGCGCCCTCTTCCCCTCCCTAGCAAACAGTTGGCTCCAAGGCTACCAAGGCATGGCCCGGCGGGTCTGGGTAGGCTCTTGCGGACCTTTGCCGGTTGCACAACTCTAAAACAAGTGACACGTGCGTTGCTCCCTGGCTATCGCCAGGGGCAGCCTCGCGCTGGACTGATGCTACCATCGCACATGCGTGAAAAGAGAGTGACAAACATGAATACTCACTAAAGAATGTTCATTACAATCGCACTTGCAACACAAAAGACTAAGAGCACTACTGCATGGCGACCCTCGCAGAGTGCGTGTGACACCTCCGGTGGTGTGTCCCCCACCGCGTCTAGAGAGCCACCTACACGCTCCAAAGGTGGCGGGGGAAGTCCACGCGGCACAATAGTGGGTCAAACACCGACACCTAGAAGCCCTCATTGCCCAGGTAGCGGAATCGTAGCACCAAGCTACGCGCGATGCGCTGGCCGGTGACGAAGCGTTCCCAACCGGTGGTGAAGTACATCTCCCTGAGTGAGGGGGTGTCAAAGGCCATGCTCTAGAGATCGCTTCCGCTAGAGTGCTTCATATGCACATTCCTTGGCATGTCACCTGCAAGCCTGAGTGTGAAGTGCATGGGCAACCTCACCCTCGTGGCCCAGCCCGTGTCCTAGAGGACAAGGACGAAATCGATGACGCGTTTGGGCTCACCACCATCCTCGACCTTGATCATGACCGCATAAGGAGGATGCAGGGGGAGGGCTGCAGGCTCCAAGCCGCCACCTCGTCCTCCACCACTCCTAATGCATCGACCCCAGGCGCTGCAGCAGGGGCAACCCTGGCCATGCTTCACCGACACCTCTCTCCTGACCGGTTCAGAAACTCTAGAATAAGAAGCGACAGCCGGATCGGAGCTGCGACCCTCGCACCTCGTGTGGCCGGTGCTGCACGAACGCCCATTCCCGTGTTTCGCCGGCGGAGCCACGTCGTCCTCTGGCATCACTCCCTTGCCCTTTGCGGTGGAGGTGGGTCGCGCGAACCCCATGAAGAGGGTCAGAGTGTTGGGTTTTTATGGGGCGCAACCGGAAGGAAGAAAGGGGATAAGAAGGTGGCATCGGAGAGAAGGAACTCTCTCTGTGCTCCCATTTAAACGGTTCTAGAATGATACAACGCTTCGGGCATGCGGCGTAAACCGCATGCCTCCCCCATGAGTCGTCAGATCATGGGGAACGGCTCTCGACGCGGGATGGATCCTTATCGATCCCAGGTCACTACAAAGGCCCAGCCCAGGTAAGGCTGGCCCTCTTAGCCTGTTAAATTCTATTTCCCAGATTCCAGCGGCCACGGGCCATATTAAGAGAGAAACATGGCAAACCATTTAGTCACATACATGTATAGGCTTATATCAGAATTTTGGGCCCCTCGGAATTATAGGCCCTATGCATCTACACGGGCCGCACTTATGTAGGCGCGGCCATTGGAACAACCCATCTGGTCTGAGCTAGTACAAACCCATCAGCGCAAACAGGAATATAGGCTAAACACGCTCTAACAACGCGATCCAAACGGACTAACGCATCCAGCGCGATCCATCGGTCTACCAGATTTGGGGCACGAATGCGTCAGGCTGGACGAGCCAATGGACCAAACGCGTGTCCTTCCTCACTTGCACAGGGGCCGCTTGGAAGTAACCCAACATCCCCCGCGTGCCTGACGCCTGCGATGGCGTTGGCCGCTGGCGTTCAAAAGGCTGATTGGCGCTAGCAGCCATAACCATTGATGGCTCCAAAAAGCGACATCTTTCTCCGTGTTTAAACATTGTTTTTCTTCAAGGAATTGACATTATTCTCTCTTGATTTTCTATTAATGACTAATTATTGCAAAGATATGCAAAGCCTTCTTTCGATTTATTTTGTGCAGGAAATCAAATTTTTATGGCGAAATATGGAGACATAAATGATGATTTTGAGGAAGTATTGATGACCAAGTATTCCTAGAGCCGAAGCCAGGTGCCAGCCAGCGTATCGACCACTAGTACAGGCGCACCCTGCTCGTACCACCCAACCGTATGGGATGGCGGTGGCTTTGTCTCGTCAAACCCTACAATACTTGTGAAGACGCCTATATATTTAGAGGCCCCTGCCGCTACACAGAGGGCTGCAATTCTCATATTACATCACAACACCACCAAAGGAGATCCACACCATTGTTATCCATTATCCATCCATCCATCGTCCATCCCCTCCATTAGCCATAACCATTGCTTTCTACTTTAGATTTCCTTGTGATTCGTAAGAATATTTGATTTCAATCTAAGCATTGCACAATGTTTTCTATCCTTGATCTTATTGTTATGGGTGAGTAGTTCTCATGGGCTGTGGGTTGGGGAGAAACCTCGTAGCGGTAGAGTGAAATCTTCGACGCACTTGTGCCTCGACTGCAAGGCCGGGCGAGAAATCCCAATGGAAGAGCCCGTCCATGGATGATTTCACGCAAGAATCCATGGATCACCGGAGGGGTGGAGGTGGGAGGAGGTGGAGAGGAGAGCCATTACGCCCCATGATTAGCACCAGGTCCACTTCTCTCCCTCTCATGGCTCCAAGGAATTCTTTTTGGTGGTGGCTTTCTCCTCGGCTTGCTTTCCTCTTTCGGAAGAATCAGTTGGATTGGTTTTACAATGCTGTTTGGGTGGAAATCGTTTGGGTTTCAGAGTTTACCAGCTGAGGGATCGGAGGTTCAGGTTTTCGGTTGCTTCAAACCGCGTGGGTCATTTCATCTATGGACTAAAAGATAGAGTTTGGCCAGATTTTGTCTGTCATTTTTCTCTGTTTCGTGGGGACACCTCTACGATAAGATCAGTTGATATTGCTGCGGAGGCTTGGTTTTCTGGTAGTTTATCTGGTGATCGTGTTGTTCAGCGTCAGATCGCAATTCGAACTAACCTGGACTTTCTGAAATCTGCATCTGAGTCAGTTCTTCCAACTTGTCCCTCGCCGGTGACTGCACTTGTCGTGGATCCGAATTTTGCTTTCCAGTGTGGGCAGATTAACTGTAACTTTTCAAACATTCTTGATGATCCAGCTTTCAAGCCTAAATTTGCGGGTTCTTTATTTTGGGACAGTTGGTCGGGGAATTTTCTACATGTCCCTAAAATTTTATTGGAGCACGTCCGTGATCATAGGGTGGCTACCTATAAAGATGAAGAAATTGAATGCTCTCTCAACTTCTTTGGTCTGTTGTCACTACAAAAAATTGATACGCTAATTGATGGTTTCCATTCTTGCTCTGATTCTGCTCCATCAGCTCCTAATATCCCTCGATCTCAGGTTGGTATTAATGATGAGGCTGTTACAGAAAATTTTGAACGGGTCATTGAAAAGGTTGCTGACCAATCTGCTATCCTATCGAATGTTAAACCTTCTGGGCCTTTAGGAACCTTGCTTGATGGTGCTTTGTCTGGGCCTCGTGGTTGCTGTTTCCGATGCCTAGATCTAGGCCATGGTTGGAGGAAATGCAAAAATGAAATCAAATGCTTGGGCTGCTTTGGTTTTGGGCATAGAGTTCGTGACTGCACTATTAACCCACTATGTGGGCGATGTTCTGCTTTGGGCCATCAGAAAGATAGTTGCCCTAAGATTCAATGTCACCGATGCAAAAATCTTGGTCATTATGGATATACCTGTTTAAGCAAGCAGATTTGGATTAAAAAAGCTGCACCCGCCTCGTCAGACTCAACACAACCCTCTCCGCGCCATTACCACCCTCCTCCAACACCCCCTCGTGTCCTGGACCGCAACGTTCAAGATGATCCAAACACTTGGCCCCCTATGTTTGAGATTGAGGAAGCTGCTAATTGCATCATCAATGGAGGATCAGGGGGAGATTTGAGGTTTCTGAGAGCAGGTGGTACTGATGTTGAAACTGAGGTGCCAGCAGTTGTCACGTCTGTAGCCTCTTCTTGCAACTCTGTTCAGGCTCCCTCTATTCCTGCTACTATATTGATACATGTTCAGTCTGTGTCTGTGGAAGTTCAGTTTTCTGTTGTGTCTGAGCTTGTGCACAATGCCTTCACCTGCATGACCTTTTTTATTGATGTTATCTATCATAAGATGCCTCGCTTGATTGCCGTTGATCTTTCTTCAGAAGGAGAAAATCTTGTCTCTGAGTCTTCAGCAGCTTTTGAGTATGTCGGAACTGTCAGTATATCTCATGATTATTTCAGTGTTCAGTTTCGCGACCTGATGTTTATTTCTAAGTTAAAGAAGTTGCTTTCCACTTCGTCGCTGATTGATAGAGCTGAAGAATCAGCCACCCTTATGGCCATTTATCCTACAAAACGTCCCTGGGCGGATGCTTTTGATAACTTGTCGTTGGGTGTAGATGGTAAGCTGCTCCATGATGGTCTCCCGCTGTTTGACTCTGGCTGTATTTCTTCTGTGTTGGAATCAGTTGTGGAGGGTATCTTGGTCGAGCCAAACACTATAGCGGCAATATCCTTGGACTCTGCTTTCTTTGATACTGATTCTAAAAGTCTGTCAGCTGTTGCTAGTTCTGATACCCAATCTGACTTGCAGTCTGTTCTGATGAATGAGTTTGAAGCTACCTCTTATGCTGATTCAGTGGTTCCTCGTGGCAGGGGACGTCCTCGCAAATCCAAGAATTCTGAGACACCTAAGGATGTATCAATGGTACGTAGAAGCCCTCGTCACATTAATGCAGGTTACAAGGCTCCTGCCCCTCCAGCTCAACCCTCCCTCCGCAAAGCTTCCTCTGTATCCAAGGCCAATATACCTGAGGTGCTGCAACTTGAAGAGATGCAACGTATTGGAGTTGAAGACTGTCAGATTGCGCGAGAAGAGCTCACGGCTGCGCGTTTGATGCGGAAGCGTAAAGCCTAGAGAGACCCAGCTTCCTACTGTTGAACTCTCTGGTCTTTTTTGTGTGTGTCATGAATCAGAACCATTTCTGGCATGTTCTTAGTTGGAACATTCGTGGAATCAATGATCCTAATAAGTGGCCTCACTTGCGTAACAAAATTGAGGAAAGCAATGCTTCCATAATCTGTTTACAGGAAACTAAAAAGTCTTGGTTTGATGCTAGTGTGATTAAAAAGTTTGCACCTAAAAGATTCAACAAATTCTCTTACATTCCT
Source organism: Avena insularis (assembly GCA_023614405.1). Taxonomy (NCBI): domain Eukaryota; kingdom Viridiplantae; phylum Streptophyta; class Magnoliopsida; order Poales; family Poaceae; genus Avena; species Avena insularis. The sequence goes on along the minus strand of CM042694.1, from coordinate 240,358,450 downwards.
TCAGAAGGGGCCTCTGGGGGGTTGCTGGTACTGTGGATAGGCAGTCTGTTTGATGGGCAGGTTATCTTAGAGGAGAGTTTTGGTTTGGCAGTCTCTTTCACTTCTTTGTCATCAGCAGGAAGTTTTGTGATAGTCAATGTTTATGGACCTTGTGAAGGGATTGCTCGTGAAAATTTTGGTTCGTGGTTATTTCACCTTAACATTGAGGATGATGCACTCTGGCTCCTAGTTGGAGATTTTAATTTTTATCGGTATGCTGAAAATCGTAATAGAGAGGGGGCGAACATGACAGATATTACCACTTTTAATGAAATCATCAGCTACCTGGGACTCATTGAATTAACAATAAAAGGACGTGCTTTTACCTGGAGCAACATGCAGACTGATCCGCTCTTAATACAGCTCGACTGGTTCTTCACATCCACTGCCTGGACCCTACATTACCCTAACACCCTGGTTAACCCATTAGGAAGACCCACCTCCGATCATGTGCCTTGTGTGGTATCAATTGGCACGTCTATCCCTAAGGCCAAATTTTTTCGCTTTGAAAGCTATTGGATCAGACTACCTGGTTTTCTCGATGTTGTCAAGTCAGTTTGGGACATCAACTGTCCAGGAGATAGTGCTAAATGCTTGTCAGCAAAACTGAAATTACTCAGAAAAAGGCTTAAACAATGGAGTGCTAGTTTTGAGGTGTTAAATGTTCTGATCAGTAACTGTAATGAGGTGATTCTGCAGTTAGATGGCTTTGAGGAATTGAGAGCACTTCATATATCTGAATGGAATTTTCGCCTGATAGTAAAAAATAAATTTCAACAACTGTTGCTTTGCAAACAAGATTATTGGCGTAAAAGGTGTACTGCAAGATGGGCTCGACAAGGAGACGAAAATACTTCTTTTTTTCACTCAATGGCCACGATTAGATTAAGAAAAAACACGATCTCTTCACTGGCTAGAGAGGATGGTTCTGTTGCCACTAATCATCATGAAAAAGCAGGGCTTATGTGGCATTCTTTTAGAGACATACTTGGTATTTCTCTTCCAACATCTGACACCTTTGATTTTTCTCAGTTCTTTCCTCATGTCGAAGGTTTGGCAGAGCTTTCTAGGCCCTTCTCTCATGAAGAAATTGACAATGTTGTTTCCCATATGCCGAGTGACAAGTCTCCTGGCCCGGATGGTTTTTCTGGCTTATTTCTCAAAGTGTGTTGGCCAGTGATAAAATATGAATTTTATAGTCTTTGCCATGAGTTTTGGGAAGGCACGGTGAATCTTCAAAGTATCAATGAATCATTCATAACACTTATCCCCAAAAATCACTCTCTCGAGAGACCGAATGACTATCGCCCCATATCTCTTCTTAACTTTTGTCTGAAATTAATTACCAAGCTTTTAGCTAACCGTCTTCAAGGCAGAATTCTTGACTTGGTACACATAAACCAGTATGGTTTCTTAAAATCGAGAAATATTCAAGACTATGTAGGGTGGGCATATGAATACATTCATCAGTGTAAGCAAGGCAGTTCTGAAACAGTCATCCTTAAGTTGGACTTTGCAAAAGCCTTTGACACAGTAGAACATGCAGCGATCTTGAAAATCTTTGAATGTTTTGGATTCGACACAAGATGGCTGAATTGGTTAAAGATGCTCATGTCCACTGGTACCTCGGCTGTTCTCTTAAATGGGGTGCCGGGCAAGAATTTTTTTTGTCGCTGTGGTGTTCGCCAAGGGGATTCGCTCTCGCCACTTTCATTTGTTGGTGTTTCTGAGCTGTTGCAAGCAATGGTGAATCACCTTTTTCAGAATGGTACCTTGCACGCACCTCTGGATATACCTAACAGTGATTTCCCTATTGTTCAATACGCCGACAACACTTTACTAATTCTGCAAGCTTGTCCTATTCAACTTCTTGCTTTGAAGGAATTACTTGAAACATTTACACAAGCTTCAGGACTGCGATTTAATTATGCCAAATCTGCACTTATTTCAGTAAATGTTCCCGAGCAGCGTTTACAGATGCTTGCACAATTTTTTGGCTGTTCTGTGGGTAGCCTTTCACGTATTTAGGTTTACCATTAGGTGTGACAAAACCCACAATCCAAGATCTGTCGCCTCTGGTTAGCCTGGTTGAACACAGACTTAATGCAAGTGCTCGATTCTTGGGATATGGTGGAAGACTTGAGTTTGTTCGCTCAGTTCTCTCCACACTGCCATCCTTTTATCTTTGTTCACTCAAGCTCCAAAAAACTATTATAAATATATGCAATCATGCTCAACTACATTGCTTATGGGCCAAAGAGGAAGATTCATATTCGCTTAATGCTTTAGTAGCTTGGACTCAGGTCTGTCGTCCTAAACAACATGGAGGCTTAGGTGTGCGTAACTTGGAGCTGCAGAACAAAGCACTTCTACTGAAGCAGTTACACAAATTTTATTCTAGAGCTGATGTGCCATGGGTCAAATTGGTATGGTTTCTTTATGGTGATGATGTTCCTCATGCAAAGTCTAAACGGGGCTCATTCTGGTGGAGAGACATATTTACTCTGGTGGATGATTACAGAAGTATCACGAAGTGCAAAATAGGGAATGGATCATCTGTACTGTTTTGGAAGGATTTTTGGTTTGAGGGGGAACTGCTTTGTGATAAATATCCTCGGCTATATTCCTATGCTTTGGATGAGGACATTGCGCCATCTACACTTGGATCGATCTCTGAACTCACGGACTGCTTTGCTTTACCTCTCTGTTGAAGCTTCCCAAGAACTACAACAAGTGCAGAACCTGTTGGAAAGGACTCAGTTGGTGAGCTCAGTTGAAGATCAGCGTACGTTTGTTTGGGGTGTGAAATACACACCTTCTAGATACTACAACTTCTTGTTTGAACGTGTACCAAGAGACAAGGTGCTTGGCAAAATATGGAAGTCGAAATCTTTGCCTAAACTGAAAGTTTTTGTGTGGCTACTCATGCTGGACCGTATTAATACTAGAGATATCATGGTTAGAAAATAGTGGCACTTGGACTCTGGACCTGAATGTGTTCTTTGTGATGCAGCTATCCTCGAAAACAGAGACCATTTGTTTTTTGAATGTGATTTTGCCAACCAGTGCTGGAACTCGATTCAGATTCAGTGGGACATGACACTTCCTCTCTCGATGATTACGCTTTTTGAATCTTTGTTTCAAGGGCCATGTTTTATGGAGGCGTTTGCATGCTCATCTTGGAACATTTGGAAGGTTCACAATGAACAAATCTTTGAAGATGTATCCGCCTCCTTCTTTCGCTGGAAATCTGGCTTCACAAATGATTTCCTCCTCCATCGATATAGAGTCAAGGCAGACGTGGTTCAATCACTTGTTGACTGGCTGTTGTTAACTCTTACCTAGTTCACATGGTAGCTTTATTTCATTTTTTACCTCCTTGATGTAATTTCCTTTTGTTTGGACTTTGTATAGTGTTACATATATATAAAAGAAAATGACATCGTAGGGGATTCCCCGTAAAGGTGTCAAAAAAAAGAAACCTCATAGCGTTTATGTGTATCTAATCCATGGGAGAATTGTGTATTGGTTTGTAAGGGAGATTTGTATCATTTGTTTCTTTGTCTCTTACCTCGATCTTTGGACTTGTAGGTACCCAAGATCCCAGAGATTGATCAAGGGTTGAGGTGAGATGCTTGGCTAGCGACGATCTCATAGGAACCCCAGTAAAAGTAAGGGTAGTACGGTCTTCGCTTAGAGACCTATTTGGGATCACAACAACATCACCACTTAATGTTTTGGTCTATGTTTTCCACTTAATAATCGTTTGTAACTCGATGCTTCACGGTATACTCGGTTAGATCAAAAGACTATTACTATGCTTGTGGCCTCTCAGGGGCTCTAGTATATTAGGATGTGTTGCCCACAAATAATTATCTCTATTGGAACCTTACACATGAATGTGCTTATTTTTATCCTTTATCCCATATGATATGCAACTGCAGGTAGATCTTCAACCCTGGCCTATCTCCATCCATTTATTCAACCATAATATAAAGTAAACTAGATTGGTTCAGTAAACAAAGGTAAAATCAAAAAACAAAGTCTTATAGATGTGTCCTTATTTTTATTCTATTAGCGTTGTTTCCCAAAGATTCGATAAACCTACGTCTACTAGGGAAAAACTATTATACTACATCCGAAATACGGATCGAAGGTATCAACCCTTTTTCTGGCGCGCGTTGCCAGGGAAGCAATTCGCTATCCTGGTGAGGTCACTAGAGACCTTGTTTCTAGATTTAATTTTTGTTTGTAGTTTATTATTTGTTATTAATTTACTTTTTTTTATCTATTTGAAAACCCAAAAAAATAGTTACTTGTTTATATTACTTTAAAATACCAAAAATAAAAGAGCGATGGCTCAAAAGAAACTTAGGGAGTATGCTAATCCCACTGATGATTTTATTCGTGCACCTATTACTCAGCCCTCTGTTGATGTGGAAGCATATAGATAAAGCATAACCTTTTGAGTTTGGTTCAGCAGAACCAATTTGGAATCTCATCTTCTGAAGAATCAGGTTTGCACTTAAATACATTTACTAAAATTTGCGACATGGTATGTATTAAGGATGTTGATCCAAATGTTGTTAAATTACATTTGTTTCCTTTATCTCTTAAAGGCTAAGGACTGGTTGCTAGCTCTACTTAAGGACACTATCACATCTTGGGAGGAATGTACTAATCTCTTTATGACTAAAATTTTCCCCCATCTAAAACAATGCAACTAAGATCCAATATTATAAGTTTTAGACAAGAAGACTGAGAGCCACTAGCGCTTGCATGGGAAAGGATGAAAGAAGCTGTAATAAAATGTCCTAGTCATGGGATGAAAGAGTGACTTATATTGCATTTATTTTATAATGGCCTTAACCCAATGTCTAAGTAGATGCTAGATACTACAACAGGAGTAACTATGATGGGAAAGTAGGTGAGTGTTGCAAATAAATTACTTGATGATATGCAAAATAACCATGCTCAATGGCATATGGAAGGAACTTCAAAAAGGGTGAGTTCAATCACCGAGGTAAACAATGAAGAGCTTACTACAAAGGTAGATGAATTACTTAATATAGTAAAGGGTAAGGAAGATACCCAAGTTAATGCTACCTCTACCGATGTTAATGATGTTAATTTTATAGCTTGTAGTCCTTATAATCCTACATGGAAAAATCAAAACTTTGCTTCTAATGATCAATAATATTATTCTAATCCTGCAGGAGCTCCTTATAATAACTTTGATAATAATGGAGCAAATCATGGCAATCTCTCATTTGAACATATTGTTAGAAATTTTATGCAAGCTCAAACCGAGCAAAATAATATGCTTATTAAAAATCACGGAGAACCATGAGACTAGTATTGATAAATTATCTAATCAAGCGGTTGCAATTAGAAATGATGTGCATGCTCTACAGGAAAGGACAAAGACCATGGAAGCTCAATTGGGCAAGGTAGCCAAGAGCCAAGCTCTCATACTTGCAAAATTTGTTGGAAATCCCGAGCCAAATCCGGTGGAAAACCTCAAGATGATCAGGGTTGAGAACGATGAATACAAGCCTAAAGAGCTAGATTATAGCAACGCACCAACGTCCGAATATACCATGGAGGACCTATTAAAGATGATAACCGTCAAGAATCCAGGTATTGAAAAAGGTAATGATGCTACCTATAAACATTTTATCCAACAAGTAGCATCTAAAGTTAGAGAGTTAGAAATGGAGTATAAAAGACTAGCTGATAAGCTTCAGCTAAGCTAGATGATATATTTGAGCCTACTATTAAAATTAAGATTGAGATTAATGAGATGTCTGCACTTTGTGATCTTGGTGCAAGCATCTTGTAACAACCCAGCATTAGAGCTTAGCAATAAGCTGAGATGAGGTGTGTGCATTGCATTGATGCATAGAAAATCTGGATAATTTTCACGCTTTTAAATAAAACTTGTCAAAGAGATTGAAGCTTCTCTTAACTTGGTGGAACTAAAGTAGATCATAAAGTTGATTGTGATAAGTTTCAATATGACCTTTTCTAAAACCTTATCTCTGGGTAATATAATTTGATATATTGGTAGATCAAATATGACCAAGCTAAACCCACAACACATTTATAAAGGATCTTATATAGATCATATCTGGGTATTCATTATAACAACTCTTGAATACTCAACTAAGTCTATAACTTAAGATAAGAGACTTAATAATTAAACCTTGGTACACATGTTCACTATAGTTATTCCTACCATGAGAATCATGGTAGTTCCTAAACAATCACTCTTATCACAAATAGAGTAGAAAGGAAGTTGAGCAAAGACCATTCATCTTGTCATGGTATTTCCGACGAGTAAGCCATGGAGGGGTCCTCATAGTGCGTGTTTAGAGACGTGGGGTAAGGCGGAGAGTTGGCGGGTATGAGGTAACACAGCTTACCCAGGTTCAAGTCCCACAACAGTGGTGGAACTCTACTCCTATTGTAAATCACTATAATGGTAATACACCGAGTTATAGAGATAGGTTCGTTGTGGGAGGTGTTGCACGTTGTACGTAACAATCTATTAGGTTGTGCCCTAAAGGCTCCCACATGTCCGGTTTATAAAGGCACCAAAACCTAGGGTTATAGGGGAAAGACCTTGCCGAAAAAGGTAAAGAGTCCTACACTAATACGAACTAGTCTTTCGTGTCTTGCACTCCAAGGCTCCGAATATGTCGGTGACTCCTGCGTATCCTTCCTTGACCCGGCATGGGCCTCCCTTCTGGATCTGTCTAACTGGGCCGCCCAGCAGGCCATATGCCTTGGTACCAACTATGGGCCACCTGGGTTAGCCGGAATAAGGACGTGCTATGGTGATACCCATTTAGCATATCCCCAACAGTAGCCCCCGGAGGACTTCGAGATATTGCATCGTCTTGCTTATAATCTTGAATGCTTCGTCTAGGTGATGTCGGCAATTCGTCAAGCAATATCTCAAAGGACTCCCAAAGAACCCTGCAATCCTCTCCGGCTTCACAATGTAGCCGGAGATTCCTTGAGTCTTTGTTTCCAGAGTTGGATTTTTTCCGCCTTCAATGGAATCTTCAGACGTGACCCTTCACTACAACTGTCAGGAGGATGACATTGGGTATAACCCACGCTACCTAGAAACTCACATAAAGCAGAGAATTAATCATTAGCTGTTTTTACGCGCGCGAAATCCGAAACGGTAAAGCGGCAAAGACGGAGGATGTGGCGAAATTACCGTGCACGCTCATCTCCACGTCGGCAACGCTCCGTCCATCAGATCCTTTTGCATGAATCTTGATGTTGGGCCTATATATTTCAACTGTGGCTAGGTTATTTTCTTTTACCCGCATTCGCTCCCTCGTCTTTGTCTTCCTCTAGCCGCGCGCCTGTTCGAGCTTCTCCTCAGAAAACCCTAGCTAGAGCTTCCCCTATCTCCACTCACCTCCTAGTAGCACAATGGCCTCCAGTAGCTCCACCCATTCAACGACGGTGACTTCCGAGGTTACAACAGAGTTATCTCAGGGAGTGATGGTCCCGCCGAAGGGGGGCATTGTCCCTGTCACCACTATGGTGGAAACCACCGGCGATGACCAAGAACAGGCGGCGCTAGAAACTGTTGAAGAGGATAATGACTCCCACAAGGGAGTGTGGAGGGGCTCCGACCTCTCCGCCAAATATTAGCAAGGACTGGTCACCGAGGGGTATCTCCTCGTGGCGAAGGATTTGGTCTGGAGGCTGGCGTCGGCTGGCGAGGTGGCTCCCTCTCCCCAAGCTGGAGAGAAGGTGTACCTCAAAGCCCAGCTGGTATGAGGCGTAAGCCTGCCAGTCTCCGACTTCTTCCTGGACGTCCTCCGGCACTTCCGGGTACTTCCCCAGAACCTCTCCCCTAATAGCATCATCGTCCTTAGCAACTTTGTAGCTTTGCGTGAAGGATATCTAGGTATCAAACCTATATTAGATCTATTTGTATACTTCTTCACTGTCAAGAGAGAGTCTGTAGAGTCCAAGGATGAATTGCGGACTTGCGGAACCATTAGCTTTAAGATCCGGCCTAGCCGGCGCTTCCCCGACATCGTAGGGCATGAGTCATGCAGGAACTGGCAGCGCACATATTTCTATGGCCCAGATATTCCCCTGCCTGACCGTCTTGAGACATACCCCGACTTCATCGATGGAGCTGCCGCCAAAGTGCCTGCCTGGAGGACCCCAACCTCCCTTCCGTCCAACGATGAGGCCAACCGTGCCATAAGGAGGATCGAATGGCTCGTGGATGGAGGTCTGACGGTCTTGGACCTAGCCATGTGCTACTTTGTTAGGAGGATCCAGCCTCTGCAGCATCGCACCGAGTTGATGTGCAAGTACTCCTAGGATAGAAGGGATCCCATGCGAATTTCATGGGATAACTTCTCCACGGACTCTATCAAACTCTGGCTTAAGGACATCGTCAAGTGAAAGACAGGAAGCATGGCTTCAAGATCACCTATGACATGTTCGACTGCGGCAAATGCCTAGAGGTAGCTTTTGTTTCCTTTGTTTCTCGTTATATACTCTAAGGTTTTTCCGACATGAAGTTGTTAGTCTTACACTCCTTTGTTTCCCAGCTGGCGACCTTGGCAGAAGATCAGATGGCCTCCCAGGTCTATGATCCCAAGCTGAAGGATATCTAGGTGGTGTCCAACGATGACACCCCCAAGGATCAGCCAGCTCCAGCAGTGTGAAAGCGGAAGAGCTCCACCTCTAACGTTGTTGCTGAGGCCAAGAAGAAGAAGAAATTGGAGAGTGGAGTCTCCAGACGATCCACCGCTGCCTTAGAGGCGGAGAAGAACAGATCCACAGGCATTGCCCTTACCAAGGCTCCTGCCGTGGAGTAAGTATATTCATTCTCTGGCTTGTATTTTTAGTTCGCACCTTATTCAACTCTTGTACTTATACTTTGTATGTTTCAGGAGGAAAGCCGGTGTTAGCCTGAAGCGATCCTCCAGAGATGATAGAGGGTCAAAAAGTATACGAGATATGCTGACTAGGGATGTGGCCGCCAATTCTTCTCCCTCTACTGATCCCCCTACTCCTGCCGCCAAGCCTTCTGCTGGTCCTGCTGGGCCTTCGTCCCCCGCCATTCCTGAGATCTCCGCCATGGAGACATATGTCAATCCAATATTTGATATCTCAGGCTCTGTCGAGGTGGACGTTGCTCCCAGTGGTCAGGCGACACAGGAGAGTACCTCCTCCAAAGTGGTTGAAGCTTCAGCTAAGGATGCCATCGAGAAAGGGAAACAGGTAATGGAGGGAGAGGAAGCGGAGGCAGTTGTGGCAATAGACAATGTGGGAGCCTCTGAGCCATCAACTGCTATGCTAACATAGCAGGCGGCTAGGGCATCATCCATGCCTCCGGCTTCAACAACTCCTCTGGCCGTGACTCCTCCGACGCTATGCTTGGATGACCTTATTGCACAGGCAGATGCCATGTATAACAATGTCGGCGCCTTCCATACTTCATATGCCAATCTGGCCAACAATCAAGTTATTGCCATTGTATGTCTTTGAAATTCACTTATTTTTACATTATACTGTATTCCACTGTAGCCCCCGAGCTCTTAGGCAAAATCTTGATAAGTTTGGCCTGAGTGCTCCAAAACAACTAAGTGTAGAACTTGTCCGTGTAGCCCCCAAGTTTCTAGTTTAGAATGACAATTCTGACTAGACACTCTAAGAGAGAACACTAGTGGATTAAAGTATTATATTGTAGCCCCCGAGCGTGTAGTTGAAACTAGATAGTTCCAACTATATGCTCTAGAGGAACTAAGCATGTTTACATGTTGCAGAATGAGCAGAGACGGAGGATAACCTCCAATGAGAGATTTGCTGCCTTGCGGAAGGAACCGGACTTTGAACAGGGTAAAACAGCCTTCCTGAAGCAACAGATCAAAAATAGCCAGAGTCTGTTTCCTTTAACAGCTCCTTGATTTTTCTCACGGATCCAATCCTACCGTCTTCTCATAATGCTTTCCTTTTTCCGTCTTACAGAGGCCATTGCCAAAGCCAAGAGCATCGTCGAGCAATCTAAGCATATTCAAGAGCTTGATGATGAAAATAAAATCTTGAAGTAGGACCTGGCTAATGTTGTCAAGGGCCATGAGGAGGCAATGAAGGCGCTGCAAGAGTCTGCTGACACTGAGATGCAGCACCTAAAGAACGAAATTGCACAACTCAAGGAACAGAACCAAGCTGACAAAGAGCAGAATGAGAGGAACCTTGAGGTGTACAAGACAGTTCAGAAGGAGCAATACGTCTTGGCGGAGACATGCAAGAAAGCTGAGACGAGCATCTTCGGTAACTTTCCCCCATCTTGGTCAATTTTGTACTTTGGATAAAAGTTTGATGTTTTTATACTCATGATCCTTGTATCTTATGCAAACCACAACTCCCATTGGCTTGGCCAACTTGGGTGAAGGTGCTCCGAATCCCAAGAAGTGCATGATTCTTGCTGGCAAATTCATCAGCACTGCCATTACCTAGGCCAAGGAGATAGCCCAGCCTCTAGGAATAAACGTCAAGGCGGCAGACTCAACGGCCAAGTACTCGAAAATCCTACGCCGAGCCCCCGAGAAAGTCAAGGACTGGAAAGCCTCTTGCATCTAGGCTGGTGCAAGGATGACCTTGTCCTTAGTCAAGGCACACTACGATAATGCCGACATTAATTTGGTGACCTCCGGCATGCCCAAGCTAGACGAGGAAGGGAAAGAAATTGATAGCGATGCTATTTGGAATTCCCTTGCTGGCTTTGACACTAGGATTGCCAAGATGTTCAAGGTGGATGTCTTCATGACCACCGAGATACTTGATGAAGACATGGCTTGTTCTGAGTCTAGCCCATCTCCTTCCGAGTTTAACGATCTCTCTCGGCCTGGTGATATGTCATAAACGTATCTATAATTTTTGATGTTCCATGCTTGTTTTATATCTACTTTCTTATGTTTTGTCCACACTTTGGAGTACTTTTACACATTTTCTGGAACTAACCTATTAACAATATGCCACAGCGCTAGTTGCCTATTTTCTACTATTTTTGGTTTCAGAAAAGCTGGAAAAGAAATATTCTCGGAATTGGACCGGACAAAAGCCAAAGTCGATATTTTATCGGAAGACTCACGGAGCCAGAAGACAAGACGGAGAGGGGCCAGGGGCTGGCCACACCATAGGGTGGTGCGTGTCCCCCTGGCCGCGCCACCAGGTGGTGTGGGCCCATGGTCCACCCTCTGACATCGCCCTTTCTCCTATAAGGAGCCTCCGGTGACAAAACCCTAAAGAATCAAGACTCTAGCCACGAAAAGTTCCACAACGCTGCCGCCACCAAAGGGGAGATTCGGGGGACAGAAAGTCTCTGTCCCGGCACCCTGCCAGGAAGGGGAATTGCCCCCGGATCCATATCCATCGATCTCCACCACCATCTCCATCACCGTTGCTGATTCCCATTATGATGAGGGAGTAGTTCTTCCTCAAGGCTAAGGGTTCTACCGGTAGCTATGTGTTCATATCCCTCTCTATGCATGATCATATTGTGATCATGAGCTTTGTAATCAAGTAGATCTACCTTGCTACTAAAGTGCTTTAATAGATCTCTGCTCTCCCCATGTGTGTGAAAGTGACAGCGTGCACACCATGGCAACACTTAGGCTAGAGATTACAAATACTTGTTATGAGTTATATTTGGACTTGGATGTCTCTATGAAATTGTGGTGTTTGTTGGAACCATCTAGCGCTCAAGGTGACAGTGTGGGGTTATCCAGATAGGGAAAGCGGACTTTGAGGTGTGTTGTTATAGCCCTACCATGGATTAGAGTGTCCAACCGAAGAGTAGTTCAGAGTAGTATCATGAAGAGAAGATATTTATATGAGAGTGTTCACTAGTGAAAGTATGATCCCTAGGCCTTGTTTCTAAGCATTGAAACACCGTTTGCAACTAGATATGTTACATGTTTGCCTGATGCCATCTTTATTTCAGTTTGCCTTTAGTCTCTTCCACGCCATCAAGCTATTTTCTGGCACCATTGTATTGTATCCATACCACTTGTATTTCACTATCTCTTTGCCGAACTAGTGCACCTATACAGCTGACAAGTGTATTGGGTGTTGGGGACACAAGAGACTTCTTGTATCTTGATTGCAGGGTTGCTTGAGAGGGATACCTTTGACCACTTCCTCCCTAAGTTCGATAAACCTTGGGTAATCCACTTAAGGGAAACTTGTTGCTGTTCTAGAAACCTCTACACTTGGAGGCCCAACAACTGTCTACAAGAATACAAGTGCGTAGACATCAAGCTATTTTCTGGCACCGTTGCCAGGGAGGTAAGGTAAAAGGTACTCACATCCTCTGGCCACTAAGCTATCTTCTAGTGCAGTTGCTAGTGTGTGAGTGCTCGAAGTTATTTCCTTTAGATTCTGCAATTATATATTTTTGTTTCTTGTTTTTATTTTCACTAGTTAGGCTTAATGGAAAACAACAACAAAAATTAGAGATCTTTATAGTATTTATCTTGAGTTAGGACATGAAGTGTTTGAAGAGAAAATTAAAAAACCTATGGATCTCTATTTGCATGCTAATAGCAATGTTATTAGTATGAATTCTTTGAACACCATTATTGCTAATGCTATGGAAAAGTCTAAGCTTGGGGAAGCTGGTTTTGAGGAGCATGATATTTTTAGTCCCCCAAGCACGGAGGAGAAAATTTACTTTGATGATACGATACCTCCGATATATGATGATTACAATGATGAGTATCATATTTTTAGTCCACCTACTATTGAGGAGATAATTAATTATGATTACAATATGCCTCCTATATTTGATGATTATGGTGATGAGAATAATAATGATAGCTATTTTGTTCAATTTGCTCCCACTATGATTAATAAGAATGACCATGCTTATAGGGAGAGTAATAATTATTTTATGCATGTGGCTCATGATAAGAATGTTTTATGTGATAGTTATATTGTTAATTTTATTCATGATGCTACTGAAAGTTATTATGAGAGAGGAAAACATGGTTTTATGTATCTCAACAATATTAAGTTTCCCCTCTTTATGTTGAAAATTTTGAAGTTGCACTTGTTTTGCTTTCCTATGCTTGTTGCTTTGTGCTTTCATGACTTGTTTCTTTACAAGATTATTTTTCATAGGAAGTGGATTAGACTTAAATTTGTTCCATATTTGCTTCTTGATGCTCTCTTTTACTGTTGGGTCCGCAGCATAGAAAACAAAAAATTTCCTACGATGTGAACTACATGCCAAGATCTATCTACTAGGTACAAAGCAACGGGTGGACATACATCCAACAAGAACTTACCCTCGTAGACAACCAGCTTTGTTAACGAGTAGGAACTCGTGGTTGATGTAGTCGTACACTTGCCGATCTCAAGATCGTGATGAAGTCCAGCAGGTCCGGCTCCAGCAAGTCCATCAGATCCAGATCCAGCACCACCAAGTCCAGCACCGCAAAGCAGCGGTGCATCCGTGATCGCACACATGTCCGGTACCCCGACAACCTCCGTCCCTCGCTCCAGCAAAGCAGCGGAAGCAGCAACTCCTTTCCATATAAAGCCACCGGGAATATGTATCTCGCTAATCCGAGACCATGGGGAAATAATACTAGAGGGGGAGAGAGATCCTTCACAAGGAGGTGTGAGTGAGAAGTGAGGAGGGGGTGGCCTTTTATAGGAGGAGGGGGGTGCCCCTCCTTCATGGCCGGCGCATGGAGGGGGTGACCCTTCACCTCCTCCATTCATGTGGTGGTAACCCCTCCACATTAAAATGCCCCTTCACATTCTATTTTAAAGTCTCCACTTTAAATGCATTAAATTTCTCCAAATTTAATGCTCTCTCATTTAATAAAACTCTTTTATTATTTTTTATTCAGAATTTTGTTAATTACTTTAATTAACAAACATTCACATAAAATCCCCTGCAACATTTCAATATTACATGCAGAACCAATTTCAGCATTTTCACCCGAAACAGTTTTGGTGTCTATTGAAATAATTCCAGCGCTTTCTTAAATCTTTATCTGAAACATATTTGCTCCAAATGGTGTCGGTATCCCTTAAGTGTGTCACCCTACGGTTCGCGAATAATGCAGACATGATTGAGACCCCTCTCCGATCAATAATCAGCAGCGGGACACGGAGATCCATCTCGACTCTACACATTCAACGATGACTTCTGTGATCGTGAGAAACTTTAACGCTAGTAACTAAATCCCTTTGTCCCGCGATATATTACATGTCCGAGATTCGATCATCGGTATCTCCATACCTAGTTTGATCTCGTTACTGACATGCACTCTTTTCTCGTTCCTATGATATAGCATTCTAGTGATCACATCACTTGCTGACAAGCTATTTCAATGTGATATCACCGAGAGGGCCCAGAGTATATCTATCCGTCATCGGGATGGACAAATCCCACTCTTGATCCATGAGCCTCAACATAACACCTTCGTAGCACTGAACCCACCTTTATAGTCACCCTGTTATGGTGTGACGTTTGATGTTATCAAGATAATCTTCCGATGTTAGCAATTAACATGATCTCATGGTCTAAGGATAAAGATTACTTCGTATGATATTATAGCAATATAAACATAATGACTTTGATCGTAATGATATACTTCGGATGAATGTTCATCACATCATTCCACCAATGGTGTGACCTTGTTATTAACAACATCCAATGTCCATGATCAGGAAACCTTGATCATCTTGTTAATCAACAAGCTAGTCTATAAGAGAGGCATAACTAGGAACCCTTTTTGTTTATTAAACACACATGTATTGATGTTTCCGATTAATACAATTCTAGCATGTAAAATGAACATTTATCATAAACATGGAATAAGATAATAACCACTTTATTATTGCCTCTCGGGCATATTCCCTTCAGTCTCCCACTTGCACTAGAGTCAATAATCTAGTTTGAAAAACTTCGCGTATTGAACACCTATGGCTTTCTGGTGTTGCATATACGCTATTGCTAGTGGTTAGCATAATCTCTGGATCTGACAGTTTCAGGTCCGTGTGTATTTGCATGTCTCTGGGTCTCTAGGCATCACTCATTCTCAAATGAGATGGCATTGTATAGATTTGGTCCTTTGATGAGACCTTTAGTTTGTTCGCCTCAAAATATGTTGATATTATTGTCACACAATATATCTTCATAGTATTAGCCCACTTTGAACCACACCTAGTTTGATAACAAACTACTTAACACAAATGCCCTCCTTTGCTGCTACTATAGAAGTCATATACTTAGCCTTTTGTTGTAGTATCCGTCACAATGTCTCAACTTTGGAACTCATCCAAATCCATCATGGAACATCCTTTCCATTACATTGTGCCACCCATAGTCTAAATTGAGATAAATTTAATTTTTATCTTGTGACAAAACTAGTATCAATGTAACACTTTACAATGAACTACCTTTAACTATTTGTCACTTATACATTATATATTCTTAGTTCTTCCAAAGCTCATAAGAATATCTTTACTATTGTCCAATGATCATCTTATGAATCATTCTGGTATATGCTCATAACATTTAGAGCATAGGACATTTTGGATATATACATATCATGGTATAATCGATCAAAATCTTCATGTGATTTTACTCACCAAGTGTTGAAACACTTGAATTTTGATACAATCCTTTCCATGCAGCAAGAACCTTTCTTGTTGTTTCCATATTGAACCCTTTCAATATCTCATATATGTATGTCTGGCACAACCATATTAGCGCCTTAATCTATCCATATAGATATTGATGCCTAATATTCCGGGTTTGCCCAAGTCTTTCATCGAAATCTTATTTTAATGAAATTCTTAACTTGTGTCAATACAAGATACATCATTTCCAATCAACAATATGTCCTCTACATAATGTATTAGAAATATGTCTTAGTGCTCCCACTTAATTTCTTGCAAATGCAAGCATCTTCATCATCTCCGATGAATTTAAACTCTTTTAACCGTTTCATCATGGTGAAGATTCCAACTCCGCTATGCTTACTTCAACTATTGAAGTTTACATGCCCTTTTAGCACCCTTTGAATTAACAAAACCCTTCGGACCATGTCATGTACATGTCCTAGGTTACCGTTCTATTAGAAGAACCTTGTTTTGTTTATTCAACTACCATATACCAAATTATATGTAGTGGTTGCTACATTAATCCGTCAAGACTATATATCGCTATGAAAGATCAAATCTTGTCATAGTCAACTCCTTGAACATTGTCGTAAACTTCTTTCCGACATGTCGAATATTTCATAGATGTTAAACATCCATGTCTTATTTCTTTATAGATCCAAACACGACCGATAGGCTTCACGCCTTTCTGGAGGGTCTTCCAAGTTCAGAAACTTGTTTTCTTGTGTATGGATACTATCACAGATTCTATGACTTCTAGTCATTTTATGGAGTCAGGGCCCATCATCGCTTCTTTGCATGTAGTCGGTTCATCATTGTCAAAAGAATAACGACTTGCTTATCAAATCTTACTATTTGATTCTTACCGACCCACACGGTTCTATAGGAACTCTAATCTCCGAGATCACACCTTTTGTAATCACGAGAGCCATGAGCATTGTGGCTGCCACCGGGACACTTTCCGGCGCTACGCTACTTAGCACATATAGCTAAGGTTCAACAACCTTATCAAAGTTCTATTGTCCTCCCACTTAACTTTTCACGAAAAATTCCTTCTCAAGAAACTTGACGTTCCAAGTAACAAACTCTTTTGTCCTCGGTGTTATGGAGAAATTCCCAACAAATTCTTTGGGATAACCTACAAAGACGTGCTTATCCGATTTTGGTTGTAAACATTTTACTTATGCATAGCATACCAAAATTTAAGAAAAGAAAAATCGGGTTTTATCCCAAACCATAACTCATATGGTGTCATTTCAATGGATCATGATGGTGCTCTTTTCAGTGTAAAAGCGGTAGTCTCTAAAGCTTCAATCCTTAAAACATAATGGAAGTTTTATAAATGACACCCTTGATCTTACCATGTCAAACATGGTTTGATTTTATCTCTCGAATATGCCATACTCCTATGGTTTATCAGGAAACACAAATCATGGAACAATTCCTCAAGTCTTAGGTGTTTTTGCTAAACATGTAACTCAAATATCTTCCTTTATGATCGAATCATAAACTCTTTATTTTCTTGTTACAATGATTTTCCACTTCATCTTGAAAATCTTTGAACAATTTTCAAATGTTTCATACTTCTTCCTTATTAAGTAAATATACAGATATATTCACTCAAATTTTCGGAGAAAGCATATGAAGCAAAAAGATCCATCGCATATGGCTACACATAATGGACTATGCACATCAGCATGCACAATTTCCAATAAGCTAGTCATCCGTTCCTCTCTGGCCTATGGACGGAGTTTCAATTATCTCGAGGAAAGTCTCACATGCGTCAATTGATCAAAATCAAAGGCTCCAAAAATCCATCAACATGGAGTTTCTTCATGTTTTCTTTCAAATATAATTTAAAACAGTGATGTCACTTCATAAGTGATCTTTCAATCATTTGTCTTGCGACATTTTAGCAATAGTGTTTATGGATGTGATTTCTCCAACTAGACTTGTAAAAGTTCATCCATCCTTTATGGAATACGGTAATTATTTGAACAGCCATTGTTCTCATGATACCGGAACAAAATAACAATTATTTAAACAAATCTTGAAGGCTTGGTTTGATGACAACGAAAAACACAATAACACTTTATTTGTTTTTGATGAAAATCATCACTCATTCTCTTGCTGGTTACTTAGGCCATTGTAGTTCATGAATTGCGTTGTCCTGTATGACACTTCATACCAACCAATTCGGTATCCAATACCGGTATCCAATACCTAAGAACCACATTGTTTAACAAGAAAGGAATATAGCCATAACATGTATATCTTCTATATACCTAAGTTGGACATCTCCAACCTTTTATTTTCTGCCAAATATTTTATATATTCTCTTTCAGCAATTCCTTTTCTTTTAAAAGAATCTATCAACATCAATAGTGGTGTCATCAACATGACACATGGTACAAAGCGTATATAGTCAAATACTAATACCTTTGGACTTGCACTTTGAAGTGGATCACCATCATCAAATGTTTGGTGTTCTTTCAAAATCCATTCTTTAGTAATCTATTAGTGTAGTAAACATTTTACTTACATCTTCTATTCATCCTTATCATGACAACTTTCATGATCAAGCTACTATAGCCTATAAGGAAGAATCAAGTATAATATCAGTTCCCAAAACCTTTTGGTAGATTCGGATGCCTAGCATCTCCATCCTTCACAAATTCTCATACAATATGAGAACATGTATTTTCTAAATTATACTCTATCATAATGCAACTAAAACATTGTTTCAGATATCACAATATCTTTCACACATGATGGTTTCGAAACAATTTCTAGCTCCAATATAATCTTGATATTAAAACAACTTTTTGAATATCAATAATCATGGAGGCAAACATGATACTTTAGATACTAACATTGGAATTCTTACTCTTGATTTAATACTACTTATTAAACTTCATGGAGTAAATAGAGTTTGCTGAAAGTTTGCAATAGGACTTATAAACTTTAAATTGACATTCAAAACAATACGATACCATTCAGAAAGTAAATATCCAGAATTCTATAGTTCTATTATCTCAAATAAAAACTAAGCATAAGGTAGAAAACGAATGCCAATGACTACAACAAACTATGCAAATTCACTTTGATTTAATTTATGACAAATTTGGTTCGACTAATCCAAATTAGAAATGAACTCCCACTCAAAAACAACATCCCTCGTGCCTTTTTGGTGATTACATGAACCAAATCCACTACACCAAGTCCGATCATCACGTGAGTTGATGTAGCTTAAAAGGCGAGCATCTATATGGGCATCATATCAACTATATGACTCATGCTTAACCTTTCGGTCCGTGTTCCGAGACCATGTATGTACATGCTAGGCTCGCCAAGTAAGAACCTTAGTACTCGCATGTGTAAAACTGTCTTACACCCGTTTGTATGAAAGCGTAGAGTCGAGTACACCCGATCATCATGTGATGTCTCGAAATACGATCCACAAAACGGTGCATACTTAAGGAAGAACACATTTTTATCTTGATATCTAAAAGAGGGATCATCTTACAATGCTATAGAAAGCGCCAAACTAGCAGTATAAGATGCTAACATCTAATGTGTAAAGTGAGATGATATGGTCCATGCATTTGATCTCTATCACTTGCATCGTGGTATGATCTCTATCATTCCTTTGTGTGTAAGGCCAAGGTCTATGGAACTTACACATTGAGTGTGTTGTAAGAGTATCTATCATACATCTACTTACAACAATACCATATCAATACACTAGCCCAAAGAACGATCTAAACTAGACGCCTCTAATTTATCAATTGCAAGTTTTACGTGGCTTAGGGCTTTCGGAGATAGAACCGTTTCTTACCTTAACATGAACCACAACGAGGATGACTAAGTTATTAGCAACTCGTTGTAAATCAGATATTGACTATAGTAGGAGAGACACCCGCTAGCCACTTATGCAAAACAAGTTGCATGTCAGTCGTGGAACCGGTCTCATGTACGATGACATGTAAGGTTGGTCCGGGCCGCTTCATCCCACTATGCCACCAATATCCAAAATACATAGAAGATGCAATAACATGATCATCATTGCCCACATATCAACATATGTGTACTACCCGTGCTAAGCTCCTACGCATAGATCAGGCTCTGATACCACTGTTGGGTCCGCAGCATAGAAAACAAAAAAATTCCTACGGTGTGAACTACACGCCAAGATCTATCTACTAGGTACAAAGCAACGGGTGGACATACATCCAACGAGAACTTACCCTCATAGACAACGAGCTTTGTTAACAAGTAGGAACTCGTGGTTGATGTAGTCGTATACTTGCCTATCTCAAGATCGTGATGAAGTCCAGCAGGTCCGGCTCCAGCACATCCATCAGATCCAGCTCTAGCACCACCAAGTCCAGCACCGCAAAGCAGCGGTGCATCCGTGATCGCACACATGTCCGGTACCCCGACAACCTCCGTCACTCGCTCCAGCAAAGCAGCGGAAGCAGCAACTCCTTTCCAGATAAAGCCACCGGGAACATGTATCTCGCTAATCCGAGACCATGGGGAAATAATACTAGAGGGGGAGAGAGATCCTTCACAAGGAGGTGTGAGTGAGAAGTTAGGAGGGGGTGGCCTTTTATAGGAGGAGGGGGGGTGCCCCTCCTTCATGGCCGGCGCATGGAGGGGTTGACCCTTCACCTCCTCCATTCATGTGGTGGTAACCCCTCCACATTAAAATGCCCCTTCACATTCTCTTTTAAAGTCTCCACTTTAAATGCATTAAATTTCTCCAAATTTAATGCTCTCTCATTTAATAAAACTCTTTTATTATTTTTTATTCAGAATTTTGTTAATTACTTTAATTAACAAACATTCACATAAAACCCCCTGCAACATTTCAATATTACATGCAGAACCAATTTTAGCATTTTCACCCGAAACAGTTTCGGTGTCTATTGAAATAATTCCAGCGCTTTCTTAAATCTTTATCTGAAACATATTTGCTCCAAATGGTGTCGGTATCCCTTAAGTGTGTCACCCTACGGTTCACGAATAATGCAGACATGATTGAGACCCATCTCCAATCAATAATCAGCAGCAGGACCTGGAGATCCATACTGACTCCTACACATTCAACAATGACTTCTGTGATCGTGAGAACCTTTAACGCTAGTAACTAAATCCCTTTGTCCCGCGATATATTACATGTACGACATTCGATCATCTGTATCTCCATACCTAGTTTGATCTCGTTACCGACATGCACTCTTTTCTCATTCCCGTGATATAACATTCTAGTGATCACATCACTTGCTTGCAGGCTATTTCAATGTGATATCACCGAGAGGGCCCAAAGTATATATATCCGTCATCGGGATGGACAAATCCCACTCTTGATCCATGAGCCTCAACATAACACCTTCGTAGCACTGAACCCACCTTTATAGTCACCCTGTTACGGTGTGACATTTGATGTTATCAAGATACTCTTCCGGTGTTAGCAATTAACATGATCTCATGGTCTAAGGATAAAGATTACTTCGTATGATATTATAGCAATATAAACATAATGACTTTGATCGTAATGCTATACTTCGGATGAATGTTCATCACATCATTCCACCAATGGTGTGACCTTGTTATTAACAACATCCAATGTCCATGATCAGGAAACCTTGATCATCTTGTTAATCAACAAGCTAGTCTATAAGAGAGGCATAACTAGGAACCCTTTTTATTTATTAAACACACATATATTGATGTTTCCGATCAATACAATTCTAGCATGTAAAATAAACATTTATCATAAACATGGAATAAGATAATAACCACTTTATTATTGCCTCTCGGGCATATTCCCTTCATTAACTTCAATTCATATTTCTTATGTGAGCATTATCAAAATTACCATGCCTAGATCAAAGGCGTTAAAGAAAAGCACTTATTGGGAGATAACCCAAATTTCGTTAGGAGTATTTTGTTGAGTCTTGGAAGTTATTGCTTCAGTAATAACCTCTCCTTATCATTTTTGTGTGGTTTTGTGCCAAGAGTAACCTCTAATGAGAGAGAAATAAGATTCGAGAAAGTTGCTGTTCCGAAACAGATTTTTGTGCTTCACTGTAAAAATTCGTGAAAAATCTCTGTACGTTGGTTTGAGATGTACTTTTTTGTGATTCTGACCCAGGTTGCTATCTAACTTTCGTTAGTTCAACACTTTTCGATTTGAGCAACATAATGTCTTCGAAAAAATTGGTTTTTACCTGCTGGTCTGTTTTGACAGATTTCTGCCATTATTTTGCATTTGCCTCTTAATATCTTTCTCTTTGAGTTCCCTTTGATCATTTGAACTTTTTAAAGGAAGTGCTACAGTAGCTTGTGTTTTAATGGAAGATTTAATTGTGTTTAAACTGAAACAAAAGACTTATTATCTTGAGTACACTAATATTGCTAATGAAGATTGTGTGAAGCTTTGTATGAAGGAGATTTTAAAGTGTAGGGGAGAGTAATGTGATAGGATGAAGAATGGACAAAAGCTCAAGCTTGGGGATGCCACCCGTGTCACCCCAAGAAATATTTAAGAAGTACAAGCGTCAAAGCTTGGGGATGCCCAAGGAATCCCCTTCTTCATCAATAAAAATCTCAGGTTTCTTCCAAACACTTCATTTTTATCGTTTCATGCACAGTTGTGTTGTTCTTGGAGTGTCTTTGTTTTTGTTTTTGGTTTTTCGTTTGCTTGAATAAATTGGTTGGACCCCCTCATTCATACATTAGTTTTCAAATAAGTTGGTTTGGATTGGAAAAGAGTAGGAAAAGTTCATGCTTAAGTGGTAAAAAGGAGCTTGTTTTTGACTGTGGCCTATGCTTTGTCATGTCATGCTTGATATTGTTTTGGCTTTATGCCTAGTGATTTTTTCTGTAGCAATGACATGTTATAAACAATTGATATTGCTTAATGTGCCTTGAAAGAATCATGCATTGTTTTAGCATATTAAAGCATAGTATTGTGGTATTCTCCTTTGATGCTTTATTTGGGTTGACTTGGCGCATGCTCACACCATGTTATGACTATACCAAGTCACCATAGCCTCTATGATCCTTTAGTTTTTGACTTGTAATATCACTTTATGCTTTAATTAATGATGTTTTGTCGCTTTGCATGATTATGGTCATTATTGCTCTCTTAGTTGGTCGCTCCCAGTCTTTTTCTAGCCTCCATAACCAAGTATGAGTTCCACTCATGCATCCAACTCCAAATAAAACCAAGTTATTCCAAAGAGTCCACAATACCTACCTATTAGCATTTGCTATTCCAAGTATATTCATGTTTTTATCTACCTTCCAAATTAAACTTGTTATGTGAAAATTAGTGATTAAAGCACTCACGAACTTGATGGCACACTTTACTTTTCTTTCCTTAATAAACTTGAACCATTGTGTCATCTATGTTGTATATGCTTGCACTTATACGTTGGGGGTTAGCAGAACCATGCTGTCATGGGGAACACTTTCAACATTGCACTTGTACATTGTACCTAGTTGATATCATGCTCTTTTGTTTATGGATGTAAATCGATTGTGAAATGAAAGGCGAGCTTGTAAGTCCATGGAGTTATGTATGTGTGTTAGAGAAACGCCTGGGCGGCTGGTCTAATCCATGCCTAATCATGGTGGAAACCTGCAGTGTAACCATAATGAGCAATCTATGAAGCATTCTTCAAAAAAGAGATAGAGATTGAGAAAAAGTAAAAAAGATGAGAAAAGAGGAAAGAAAGAAAAAAGCACCATATTCCCATGGTAAATAAGAAGATTGTTGAGATGCTTATTGTCTGCTTGCCTTGTCATTTTGATATGGGGATTCTTCCGTATCATCGGGCAAGGGGTACCCCGTTGGCGGTTCTCTATGATACACATGTGCTTACTATGACAAGAACTTACCGGTAACTAAACTTGAGTAGCATGAGGAGCGGCCCTCGTATTCAAGGGACATGAGATTGCCAACTTATACTTTGTCAAGCATATACTCCATAGTTTGTTCACTTTAACCTTAATTACTTCAAGATGCTTATGATAGGGGCAATGAGAGCTGAAAGCTAATAAGTACCATAATTTTTGGAAGCTCTTTATGAGACTTGAATCCATGCTTCCTTCTATGAAGGCCTTTCTTTTACTTTTATGTTGAGTCTCCATCTTGTATCTTTATGCAACTATTAAGAGAGCATAGTGTTCATTCTTAGTTTAATGTGCATTGTCCTAAAACTTGTTGATTGATTCATAATGTTGATATTGCTTGTTCTTAAACTATTTGTATCTAGTCACCCTTATGAACTTTTAAGGTGTCCTATGCATTTATGTTTTGCTACTCCATGAGGGACAAGCTGAATGCCACTATGCTATGTTTTCTATATGTGAAACAAACAAACGTCTTTCAATGCATTGTTATTCATGATCTTTGTTTGTATCCTTTCATGTTGCATGCATAGTCACTATGTCTTATTGTTAGAACTTCATCTTTCATGCTCATGTTTAGAGTACTTTGATCCCAGTTTTCAATGCTTGCAAATGGTTTGATCTTGATTGTGATGGTGCATGTCACCTCAAAAAAATATTCTTTTTATCACTTACCTACTCGAGGACGAGCAGGAGTTAAGCTTGGGGATGTCGATATGTCGTAAACGTATCTATAATTTTTGATGGTCCATGCTTGTTTTATATCTACTTTCTTATGGTTTGTCCACACTTTGGAGTACTTTTACACATTTTCTGGAACTAACCTATTAACAAGATGCCACAGTGCCAGTTGCCTGTTTTCTGCTATTTTTGGTTTCAGAAAAGCTGAAAAAGAAATATTCTTGGAATTGGACCGGACAAAAGCCAAAGTCGATAATTTACCGGAAGACTCATGGAGCCAGAAGACGAGACGGAGAGGGGCCAGGGGCTGGCCACACCATAGGGTGGCGCGGGTCCCCCTGGCCGTGCCACCAGGTGGTGTGGGCCCCTAGTCCACCCTCTGACATCGCTCCTTTGCCTATAAGGAGACTCCAATGAGAAAACCCTAAAGAATCAAGACTCAAGCCATGAAAAGTTCTGCAGCGCCGCCGCCACCGAAGGGGAGATTCAGGGGACAGAAAGTCTCTGTTCCGGCACCCTGCCGGGACGAGGAATTCCTCCCGGATCCATCTCCTTCGATCTCCACCACCATCTCCATCACCATTGCTGATTCCCATGATGATGATGGAGTAGTTCTTCCTCAAGGCTAAGGGTTCTACCGGTAGCTATATGTTCATCTCTCTCTATGCATGATCATATTGTGATCATGAGCTTTGTAATCAAGTAGATCTACCTTGCTACTCAAGTGCTTTAATAGATCTCTGCTCTCCCCATGTGTGTGAAAGTGACAAGGTGCACACCATGGTGGCACTTAGGCTAGAGATTACAAATACTTGTTATGAGTTATATTTGGAGTTGGACGTCTCTATGAAATTGTGGTGTTTCTTGGAACCATCTAGCGCTCTAGGTGAAAGTGTGGGGTTATCTAGATGGGGAAAGCGTACTTTGAGGTGTGCTGTTATAGCCCTACCATGGATTAGAGTATCCAACCAGAGAGTAGTTCAGAGTAGTATCATGAAGAGAACATATTTATATGAGAGTGTTCACTAGTGAAAGTATGATCCCTAGGCCTTGTTTCTAAGCATTGAAACACCATTTGAAACTAGATCTATTACATGTTTGCCTACTGTCATCTTTATTTCAGTTTGCCTTTAGTCTCTTCCATGCCATCAAGCTATTTTCTAGCACCATTGTCTTATATCCATACCACTTGTATTTCACTATATCTTCGCCAAACTAGTGCACCTATACACCCGACAAGTGTATTGGGTGTGTTGGGGACACAAGAGACTTCTTGTATCTTGATTGGAGGGTTGCTTGCGAGGGATACCTTTGACCACTTTCTCCCTGAGTTCGATAAACCTTGGGTAATCCACTTAAGGGAAACTTGCTGCTGTTCTACAAACCTCTTCACTTGGAGGCCCGACAACTATCTACAAGAATAGAAGTGCATAGACATCACCTAGCTCTCCTGATGATGCCCCAATGAAGTCCCCTGCAGCAGAGCCATGAAAAACAATGTTTTGTATTAAATATGTCTTTGCGAAGTGTATGCGGAAAAACTTATGTGTTGTTAAGGTTGTCGTGGTGGTGGAACGGCAGATGCCATGGATAGGCTAAAGATGGGGCCAATGAGTGCTAGGGGAATCCAGGGAGGGAGAGCGTGGTGATTCCACGCACGGAAGTTCTTGTATATTCTCTATCAATGGTGTTTACAAGTGCTCCTAACGTTCTCAACAAGAATAGACGATGTCTCTTACTCCCTGTTTACTATCCCTCGAGTTCTAGCTTAGACATAGAATGATTGATCGATTGGCCGTCCCTCTCTATGGAGGCCCCGGTGCTCCTTATATAGGGGAGCCCGGGTTACAATTCTAGGGCACAGGTGGCAGCATATTCTACGAATATGCTCCTTTCCTAAAACAGATGCTTCTTTATTCCTCTTTAACGGCTCGTCCAAGCTTTGGACATAACCCGCAGCGTCATCCTTGCCTTTTGGCGTCACCAGACATGGGCTACGTCATCCGGCTTTGCTCGCGTCACCTTGGTCGCCCCTTGATACATTGCAAATGTATCTATAATTTTTGATGTTCCATGCTTGGTTTTATCTACTTTCTTTGTTCCAACTTTGGAGTACTTTTCATATGATTTCTTATGGTTTGTCAAGTCTTTTACACGGAACTAACCTATTAACAAGAAGCCACGGTGCAGTTGCCTGTTTTCTCGTTGTTTTGGTTCGAAAGCTGAAAATGAATATTCTCGAATTGGACGGACAAAAGCCAAAGTCGATAATTTTACGGAAGACTCATGGAGCCGTAAGAAGGCGAGAGGGGCCAGGTGGCCACACCATGGTGATGTGGGCTAGCCTAGCCACGCCACTGGTGGTGTGGCCCCTAGTCCACCCTCGACATTGCTACTTCGCCTATAAGGAGACTCCAATGCAAAAAAACCTAAATCATCAAGCCTCCAGCCACGAAAAGTTCTACAGCGCCGCCGCCATCTAAGGGGAGATTCAGGGGACAGAAAGTCTCTGTTCAGCACCCACGGATGAGGAATTGCCCCCGGATCCATCTCCTTCGATCTCCACCACCATCTCCATCACCATTGTTGATTCCCATGATGATGATGGAGTAGTTCTTCCTCAAGGCTAAGGGTTCTACCGGTAGCTATATGTTCATCTCTCTCTATGCATGATCATATTGTGATCATGAGCTTTGTAATCAAGTAGATCTACCTTGCTACTCAAGTGCTTTAATAGATCTCTGCTCTCCCCATGTGTGTGAAAGTGACAAGGTGCACACCACGGTGGCACTTAGGCTAGAGATTACAAATACTTGTTATGAGTTATATTTGGAGTTGGATGTCTCTATGAAATTGTGGTGTTTCTTGGAACCATCTAGCCCTCTAGGTGAAAGTGTGGGGTTATCTAGATGGGGAAAGCGGACTTTGAGGTGTGCTGCTATAGCCCTACCATGGATTAGAGTATCCAACCGGAGAGTAGTTCAGAGTAGTATCATGAAGAGAAGATATTTATATGAGAGTGTTCACTAGTGAAAGTATGATCCCTAGGCCTTGTTTCTAAGCATTGAAACACCATTTGAAACTAGATCTATTACATGTTTGCCTACTGCCATCTTTATTTCAGTTTGCCTTTAGTCTCTTCCATGCCATCAAGCTATTTTCTAGCACCATTGTCTTATATCCATACCACTTGTATTTCACTATATCTTCGCCAAACTAGTGCACCTATACACCTGACAAGTGTATTGGGTGTGTTGGGGACACAAGAGACTTCTTGTATCTTGATTGCAGGGTTAGTTGAGAGGGATACCTTTGACCACTTTCTCCCTGAGTTCGATAAACCTTGGGTAATCCACTTAAGGGAAACTTGCTTCTGTTCTACAAACCTCTTTACTTGGAGGCCCAACAACTGTCTACAAGAATAGAAGTGCGTAGACATCAAGCTATTTTCTAGCGTCGTTGCCGGGGAGGTAAGGTAAAAGGTATTCAAACCGAAGGATTAAAGAAGAAGAACCTCCCACGGCAAACGCCTATTTTCTGGCACCATTGCCCGGGAGGTAAGATAAAAGGTACTCACATCCTCCGGTGTGAGTGCTCGAAGTTATTTCCTTTAGATTCTACAATTTTGTCTTTTTATTTCTTGTTTTCACTAGTTAGTCTTAATGGAAAACAACAACAAAATTAGAGAGCTTTTTAGTCTTTTTCCTAAGTTAGAACTCGAATTGTCTGAAAAGAAAATTAAAAAACCCATGGAACTTTCTTTGCATGCTAATAGCAATGTTATTAGTATGAATCTTTTGAGCACCTTTGTTACTAATGCTATGGGAACGTCTAAGCTTGGGGAAGTTAGTTTTTGTGAAAATGATCTTTTTAGTTCCCCAGCTTTAAAGAAGAAAATTTGCTCTGATGATACTTTATCTCCCATATGTGGTAATTCTAATGATACTTGTGATATTTTAAATCCACATATTGAAAGCATCCCTTTTAAAATACCTACTAGAATTATTGATCGTGTTATGGATAACTACTATTTTGGAGATGGAATTGTCCATCCTGGTGATCATTTGCTCTTTATACACGAATTATGCGGGTTGTTCAAGTGTGCAGGTATTACAACAGATCAAGTCAAGAAGAAGTTATTCTCTTTATCACTTAAGGGCAAAGCAAGGGAGTGGTATGAGCTACTAGATGATCCTCATCATTTGGAGTGGAAGGCATTTGAATCTCTCTTTTACTCTAAATTTTATCCTCCTCATGAAATTCATAAAGATAGGAATCGTATTTATAATTTTCATCCTCATGATGGAGAAATTATTGCCCAAGCATGGGGGAGATTGAAGTCACGAATGCTCAAATGTCCCATTCATGAGCTCCCCAGGAATATTGTTGTTAATAATTTCTATGCAAGGCTTTCAGGACATTACAAGGACTATCTAGATACTTGTTTAGAGGGATCCTTCATGAGTAAGGAGGTCAAAGCTAAGTGGGATCTTCTTGAAAAAATTCAAAGCAATACCGAAGATTGGGATAACAACAAAGGTAAAGAACCAGGTATAAACTATGAGTATGATTGCATTAAGTCTTTCGCTGAAACTGCTGATTTTCAAGAGCTTAGTGCTAAATATGGTCTTTATCCTCAAATTCTTATTGGTTGTTTTAAAACCTTTGCTTCTCATATTAATGCTCCTAAAGAAAAGTGGGACATGTATCATGAGCCTTTTAAAGACACTTGCATGGAAAATGAAATTGTTGTTAATGATAGCAATAAACATGCTCAAACCTCTGAAAGTACTATTTCTTATAAGCATGTTAATTTTTGTGGAATACATAGACCTTGTGAATAATCAAATTGAAGAAGAATATTGTATCACCCATAGGAATGAAAAAACTAGAATGTGGTATAGGGCTTTAAATGATCTTGGTAAAAAAGTTTGTGCCCTTTATCCTTTTATTTGTGAACTTTGATTTGAAGTGGGTCATTTCAATTTTCAATGCTCAGGCCATAATAATATCCCTTCTAATCCAATGAGTACTGCAAGTTTGTATTGTGATGACATGATCACTCCTAATCAGAATGATGAACTTACATTATTTTTGGGATGTGAAGAGTTATCAAGAAAAACTTCTTTGGTAGATATGAGTGCTTTTGATATGAATAGTGTCATGCATGGTTGTCATCTTTATTGTGTTGATAATTGCCACACAAATACTTACATACAAAATATTATAAAAGATGAGACCTTACCAAAAATATGACATGACTAATATGTGTTTTGGTCTTATTAATGAAAAGGAGGAATCCTCCAAAGTTTCTTCTATTGTCTCTAACAATGAACCAGGGTAAATGGAGAAGCTTCCTTTCAAGCCTCTCCCTCCTAAAGAGAAGAGTAAAATGAAGAAAAGGAGGAGTAAAAGGAGAGAGGAAACGGTATTTTCCCCTAAGCATGTTGCTCCTATTATAGTTTTTGATGAGTCTGAACTCGATGATGTTCCTATGCCTATTACCTATAGTAGTGATCATGATTGGGAAAAGCACACTACTTTTGATATTGATAATCTCTTCGGTACCAATTCTAAAAATGATGATATTAATAATTGCTATACTATTAGTGCTATCCATGATCCTTCCAATGGTGATATGTTTACAAATGAACACACTTTAGAAGATAATTATTCTATTGCTTATGATGATACTACACCTCCAATATTTGATGATTGCAATGATGATTATGATATTTTCAGTCCACCTACTATTGAGGAGGAAATTAGTTACGATTATAATATGACTCCTATATTTGATGATTATGGTGATGAATATAATAATGATAGCTATTTTGTTGAATTTTCTCCCACTACAATTAATAAGAATGAATATGCCTATGTGGAGAGTATTAATTATTTTATGCATGTGTATCATGATAAGAATGTTTCTTTTGATAGTTATATTGTTAATTTTATTCATGATGCTACTGAAAGTTATTATGAGAGAGGGAAACATGGTTTTATGCATCTCAATAATATTAAGTTTCCCCTCTTTATGTTGAAAGTTTTAAAGTTGCACTTATTTTGCTTTACTATGCTTGTTGCTTTGTGCTTTCATGACTTGTTTATTTACAAGATTCCTATGCATAGGAAGTGGGTTAGACTTAAATGTGCTTTGAATTTGCTTCTTGATGCTCTCTTTTACTTCAATTCATATTTCTTATGTGAGCATCTTCTCAAACTATCATGCCTAACTTAAAGGTGTTAAAGAAAAGTACTTATTGGGAGATAACCCAAAAGTTTTAGATGAGTCTTGGAAGTTATTACCTCTGTAATAACCGTTCCTTATCCTTTTTATTTGCTTTTTGTGCCAAGAGTAACCTCTAATGAGAGAGAAGTAATGATTGGGAAAGTTGTTGTCCCGAAACAGATTTCTGTGCTTCACCGTAAAAATTCGTGTAAAATCTATGTACGTCCTTTTGAGGCGTGAATTTTTTTGCTTCTGCCCCAGGTTGTTATCTAACTTTCGTTAGTTTAACACTTTTCGATTTGAGCAACAGAAGGTGTTCGAAAAAATTGGTTTTTACCTGCTGGTCTGTTTTGACAGATTTCTGCCATTATTTGCATTTGCTTCTTGTTGGTTCCTTTTTGAGTTCTCTTTGGGGAATTGAGCTTTTTGAGGGAAGTACTACAGTAGCTTGTGTTCCAACGGAAGTTTTATTGGTGTTGAAACTGAACCCGAAGACTTATTATCTTGAGTGCACTAATGTTGCTAATAAAGATTGTGTGAAGTTTTGTATGAAGGAAAAATTTCAGGTGTATGGAAGGAATGAGTAATGAGATGAAGGATGGACTAAAGCTCAAGCTTGGGGATGCCACGCGTGTCACCCCAATAAATATACAAGAAGTACAAGCGTCAAAGCTTGGGGATGCCCAAGGAATCCCCCTCTTTATCAATAAAAAATCCCAGGTTCCTTCCAAACGCTTCATTTTTATTGTTTCATGCACAGTTGTGTTGTTTTTGGAGCGTCTTCTTTTTCGTTTTCATTTTGGTTTTTTGTTTGCTTGGTTTGATTAGTTTGCTAAATAAATTGGTTGGATCCCCTCTTTCATATATTGGTTTTCAAATAGTTTGGTTTGGTTTGGAAAAGAGTAGGAAAGTTCATGCTTAAGTGGTAAAAAAGCTTGTTTTTGACTGTGGCCTATACTTTGTCATGCCATGCTTGATATTGTTTTGGATTTATGCTTAGTATTATTTGTTGTAGCATGAATTTTTATAAACAATTGGGATTGCTTAATGTGCTTTGGATGAATCACGCGTTATTTTAGCATATTAAAGCATAGTATTGTGGTATTCTCCTTTGATGCTTTATTTGGGTCGACTTGGCGCATGCTCACACCATGTTATGACTATCTCAAGTCACAATAGCCTTTATGATCCTTTAGTTTTCAACTTGTAGTATCACTTTATGCTTTGATCAATGATGTTTTGTCGCTCTGCATGATTATGGCCATTATTGCTCTCTTAGTTTGTCGCTCCCAGTCTTTTGCTAGCCTCCACAACCAAGTATGAGTTCCACTCATGCATCCAACTCCCTAAACCAAGTTATTCTAAAGAGTCCACCATACCTACCTACTAGCTTAAGCTATTTCAAGTATATTCATGGTTTTGTTTACCTTCCAAATTAAACTTTTTATGAGAAAACTAGTGATTAAAGCTCTGACGAACTTGATGGCACACTTTACTTTTCTTGCCCTTAATAAACTTGAACCATTGTGTCATCTATGTTGTATATGCTTGCACTTATTTGTTGGGAATTAGCAGAACCATGCTATCATGGGGAAGTGGGGAACGCTTTCAACATTGCACTTGGTACTTTGTACCTAGTTGATATCATGCTCTTTTGTATATGGATGTCGTCGGTGTGAAATGAAAGGGGAGCTTGTAAGTCCATGGAGTTATGTATATGTGTTAGAGAAAGCACAGAGGCTGGTCTAATCCATGCTGACATGGTGGAAACCTGCAGCGTAACCATAATGAGCTGTCTATGAAGCATTCTTCTTATAAAAAAAGAGTCCTATATTGAGAAAAAAAGAGAAAAGAAAAAATGATGAGATTATGAAAAGAGGAAAGAGAGAAAAAAGCACCATATTCCCATGGTAAATAAGAAGATTGCTGAGATGCTCGTTGTCTGCTTGCCTTGTCATTTTGATATGGGGATTCTTCCGTATCATCGGGCAAGGGGTACCCCGTTGGCGGTTCTCTATGATACACATGTACTTACGATGACAAGAACTTACCAGTGACTAAACTTGAGTAGCATGAGGAGCGGCCCTCGTATTCAAGGGACATGAGATTTCTAACTTATACTTCGTCAAGCATGTACACCATAGTTTGTTCACTTTAACCTTAATCACTTCAAGGTGCTTATGATAGGGGCAATGAGAGCTGAAAGCTATAAGTACCATAATTTTTGGAAGCTCTTTATGAAACTTGAATCCCTACTTCATTCTATGAAGGCCTTTCTATTACTTTTATGTTGAGTCTCCACCTTCTACCTTTATGCACCTACTTTGAGAGCATATTGGCCATTCTTAGTTCTATGTGCGTTGTCCCAAGACTTGTTGATTGATGCATAACTTGATATTGCTGGTTTTAAACTATTTGTATCTAGTCACTCTTATGAACTTTGAAGGTGTCCTATGCATTTATATTTGCTACTCTATTGAGGGACAAGCTGAATACTATTATGCTATATTTTCTTTATGTGAAACAAACAAACGTCTTGCAAAGCATTGTTATTCATGAATCTTTTGTTTGTGCCTTTTCATGTTGCAACATAGTTGCTTTGTCTTATTGATAGAACTTTATCTTTCATGTTATGTTGAAGTACTATGATCCTAGCTATGAATGTTTTACAAATACTTTGATCAAAGTTTATGATGGTGCATGTCACCTCAAAAATTATTCTTTCTTTTTATCACTTACCTACTCAAGGACGAGCAGGAGTTAAGCTTGGGGATGTTGATACATTGCAAATGTATCTATAATTTTTGATGTTCCATGCTTGGTTTTATCTACTTTCTTGTGTTTTGTTCCAACATTGGAGTACTTTTCATATGATTTCTTGGACTAACCTATTAACAAGAGCCACCGTGCCAGTTGCCTGTTTTCTGCTATTTTTGGTTCCAAAAAGTTAGAAAATGAATATTCTCGGAATTGGACCGGACAAAAGCCAAAGTCGATATTTTACTGGAAGACTCACGGAGCCAGAAGACGAGACGGAGAGGGGCCACAGGGTGGCCACACCATGTGGTGGCGCAGGCTAGCCCTGGTCGCGCCACCAGGTGGTGTGGGCCCCCTGGCCGCCCACCGACCTTGCCTCTTCGCCTATAAGTTGCCTCCCGATGCAAAAACCCTAAATCATCAAGCCTCCAGCCACAAAAAGTTCCGCAGTGCTGCCGCCATCGAAGGGGAGATTCGGGGGACAGAAAGTCTCTGTTCCGGCTCCCTACCGAGACGGGGAAGTGCCCCCGGAGCCATCTCCATCGATCTCCACCACCATCTCCATCACCATTGCTGATTCCCATGATGATGAGGGAGTAGTTCTTCCTCGAGGCTAAGGGTTCTATTGGTAGCTATGTGTTCATCTCTCTCTCTCTATGCGTGATCATATTGTGATCATGAGCTTGTAATCTATAGATCTACCTTGCTACTCAAGTGCTTTAATAGATCTCTGCTCTCCCCATGTGTGTGAAAGTGACAACATGCACACCATGGTGGCACTTAGGCTAGAGATTACAAATACTTGTTATGAGTTATATTTGGAGTTGGATGTCTTTATGAAATTGTGGTGTTTGTTTGAACCATCTAGTACTCAAGGTGACAGTGTGGGGTTTTCTAGGTGGGAAAGGCTTACTTTGAGGTGTGATGTTATAGCCCTACCATTGATTAGAGTGTGCAACCGGAGAGTAGTTAAGAGTAGTATCATAAGGATATATTTATATGAGAGTTTTCACTAGTGAAAGTATGATCCTAGGCCTTGTTTCTAAGCATTGATACACCGTTTGCAATTAGATATGTTACATGTTTGCTTGCTTCCATCTTTATTTCAGTTTGCCTTTAGTCTCTTCCACGCCATCAAGCTATTTTCTATCACCGTTACCACTTATAATTATCCATACCACTTGTATTTCACTATCTCTTTGCCGAACTAGTGCACCTATACACCTGACAAGTGTATTGGGTGTGTTGGGGACACAAGAGACTTCTTGTATCTTGATTGCAGGGTTGCTTGAGAGGGGATACCTTTGACCACTTCCTCCCTGAGTTCGATAAACCTTGGGTAATCCACTCAAGGGAAAACTTGCTGCTGTTCTACAAACCTCTACACTTGGAGGCCCAACAACTGTCTACAAGAATAGAAGTGCGTAGACATCACCCCTGACCCGTTGGTCCTCTTCTTTACTTTACTTTGCACATGCTTCAGCTAATAAATCCACCTTTTGACCAGCGGGGGATTCCTTCTCTTGGAAGCTAAGATAATCCGGCTAGCATATAGCTAATCCGGCTTACCCATTTACCTTCAAAATAGATAGACACGGCCGGCATAAATCTTATGCCGGTTAGACCATTGTCAAGGAAATGCCCCATGGGCCGGGCCACACCGTGATTCGGCCTGCCTTGAGGTGACCCAGTCAGCACTTTGCTTTGACCGCGCCGTACCCTGGCTAACTTGGCCCTTATACACCGGTGTTACCCTACCTGGGGGTATCCCCCAAACATTAGTCCCCGAAGCTAGTGCGGTCTTAGCAACTTTTAGTTGTTAAGGCCATAGCAGGTTCCCATGTCTGGATCTTTCATTCCTTAGGCCGAGTTATCTCGTAGCCCGGAGTTTCTCTTCTTGCAACCCTTTTGCTCTTTCCGAGTCATTCCTCGTTAGGTAGGTCTTTCGCCTAATTATCTGGGTTATCTTTCCTTCTCTCGTACGCTTCTCCACATCTTACGTGGAGGGTAATCATCATTTGCCGCATTTTAAGGGCCATGCACATTTACCGCGCCCGATTCTTGTCGCTGCTATCGAGCATAACTGTAAATGTCCCATCATCAGCCTCGTTAACTGTAACACCATGTCATGTCATGGGATCGCTTGCTCCCATGGCCCCTCCTATGGCCTTGTTCTGATTGGCTGCTCGGGCCGCATACATGCTCGTTGCATGCGGCACGTCACCCACAAAGGATCCCACGACGCGCGTGTGGCACGGTTAAGTAGGGGGTACGGGGAACTCCCAGGGGAAGTTCCTCCATTTGCGTCGCGCTCCATTGCTCTCTCTCTCTTTCACAGCGACTCCGCCGCCATCGCCAGTTTCCTGCTTCACGAGCGCCACCACGACCGCAACCACTCACATCCGTGCCGCTGTCCCCATTCACAGTTTCCATCACGGGGACTTGCGCTTCCCGCTTTCCTTCCTCCGGCTATTTCTATTCTGATTATCCCATCAAAAGCTTCGAATCCACCATGTCTGAGGCAGAGGCAGTGGCGGCGCAGCAGGAAGGAGTGGAGGGCCGCGAGCGCGGTTGCTGGGATGGCTCCACCGTCTGCGAGGAGGACTTGGCTTGGCTCCACGCCTCCCGTCGCATTCCCGCTGGCGTCGCCTCCCCGCAGGTGAAATTTCTCATTCCTCCAGGTAGGGGGAATACGTTGTGTTTCTTTCCCATTTCCAGCACGGCTTCGGCCTCCCCACTTCTGATTTTTTTTCGATTTCATTTCCACCTACAAGCTGCAATCGCATCACCTCCCCGCAAACGCTATCACCTCTCTGTCTTCCTTTGCCGCCGGCATTGAGGGATACATTGGCCTCTGGCCAACCAAAGAACTTTGGATTAAGTTCTTTGGTCTGTGGAGGAACGTGGTTCCAGATAAGGAGCTTGCCCCAGAGGACAAGCACCTGACCCAATGCGGCGCTGCCGCCATCTCTCCGCGCAAGCAGTCCGTGTTTCCCCGGGTCACCGGGCTCGAATCCTACAAGGGCTGGGCCCAGACCTTCTTCTACGTCTGGAACACCTCCAAGGAGGACCAGATACGGCTGCTCCCTTTCAAGCTTGGCCCTCCAGATGCTTCGCTTTGGGAGAGCATTCCCATGCGCGCCACGGCCCTGACGAATCAAGTGGCACACTGGATCACAGAGCTGCTCAAGGAGCATCTCTGGGGGGAGGATATTATGATTACTTTTATCCGCAGCCAGGTCTCCCCCCTCTAGAAGCGAGCCCACAAGATCTGCTACCTTAGCGGCCCTCTCGATCCTCACCGGACTTCTTCCTTTGAGTTGGATAACTCGGCGGTCTACCGCCGGGTTAAGTCCATATTTAATGTGGAGAAGGAGTTCTCCGAGGACTGGGAGTGGGAACTTGAGCCCTTCACCCGTGTCAACCCCCGTCCAAAGGTAAATCACCCTTTGTTGTTTTCCAAATCCTCCTTGTATGTTATTTTCTTTTTGTAACTTGGCAATTATTCTCTCAGTAATTTCTTCAGTAACCATTGGAGGATGGCGAGGTGCTGGCGGGCAAACGGTTGGAGGACCGCACCACAGACGACGAGGTTGAGCCTGATCCGGAGGCCTTCCTGCATATCCCAGACATCGTCAAGCACAACGCTGGTAAGGCCTCTTCTTTAAGGGATTGGCCAGACGATGATGATTTTGACATTGAAGTCCTGAGGTACTTGATATGGTTCTCATCTCTTACTTGCACCTGGCTCATGATCGAATGTTCAGCTAACCCGGACGATCAGGTCCATGAGGTTCCTCCCCTTGCCACCGGTGGCCCGGCCCTGAACCCTTCGAGCGCCAGCTACCTCGGCCTAGCCTTCAGAGGCGCCCGCCCAAGAAGAGGCAAAAGAAGTCCAGGGTTAAACCCTCGGCCAAGCCTACCACCAAGAGCACAGTTCGGAGGGCACCCAAACCTCGGGCTCCTCCTATCGCAGACGAGTAAGTCCTTTTAGCATTGCTACTTCAGATTTTTTCCTTTGCTTGCCTTTCTGGTTGGTTCTCTCTTTTTGACTAGATGTCCTTCCTTTTTTTATAGAGCTCATGTGGATATTTCTCAGAGCGGTTCCGGCATAGCCTCCCCACTCTGGAGCAGTCCCTCTCCCCCCGCAACGATAATTATCGCCCGCTCAGCCCTATTCAAGAGGGTTCTATGGTTGCGCCTGACCAGAGCCTACCTCGCCAAGAGGAGGGCAACGTCGGTGCGAGGGATAGTAGGGCAGCTCGGGACACGGTGATGCCAGATCTCCCCAGCTCCTCGGCCTCTATGCCCAATGTTGGATTCACTTGCGCTGCCCCTAGGACCTCCAAGATGCATGACCAAGATACAAGCACCAAGAAGAATATGGCAGACAACAGCACCAAAGCACCAGCAACAACAAAGACCAAAGACCAAAGAACATCAGCAAGAGCCTCCAAGCCTCCCAAGGGCAAAGCTCCTTCGTCTCCCACCGGGTCTACTCCTTCCATCGCTGATATCTTTTGACAATCTCCTAAACCCTCATCCAGCAAAGCCAAGAAGACCTCCGGGTCAGCCAAAGATGCTTCTTCCGGGTCTACTGCCTCCGGATCAGAGGGCAGCCAACAACTGGTTTTGCATACCAGCCTCGCTGCAGCTTAATCTGCCAGGCAGGAGGCCCACGTGAAGGGCCTTGTGGCGAGCTATACTCCGAGCGGTGAAAGTTACAGTCCACAACTCCTTGAGTATGTGAAGAACTAGAACAACACTGAATTCGTCGATCCTCAAGATGATTTGCCAGAGAAGTTCGGCTCCGCGGAGTTCAGCGCCCAGATGAACTCTGCTACTAAGGCTATCTCCTTGGCTGGCCGGATGATGGAGGTAATTCTTTTTCACTACCGTTGATGTTTTATGCAATTGAACACTTGTAGATATAGCCCCTAGTCTCCGAGCCTCTGAGGGAATAACTTGTTATTCGGTCGGATGCTTCTCGTAGAGCTTAGTTTTTGTTCATAATGACATTATTTTGCAATAAATTTTGGGTTGGGTCTAGTTCCCTTGGCCCGTATCTTATGTACTTCGAATATCCACACACCTAGAGCCGGGTTAAGTTCCACTTGGCCTGGGTCTTGTATACTTTGAATATCCACACACCTAGAGCCGGGTTAAGTTCCACTTGGCCCGGATATTGTATACTTCGAATATCCACACACCTAGAGCCGGGTTAAGTTCCACTTGGCCCTGGTCTTGTAAACTTCGAATATCCACACACCTAGAGCCGGGTTAAGTTCCACTTGGCCCAGATCTTGTATACTTCGAATATCCACACACCTTGAGCCGGGTTAAGTTCCACTTGGCCCGGGTCTTATAGACTTCAAATTATTTCTACTTTGCCTCTGAACTTTTGTCTCTTCCTTGCTTATTTCAGATTACCACTAACCGCCGAACTGCTGAGTTCCAGCGCCTGCTGGACTCCTACAAAGACATTCGTGGGCGTTATGGTAAACTCCTGGTGGAGTACCAGAAGAGGGGTTAGTTTCCATTCCTTTTCTTCCTTGTTCATTCAAACTTCTTAGGACTTATATGAATGTCTTGTCCGAATCATGCAGCCGAGGTTGAAGCTGAGAATAAAATTATGAGGAAGAACCTTGTGGAGATCAAAGGTAAACTCATCCCTTTCATATGATCATTGTACTTTCCTTGCCTCATCCGATGGACACTCATAATTTGGGTCCTCCGGATCATGTTGTAGTTGCTCTCGACGATAGTGTCACCATGCCTGAAGTGATGACCCACTGCCTCGAACAAGCAGGTAACTACGAAGCTAAACTGAAAAAGAAAGATGAGGAAATATCTCGGCTTAGGCATCAGGACTCGGAAATTACTCGGCTGAACACCAAAATTCAAAAGCTTAAGAGCTCCCATCAGTCCGCGCTGGAGAAGGCCGACCAGGAGTTTGCCGAGGAGAAAGAGCGTATAACCATGCAAATCTCCAAGGACAAGAGCCTACTGGAGGAAGCCGACGTCAAGCTTACGTCAGTGATCACCGAATACGAAAAAATCCAGGTCCACAATGCCAATGTTGATTCCGAGATACAGCGACTTCTCTTCCAGATTGCGCGTAAGTCTTCTGTCCTTGCCTGATCTTCTATCATTTGGATTTGGTCCTTTTGCTCACTGTTTTTCTTCTCATCCTTAGGAAAATTTCCAGAGAGCGATACGCTCGCTGCCTCTGCCGTACGCCAGTCCCGTGAACAGCGTGGAATTTCTGCTGCCCCTGATGGCGAGCCAATCCCTTATACCACGGAAGATCTCCTGGCGAGTCTCACTGCTTGTCTTGAGGTAGTAAAGAACCATGGTGCGGACATCATCCCGGTGGCAACACGGATGTTCAGCTGCCTCTGTCACAGTGAAACCATTCCCAAAAAGGCTTGGCTTTTATAGCCAAACTCATGGAATGTGATACGCAGCTGCATCTGTGGCGCGAGTCTTCTTCCCGGGCTGGGGCCAACATTGCTCTAAAATTTGCGCTCTCATGGTATGAAGGAATTGACTTGGCATTGCTCAACCGCATGCGCACCGGGTCAAAGTGGTGCGAGGATCCAGAGTGGATCGCGCGCCACCAAGCCTGTGCGAACAATCTCATCCAGTACTCCTTCTGCCATGCTTGGAATGAGGGGTCGAGTTATCTTGATGTTGCTGATGACGAGATTGTCTCTAGAGCCGAAGATGAAGGAAGTGAGAACGAGGGATCCGAACTAGGAGACGAGGCTGAGGATCCAGAGGAAGGTGAGGTTAACCCGGAAGATGAAGCCAAAGCTAGCGCTCCTCCCCCCGCACTCCGGAGTACCTCCCTCCTCAATAGATGATTCGTCTGTTGCTCCTGCACCTTGAAAAACACTTCACATTTATTAGATTCTCGGAATGCCGGGCACAGATGTATTTAAATAATTTGGTTTGTTTGTGCTACAATTTTAGGTTCCGAACTAAGTTTTATTGCCGGATTATCGTGGGCGAAGTCCCCGAGTTTCATTTTCTTGTTCCCCCAATTTTTGATTCGTCTCGCGTCTACCTTGATTTGGTTTTTCGACTTA
Organism: Avena insularis; assembly: GCA_023614405.1. Classification (NCBI taxonomy): domain Eukaryota; kingdom Viridiplantae; phylum Streptophyta; class Magnoliopsida; order Poales; family Poaceae; genus Avena; species Avena insularis. The sequence goes on along the minus strand of CM042694.1, from coordinate 240,318,031 downwards.
CAAGTCCGAGGTTCAAAAAATTGAATTAACAATACTTGAAACCTTGAGATTAGTTCAAAATGATTCGGCACTTTAGTGAATACAACAAAGATAAGGGTTAGTCAAAAAACCAATGTCGTCCCACTTAAGCTCTTTTCCTTAGTCATTTTTCATGTGTTTTGCCATTCCAAACTTGTTCTCTTGCTTGCCATGAAGCCAATTCTTGTTGGACAGTAGAAAAGTCGAAGAGTTAGGTTTTTGGTGCTAACACATTACTAATCCCACTAAGGTATAAGTGACTTAACCCAGCCGACACAAAAATATGAAAACGAAAGATAACTAAAATTGCAGTCCCTGAGTCTCTGCCCGGGGTGACGAAATTTTTATTGATAAGTTGATTGCCAACATTCATACTGACATACAAGTAGTTTGGATACATTCACCTCTTATGTGTAGAAAGGACGAAGCAGTGCTACGTTCCATGGTCTTTTGGATTCTTATCCGGACCTGTCCGCCTTGTTCTTTTGCTGGGGATGTGCATCAATAAGATAGTAGGAATCATTGCACAAAGCTTTGCTCACAATGAAAGGTCCTTCCCATGGAGGGGATAACTTATGCATGCCAGCAGTGTGCTGTATTAGCCTTAGCACTAAATCACCTTCCCGGAAAACACGGGGGTTTACTTTCCGGGTATGATAGCGTCGGAGATTTTACTGATATATGGTGGATCTGAACAAGGCCAGTTCTCTCACTTCTTCTAGCAGATCAACATCATTTTGCCGGGCTTCGCGCACTTCGGCTTCTCTGTATTGGGTGACCCTTGGCGAATCATGCTCTATGTCGGCTAGTAATACAGCTTCTGCCCCATATACCAGAAAGAACGGCTTATAGCCTATTGATTGATTTGGAGTGGTTCTTAGACTCCACAGTACCGTTGGTAGTTCTTCTATCCAGCACCCCGCTGATCTTTGCAGTGGCTCTATGAGCCGAGGTTTTATCCTGGACAGTACCAGTCCGTTGGATCTTTCCAGTTGCCCGTTCAATGCATGGTGGGCGACTGAAGCGACATCTAACCGGATCTTCTTTTCCTGGCAGAATCTCGCAAATGCTCCTTCAGCGAAATTCGTCCCATTATCAGTTATGATGCTATGGGGGTAGCCATACCTTAGGACTGACCCGGCCTAGGCTCGTACTCCTTGTCAATCTCAGTGATCAGGTTCCTGCCCCGGATTTTCACTCCATCGATACGGTTTGCCTTTGCATACTCTCCCAAGGTGATGTTCAGCGACTGATGCAGCTCTACTACTTTCTTTGCTCCAGCTAACATTTTCCGCCTAGTTTCCTCTAAATCAACTTGCACCTGAGTTGGATCTACCATAGGAGCTATTGGCATTGCCAAGAAATCTATCGCTTGCTGGAGAACATTTTCTGGCCTTTCTAGCGGGGGAAACCTTGACTTGGTATGTTTTGGTGTTACCTTTGGCTCTGGCGCCGGATCTTTTCTCGGTCCCGCATCTGGCGCGGTCATCAGGACCTCAATGCTGCTAGTGGGGCGAGCGATACGCACTCCACGAGCGGCACTGAGAGGTGGTTCGCCTCCCTCGACGATGAGCCACGGGTAGGACTCATCCACCCCGACGTAGATCTTGTGCGCGCCAAGCTTGAGGAAGACGCCGTTGCACGGTGGAGGGTGCCTGCCAAAGCTTCCTGCGTTGTCGCTGACATAGTCCAGTGCTCCAAAGCGCTGAACCAAGCTTGAGACGATACACTCGCCGGTGCTTGAGAAGTTTCCCGTCTGAATTTTCACCCCTTCTAGCACCGCTAGCCCCACGGTGGGCGCCAATTGTCGTGGTGGTGGCACGACAGATGCCATGGATAGGCTAAAGATGGGGCCAATGAGTGATAGGGGTATCCAGGGAGGGAGAGCATGGTGATTCCATGCATGGAAGTTCTTGTATATTCTCTATCAATGGTGTTCACAAGTGCTCCTAAGGTTCTCAACAAGAAGGAGACGATGTCTCTTACTCCCTGTTTACTAGCCCTCGAGTTCTACCTTAGACAGAGAATGATTGATCTATTACCCGTCCCTCTCTATGGAGGCCCCGGTGCTCCTTATATAGGGGAGCCCGAGTTACAATTCTAGGGCACATGTGGCAGCATATTCTACGAATATGCTCCTTTCCTAAAGCAGATGCTTCTTTATTCCTCTTTAACGGCTCGTCCGAGCTTTGGACGTAACCCGCAGCGTCATCCTTGCCTTTTGGCATCACCAGACACGGGCTACGTCATCCGGCTTTGCCCGCGTCACCTTGGTCGCCCCTGACCCGCTAGCCCTCTTCTTTACTTTACTTTGCACATGCTTCAGCTAATAAAGCCACCTTTTGACCAGCGGGGGATTCCTTCTATTGGAAGCTAAGATAATCCGGCTAGCATATAGCTAATCCGGCTTACCCATTTACCTGCAAAACAGATAGACACGGCCGACATAAATCTTATGCCGGCCGGACCATTGTCAAGGAAATTCCCCATGGGCCGGGCCACATCGTGATTCGGCCTGCCTTGAGGTGACCCGGTCAGCACTTTGCTTTGACTGCGCCGTACCCCGGCTAACTCGGCCATACCCCAGTGTTACCCTACCTAGGTCTATCCCCCCAACAAAGGCAGAAAAACTTGTACTCAAGTTTCCTGCTACTTATCTATTTCCAGCATGTGTATATTTTTTAAGCAAGTGCTGGCTTATCCATTATTCTGGTTCTTATGCTTGACCTTTCGTGAGACGAACGAATCGTAGCACAGAACTATGGCCTCAGGTGATGATGCTTAATAACACCGTCAAGAACCTAAGAGCAAAATCGCTGGCTTTGAGTGCTAAGAAGTCACTACTCTGGAATCCACATAAAAACTTTAGAAAACGTGTAGACCAGAAAACTTAAGCTAATGACGATAGGCGGAATTTTCACAAGTGCAAATGCAAACTTGCGCATAAAGGTTTTATATGATCCAAAAATGAACAACTAAAGGAGGTAAACGACTCAGAGAATATGAGTGAACCAAATGCTTTCTTTCATTGATCATATAAGAAACTTATTACATAATATAAATGTGTTAAGTGTAAAAGGGACGTAGTTGTGCTATGTTCCATGTACGATCTGTCTCCGGGTAATCATCATCGGAGTCACGTTGCTTCCGCTTGCGATTTTTTAGCCTATCTTTCAACTCATGAATATCGACAAGGTAATAGGAACCATTTAGCAATGCTTTTCTTATGACAAACGGTCCTTCCCAAGGCAGGGATAGTTTGTGTGATTTCTCTTGCTTGAGTCTAAGCACTAGATCCCCCTCTTTAAATGAGCGATGCTTTACACGGCAACTATGGTAGCCACATAGCTTTTGCTGGTAGATGGCGGATCTCTGGCATGCCAGCACGTGCTCCTCCTCGAGTAGGTCCACATATCGGCGTCTAGATTCTTCAGCGTCATCCTCTTCGTAAGCAGCGACTCTTGGTGCATCGTGGAGGATGTCGGATGGTAGGATGGCTTCTGCTCCATAAACCATGAAGAAAGGAGTCAAGCCAGTGGATCTGTTGGGTGTTGTTCGTAAACCATGGTAATTCCTCCGGCCATGCCCCAGCTGCTCTTCGTAGTAGTGCTTCTAAGCATGGCTTGATTCCGTGCAGAATTAGTCCATTGGCCCTTTCAACTTGCCCATTTGACTGTGGATGTGCAATAGATGCTAGGTCAAGGTGGATGCCTTTTTCATGACAGTACTCCTCAACTTCTCTGAGAGATAAATTTCTGCCGTTGTCGGTGATGATCCTGTGTGGGAGACCAAATCTCACCACTAGATCATGGACAAACTTTAGGGATGTTGCCCCATCAAGCTTTCTAATGGGTTTAGCTTCAATCTTGTGAACTTATCCACTACTACTAGCAAGTGTGTAAATCCACAGGGTGCTGTCTGCAAAGGTCCCACCATGTCTAGCCCCCAGACTACAAACGGCCAAGTTATTGGTATCGTTCGCAATTCTTCAACTGGAACACTTGGTTTCCTTGCATAGAACTGACACCCAAGGCATGTTTATACTAACTTGTCAGCGTTCGCCTTGGCAGTTAGCCAGTAGAATCCTTGTTGGAAGGCCTTAGCCACAAATGATCAGGGAGCGGCATGATGCCCGCAATCTCCGAGATGTATCTCTCTAAGGATTTCAATACCTTGCTGCCGGGAGACACATCGAAGGAAAACTCCTATGGTACTTGTTTTGTATAGCTGGCCATCAATGATGATGTACCCTTTTTCTATGCATACTATTTGTCGGCTTTCGAATTTGTTGGCTAGCAAAGTTTCTTCTTGTAGATAGTCCATGAACGGTTTCATCCAAGCCAGAGAGGTCACTATTATTGTATTAACAAATGAGTCCACTATATTCGGGTTGTCGGGCTCCGCTCCCTTCACAGATGGGGTCTGTAAATGCTCTAGGAAAACGCCTGGCGGAATTAGTCGGTAGGCTGACCCAAGCTTTGACAGCAGATCTGCCGCCTCATTTTCCCCCCTTTTGACGTACTTGACTTCGTAGATGTCGAAGCACTTGGCTATTTTGTCTACTTTGTCTTGATATGCTGCCATCATAGGGTTCCACGCGTTCCAGGTGCTAGCTACTTGTTGGGAAACCAAGTCGGAATCTCCACAGCAAACTATGCGCTTGATGCCAATATCCTTGGCTACTCGTAGTCCGTGAATGAGGGCCTCGTATTCTGACATGTTCTTGGTAGCGTTGAAGTGGATTTGTAGGACGTATTGCAACTTATCCCCTGTTGGTGATTGTAATAATACACCAACCCCCAATCCGTTGAGTAGCTTTGATCTATCAAAGTGTATAACCTAATATTCTGGCTCTGGTATAGGAGTATCTTATGGTAGTTTTGTCCAATCTGCAATAAAATCCACCAATGCCTGTGATTTGATAGCGTCGCGTCTCTTGTAGGTGATTTCAAAGGTGGGAAGTTCAATGCCCCACTTTGCCACCCTTCCTGTAGCGTCGCTGTTGTTGATGATGTCGGACAGTGGGGCTTTGCTCACCACTGTGATAGGGTGCTCCTAGAAGTAATGCCTTAGCTTCCGTGAAGCAAGGAAAACTCCATAAGCTATCTTTTGGTAGTGTGGGTAACTCTGCTTGGATTCCGTCAAGACCTCGCTTACATAGTAAACCAGTCACTGAACTCCGTATTCATGCGTTGGCTCCTTGCTCTCCACCACAATGACGATGCTGATGACTCGGTTGGTTGCCGCCATGTAGACTAACATAGGCTCCCTTGACATTGGTGCTGCAAGTATTGGTGGGGAGGAGAGTATTCTCTTCAACTCCTGAAGTGTTGCATCAGCTTCATCTGTCCATATGAATTTTTCCACCTTTTTGAGCAACTTGTACAGCGGCATAGCCTTCTCCCCAAGTCGGCTGCTAAACTGGCTTACTGTTGTTATGTAGCCTGTGAGCCTTTGTATGTCCTTTAGGCATGTCGGATGCTTGATGTCGAGGATGGCCTTGATTTTCTCCGGGTTCACCTTGATTCCACGGTGCGAAACGATGAAACCCAACAACTTGCCAGAAGGTACCCCGAAGACGCACTTCTTGGGGTTTAGCATCATGTTGTATTTCCAAAGATTGTCGAAGGTTTCCTGCAATTCGATGATAATATCATTTGATTTCTTTGACATTACCGCGATATAGTCCACGTAAGTGTGTATGTTGCGACCTATTTGGTCATGTAGGTAGCGTTGCATTGTCCGCTGGTAGGTAGCACCAGCATTTTTCAGCCCAAAGGGCATTGTGACATGGCAATACATGTCGTAAGGTGTGGTGAACGAAGTGGCCAATTGGTCCGACTTTCGCATCCGGATTTGGTGGTAACCTGAGTAGGCATCGAGAAAACACAGAAGTTCTGAGCCAGCCGTCGAGTCAATGATTTGGTCAATGCGAAGCAAAGCAAACGGATCCTTCGGACACGCTTTGTTCAAGCCGGTGTAATCAACGCACATTCTTAATTCATTGGTTCCCTTTTTGGGGACAAGTACAGGATTTGCCACCCATCGGGTGTGAATAACTTCTCGGATAAAGCCAACCTTAATTAACCTAGCTATTTCTTTGCCTATAGCCCTTCGTCTTTCATCACCAAAGGGTCATAGAGGTTGTTTCACCAGTTTTGCATTAGAATCAATATTCAAGCTGTGCTCAGCAAGTTCCTTAGGTACACCCTTCATGTCGGCAGGTTGTCAGGCAAAGATGTCCCTATTTTCATGAAGGAACTTGACGAGCGCGCTTTCCTATTTGGGATCCAGGTTTGTGCCAATGGCGGTGGTCTTGGAGGAATCTCCTTCAACAAGCTCCACCTGCTTGGTCTTGATGGCATCCTTGAATGCGGGCTCGGGAGCAGTGATCTTCTTCTTCGAAGCCGGCATCTCCGAGGCATTGACTTATTTCTAGATCTCCTTGAACTCCTCACCATAGAGAACTGCTTCGGCAAAGGCGGCTTCACTGAGCTTCCACTCCCGTGCCTTGGTGAAGCTTCCGTCAACGGTGATGATGCCATTTGGTCCGGGTATCTTGAGCTTGTTGTAGACAAAGCATGGCCTTGCGAGGAAGGAGTGGAAGATACCGTGTCCAAAAATGACGTGGTACACGCTTTTGAAAGGAACCACTTCAAAGGTCATGTGTTCTTGGTGGTAATTGTTAACGTCGCCAAAAGCGACTGGAAGTGTGATGCAGCCCAGGGAATTTGCTTGTCGGTCGGGGACAACCCCATGGAACACGGTGTTGCTCTTCCTTAGTTGGGTCTCCATCAAGTTCATCTTGTGTAGTGTATCTAGGTACATGATGTTGATGCTGCTTCCACTGTCCACGAGGCACTTGGTGAACTCTGTGTCATCAATCAAAAGATTGATGACCATGGCATACTAGTTCTCTGTTGGGATAAGATCTAGGTGATCCTTCCTATCCCAAGTAATTGGAATCTCTGACCATCTGACGTACTGAGGAACCGAAGGGAGTGTGGCCATCAGTATCCTTAGTGAGGTTTTCTGATCTCAGGCAGTGGGGTACCAAGGAAGGTATAGTAACATGGAGCCTTCTTTTCGAAGGGATTTTCCCTTTACCCTCTCCCTTATCGGAAGATTTGGGTTCCACGTCTTCATCCATATCACTTGACTCCTTGGATTCCTCCTCATTCTTCTTCCCTTTGCCCTTTCCACGGGGTCTGTTCTTCCGACTTTGCTTGTAGCCAGACTTAGGGTCTTCCTTGAGGTCATTGACAAACTTGCATTGGTGGTTGGTGTGGGTGGCTTTGCCGTTTGTGTCGAGGTGGACGAAATATGGCATATCACGGTAGTCTTCGTACTTTTGGGGAACACGAGGCGCTGAGAGTGTAGAATCACCCATTTGCGGGCCATGGCTAGCCCCTCGGCCACGTCCACGCTGTCCGCCTCCACCTTTGCCAGTGAACGTAGCGGCGACCATGTCGGCTATTTGCTTTTTTCAGGCGAAGTCTTCCACTTATTATTGTTGTTCTTTCTATCCTGGGTAGGGATTGCTATTGCCGACAATAATCCTTGCACATCGTCATCAGCAGCGGCAAACTCGCTAGCCATGGCGATCATTGCGTTGAGGTTGAGCTCATTGTTTTCTTGTTTGCGCTTCAATGTATGCTGGAGCAAAGTTCCCTTCTCCATACCGTCGATGAAGGCGGCCGTAGTGATTTGTTCATGCACCCCTGTGCAGGAATTTTTCATATCCAGCCAGCGAGAGAGGTAGGCACGAGAGGTTTCATCCTTTTCTTGTACGCACCACTTTAGGTCTCCGACAGTGCAGGGACGTGTCGTGGTGGTGTCACGGCAGATGCCATGGATAGGCTAAAGGTGGGGACTAATACATGCTAGGGGAATCCAGGGAGGGATAGTGGAGTGATTCTCCACACGGAAGTTCGTATTGCTTTCCTTTCAAGATTACAAGTGCTCCTAGAGCTGTATTGGCGAGAGGAGGGAGAAGGAGCTCTCTTACTCTTGCCCACAGTTTTTTCCCTAGAACCTTAGCTCCGCTAGTATCAAAGAAAACCCAACCCCCTTCTACTGAAACCCTAGCCCCCCTTATATAGAGGAGGCTCGGTCCCTACCTAGGGCATACGTGGAGGCATATTCCTAAGAATATGCCTCCTCTCAAAGTGGTAACCCGACCGGGGTGCTTTCCCCCGCATCATACATGCTTTGGCTACGTGAGCCTCTGTGGCGCCTGCATCAGCCAACATGGGCGTCGTCACCCTTGTCGGCCATGACCCGGTGGTCCTGCCCTTGCTTGCTTCGCTCATGCAGTGTGTACCGGACCTTCTTTTTGACCAGAGAGATTCCTTCCTTCTCCCAGAAGCTAAGAGGGACCCGGATCATAGTAGATCCGGCTATACATGTTCCTGATTACAAGTTAGACATGCACTTCCGACTTACTCTTTAAGTCGGCTGAGACAATGTTAGGCGACCCCCTGGTCCGGGTTACTCCGTGATTTGGCCTGCCTTGAGGTGACCCGGCCAGCATCCGCTTTGACCCTGCCGAACCTCGGCTAACTCGGCCCTTATACCCCGGAGTGACCCTACCCGGGGGTATCCCCCCAACATTAGTCCCCGAAGCTGGTGCGGTCTTAGCTGCCTTGGCCGCTAAGGCCACATCAAGTTCATTTATGTTCGAGCCTTGGACGTTTAATTCCGGGTTAGCTCTTTATCTCGGATTATATGGATTTACGTTCCCTTCGCACGTTCCAAGTTTTCACTTGCCGGACGGGTTATCACTATGACTCGGATCTCATGGTTTTACTTTCCCTCTGCACATTCTAAGTTTTTATTTGCGGTCCGGGTTACCATGGTTTGATCCGGGCCTTGCTTCCTTCTCTCATACGCCAACCTACGCGGAGGCTAATCATCACGTTGTCTTATTTTAAGGGCCTGCACAGTAACCGCCGCAGTAATTGTCAGTTATGACTGTGTGAGGGTCATGTCACGCCTGCCTCCTCGTTTACCGCATCAGTGCATCACGTCATGGGATTGCTTCTGCTCTGTGGCCCTCTGTGTGGCTCCTCTACGATTGGCTGAGGCGTGCGATACACAGCCACACCATGTGGCTCGCTAGCGCAGCGCGATCCCACTCACCCTCTCAGGGGGTGATTAAGTAGCAGAGGGGCGCACCCCTTAGCATTTTTCCCACTTCTGCGCCCCTCTGCTCATTGCTCTTCTCCTTCGTCTTCCTAGTGACCGCGCCGCCGCCAGTGCTTCTAGCAGCAGCGCCACCGCCGTGCTTTTCCCCGTGCCTCTGTGTCGCAGCCACCGCTGCATGACTTCCTCGCCACGGGTCCTCGCCAATCCAGGCCTCAGATCCCCGCTGTTGCTAGCGCCAGCGAGGGTAGTGAATACGAGATGACAGAGGAGGAGCTCGTCGTCGCCGAGCAGGAAATGGAGGAGGACGCCGCCGTGGCAGATCGCGGCGCATGGGACGGATCATGGGTCTGTCAAGATGACCCTGACTAGCTCTACCGGACCAGACGCATTCCTGCCGGCGTTGCCGCTTGTCTCCCCTCTGCCGAACTGGCCCCCTCACCCAATCCGGGTGAGTTTGTCGTGTTCCTGTCCCACTTCCAATGGGGATTTGGTCTACTGGTGAGCGATTTCTTCCGGGATTGGCTTAGCACCTACCACTTGCAGCCGCACCATCTCCCAACCAACGCTATCACCTCTCTCTGCTTTTGCCTCTACGATCGGAGGCTACACGAGACTATGGCCCACGAAGGAGCTGTGGATCTGGTTTTTCGGCCTTCGTCGCAATGTCATCCCCAACATCCAAGTAGATTCGGAGGATAAGCAGCTCATTCCGGGGTAACTCCTGCCGAGGTTGATCATTTCGGGATGCCTGAGCATTCCCCGAACCACCTTGTTCTATCTTACGCATCCACTCACATTGCCTCGTTGTGTGACCCGCCGGGCTATTCGGATTTGCCGTGTGAAACTTACACAGCTGGTCCAACATCGACTCATAGGTATACCTCGGACGGTCTTTCTTTTCTTGCCACTGTTTATTTTGCTCCGGAGTCCATGTTTTCTTGCCATCGTTTCTTGGAGTCCATTGCCCTCCTGTTCTATGGCATTGGTTGCTCCCTGCTCCGGGTTGATCTTGATTCACAGCTGCAACTTGTTGTGAACTGTAGCGATGATCCGGTCTATCATCTCTTCTTTTTCCTCTGTAATCATTCCTCCGAGATGACCCAGCTCCATCCCTCTAATAGTATTCCTCGCTTGACTCGTTTGACGCGAGCCTAGGTTGAGTCGGATCACCCAAAGCATACGAATCTGCAATCCGGATCATCTCTGCCAACGTAATTGGCATTTTCCTTTGTAACTTCATCCACAACTCGCTGCCATATCTGCATCCTTGTGCAAACCATGCTATGGCCTGTGACTCTATGACACCCTCACACGAGTTTCTCACGGTACACCACCGGGTCAAGAATTCACGGTCCGTCTCGTTAGGTCTTTGCTTGCACATTGCTAGGGTCTGCGGCCTATTCAGCCTCTGATATGTACTTGAGAAGTTGCTGATAAACATTTCTTCAAAATCTATCCAGCAGTTGATGCTTCCGGGTGGTAAATTATTCAGCCATACTCTGGCCGGACCTTCCAACATCTGGGGTACGTATCGTACAACCCATCTCAGGTTGCCAGTGGCAATTTTCACAGTTGTAGCATAGTTTATCAGCCAATCTTCCGGCTTGGTACTACCGTCATACGTCTTCGTGCCCCTGGGCAACTGGAAATTGGGTACCGGCGGCTCCTACATGATCCAGGGTCCAAAGCACGCTGGACCGGGGGGACCTTGACATTCGATTTGTTCCGACCTATACAGGCGATCCAGCTTCAACCTAGCGTCATCTGGCATTAAATCCCTGCTTCCCAATCTTGACCCTATCACATGATAGTCCGGTCTCGGGTACCTCGCGTTCACCATCTCCGAATCACCGTCATTGTATCGGTTCTGCACTTGGGGCACACCTTTTACATTGCATACCTCGCCGGCGCTTTTGCTCTTGGTATATTCCGCTGCGGTTGTCCCGCTCTGCGGAGTTTCATTGTTCGCATTGCCGTTGGCAACGTTCCCTTGACCGGCATTGCCTTGGTCGTGGTTACCTCGGCCAGCTTCACCTCGGCTCACACTCCGTCGATCATCATTTTTCCGCGTTTCTTTTTCTTTTCCTGCACACGTCGGGTCGTACGGGACGATCTGTTTGTTCCGTCTGGCCGAGGTTACTACCTCTTCTCTCCTTGGACCACCATGAGGTGACGATGCGGCTCCAGTGGATTTCTCCGGGTTACCCATCGCTGAATGGATGATTTTGGAAGCTCCAGCTCTCTCCAGGTTAGCTCTGAGTAGCTCTTTGTTTTGTCTGTTCGCAATCCGAACTAACTCGTTAACCCTATCTTGCTGTCTTTGACGGGCCTCACCCGTCAGACCCTCTAACTCGGACACAGCCGCATCCGCTGCTCTGAGGTTCTTCGCCAGGGTACTATACCTCGGCAACCCCACAGACAAATAGTTTTCCGACCCCTCGGCTCCATCATCACCTTCTCTGTTCATATCGCTCATGAGATTTCTCCCTTTTACTTTTACCGTATCAACTTTGTTTGCCTTTGCATACTCACGCAGCATCATGTTCAGCGACTGCTGAGCCGCGGCTATTTTCTTTGCGCCCTCTAGTATCTTTTGCCTAGTTTCCTCTAGCTCGGCCTGTGCCTAAGCCGGATCTACCACTGCTGCTACCGGGTTAGCCAAGCTATCCATAGCTTCTCTTAGTACATTCTTAGGCCTCTCTAGTGGAGGTCCTCTACCTTTCCTCGGTGCCTTATGTGTTACCTCTGGGTCCGGTGCTGGCTCCTTGCTCGCGCCTGCCCCCGGCGCAGTCATCATCACTTCAGCACGGTCCGGGGAGCGAGTGATACACACCCCGTGAACCACGCTAAGGGGTGGTTCCCCTGCCTCGACGACGCGCTGCGGGTGAACGCATGATACGTCCACAACAACGTAGACCTTGTGTGCACCCAACTTTACAAAGAGGCCGTTGCGCGGAAGTGGGCGCATGCCGAAGCAGCCAGCGTTGTCGCTGACGAAGTCCAGCGCTCCAAAGCGCTGAACAAGCCCAGAGACGATGCGTTCGCCGGTGCCGATGAGGTTTCCCGTCCGGATCTTCACCCCTGCTAGCGTCGTTAGCCCCACGGCCGGTGCCAACTTTCGTGGTGGTGTCATGGCAGATGCAATGGATAGGCTAAAGGTGGGGACTAATACACGCTAGGGGAATCCAGGGAGGGATAGTGGAGTGATTCTCCACACGGAAGTTCGTATTGCTTTCCTTTCAAGATTACAAGTGCTCCTAGAGCTGTATTGGCGAGAGGAGGGAGAAGGAGCTCTCTTACTCTTGCCCACAGTTTTTTCCCTAGAACCTTAGCTCCGCTAGTATCAAAGAAAACCCAACCCCCTTCTACTGAAACCCTAGCCCCCCTTATATAGAGGAGGCTCGGTCCCTGCCTAAGGCATACGCGGAGGCATATTCTGCCTCCTCTCAAAGTGGTAACCCGACCGGGGTGCTTTTCCCCCGCGTCATACATGCTTTGGCTACGTGAGCCTCTACGGCGCCTGCGTCAGCCGACATGGGCGTCGTCACCCTTGTCGGCCATGACCCGGTGGTCCTGCCCTTGCTTGCTTCGCTCGTGCAGTGCGTACCGGACCTTCTTTTTGACCAGAGAGATTCCTTCCTTCTCCTAGAAGCTAAGCGGGACCCGGATCATAGTAGATCCGGCTATACCTGTTCCTGCATACAAGTTAGACACGCACTTCCGACTTACTCTTTATGTCGGCTAAGACAATGTTAGGCGACCCCCTGGTCCGGGTTACTCTATGATCTGGCCTGCCTTGAGGTGACCCGGCCAGCATCCGCTTTGACCCTGCCGAACCTCGGCTAACTCGGCCCTTATACCCCGGAGTGACCCTACCCGGGGGTATCCCCCCAACAGGACGCTTGTACATAACCTCCAAGTTCTTGGTGAACGCTTCATGCATGTCCAACCAATTGCTCTCTGGCAAGTCGTCGATCCATTGTCGGGCAGTGCCGGTCAGCATGAGTGGGAGGTACTTGATGGCAACATTGGGGTTTCCCCCTGTGATGTGAATCGCTTCGCTGTAATCCTGCAACCATGTCGCCGGCCTGGCGATGTCGTCATAGGGCTTGATGGTTTTGTCTATCTGGAGACCCTTGGGGTAAGTTGTGGCCCGAATAACTGGTCCAAAACAACGCGTCCCAAGGTACCAGAGCTCTCGGGCTTCTTGGATCTTGTCCAGCCATGAACGAGCATCGTATGGCTCTGGTTGCTTCCATTTTCCATCATGGGGAGGGGAATTGTGGTGCGATCTATGAGATCCACCGTGTCCTCCGCCATGAAGGCTGCTAGGTGGCGACGGTGGTGGTGGAGGCGGTGAGTTAGCTTTCTTGCTATTACCCTCCTACAACTCCTCATGCCTGTCGTGGTTGCTTGTCGGATGTGGCGCTTCCTTGTAGGATTGGATCATGTGTCCTTAAACACTGCTGTGCTCTCCGGCATGCTGGGGCTGCTCACCCTGGTCGCGTATAACGATACCAACCTGGGGACGCCTAGGTGGTGGCATGCTTGTACAGTGGCACGGCTGTGGTTCCTCGTGACGCCGGGATGGTGGTGGAGGCAGTGACCGACGAGGGCGAGCCTTTTCTCCATGATCGTAGGATATGGGTATGGCGTTAGCCCTGTTGCACGCCTTCCTCTGTCTCCGCTCTGTAGAGACTGTGTGAGATCCTTCGTCACGGGGAGATCTTGGCCTTCTACGTCTGTTCATGGTTGACATGCAAAGCTCTGGATTGGACTCAAGCCTCTACGAGGTGGCCTTCTCCTGCTGCTTGCATGCCTTGGCAACGAGGTCATACACCTGAGCAACTGCTTCTAGCGACATGTCCTGCTCCAGGAGGTTCTTGGCAACAACAATGTTGAGGGCGGGAGTTGGCATTACTTGCCTCCCCTCTGAATCGATGTACGATGTGGATTTTGCCGGCTTGGATCCCTCATATCCCAACCTGCACTGAACACCGGGATCTTCGACGACATGAGATGGTGCTTTCTTTGCCTTGGGCTTTAACAACAACTGCTTGTATTCAGCCTCCATAGCTCTTGCCGCATTGATAGATTGCTGCGCCTTTGCCATATCTTTGTCTAGCTTAGCGCCCTCTTCTGCGATGCACTTGTCCTCCGCTAGGATTGTCGCACGCTTCTCGTCAAGCTCTATGAAGCTCTGGATATGGGAGACAGTAATGGGCTCAACAAGGAGTGCGCCATAGATTGCCTTGTCAGTGGGAGTAACCAATGGATTGCCAGCTGCAAACGTTGATGGTGGCATTGGTGGCTAGTTTGACTGCTTGGCAGTACTAGGGGTCGTGGTGAGTTCCTGCACCGGTTGCAGGCGGATAACCGGTGGGGGCATGGCCTTGGCCGGAGCCAGAGGCTCGATGGCCCTCTTGGCTACTGCTGCTTTGGTAACCGTTGGCGTGGGTGGAGCTCTCTCACGCTCTAGTTTCTGTTCGTCTTCTTCCATCATAGTCCCAATGGAGACTAGAACCTAGTGGCATGTGTTGGTCTTATCAGCGCACTCCTCCTTCTCGATCTCCTGCTCGATCTCCCTCATAATAGCATCATATTCCTCCGAGTTAGCGTCCGAGCCGCCACCATCCATATTGATGTCGGCGTATAGCGCATCAAGGACGGAGCCGGAGTTAGCTTCGGTGTTGTTGACAGTGGATGTGGAGGGTGATGGAGGCGGGCCATTGTTGTTGTTGTTTCCTTCTCTGGCTACGACGGTGATCATGGCCTCAGCCTCCTCATTGGCATCCGCATATTCTTTGACGATTGTCACCATCTCACCAAGGGTGAGAGGACCCGTGGCCTGTCACCTTTGGAGGGTATGCTGGAGGAGTGTTCCGGGTGTGAGCCCTTCCACGAAGTGGTATACGAGCTTGTCGGTGTGATCACCCTCTAGGGTTTCCCTCACCCTCATCCATCTAGCAAGGTATGCGCATGCAGGCTCTCCATCCCTTTGAACGCATCTGGCCAGATCGAATATGGTGATGACACCGACAAAGTGTGACTTGCGTATCTCTAACGATCAGGGAAGCCAAGCGGATTTGCGGGGTCCTTCCACCTTTATATCCTGCATAGGGGTGGTTTGGGTGGGCCTTGAATTTTCCTGATCTGAGCCACCATACTCCAGAGGGAGGTACGACCCAGATCCTTCCGTGAACGTGTCCTGCCCGTAGGCAGTCCATGCGGGGCTTGACGAGTTTCCGAGTTCCTAGGAGCTAAGACCCGAGTCAGTTTCGCCGATGAAGATGTGGATGTCTCCGAAGGAGATGACGAAGCAGCACGTAGGGTTCATCTTCGTCGGCACCCAGAACTCATTTGGAGGGATGATCAGGACGTTGCCGGAGAAGAGAATGTGTCTGATGGCTACAGTTTCACCGATTCCCGTGAAGAGATTGGACCTCGCCCGGTGTAGAGCTCAAAGCACCTCTTGCCCCATGGTGGGCACCAACTGTCATGGTACTGCCAACGAGTATGCCATGGAGGGGTCCTCGTAGTCCGTGTTTAGAGATGTGGGGTAAGGCGGAGAGTTGGTGGGTACGAGGTAACACAATTTACCTAGGTTCAAGTCCCACAACGGTGGAGGAACTCTACTCCTACTATAAATCACTATAATGGCAATACGCCGAGTTATAGATATAGGTTCGCTGTGCAAGGTGTTGCACGTTGTACGTAGCAATCTACTAGGTTATGCCCTAAAAGCTCCCATTGGTCTGGTTTATAAAGGCACCAGAACCTAGGGTTATAGGGGAAAGACCTTGCCGGACAAGGTAAAGAGTCCTACACTAATACGAACTAGTCTTTCGTGTCTTGCACTCCAAGGCTCTAAATATGTCGGTGACTCCTGCGTAGCCTTCCTTTGTCCAGCATGGGCCTCCCTTCTGGATCCGTCTAACTAGGCCGCCCAGCAGGCCATAGGCCTTGCTACCAACTATGGGCCACCTAGGTTAGCCGGAATAAGGACATGCTATAGTGATACCCATTTAGCATATCCCCAACACATCGCATATCTTTTGTTGCCATATTAGTAGGTGACATTCCTATTTAACCAAGTCCTAGTGTCAATTGATCATCAATGTTGAGTGATCAATTACTGACCTAGAACTTATTGACTCTTAGCCTTTGACCTATTATATTAACCTTCCAAAGACCTTAAGTAAATTAATAAGAAGAAGGAACTAGATATGTCAGAGTGTGCCATCATCAATGGAATGATATCCTTAGTGGTGATCAAACCATTGGATGTTGGAGGAGTTAACTCACTCATGAGTTAACTAGAAGAAGTATTTAAACCCAAGAGTTTAGATAGTAATTATGAAGCTATGAGAAAGCTAGTAGTAGTAAAGAATCCAATGATAATCTTGTTAAGCCAAGTAGGTATAAACCTATAGTAAGTTTTCTTAACAAGATAAGCCTATAGAGAGAGACTAGTACAAATCTAGTACTTAGTGTAATAGATTTTGATCAAACAATTAGAAGCCTAAGATTATTATGATCAAAGTATGGAAGCCATCATTCTCAAATCACTTGAGAATAGATGATTAGGTATTTAAGAAGAGTGGTGAGTATACTAAATTAGGCAAGCCCTAGTAAGTTGCATCATCTAGCTTGATCATGAGAAGTCAAGCTAGAGTATGATGAAATATATAATATTAGTTGTATGGAGTAGTTGAAGGCACAGTAGATTAACCAATCTAATACAAGAACAAACTTGTATTATGGGAGCAACACCCTACCCATTTAGAGGATTGATATCCTATGTGGTATAGAGAGGACTGTAGTCTTGTAAGCCTTGAAAGTAGAGGCAAGGTTATTATAAAGGAGTTTATGGATGGAGTTATAAGTAGTTACATTGATGGATTCATCAAGGGTAGCTAAGCAATAGAAGTTATATGTAGAAGAATGGATAATAAGAGTTATTGAAGTGGCATGACCATGTCATCGTATGTTGATGGATATGGTGGAGCCAGATGACTAGTTCATTCAGGGAAAAGAGATCCTAGTGAAGTTGAGGAGAGATTTAAATAAAGTATATTTAGGAAAGGAATTCCTTAACTATGACCCAATCTTAGTGAAGTGTGAGGGTAGGAATTCTTGAGAAACCTTTAACCAAGATCTTATCAAGCCATGAACATAACCATGTTTACTTCAATATTCATAACCCTAGAATGAAGTTAGCAGTAGGATCAATTCCTATTTTTAGGCAGCCAAAGAATAGTATCTCTTAGTCAAATGAAGTTTCTAAGAGATAATTAGAATGACAATTGAGAGTCTACTGATGGAAGCCTTGTCTACTTCCTTATATTAAACCATAATAGAAACTTAGAAGAATAGAACTATCAAGACCACATTAGTAGCGTCATCTCAATAGCTCACTCTAAGTTGAGATATCATTTAGGATCAATCCTTAGACCTTGATCCCTAGCAACACTCACTAATAAACTTGACGGTAGGGTATCCTCTAGGGTCCATAGTAAGTATGGTATTAGAAACCCTAAATAAGTGTTGCTGGGCATTGAGATCACTTGTGCCACATGAATGATAATGGTTGTTCACCATTATATGATAAACTTCTATCAAAACATTAACCACACTTAAGAAAGTAGTGAACAACTAGTTCAAGAAGTGATCCATGCCTACTTTGAAAAAGAGTATAATGGTTATGAAGAAAATGTAATGGAATTGTTGTGGTGACCCAGCATACCACTACATGATGTAGTACACTATAGTCGTTGACATAACACCAATGAAACACTATTCACTAGTATTACATCCCTCGGAGTGGTACAACAGAAACACAACAGGTCCAAGACATGACTATAGATTACAACTCGACTCTTTACAAAAGATCTAGAGAACACTCTAGGTTAAAGAGAGAAAAAAAACTTCTTACAAAGAAGAATTGGAAATAATAACTTAGAACTATCTAGTAACTAAGACTAGTATCTAAACTATTTGGCTTTCCATTGCTCCTATTGCAATGCTCTACAGAAGTAGGTTTCATGGCTAGAGTATCTACTCCTATCTAAACCGACACTTTATCTTCACTTCAGCTGATGTATATGTTCGCTTCATTGACTTCATTGAAGAACTTGAGTTGTCGATGATGGTTTCTTGAGCAGAAATTGATGTTGACGTCGTCTTCAATGGCTTAGAACCTAGCAAGGGTTAAGAAGGTACGGTTGAGTACGAGCATACTTAGCAAGTTCACTAAAAAGGAGTGTATGATGCACTATCTCTACAGCCACAGACCATAGGTCATAGGCAATGCAGGTTTTCGTAAACATTTCTTCAAAGGTTGCTTTTATTCTGAAAAATATGTCCGACAGCCTTCATAGGTTGACCAGAACTTCATGGAGTTCCTTTCCTGCCGCGTTCGTAGCTCCTTCCCGGAACAGGGAGTAACATGTCACAATTCTTACACTCTACAGAGGTGCGTCACTTTTCCCATAAGAGACCTTAGCCTTGTTGCACAACCAAGCCGTGAGCTTGTCCACACTTCCTTGGTATGGGGCCCAGTCTAAGGTCCAAGCCAATCGCTGCCCTCTCCACGACCCCATATGTCTGCACGATCCTCCGGGGATGACTCCACCCCCGTTAAGCCCCCAACTAGGGAAGGTTACAACCATGGTGAGTTCCCGAAGACTCTATGAGCTGGTGATGCCCCTGGTAAGCTCATAAAGGTCCGACTATACCTCTGGCAGCCACTCGTAGATAATCTAGACACCAAAATCGTGGGGCCTAAGGGTGCCCACCCATATGTTGGATCCACACCAGAAATCCAAACGTCACGATAAGGTCATCTTGCCTCCATATGAAAGGGAGAAGATACAGTTGACTTTCCCATCCCATTCCAAGTCTTATGGTTGACGCTTAATATATGGCGCTAGAATCACTGGCAACATTGGTTGTTAAGTCCTAGATATTATGTTCCTTTACCACTAGAACTGTATTAGTAGATTGTTACCATCTGGTAAATAATCCATAATCATATTATTATGAAAATAGTGTTTTCTGTCCTTTTTGAAATGTGGGTGATGACACAGTTGAGTTACAAGCATAGAAAATAATCAAAGGACATGAGAAAGTTGTGAACTTGCCTTTTGTGATTGCAAGATTATGCACTCACGGTCTTCAAGACAATAGAAGATCCAAATTCTTTAAATATCATCATTGGTCCGATAAGGACTAAAAACAATGCATAAGTAATGTAATGTAATTTGATAAATGCAAAATCCTGAAATAGTCGTATTTGAACTAGGGTTTGGAAACTGGGAATGAGTTCTTTAGAATGTGTTGCACTTTTATAACAGTTTCACACTTGTGCTTCTTATTAAGGCTTGTGAGAGTGTGTGAAACAATAAGTAAATACAACAAGTAGTATACAATACTAAAGCATTCAAATGGATCATGGTATCTAAAATATCTCTTAAACAAGATTAAGAATCAATTAGAGCTTTTAAAGAAGTGTTCAAGTATCACTTTTAATGTTCCTTAAAAGAATACCCTTGGAGGAAAATATTACTTTACAAAGTAAAAAGTACTTAAACTTAAGGTTAACACTTTAAGGTTTCTTATTATCTAAGATTATTAAATAGGAAAACATTACTACATTAAATAATCATAGTATAAGTGAATACATTTATTTTTTATCTTATAAATCAATGGTCATACTCAATAAATAAATAATAGGTATTACTTCAATTACTTTGGAACTTGGTTTAACTTTTTAAGTGGTTTTCTCAAACTGGGGAAAGAATTAGTAAATAAAAGTTTGGTGATTTTATAAGTTCATAGAATTATTATGATAAACAATATACTATTTTAGTTGGTTTTATAATTGGTAAAATCTTTTTAGGAAAATAAAAATACCCTTAATTTGAGCTGATAGTTTTAGTAGATATATTTCAAACTAGTTTGACCTATTTTAACTTCACTTAAACATTAATTGACTTGTTATTACATTTTTAGACTTTAAATATACAATACTAAAGAGAATAGTAAAGGTTTATATATTTTTAATGAATTAAAATAAAAGAAAAGGGTTTTAATAAGATTTATTAGTCCTTTTCCTTTTATTTTACTTCAAAAATATGAGTTGATATTTTTAGTGTGTAGATTTCATTTTTTGATTATTTTGGTATAATATAAGTATTTTTGTTATTTTTAAATAATAAGATATGATTTTTACAAGTTTTATCACTTAATAAATACTAAATATTAGTTAAGTGATAAAAAATAATTGAAACAAGTTTGAAAATGTAGATTTTGTTTTTATAAGAATTTTGGTATATTATTTATATTTTTCTTATTTACCAATATTAAAATATTAATTTTCAAAATATTATTACTTATAAAATCTTTATTAAATAGTAATTATTTAAATAGTTAACATAATAATATTTGATAATAAGGTTAAATTATAGATTTTATTTTTCTAAACTTTTTGATATAATATTTGTATTTTTTTGAATTAGAAAAGAAAATTTATTGAATTAATAAGATTTAACCATTTTATTAATTTCTAGAAATTATATATATATATTTGAATTTCTAATGTTTTACTTATTTATTAAACAGGTAATAATTTTTATACTAGCACTAACCCTAGTCACAGTCACAGACATGTGGGCCTGTGGCCACATCATCTGCCACGCGAAACAAAAACCTTTTATACCCAACTTAGTCTACCCACGAGCCACTAACTAGTGGGCCATTCGCCATGTCAGTGTCCATTTCAGCAAACAAGGATTTTATTCATTATTGAAACTATTACTGCAAAAAAAATAAAGGAAAAATTATATATGACGTCACCATGACGTCAGGTGGACGTCAGCAATGGGGATTCCCTCCCTGTCGAGGATGGACTCGAAGATGTGTTGCTCGCAAGGACAAATTGCGGTGTGCTCTAGACAGAGGGGATTGAGTGGAACCTAAAGGTGGTGTTGCCGCTCATTTTTGGTCACCGGAGCCTCTCCGGTGACCATCTTTTGTGGTGGCCGACGGTGGCGCGTGTTATGGATGAAGTACAGTGAGAGAGAAAAGGATTTGAGGGAACTACAAGATGCGCTTGCTCACCTGGAGCGCGTAGAGGAGGTCGATGAGGCCAGGGGAGGTCGGAATCTACGGCATGGTCTCGGTGGCGCTTGGTCGGAGTTCAGGAAGAAGCAGGCATGGGCATCGATTGGAAGCTCCCCTACATGATTCCTTTCTCTAGGAGGCTCAGGAAGGCGAGGCGGAGACGCGGGCATAGTCCACGGAGCACGAGAAGACCCAGAGCGGTGGTGCTACACGGCGGCTTCGAGCTAAGGTTTCCGGCCAGAGGAGAGGAATGAGAAATAGAGAGAGGGAAATGGGATGAGGACGGAGAGGCGTCAGCATGTCCTTCTTATCCGTCAGAGGAGGCGCAGATCACAACAAGATGCACGACTTTACAAATGACGGCATCGAGTGGCGGCGAGTGGCTCCAACGAGCAGTCTGCGTGCGTGAGGATGACGACAACGTCAATTTTGTAGAAAACCCCCTGGCAATTCTTTTGTCTCAACCCGCGGTCCATATGTGGTCCCACTCGCCAGTCAGAGAGAGAGAGGCTAAATGGGCTAGTTCTGGGCCGTGGCAAATCTTGCGAAGAGTTGCTGCTGCTACTCGCGCGCGACACTTAGCAGATGGGATGCGGCCCAAGCTGGTCTTCTTTGTTTTTTCTCTCCTTTCTTTTTTTCTCTTTTCTATTTTTACAAACTATTTCAAATATGAATTCCATAAGAGTTTAAAATGTGCAGAAACTTTGTAAGTCATGAATATTATTGTTTGTAGAATTTACAATCATCTTCTCTTAATTTTTTATTGGGCAACAAAATATATTCATAAATATATGAAAAGTCCATTTCATTAGGAAGTATTAATAGAGATTAGGGTTTTAGGGATTTGTTTCTTCTATAGAAAAATCTTGTAGAAATGATTTGTATTACCATAAAAAGAATGTATTAGTAATGGTTTAAGATGGATATTTATATATACAGAATCTTATTCCTATTTATCTTCATAAAGGATTAATCTTTGTGGTTCATAATATGATGATTTTGTTTTTATGGTCCTCCATATTTGGTGATTTCACCAAATCCAATTATACTTGGTTTGAAAATTTTAGAAGTACCACAAAACACTTTTGGTTAGGTAATAATGAACCAAGAACAATCATTGGTAGAGAAATACTAAGGTTTATTCAAATACAGGTACATGGGTTTTGAGAGGATTTAATAACCCACATTCTATTATAGATAGGGACAAGGATCAAGGTTTAGGGATACTACTTCTAAATCTATGAGTGGGTTTGATATCTCCACATAGAGTGAGATATTGGAATTACTTAGTAATGGGATCATGATAATTCTATCATTCTAGGTTCCTATTAGAGTTCATGACAATCAAATGGACAAGGCTTTCACCAATACTCTCTCAACTAGCATTCTACTCATCTCTTAGACATTTCATTTAGCTAAGAGATACTATCCATTGGCTTCCTAAAGATAGGACTTGGTTTAACTACCCTCTTCATTCAAAATTTTAGAACAAAGAGGTAGACATGGTTCTATTCATGGCTTGACATGATCTTGGTTAAGGCTTCTAAAGAATCCTTACCTTAATACCTCACTAAGGATATCTTGAGATAAGGAATTCTTTCCCTAAATATACTCTATATATCTCTCTTATCTTATTCACAAAGATCACATCTTCCTGAATAAGACAATCAACTGACTCCACCATATCCATCATCATATGATGACATGGTCATGCCAGTTCAACATTACTCCATTCTTACTCCTAGTATATAACTCCTCTTAATTAACTACCATTGATGCACCTATCAATGTAGCTACTGCTAACTCCATCTATTAACTTCCTTAACTTCATCTTGCAACTACTTCCAAGGTTTGCAAGACTAAAATCCTCACTATACATAACAAAGGATATCAATCCTTTGAAACAGGTTTAGTACTACTCCCATAATACCAATTGTCCTTATATTAACTTGGTTAAGCTTCTATGCCTCCAACTACTCCATACAACTCATCAAATACTTCATCATACTCTAGCTTGACTTCTAATGATCAAGCTAGATGATTCAGCTTACTAGGACTTGCCTAACTTGGTATATTCATAACTCTTCTTCAACACCCAATCATCTATTCTCAAGTGACTTGAGAATAATGACCACCATCCTTTGATCATACAAAGCTTAGGCTTCTAATTGTTTGATCAAGATCTATACTCAACCAAGTAGTAAATTTGTATTAGTCTCTCTGTAGACTTATCTTGTTAAGAAAGATTATTCTAGGTCTATATCCACTTTTCCTAACAAGATTGTTATCTAATGTACTAATACTACTAGCTTTCTCATAGCTCCTCAATTACTAGCTCAACCCTTGAGTTTAGGTACTGCTTCTAGTTAACTCATGAGTGAGTTAACTCCTCCAACATCAAATGGTTTGATATACACTAAGGATCACATTCCATTGATGATGGTACACTCAACCATATCTAGTTCTTCCTTCATATTAACTTACTTAAGGTATTTGGAAGGTCAACACAATGAGCCAAAGGCTACGAGTCAATAAGTTCTAGATCAGGAATTTATCTCCCAATATTGATGATCAACAAACACTAGGACTTGGTTAAATAGGATTGTCATCTATTAACAGGACACTAAGGGTATGTGATGGATGGTCTTGGCTTGACTCCCCTTTCTACTCTATTTGTAATAAGAGTTAATGTTTAAGAACTACCATGATACCCATGGTAGGAGTAACTATGGCAAACAAGTGTTTCTAGATTTAATTATGAGTTTCTTACTTAAGTTATGTACTTAACTTGATATTCAGGTTTGTGGTAGATAATACCTTGATATCATCTTTAGAATATTAAGTATTCATCCTTGAGTTGTGGTATGGAATACCATGTAATGATCTCTATAAGATCAAGTACTCCTTATTAAGTAGTGTGTTATGACTTAGTCTTATTACATTTGATCTACCCTTAGATCAAATTATATTACCCAAAGATAAGGTTTTAGCAAAGGTCATATTGAAACTTATCGCAGTCAACTTGATGATCTACTTTAGTTCCACCAAGTTAAGATAAGCTTCAATCTCTTTGACAAGTTTTATTCAAAAGCGCGAAAATTATCCAGATTTTCTATGCATGAATGAAATGCACACACATGTGTTCAACTAATTTCTAAGCTCTAATGCTAGGGTGTTACAATTATGAACCCTAAGATTTAATTCATTATAAGGTTTATACATTAATTCTTATATGAGACTAAGTTTGAATATAATTCTATATACATCATTAGCCATCTTAAACCATTACCATTACATTCATTAAGTGGAAATACAAATCATTTATATAAGATTTTCATATAGGAAGCAAATCCCTAAAACCCTAATTTATATTTACTTTACTAAATAAAAGAACCCTTCATATAGTTAATACTTTTGTAGAATAAACAAAATACTGAATCCCTAAGGGATAATTGATACAAGCAATAAAATATTTTCCCAATAGTTCGAATTCTTGGGGAATAATGAAAAAGTATTGGAAACATTTAGATTCAGATATTCCTGCAGTATTTTACAAGTTCTCTTCACATTTAAAATCCTTAAGGTAATTCAAATTGAAGAAGGTTTTACAAAAACAGCAAACATAAAAAGTAAAAGGAAAAAGGATTGCCACAACCAACCAGCAACTTCGCGCTTATCTGCTTCATGAAAGCAAAGAACCCGCTTTACAAACTTTGCTGCAGCCCACCTAGCCCATGCGCGGCCTAAGACCAGCCCTTACCGCTTCGCTTCTTCTGTTCATCGTCATCTCCGTTGATGGATGCAAGAAGCAGCTCACTGTCGAGCTTTGCCGTGCCGGCGAGAGCCAAGATGCGCGCCACCACTTCAGTAACCCTATAAGAAGGCCCGACGCCATGTGGAGAAGCCCTACACGCCACCTTGTTCCCTCTCTCTCCTTCGGGAGCAAACCCTAACCCTAGCCTCATCAGAGACCAACGAGAACCACCGCCTCCAAACCTCCCCAGGCTCAGCCGAGGATTCGGTGAGCTTCTCCTCATCTAGTTGAGCATCTCCATCAAAGGAATCAGTCCAACTCAGTCGGATTCGGTGCCGAAGCTCACTTCATCTCTGACGCTGTTCATCATCGATTGCCGCCACTACCATGCTCCTCCGGCCTCGCCATCACGTTCTTCAGCCTCGTGGTGAGCTACCGGTGCTTGCATCCCTCTTCGATTCCACTCTCGCTCTCTGAGTCGTCTTACCACCGTGCTCCACCGTCGGCCGTCGTATGCGGTTGTTGCCGGAGTAGCTCCGGTGACCAATAATGAGCGGCGACACCACCCCTAGTTTGCCTCAATCCCCTCTATCTAGTGATGTACTCCTCGTTGCTCCACGAGCTCCAAATCAACGGGTCCATCCTCGACTGGGAGGGAGATCCCCATTGATGACGTCACCCTGACATCATGGTGATGTCATATGTATATATGTTTTTATCTTAGTTAGTTGATTTGCTAAGATGCTATGCTAGTGGGAGTATTTCAAAATAGTTAGAGTAAAGATTATTATTTTTAAGAATGATTAGTTGTTGAAGCTTTTGCTCTAGTTCTTGTAGTTAACCGAGTCTTGCCTTGGAAATAAATTTACCAAACAAGTACAACAAGAAAAAGTCTGAAATTTTATGACTTGTTTGATATGTGATTGTCTTGAGAGTTTACCTTTGAAGATACTTAACCCCATAGAAATTTTGATAGACTTGACGACACTCTTGAAAGGAGTTGTTTGATTGAAATGAAGTATAATGGTAATTGTGATACATGCCAAAGCAAACCTTGTGGATCAAACCGTGATACTAATTAAAAAAGTTCTATGTTTCCCATGCACACCTTTGGATGCCAAAAACTCCGCTAGATTTTGAATGATCTATGGTATAACCCCGGATTTCGGCTATGAGTTGATGACATGGGTGGCATACATGTCACCATATGGGAAAAATTATTGGTACTCTCAAAGGTTGTGCAAACCATTGTTTAAAAGCATCACTTAATGATCCTTATTGAGAAATATCCTTGCAAGAAGGAAGAAAATAAAGAAAGAGAAAAAGAAAAGAAAGATATGATGATCCACACAATAAGTCTTTGGCATGATCTCGTTACTACTTTATGAATTTTCTTGAGAAGCAATGATTGGAATAGTAGTGTTTTAGATAGTCTTGATTTACCGATGTGGGTGTCAATAAGACACTTTACTGTTATGCTACTTGGGACATGAACTCTCTTACTCAATATTGCCATATTAAACATCCTAGTGTTCCTTGGCAAGCCGAGAGTTAACTAGAGGAATTGGATTGATTGTTACACCTCTAGTTATTTATACTTATCTTAAACTCTACTTTGATTGTCTTGAGTTATCAAAGCTTGTATAGTGTTCTTAGCATCTCTCTAACTTTGCTGAGCTTTTCAATATGGAAGAAGTGCTAGATGCATATGGATACCAACCGTAAGTGAATTCATATTCTCGTTGTTTCAACTTTAAACGCTAAATTCCTTATAGTTCTTTTGTATCTTCTTGCTCGAGGGTGATCAAGGTTTGAGCTTTGGGGATGTTGATGGCTCCAAAACGCGCCATATTTCTCCTTGTTTAAACATTGTTTTTATCAAGCAATTGACATTATTCTCTCTTGATTTGCCACTAATGACTAATTATTGCAAAGATATGCAAATCCTTCCTTTGATTTATTTTGTGCAGGAAATCACACTTTTATGGCAAAATCTAGAGTCATAAATGATGATTTTGAGGAAGTATTGACGACCAATTATTCCTAGAGCTAAAGCCATGCGCTAGCCAGCGTAATAACCACTAGTACGAGCACACACCACATGTATCGCCCGATCGTACGGGGTGGTGGCGGCTTTGTCTCATCAAACCCTACAATACTCGTGAAGACGCCTATATATTTAGAGGCCCCTACCACCACACAGAGGGCCACCATTCTCAGATTACATCACAACACCACCAAAGGAGATCCACGCCATTGTTCATCCATCCCCTCCATTAGCCATAACCATTGCTTTGTACTTTAGATCTCCTTGTAATTTGGCGACCATTGTAAGAATATTTGATTTCAATCTAAGTATTGCATAATGTTTTCTATCCTTGATCTTATTGTTATGAGTGAGTAATCCTCACGGGCTACAGGTTGGTGAGAAACCTTGCAGTGTTTATGTGTATCTTGTAGGGGTT
Organism: Avena insularis; assembly: GCA_023614405.1. Classification (NCBI taxonomy): domain Eukaryota; kingdom Viridiplantae; phylum Streptophyta; class Magnoliopsida; order Poales; family Poaceae; genus Avena; species Avena insularis. The sequence goes on along the minus strand of CM042694.1, from coordinate 240,290,524 downwards.
CTGCATATGAAAACAATAAAATTTTACCCTACGCCCCTGAACCCCTGAAGCTGCCAGGTCCTCTCTATTAGTAATACAGTAACGGGAGGGGCTTTTCACGAACTTACCTTTGAAGACCGAAAAGCGTTGTCAACGCTCAGGAGAGCGTGGTTGATGTAGACGAGCTAAAGCCGACCTCAAGGTCATGATGAAGTCCTTGCGCTCCTTCTGGCTCCAACGACTTGAGTGCCTCAAGTGCGACACCTCACGGGGAGTTACACACTTCCGGTGCCTGACGATGACTCCCGCTTCCCCGATCTAGCAGTAGTTGCGGAAGCAGAGCTCCCGGATCCGAATCCCACAGTGCGACGGCGCTCCGCGGTGAAGATGTCTCTTGCTTGCGCAGTCCAGACTTGGGACCACGGTCACGAGAGAAAGAGGGGGAGAGAGAAAATATCAATTGGAGGTCCTCCCAAAAGTGGGGAGACCTTTATTGATTATTCGTGTATTTTTCTAGGCCAAATACCCCACTATATATAGGGGAAGAGAGGTACTACCTCTCTCAAAGTCCCGGGGCGGGACTAAAGGAGAGGAGAGGGGGAGGAGGTGGCCGTCAGCCACCTAGTGGGCCCCACGAGGGGGGGCTAGGCCCAGTCGGCCTCCCCCTTGGCCCCTCTCCCTCTCTCCTTTCCCCTAATGGGCCCTCTCCCTCCGGAATTGGCCCATTAAGCCTTTTTGACCTTTAATTGATTTTATCTTTATTAAATAATTATGATTAAATGATTAAATCAACATTTAACATTCATTCACATATTATTCAATCTCCGTGGCTATGGAACACCTTTGTAACATCCCAAAATTTTCATATGAAAATCACCATTATTGCATTCATATCATCATGGCATGTACTACTTTGCATTAGGTTTGTCCTCCAAAAAATTGGTGAAATTTAGAGGCTTTTTGGAGCACTTGTGCTAAATTCAATGAAAACTAGAGAAGAAATTCAAAAAGAAAAATAAAAGGAGGGAAAAGGTTTTTAAACAGCAGCAACAGTTTTGGCCTTTTGGCCCAAACCGGTCCAACTAGCCCACCCGGACTCCCTCTCCCCTCTCAGTCTTTTCCCACACCTCCTCAGCTCACCCCCACCCACTTACCACCGGGCCCCACGCCACGTCGACGCCACCTCAGCGTCTTCCACGCGAAAGGCCGGCGCCCTCTCCCCTCCTCTGCCGTTACCGACTCCCTTTGATTGCGAGCATTACCACGAGTTAATCGCCACCGCTATGGCCCCTTCTTAATCCCCACCCCCTCCTTGACCGATTCCCCTAGCCACTGCCCCTGCAGAGCCCCCAGGCTCCCCAATTGCGACCTCAAACCGCCACCGACCGAAGCACCTCCGGCGATAATTCCGGTGAGCTCCGGCCACGCCGTGCCCTCCTCTCTGCCCCATATTACTTGCGGTGACCTAGCGCATGTTTTAACCCTGGCCACGTGACTTCTCTTGCCCCAGGTCGACGACGCGAGCAACTCCGGCGAACCCCCTCTGCCGCCGCCGTCCATCGCCTTTTCCGATGAAGGTAGGGTTTCCGCCGCCCCCTTTTGGCGTCTGCTAGATCGTGCTGTTCAGGGTGCATCTCACTGATCCTCTTGCTGACTTGTTCGAGCCCTAGGTCGCCGTCTCCGACACCGAGCCGCGAGCTCTGCCGTCTACGCAACTCCGGCGAGGGATCAAGGCCAAGCCAGAGCACCCCCTGCACCGCAGTGACCTCCATCGAGACCGCTACGACCTCCTCGACCTCTGGTACGTGTCCACGGTCTCCTATCCCCTATAGAACCGCCGGAACCCCATCGGTCGACGCTCCGCCGCCGCGCGCAGCTGGTCAGCACCGCTCGTCTCCGGCCAGGCCGCTAGGGACCGTTAGATCTTGTGTCTGCGGCTAAGATTAGATCGAGCATGAACCGGTACGGGCTAATCAGATCCGTCTGTTTATCACTTAAAATGCAACGGCCCACAGCAGTCGATCCGACCGAACCGGTACGGGCCAATGAGATTGCGCCACCTCGCCCAGGTTATCTATTCAAAATGAAAATTAGACAGATTTTGTATTAAACTTAGAAAATCCATAACTTTTGATCCACAATTCAGAAAAATGCAAATTTGGTGTCTATGGATTCAGAAAAATAAGACCTTTATTATAGAGGCCTTGTTTCACACTTTTGCCTCTGAAAAATTGGAATTTTAGGCAGAACCTAATTAGGAGTATTTTGCTCATAAAAATTATTCCATAAATTGTTTTGGGGTATTTCTTATGCCTTTAGATGAGGTATTTTAACCTCTGTACTGTAGACTCTGTAAGTTATTGAGTTGTGATCATGTCATTGCATTTTTCATGCATTCATATTTTTTGTAATGTTTTATTGATTGAATTATTGTTGTTGTGTTGTTCTTTGTGTAGATTGTGTGGATTGTGAAGTTTGTTGCTGTGAGGATTGTACCTATTCCCCTAGCTACCAAGGCAAGTGATATTTCATCTCATGTCCTATTATTCTCACTATTGCACTAGTGTTATTTTGGTAGATCTTAGCATGATAGGATTATTTACATGTTACTATACTATGCTATGCTACCCTATAGACTATATCTTGGTAGTATTTCCTAGTTGAAAGACTTCGTATGCTAGAGTGCTTAGCCATGCTATTAGAATTCATGGGTGGAAAATACATATAAGATAGTATGGAAAGTTATTATTTTGTTTGACTAAGAAAACAACTAATATTAATGAAACACCTGGGTGGAATGGGACTTGCTTGGATTATGTTGAGTGGTTACTCAGGGTCCATGTCTATGGTCAGCTGGTGTATCACACTTGTGGATGGCCACCCAGGAACAAAGAGATTGGAGACATTCTTGTCACGAAGCTTCCAGTGCAACCACATGGCATATGGGCTCTGCCTTGACCAACTAGGTTGCAAGAACTCAGCCAGACGGACAGAAGGTGGTAGTTGTGATAGGATGGAGCGCGTCCGTGGTGGTCTGAGGGATTGCTTCTGAAAGGTCTTGTCTTGATGCATGTCGAGTCTTGTGGGGAAAGTGCACCACCTCTCGAGAGGGTAAAACTAAGTACTTAGCCGTGTCCCCGGTTATGGACAATTCCTGGGCCTCAAGACAGTGAAGCAGTTCAATAATCTCCTCATCCAAATTTCTCTAAATTAAAACTTGTGGGTGAACATGGGTAGAGGTTTAGTGATGTCTATCATTGGTACCTTAGTGTTTGAATGAGAAAACTTACTCTTCAGAAACTATAAGTTAAACTAGCTTTTAGCAAAGTCAGCCATAACCCCACTTAGCCATATATTCATGTAGTTGTTGGATTATACTAAGTAACTATGGTATCACTTTCCAATACAATTCCAAATGTATTGACCCTTGTGGCTGTAACTTATTATGTTGCAGGATACTCTAATGATGAGTAGGGTTGCGGGTCTACACTCGACATGTTTGCATGTGGCACATGAAGACAAAAGACTCTATTATTATTATGCTATGTAATGTGAACCTTGAGTATCTTAGCCTTGGGCTAAGTGAGTTGTAAGAACCATTATATTCCTGGATATGCGATGTAATAATGACCTTTGTTTCTGTGTACTTCATCTTAAACTGTGGGTGCTAGCATTTCAATCCAGGGACTAGCACTGCAATCACAGGGATCTTACCTTATTATGGTGAGATCTTACAGATGGTATCAGAGCACTGTGTTGCCTGTAGGTTTGTGACCCTAGAATGGATTAGACTAAGGAAAGCCCTTAGGAAAAAATTAACTTTATATTCAAACTTTACACTTGTCTTTTCATCTCGTAAAGCCTTCACTAATCATCCTTTCTCATCTATTTTTGTAGATGTCCACCATCAATGAATCTGTCAAGAAGGGACCACTGATGACTATGACCCTAGAGTGTGAGACAGAATTTCCCAATGCACTCAAGAACCTCATGATCGGCTTGGGAATGAATGGTGAAGCCGTGTACAAGGGATTTCCTGTGATAGATGAAGGACAAGAGTATTGTTGGGTGCAACTCCATTTGTACAAGAGCAAGGAAGATGATCCCAAGAGTACGGGATTCTGCATGTTCACCAACTCTAGAATGCACACGTCATTCTTTGACTCTGCAAGGAATGCTGCATGGAAAGCTATTGAGGAACCTGGGGAAAGACTCAAGTATAGAATGCTAATTACTCAGGAGGATCTCAAGGAGGAGAAACGTCTTGTCCAAGACTCAAAGGCCACTGTGAAACGTCTAAGTAAGGATATCATAGGCCTAGCTTTGGAGCTATGCGACCAAGACAAGAAGATTGCTGCCAAGGATGCCCAGATTGCTACCTTGGTTAAGAAGGAGTGAGATACTAGTTGGACCACCACCCTTGGTGTTTTATCACGTTAGTATTTTGATCATACCAGCCTATGTGGTATGGCAAAAATAAGTTATGTCTGGAACCTTGACTGCTTGAGTTGAATAATGTATTGCTACCTGGAATGTTTTGTTGGTTGATTTTTATTTTGTGACTTGTGTTTTCTTTCTCTAGACTTGTGTTGTTACTAATTTTTTTTTCATGCTATGCAAAATATGCCTAGTGTTATCTACACCACGGCCGAGGATTTCAAGGGGACTCTCTTTGGGACTCGTATGTTGGAGCTAGTCCAAGTGCTCGCTCTTCCAATCCCTACCATTCAGGGACTCCAGCTGAGGAAATTTCAGAGGAAGGACTTATGGGGATTGAGAGTTACCCAGCCAGGACGCGAGACAGAGCCCCAAACTAAGGAGATCGCCTTCAAGATACTCCACGATGACTTGGAGAGAGGGCTCGATGTTGCCATGCAGGAGTTGTTGGGACGTCTATGTGGACGTCACTATTCCGAGATCAAGAGCCACTACTTTCACTTCTTTGGGAGACGCGATGAGGACGGAGAGCCTATTGTGCTGGACGAGGCCACTAAGGAGTTTATCAAGCCTGTGCGTCACCATCTCCAGGATTTAAAGAGCCTTATCAGGAGCCTTGATACCGATAGGACTAATGTGATGCTTAGCAATGATGAACTACGAGTCCAACTAAAAGAGAAAGACAAGGCCTTCCAGGAACATGAGAAGAGAATCAAGGAAATGGAGAAGAAGTTTGAAGACTAGGATAAGAAATTCAAGAACCAAGAGAAGAGGGTTCAGGAGAAGAATAGGAAGATCATAGACTTGGAGGCCGAGTTAGAGCTTGAGGACATTGAGCTAGAGGCGGATCACGAGGTGATTGAGAGGCTACGCACACAGAAGAGAGATTTACAGGCAAAGATCGATGCTTTGACTACAAGCTTGGAGGAATACAAGGCAGGATTCACCGCATCAGGACTTGCACTAGTGGAGGAAGTTGACATGGAGGAGTAGCGATACTTATCCATCTATTTATCGTTTTATTATTATCGAGTTGCATAGATCATACCGACTTGTGGGTGACTATGCTAGTATGTTATTTTCACAAACTCTGTTATTGTTGTGATGTTGAACCTGCATGTGCTTGTTTGTCTGATTGTTGTTTTTATTTGGGTTATCTATCATTACTTTTATTAAACCCACAGATGCCTCCTCGACGCAACAACGAGGATAACAATGACAATGGCAATGGAATGCAGCAGATGATGGCTGCACAGACACAATTGATGCAAATGATGAATCAATTCATGGCAAACCAGAATCAGAACAACAATAATAACAATAACAACAACCAGAACAATCCACCACCTCTGGATATGCTGACCAAATTTCTAAGGCTGAGACCTGCCAAGTTCTCGGGTACCACTGACCCCATGGTAGAAAATGATAGGCTACGTTCTGTGAATAAGGACCTAGTCACGGTTGGATGCATGGATGCAGAAAAGGTCAGATTCGCAACACACTTATTGGAAGGTCATGTAGCTACTTGGTGGGACAATTTCCAAGTTACTCACCCTATTGAGGAGGTGACTTGGGCAATGTTTGAGGATGGGTTTCGCACCACTCATATCTCTTCTGGGATAATGGGGTTGAAGAAAAAGGAGTTTCATAACCTCAAGCAACGCCACCGCAGTATTTCTGGATACATCGAAGAGTTCAATAATTTGTCATGTTATGCACCCGATGATGTGGACACTGATGCAAAGAGAAAGGAGAAGTTCCTAGATGGGCTGAATGATGAAATTTCTATGCAACTATCTGTTGCATATGTTCCAACTTATCAATCCTTGTGTGATAAAGCCACCATCCTAGAAAACAAGATGAAGCAAGTGGAGGGTAGAAAGAGAAAGCACCATTTTGATAAGTTTGGATCAGGATCACCTCACAAGCGCTCTGATGGTGAAGGAAGTGGGAGTTCTGGATTTTACAAGAATGGGAATCATAATAACCACCGTAACAATAACCACCACCATGATGTAAACAATCATCATGGACATAACAAAAGTGGATTCAGGAACAACCACAATGGTCATGGCCATGGGAACCAAAATGGTCAGAACCGTCACGATACCACCAGAAAGAAAGACATCAGTCAGGTGGAATGTTTCAAGTGCAAGAAGACAGGGCACTATGCTAATGAATGCCCAGAGAAGAAGACTGATGGGGCTAAGCCGAACCCATTCCAAAAGGGCCATGTGAATCACATCAATGTGGAGGAAATTCAAGAAGGATCTGATGCCGTGATCGGTAAGTTCAAGATTAATTCCTTTCCTGCACTTATCCTTTTCGATATTGGCGCATCGCATTCATTCATTTCAAGAGCATTTGTAATCAAAAAAGAACTCTCCACTGAAACCATTGGATGTCCCATTAAAGTAAGCTCCCCGGGTGGAGAAATGATAGTAAATTCTGGGTGCCGACAGATAATCCTAGAAATTGGAAAGAACAAGTTTCCAGTTAGTTTAATAATCCTAGAGTCCCAAGGATTAGATGTAATATTAGGGATGGACTTGTTGACCCATTATGAAGGGGTGATTGATTGTGCTAAGCGAACTGTTATGCTCACCACCCCAGAAAAGAAAAGGATCAGGTTCAAGTCTAACTTTAAACCCAAGGGGAGCAAGGTTAATTCTCTTAAGGGGTTAGCCTAGACAGTGTGCCAATAGTGAGGGAGTACCCAGATGTGTTCCCTGAAGAATTACCTGGCATGCCACCAGATAGGGATGTGGAGTTTCTGATCGACCTACTGCCAGGAACTGGGCCTATAGCAAAGAGACCTTATAAAATGTCGGTGGACGAGTTAAAATAACTCAAGAAACAGCTGGGAGAGCAGTTGAAAAAGGGATTTATCCAACCAAGTTCGTCGTCTTGGGGAGCACCAGTCTTGTTTGTTGAGAAGAAAGACCGAAGTCAAAGGTTGTGCATAGATTATCGTTCACTTAATGAAGTGACCATAAAGAATAAATATCCCCTGCCTAGAATAAATGATCTCTTTGATCAGCTAGAGGGAGCATGTGTGTTCTCAAAAATTGATCTTCGATCAGGATACTTCCAACTAAAGATTAGAGAACGTGACATACCCAAGACTGCATTCAGCACTAGATATGGGTTGTATGAATACACAGTGATGTCGTTTGGATTGACTAATGCACCAGCCTATTTCATGAACATGATGAATAAGGTATTCATGGAATTCCTTGACAAGTTCATAGTGGTATTCATCAATGACATATTGGTATATTCCAAGAGCAGCAAAGAACATGAAGAACATCTACGCCTGATTCTAGAGAAACTCAGGGAACACAAACTTTATGCCAAGTTCAGCAAATGTGAATTTTGGCTGAATGAAGTGGGTTTCCTTGGGAACATAGTATCTGGAAATGGTATAGCTATTGATCCAGCAAAAGTGGCAGCTGTGACAGAATGGGAGCCTCCTAAATTGGTTAAAGAAATCCGTAGTTTCCTTGGCCTAGCAGGGTACTATCGGAGGTTCATTGAAAATTTCTCTAAGATAGAAAAACATATGACTGATCTGCTAAAGAAAGAGAAGAAGTTTAATTGGACAGAAGCTTGTGAAACCAGCTTTCAGGAGTTGAAGAAGAGACTAGTGTCAGCAAAGGTTATGTCCGCTGCACCTTGAGAAAGACTTTCAAGTATATGGTGATGCATCTCAGCAAGGATTAGGAGGTGTACTGATGCAGGAAGGTAGAGTTGTAGCTTATGCATCAAGGCAACTCAAAAATCATGAAGTGAACTATCCTACTCATGATCTAGAGTTAGCATCTGTTGTACATGCCTTAAAAACATGGAGGCATTATCTTATGGGAAAACGTTGTGAAATGTTCACTGATCACAAGAGTCTGAAATACATTTTTACACAGAAAGAACTCAATATGAGACAAAATGGATGACTAGAACTTATCAAAGATTACGATTTAAGTTTGCAATACCACCCTGGAAAGGCAAATGTCATAGCTGATGCATTAAGCCGCAAGGTTTATGTAAATGGCCTCAATAAAGGAGAATTGCCGGAGGAGTTATGTGCCCAATTTAGAGAGCTGAGACTTGAGATAGTGCCTGAAGGGTACCTTGCATCCTTGGAAGTGCAACCCACACTAATGGACAGAATTCAAGAAGCCCAAAAGATGGACAAAGAAATAGATGAAATCAAAAGTAAGGTTAGTGAAGGCAAGGCAAAATGATTTCATGTAGATGAACAAGGAATCTTATGGTACGAAAAACGTATCTGTGTTCCGCAGGATCTTGAGCTTAAGAAGCTAATCTTACAAGAAGCGCACAACTCACCATATTCAATTCATCCTGGCAACACCAAGATGTATATGGATGTTAAGGAGAGGTTTTGGTGGAATAATTTAAAGAAGGATATAGCAGAGCACATTGCCTTGTGCGACGTGTGTAGTCGTGTAAAGGCAGAACATCAGAACCGGCAGGATTATTACAACCACTGCCAATACCTGATTGGAAATGGGATAAAATTGGTATGGATTTTATCACCGGACTGCCAAGGACTAAATCTGGATACGATTCTATATGGGTTATCATTGACCGCTTGACAAAAGTGGCCCATTTCATACCAGTGAAGACCAGTTATACAAGTGCAAAGTTAGCCAAGATATACATGAATAAAATTGTATGTTTGCATGGGGTGCCTAAGAGTATCGTGTCTAATAGAGGAACTCAATTCACTTTGCACTTTTGGCGACAACTTCATGAGTCATTGGGAACTCGATTAGAATTCAGTACTGCATTTCATCCACAAACTGATGGACAGACAGAAAGGACCAATCAAATATTGGAAGCTATGCTAAGAGCTTGTGTGTTAGATTATGGATCTAGTTGGGATGAGAGTCTACCATACGCAGAGTTTTCCTACAATAACAGCTATCAATCAAGCATAGAAATGGCTCCATTTGAATTCCTTTATGGAAGGAAGTGTACTACACCGTTGCTATGGAATGGAGTAGGAGAAAGAAATTTGTTCGGGCCAGACCTAATCAAGGAGGATGAAGAGAAAGTCAAGATGGTAAGGGATAGGCTAAAGGTAGCCCAATCTCGGCAGAAGAGCTATGCCAATCCAAAACGTAGAGAGGTTACCTATGAGGTTGGTGATAGAGCTTATCTCAGGGTATCACCACTTCGTGGTGTGAAGAGATTTGGAATCAAAGGAAAATTAGCACCACGCTATGTAGGACCTTTCAAGATTTTGAGCCGCGAAGGAGAAGTGGCATATGAGATAGAATTACCAGAATCTCTGTCAGCAGTTCATAATGTATTTCATGTCAGTCAGCTGAAAAAGTGTCACCCAGAGATGGAAGAAACTTCGTTGAAAGACACTATACCATTAGAGAAAGTTTAGCTAGAGAATGATCTCACTTATGAAGAGAAACCTATTAAGATTCTGGAACAGCAGAAAGAATTACCCGTACCATGACCATCAAATTCTGCAAAGTACAGTGGAACCATCACACTGAATCAGAAGCAACATGGGAGCGAGAGGATGAACTTCGGAGAGATCACCCTCACCTATTTGCTAGCCAACCCGAATCTCGAGGGCGAGATTCATCTTAAGGGGGTTAGATTTGTAACATCCCAAAATTTTCATCTAAAAATCATCATTATTGCATTCATATCATCATGGCATGTACTACTTTGCATTAGGTTTGTCCACCAAAAAATTGGTGAAATTTAGAGGCTTTTTGGAGCACTTGTGCTAAATTCAAAGAAAACTAGAGAAGAAATTCAAAAAGAAAAAGAAAAGGAGGGAAAAGGTTTTTAAACAGTAGCAGCAGTTTCTGGCCTTTTGGCCCAAACCGGCCCAGCTAGCCTACCCGGACACCCTCCCCCCTCTCAGTCTTTTCCCACACCTCCTCAGCTTACCCCCACCCACTTACCACCAGGCCCCACACCACGTCGACGCCACCTCAGCGTCTTCCATGCGAACGGTCGGCGCCCTCTCCCCTCCTCTGCCGTTACCGACTCCGGTTGATTGCGAGCGTTACCTTGAGTTAATCGCCACCGCTACGACCCTTCTTAATCCCCACCCCCTCCTCGACCGATTCCCCTAGCCACTGCCCCTGGAGAACCCCCAGGCTCCCCAATTGCCACCTCAAACCGCCGCCGACCGAAGCACCTCCGGCGATAATTCCGGTGAGCTCCGGCCACGCCGTGCCCTCCTCTCTGCCCCATATTACTTGCGGTGACCTAGCGCGTGTTTTAACCCTGGCCATGTGCCTTCTCTTGCCCTAGGTCGACGACGCGAGCAACTCCGACGAACCCCCTCTGCTGCCGCCGTCCATCGCCTTTTCCGATGAAGGTAGGGTTTCCGCCGCCCCCTTTTGGCCTCTGCTAGATCGTGCTGTTCAGGGCGCATCTCACTGATCCTCTTGCTGGCTTGTTCGAGCCCTAGGTCGCCATCTCCGACACCGAGCTGCGAGCTCTGCCGTCTACGCAACTTCGGCGAGGGATCAAGGCCAAGCCAGAGCACCCCCCGCGCCACAGTGACCTCCATCGAGACCGCCACGACCTCCTCAACCTCTGGTATGTGTCCACGGTCTCCCAGCCCCTGTAGAACCACCGGAACCCCATTGGCCGATGATCCGCCGCCGCGCGCAGCTGGTCAGCGCCGCCCGTCTCCGGCCAGGCCGCTAGTGACCGTTAGATCTTGTGTCTGCGGCTAAGATTAGATCGAGCACGAACCGGTACGGGCTAATCAGATCCGTCTATTTATCACTTAAAATCCAACGGCCGATAGCAGTCGATCCGACCGAACTGGTTCGGGCCAATGAGATTGCGCCACGTCGCCCAGGTTATCTGTTTAAATAGAAAATTAGACAGATTTTGTATTAAACTTAGAAAATCCATAACTTTTGATCCACAATTCAGAAAAATGCAAATTTGGTGTCTATGGATTCAGAAAAATAAGACCTTTATTATAGAGGCCTTTTTCACACTTTTGCCTCTGAAAAATTGGAATTATAGGCAGAACCTAATTAGGAGTATTTTGCTCATAAAAATTATTCCATAAATTGTTTTGGGGTATTTCTTATGCCTTTAGATGAGGTATTTTAACCTCTGTACTGTAGACTCTGTAAGTTATTGAGTTGTGATCATGTCATTGCATTTTGCATGCATTCATATTTTTTGTAATGTTTTATTGATTGAATTATTGTTGTTGTATTGTTCTTTGTGTAGATTGTGTGGATTGTGAAGTTTGTTGCTGTGAGGATTGTACCTATTCCCCTAGCTACCAAGGCAAGTGATATTTCATCTCATGTCCTATTATTCTCACTATTGCACTAGTGTTATTTTGGTAGATCTTAGCATGATAGGATTATTTACATGTTACTATACTATGCTATGCTACCCTATAGACTATATCTTGGTAGTATTTCCTAGTTGAAAGACTTCGTATGCTAGAGTGCTTAGCCATGCTATTAGAATTCGTGGGTGGAAAATACATATAAGATAGTATGGAAAGTTATTATTTTGTTTGACTAAGAAAACAATTAATATTAATGAAACACCTGGGTGGAATGGGACTTGCTTGGATTATGTTGAGTGGTTACTCAGGGGCCATGTCTATGGTCAGCTGGTGTATCACACTTGTGGATGGCCACCCAGGAACAAAGAGATTGGAGACATTCTTGTCACGAAGCTTCTAGTGCAGCCACATGGCATATGGGCTCTGCCTTGACCAACTAGGTTGCAAGAACTCAGCCAGACGGACAGAAGGTGGTAGTTGTGATAGGATGAAACGCGTCTGTGGTGGTCTGAGGGATTGCTTCTGAAAGATATTGTCTCGATGCATGTCGAGTCTTGTGGGGAAAGTGCACCACCTCTCGAGAGGGTAAAACTAAGTACTTAGCCGTGTCCCTGGTTATGGACAATTCCTGGGCCTCAAGACAGTGAAGCAGTTCAATAATCTCCTCATCCAAATTTCTCTAAATTAAAACTTGTGGGTGAACATGGGTACAGGTTCAGTGATGTCTATCATTGGTACCTTAGTGTTTGAATGAGAAAACTTACTCTTCAAAAACTATAAGTTAAACTAGCTTTTAGCAAAGTCAGCCATAACCCCACTTAGCCATATATTCATGTAGTTTTTGGATTATACTAAGTAACTATGGTATCACTTGCCAATACAATTCCAAATGTATTGACCCTTGTGGCTATAACTTATTATGTTGCAGGATACTCTAATGATGAGTAGGGTTGCGGGTCTACACTCGACATGTTTGCCTGTGGCACATGAAGACAAAAGACTCTATTATTATGCTATGTAATGTGAACCTTGAGTATCTTAGCCTTGGGCTAAGTGAGTTGTTAGAACCATTATATTCCTGGATATGCGATGTAATAATGACCTTTGTTTCTGTGTACTTCATCTTAAACTGTGGGTGCTAGCATTTCGATCCAGGGACTAGCACTGCAATCATAGGGATCTTACCTTATTATGGTGAGATCTTACAACCTTCCACCTCCACTCCGGACAACCTCTAGACTTACCGAAACCCTTTCGCTTTTCTCCCTTCTTTTCTTCGGTGATTCTACCGATCCTATAAACACTCTCTAAGCATCATCAAGCCCTTAAGCGTGATACCCCATGGTTCGGGAACACTCCAGACATGGTTGGGACACTCCCGCACCAATGATCGACAGAGGGACCTGGATGGCCATGTGACCCCTATGCGTTCCACGAAGATCTTTCGTCGTTTGAACCAAGACAGTCGTGTATTATTCCCATTGTCATTCGATACTTGCATTGCCCGAGATATGATCAATGACATCACCATGTCGTGTTCAATCTCGTTACTGAACAATGCTACTTAACTCGTTCCGACAAGTGATATCCCCGTGATCAAATCACACGCTACGCAGCTATTGGATATAACTTCTCCGAGTGGGCCCTTGAGTATCTTCCCATCACATGGATGGACAAATCCCGCTCTTGACATAGTTGCCTCTACGGTTTCCTCCGAATACCTGAACACACCTTTATCACCACTGTTTTACTAGATGGCGTTTGATGCTATCTAAGTACTCTCGGGAGACAGTGATTGATATAGCCTCACGGTCTAAGGATTAGTCTACGAGGATCCATATCTAATCATCGTAACTTGAACTTCCTGACATGATCGGGTCATGATGTTTAGGTTGCGTATTGGTTCATCATCTCATTCTCAGAATGAGATGACCTCATTTCCAGCTGGCATAAATGCCACATGATCTGGAAACTTGATCATCTATTGACCAATGAACCAGTGACTAGAGTTTCACTGGGAACCCCTGGTTGTTTGTATATCACACGTGTATTGATGTTTCCACTCAACATAGTTATTGCATGATATAAAACTTAATCATAAACTATATGAAATATGATAATAGTCCTTACTACTATTTGTTTCTAGGGCATATTTCCAACAGTCTCCCACTTGCACTAGAGTACAAATACACTAGCTGCATCTTGTTCTCAATCATTGGCACCATATATCCGGTACCCTGAACATGCTTTCTCATGGAAGAGGTTGAGTCTTGGGTCTATACTTTACAGTCCCAAATCCTTTGCAACTAACTAATGTCATCTTGATTGACATTAATACTTTATCATCACATGATAGCATCTGTGCGAATGCATCGTCGTTATGGCAGCAGAACGAGGCCTAATTCCAGGAGCGTATAGTGACGTTAGATCAACCTTGAGGGCTTTCTCATGGGCACTATGCCCTGGGACACATCATTCTATGTTAAAAGCGAACTAGCCCCGCAATAACATTATAGAACACTTTAGATGGTACCCTTATCTATTATTATAAATGTATTCATCGAAAATCCCGTGAACTCTGTGCAAGTTTCGATGTTTTGTTCACCTCGCTTCCTACTTGACTTTAATTGGTATCTACAGGAGTTTCCAACATATTCCCTTATAACATAACTCTTTATGCTTTAAGATATGTTATCCTTTATGGATTTGGAAAATATGTCCACAGTTCTCTACTAGACACTACGGACAAACTTAGCTCAACATTCTGTGATTTGAACTTAATCACTTTCAAACGTTCCTTATTTGGATCACATATTATGCTAAGTTATCATCATGGTTTCTAAGATAGAACCTATGTCTTAACATAGTGGATGATGATCATCCATTTCTTTCTTTCAACCATTGATGTTAAACTTAATGCTATTCCTAATTTGAGTTATTAAGGACCAAATCCTTAATTAACTTCTATTCTGAAATCCCTCTCAGAATCCCTTAAGGAATACTACATAATATCATAATACGGTTATTATCAACTTCTACATCTTATAAATCATTATTTATAAGTATCTGCGCTTTCATCCTTAACATACTTAAGAATTACTCCTATAAGCTCCCACTCAAAATATGTTCCTACATATTTGAATTTGAGTCTTATATTGCTCCCACTTAAAAATATGTCAATCACATATTGTTTTAGGAAGACTTTTATAGCTCCCACTCAATTTTATGCAAATTGCATATCCACTCACTGTTTTGAACAATTTCAAAATCCTTTGATCAAATATCAAACTTGTAGATTTACTATGAGATACTAGTACTTTACTAGTTTTAAATCCACTAGACATTTAGCACACATGAATCAAATTCATTTGCATTTGTCCAATACTTGACAAATTGTGCTTTTGTCATTCACCCCTTTTTCCACTATGGCTTTGCAGTCATTTGGGAAAATTCAAGCAACTCCTTTTACTTGTGAGATTCAGCAATGAATTGCCTTCCAATCTCAAGGGAATTTTACTTCTAGGATTTCTCATAATTTAGTTTACCATTATTTCCTTTGTATTTCGTAGGTATGTCATATTCCAAGAATCATGACAAGTGATTCACAAATGTCTCCATACAAGATATGGATTACATTTTGAACCCTACTTCATATAGTGAAAACGTTAGTGGGGAAAACACAATGATCAAAATCATTGATTCTTTCCTTCTGTGAAGAGAATCATTCAGGAACGCTGTCCGTTGCGCTTCTCAACACTCTAATGCAGGGTTTTGAATCCTCATCGTGTTTTTCACCAATTCCCATTTGCTTCATAATTGAGAAACGTCACTAGAAGTGAGCTTTCTCAAGAATGCACCAAAAACCAAATAATACAAAGTTTTGCTTTCCTTTTGGTTTCAGCTACGGGTTTCGTATTCAAAGTTTCCAATGAATACGCTAAAAGGACTTATTCGCTATTGTTTTGGTTATATTGAATAACCCCAAAACATTCACGAATTCAAATGGTTCACTACCTTCTAGTTGAGTGCTAACTATTTCTAAGCTAATGGTCTCTACATCTTCACTACAACGATTTATTAGGTGCCTTTTATTCAACCCCTTTGATATCTAATATCACATTGTGATGCTCTGCATTCTGACGTTTCAGAACGCTTTGCATTCCACAATTTTCTTTTACGCCATTCTTATGAATTCGAATTTCATTACTATTGATCAAATCATAGTAATTGGATTCTCTTTTATATTTATACCCTTTTATTGATGAAACACTTTGATCAAATCAAATAGTTTCATATTCATGTTTCCTTTGGTAAACTTCTTTACACATTTAAACAATCATATAATGATAATTACCATTTTCGTTAAAACATAATACATCAAATATGTATTTACTTTCAACAATTCTTTAAACACTTTGTATCCAAGTAATACACGGTGTTCAAGTTATTTTACCGAACTTAGGCATGATTTATATGTGACAAGAAATCGAACGGCTTCCACATATTATGACATAACTTTGAATTCAAACAATGGTTTCATTCATTAATGAAATATCATTAAGTTGGGTAATTTTTTTTCAACAAGGCATTTTAATGTTTTACAAATGTTCATGCATTATCAATTAGTTTTAAACAACAAGGATAATTCACACATAATCAAACAAGATATGAACATGAATAGAAATCATTCATAAAAGCAGAACAACTGTTTGTTACAAACTCATATGAATAACCGTCTCACGAAGTGTGAGACACACTAAAGAAGTTCACAATCTCTTGATTACAATAATCATCCTAAACATAAACTAAGTGATAAATGTCGAGGGAGAGTGTCGTCGGCCATCATCATCATGCTCCCCATCAACACGCAACGTCACCTCCTCTCCAGCAAGCACCCCTCATGCAGAAGGACCTGTTTTCCGCAAAACAGAACAAGTATCAGATATACTTAACACTGCAAATGTGTTTGCAAGATTATAACATTTATAAAAGTGTATATATCAAATATATACCTTTGTCGTTGATGACCTGAGCGACATCTAGTTCAACCAACACATTCCTGAGATGTGTCATGAACCGATGGAACTCCATTGATTCCGCGTCGCCCCTCATAACGCAAGTCCGGACTTGTGCTCGGTAGCTTGGTGGCAGCGACCATAGCACAGCGGCGTTTGCAAAAGAGCCCGTTATCCAGACGTCCAGGAAGTATGCTGTCAACACCCGGATTTTTAATCCCAGATGCCCGTTATGCCATACTCGCAATCCCAGGATTACCATTTTTGCGAGACATAACGGATTGGATATCACAGTATATCATCCATTACAAACCATACATAAGGTCTTACACAAATAAGGATCTCATGATCCAGTCTGAATACAACAAGCAGCGGAAATAAAAGATAAGTGTAGCGGTGGGGTCCATCTTCAGGGGCACAGGCAATGCTGACGAAGGCAGATAGTCATAGTTATCATAGCCGTCCTGCTGGCCATCATCTTGATAGTCTCCTTCATAGTCTGGCCATGAGAATACCCAGGGACAAAAGCCATGAGTACTCTTTAAGTACTCGCAAACTACCACTAACAAGTAATATAGTTCTAAGATAAATTGATGAGTCTGGGTTTAACTATAAAGTTAAGTTTCAAACCTAAGCTGAGTTCTGAAGCAAAGAAAGATAAAATAAAGTTGTAGAATCACTTAAGTTGGGAAGCTAAATCATAAACACAACCCTGTTGTGGTCAAGTCAAGATTCATCATTCATTTCATAAGTTGTTTGAAAAACTTCTGACAACGAAACAGTATGGCCATTCCAACTGTCCATAACCGCAGACGCGGCTATTCGAATAGTTTGACACTCTGCAGAGGTGGTACACTTTCACCACAAGATTCGATACATCTGTCAGGGATAACCATGAATCATCATACTTAGTATGCAGATAATCAAACATAACCTTCCATTTACACACCCTAGTATAAGCACCTCTCCTATGAGCATGGCCTCCCAACCATGACCATCACCATCTTGGGCCTTTGCATAGGTGGACAACATTGAGAGGTAGCCTCAGCTCAAACCTCTCCCGCGAGGGAACTAATACTAATGCATATAAATTTCCAGCTAAGCCTTACCCAATTCAGGTAGTGTGGTTGTACGGTAAATTTGGAATGGTATCGCATCCGAATCCAACCATCAGTTTTATAAAAGGGTTAAGGCTCATGCCTCATCATTTTCATCATCATAAATCATTTGTGTTTCTCAACACATGTTAAAACATCTCAATAGAATGACTCATCATTCCAAGGTTTTCATAATTCATTTTCACCAAGTGCTCCCATCTAAAGTGACTCAAGTTTTTATCTACTCTAAACTACTAAGTTAAGAGTGTTCACTAAGGTGGAAATGATGGGTTCAATCTCATGCCATAGAATGACATCTAAAGGGTTCTAAAATAGGTCAAGTTTTATACTCTTTATGCTACCTTCAAAAAAGTAGAGAACTTTGGGTAAAGTAAAGGAAGTAAAGCTTGTGAATAAGACTTGGGGTAACTAATAGTCAAAGTGATATGACTCAAGCATGCCTATAGCATCTTGCTAAACCATCTAGTTTAATCCTAGCTTGCTAAGCATTATACTTGCAAGTGTTAGCTCGCAATGTTAATGGTGGCTTGCCTTGGTTGGTGCAGTGGTTGAAGTTTTCTTCTTCTTCTTGGTAGAACTCCTCCTCCTCGTAGACTTGGTCGGTACTATTGTCTATAAATACATACGGAGTACACAATCACCAAACATTACTTAACTAGTCTAATTAGCATTCTAAGACACACATTTGATGATCTAGTATCATCACAAGCATCACAAGTTTAATTCACTAGTTTCATTCTTTTTAATTTAGAAAAGTAATTTCTACTCATTGAAAAATTAACTAAGATTTAATATTCACCACTTAAAATATGGGATCATGTGGACACATGTCATCACCACATATTCTAACATGTGGGAATGTGATTTAAGGATTGGATCATAATTACTTTGGTTTAAGTTCAATATTTAATGATTTAAACTAACTAGAAATGCCTATATAGCATTATTTTGGTACTAGTCCAAAGTCACTGCATGTAAACCATAATATTATTACATATTTAGATAGGTATGGTGAAATGTGATTTTTGAGAGTTGGAAACATCTCAAAAGCTATCATTGTTGAATTTTGAAAAATGTTGCAAGGTGCAAAAGCTTCTGTATTATTATTTTTACTAGGCGAGATCTATAAATCTAATTGAATTAAATCCAATGGGCTTGGATAGATCATTTAAATACCTTTTAGGCAAAATTGGTTTCATGCAATTTGGATTTGTAAATCTCTCTGAATTGATTTTCAAACTCAGAGATAGAACTAAGTTTAAACTAAATAGGAAAATTCTAATTCAAACTAACTGGGCCGCGCGGGAAACTCTAACGGGCCAGCCCAGTGTCACTCAGGGGTCCACGGTGTCCAATGGCTCATAACGCCGGGCACGGGCAAGGTGGGACATTGGATTAGAGTGGGGATCAACGGCTGTGGCTTGTCTTTGACGACGGACATGTCGCCGGCGAGCTCGAACCCTAGCGGCTTGGTGGGGGTGCATAGGGGGCATACCAGGGCTCCAGCAAGGTCGGCGAGGCGGGCAAACGAACTGGTGGTCAACGGCGAGCTCAGGGACGGTCGAGGCAGCTCCGGGGGTGGTCACAATCAGCAGCGCCCTTTTCTCCTCTGCTGCAGGCTACTCCAGCCAAATTCCGGCGAGCAAGTGCTCGCGCTGCTCCGGCTAGAGGTGGGGAACGGTCAGTGAGGTGAGGGAAGTGGAGTGGTGTGCTTCAAATGGCTGGGGGTGCCCTTCTTTTATAGGCTCGACAACGAGACCGAGAGGGATGGGCAGGCGACAGTGGCAACATGGCTACGGGCGGCTAGCGGCATGGCTGAGGGTGGCAATTGACGGGCGGTCTCCTGGCGGTGCTCTACGAACTTAATGCTGGCTTAGGGCGGTGGTATGCAGTCGGGGGCAGCTGGCGCTTTGAGCGGCAGAGACGACAGTGTCCACGGCGAGTGGTAGCTGTGGTGCGTTGGGCGGCGAACGGGCGTGTCCGTCATGTTCCCTGGGTCGTGGCAGAGCGGTGGGCGCGGGCTGCGGTCAAGCGGCGGCTTGTGCACGCGTGCCGGGTGCGGCGCTCTGGCGCGTGCTCGGCATGGCGCGGTGGCACTGGGCGCATGGATTGCTCGGTGGTCCACTGCTGGGCTTGGCTCGGGGAAGGGACATAGGGTGGCGGTGAGGTCCTGGCTACCTCCTAGACATGGCGAGAGAGGAGGGAGGTGGTCTACTGGGGTGAGTGCATGGTCAGCCGGCGAGCTAGTGCTCGGGGTGGCTCGGCACTGTGGCTAGGGACAAGGGGGTGAGGTGCTAATGGTCTGGTTAGATCATGAGGGAACAAGGGGATTAAATGGAGATCATTTGGGGGCAAAACCCTGTTCAAAACAGTGAGCTAGGATTTAGAGTTTAACCCTGCCTACCAAGTGTTTGATTAAATGGCCCCAAGAAATAAACTTTTGAATTTTGAAAAGATTTTTGGTAGGTTTGCTAGGCATAAGCTTGAGACTCTGTGGTTGCTTGGGTTTTGAAAATGGAGCTTGTTTGAGTGGTTTTTGAAATAGTGGGATCTTCCCATATGAAATAGATTCAATTTTAAACTTTCATTTAAAATTCGTATTTGAATGTTTTTAGCAGATCACAAAGTGGGCCTTGGTACCTCATTATGTGTACTAGCAAGGGGTGTAAAGATCTAGAATTATTTATGTTGAGAAATGAGTGCTAGGAACACTCAAAGTAGTGTAGTGGATTAAAATGACCAAAATGACCATTCCTCCTTTTTAATTGTTTTTTATTTAATTTTCTTTGGGATTGGCTTGGGAAAGGTTTAGATGATGTTTAAATTACCATACGAACATTTTACAACCAAAGAATCACAAAACCATGGCAATTCAAATCAATTCCTAAATTAAATGCTCATACACATGAATGCTTTCATTTTTAATTTGGGAAATTTTTTGTTAACCCTAATTTTGATGATTTAGATCTTGATAAGCTTGGATTAAAGTTTTGGGATGTTACAAACCTTCCCCCCTAAACAAAATCTCGTCCTGAGATTTACAAGAAAACTAGGAACTAAAGAGATCTAGGAACTCTGTCCTAATGTAATCTTCGTGCTCCCAAGTGGCTTCCTCCTCGGTATGGTTGCTCCACTGAATCTTGAGAAACTTGATGCTCCTGGTCCTGGTGGTTCTGTAAGCTTCTTCTAAGATACGGATGGGCACTTCCCGATAGGTCAGGTCATTGTTTATTTCTACATCTCTGTGATCGATGTTCTTGAAAACTTCAGTCTTCTCAGGCACTTCCAAGCATTTGCGAAGTAACGAGATATGGAACACATTATGGATGGCTGACATCTCTTCAGGCAATTCCAGTTGATACGATACTTCTCCCCGACGGTTCAGAATCTTGAATGGTCTGATATATCTAGGGGCTAACTTTCCTTTCAGACTAAAGCGTTGAGTTCCCTTCAACAGCGAAACCTTGAGATACACAAAATCTCCGACATTGAAAGTCAGGTCTCTCCTTCTCTTGTCCGCATAACTCTTCTATCTGGATTGGGCGGTCTTGAGGTGCTCATGGACTTTGTGAAATTTCTCTTCTGCTTCCCGGAGAATGTCGGGTCCAAAGATCTGACTCTCTCCTACTTGCGACCAATTCAAAGGGGTACGACACTTTCTTCCGTATAGGAATTCAAAGGGTGCCATCGGCAAACTAGCTTGATAACTGTTGTTATATGAGAATAGTGCGAAAGGCAGGCAGTCTTCCCATTTTGATCTGTATTCCAACACACAAGCTCTAAGCATATCCTCTATGATCTGGTTGACTCTCTCAGTCTGTCCATCAGTTTGCGGGTGATACGCGGTACTGAAGTTCAACTTGGTTCCTAATCCTTCCTGAACTTTCTGCCAAAATCTTGAGGTAAACTGGGTTCCTCGATCTGATACGATGGTCTTGGGGGTTCCATGCAGACTGACAATCCTAGCAATATACAGCTCTGCTAGCTTCGCACTCTGGTAGGTAGTCTTGATAGGTATGAAGTGAGCTACCTTGGACAGTATGTCAACTATGACCCAGATTGAGTCATTTCCCCTACTGGAAGTAGGCAAACCGGTGATAAAGTCCATTCCTACGGAATCCCATTTCCATTCTGGAATCTGCAATGGTTGCAATAGTCCTGCAGGTCTCTGATGCTCTGCTTTGACTCTTTGACAGATGTCACACTTGGCGATGTAGCTTACGATTTCTCTCTTCATCTTGTGCCACCAAAATTGCTCTTTCAAATCCTGATACATCTTTGTTCCTCCGGGGTGGATAGAATAAAGAGTATCATGAGCTTCCTTCATGATAACTTCCTTCAGCTCCGAATCTGCTGGCACAAAGATACGTCATTTGTACCACAGTACTCCTTCTTCGACTTTAGTGAATCCAGGTACCTTTCCTATACCAATACGACGTTTGATTCCATCGATACTTTCATTCCCCTTCTGGGCTTCCTTGATTTGGCTAATCAAAGTGGGTTGAAGTTCAATGCTAGCTAAGAATCCTTTGCTAACTAATTCAGTTCCTGAACTGCTCCAACTCTTCATACAAACTTGGTTGCTTCTCCTTGATCATGGTATTTAGCCTACACGGCAATCTGCTAAGAGCATCCGCTACCACATTGGCTTTGTTGGGGTGATAGTGAATGTCAAGGTCATAATCCTTGATTAACTCTATCCATCTCCTTTGCCTCATATTTAGCTCCTTCTGAGTGAAGATATACTTCAAGCTCTTGTGATCTGAGTAGATCTCACAGAGATTACCCATCAAATAATGACGCCATGTCTTCAATGCCAAAACTACTGCTGCTAATTCAAGATCATGGGTCGGATAGTTCTGCTCATGCTGCTTCAGTTGTCGAGACAGATACGCGATGACTTTGCCTTCTTGCATCAATACACATCCTAGACCAATATTGGATGCGTCACAATACACATCAAACGGCTTCTTGATGTCTGGCATGACCAATATTGGGGCTGATATTAATCTCTTCTTCAGCTCCTGGAAACTGGCTTCACATTTGTCAGTCCATTCAAACTTCTTGTCCTTCTTCAGCAATTGGGTCATGGGTTTGGCGATGCTTGAGAATCCTTCTACGAACTTGCGGTAGTATCCCGCTAATCCGAGAAATGCACGGACTTGGGTTTGAGTGGTTGGGGCTTCCCATTCTTCGACATCTTTGATCTTGGCAGGATCAACAGAGACTCCTCCGGCAGACACAATATGTCCTAGGAATCCTACTTCTTTCAGCCAAAACTCACACTTGCTGAACTTGGCATATAACTGATGCTCTCTCAGGGTTTCTAGGATAACTCTCAGATGTTTATCATGCTCTTCTTCTGACTTGGCGTAGATAAGGATGTCGTCGATAAACACAACTACAAACTTATCTAGGAAATTCATAAAGATCTTATTCATGAGATTCATGAAATAAGCAGGGGCATTGGTTAATCCAAAATACATAACTGTATACTCGTATAAACCATAGCGAGTAGTAAAGGCGGTCTTCGGAATATCCGTTGCAAGAATCTTAAGTTGGTGATAACCAGTCCTAAGATCAATCTTTGAGAATACTTGGCCTCCAGTCAACTGATCAAATACATCCTCTATCTTTGGCAAGGGGTACTTGTTCTTGATGGTGACGTCATTCAACTTTTTGTAACCTGTGCACAAACGATTGCCTCCATCTTTCTTGTCGACGAATAACCGGTGATCTCGATGGCGCGCTTGGTTGAATCAAGCCTTTCTCTAACATGGCATCCAACTGCTTCTTCAGTTCCACTAACTCTGAGGGGTTCATGCTATAGGGTCTCTGGGCTATGGGTCCGGTTCCAGGGATTAGTTCGATAATGAACTCAATATCCCTATCCGGGGCATACCTGGCAATTCATCTAGGAATACGTCGGGGTATTCACAAACTACTCTGACTTGGTCAATGGTGGGCAGGGCTACACTCTTGTTGCACTTGAATTGACGGGGTAAGGTTTCAGAGATATGCTCTACTGTTACTCCAGAACTACTGGTCATGGTGATGGCTTTCTTAGCATAGTCTATCAGTCCTTTATGACTTGACATCCAGTCCATACCTAGTACTACTTCCAATCCTTTGGTTCCAAGTACAATTAGGTTGGCATAAAAATCTATCCCATGTATTCTGGTAGGCACAGCTTTGCAAATTTTTCTAGCTTTGGTTGTTGAACCAGGGATTTGAACTATCATGACATGCTTCAGGTTGGTTGGGTGAATCTTACTAGTGCATGCAAATTCTTCGGTGATAAATGAATGCGATGCTCCCGAATCAAACAATACTCTTGCTAAAACTGAGTTGACAAAAAACATACCTAGCACTACATCTGGTGCTTCCTGGGCTTCTTCTGCGTTCATGTGGAAGAGACGACCATTGCGGTTGTGAGGGTTCCCTGGGGCAAATCTTCTTCCTGGTTGAACACGACGCTGTTGTTGAGCTGGGGCATTCACATTGGTATTGGTTGCAGTCTTCTTGGGACACTCATTGGAGTACTGACCCTTCACTCCACACTCGAAACAAGTGATTTGGGACTTGTCCTTGACTGCGACAGGTATAGCATTGCTGCCAGTTCTGGGTGCAGTGTTGTTGTTGTTGTTCTTGGGAGGTGCACGGTTGAAACTGTTGGCATTGCCGGAGTTGTGATTGTTTCCTATGGACTTCACATTGCCCCAGCTACGGTTGGGGTAGCTTGGGCGAGACGTTTGGGGTCGGTTGTTCCTTGGTGCATATCCTGGTGAAGGGTTGGGATGGTACTTCTGGTGACTGCTGGATCCAGATTGCTACATCATGCGACGCTTGCGGTTGTCGTTTGCCTGGTTAATCTTCCCTTCCATCTGAATGGCAGAGCCGACTAGTTCTTCGAGATCCTCGAAACGGATGTTGACGAGGACAGTCTGCATCTCATCATGCAGTCTGTTTGGGAATCTCTCCTTCTTCTTGGCCTTCGTGTTGATCTCATCAGGTGCATATCTGGCAAGTGACAGGAATCTATCACGATACTCCACCATAGTCATTCTTCCTTGCTTCAATTTGCGGAATTCATCTCTCATCCTGTTGACTAGACCTTGCGGCACGTGGGTACGGCTGAACTTGACTTTGAATGCTTCCCATGTCATCACTTGACCATGGTTCATATTGCGGATACTATTCCACCAAGCTCTTGCATCTCCTTCTAGGTAGTGGGTGGCGAAGAGAACTTTCTCATTTTCATAAACTCTTGCAACTTCTAAGTTGTTTTCCATTGTCTGTAACCAGTCATCCGCATCTAACGGGTTTTCAAATTGGCTGAAGATTGGGGGATTGGTGTTCTGAAAAAAAATTAGTTTGGACCCCTGGTGATCCTGATTTCCATGTCCTTGGTTGTTGAGAGCCTATCTGGGCGATCTGCTGCAATGTTGCTAAGTTGGCTTGGCGCTCTGCCCTGCTTGCTTCACGGTCTGCGATGAGATTCTGCAAGATCTGCAGCATTGGGTCTTATGACGAGCTGCTTCCTCCTTAGTTTCCACGACTCATCTGAAGATTGAGATTGATATAGGGGTAAGAGGGAAAATCTAAGGTTCATGGTTTTGGGTTTTCAAAGCTAAAACTTTGTGTTAGACTCAGGTTTTTCAACTAACTTCATTTTCATTCATGCAAACAAGCACCCGATACAACACACACCACAACAATCAAAGGGAAATAGCTGGTTTGAAGAACCATTCTGTAAGCTACGATACAGTGGGACCGATACAACTCATGCTACGACAGTGCTCTAGTGCATCTACTCATCGTCAATGAAGTCGGAGTCCTCATCATCAGTGTAGAAGTCCATGGCATCCTCCTCCAGAAAGTCATCATCGTTGCTGAGGTAAGAGTCCATGTCTCCCTGGATATCTTCACCCTCATATTCTTCTTCCTTGGCGGCAAGCTGAGCTTCCTGCTCCTTGATGGTCTTCTCGAGGTCGGCCACCTTCTTGCAAAGACGGGCGATGGTGCGATCCTTCTTTGCACGCTGGCGGCAAAGAGACTGGCGATCTTGGACGAGCACTGCGAAAGTCTGGGCCTTCTGGTCGGCAATGGCACGGTTTTGCTTGGCTAACTCCCTAGCATTGTCCAGTTCCTGCTGTCTGTCATGCAGCAAGAAGTCAAGATTCTCCACTTGACACCTCAACTCTGGGTGACTTGGCATCTCCATCAGCATTCCCATGAAGTCACGTCTTGCATAGTGGGCAAAATGGGTTCCTTGGATCTTGTTGACGCTGAGGGCACATAGACGTGCGAGAGCTTCATGCATTGCCCTAGCTAATCCATCTAGCCAGTTGTTCTCTCTCACAGAGAACTGAATTCTCCCAGAAGTTGGTGCTTCGATGCTTCCTCTAAGATCCGCGGTGACTAGCCACTGTAGATCTCCTCCTGGGGGTCCTGGAAGTTGAGCACCAAGAAACTCCGGATGTGGACGTCCCAGTAACTCTGACAGTGAATCCAGATCCCTCTCGAAGATCAGCTGACCTCCGTTTCCCAACTGGTAGAACTTGCTGAACTGAATCTCCATCTACAAGAATTAAGGATGAGGAAATTAGTGAAGTGATCAAGTGTGTCAAATTTTAAGTAGTAATGTAAGAATTTTGAGAAACATGAATTTTTGAGAAAGAATGAGTTCACAAGGATAAGAGAGGAAGTAGTTTTTCATAAATACTCACTTTGGTTTTGAAACTAAGTTTTTGTTTGGACGTCAATTCTAACTAGGGTCTCCTATGGTCAGGATGGCTCTTATACCAACTTGTCAACACCCGGATTTTTAATCCCAGATGCCCGTTATGCCATACTCGCAATCCGAGGATTACCATTTTTGCGAGACATAACGGATTGGATATCACAGTACATCATCCATTACAAACCATACATAAGATCTTACACAAATAAGGATCTCATGATCCAGTCTGAATACAACAAGCAGCGGAAATAAAAGATAAGCGTAGCGGTGGGGTCCATCATCAGGGGCACAGGCAATGCTGACGAAGGCAGATAGTCCTAGTTATCATAGCCGTCCTGCTGGCCATCATCTTGATAGTCTCCTTCATAGTCTGGCCATGAGAATACCCAGGGACAAAAGCCATGAGTACTCTTTAAGTACTCGCAAACTACCACTAACAAGTAATATAGTTCTAAGATAAATTGCCGAGTCTAAGTTTAACTATAAAGTTAAGTTTGAAACCTAAGCTGAGTTCTGAAGCAAAGAAAGATAAAATAAAGTTCTAGAATCACTTAAGTTGGGAAGCTAAATCATAAACACAACCCTGTTGTGGTCAAGTCAAGATTCATCATTCATTTCATAAGTTGTTTGAAAAACTTCTGACAACGAAACAGTATGGCCATTCCAACTATCCATAACAGCGGACGCGGCTATTCGAATAGTTTGACACTCTGTAGAGGTGGTACACTTTCACCACAAGATTTGATACATCTGTCAGGGATAACCCTGAATCATCATACTTAGTATGCAGATAATCAAACATAACCTTCCCTTTACACACCCTAGTATAAGCACCTCTCCTATGAGCATGGCCTCCCAACCATGACCATCAGTCATCTTGGGCACTGCATAGGTGGACAACATTGAGAGGTAGCCTCAGCTCAAACCTCTCCCGCGAGGGAACTAATACTAATGCATATAAATTTCCAGCTAAGCCTTACCCAATTCAGGTAGTGTGGTTGTACGGTAAATTTGGAATGGTATCGCATCTGAATCCAACCATCAGTTTTATAAAAGGGTTAAGGCTCATGCCTCATCATAAATCATTTGTGTTTCTCAACACATGTCAAAACATCTCAATAGAATGACTCATCATTCCAAGGTTTTCATAATTCATTTTCACCAAGTGCTCCCATCTAAAGTGACTCAAGTTTTTATCTACTCTAAACTACTAAGTTAAGAATGTTCACTAAGGTGGAAATCATGGGTTCAATCTGATGCCATAGAATGACATCTAAAGGGTTCTAAAATAGGTCAAGTTTTATACTCTTTATGCTACCTTCAAAAAAGTAGAGAACTTTGGGTAAAGTAAAGGAAGTAAAGCTTGTGAATAAGACTTGGGGTAACTAATAGTCAAAGTGATATGACTCAAGCATGCCTATAGCATCTTGCGAAACCATCTAGTTTAATCCTAGCTTGATAAGCATTATACTTGCAAGTGTTAGCTTGCACTGTTAATGGTGGCTTGCCTTGGTTGGTGAAGTGGTTGAAGTTTTCTTCTTCTTCTTCTTGGTAGAACTCCTCCGCCTTGTAGACTTGGTCGGTACTATCGTCTATAAATACATACGGAGTACACAATCACCAAACAATACTTAACTAGTCTAATTAGCATTCTAAGACACACATTTGATGATCTAGTATCATCACAAGCATCACAAGTTTAATTCACTAGTTTCATTCTTTTTAATTTAGAAAAGTAATTTCTACTCATTGAAAAATTAACTAAGATTTAAGATTCACCACTTAAAATATGGGATCATGTGGACACATGTCATCACCACATATTCTAATATGTGGGAATGTGATTTAAGGATTGGATCATAATTACTTTGGTTTAAGTTCAATATTTAATGATTTAAAGTGACTAGAAATGCCTATATAGCATTATTTTGGTACTAGTCCAAAGTCACTGCATGTAAACCTTAATATTATTACATATTTAGATAGGTATGGTGAAATGTCATTTTTGAGAGTTGGAAACATCTCAAAATCTATCATGGTTGAATTTTGAAAAATGTTGCAAGGTGCAAAAGCTTCTGTTTTATTATTTTTACTAGGAGAGATCTATAACTCTAATTGAATTCAATCAACGGGCTTGGATAGATCATTTCAATACCTTTCAGGCAAAACTGGTTTCATGCAATTTGGATTTATAAATCTCTCTGAATTGATTTTCAAACTCAGAGACAGAACTAAGTTTAATCTAAATAGGAAAATTCTAATTCAAACTAACTGGGTCACGCGGGAAACTCTAATGGGCCGGCCCAGTGTCACTCCTGTGTGAGGCTCACCGACAGGGGTCCACCGGTCAGGCTCATAACGCTGGCAAGCGGGCAAGGTGGGACGTTGGATTAGAGTGGGGATCAACGGTTGCGGCTTGTCGTCGACGACGGACCTGTCGCCGGCGAGCTCGAACCCTAGCGGCTTGGTGGGGGTGCATAGGGGGTGTACCAGGGCTCCAGCAAGGTTGGCGAGGCGGGCAAACGGACTGGTGGTCGACGGCGAGCTCAGGGACAGTCGAGGCAGCTCTAGGGGTGGTCGCAATCAGCGGCGCCCTTTCCTCCTCTGCTGCAGGCTACTCTGGCCAAATTCCGGCGAGCAAGTGCTCGCACTGCTCCGGCTAGAGGTGGGGAACGGTCAGTGAGGTGAGGGGAGTGGAGGGGTGTGCTTCAAATGGTTGGGGGTGCCCTCCTTTTATAGGCTCGACGGCGAGACCGAGAGGGATGGGCAGGCGATGGTGGCGACATGGCTACGGGCGGCTAGCGGCATGGCTGAGGGTGGAAATTGACGGGTGGTCTCCTGGCGGTGCTCTAGGAACTTAATGCTGGCTTAGGGCGGTGGTATGCGGTCGGGGGCAGCTGGCGCTCTGAGCGGCAGAGACGGCGGTGTCCACCGCGAGCGGTGGCTATGGTGCGTTGGGCGGCGAACGAGCGTGTTCGTCATGTTCCCTGGGTCGTGGCGAAGCGGTGGGCGCGGACTGCGGTCGAGCGGCGGCTTGTGCACGCGTGCCGGGTGCGGCGCTCTGGCCCGTGCTCGGCATGGCGCGGTGGCACTGGGCACGTGGATTGCTCGGTGGTCCACTGCAGGGCTTGGCTCGGGGAAGGGACAGAGGGTGGCGGTGAGGTCCTGGCTACCTCCTAGACATGGCGAGAGAGAGGGAGGTGGTCTGCTGGGGTGAGTGCATGGTCGGCCAGCGATCTAGTGCTCGGGGTGGCTTAGCACTATGGCTAGGGACAAGGGGGTGAGGTGCTAACGGTCTGGTTAGATCATGACGGAACAAGGGGATTAAATGGAGATCATTTGGGGGCAAAACCCTGTTCAAAACAGTGAGCTAGGATTTAGAGTTTAACCCTGCCTGCCAAATGTTTGATTAAATGGCCCCAAGAAATAAACTTTTGAATTTTGAAAAGATTTTTGGTGGGTTTGCTAGGCATAAGCTTGAGACTCTATGGTTGCTTGGGTTTTGAAAATGGAGCTTGTTTGAGTAGTTTTTGAAATAGTAGGATCTTCCCATATGAAATAGATTCAATTTTAAACTATCATTTAAAATTAGTATTTGAATGTTTTTAGCAGATCACAAAGTGGGCCTTGGTACCTCATTATGTGTACTAGCAAGGGGTGTAAAGATCTAGAATTATTTATGTTGAGAAATGAGTGCTAGGAACACTCAAAGTAGTGTAGTGGATTAAAATGACCAAAATGATCATTCCTCCTTTTTAATTGTTTTTTACTTAATTTTCTTTGGGATTGGCTTGGAAAAGGTTTAGATGATGTTTTTTTATACACGGTTTAGATGATGTTTTAATTACCATACAAACATTTTACAACCAAAGAATCACAGAACCATGGCAATTCAAATCAATTCCTAAATTAAATGCTCATACACATGAATGCTTTCATTTTTAATTTGGGAAAGTTTTTGTTAACCCTAATTTTGATGATTTAGATATTGATAAGCTTGGATTAAAGTTTTGGGATGTTACATATGCAGGCCTCATGTACACATCATGCATGCGCTCCAAGTGGTTGTCTAGTGATGAGTTCTCCTCCATCTTAATGGAGGAAGTCTCCCATCAGCTCATGCTCCCAAATGCGTGTCTGCTCCACAAAATGTGTCCTAAGCTGTAGCATCACCGAACGAGGGTTGTCATCACCCACGAAAGGCCACAGCTCGTCCACCATTCCGAAACGCATTACAACTGAAATATAGGAGGCCATCTCACGACGGAGATAGCGGTCTTTCCGCTCCTCTGGGGTCTCTAGGTCAGTGGGCTGATCCAAATCCATCCCGTCGAGTATGTATTCGACCACGTCGTTCTCGCTAAGGAGAACATGGAGACTTGCAACCCATATGGAGAAGTTCGATCCATCTAATCTGAGCTTCTCTCACCAATCAATCATCAACATGAAAGGTCCCATCTACATTTATAATTGCAAAAGGAATTTAGACTAAGTTTATAATTAAATGAGTTAATAATAACTCCACTCAGAAACACGTATCCCCAGAAGGGTTCCTAGTGATAACACGACCCCTATCAGCCACATCTCCCCCGATCATCACGGCCATCAATGTGGGTTCAAGGGTGGACGCTAAACGTCGGTCACATCATTCATGTGACTCATGCTCGATCTTTCGACCATCTGCGTTCCAAGGCCATGTCTATACATGCTAGGCTCGCCAACTCAACCTTAGTGTATTCACTGTGCAACATGGCTTACACCCACTGTATGTGAACATAGATATGTCTGACACCCGATCATCACAGCCTGCCTCATACCGAAGAACTTTCTTGGTGTTGCACACTAAGGGGGGACACAATCGTTGGTAATTTTAACAGGGATCATCTTATTAGGCTACCATCGAGTATCTAATACTAGCACACAATAAGATATACAAACAATAACATTGAATGTAAATGCTATGTGATATGGTACTTCACGTCGTGATCTCCATCCGCCGTCACCGGGTTCCAGTGCTAGGGTTCCGGCACCGTAGACACCAGGGTACCGGTGTCTTTCCGGCGTGGTAGTTCATCACCTCCATGACTATCTACTACTATGTAACAAAATATAATCACTTTACCTTTGCCACAACCATATCACAAAGCAACGCCCTCCTGCAAAACAAAGTTACATGCCTCTACTTTATCTTTGCATGTTTTACGTGGCTGAATGGGCTTTCGCACAAGAACCATTCTTACCTACGAACTTTCAGCACAACGCTGATCAAGTAGTTGTCTCTACTACACCCCTTTCGGGGCCCTCCGTTGCAAATGGTATACCAACTAATGCGAGAGAGACAGACACCCCCTTAAGCCACTTTATACGGTACAAGCCGTATGTCAAGCGTGGACCAGTCTCGCGAATGAATGCGTAAAGTCGGTTGGGGGCCGCTTCATCAAGCATTACTACGGTATACACAAGTACACGTGGGAGGGTAACAACTAAAAGATCAACGCCCACACGCTACATCTCGTGTGTTCTACCCGTACTAGCATTACTGCGCATAGATCTAGCTCGGATACCACTGTAGGGGTTCCGTGTATGAAAACAATAAAATTTTACCCTACGCCCCTGAACCCCTGAACCCCTGAAGCTGCCAGGACCTATCTATTAGTAATACAGTAATGGGAGGGGCTTTTCACGAACTTACCCTTGAAGACCAAAAAGCGTTATCAACGCTCAGGAGAGCGTGGTTGATGTAGACGAGCCGAAGACGACCTCAAGGTCGTGATGAAGTCCTTGCGCTCCTTCTAGCTCCAACGACTCTAGTTCCTCAAGTGCGACACCTCGCGGAGAGTTAGACACGTCCGGTGCCTAACGATGACTCCCGCTTCCCCGATCCAGCAGTAGTTGCGGAAGTAGAGCTCCTGGATCCGAATCCTGCGGCGCGACGGCACTCCGCGGTGAAGATGTCTCTCGCTCGCGCAGTCCAGACTTGGGACCACGGTCAAGAGAGAGAGAGGGGGAGAGAGAAAATATCAATTGGAGGTCCTCCCAAAAGTGGGGAGACCTTTATTGATTATTCGTGTATTTTTCTAGGCCAAATACCCCACTATATATAGGGGGAAGGGAGGTACTACCTCTCTCAAAGTCCCGGGGTGGGACTAAAGGAGAGGAGAGGGGGAGGAGGTGGCCGCTGGCCACCTAGTGGGCCCCGCGCGGGGGGGAATAGGCCCAGCCGGCCTCCCCCTTGGCCCCTCTCCCTCTCTCCTTTCCCCTAATGGACCCTCTCCCTCCAGAATGGCCCATTAAGCCTTTTTGACCTTTAATTGATTTTATCTTTATTAAATAATTATGAATAAATGATTAAATCAACATTTAACATTCATTCACATATTATTCAATCTCCGTGGCTATGGAACACCTTCCACCTCCACTCCGGACAACCTCCGGACTTACCGAAACCCTTCCGGTTTTCTCTCTTCTTTTCTTTGGCGATTCTAACGATCCTATAAACACTCTCTAAGCATCATCAAGCCCTTAAGCGTGCTACCCCACGGTTCGGGAACACTCCATACATGGTCAGGACACTCCCGCACCAATGATCGACAGAGGGACCTGGATGGCCATGTGACCCCTGTGCATTCCACGAAGATCTTTTGTTGTTTGAACCGGGACAGTCGTGTCTTATTCCCTTTTTCATTCGATACTTGCATTGCCCGAGATCTGATCAATGACATCACCATGTCGTGTTCAATCTCGTTACTGAACAATGCTACTTAACTCGTTCCGACAAGTGATATCCCTGTGATCAAATCACACGCTGCGCAGCTATTGGATATAACTTCTCCGAGTGGGCCCTTGAGTATCTTCCCGTCACATGGACGGACAAATCCCGCTCTTGACATATATTGCCTCTACGGTTTCCTCCTAATACCTGAACACACCTTTATAACCACCGTTTTACCAGATGGCGTTTGATGCTATCTAAGTACTCTCGGGAGACAGTGATTGATATAGCCTCACGGTCTAAGGAATAGTCTACAAGGATCCATTTCTAATCATCGTAACTTGAACTTCGTGACATGATCGGGTCACGATGTTTAGGTTGGGTATTGGTTCATCATCTCATTCTCAGAATGAGATGACCTCATTTCCAACTGGCATAAATGCCACATGATCAGGAAATTTGATCATCTATTTACCAATGAACTAGTGACTAGAGTTTCACTGGGAACCCCTGGTTGTTTGTATATCACACGTGTATTGATGTTTCCACTAAACATAGTTATAGCATGATATAAAAC
This sequence comes from Avena insularis, assembly GCA_023614405.1. Classification (NCBI taxonomy): domain Eukaryota; kingdom Viridiplantae; phylum Streptophyta; class Magnoliopsida; order Poales; family Poaceae; genus Avena; species Avena insularis. The sequence continues at coordinate 240,256,622 of CM042694.1, read as the reverse complement.
TTAATCATAAACTATATGAAATATGATAATAGTCCTTACTACTATTTGTCTCTTGGGCATATTTCCAACATATCTAATCTATGGGAGAATTGTGTATTGGTTTGTAAGGGAGATTTTTATCATTTGTTTCTCTGTCTCTTGCCTCGATCTTTGAACCTGTAGGTACCCAAGATCTCGGAGATTGATCAAGGCTTGAGGTGAGATGCTTGGCTAGCGGCAATCTCATAGGTACCCAGTGACATCAAGGGTAGTACGGTCTTCACTTAGCGACCCATTTGGGATCACAACAACATCACCACTTAATGCTTTGATCTGTGTTTTGCACTTAATAATGATTTTTAACCTGGTGCTTCGCGGTACACTCGGCTGGATCAAAAGACTATTTTTATGCATGTGGCCTCTTAGGGGATCTAGTATATTAGGATGTATTGCCCACAAAAGATTATCTCTATTGGAACCTTACACATGAATGTGCTTATTTTTATCCTTTATCCCATATGATATGCAGTTGTAGGTGGATCTTCAACCCTGGCCTATCTCCATCCATTGATTCAACCACAATATAAAGTAAACTAGATTAGTCCGGTAAACAAATGTAAAATCAAAAAACAAAGTCTTGTAGATGTGTCCTTATTTTTATTCCTATTAGTGTTATTTCCTAAGGATTCGATAAACCTAGGTCTACTAGGAAAAAAGCTATTATACTACATCCAGAATCAGGATCGAAGGTATCAGCCATCAATGTGGGTGCTAACTGTTGCACCGTATGAACTTCTACGTTGACATTTATGCTAAATCTGCTGGAGCATGTGCCGACATTGATTACCCGGGCTTCTTATACTGGCCATGCGGCCGTATCTCTCCCACACGCCCCTGCATGCGCCATTTCCCACCCTCTTTTTCCCTAGCTAGGCCCCATGAAGATGTCGTCATGGCTAAAGAAGGCTGCCAACGACCACGAGGAAGGCTCATCCTCAGGTCATCGTTGAGATCGGCAGTCGCCAACATCGTCGCCACCGCCTCCACCATGTGTGAGAACGGCTCCGGTTAGATGCCACCATAACCTACTGCCACCTCCAATGGCAGAAATTTCGTGGGCCTGTTGGCGGTTGTACCCGCTGCGCGGCCCGAATGATGGGAACATGACTGCTAGTACGTGTTGGTGCATGACTGCATTTGACAGTGGGACGAGCGGGATTCGTGCGATCACCACGGCGTGTCCCTTCTTTGGCGGCTTGCACCTCAACATCGATAGGGTGTCGGTGCCGCCTCCGCCGGCTAACGGGTGGTACTGAAAGCGGAGATGCATCGTCGCATCAAGCTACTCCCGCCGGTGCTGAAACATGACTATTCGTACCACCGGAAGGACTTCTGGATGAAGTTCCTCACCTAGGAGCACGATGCGCAGCAGCCGAGCTCGTACCGGGGCTGGAGTATGATAACCTTCCCGCTCACTTTAATAATGAGGAGGAGGTCGGCGGCACCAGCGATGTAGCAGGCGTCGTTGTGAACCGGGAGGGCGACCCTAGGCTACGACGAGGAGGCGACCACCACGTGCCATCGAGTTGTCCAAGTAGGATGAGGACATTAAGCAAATACACCTAGGTCAGGCTAGATGATGTCATCCACCTCACTGTGATGGTGGTGGCGCACGAAGCGGAGCTTTCACCTCCACCAACGCTACCACCGCACGTGCCACCACATGCCGTGTGGACTAGACATGATGTTCCACCCACGTGGCCGCAACAGGGCCCATGGACACCGCCTACATCAACCTCTTGATGGACAAGGACGAGTAGCTGACTTGAATGCGGCCAGCAGCGCCAACAACGACCGTAGCTAGGGTTTTGTTATATATATTTATTTGCACTATGTCAATTATGTTTTCGAACCAATGAAAATGGTTTTAAAAAAGTCAGGCCAACGGGCCGTTTGGGTCTAGCCGCTAGACGCACCGGTCTGGGCGGCTGGACTGTGATCCATTAGGGCATGTACAATTGTCGATAAGACTGTCTTATCTTAACTTCGATGCATAATTTAAATATAACAATAAAACATGATGTACAATGATTTTTCATATTATCTCTAATAACCAGGAATTCTAAATATGTGGTGAGAGAGATTGTGCTAAGAGATCGATCTCTTAGCTAAGAGAAGACAACCCTCTTTTCTGTTTCTCTCTCTTCGACATCATCAATAGGATGGTTGCACATAAGCGGGGTCCCGCATATCCTACAAAACACATGGATTTATACAAATTCTACTAAAAGTCTACGTCCTCGTTTAACACTATATCGAGCTAAATTGTACCCTATACATGGCATTGCTAAGATATAAGTAATATATGATTGCGTAACCAAACCGGTACGTGTGCTGCCAGGGAGAGGCGACGGGAGTAGAAAAACCTATCTAGGGTTCCGCACCTCTTGCCGGCGATGTCCCCGGTTCGCTCTGTCTCCGGTCGTTCTAGGGCCTTGGAGGTGTGGCGGACGACGGCCTTTCGCCGGCGGGAGGTTTTTCTTTTTTTGTTCCGCCTGCTTTTTAGTGTCTTCTTCGGGATGTTGAGGCGATGTCTACGTCCTGAAGTCAGAATAAGATCATCCCCACTATATCCTCGCTCCGGTGGTGCATCTAGCACCGACGGAGAGTGCGTGGAGTCGTTTATCCGGCGGATCTCCTAGGATTCTGTCTGTTTTCATATTCGTCGGTTTGTTTTTAGGTCAGTCTCCTCCGATCTACGGATGTCATCATTGGCGATGGTTGTTACTCTAGTGCGCTAGTTCTTTGTGGCCTTAGCACGATGATTTTCCGTTTGTCTACTAAAACAAGCTCTACTACGACAAACTTTTTCTAGCTCTAGTGATGGAGGGGCGAGGATAGCGGCGTGCCTTCGAATCGCGCTAGTGTTTGTAGTCGTTGCTTGCTGCCGTTGCTCATCAGTTTTCTGTTGAGATCTATCCCGTAGAGGTAGTAAAATTGGATCAGTGATCAATTTCTAGGTTTTTTCGTAAACCTAATTGGTTACTTTTAATTACGTAAATCAATAGTTTAGGTCCTTCGCAAGGGCGATGGCGCATGTATCATCACAATGCAGGGCCAAGGGACTAGATGCACTAGGAACCACGCCTAGCTTGGAGAGGCTCCTTCAACCAAACTGCTTCTAGTGACGCTTCTGAAGCCGCCTCATATTCCGCTTCAGTTGAAGATGTTGTTACCACGTCCTGCTTGGAACTCCTCCAGCTCACTACGCCACCATTCAAAATAAATACGTATTCGGACAGAGACTTATAGTCATCCAGATCGATGTCCCAACTAGCGTCGACGTAACCATTTATGATGAGCTCCAGAGGACCTCCATAAATGATAAACATATCTTTAGTCCTTCTAAAGTACTTAAGGATATTCTTAACTTCCATCCAGTGATCCACTCCTAGGTCACACTGGTATTTGCTTGTCAAACTAACAGCAAGATAGACATCAGGTCTAGTACACAGCATGGCATACATGATGGATCCTATTGCCGAGGCATAGGGAACATCACTCATATTTTTCTTATCTTCTGCCGTAACTGGACATTGAGTTTTAATTAGTGTCTTACCTTGCAACATTGGTAATAACCCCTTCTTCGAATTATCCATTCTGAATTTCTTCAGAACTTTGCCAAGGTATGTACTTTGAGTTAAACCTATTAAGAGTCTTGATCTATCCCTATAGATCTTGATACCTAATATGTATGCTGCTTCATTGTCGTCGGATTGAAGACAAGTACGCCATGAGGGGATCCTCGAGGCATGGAAAGATATGGGGTGTGAGACGTACGGAGTTCCGGGAAGGTGATCACACAAGCTTACCCAGGTTCAGATCCGACCGCGGGGGACGGATCCTACTCCTGGTAGCAATCCAATATATCGACAGAGCTGGAAGTACAGATTACAAGAGAGGTTTCGCCTGCACGAGCTGAGGTTGATTGTGGTTGTGCCCTAAAGGCTAATCCCTAGGACAGCTTATATAGTCATCCGGTCCTAGGGTTATAGGAGAGTCCTATCCGGCTATGATACAGAGTCGGTTACATGGTACATCTTGGACTAAAAGTATTCCTACAGGCCTAAGTCGGTAAGTCTTCTGGACCTTCCCATAGCTGGATGGGCTTCCATCTTCTCTCCCTGACTGGGTCGCCCGTGAAGCATAGCTCTAACCCGAAGTCGGCCACCATAGTCAGCGAGTCACAGTGGGTATACTCGGAAAGTATATCCCCAACAGTAGCCCCTGGAAGCCTCCAAGATCCAAAGTCAAATTTCATCGTATAGCTTGATTCTTCTTCGGCTGTAGAATCTTGAAGGGTTTCTAAAACTTCAAAACAAAAGGTAGGATCTTATTCCCAAAATAAGTCGGACATGTTAGTATCTCATCATTGTTTTCCCTTGCTCGATTTCAGATTGAGTCAGAAATTGGTCTATGACGTAACCTGATGTCATTTCAGGTCTTGTCTTGTCACTCACGAATATTCTATCAGTGTGACCGTTGGTGGGTCCGCATCGCGCGGAACCGAGGTGCCATTTATGTGCGAGCATAGAAATCGAGGTGGCAGAGTCTTTGCTAGGAAGTTACCCCTCCCATTCCTCGACGTGTGGCGCTAATTTCACGTTTACACACTAATCTCGATGCAGATGGGTTTATAAGGGATAAAATCTCCTCGTTTTCTTCCAGCTTCGCCAATGTGCTCCTTTCTCCTCCAAAAAACTTGTGTCCCTCGTCTTCCTCTCTCTCTCCATCCGCAAATCTACTAGTGTCGCCCATCCAAGGTCACTCCATTGGCGAGATGGTTGACACATCAAGCTCTGGAGGCGTGGCATCATCGGCGGAAGAGGATAAGAGGTACCATGGGGTGTGGATCCCATGCGTACTGGATGATGAGAAGCTTCAAGCCACGGAGGAGGAAAGACTTCTCCACGTCAGCGAGTGGCGGAGCGGCTTCGGCAGACTTCTCCCCCCCCCCCCCCACACACACACAACAACGAATGGGTTCACTTTGGGACCCATCTAGATCATGGATTGAGCTTCCTGTCATCGGAGTTCTTCTCCGATGTAATTTTCTACTACGGCATTCAGCTCCATAATCTCCCCCAAATTCCATTCTAGAGCTTAGCGCCCATGTTTCTCTTTATGAGGGATACCTCGGAATTAGACCGAGTCTTCTTTTATTCCAGTATTACTTTGGTACTAGGAAAAATTCTATCACTGCCGGTGTCCCATACAATAACAAAACTCTTAGCTTAGTCCTTAGGAGAGACCGAATCTACCCCAAGGTCATAGCTAGTGAAGAGGTGGCCAGCCACTTTCTTCTACCATAAGGATAAACCCGCTCCCGGCAAGCCAGAAATCTTGCCGGTTTTGTTGACGGTGCTGCCACCCATCAAGAATCCTGGGATGCGGAGGCACCGACTTTGACTGAAGACTTGATCTGCGCCAAGAGGTAGACTTGATCTGCGCCAAGAGGTCTGAAATGATCCGACTTAGTCCATTGCTGGCTAACTCGTCGGATTCAACCTCTGCAATATCATGGGGACTGGCTGATGCACATAGTCACCCTCGACAAGAAGGACATCCTGAAGGTGAGTCTGACTCTGATCCCTTCCAAGGAATATGATTCTCGGGGTCAAGTGGTGTATCAAGGAGCAAGTAAACCAGAAGATTTCGGGGATCTCCATGCATATGTATACATCGAAGAAACCCCTAACCCCAGTAAGTTTCTGATCCTTATTGTATCTTGTCCATTTTTACATGCTTTAGTATATTGCAATGCTGAGATATTTGCCGACTTTTACCTTGCTGACCTCCCCGAGTCGTAGCTTGCTACTATCGAGGGATATCCTCCAGAGAACCTAGTTCCTCTAGAAGATGAAGAACTTGAGGAACTACCAGAACTGCTTACCCGGAAGCGTAAAAATCCGGTTGTTTCGGCTGGCCCACAAACGCTACCAGTCATAAAGAAGTGAGAACTTCTGTTAGATCTCGTACTTTTGTTTGTATTCTTTATGGGTCATAACGATTCCAATTTGTTATTATCCAGAGCTAAACTATTGGGAAAAGGAAAGGGAAAGCCGGGGAAGACTATGTGTCAGCAGAAGTTAACTTTGGTTTCACCCGCTACTGCGCCTCCGACTCCCAATCCCACCCCATCGTCAGTGCTAGAAAATATTTCGTCTCCGAGAGCTGGGGATATTGAGGCTCGTCCTGATGAGCCAGTGAACTTATGTTCACAAAGTGACGTCACCATGAGTGACTCAGGAGTTGATAAGGGTGAACCCTCTAAGGGTAATGATCCCTCAGCCAAAATCTTCACCGAAAATCTTCTGAAGAATCCGGATGTTGCCAAACTTGCCTCACCAGGAAGAGCATAGAAGAGATCCGAAAACTTGCTCTCCATTGCGTGGAAACCAGGAATATTTCGGCTGAAGGGGAGGCTTAAGAAGCTGAAGACATGAAGCTTGTTGATCTATTAGATCAAGTTTTTCTTCGTGATGAAAAGTTAAAGGCTATTGCAATTCCGCCTCCATCAATTACTCCTTTAACTTTGGCAAAGAATGTTTATGCTAAAATCAACATCAGCCTCAACAAACTTCAACGTGAGCATTTTGTAAGTAATTTTTTGAATCTTTATTGCCTTTTACATATCCTCTAGCCCCCAAGCATGAAGTTGGATAGAGCTAGAAATCCGAGTTTATGCTTTTATAGGATGCTAAAGAATGAAGTAGTGTAGCCCCCAAGGCTCATGCTGAAATTTAACTTAGTTAAGATAACAGCCCGAGTCTTAGTAGACTTCTAACTCTGGTTACTATTCTAACTTACAGAAATTTAATGTTTACAACTAGGAACCATTGAAGAACATATGCAACAAGCGGAGAGAGGTCAAGGCTCTCCATCTTGAAAATGCTCATCTTAAAGCTAAGAAAGAAAAGGCGGAAAGTAAGTATTTTCGACTCTATGTCCAAAGATTTATTGATATGACGAATATTTATTCGACTTTTCCTTTTTTCCATTCTAGGTTTGCTGACCCAGACCTGCAAGCTTGTAGAGCAAGCCGAAGATTTCAAAGTCTTGGAGGCTAAAAATGCTGAATTATGAGCTGAGCTAGAAAAGCTTAGAGCTGATCATGAACAGAGTATCAACAATGTTCTTGAATCCAGCAACCATGCCATTGAAGAGCGTGATCGGATCATTGCTCGCCAAGACAAAGAGATCTCATACTTGAAGGAAGAGATGGATAGGCATAGGGATACCACTCAAGATCTACGGGATGAACTTAGGAGTCTGTGAGAGGAAAGGACCAAAGTAGATGATTCTATCTTCGGTATGTTTGCCACTATTATGTCTCCTGATTTTATTTTCTGATTGTTTCTATCAGATTCTCTTAACACTTGCTTTTACCTTATGGCCTCTCAATCTCCTGGATTCGTCTTTGTCTAAATCAGGCACCAGCCAACTTGTCGTAGTCTAAGATCTAATCCATGATTTTCTCCGTTATATTGAAGAGATTGGTGCTACTATTGATCTCTCTGATTTAGACAAGGTGTCCACCTTTGAGGTGCGTGATAAAGCGAAGGATATTCCCTACTGGTGGAGGATTGGAAAATGTTGTATGCCCGTACGGCTGGCGTGGGATGCCCTTACTATGGTAATGAGACATCATGGCAACATGGAAATTTGGCAAGTTACCAAGGGTTATCGGCTATCGATGAAGACGGCAACACTCAAAATGTTGAATAAATTTAGAATTCTTGTGTCGATATGCTTGTCGTGTGGCCGAGATGACCAAGTATGAGAAGCCCTTCTTCCAATCTAGCAAAGTGCCTCCAAGCCCCCCATCCAAAGATGATGAAGTCTCTGATGACAAGAAGACTGAGTCTGATGTCCTTGTTTTGGAGAAAGATCAGGGTGACTTGGGTGGTAGCACCGGCATGCCGACAAATCCTTCATCTCCACCTGCAACATAGAATCCACAAGAAACTTTGCATTACTCTGAATCAGGTTGATGTAATGGTTAAAGTATTTATTTTGTGGTGTTGTTTTGTAAAACTCATGTTTTACTCTAGCACTTTTTGTTTATTTTGTGCTTGAAAATTACTTAAGCACTTTTTTGTTCATACTTATCTTTTATCTGGCTTTCAGCCTCGTCCCTTTCATGAGTTGGCTAACCTTTAGCACGAAATCTTTGCCGAGCAACGAAGCTTAATTGCTAAAATATTTTAAACTCGGAAACAAAGGCAGCCTCCAGTACCAACAATTCACTACTCGAAAAATACATGTATCTAAGCAATTAGACAAAAATCAAAGTATAAATAGAAAATGAGACTAACACCCGAAGGTAACATTTTTGAGAATTGGAAATCTAACCAGAACAAACATGAGCATAAATTACATTCAAGTATTCTAGGGTTTTTGATTATGACATGATCATTCAGAAATAAGATGGTATTTTAAAACTTCTTAGAAAAAACATTGAGGGAACCTATACTTTATTTCACTTTGAACATGTACATTGATATGATTACAAAGAAAGAAAACTTAAAAATAAAAGGAACGTAGATGAGCAATATTCCATGGACGGTCTAACTCATCCAGGTCTGTACTGCCTCTAGCTCTCTTTATTTTCCTAGTAGCAGGTCTTTCTTTGTCTAGCCTCATGTCTGTTAGGTAGTATGAACCATTGTGCAATACTCTACTAACCAAAAAGGGCCCTTTCCAAATTTGTGGTGGTTAACCAACTTGTAAGCCTCCAATCAAACAATCTCCATTGGCTAAACTCCACAAATATTGCCATCACTCCCAAAAACGAGGGGGCCGAAGATGTCACTAATTTTAGGCCAATTAGCCTCATCCACGCCATCTCCAAGCTCATTCAAAAATGATAGCGGCATGTCTTGCCCCACACATGAACAAGCTAGTATCAAACGCCCAAAGTGCTTTTATCAAGAAAAGAAGTATTCATGACAATTTTTTGTATGTAAGGAACCTTGCTAGGAAGCTCCACAAGTCAAAATATCCAACACTAATCTTCAAGCTCGACATCAAGAAGGCCTTCGATTCGGTATGATGGGACTACTTAATGGATATGTTGCACCACTTGGGCTTCCCTAGTAAATTTAGAGATTGGATCTCGGTGCTACTTCGTACCGCTACTTCGAGATTCCTTCTTAATGGTGTTGCCGGTGACCCTATCAAGCATGGAAGAGGATTAAGACAAGGAGACCCCCTATCTCCGCTTCTTTTCGTTTTGGCTATTGACCCGCTTCATCACATCCTTCGTAAAGCCACGGATCAAGGTCACCTACACAAGCTCCGCGGGCATGCCCCCACTGTTAGGACCTCACCCTATGCCGACGATGCCGCCATCTTCGTGAAGCCTCTGAAACACTGATTCGTTGCAAACGTATCTATAATTTTTGATGTTCCATGCTTGTTTAGTATCTACTTTGCTTTGCTTTGTCAACACTTTGAGGTATTTTTATACACTTTCTTGGACTAACCTATTAACAAGATGCCACAGTGCCAGTTGCTTGTTTTCTGCTGTTTTTGGTTCTAGGAAAGTCAGAAAATGAATATTCTTGGAATTGGACTGGACAAAAGCCAAAGTCGATATTTTACCGGAAAACTCACGGAGCCAGAAGACGAGACAGAGAGGGGCCAGGGGCTGGCCACACCATGTGGTGGCGTGGTTCCCCCTGGCTGTGCCACCAAGTGGTGTGGGCCCCTGGTCCACCCTCTGACATCGCCCTTTCGCCTATAAGAAGCCTCCGATGCAGAAACCTAAAGGATCTAGCCTCCAGTCACGAAAAGTTCCGCAGCGCCGCCGCCACCAAAAGGGAGATTTGGGGGACAAAAAGTCTATGTTCCGGTACCCTGCCGAGACGGGGAAGTGCCCCCGGAGCCATCTCCATCGATCTCCACCACCATCTCCATTGTTGTTGCTGATTCCCATGATGATGACGGAGTAGTTCTTCCTCGAGGCTAAGGGTTCTATTGGTAGCTATGTGTTCATCTCTCTCTCTCTCTATGTATGATCATATTATGATCATGAGCTTTGTAATCAAGTAGATCTACCTTGCTACTCAAGTGCTTTAATAGATCTCTAGCTCTCCCCATGTGTGTGAAAGTGATAACGTGCATACCATGGTGGCACTTAGGCTAGAGATTACAAACACTTGTTATGAGTTATATTTGGAGTAGGATGTCTCTATGAAATTGTGGTGTTTGTTGGAACCATCTAGCGCTCAAGGTGATAGTGAGGGTTATCTAGATGGGGAAAGTGAACTTTGAGGTGTGCTGTTATAGCCCTACCGTGGATTAGAGTTATCCAACCGAAGAGTAGTTCAGAATAGTATCATAAAGAGAAGATATTTATATGAGAGTGTTCACTAGTGAAAGTATGATCCCAGGGCTTGTTTCTAAGCATTGAAACACCGTTTGCAACTAGATCTGTTACATGTTTGCTTGCTTCCATCTTTATTTCAGATTGCCTTTAGTCTCTTCTTACCCGTCAAGCTCTTTACTGGCACCGTTACCACTTGTAATTATTCATACCACTTGTATTTCACTATCTCTTCGCCAAACTAGTGCACCTATACAGCTGACAAGTGTATTGGGTGTGTTGGGTGAAGGGGATCCGCAGCAGAAAACAAAAAAAATCCTACGTTGGAACAAAAACTGCCTAGGATCTATCTATGTAGTAATGCGGTAACGGCCGAGCGTATAGAATACATACCCTTGTAGACCGTACGCGGTTAACGTTCCGAGAGGAACGTGGTTGATGTAGTCGTACTCGTAGTCGACCTCAAGGTCGCGAAGCTCCTCGCAGGTCACCCCTTGCTCCTTCATCATGCAGCAGCTCCGGCTCACGACATTTAAGCACCCCAAGTTTGTGCCTCGTGTCTTCGTACACATCCGGTGCACGATGAGACCTCCGGCTCCGTGATCCCGCCGGGAGTGTGGAAGTTGATATCCGGCTAGGAATCCTTGCAGCGCAATAGCGTACTGCAGGTGTGCCTTGTTCGCATAGCCCAAACTTGGGGCCATGGTCACAAGGGCTAGAGAGAGAGGGAAGGAGTAAGTCAACCAAAGGACTTCTCCAAATATTGGTGTGTATCATCCCACCCATGGGCACCCCTTTATATAAGCTAAGGGGGTGTGCCTTTCTCAAAGGCTAAGCCATCTGGGACTAAACAAGGGGAAGAGAGGAGGGGGAGGCGCATGGGCCCTTGGGGCTTCATGGGCCAGCCGGCCAGGGGTGGGCCCCAATACGCGCATAGCCCTAGGCTTGCCGAGTGGGCCCCCTTGTGGTAGCTGGGCCTTGGCCCTCTTGGCCCTTGGCCCTTCCCTCTTTCGGTTTTCCCTCATGGGCCCTTATTCACTAGGAAGTTTGGCCCATTAGTAGAATAACCCTTCAAATTAGATTTTAATATTATATTTAATATTAATTACACTAATTAATATGTAAATACATATTACAAAACCTGATTCAACCCGAAACACCTTTCGGTTCCTTTTTCTATATCCTTCGAACAACTTCAGAATTCTCGAAATGATTCCGGTCCTTTATTCCTTCTCCGAACAGCTTCAGATCTTTCTGTGGAACGATTCCGACTTTCTCTTTCTCTTCTTTGATTCTGTCTTACGAATGATAGCTCTCATCATACCCTTAAGTGTATCCTCTCACGGCTCGGGAATGCTCTAGACATGATCTATATCAATGATCAACAGAGGGACCAGGGATATCCATGTGACCCCTATGCATTCCTGATGACAATGTCATTTGAACCGGTAAATGTAGCATCCAATTCCTTTTGTTTCTTGATACGACTTGTCTGAGATCCGATCATTGGTATCACATACCTTGTTCAATCTCGTTCACAACAAATTCGGTTTTCTTGTTACCGTGATATTACATCCCCGTGACCGAGTCACATGTTGCAACATTTATGGATGTAATCTCACCAAGCTGGCCGTATGTATCTTTACCCGTCATGTGGGTGAACAAATCCCGGTCTTGCAAATACATGTCATCTCATCGTTCCTTTGGAATACCCAACGTACACCTTTATGGCCTTTGTATTACCGGATGATGGTTGATGGTCTAAGCTTTCGGAAACGGCGTAATATGAACTCACGGTCTCAGGAAAAGGAGTCTAGGTATAGCTGTTGCAACAATGAACTATATGACTTGATCGTGTCGCAATCCTTCGAGGAATGTCCATCACATCATTCTCCAATGATGTGACCCTGTTGTCAATTGGCATAAATGCTCATGATCTTGAAACTCAAATCATCCTCATGACAAACGAACTAGTATGAATAGAGGCTACTAGGGACTTGGTTGTTTCATACCACACCTATACCAATGTTTCTACTTGGCACAGTTATAGCACAATATGAAACTATTATAAACTAATTGAGATATGACAATAAAAACCTATTTATTATTTGCCTCTAGGGCATATCTCCTTCAGTCTCCCACTTGCACTAGAGTACAAATAATCTAGCTTGCATTTTACTCATATAAACCATATACCATATATGTTTACAGATCATGCATGCACATGGGAAACGTCATGTCCATGTTCAGTTTTACCAGATCATTATGTCTTTTGCAAATCGTTAATGTCTTCCTAATTTTGACATTCACACCACTATCGTATAATGGGTCGAAGCATTTGTTTGGCAACAAAGTGAGACTTTGTTTCTAGTGTTTATAATGACGGTTGTTTTCACAGTTGTCATCTAAACTTCGAAACACACTTTGCTATCCTTTGTGTATATACTGTAGTCATGGCAGCAGAACGAGGCCGGATTCTAGGACCTTACAGTGACTTTAGATCAACCTCGAGGGCTTTCTCATGGGCATTGTACCCTGGTACACATCATTCTACATTAAAAGCGAACTAGCCCTGCCATAACATTATATATCACATCAGATGGAGCCTTTATACTTCTATATCTATGTAGATCCTAGTGCATGAAATGTAACTATGCCACTTACTTTGCTTCTTGCCATTTAAGTACAAACTTAATTCTGGTTTAGTGATCAACTCAGGAATCACTTAAAGACAGGTTCTTATAGTTAAGACTTTGTCCTACCAACCATAACTCCGGGTCACATTACGTCGAGTATACAACATGGTTATATGGAAGAACCTATGCTTGAGGCATAGGAGATGCAACGCATCTCTTTCTTTCAACCATAGTTGCAATACTAACTCAATGCTTCATACAGCAAGAACTTCTTTCTTACCTTCTTCCACTCTGAGCTTCTTCAGAATCTTGTCTTAGGACATTCTGAACATTTTCAGAATCAAGTCCAAGAAGCATTCGACATTTAGTGTTTATTAAACTCACCAATCTATCTCGATAGATCTCTTTGTTTAATAACTTCAACTTCATCCTTATTTATCTAACTTAAACGTTATTAACACCAATCACATCATTCACATATGTCGTCCACATATCATAGAATGATTTCACGCTCCCACTCAAATATGACATTCATGTTTGAGATCCAGGGATTTCACTTAGCTCCCACTCAAAATATGTCAGCTACATATTATGAATTAGCCAAGCTGATTTGCTCCCTCTCAAATCTAGGTCCTCTCGATAATATTGGACATTCCAAAATTCTTTGATCATCATCAATTTGAGAATTCTAATTACAAGACATCAATATCTATATATATTTCTAGTGTAAATCCAAAAGACTTAAGCATCACTACTGTTGTAATCAACTCCTTGAATTTGTCCAAACTTGTGACAAATCGAGCTTTTTGTCATTCATTAAGTTTCATTTCCTTCTTATGACTTTGCAGTCATTCAGAAATATCAAGTAAACTTCTTTACTTTAATAAGATCAAGTAACATGTTACTTTGCAATCTTAAATGTAACTTAATATAGGATTTTATGACTACTAGTCATTTCTTGCATTCAGGTACATCACGCTTCTTTGTAATTTGTAGGTATGTCTTATTCAAAACATGACAAGTGAATCAACAATATAATTCTACAAACTTGTAGAATATATAGTTGAATCCTACCTTCTTTAGTAAAAGTATTCCCTGAAACTTTATGATCATTATCATTGGTTTTTCCTCTATTTGTAGAGTTTGGATTTACGGAACAAATTCCGCTGCGCCACTCAACAATCCGGAGGTAAGGTCTAATACCTTGTTTTGGTCTTTTATTTTCTTCCACCTGTATCTTCATCAAGACACATCAACTTTGGATAACAGCAGGTTTGCCTTTTGTGGATGATGCATTCATAGCTTCCTAAGAATGCTCTACAAAGATTTGTTTATTCCCATGACTTCGACTTATCGAAATCTCCAGAAACTCGAACGTGTCATAACACTTATGGTGTTTGTTTCCACGAATCTTTAGATGTTCCTTTGTATTTCAAATGAGTGTTTGCTTATTTCGATCTTTTAACTCTAAACGACAACTATAACCTCTATAAGAGATGATGTTATACCATATGTATCTTAATACATAATGATTATGATGTTTAGATATTTCAACATAGTTTGAATTCATCCAGTTATCATAATTTGTGAAACATCTTTCACAAGTCCCATTTATGCTAAACTTAACTTGAATACTTTAGTCATCTCGATCAAATCGAAGAGACTTCGTATTCTTGTTAATTTCAATATCCTCTTATTGTTGTGAACTCATTTGAACAATTCAAATCATTTTGAACTCATGTTTCATTAAGTAAATACGCTTATTCACTTAAGTCCACAATAAATGATTTCCACTACTTGTTGAAAATACGATACATCACTATGTATAAGATTCAACATTTCTTCGCATATCACTGTTTTACCAGAATGCGGAGTTTTAGTCATTCTACCCAAGAGGCATGGTTTTGCAAAGTTTATAGATTAAGCATCTAGGACCCCGATCTTCATAAAGAACATGCAATAACCAAAATGACTTAAACTATAGTGTCATCTCATCATTAAACTTTGGATATCTTTTAGCTAATCCTCTTATAAATGTTTAATCCATTATCATTAACATAGTGATGAGAATAACATATTTTTATCATAATGTGACCATAAGGTATTGTTCATAAGAATAGTACAAACTGGCTTGTAACTTGTTCATATGAATAATTGTCTCGCCAAAATCAAGACACACAAACAGGGATTACAAATTTATATTAAACTCCACTAATCCAAATGACAAACTTTGAGGGAAGATGTGATGTCGGCCATCAACTGTTTTGTTTGCCGTCACCAAGTCGCGCTGCCTCAAAACCAGAAATTCTCAAGCAGATCCTCCTGTTTTCACAAAACGGGACAAGTATCAAATACTTTGCAAACTGCAACAAGTTTTGCAAGAACCACATTTATAATTTTTCTATCTTACATATACCTTTTCATCCATGACCCCCATTGCAATCAAGCCCTTCCAAGAGTTCTCAACTCTAATGCAAGATCGCTAAGTGTTTTTCCAAACAATCTCTTTTCATCCATGATGGAGGAAAAACCCATCCAACGGCTCATACTCTATGTGCCTTATTCTGTAGAATACAAAATGTAGCCCAAATCTCCATTGAATGGAGAATGGCTTATTGGATGATTATGCAGAAAACACAAACATTCCGGAGTCATCGAATTATCTCCTAATGGTTATTGTATCAAGAAGAGAAGATCATATTTTATGAGGATATCCCTCAGGCCCTTCTATGAAGTTGGACCCTGTTGCTAAGTTCCAAATTAAGCAATATATTCCCATGGTCGCAAAGGACCTCAATGGGATAGGCCATGATCTACTAAGATATTTGCAAACAGACAACTAGACTAAGTTTATAATAAGATATCAATTTATAATTGGTCTCCACTAAAATTGTCATCCCCTGGACGATTTTAGTGATCACATGATCCCTATCCTCTGCACCTCCCCCGATCATCATGGCCATCAGTGCAGTATCAAAGATAGACATTCAATAATGCCAATCACATCATCCATGTGACTCATGATCGATCTTTCGATCTCTTGTGTTTCGAGGCCACGTCTCTATAACATGTTAGGCTCTCCAAATCTAACTTGTGTGTATTCTCTGTGCAACATGGCTTACACCCACTGTATGTGAACATAGATATGTCTGACCCTCGATCATCACGGCCGGCCTCATAACGAAGAAATTTCTTAGTGGTGCACACACAAGGGGAACACGAAACATTGGAATTAAATAGGGATTATCTTATTTGCTACCGTTGAGTATCTAAATACTAGCACACAATAAGATGTAAAACAGGTATCAATATCATATGTATGATGTGATATGATATGGTGCTTCTTGCGCCTTGATCTCCGTCGAGTGCTCTGGCATGATCTCCATCTTGCCCTTGGTTTGACGCCAAGTCCACGACGCCTCCACCAGGTCGTCCATCGGAACGATGACTATTACTATACTACTTAGTAACAGAAAAGTAAACTACTTTACCTTCGCAACGACCAATGCCATATCATAATCACATGCCCTCCTGCAAAATAAAGTTAGACGCCTCTACTTTATCTATTGCAAGTTTTACGTGGTTGTTAGGGCTTTCGCAATAGAACCAACTTTCCAAGCACAACATGGATCCGATAGTTGTCTCTACTACACCCCTTTTGGGGCCCTCCGTTGTAAATGATATATCAACTATTGAATGAGAGACAGACACCCACTAGCCACTTATACTGTACAAGCCGTATGTTGAGCATGGAACCAGTCTCGCGTACGAATACGCGTAAGGTCGGTCTAGGCCGCTTCATCAAACAATATCGCGATATAAACAAGTACACGTTAGAGGGTAGCAACTAAGGGATCAATGCCCTCACAATACTTGTGCATACTGGCCATACAGCACTCCTACGCATAGATCGTCTCTAATACCACTGAAGGGGATCCGCAGCAGAAAACAAAAAAATTCATATGTTGGAACCCCAAAAACTGCCTAGGATATATCTATGTAGTAATGCGGTAATGGACGAGCATATAGAATACATACCCTTGTAGACCGTACACGGTTAACGTTCCGAGAGGAACGTGGTTGATGTAGTCATACTCGTAGCCGACCTCAAGGTCAGGAAGCTCCTCGCAGGTCACCCCTTGCTCCTTCTTCTCGTGCAGCAGCTACGGCTCACGACATTTAAGCGCCCCAAGTGTTGCTCCTCATGTCTTCATACACATCCGGTGCACGATGAGACCTCCGGATCCCTGATCCCGTCGAGAGTGCAAAAGTTGATATCCGGCTAGGAATCCATGTAGTGCAACGGCGTACTGCAGGTGTGCCTTGTTTGCACAGCCCAAACTTGGGGCCATGGTCACAAGTGCTAGAGAGAGAGGGAAGGAGGAACTCAACCAAAGGACTTCTCCAAATATTGGTGTGTATCATCCCACCCATGGGCACCCCTTTATATAGGCTAAGGGGGTGTGCCTTTCTCAAAGGCTAAGCCATGTGGGACTAAACAAGGGGAAGAGAGGAGGGGGAGGCGTATGGGCCCTTAGGGCTTCATGGGCCAGCCGGCCAGGGGTGGGCCCCACCCCGCGCACAACCCTAGGCTAGCCAGGTGGGCCCCTTGTGGCGGATGGGCCTTGGCCCTCTTGGCCCTTGGCACTTCCCTCTTTAGGTTTTCCCTCATGGGCCCTTATTCACTAGGAAGTTTGGCCCATTAGTAGAATAACCCTTCAAATTAGATTTTAATATTATATTTAATATTAATTACACTAATTAATATGTAAATACATATTACAAAACCTGATTCAACCTGAAACACCTTTCGGTTCCCCTTTTATATCCTCCGAACAACTTCGGAATTCCCGAAATGATTCTGGTGCTTGATACATTGCAAATGTATCTATAATTTTTGACGTTCCATGCTTGGTTTTATCCACTTACTTGTGTTTTGTTCCAACTTTGGAGTATTTTTCATATCATTTCTTGGACTAACCTATTAACAAGAGCCATAGTGCCAGCTGCCTGTTTTCTGCTGTTTTTGGTTCCAGAAAGTCAGAAAATGAATATTCTCAAAATTGGACGGGACAAAAGCCAAAGTGCCTAATTTTCTGGATGTCATCAAGTGCCAGAATACGAGACGGAGAAGGGCCAGGGGCCACCACACCACCTGGCCATGCGGCTAGGCCTAGCCCGCGCTAGGGGGTGGTGTGGCCACTCCCGGCACCCCCTCGGCCTCTCCTTCCGACTATAAGATGCCCTCGAGAAAGAGTTTATAGCCACCGTCATCTCCATCCCTAGATCGAGAGGGATCTCAAGCTCTTCCCGGCACCCTGCCGGAGAGGGGAATTCACCCTGGAGGCCTTCTTCATCACCATGCAAGCCTCCGATGTGATGCGTGAGTAGTTCATCCTTGGACTACGGATCCATGTAGTAGCTAGATGGCTGGTTCTCCTCCTTTGTGCTTTCATGTCTAGATCTTGTGAGCTCCGTTCATGATCAAGATCATCTATTTGTAATTCTACATGTTGTGTTTGCGGGGATCCGATGGATATTGAGATGCTATTTTAGATTGATTATTGATTCTATCATGTCTTCGTTATTTGTGATCTTGCATGATTTCCATTGTTAGTAGCTATCTTGGCCAAGTAGATGCTAGCAACTCCAAGAGTTAGTATTTATGCTCGATAGTGGGTTCATGCCTCCGTAACTGGGAAGTGATGAAATCTCTAAGGTACTAGATGTGATGTTGCTACTAGGGAGAAAACAACAATCCTTTGTTCATAGAACAATCGTATTGTTTACTTTACACGCAGTTCGTAAAGCAATAATCTGTTGCTTGCAACTTAATACTGGAGGGGGTTCAGATGATAACCTGAAGGTGGATTATTAGTCATAGATGCAGTTGGATGGCGGTCTATATATAATGTTGTAATGCCCAATCAAGTCTCAAAGGAGTCAAGATGATTAGTATATGCATGTATTGCTTTATCGATGTTTGTCAATTGCCCCGCTGTAATTTGTTCACCCAGCATGTTATCTATCTTAAGGAGAGCCACCTCTAGTGAACTATGGATCCCGGTCCTTGTCTTTTACATTCAATCTACAATCTGTTTACTGCTTTGTGTTTACTTTCTGCAAACTTTTACTTCTTTCCATTCGATACTTTTAATCCTTTGTTTTCCGCAAAACACGGTGAGATTGACAACCTCATCACAAGTTGGGGACAAAGTTTTGTGGTTGTGTTGTGCAGGTCTCCACGTTGCTACTAGCACCGGTAGTGCGCCCTGCCAAAGCTCAGCTAGTAACACCTTTGGGGTGTTTCCTTGCTCCTACTGGTTCGATTAAACATTGGATTCATAACTGAGGGAAACTTGCTGCTGTGCTCATCATACCTTCCTCTTGGGGTTCCCAACGAGCTCTACATCAACCACGCACCAGCATTTTTCTGGGCGCCGTGCATTGAGGCATCAAGCATTTTTCTGGCGCCGTTGCCAGGGATCGAAGAATAAGAAACTCCCATGACAACATCGCGCCATCAAAGACATTTTTCTGGCGCCGTTGCCGGGGAGTCAAGGACATCTTCACAAGGGGAGTCCCTCATAACCAATCTCTTTACTTTGTTGTTTTTGTTTTGCTTAGTTTCTTTTTGCTTTGTTTGCTTGTTTTGTTATCAAAAACACAAAAAAATTAGGTTTACAAGTTTGCTTTCTTATTCAAAAACACACAAAAATGACTACTCTTGAAAACACTAAGTTGTGTGACTTCACTAGCACCAACAACAATGATTTTATGAGCACGCCTATTGCTCCACCCGTGCCTGAAGATACTTTCTTTGAGATAAAACCTGCTTTACTCAATCTTGTTATGAGAGAACAATTTTCTGGTATTGGTAATGAAGATGCTGCTTCCCATCTAAATAACTTTGTTGAACTTTGTGAGATGCAAAAGCATAGGTATATAGATGGTGATATTATTAAGCTGAAATTGTTTCCTTTCTCTTTGAGAGGCAAAGCTAAAGAATGGTTGAATTCCTTAACTAGGAATATTATTGATTCTTGGACTAAGTGCAAAGATGATTTTATTGGAAAATACTATCCTCCTGCTAAGATTATATCTATGAGAAGTGAAATAATGAAGTTTAAACAACTTGATAACGAGCATGTTGCTCAATCTTGGAAAGAATGAAATCTTTGGTAAAGAATTGTCCCACTCATGGACTGACTGCTTGGATGATCATCCAAACTTTTTATGCAGGATTGAACTATTCTTCAAGGAACCTATTGGATTCTGCTGCTGGAGGTACCTTTATGACCATCACTTTGGGTGCTGCAACAAAAATTCTGGACAATATGATGGTTAATTATTCTGAATGGCATACTGAGAGAGCTCCACAAGGTAGGAAGGTAAATTATGTTGAGGAAACCTCCTCCTTGAGTGATAAAATTGATATTATTATGTCTATGCTTGTTAATGGGAAAGCCCATATTGATCCAAATAATGTTCCTTTAGCCTCTTTGGTTGCTCAAGAAAGGCAAGTTGATGTGAACTTCATAAGAAATAACAATTTTGGCAACAATGCTTATGGTAATAATGCTTATAGAAACAGTTTTGGTAACAACAATTATAAGCCATATCCTCCCAACAATGGTAATGCTTATGGAAATTCTTAAAACAATAATAAGAGTGCTCCCTCTGAACTTGAAGTTATGGTTAAAGAGTTTATTAGTAAACAAACTGCCTTCAATAAAACTATTGAGGAAAAACTCTCTAATGCTGAAAGAAATATAGCATCTTTAGCTGAAGCTCAATCTTCTTTGAATAAAATAGCTGCTAAACCTGAAACTAATGATAATCCCTTTGCATCTACTAATGCTATACAAGTAAGAATTGATGAAAATGTTAGACTATTAGCTGAATTACATGCTAAGTGGGAAAGAGAGGATGAAATTGCTAGAAACATTAGTGTTTCTACTATCACCACCACTAGTGTTGAGGCTGGTAATACTTCTACTACTTTAGATGATAAAATTGATTTTGATCTTGATGGTTGCAACATCTCTGAAGTTATTAAGTTCCTACAAAAGCTTGTTAAAAGTCCTAATGCTAGTGCTATGAACATGGCATTTACAAAACGCATTACTGATGCTCTCATAAAGATTAAAGAAGAAAAGATGAAACATAAAGCTTCTATTCCTATTAAACAAGAAGATGGTTGGGAACCCATCATTAATATGAAAGTGAATGACTTTGATTTCAAAGCTTTATGTGATCTTGATAGTAGTGTTTCTATTATGCCTAGAAGGATTTATGATATGCTTGATTTGCCTCCACTTGAAGATTGTTATTTGAATGTCCCACTTGATGATAATGCTAAAAAGAAACTCATGGGGAGTCTTAATGATGTTCTTATTATGGTTAACAATGCCTATGTCCCTGTTGATTTCTATGTTTTGGATGTTGAATACAATGCTTCTTGTCCTATTATTTTGGGAAGACCTTTTCTTAGAACTGTTGGTGCCATTATTGATATGAAATAAGGCACCATTAAATATCAACTCCCACTCAAGAAAGGTATAGAAAACTTCCCTAAAAAGAGAGAAAAGATTTCTTTTGCTTCTCCTATGAAAACAAAATTTGGTCTTAATGCTTCTTCATTTGAGAACACTTGATTCTTTCTTTGCTTCTTATGCCTAACTTAAAGGCGTTAAAGAAAAGTACTTATTGGGAGATAACCGAAAAGTTTTAGATGAGTCTTGGAAGTTATTACCTCAGTAATAACCGCTCCTTATCCTTTTTATTTGCTTTTTGTGCCAAGAGTAACCTCTAATGAGAGAGAAGTAATGATTGGGAAAGTTGCTGTCCCGAAACAGATTTATGTGCTTCACCGTAAACATTCGTGTAAAATCTCTGTACGTCTTTTTGAGGCGTGAATTTTTGTGATTCTGCCCCAGGTTGTTATCTAACTTTTGTTAGTTTAACACTTTTAGATTTGAGCAACAGAAGGTCTTCGAAAAAATTTGTCTTTACCTGCTAGTCTGTTTTGACAGATTTCTGCCATTTTCTGCATTTGCTTCTTGTTGGTTCCTTTTTGAGTTCTTTTGGGGAATTGAGATTTTTGAGGGAATTTCTACAGTATCTAGTGTTCTAATGGAAGTTTATTTGGTGTTAGAACTGAACCTTAAGACTTATTTATCTTGAGTGCACTAATGTTGCTAATAAAGATTGTGTGAAGTTTTCTATGAAGGAAAAATTCCAGGTGTATGGAAGGAATGAGTAATGAGATGAAGGATGGACTAAAGCTCAAGCTTGGGGATGCCACGCATGTAACCCCAAGAAATCTCTAAGAAGTACAAGCGTCAAAGCTTGGGGATGCCCAAGGCATCCCCTTCTTCATCAATAAAAATCCCAGGTTTCTTCCAAACGCTTCATTTTTATTGTTTCATGCACAGTTGTGTTGTTCTTGGAGCGTCTTCTTTTTCGTTTTCGTTTTGGTTTTTAGTTTGCTTAGTTTTCTGAATAAATTGGTTGGACCCCCTCTTTCATACATTGGTTTGCAAATAGTTTGGTTTGGTTTGGAAAAGAGTAGGAAAGTTCATGCTTATGTGGTAAAAAGAGCTCGTTTTTTACTGTCGCCTATGCTTTGTCATGCCATGCTTGATATTGTTTTGGCTTTATGCTTAGTATTATTTGCTATAGCATGACTTGTTATAAACAATTGAGATTGCTTAATGTGCCTTGGATGAATCATGCGTTGTTTTAGCATATTAAAGCATAGTATAGTGGTATTCTCCTTTGATGCTTTATTTGGGTTGACTTGGCGCATGCTCACACCATGTTATGACTATCTCAAGTCACCTAAGCCTTTATGATCCTTTAGTTTTCAACTTGTAGTATCACTTTATGCTGTGATCAATGATGTTTTGTCGCTCTGCATGATTATGGCCATTATTGCTCTCTTAGTTTGTCGCTCCCAGTCTTTTGCTAGCCTCCACAACCAAGTATGAGTTTCACTCATGCATCCAACTCCCTAAACCAAGTTATTACAAAGAGTACACCATACCTACCTACTAGCTTATGCTATTCCAAGTATATTCATGCTTTTGTTTACCTTCCAAATTAAACTTGTTATGAGAAAACTAGTGATTAAAGCTCTCACGAACTTGATGGCACACTTTACTTTACTTGCCCTTAATAAACTTGAACCATTGTGTCTTCTATGTTGTATATGCTTGCACTTATTTGTTGGGAATTAATAGAACCATGCTTTCATGGGGAACGCTTTCAACATTGCACTTGGTACTTGTACCTAGTTTATATCATGCTCTTTTGTATATGGATGTCATCGGTGTGAAATGAAAGGGGAGCTTGTAAGTCCATGGAGTTATGTATATGTGTTAGAGAAACGCCTGGGCCGCTGGTCTAATCCATGCTGACATGGTGGAAACCTGCAGCGTAACCATAATGAGATGTCTATGAAGCATTCTTCTTATAAAAAAAGAGTCCTATATTGAAAAAAAAAGAGAAAAGAGAAAAAAAAAGAGATTATGAAATGAGGAAAGAGAGAAAAAAGCACCATATTCCCATGGTAAATAATAAGATTGCTGAGATGCTCGTTGTCTGCTTGCCTTGTCATTTTGATATGGGGATTCTTCTGTATCATCGAGCAAGGGGTACCCCGTTGGCGGTTCTCTATGATACACATGTACTTACAATGACAAGAACTTACCGATGACTAAACTTGAGTAGCATCAGGAGCGGCCCTCGTATACAAGGGACATGAGATTTCTGACTTATACTTCGTCAAGCATGTACACCATAGTTTGTTCACTTTAACCTTAATCACTTCAAGATGCTTATGATAGGGGCAATGAGAGCTGAAAGCTATAAGTACCATAATTTTTGGAAGCTCTTCATGAGACTTGAATCCCTACTTCCTTTTTACAAAGGCCTTTCTTCCACCATTATATTGAGTCTCCACCTTCTACCTTTATGCACCTACTTTGAGAGCATAGTGGTCATTCTTAGTTCTATGTGCATTGTCCCAAGACTAGTTGATTGATGCATACTTTGATATTGCTTGTTTTAGACTATTGTATCTAGTCACTCTTATGAACTTTGAAGGTGTCCTATGCATTTATATTTTCTACTCTATTGAGGGACAAGTTGAATACTATTATGCTATGTTTTCTTTATGTGAAACAAACAAACGTCTTGCAAAGCATTGTTATTCATGAATATTTTGTTTGTGCCTTTTGATGTTGCATCATAGTTTCTTTGCTTATTGCTAGAACTTTGTATTTCATGTTATGATTGAAGTACTATGATCCCAGCTTTGAATGTTTTACAAATACTTTGATCAAGTCTTTGATGGTGCATGTCACCTCAAAAATTATTCTTTCTTTTTATCACTTACCTACTCGAGGACGAGCAGGAGTTAAGCTTGGGGATGTTGATACATTGCAAATGTATCAATAATTTTTTATGTTCCATTCTTGGTTTTATCCACTTTCTTCTGTTTTGTTCCAACTTTGGAGTACTTTTCATATGATTTCTTGGACTAACCTATTAACAAGAGCCACAGTGCCAGCTGCCTGTTTTCTGCTGTTTTTGGTTCCAGGAAAGTCAGAAAGTGAATATTCTCGGAATTGGACGTGACAAAAGCCAAAGTGCCTATTTTTCCGGATGTCATCAAGTGCCAGAATACGAGACGGAGAAGGGCCAGGGGCCACCACACCACCTGGCCGCGCGGCTAGGCCTAGCCCGCTCCAGGGGGTGGTGTGGCCACTCCCGGCACCCCCTCGGCCTCTCCTTCCGACTATAAGATGCCCTCGGGACGTAAACCCTAAGTGCCTAATCAAAAATCCATGAAAGAATCTGTAGCCGCCGTCATCTCCATCCCTAGATCGGGAGGGATCTGAAGCTCTTCCCGGCACCCTGCCAGAGAGGGGAATTCACCCTAGAGGCCTTCTTCATCACCATGCAAGCCTCCGGTGTGATGCATGAGTAGTTCATCCTTGGACTACGGATCCATGTAGTAGCTAGATGGTTGGTTCTCCTCCTTTGTGCTTTCATGTCTAGATCTTGTGAGCTCTGTTCATGATCAAGATCATCTATTTGTAATTCTGCATGTTGTGTTTGCGGGGATCCGATGGATATTGAGATGCTATTTCAGATTGATTATTGATTCTATCATGTCTTTTTTATTTGTGATCTTGCATGCTTTCCGTTGTTAGTAGCTATCTTGTCCAAGTAGATGCTAGTAACTCCAAGAGTTAGTATTTATGCTCGATAGTGGGTTCATGCCTCTGGTAATCTGGGGAAGTGACAGAAATCTCTAAGGTACTAGATGTGTTGTTGCTACTAGGGAGAAAATAACAATACTTTGTTCATAGAACAATCGTATTGTTTACTTTACACGCAGTTCGTAAAGCAATAATCTGTTGCTTGCAACTTAATACTGGAGGGGATTCGGATGATAACCTGAAGGTGGATTATTAGTCATAGATGCAGTTGGATGGCGGTCTATGTATAATGTTGTAATGCCCAATAAAGTCTCAAAGGAGTCAAGATGATTAGTATATGCATGTATGGCTTTCTCGATGTTTGTCAATTGCCCCACTGTAATTTGTTCACCCAGCATGTTATCTATCTTAAGGAGAGCCACCTCTAGTGAACTATGGATCCCGGTCCTTGTCTTTTACATTCAATCTACAATCTGTTTACTGCTTTGTGTTTACTTTCTGCAAACTTTTACTTCTTTCCATTCGATACGTTTAATCCTTTGTTTTCCGCAAAACACGGTGAGATTGAAAACCTCATCGCAAGTTGCGGACAAAGTTCTGTGGTTGTGTTGTGCAGGTCTCCATGTTGCTACTAGCACCAGTAGTGCGCCCTGCCAAAGCTCAGCTAGTAACACCTTTGGGGTGTTTCCTTGCTCCTACTGGTTCGATTAAACCTTGGTTTCATAACTGAGGGAAACTTGCTGTTGTGCTCATCATACCTTCCTCTTGGGGTTCCCAACAAGCTCTACATCAACCACGCACCAGCATTTTTTGGGCGCCGTGCATTGAGCCATCAGTGCTTTATTCCTTCTCCGAACAACTTCGGATCTTTCCGCGGAATGATTCTGGCTTTCTGTTTCTCTGTTGTGATTCTGTCTTATGAATCATCGCTCTCATCGTACCCTTAAGTGTATCCTCTCATGACTCGGTAATGCTCTAGACATGATCTATATCAATGATCAACAGAGGGACCAGGGATATCCATGTGACCCCTATGCATTCCTAATGACAATGTCATTTCAATCGGTAAATGTAGCATCCAATTCCTTTTGTTTCTTGATACGAATTGTCCGAGATCCAATCATTGGTATCACATACTTTGTTCAATCTCGTTCACAACAAGTTCTGTTTTCTTGTTACCATGATATTACATCCCGTGACCGAGTCACATGTTGCAACATTTATGGATGTAATCTCACCAAGACGGCCGTATGTATCTTTACCCGTCATGTGGGTGAACAAATCCCGGTCTTGCAGTCACATGTCATCTACTGTTCCTTTGGAATACCGAATGTACACCTTTATGGCCACTGTATTACCAGATGATGGTTGATGCAGTCTAAGCAGCCCCGGGAAACAGTGAGTAATATGAGCTCACGGTCTAAGAAAAGGAGTCTGGGTATAGCTATTGCAACAATGAACTATATGACTTGATCATGTCGCAATCCTTCGAGGAATGTCCATCACATCATTCTCCAATGATATGACCCCATTGTCAATTGGCATAAATGCCCATGATCTTGAAACCCAGATCATCCTCATGACCAACAAACTAGTATGAATAGAGGCTACTAGGTACTTGGTTGTTTCATACCACACATGTACCAATATTTATACTTGGCACAATTATAGCACAATATGAAACTATTATAAACTAATTGAGATATGACAATAAAAACCTATTTATTATTTGCCTCTAGGGCATATCTCCTTCATTGGGGGACACAAGAGACTTCTTGTATCTTGATTGTAGGGTTGCTTGAGAGGGATACCTTTGACCACTTCCTCCCTGAGTTCGATAAACCTTTGGTAATCCACTTAAGGGAAACTTGTTGTTGTTCTACAAACCTCTACACTTGGAGGCCCAACAACTATCTACAAGAATAGAAGTGCATAGACATCAAGCTATTTTCTGGCGCCGTTGTCGGGGAGGTAAGGTAAAAGGTACTCACATCCTCTGGCTACTAAGCTATCTTCTAGTACTATTGCTGGTGTGTGAGTGCTCGAAGTTATTTAGTTTATATTCTGCAATTATATCTTTTTGTTTCTTGTTTTTATTTTCACTAGTTAGGCTTAATGGAAAACAAAAAAAATAGAGAGCTTTATAGTATTTATCTTGAGTTAGGACATGAAGTGTTTGAAGAAAAAATTAAAAAACCTATGGAACTTTATTTGCATGCTAATAACAATGTTATTAGTATGAATTCTTTGAACACCATTATTGCTAATGCTATGGAAAAGTCTAAGCTTGGGGAAGCTGGTTTTGATGAGCATGATATTTTTAGTCCGCCAAGCACGGAGGAGAAAATTTACTTTGATGATACTATACCTCCAATATATGATGATTACAATGATGAATATGATATTTTCAGTCCACCTACTATTGAGGAGAAAATTAATTATGATTACAATATGCCTCCTATATTTGATGATTATGGTGATGAGAATAATAATGATAGCTATTTTGTTGAATTTGCTCCCACTACAATTAATAAGAATAACTATGCTTATGTGGAGAGTAATAATGATTATATGCATGTGGCTCATGATAAGAATGTTTTATGTGATAGTTATATTGTTAATTTTATTCATGATGCTCCTTAAAGTTATTATGAGAGAGGGAAACATGGTTTTATGTATCTCATCAATATTAAGTTTCCCCTCTTTATGTTGAAAGTCTTGAGGTTGCACTTGTTTTGCTTTACTATGCTTATTGCTTTGTGCTTTCATGACTTGTTTATTTACAAGATTCCTATGCATAGGAAGTGGGTTAGACTTAAATGTGATTTGAATTTGCTTCTTGATGCTCTCTTTTACTTCAATTCATATTTCCTATGTGGGCATCTTCTCAAACTATCATGCCTAACTTAAAGGCGTTAAAGAAAAGTACTTCTTGGGAGATAACCCAATAGTTTTCTTGAGTCTTCGAAGTTATTACTTCTGTAATAACCTCTCCTTATCCTTTTTTTATTTGATTTTCGTGCCAAGAATAACCTCTAATGAGAGGGAAGTGAGATTTAGGGAAGTGTTGTCCCGAAACAAATTTTTGTGCTTCACTGTAAAAATTCGTGAAAAATCTCTGTATGTCGCATTTAGCTGTAATTATCTTAATAAATCCCCCAAGTTGTTAGCTAATTTGTTAGTTCAACACTTTATGATTTGAGCAACATAAGGTCTTCGAAAAAATCAGTTTTCACCTCCTGGTCTGTTTTGACAGATTTCTGCCATTATTTGCATTTGCCTCTTTATCGATTTCTTTTTGGGTTCTTTTTGGTGAATTGAGATTTTTGAGGGAATTGCTACAGTAGCTTGTGTTTTTAATGAAAGTTTTGCTGTTTTAAAACTAAACCCCAAAGGTTTATTATCTTTTGAATGCACTAATGTTGCTAATGAAGATTGTGTGAAGTTTTGTATGAAGGAAATTTTCAGGTGTAGGGAAAGAATGATGTAATGAGATGAAGAATGGACAAAATCTCAAGCTTGCGGATGCCACCCCATGTCACCCCAAGAAATATTCAAGAGGTACAAGCGTCAAATCTTGGGGATGCTCAAGGCATCCCCTTCTTCATTAATAAAAATCTCAGGTTTCTTCCAAACACTTCGTTTTTATTGTTTCATGCACTGTTGTGTTCTTCTTGGAGCGTCTTTGTTTTTGTTTTTAGTTTTTTTTGCTTAGTTTGCTTGAATAAATTGGTTGGACCCCCTCATTCATGCATTAGTTTTCAAATAAAGTTGATTTGGATGGGAAAAGAGTAGGAAAGTTCATGCTTAAGTGGTATAAAAGAAGCTTGTTTTTGACTATGACTTAGACTTTATCATGTCATGCTTGATATTGTTTTGGCTTTATGCTTAGTGATTTTTGCTATAGCATGACATGTTATAAACAATTGAGATTTCTTAATGTTCCTTGAAAGAATCATGCGTTGTTTTAGCATATTAAAAGCATAATATTGTGGTATTCTCCTTTAAATGCTTTATTTGGGTTGACTTGGCGCATGCTCACACCATGTTAAGACTATACCAAGTCACCATAGCCTCTATGATCATTTAGTTTTTGACTTGTAATATCACTTTATGCTTTAATTAATAATGTTTTGTCGCTTTGCATGATTATGGCCATTATTGCTCTCTTAGTTGGTCGCTCCCAGTCTTTTGCTAGCCTCCATACCAAGTATGAGTTCCACTCATGCATCCAACTCCAAATAAAACCAAGTTATTCCAAAGAGTCTGCCATACCTACCTATTAGCATTTGGTATACCAAGTATATTCATGTTTTTATCTACCTTCCGAATT
This sequence comes from Avena insularis, assembly GCA_023614405.1. Classification (NCBI taxonomy): domain Eukaryota; kingdom Viridiplantae; phylum Streptophyta; class Magnoliopsida; order Poales; family Poaceae; genus Avena; species Avena insularis. Next base: position 240,227,054 of record CM042694.1, on the reverse strand, counting down.
AAACTTGTTATGTGAAAATTAGTGATTAAAGCTCTCACGAACTTGATCGCACACTTTACTTTTCTTACCCCTAATAAAATTGAACCATTGTGTCATCTATGTTGTATATGCTTGCACTTATACGTTGGGATTAGCAGAATCATGTTGTCCCGGGGAACGCTTTCAACATTGCACTTGTACATTGTACCCAGTTGATATCATGCTCTTTTGTTTATGGATGTCGTCAGTGTGAAATGAAAGGGGAGATTGTAAGTCCATAGAGTTATGTATGTGTGTTAGATAAACGCCTAGGCCGCTAGCCTAAGCCATGCCTCATCATGGTGGAAACTTGCAGCATCACCATAGTGAGCAATCTATGAAGCATTCTTATTATAAAAAAGAGATTGAGATTGAGAAAAAGAAAAAAAAGATGTGAAAAGAGGAAAGAGAGAAAAAGGCACCATTTTCCTATGGTAAATAAGAAGATTGCTGAGATGCTCATTGTCTGCTTGCCATGTCATTTTGATTATGGGATAGCTCCTGTATCATGTGCAAGGGGTACCCCGTTGGCGGTTCTCTATGATACATATGTACTTACTATGACAAGAACTTACCGGTAACTAAACTTGAGTAGCATGAGGAGCAGCCCTTGTATTCAAGGGACATGAGATTGCCAACTTATACTTTGTCAAGCATATACTCCATAGTTTGTTCACTTCAACCTTAATCACTTCAAGATGCTTATGATAGGGGCAATGAGAGCTGAAAGCTAATAACTACCATAATTTTTGGAAGCTCTTTATGAAACTTGAATCCCTGCTTCCTTCTATGAAGTCCTTTCTTTTACTTTTATGTTGAGTCTCCATCTTCTATCCTTAGGCACCAATTAAAAGAGCATAGTTGTCATTCTTAGTTTAATGTGCATTGTACCAAGACTTGTTAATTGATGCATAACTTTGATATTGCTTGTTCTTAAACTAATTGTATCTAGTCACCCTTATGAACTTTGAAGGTGTCCTATGCATTTATGTTTTGCTACACTGTGAGGGACAAGCTGAATACCATTCTCATTATGTTTTATTTATGTGAAACAAACAAACGTCTTTCAAAGCATTGTTATTCATGAATCTTTTGTTTGTACCTTTTCATGTTACAACATAGTTGCTATGTCTTATTGTTAGAACTTCATCTTTCATGCTCATGTTTAGAGTACTTTGATCCGAGATTTCAATGCTTGCAAATGGTTTGATCTTGATTGCCCTAGAGACAAATAGTAGTAAGGACTATTATCATATTTCATATAGTTTATGATTAAGTTTTGTATCATGCTATAACTGTATTGAGTGGAAACATCAATACACGTGTGATATACAAACAACCAGGGGTTCCCAGTGAAACTCTAGTCACTGTTTCATTGGTCAACAGATGATCATGTTTCCTGATCATGTGGCATTTATGCCAGTTGGAAATGGAGTAATCTCATTCCGAGAATGAGATGATGAACCAATACCCAACCTAAACATCGTGACCTGATCATGTCACGAAGTTCAAGTTATGATGATTAGAAATGGATCCTCGTAGACTATTCCTTAGACCGTGAGGCTATATCAATCACTGTCTCTCGAGAGTGCTTAGATAGCATCAAGCGCCACTTGGTAATACAGTGGTTATAAAGGTGTGTTCAGGTACTCGGAGGAAACTGTAGAGGCAATATATGTTAAGAGCGGGATTTGTCCGTCCATGTGACGGGAAGATACTCAAGGGCCCACTCGGAGAAGTTATATCCAATAGCTGCGCAGCGTGTGATTTGATCACGGGGATATCACTTGTCGGAATGAGTTAAGTAGTGTTGTTCATTAACGAGATTGAACACGACATGGTGATGTCATTGATCTGATCTCGGGCAATGCAAGTATCGAGAGACAAAGGGAATAAGACATGATTGTCCCGGTTCAAACGACGAAAGATCTTCATGGAACGCACAGGGGTCACATGGCCATCTAGGTCCCTCTGTCGATCATTGGTGCGGGAGTGTCCCGACCATGTCTAGAGTGTTCCCGAACCGTGGGGTACCACGCTTAAGGGCTTGATGATGCTTAGAGAGTGTTTATAGGATCGGTAGAATCACCGAAGAATAGTAGAGAGAAAACAAGAAGGGTTTCGGTAAGTCCGGAGGATGTCCGGAGTGGAGGTGGAAGTGTTACATAGCCACGAAGGTTGAATAATATATGAATGAATGTTAAATATTTATTTAATCATTTATTCATAATTATTTAATAAAGAGAAAAATCAATTTAAATGGTCAAAGGCTTAATGGGCCAATTCCCGGAGGGGAGAGGGCTCATTAGGGAAAGGAGAGAGGGAGAAGGGGCCAAGGGGGTGGCCTGTGCCCTAGTGAGCCACCCCCCTCCCTGCACGGGGCCAGTGGGGGTGGCCGGCGGTGCCACCCCTCCCCCCTCCTCTCCTTTAGTCCCACCCTAGGACTTTGAGGGAGGTAGTACCTCCCCTCCCCCTATATATAGTGGGGGTATTTCGCAAAATAAAATACACCAATAATCAATAATGGTCTTCTCACTTTTGGGAGGACCTCTAATTGATATTTTCTCTCTCCCCCTCTCTCTCACGTGACCGTGGTCCCAAGTCTGGACTGCGCGAACGAGAGACATCTTCACCACGGAGCACAGTCGTGCTGCGGGATTCGGATCTGGGAGCTCTACTTCCGCAACTGTTGCTGGATCGGGGAAGCGGGAGTCATCGTCAGGCGCCAGACATGTGTAACTCCCCGCGAGGTGCCATCCTTGAGGCACTCAAGTCGTTGGAGCCAAAGGAGCGCGAGGACTTCATCATGACCTTGAGGTCGGCTTCGGCTCGTCTACATCAACCACGCTCTCCTGAGCGTTGACAACGCTTTTCGGTCTTCAAGGGTAAGTTTGCGAAAAGCCCCTCCCGTTACTGTATTACTAATAGATAGGTCCTCACAGCTTCAGAGGTTCAGGGGCGTAGGATAAAATTTATTGTTTTCATACGCGGAACCCCAACAGTGGTATTAGAGCTAGATCTATTTGTAGTAATGCTAGTACGGGTAGAACACATGAGATGTAGCATGTGGGCGTTGATCTTTTAGTTGTTACCCTCCCACGTGCACTTGTGTATACCGCAGTAATGCTTGATGAAGTGGCCCCCAACCGACTTTACGCGTTCATTCACGAGACTGGTCCACGCTTGACATACGGCTTGTACCGTATAAAGTGGCTTAGGGGGGTGTCTGTCTCTCTCGCATTAGTTGGTATACCATTTGCAACGGAGGGCCCCGAAAGGGGTGTAGTAGAGACAACTACTTGATCAGCGTTGTGCTAAAAGTTCATAGGTAAGAACGTTTCTTGTGTGAAATCCCATTCAGCCACGTAAAACATGCAAAGATAAAGTAGAGGCGTCTAACTTTGTTTTGCAGGGGGCGTTGCTTTGTGATATGGTTGTGGCAAAGGTAAAGTTATTACCTTGTGTTACGTAGTAGTAGATAGTCACGAAGGTGACAGACTACCATGCCGGAATGACATCGGTACCCTGGTGTCTGGCGCTGAACTCGGCGCCGAATCGATGACGATTTAATGGAGATCAGGACGTGAAGGACCATATCACATCGCATTTACATTCAATGTTATTGTTTGTATATCTTATTATGTGCTAGTATTAGATACTCGACGGTAGCCTAATAAGATGATCCCTATTAAAATTACCAACAATTGTGTTCCCCCTTAGTGTGCATCACCAAGAAAGTTCTTTGGTATGAGGCGATCCATGGTACAAGCATGGGTGTCAGACATATCTACATTCGCATGCAGTGGGTGTAAGCCATGTTGCACAACGAATACACTAAGGTTGAGTTGGCGAGCCTAGCATGTGCAGACATGGCCTCGGAACACGGATGGTCGAAAGATCGAGCACAAGTCGCATGAATGATGTGATCGACGTTTAGCGTCCACCCTTGAACCCACATTGATGGTCGTGACGATCGGGGGAGATGTGGCTGATAGGGGTCGTGTTATCACTAGGAACCCTTATGGGGATAGTTGTTTCTGAGTGGAGTTATTATTACCTCATTTAATTATAAACTTAGTCTAAATTCCTTTTGCAATTATAAATGTAGAAAATGGTTCTCCCTGAGATTACCTTCCCTATTGACGATTGGTTAAAAGGAGAAAAACTCAAGTTAGATGGATCCAACTTCTCTACATGGGTCACGCGCCTTTTAGATCTCCTTGGTGAGAACAAAGTGGCTGACTACATGATCTACGAGATGTACTTGGATCCACCCTATTCTCATGAGACCCAGGAGCAGCGGGATCTCCGCAGTCGTCGTGTGATGGCCACATTCATATCAGTGACGATGCGCCTCGAGATGGAGGATGGCATGTGGCCAATGGTGGGAAGTCTTAATCCCCGAATGGTCATGGCACATCTGAGATCACATTTCATGGAACAAGTGCGCATGTGGGAATATGAGCTGATGGGGGACTTCCTCTCCATAAAGATGGAGGTGGGCTCCTCACTGGACGAGCACTTATTGAGCATGTACGATGCATACATGAGTCTGGCATACTACATGGACAACTGGTTCACAAGCTCTTTTGCAATGGGAGTTGTGCTGCGGTCGCTACCACCAAGCTTCCAAGCACAAGTCAGGATTTGCATTATGAGAGGCGACACGGAAACACTGGATTTCCACGAGTCCATATCACATTTCAGAGGTGTGGTGGTTGAACCCGGTGTCGCTGGGGTCATCAATAACAAAGGTATATATTTGATATACAATTTTATAAATGTTATAATCTTGCAAACACATTTGCAGTGTTAAGTATATTTGATACTTGTTCTGTTTTGTTGAAAACAGGTCCTTCTGCATGAGAGGTGCTTGCTAGAGAGGAGGTGACGTTGTGTGTTGATGGCGAGCATGATGATGATGGCTGACAACACTCTCCCTCAAAATTTATCATTTAGTTTGTGTTTTAGGATGATTATTGTAATCAAGAGATTGTGAACTTCTTTAGTGTGTCTCACACTTTGTGAGACGGTTATTCATATGAGTTTTTAACAAACAGTTGTTCTACTTTTATGAATGATTTCTATTTGTGTTCATATGTTGTTTGATTACTTGTGAATTATCCTTGTTGTTTGAAACTAATTGATAATGCATGAACATTTGTAAAATATTAAAATGCCTTAAATTACCCAGCTTAAATGATATTTCATTATGGAATGAAAACCATTCTTTAAATTCAAAGTTATGTGATAATATGTGAAAGTCATTCGATTTCTTGTCACATATAAATCATGCCTAAGTTCGGCAAAACAACTTGAACACCGTGTATTGCTTGAATACAAAGTGTTTAATGAATTGTTGAAAATAAATACATATTCGATGTATTGTGTTTTAACGAAAAATGGTAATTATCATTATATGATTGTTTAAATGTGTAAATAAGTTTACCAAAGGAAACATAAGTATGAAACTATTTGATTTGATCAAAGTGTTTCATCAATAAAGGGTATAAATATAAAAGGGAATCTAATTACTATGATTTGATCAATAGTAATGAAATTCGACTTTATAAAGAATGGCATAAAAGTAACTGTGAAATGCAAAGCGTTTTGAAACGTCAAAATGCAAAGCATCACAATGTGATATTAGATATCAAAGTAGGTAAATAGATGGCACCAAATAAATCATTGTAGTGTAGATGTAGAGACCATTAGTTAGAAATAGTTAGCACTCAATTAGAATGTAGTGAACCATTTGAATTCGTGAAAGAGGCTCCATATCTATGGATCGTCGTGAAAGTTTTGGGGTTATTCGATATAACCAAAACAATAGCGAATAAGTCCTTGTAGAGTATTCATTGGAAACTTTGAATACGAAATCCATAGCTAAAACCAAAAGGAAAGCAAAACTTGCACTGCTTGGATTTTGGTGCATTCTTGAGAAAGCTCACTTTAGTGATATTTCTCGATTATGGAGCAAATGGAAGATAGTGAAAAACACGATGAGGATTTATATCCCTGCATCAGAGTGTTGAGAAGCGCAACGGACAACGTTCATGAACGATTCTCTGCACAGAAGGAAAGAATCAATGATATTGATCATTGTGTTTCCCCACTAGTGTTTTCACTACATGAAGTAGGATTCGAAATGTAATCCATATCTTGTATGGAGACATTTGTGAATCATTTGTCATGATTCTTGGAATATGACATACCTACGAACTACTAAGGAAATAATGGTAAAATAGAATTATGAGAAATCCTAAAAGCAAAATTCCCTTGAGATTAGAAAGCAATTTGTTGCTGAATCTCACAAGTAAAAGGGGTTACTTGAATTTTCCCAAATGACTGCAAAGCCATAGTGGAAAAGGGGGTGAATAACAAAAGCACAATTTTTCAAGTACTGGACGAATTCAAATGAATTTGATTCAAGTGTGCTAAATGTCTAGAGGATTTAAAACTAGTAACAGTACTAGTATCTCATAGTAAATCTCCAAGTTTGATATTTGATCAAAGGATTTTGAAGTTATTCAAAATAGTGAGTGGATGTGCAATTTGCATGAAATTGAGTGGGAGCTATGAAAGTCTTCCTAAAACAATATGTGATTGACATATTTTTGAGTGCGAGCTTATAGGAGCAATTCTTAAGTGTGTTAAGAATAAAAGTGCAAACACCAATAAATAATGATTTATGAGGTGTATAAGTTGATAATAGGTGTATTATGAGATTATGTAGTATTCCTTAAGGGATTCTAAAAAGGGTTTCACATAGAAGTTAATTAAGGAACTGGTCCTTAATAACTCAAATTAGGAATAGTATTAAGTTGAACATCAATAGTTGAAAGAAAGAAAAGGATGATCGGCATCCACTATGTTGAGACATAGGTTCTATCTTAGTAAACCATGATGATAACTTAGCATAATATGTGATCCAAATAAGGAACGTTTGAAAGTGATTAAGTTCGAATCACAGAATGTTGAGCTAAGTTTGTCCGCGGTATCTAATAGAGAACTGCAGACATGTTTTCCAAATCCATAAAGGATAACATATCTTAAAACATAAAGGGTTATGTTATAAGGGAATATGTTGGAATCTCCTGTAAATACCGATTAAAGTCAAGTAGGAAGCAAGGTGAACAAAACATCGAAAGTTGCACAGAGTGCACTGGTGTTTTGATGAATACATTTATAATAATAGATAAGGATACCATCTAAAGTGTTGTATAATGTTATGGTGGGGCTAGTTCGCTTTTAACGTAGAATGATGTGTCCTAGGGCATTGTGCCCATGAGAAAGCCCTCGAGGTTGATCTAAAGTCACTATAGGCTCCTGGAATCAGGCCTCGTTCTGCTGCCATAGCGACGATGCATACACACAGATGCTATCATGCGATGATAAAGTATTAATGTCAATAAAGGTGACATTAGTAAAGTTGCAAAGGATTTGGGACTGTAAAGTACAGACCCAAGACTCAACCTCTTCCATGAGCAAGCATGTTCAGGGTATCGGATATATGGTGCCAATAATTGAGAACAAATGCAGCTAGTGTATTTGTACTCTAGTGCAAGTGGGAGACTGTTGGAAATATGCCCTAGAGACAAATAGTAGTAAGGACTATTATCATATTTCATATAGTTTATGATTAAGTTTTGTATCATGCTATAACTGTATTGAGTGGAAACATCAATACACGTGTGATATACAAACAACTAGGGGTTCCCAGTGAAACTCTAGTCACTGTTTCATTGGTCAATAGATGATCATGTTTCCTAATCATGTGGCATTTGTGCCAGTTGGAAATGGAGTCATCTCATTCCGAGAATGAGATGATGAACCAATACCCAACCTAAACATCGTGACCCGATCATGTCACGAAGTTCAAGTTATGATGATTAGAAATGGATCCTCGTAGACTATTCCTTAGACCGTGAGGCTATATCAATCATTGTCTCCTGAGAGTGCTTAGATAGCATCAAGCACCACTTGGTAATATAGTGGTTATAAAGGTGTGTTCAGGTACTCGGAGGAAACCGTAGAGGCAATATGTGTCAAGAGCGGTATTTGTCCGTCCATGTGACGGGAAGGTACTCAAGGGCCCACTCGGAGAAGTTATATCCAATAGCTGCGCAGCGTGTGATTTGATCACGGGGATATCACTTGTCGGAACAAGTTAAGTAGAGTTGTTCTGTAACGAGATTGAACACGTCATGGTGATGTCATTGATCAGATCTCGGGCAATGCAAGTATCAAGAGACAAAGGGAATAAGACACGACTGTCCCGGTTCAAACGACAAAAGATCTTCGTGGAACGCACAGGGGTCACATGGCCATCCAGGTCCCTTTGTCGATCATTGGTGCGGGAGTGTCCCGACCATGTCTGGAGTGTTCCCGAACCATGGGGTATCACGCTTAAGGGCTTGATGATGCTTAGAGAGTGTTTATAGGATCGGTAGAATCATCAAAGAATAGTAGAGAGAAAACTAGAAGGGTTTCGATAAGTCCGGAGGATGTCCGGAGTGGAGGTGGAAGTGTTCCATAGCCACGGAGGTTGAATAATATATGAATGAATGTTAATATTGATTTAATCATTTATTCATAATTACTTAATAAAGAGAAAAATCAATTTAAATGGTCAAAGGATTAGTGGGCCAATTCCTGGAGGGGAGAGGGCCCATTAGGGAAAGGAGAGAGGGAGAAGGGGCCAAGGGGGTGGCTGTCCACACTTTGGAGTACTTTTCATATGATTTCTTGGGCTAACCTATTAACAAGAGCCATAGTGCCAGCTGCCTAATTTTTGCTGTTTTTGGTTCCAGGAAAGTCAGAAAATGAATATTCTCGGAATTGGGCGGGACAAAAGCCAAAGTCAGTTTTTTACCGAGGGACACCTAGAGCCATAATACGAGACGGAGAGGGGCTGGGGCCCGGCCACACCACCTGGCCACGTGGCCCATCCTGGCCCGCGCCAAGGGGTGGTCTGGCCAAACCAGGCACCCCCTCGGCCTCTCCTTCCACCTATATATTGCCTCTGATACGGAAACCCTAAGTACACGATCAAAATTCCACGAGCAGTGCATGTCAGCCCGTCATCTCCATCCCTAGATCGGGAGGATCTGAAGCTCTTCCGGCACCACTGAGAGAGAATTCACCACAGGCCTTCTTCATCATCATGCAAGCCTCCGATGTGATGCGTGAGTAGTTCATCTCTTGACTACGGGTCCATGTAGTAGCTAGATGGCCGATTCTCCTCCTTTGTGCTATCATGTCTAGATCTTGTGAGCTCCGTTCATGATCAAGATCATCTATTTGTAATTCTGCATGGTGTGTTTGCGGGGATCCGATGGATATTGAGATGCTATTTCAGATTGATTATTGAATCTATCATGTCTTTGTTATTTGTGATCTTGCATTCTTTCTATTGTAAGTAGCTAGCTTGGCCAAGTAGATGCTAGCAACTCCAAGAGTTAGTACTTATGCTCGATAGTGGGTTCATGCTTCTGGTAATCTAGGGAAGTGATAGAAATCTCTAAGGTACTAGATGTGTTGTTGCTACTAGGGAGAAAACAACAATCCTTTGTTCATAGAACAATCGTATTGTTTACTTTACACGCAATTCATAATGCAATTATCCATTACTTGCAACTTAATACTGGAGGGGGTTCGGATGATAACCTGAAGGTGGATTATTAGTCATAGATACAGTTGGATGGCGGTATATGTATAATGTTGTAATGCACAATCGAATCTCAAAGGAGTCAAGATGAGTAGTATATGCTTGTATGCTTTCTCGATGTTTGTCAATTGCCCCGCTGTAATTTGTTCATCCAACATGTCATCTATCTTAAGGAGAGTCACCTCTAGTGAATTATGGACCCCGGTCCTTTATTTTACTATCAATCTACAATTAACCATTTACTGCTTTGTGTTTACTTTCTGCAAACTATTACTTTCATCTACTCGATACGTTTAATCCTTTGTTTTCAGCAAAACTGGTGAGATTGACAACCTCATCGCAAGTTGGGGACAGAGTTCTATGGTTGTGTTGTGCAGGTCTCCATGTTGCTGCTGGCACCGGTAGTGCGCCCTGCCAAAGTTCAGCTAGCTACACCTTTGGGGTGTTTCCTTGCTCCTACTAGATTGATAACCTTGGTTTCATAACAGAGGGAAAACTTACTGTTGTGCTCATTATACCTTCCTCTTGGGGTTCCCCAACGAGCTCGTTAATACACGAGTCAGCAAGTACTTTTTCTGGCGCTATTGTCGGGGAGTCAAGGACATCTTCACAAGGGGAGACCCTCATAACCAATCTCTTTACTTTGTTGTTTTTGTTTTGCTTAGTTTACTTTTGTTTTGTTTGCTTGTTTTTTATCAAAAACACACACAAAAATTAGTTTTACAAGTTTGCTTTATTTATTAAAAACACACAAAAAAATTAAGTCTTTCTATAGTTGTTACCTCTTTCTTAGCGCACCATGTTGATCCCTAAATTCACCTAGAAAGACCTTTCAATAGGCAGTGGTTCTATAATTGGAAAAGATAATATTGAAGAATTCTTTAATCATGTTAGTAAACATGAGGATATTGAGGATAGACCCCTTGCAGAACTAGCTCCAAATTATGAAATTGCTGGAGCTTCTTTAGTTCACATGTTGGAAGCTAGGTTTGTTAACCTTAACCCCTTAATGCAAGTAATGTTTCTTAAACTTAAAGAAATTGAGGACCCTGAAAAGAGGGAGTTTATTCTAGAAACTTTGCTTAAGGAATTCTATGATGTTGCCAAGGAAGCTAGAAAAGTCTATGAACGTTTCAATATGCTAGGCTCATGTGTAGATGTTGTTGGTACACGAGAAAAGATGAAGAAAACTGAACCTAATGGGAAGGAAATTAAGATACCAATACCTTTTAAACTTGTAGCAATGCATGAAGCCATAGAAAAGAATCTCGATTGGCTTGTTCCTGAAAACACGTTTGATGAAAATAGTGAACCTAAGAGCGTTGAGAGAGGATCCTCTAGAACTTATTTGGATGAGATACCTTGCCTTGTTGAAGATATTTCTGGTATTAATCTTAATGCTTCTTCATTTGAGAACACTTGATTCTTTTTCTTGCTTCTTATGCCTAACTTAAAGGCGTTAAAGAAAAGTACTTATTGGGAGATAACCCAAAAGTTTTAGATGAGTCTTGGAAGTTATTACTTCAGTAATAACCGCTCCTTATCCTTTTTATTTGCTTTTTGAGCCAAGAGTAACCTCTAATGAGAGAGAAGTAATTATTGGGAAAGTTGCTGTCCCGAAACAGATTTCTGTGCTTCACCGTAAACATTCGTGTAAAATCTCTGTATGTCCTTTTGAGGCGTGAATTTTTGTTCTTCTGCCCCAGGTTGTTATCTAACTTTCGTTAGTTCAACACTTTTTGATTTGAGCAACAGAAGGTCTTCAAAAAAATCATCTTTACCTGCTGGTCTGTTTTGACAGATTTCTGCCATTTTCTGCATTTGCTTCTTGTTGGTTCCTTTTTGAGTTCTTTTGGGGAATTGAGCTTTTTGAGGTAAGTGCTACAGTAGCTAGTGTTTTAATGGAAGTTTTATTGGTGTTTGAACTGAACCTAAAAGACTTATTATCTTGAATGCACTAATGTTGCTAATAAAGATTGTGTGAAGTTTTGTATGAAGGAAAAATTTCAGGTGTATGGACGGAATGAGTAATGAGATGAAGGATGGGCTAAAGCTCAAGCTTGGGGATTCCATGCGTGTCACCCCAAGAAATATCCAAGAAATAGAAGCATCAAAGCTTGGGATGCCCAAGGCATCCCCTTCTTCATCAATAATAATCTCAGGTTTCTTCCAAACACTTCATTTTTATTGTTTCATGCATAGTTGTGTTGTTCTTGGAGCGTCTTCTTTTTCGTTTTTGTTTTGGTTTTTCGTTTTCTTTGGTTTGCTTAGTTTTCTGAATAAATTGGTTGGACCCCCTCTTTCATGCATTGGTTTTCAAATAGTTTGGTTTGGGTTGGAAAAGAGTAGGAAAGTTCATGCTTAAGTGGTAAAGGGAGCTTGTTTTTGACTGTGGCCTATGCTTTGTCATGCCATGCTTGATATTGTTTTGGCTTTATGCTTAGTATTCTTTGTTGTAGCATGACTTGTTATAAACAATTGAGATTGCTGAATGCGTCTTGGAAGGATCATGCGTTGTTTTAGCATATTAAAGCATAGTATTGTGGTATTCTCCTTTGATGCTTTATTTGGGTTGACTTGGCGCATGCTCACATCATGTTATGACTATCCAAAGTCACCATAGCCTTTATGATCCTTTAGTTTTCAACTTGTAGTATCACTTTATGCTTTGATCAATGATGTTTTGTCGCTCTGCATGATTATGGCCATTATTGCTCTCTTAGTTTGTCGCTCCCTGTATTTTGCTAGCCTCCACCACCAAGTATGAGTTCCACTCATGCATCCAACTCCTTAAACCAAGTTATTCCAAAGAGTCCACCATACCTACCTACTAGCATATGCTACTCCAAGTATATTCATGTTTTTGTTTACCTTCCGAATTAAACTTGTTATGAGAAAACTAGTGATTAAAGCTCCACGAACTTGATGGCACACTTTACTATTTTGCATTTAATAAACCTAAACTATTGCGTCCATCTTCGTTGCGTATATGCTTGTGCTTTATAAGTTGAAGTTAGCAGAACCATGTATCATGGGGAACGCTTTCAACATTCACTTGTACTTTGTACCCCGTTGATATCATGTTCTTTTGCTATGGCGACTCCACCTCACATTTTACCTGCAAAGAGACTACGTCTCCTGGGCCACCCGGATCATCTCCACGATGACAAAATTCGGATGTCGCGCTTACAGCGTGAAGATAAGACCTGAATAAGGCCTGGCAACGCATCTGCTGCGCACTACCAGAAACACATCCGTGCCTGCAGGTACGATGAATAAGCCTTGACGGACGCGTCAAGTGCTCACACTTATACATTGGGATTCGAACTCTATAAGGCCTCTGCAGCCTGAGTCGAATTACACCAGCTATTTTCGAATTCGAGTCCGGGGACTCGAGTTTGAGTAGGTAGCGTTGTTTTTGCCCTGGAGCAATTAACTGGTCCCGATCCATCGAGCGCACCAGGCACGTTTACCATCATCCCTATGAGCTACTATAAATTCGACTGGCCCGATGAACTTCCGGGTGAAGTGCTTTGCACTCGACACAATTGTCGACTCCGACATCCTAATGCAAAGATCAAGGCTTCTGAGTCTCCATCCGAATCTATGATTCACATGGACACTCGGGGGCTACTGAGATGGGTATGCCCAATAGGCACTCGACTATAGCCTACCTGGTGCGGCTCGACGGAAGGCCCACTCGACGAATTGCCAAGGTCCATGACGCCTATGACGGTTCAAGTGATATGAAGCCCATATGGACACGGACTCCCAAACGCACAAGACAAGGAAAGCTCAAGACTAGAGTTCTAATCCAACTTGTAACCAACTCGTATTGGTACCTGAGACCTAGCCTCCCCATATATAAAGGCTAGGAGGGTCCAACGAGAAGGCAATCTCTCAATCGCAACTCCCACAATAGATCTAGACAAAACCCGTAGCATACACATACGCTAGATCCAATCTGCGCATCCACCGCCATCGGCGACATTGTAATCCTTCAGATCCTTCATCAATCAAGAGCAGACAAGCAGGAGTAGGGTCCTCTACGAAGCCCGAACCTAGGTAAACATCGTGTCTCCCTATGTGCTTGTTTGCTAGCCGATCGAGACTTCCAGCGCTCCCTCCTTCTCCAAAACCCAAGTTTATAACAATGGGCATTGATGAGTCAAACCCTCGTCAATTGGCGCCGTCTGTGGGAGCTGGGCACGCTGATGTCGCGATCTCGACGGCTCCATCAACCATGGCGATCTACGACTCGCCGATCTCAGGAGATCAACATCTACTCTAGTCTCGCACAAAACGGGAAGAAATCTATGCCACGTGCTCGCGGGATCTACATCGTCGCCATCCTCGAGTGCAGCTGATCCGATCTACAAGATTGAGGGTTTCAATATATTTGGCGGCGACTGAAACCGAGGTCAAGGCCGTATGCTATGGACGTAGACTTCGAAGCAAAAGGACCAGGTCAAGACGATGTCAAAAGCAACCTGGATTTATCTCCTATTTCTCCTGTTCCAGAAAGGCATGACATGGACGTGCAAGCTTAAATTGCTGCCGGCAGATCAAATCCCGAGGAGAATACTTTTCGTACAAACATGATTGTAATCCAAATCGATCTGGAAGCAGCCAGGCTTGTAGTCAGCAGAGAGCGCGGGGACTTGATGGCAGCTAGTTTGTCACGCGATTCGTTAGTCGCGTCTTCCTCATCAAATTTGACAAGGGGTCTAGCTAGCTACTACGTACGATCAGCTCTGTAGCCATACATGCTTGTCTTCCTCATCAAATTTGACAAGGGGTCTAGCTAGCTACTACGTACGATCAGCTCTGTGGCCACACATGTATTAATCGCGGCAGGCGGTTCGATTTCGAAGAAAAAAATCAACTTGATGCATATATATACATGGAGGCCATGGACTCGCCGGGTGCTAGCACGACTTGCAAAACTACTCCACGTGGTGTTTTTTTGGATCAAAGATGCAGACGTAGTTCAGCCAGGCCATACATGCATCAGATTAGAAAAATACGAGAACAATCAGGTTGTATCCTACTCTGACCGTGGTCCGACTCCGACCGCCACGCGATTTAGACCATGGCTCGACTCCGTCAGCTTTGCGACTACCTATCCGTCATGACGACTCGCCACAGCGTCGGCTCTTTTCGGCTGGGACGACCCATTGCCGCCATCGGCTCCAACGACCTATTGTAGTCTTCGACTACGGCGATCTGCTACGATCTTCGGTTGCAACAAAGATTTGCCGCCATCGGTTTCGGCGACCTACTGTCACGTCAGTCACGAACGTCGTCTCGATTCCACCAAGCACCTCGACTCTACACTCGGGGGATCCTTCGGCTCCCACGACCCGTTATGGTCTTCGGATCTAGCGACTCGGGGGCTCCATCGACATCGGCGACCTGCCGCGGTCTTCGACTTCGACAACTTGATGCGTTCTTCAGCTCAGGTGACTCGAGGGCTCCCTCGGCTTCCATAACCGCGCGCCGCAACAATATTCGAATCGCGCGACCCGCTGGTCGACTTCCACGATAGCAACCTCTGCTGACATCATCTACGACGACCGGCTACAATCTTTGGTTGTGGCAAACTGCTGCCGCCATTGGCTTCGGCGATCCGCGGCCGCGTCGACTCCGGTCCAATGCATCGGCTCTCGAGCGCCGCCTCAACTACATCAACCACATCGAATCTATACTCGGGGGCTCCGTCGACTCCGCCGTGAGGCCGTTGCCGCCTTTGGCTATGATGACTCACTACGGTCTTCGACTCTGCTGACCTGTTGAGTCTTCGACTCCATCACGCGACCTGCTGCTGTCTTCCGCTTCACCAACCCGATGCGGTCTCCGACTGCTTTGCCCGTTACAATCTTCATATGCGGCAACTCGTCATCAACACATAATTTCGGTCCACCGCGTTGACTACGTCCGCCGTGTGACCCGCTACTGCAGCGACTCCTTCCGCTGCACGAATCGTCGGCCACGTTGACTTCGTCCACGGTTTTGACTCCATGTCCACCGCGTGACTCGCCGCTGAGTCGACTCCATCCATCTCGCGACTCCGTTGACCTCGACTACGCATCTATCGTGTCGAGTCCTTCAACCGCGTCGACTACCAATAAAGCTAAGTTCTCTACTTAGAGTTAATTTCTTTCTTACTTTAATCGCACTCGAAACACTCGGGGGTTGCGCCCTCTTCGAGTAAATTAATGTGCCGTCGACTATACGCACTCGAGCATCTCATACGCGACAGCACGAGTAGCTGATTCTGCCTGATCGTCGAATCCTTGAACTCCGAGTACCTCAGCAAGGTACTGAGACTAAGGGTAATCAGGCTAACGAAAAGGCCTAGCATGCAGTGTCGACTCGATTGGCACCAGAATCTTACTTTACGAGCCGACGGGAAAATATTCTGTACAAGATACAAGTACTTCACAATTCTTAATGTTTTATGCAGCCTACCAGGACATCGAATGCATCTAGCTATTCTATCGGGTCCTCTAACAGGAGTCGACAAAATAACTGGCTACGACATACACTTAAGGCCCGAGTCGAGTCCCTCCTCGGATGGTTACATCGCTTGATACTACACACATGCGATGTTGACCACGCACCCGGTAGAAGCGACTTCGTCCACTCCATCTGCATCATCGACTCCCTCGGCTAATCGCTGCATGACTTTGACTACATCATCGACTCTTGGCTCCTTATGCGTGAGACGCTCACTCGATGCACTTTCGGGTCAGTGGTTTCTCCTCGCGTGATTGTCGACTACATCTACAAGATACAATACTCGAGTCTCTGCCCGAGTCTACGACTCCACCAGACACTCGAGGCTACTCCAAACTGGAGTGCTGGTCGCGCATATACAAGATCCTCGAGTGACACGCTCTGAATCCTCACTCGAATCCACGATTCGACTAAGGACTCGGGGCCTACTCCCATAGGGAGCGCTGTCCGTGCACCTGAAAAAATTTGTGGAGATATCCAAGCATTATGAAAACCCTTCACTCGAATATATGATTCGATTGTGGGCTTCGGGTTACTCCTCGGGTTACTCCCATAGGGAGCGTTGAAAGCATATTCGACTGAAACAAGAAAAAGACGACAGTAGTCGCAAAATACTTATAGTCCCCACTCGAGTCTACGACTCGAATAGGCACTTGGGGGCTACTCCCATAGGGAGAGCTGGTCGCGCATCCTATGATTATTTTTCCTTGTACATCGTACTATGTGTCAATAACATCCACACTCAAATGCTATGGCGACTCCGCCTCACATTTTCCCTGCAAAGAGACTACGTCTCCTGGGCCACCCGAATCATCTCCGCGATGACAAAATTCGGATGCCGCGCTTACAGCGTGAAGATAAGACCTGAATAAGGCCTGGTAACGCATCTGATGCGCACTACTAGAAACATATCTGTGCCTGAAGGTACGATGAATAAGCCTTGACGGACGCGTCGGGTGCTCACACTTATACACTGGGATTCGAACTCTATAAGACCTTTGCGGCCTGAGTCGATATACGCCAGCAATTTCCGAATTCGAGTCCGGGGACTCGAGTTTGAGTAGGTAGCGTTGTTTTTGCCCTAGAGCAATTAACTGGTCCCGATCCATCAAGCGCACCAGGCACGTTTACCATCATCCCTATGAGCTACTATAAATTCGACTGACCCGATGAACTTCCGGGTGAAGTGCTTCGCACTCGACACAATTGTCGAATCCGACATCCTAATGCAAAGATCAAGACTTCTGAGTCTCCATCCGAATCTACGATTCACATGGACACTCGGGGGCTACTGACATGGGTATGCCCAATAGGCACTCGACTATAGCCTACCTGGTGTGGCTTGACAGAAGGCCCATTCGACGAATTGCCAAGGTCCATGACGCCTATGACGGTTCGAGTGATATGAAGCCCATATGGACACGGACTCCCAAACGCACAAGACAAGGAAATCTCAAGACTAGAGTTCTAATCCAACTTGTAACCAACTCGTATTGGTACCTGAGACCTAGCCTCCCCATATATAAAGGCTAGGAGGGTCCAACGAGAAGGCAATCTCTCAATCGCAACTCCCACAATAGATCTAGATAACACCCGTAGCATACACATACGCCAGATCCAATCTGCGCATCCACCGCCATCGGCGACATTGTAATCCTTCGGATCCTTCATCAATCAAGAGCAGACAAGCAGGAGTAGGGTCCTCTACGAGGCCTGAACCTGGGTAAACATCATGTCTCCCTGTGTGCTTGTTTGCTAGCCGATCGAGACTTCCAGCGCTCCCTCCTTCTCCAAAACCCAAGTCCATAACAATGGGCATTGATGAGTTAAACCCTCGTCAGTATGTGTGTTAGAGAAACGCCTGGGCCGCTAGCCTAAGCCATGCCTGATCATGGTGGAAACTTGCAGCATCACCATAATGAGCACTCTATGAAGCATCCTCAATAAAAACCTATGCAAATAGCAAATAAAAAGATCACTGAGATGCTCATTGTCTGCTTGCCTTGTCATTTTGATTATGGGATAGCTCCTGTATCATGTGCAAGGGGTACCCCGTTGGTGGTTCTTTATGATACATATGTACTTACAATGACAAGAGCTTACTTGTGAATAAAGTTGAGTAGCATGAGGTTCGGTCTTCGTAAGTAAGGGGCATGAGACTTCGGTTTATAACTTGTCAAGCATATCCTCTTAGTTGTGTCACTTTAACCTTAATCACCTTCAAGATTCTTATGATAGGGGCAATGAGATTTGAAAGCTATTAAGTACCATAATTTTTGGAAGCTCTTTATGAGACTTGAATCCCTACTTCCTTCTATGAAGGCCTTTATTTTACTTTTTTGTTGAGTCTCCACCTTCTATCTTTATGCACCTACTTTGTGAGCATAGTGGCCATTCTTAGTTCTATGTGCATTGTCCCAGGACTTGTTGATTGATGCATACCTTGATATTGCTTGTTTTAAACTATTTGTATCTAGTCACGCTTATGAAATTTTAAGGTGTCCTTTGCATTTATGTTTGCTACTCTATGAGGGACAAGCTGAATGCCACTTTGCTATGTTTTCTTTATGTGAAACAAACAAACGTCTTGCAAAGCATTGTTATTCATTAATCTTTTGTTTGTGCCTTTTCATGTTGCAGCATAGTTTCTTTGTCTTATTGCTAGAACTTTTTCTTTCATGTTATGATTGAAGTCCTATAATCCTAGCTTTGAATGTTTTACAAATACTTTGATCAAGTTTATGATGGTGCATGTCACCTCAAAAATTATTCTTTCTTTTTATCACTTACCTACTCGAGGACGAGCAAGAGTTAAGCTTGGGGATGTTGATACATTGCAAATGTATCCACAATTTTTGATGTTCCATCTCCACACTTTGGAGTACTTTTCATATGATTTCTTGGACTAACCTATTAACAAGAGCCACAGTGCCAGCTGCTTGTTTTCTACTGTTTTTGGTTCCAGGAAAGTCAGAAAATGAATATTCTCTGAATTGGATGGGACAAAAGCCAAAGTCAGTTTTTCACCGAGGGACACCTGGAGCCAGAATACGAGACGGAGAGGGGCTGGGGCCCGGCCACACCACCTGGCCGCACGGCCCATCCTAGCCTGCGCCAGGGGGTGGTATGGCCACCCCAGGCACCCCCTCGGCCTCTCCTTCCACCTATATATTGCCTCTGATACGGAAACCCTAAGTACCTGATCATAATTCCACGAAAGAGTCTGTAGCCGCCGTCATCTCCATCCCTAGATCAGGAGGGATCTGAAGCTCTTCCCAGCACCCTGCCGGAGAGGGGAATTCACCCTGGAGGCCTTCTTCATCATGCAAGCCTCCGGTGTGATGCGTGAGTAGTTCAACTCTTGACTACGGGTCCATGTAGTAGCTAGATGGCTGGTTCTCCTCCTTTGTGCTATCATGTCTAGATCTTGTGAGCTCCATTCATGATCAAGATCATCTATTTGTAATTCTTCATGTTGTGTTTGCGGGGATCCGATGGATATTGAGATGCTATTTTAGATTGATTATTGATTCTATCATGTCTTTGTTATTTGTGATCTTGCATGCTTTCCATTGTAAGTAGCTATCTTGGCCAAGTAGATGCTAGCAACTCCAAGAGTTAGTATTTATGCTCGATAGTGGGTTCATGCCTCTGGTAATCTGGGGAAGTGACAGAAATCTCTAAGGTACTAGATGTGTTATTGCTACTAGGGAGAAAACAACAATCCTTTGTTCATAGAACAATCGTATTGTTTACTTTACACGCAATTCGTAATGCAGTTATCCGTTGCTTGCAACTTAATACTGGAGGGGGTTCGGATGATAACCTGGAGGTGGATTATTAGTCATAGATGCAGTTGGATGGGGGTCTATGTATAATGTTGTAATGCCCAATCGAATCTCAAAGGAGTCAAGATGAGTAGTATATGCTTGTATGCTTTCTCGATGTTTGTCAATTGTCCCGCTGTAATTTGTTCACCCAACATGTCATCTATCTTAAGGAGAACCACCTCTAGTGAATTATGGACCCTGGTCCTTTCTTTTACTATCAATCTACAATCAACCATTTACTACTTTGTGTTTATTTTCTGCAAACTATTACTTTCTTCCACTCGATACGTTTAATCCTTTGTTTTCAGCAAAACCGGTGAGATTGAAAACCTCATCGCAAGTTGGGGACAGAGTTCTGTGGTTGTGTTGTGTAGGTCTCCACGTTGTTGCTCGCACCGGTAGTGCGCCCTGCCAAAGTTCAGCTAGCTACACCTTTGGGGTGTTTCCTTGCTCCTACTGGATTGATAACCTTGGTTTCATAATTGAGGGAAAACTTACTATTGTGCTCATCATACCTTCCTCTTGGGGTTCCCCAACGAGCTCGTTAATACACGAGTCAGCACACCCCTCCCCCCTCCTCTCCTTTAGTCCCACCCCGGGACTTTGAGGGAGGTAGTACCTCCCCTCCCCTTATATATAGTTGGGGTATTTGGCCAAATAAATAATCAATAAAGGTCTTCTCACTTTTGGGAGGACCTCTAATTGATATTTTCTCTCTCCCCCAAGTCTGGACTGCGCGAACGAGAGACATATTCACCGCGGGATTCGGATCCAGGAGCTCTACTTCCACAACTGCTGCTGGATCGAGGAAGCGGGAGTCATCGTCAGGCATCGGACGTGTGTAACTCCCCGCGAGGTGTCGCACTTGAGTCACTCAAGTCGTTGGAGCCAAAGGAGCGTGAGGACTTCATCACGACCTTGAGGTCGGCTTCGGCTCGTCTACATCAACCACGCTCTCCTGAGCGTTGACAACGCTTTTCGGTCTTCAAGGGTAAGTTCGCGAAAAGCCTCTCCCGTTACTGTATTACTAATAGATAGGTCCTGGCAGCTTCAGGGGTTCAGGGGCGTAGGATAAAATTTATTGTTTTCATACGCGGAACCCCAACACTCCCCACGTGTATGAAAGTGATAGCGTGCACACCATGGTGGCACTTAGGATAGAGATTACAAATACTTGTTATGAGTTATATTTGGAGTAGGATGTCTCTATGAAATTGTGGTGTTTGTTGGAATCATCTAGCGCTCAAGGTGATAGTGAGGGGTTATCTAGATGGGGAAAGCGAACTTTGAGGTGTGTTGTTATAGCCCTACAGTGGATTAGAGTTATCCAACCGGAGAGTAGTTCAGAATAGTATCATAAAGAGAAGATATTTATATGAGAGTGTTCACTAGTGAAAGTATGATCCCTAGGCCTTGTTTCTAAGCATTGAAACACCGTTTACAACTAGATCTGTTACATGTTTGCTTGCTTCCATCTTTATTTCAGATTGCCTTTAGTCTCTTACTACCCGTCAAGCTCTTTACTGGCACCGTTACCACTTATAATTAACCAAACCACTTGTATTTCACTATCTCTTCGCCGAACTAGTGCACCTATACACCTGACAAGTGTATTGGGTGTGTTGGGGACACAAGAGACTTCTTGTATCTTGATTGCAGGATTGCTTGAGAGGTATACCTTTGATCACTTCCTCCCTGAGTTCGATAAACCTTTGGTAATCCACTTAAGGGAAACTTGCTGTTGTTCTACAAACCTCTGCACTTGGAGGCCCAACAACTGTCTACAAGAATAGAAGTGCATAGACATCAAACACGATATTGACTTCCTTGCTGCCATGCTTGACAACTTTGGAGAGGTTACCGTACTTGTGACGAATTGTGCAAAAAGCCAAGTGGCGCCTATTCGATGTGACAATATCAATCTTGATGACATTCTACAAGCCTTCCCAGCTATCTGCACTACCTTTCCAATGAAGTACCTTGGGCTTCCCTTGTCGATGACTAGACTTAGAAGAATTCATTTCCAGCCACTCGAAGATAGGGTGGTGGCTAAACTCGTTCCTTGGATTGGAAAGCATGTCACTATGGCGGGTTGGACAACACAAGTGAAAGCGGTCCTTACAAGCATTGTCATATATTTCATCACCGTTCTTGAGGTCCTATTGAGGTCCTAGCGAAGATTGATAGTTTGAGAAGAGCCTACTTATGGGCAGCTAGTGATAAAGTTACCGGTGGGAAGTGCAAAGTCAATTGGGATCTTGTATGCAAGCCAAAAGAAAAAGGGGGACTAGGAATTTTGAATCTAAGAAAATTTGCCGGTGCTCTTAGGATAAGATGGCTTTGGCAAAAATGGAAAAACGAGGACAACCCGTGGGTGGGCTTGGTAACCCTTGCAACCCCAATGAACATAACCTCTTTGCGGCAGCGACCAAAGTAACCATTGGGAATGGTAACAATGCACTTTTTTTGGAGGCAAGTTGGCTAGACGGAGAGAGACCTAAAGATGTGGGCCCCTTATTTTTGACATCTCAAAGAAGAAACGATGCTCGGTGCAACAAGCTCTTCTAAATGACTTTTGGGTCTCACAAATCAACACGCGAGATGGCCTCATCGTGCAACATATTGAACAATTTTACAAGCTTTGGGAGAGGCTAGCCAACATCAATTTAGACCAACACACCCTGGATGATATCACTTGAAAACTAACAAGAGATGGATGTTACTCGGCTAAATCGGCATACAACATGCAATACTTGGGACAAGTCAACTCCTTGATGTCGAACATGGTTTGGAAACCTTGGGCGACTCCCAAGTGCAAAATCTTCGCATGGTTGGTTCTACAAAACCGGGTTTGGACGGTGGATAGACTCACTCGAAGAGGTTGGCCCAATTGTGACCGTTGCAAACTTTGTAACCAAACACAAGAATCGGCCTCACACCTACTTTTCAAATTTCGCTACTCAATGAGAGTTTGGAACAAGATAAAAGATTGGCTCGGCCTACAAGACATTGACACCGCAAATTGGCACAACTATAGATCCGTGAAAGAATGGTGGACAAAGGTGATACACAAAAGAGGAGCGCAAAGAAAGGCTATGTCCTCAATGACAATGTTGGTCTCTTGGGAAATTTGGAAGGAGCGAAACGCTAGGGTCTTCCGAAACCACGCCGTAACCGTGGAAATGGTAGTCAACAAAATTAAGGAGAAGGCTTCTATGAGGTGCCTTGCCGGCGCCAAGGCCATTAGTAGTATAATGCCGTGTGAGTAGTTGTTTTTGTGTGTTGTCTTTGTGGCTGCCTTGGTGTTTTGCCAAGGCTTTGTTTTTTAAACACTCTAAGAACTTCCCCTTAATTAATGAAAATGGCAAGTCTTTTGCCGCGTTTCAAAAAAAATCCATGACAAGCTGTCGTCAAGAGCTGATAGTTATATGATGTTGCAACAACGTGCATCTGCCCTTCTCCATATGGTATGTATAACTACCCATTAACTCTTCCAATCACGTTTTGGTGCCAATGTGCATTTCTGGTCCAAAACCATGAGACGAACAATAACCTAATGCCACCTGCGTTCGCATTTTCATCATGGCAATTAATTAGTCATATGTTTGACTTGACAACAGCTATACCGAAAAGATAGATTGTTCATATGATCTCCAACTGGGAAGAACAGATAATAGCAGAATCAGGTTGCATCAACTTGATGGACTTAATCAAATCCGAACCATTTGATTAGGCGAAAACCAACTCCACAGAAACTGAACATGTACAGGCGTAACAGGATAACACCTTCCGTGCATAAACAAAGGAACAACACCGAAGCAGCACTAAGACACGTATTTCCAGGATAATGGCAGACAGACTATACAAATGATGGGAACTTAGGAATTCATTCACAACTCCAGCTCACGAGAACATTCTTTCCTGCAAGACAGGCAGAGGAGACTAGGAGAGACAGCAGTGTGAAGCAGATCTACTCCAGGTATCTAATAATGATTGGGAACAGGTCACCTTCCCCTTCCCCTATTATTTTCCTTTTGTGCTGACAAACAATGATGTAACACAATTTACAGGCTACAAATCAATGGAATTGAACCACCCACCCAACCTACCAATATCACCTACGTACCATTTCGTATCTGCACGATTAACAGTATAACACAATTATCTCGCTTTATACTTCCCAAAAAAAATCAGCACACGCACATTGGTACAGGTTAGCCTAAACTCTCACCAGGTCAGCCTTCTAAGCGCGCCGCGCCACCTTTATTCACTTCGCGCTACACTTCCAACCTTGCCCGCGTCTTGATCGGCTTTAGCTTCACTCCCATGCTCTCGGGCGAAAGGAGCTCCGGCGATATGCAGAACAGGCTGAGGGTGCTGCGCGGGCTGCTGTCGAGCTGGCTTGGCCTGTAGAGGCCGTACCCCATGAAGAAGTACTCCATCGGTATGAGCATCGCGTGAGGTTGCTCCTCCGTTACGAGCGACCCGCACCCTTGAACCTGACACAGAATGTCAACAACATGGATAGTTTCAAAAATCTGAGACCAGAACGTTAGGACCTTGAACTGTGATAGTTTCAAAAACCTTGAACCGTAGATCCTTGAACGGTAAAACCTGCCACAGAATGTCAACCACAGAATATACTGATTGATAGATCTTTACCTCAACCAAAGCACAGTATCTCTTGTCGAGCTTTGACGTCATGTGGACAGCCTCAGAATGGAACTCGGAGTTCTCGCCGACGAAAATCAGGGTTCTACACTGGAGCTGCTTCAGCTCTTCTGTCAAGTCGTATCTCCTGGAAATCATTGCCACATTTGTTTCAGATCATTACTATAAAAAGTAAGTTAATGCTGCAGTTATCGAAACAAGGATGCGGTAGGATGTGAACTTACCCGTTCATTGTCTGCACAAACTGCCACACATTCATGTTCTGCCGCTGACTTAAAAACTACAACACGTGGAAGAACAAAAGTCAATATAGGAAAAAACAGAGTAACCAATACAGGAAGAAAAACATTATGCAGTACTTACACTTCTACATGCCTGAACTATGTCTGATTCAGGTAATTCAGAGCATCCACGTACTTCCTAAGGATTCATTCAAGGATATACATTAAGGATAAATTCAAGGAAATCAAAAGGAAATGTCATGTCTAAGAGTAAACTAAACCAGAAGTAATTACCTTGCTGAAGTACCGCTGCAGTAAGCTCTCCTTGACCAACCCACACATCCCATAGTAATACAACAAATTTGACTCCACCTACGTATATAGATTTATCAGTACAAGGCCTATTTTTGAAGGAAATATCAAATATGAGACCCACACTTTCATTTGCAGGTTGCAGCAAAGTTACCTTGCTATACAACCACTCAGTCCAAGTGGGAGCTTTACACAGAGGTGAAACGAGTATAAGACCTAGTACACGCTCCCTATACTTTGCCTGCAAAAAGAGTGCATGGCTCAATAAAAGTTTCCATGAATAAGCAATATAGATAGAATACATGGTTTGAAGAAGCACCTACTGCAAAGAGAGTAAGAATGTAAGCACCCGCAGTGGCACCTAAGCACATCACAGAACCTAATCTGGAAGTTGCAAATTTTAAAAAGGGAAGGAAAGTTAATCCACAAAGTATGGGCGAGCTTGTTTGAGCTTGATCAAATATTTGAGATAATTTGATAGAAGATTACCCAAAGAAATCAAGAACATCCGCAACCTGATCTGCCAAGTAATCAACAGATGGTATAGGTGTATTCGGTGAAATTGGAGCAGCTCCCAACTACATGATTTTCACAATAGGACATGAGAAAGCCATTCATGAGAATGCATCATGTTATAACCAAATATCAGGTTTAGTGCCTGCAAACTACTGACCTCATGTCCTGGAGGACTGATATGGTAAATGCAAAAATTGTGAAGAAGCAGTGAAGCAGCTTCAGGGCAGAAGAGTAATCCTTGGAAGCAAGACATATCTGAGCAGAAATAACATGGAGTTAAGCGTCTGCATTTCAGATTGCTGGAATAATTTACAGGAACCTCGTGCACTTTAAACTAGCGTCTTGTACTAACGGTTTAGAGCGACATCTGGATAAGTAATAAGGGCAGGCTTGTCATGATCACCATACACTGCAACAGATACAGCTCCATGATTTGTTTGTATATGATGTTCCTGAAGACACAAGAATAAAGCGACAGTGTTAAAACACAAATATACGAAAACGATGGGAAAATTTAGTCTGATAAAATAGCCTTCGGCAGAAAAAGTAATTCTGCCAGTGCAGTGAACACCATAAAATAAAATAAATATGCATTCCACAGGGGCAGCCAGCAGCCTGCTGAAGATACATGAGCCTAAATAACGCAAACCTTATATCGACCAACCACAAGATCGGTATGACGAGATGACTTATGAGCCATCAGCTAAACTTAGTGACAAATCAGCTAAGAATGGAATAATTCTGCTAATGTGAAAAGCACCATCATGAAGACCCTATCAGAACTAAAATACAAAATAGACGTGCCAATCATCTGGACAATACAGATAAGCATGGAATTCAGATGGTACTTTGTGGCCAATCGCTACAGAAACCAACAATATGTCTAAATCCTGAGCTGAATGAATATCCTGATAGCATGAGAGCACTGACCACCAGTCTGCCAAGCTTATACAGAAAATGTATATATCGATAAATCAATTGATATGCACACTTGGCAGCTAAGCCGCCATGCACTTTCTGTGTCCATCCGGACAACCAAGCTGTTATGCACCAAAAACAAGCACACAAAGAGAAGTGGTCCTATGAACTTGGTCAAGACTCAAGACAGAATTAAGTAATTATTTTTGCAAGATTTCTTTGAGAAGAGGAAAAGGTTTCAGTCCTCCCCTGCCGCTTGAAGTAACGAATTTCTACAAAATGACGCAAAGGTGACGACTTGATGATTGAAGGATCTTTCTTTTCCCTATATATTTTACAAAAAGCTAACAAAATAAAAGGTAGATAACAGTTTCATCATGATGAGTGGTGCTAAAGCAATGATCCCTAACCATTTCATTTTTCTCAAGGACAACACAAAGTACTAATAGCCAAAGCTATTCTTGTCAAGAAATCAATACTCCAAGGCCAGCACAAATTTAAAGTTCCTTTCTATCACGGGAGAATGATTATTGCCCAAGTGTTGTACAGAGCACTGATTCGACAGCCACGACGACACGAGCATGGAGTATTAAAAGTCGCAGATATTGACGTGACAGCGACTTGTAAACTGCACTAAATATTTCAACTAATTACACGAACAGTAGTCCACGGTCAAACAAGAACATCGTCCAAAAACTGCATGAAGATGCCGCATGCCAGATTGTTTGCCTTCAGAAAAACAAACCAACAACTATGGAACTTTTCTAGAGGAGGTGGCAAGAGGTTGCAGTTCGAGTTAATTATTACCCTCCCAAATAGCAGACTAAAAAATCTGGACAGTGCAGGCAGAAATTTATATTCCTAAAGACCAGGAAAGCCCAATCAGGCGACTAAAGAAACAATTGCTATGGGGAAAAGTGGCGGTTAGGACACCTAAGCAACAGTCAAGAATCTTCTCTGTGCTGAGATTGCGCGAGCACGCAAACGCAGGCTATTCTGATGAACAGAATTTATGCTTGACTGACGAGCAAGGCAACTAGGCGAGGACCATGTGAGTCACCAGGCCATAAACGTAGGCTGCAGGGGAATTTCGACATGGACATACATACGTGAGCAGAGGACGACGCCAGGAGACGACGATGCCCCGAAAGATTCACCATCTCCTAGCTAAATATGGAAATCGGTTCAGCAGACGACGAAATGCACCATGCAGAATCGCGGGGTGACGACTGACGAAACGCCTGCGACAGCGTATATCGGAAATACACGTTTGGAAAGCAGCTGGTTTTATCGGTGGGGAATCCCGGAGGCCGGAGCAGGGGGACACCGAGACGGACAGAGCCTCTTCCGTTCGGAGTCGCCAAATTCGAGCAGAACCCTCCTTCCTTTGGTTTGGACTCCACAGTAGCCCGAGTAGAACCAGAAACCGGATCACGATAACAGCAGCAGAAGAAGAAATCAAGTGAGTAGCTGGAGGGCAACACCGACGTGATACGACACCGCAAATTAAAATCGAACAAATTCCCCCAAAGGAATCGTCTCCCAATCCGAGCTCGCCCTCCCAAACCCAATCCAAGCAGCCAAATCGCGGCACGGTGTTTAAAATAAGGACACGGGGGTGAGGGCGAGGGCGGACTGACCTTGCCGCCGAAGGAGATACGCTCGACGTCGACCGACACGACGGAGCCGCCGGAGTCCCCCATCCCCGCCGCCTCACTCGACGCCGGGCCTCCTCCCTCCCTCTCCTCCACCTATAAATGCCCTGTTTTCCTCTCTTTCTCTGATTCTCTCTCTCTCTCTCCTCCTGTCTTGCCGTGAAGGAGCAGCACGCACACACGCTCCTCTGTCTCTCTCTTGGCGTCCTCTCCTTGAAGAAGGTTGAGGAGGAGGGGGGTCCTATATTCCCTCAGCCGATCTTGCACTTTCCTCTTATTGCAACCAGATCCCCGGGTTATACGTTACTCACTTCTTTTTGGGAAACTATTACTTACTCCGAGGTTAGAAGAGTCCAGCCAAGTGCTAGTCTGCTGAGTGATGACACCTGTGATTGACTCTAGCAAATCCCTTAGCTGGTCCATGAGCTCAGTTTGGCCTGCCAGCTGGTCTCTAAAATTATTTGGTAGCAAATCCATATATGTAGACCAATCATATTACAATATCTTAACTCACAGCTAGTATGTATTCTAAGTCGATCAGATGGAAATAAATTTGTAAATCTTACTACTCCCTCGGATCTAAATTACTTGTCCTAGAGAGTAGTAGTACCATCTGATTGAACAGTCTTGCGGGCAAATATGAGGTTAGTATTTGTCGGACAGAGTCATGCCTTACAGCTTTACCACCATGAGGAGGTTGTTTTATGGATACCATTCTAACCTACATTAAACTATGCCCTTGGTAGTCTAAATGTAGAGTCCAAATTCCCATCAAGCTATTTCCAAGAAATCGAAATAAGTCATGTAGTTATAGGTAGTAATAACTTTCTTCAAAATTGCAACATGTTAAATCCCAAAATGATTTTAAGAGGTTATAATTGGGTGAGTACAAACCTAATGATATAAATATGAAAATCAACTTCATTCAACATTGATATGCAAGGGAATAAAACATTATTCATTAGCTTGATGGTCTTTAGCATGAATGAATAAAAAAACACCATTTTGAGAAGGCACATTCCGGTTGCAAAGACAAGTACGTTTGTACACGGGAATGAAACATTATGCTGACACAAAAATATACCGGCAAAAAAAAGATAAGAAAAATATACCCGCAAAAAAAGATACTTCCTCCGAACCCAATTAGTTGACTTAGATTTACATAGATTCGGATGTATTTAGTACTAAAATATGTCTAGATACATCCGAATTTAGACAAATCCGAGTAAATTAATTTGGATCTGATAAGAAAAAATAAACTGCCAAGACAGGCACTCTGTTCAGAGAACATGCGATATCAGAGTAAAACAGGGGGCTAAACGAAAATACACTAAATCCACAACTCCCCCACCGACGGCTGCGCTCGCTATTTCATCGAGCCTGCCTATGACTTCCGGGTCCGGCCATTTTCTGGCCCCACGTGTCATGAAGCGTGATACATGCGACGCGGTCGGGATTTCCGCGTCGGGCTCACCAGCGACCGTTGGCTGAGGTGCCATCTTTAGCTTATGTGGCGAGTTCCCATTGGACAAACCACGGTGTACGGCCCCACGCTTAGGTGTCGGTAGGGAATAGCGGGAAGGGACACGTCGTCACCTGCCATCTGGTGGCCCACATGTCTGTGGGATGTACCCCGCCGACGTGCGCTATGCGTGGCAGGCGCAGGCAGGCTGGTTGCCATTCGCAGGGACCCCAGAAAGCAGCGTGTTCATTCATTGCCTCGAAATGTGGCTTCTTGGGGGCAGAACAGTAATTTGGAGGATGCAAACAGAAGCTCAGTTATTCCTGCTATTTTGTCAAATGGAGCAAGCAATTCCGTGTGTGAGGTTGGCAATCATGCTTCCTTTGTAAAGTCATTCTAAACCTGTTATTTTTCCATAATAGGAATTTGGATCGGAGGGAAGGGAGTACAATATTAATCAGGTGTGGAGACTTTGGCTACCGAGCTCTAGTGCTCCTCTTATTTAAAAAAAACAAAAAACATATTTACAAGATTCAGAAAAGGTTTGAAAAAAATTCTGAGCCGATGACATATCCCACAAATGTGCAAAATAGCAGTTTCAAATACCTTGTATTTTGAACTATACAAAAATAACAAAAGTGTAGATATGTGCATACATATTTTCAAATCTATTTTTTATCAGATTTTGGCATTTTTTATAGCCCACAATACAAAGAATTCCGCGTTAGGATTTAAGTTAAAAAAAAAGTTCAAAAAAAGTTCCGTGTTAGGATTTTGCATGATTGTGGGATACAACGTTGACTAGGTCTAGAATTATTTTCAGATTTGCTAAAGCATTATTTCTTATAAAAAATTATGTAATTATATAATTACCTCTTAAGATGATCAAAAGGTTGCGAACTTGACCAGAACGATGTGTCAAACGTCATGTTATCGTGGACTGTATTGTACAGCGAAGTGTGCCCTACAACATGGAAGGGCCGTACGTGTCATTTGTAGGCACCAACAGATGATGCCATGGTATGGTTTTGCTTTTGGACAGAAAGCATGAGCTGCGAATCATTGAGGTTGTACCAAGATGAGGTAGTAGCCAGGATCGATTGGTTGGCGCAGGAGAGAGGGCGGGCACAGCCTCTTTCTACTTTGGTCTCTATCACACGATCGACTTATAATTCATAATACAACATTAATCTTCTTTTAGGTGAGCCAATCTCTTTCGATGTTACTGTCGCCCTTTCTTTTAGAAAAAGGAAAAAGGTGGGATGGCAAACCTTATGTCATTGTCTTCTCTTTATTTTTATTTTTTGTATATA
The DNA here is from genome assembly GCA_023614405.1 of Avena insularis. NCBI lineage: Eukaryota > Viridiplantae > Streptophyta > Magnoliopsida > Poales > Poaceae > Avena > Avena insularis. The sequence goes on along the minus strand of CM042694.1, from coordinate 240,195,949 downwards.
AAGGGCTCTCTTTATTAGGAAAGAATTGCTCCTTCGTACAACATCTTTTAAGGAAGCAAGGAAGAAAATTGCGCCCATGTTCTGAAGTTGCCACTTGGGCCTCATTGAATTCTCATGCCATGTAAGAAGAAGAGAACTTTCATGGACGCATCATGTCTAGAATTTACTGGATAGGAAGGAATTCGATCGTGCACACCCGTGTTTTTTTATGACAGTTCGGTTTGAAGGAGAATTGTGAACCTCTGCTATCTATTACCATCATGTGTCATGTCTTTGACGATCCATGGTGAAGTCAGATGTGGAGAATATCATGAAAGCAGAGACATGAGGGCTAGCGATGGTGGTTTGAGTCATTCAGCGTCTGGGCGGCTTGGTCAACAGTGACTTCGCAACATTCCATTAGTGAGGCGGCGGCCTGAGGATAAGATCATAGTCTTACCTTGTAGGGTGAAAATTCAAGGTATGTCCTTAATCGGTTGTGTCTGGCAATGCCGAGCGACGACTTTCTTCAGGATAAAAACCTATGATCTTTGATGGGAGACAATGGTGTGTGTGCAATGTTTCATTCTTGAAAGCGCCGCTATTGGAGAGGCTTGACTTCTGGTATTGTTTTGGTGATCTTAGTGTCGCTGCTATGAGGAATTAATCGTTGTAGCAGGACTTCTTTTTGGTAATTCTTTTTTAGTGGTTGTGTGTATCTTACGTTAGAGTAATGCGTTGTTACAGAGGACATTTTTTTTGAAAGGAGCATATATTAATATCGCAAGATACCAATTACACTTAGGCTCTGCAACAACGCATTACCCGATTGGCATTACGGATACACCCAGCCAAAAAGAGAAGAATTACAAAAAAGAAAAGTCCCACTAAAGCGATCAGATCCTTAGCGGCAGCGACACTAACACCGTCAAAACAACACCAGAGTCTAACCCCTCCAAAAATGACGCCTCCAAGAAGGAAACAATGCTTAAGCGTTGTCGTCGCCCGATCAAAGATCCTAGGTTTTCACCCTGGAGGAAGTTTTCGCTCGCAAAACAATGCGTTCTGCAATGTCATTGCCAGGCACAACCAATAAAGGCCAGACCTTGGATTTTCACCCTGCAAGGTAAGACTGTGAACATCTCATGTATTGTCGCCCCCTCTAATAGACGCTGCTGCGAGTCACATATCATCAAGCCAGATCCCCAACACCCCAAAGACTCAATCCACCATAGCTAGCCCTTATGTTCCCGTCTTCATGAAATTCTCCATATATGACTTCACCATGGATCGTCAAAGACATGGCACATGATGGTAATAGGTAGCAGAGCTTCCCCACGCTCCATCTGAAACCAAACGGCCAGCAAAAAACATAGGTGCGTATGACCGAATTCCTTCTGATCTAGCAAACTCCAGGCATGATGCGCCCATAGGAGTTGGACGACAGAGCTTTCCGGAACTAGACACTCTGGACAGATCCATGAAGGCACACATCAAGTAGATCTTCGTCTTGATGTGCGAGAGATCCGAGGACCACCACCTTTATTCATGCCTAGTCGGCAGGCCCTGCGCCACCCGCCGGCGACCTGCAAGATCCGCCGCTCCGACCCCTAGCAGCAGCTCGTAGGCTAGGCTAGCATTGCGAAAGGCAGCGACAGAGCAGGATCGACCCTTCATCGGAACCAGCCCAACCATTCATCAAAGAGGAATTGGGGGATGACATGGGAGACACCCAGATTTTAATGTAGGGGTTCGTCCATGGCCACCAGGTCTAGTCCCACCTCCATGACGGCCATGGCGCTGTTGGGAGAGGATCTCCGCCACCACCCTGTGGCATCCGGCCGCCTCTCGTCATCTATGGGCGCCGTCTCTCATCCTCAGCCATGTCTGTGCGCCCTAGCGCCTTGTTCCGCTTTCCGAGCCCCTCTCCGTCCCGTCTGTGCCGTCGTGAGCTCCCCGCGAGCCGCCTTCCCCGCCGCCTCGCGGGCTCCCTCTCCTACGACCTCCGGACCTCGCCGCCGTTCCGCGCATCCGGCCGCGCCGCCAGTCCTCGCCTGGCACCTCCGCCTCCCAGCGAGCCTCGCCGGCCGCTCACCTCCAGGGCCCCGGCAAGGCGCCTCCCCGACGTCGGCCAGAGCCCGCCACACATGGCCCTTCCCACCTCAAGCTCCACACCGCTTCTGGTCTTGCCGGTGCCTGTCGGCCTCTCACGGCGCTGGCCGACCATGAAGCACCTCGGCCTTGAGCCCGCTGCGTCGTCGAAAGCCGCCGTCTTCTGCTTCCTCCGCTCGCGTCACCTCCTCCTTTGGCAACGTCACCCGGTCAGGTGCCCTCATGTTGGGAGCCAAGCATCTGGTTCTAGGAACCGCAAGCAGCGCGCATGTTCCGTTCATACACCTAGCAGTGTATCCGATCGTTTTTCTGCCAACAGTGCTTCTACAGTGTCCCTGCCGACAAGATCTTTGCCGCCATGGATAGCCTAACGTCACCCGGTGAACCATGTTGTCGTCAAGATCGTCTACCATCAAGGTCGATGCCGAACCAAGCTCTCCACGGATGCGACAAGATTCCCCTTCCCGGACCCGAAGACCGAACCTCGGCACGTCAAGCTCTCCTTCTCGGAACCGGTCAAGATGGAACACCAAGTTCTTCTTCGTGGATTCCGTAGCCCTGAACCCGGATATCTCGCCAAGACCGTCATCGATGGCAAGACCAAACCCGGAGCCTTCCTCCTTCATGGATCCTATGTCCGAGACCCTGAAGACCGATCCCGTCGAACCCCCTTGGTGAACCCCAAGATCACCGATACCCTAATGTGATTCCCTATCCGAGACCCCTATTTTTATAATATATAATATCTCCTTGTTGCATAAATAGATCATGCTTGCATACATGTTTGTGGGTATGGGGGCATTATGCCGATTCACCGCATGATTAAATATGGAGTCTATATGCGGGATATTGTTGTCTTATTCCGGACTCCATTTAAATTGGTGTAGCGAATCGATGCCATGTTTTGCCTTGTTAATACAACATTTAATCTGCGGGGTTTTAAACAACTTGAACCGTTTAATTAATTGTCGGGACCCCGGCTTAATACTGCCTAATTGCACCGCATCTGCATCATATCATAATCATGCCGGATCTTCTGCCGTAGTATTAAATATTGCATCCGGTGTTTCTTCTAGTGTTTGCTTCTTCGCGGATTAAGACGATGAGTTGATGCGAGTATCGACAAGTTCTCCGGATATGATCCGTCGGCAGTGTTTCCCAGGCGAGCATCTCTCCCCCTTCTACCTATTTTGCATTTATAGTCTTTATTTCCTCCTGTTGATCTATTGCTATCCGTGTCACGATGCTTTAGTTTCTGAACACCAGTTATATCCCGTGCAGCCTCTATATTGCCTTGGACACCTCCTATTACCTGTGTTTGGTAGATAGCTGGCCTTGCGACTCGTAGTTGCTTGCTCAGGTGCGATCTCATGTTGTCAAGTACCACAGTTCTTGGAAGGTTGGCAGATGCTTAATGGTGGAGATGATCATGACTTTAAATACAACTATTAAAATGCTAGATATAACTAATGTAGAGGCATCGGTGGGCAATAGATGTTATTTGGTTCTTCCACGCTCACTTGTGTCCCGTAGGACCCCGAGTACTTGATAATTCCTTGACTATTCGCACTATCCACATCCGGGAGGCCTTATGGACCCTCCTGAGCCAGAGCTTGATTCATTTCTATTTCTTGGGGCCACAAAGTAGTTTGGGGCTTTATTACTATCCTGTACTTATGCCATACTTTACTGCTTTATTTACGATTATGCGTGGAGCACCTGTACTGTTTTGGATTGCGGCACGATTTTGCGGTATCTCGATCATAGACAAGCATAACTAAAGTAGTGTTATAAATTTGACTTAATATGTGACTAGTAATCAGTTTCAAATACAACGGAATGGATATTAAAAATGCCAACAACTGGTGGAGCTGGGGTTCCTTGTGTCTTGTTATATCTGCCTAGTAAGTATTGCAACTCTAATGGAATGTGATAAAAGTGCCAACAACTGCTGGGTTTTGGGATTCCTCGGGACAATTATATCTGACTAGTAAATGTTCCAGCTACAACGGAATGCTAACTAAAACTGCCCACTACTTACGCTATCAGGATGACTCATGCTATAAATCTGACTAGTAAATGCTACAACTAAAATGGAATGAGTAAAACTGGCAACTGTGTGAGTTCCTTGGCCCGACTTCCTTGTTTGGTCTCAAGGGGGAAATATCAGGATGGGTATGATTGGTGTTAGTATCAGGTTGGATCCGAATAGGTCTTTCTTACCCCTCTCTGATAACCGCCAGTTGTCTCGAGTCTCTATAGGTTGTTTAGTGCATTGCGCTGACCGCTTCATACCTATGTAGGCGAGAGTCGCGAATTCTAGCCTCACCGTGTCTTGGCCTCGATCTTGACGCTCCTCTTTTTCCTTTGCCCTTTGTCGGCACCCCTTTTGTTTTAGCAGGTTCGAGTTCGACGTCGTTAGCAGGGTTACCCTTCCGGCTTGGCCTGGGCAGGGTTATGGACGCCATTGGTTATTCTTCAGGGCTCTTAGCCCCATTTGCATCTTGTCCGTACTCGGACACTCTATCGTTTTTAAGGTGATTTGGATCTTTGTATAGTATATCTGTATTCTTGACTCATGGAGTCGTTATTGTATATATATGTTCTGTGGGTTCCATCGTGGACTAATGTGTAATGGTATTACTTCGTTCTCCACCCGCACGCAAGTGCCTGGTGGGCGTCCTTGAATCGTTTCTATGCGGTTTTGGCGGGAAGTGCTAAAACTTGCATAGAGCCGATTCTAGGGTGTTACAGAGTGGTATCAGAGCCCAGCAGTAACGATACCCCACAAGTCCAGCTTGTAGGATAACCTAGCTAACGACCAAAGTAGAGTGTCAAAACTATTTTGGAAAAATGGTTGGATAGATCTGATTAGGTCTGCTTTTACTCCTTACCCTCTGCTATTCTCCTCTCACCTCAGCGTGTTTTGAATCTACTCTCTTATCTTTCTTCGAGTCCAGGATTTCTCGTGGTTGGGTTTTCCGTCGTACCTTTAGGGTTTCGCTTCCTCCTTTGGTAACGGTGCTTCTACATCCGGTCTTCATGCTATCTGAGTGATCCTTTATCTGTGGTACCATTCTTTGTTCCTTGTTTGTGCCTTCCGGTGTTTTCCGACGCGACGACATCATCTACACCAGATCCGATGTAGAGTATGCATCACTCCTTTATTTCCGAACCTCGCATGTCGAGATCTTCAGTCTGAATTCCGAGAGTTGGTTGTATAATTCCCCTATCCTTGTGCAGAGTAATGCTTTGAGTGCGGGATGGAGTAGCTACCATACCACTACTCTTATCATTCGCTCTTGTACATTGAATCGGTGGATCCAGCAATTTTACTCCGTCCACGGAAGCTAGAGGTGGCTTTATTTGTTGATACCTCTACCTTCGCCCTTTGTTCCCGGAGTGTTCTCTCGACGATCACGGACAACGGCCTCTTGTTAGTGGTGTCGCGAGGATCTACACGAAGCAAGAAGATTCTGATCGTCGGCCTTCTTCCCGGTACCATGAGGCGGATCTCGAGGGCGAGATCCCTTATTAGTGGTGTCGAATTGTGGCATCCCGCTAAAACCACTACCAGAAAATCGCTGTGTTTTGTGCATTGCATCATCATGACCGCAACTCATGTCATCATGCCACATTGCATTTAAGCATCGTCATTATCATGCATGGTTTTGCCGAAAATTATTTTCTAAAAGCATAGTTTTGTTTTCCAAATATCCCCCGCCTTTATTCAAATCAAAACCCCGGTCTTTCTCGGACCTTTTATTTGTCTAAAAACTATTTACAAAAGTCTAGTTAAAAATAAACTAAAACTTACATTATTTTTGGGAGGCAGCCAGCTAGGCCCAAAAGCCCAGCCGGCCACCTCCAAACTAAATCCTAATTCCCATCTGACCCCAAACCCCTAATCCTACCCAGCCCCCCTCCACCTCACCCCGGCCAATCGCATCTCGCCACCTCACCAACCCCCTCCCTTTTTCCTCCACCTCACCCCAGCTAGCCACCACACCCTGCCGCCTCCTCCCTGGTCCCCGGGCCCCACCCCGCGAGCCTGGCCCGCTCCCCCCCACCTACCGCACCAACACGCCAATCCCCTGCGCCTCCCGCCCACCTGGTCACCCGACCACCTTGCGGGACCCGCCCACGCGCCTCTCCCGCCCGCCTGCACGACGCCCAACGCCAACCGGTCCACCAAGTGGACACGCGCCCCACGATCCCATCCCCGGTCCCACCCCGCTCCCTGAGGCCACCTTCCTCCTTCCCCGCCGCCAGGCACCGAGGGTGCCGCCGTCGGCTCCCCTCCGCGCGTCGCTCCGCCCGCGAGTCCGCGCCACCGCATCCGGCCGCCGCCTCTCTGTCCTCCCATCCGTGCCGCTGTGCTCGCCCCTGCGCCCCCTGTAGCGCCTTGTTCCCGCTTCCCCGAGCCCCTCTCTGTCCCGTCCGCACCGTTGCGAGCTCACTACGAGCCGCCTTCCCCGCCGCCTCGCGGTCTCCCTCTCCTACGACCTCTGGACCTCGCCGTCGTTCCGCGCATCCGGCCGTGCCGCCCAGGTCCCTCGCCCAAGCACCTCCGCCTCCCCAGGCAGAGCCTCGCCGGCCGCTCACCTCCAGGGCCCCGGCAAGGCGCCTCCTCGACGTCGGCCTAGAGAGCCCTGCCCCGTCCATGGCCCTTCCCCACCTCCAAGCTCTGGCCGCCGCCTGCTGGTGCTGCCGGTGCCCCGTCGGACGCCTCTCCGGCCGCTGCTGACCGCGCAAGCACCTCGAGCACGGGCCCGCCTACGTCGTCGACCAAGCCGTCGTCTTCTGCCGCCGCGTGAGCCCAAGCACTGGTGCTGCCTCTGCTCGCGTCACCTCCTCCTTTGGCAACGTCACCCGGTCAGGTGCCCTCACGTTGGGAGCCAAGCATCTGGTTCTAGGAACCGCTAGCAGCGCACGTGTTCCGTTCATACACCTATAAGAGTATTCGATCGTTTTTCTGCCAACAGTGCTTCTGCAGTGTCCCTGCCGACAAGATCTTCGCCGCCACGGATAGCGTAACGTCACCCGGTGAACCATGTTGTCATCAAGATCGTCTACCATCAAGGTCGATGCCGAACCAAGCTCTCCACGGATGCGACAAGATTCCCCTTCCCGGACCCGAAGACCGAACCCCGGCACGTCAAGCTCTCCTTCTCGGAACCGGTCAAGATGGAACACCAAGTTCTTCTTCGTGGATTCCGTAGCCCTAAACCCGGATATCTCGCCAAGACCGTCATCGATGGCAAGACCAAACCCGGAGCCTTCCTCCTTCATGGATCCGATGTCCGAGACCCTGAAGACCGATCCCGTCGAACCCCCTTGGTGAACCCCAAGATCGCTGATACCCTAATGTGATTCCCTATCCGAGACCCCTATTTTTATAATATATAATATCTCCTTGTTGCATAAATGGATCATGCTTGCATACATGTTTGTGGGTATGGGGGCATTATGCCGATTCACCGCATGATTAAATATGGAGTCTATATGTGGGATATTGTTGTCTTATTCCGGACTCCATTTAAATTGGTGTAGCGAATCGATGCCATGTTTTGCCTTGTTAATACAACATTTAATCTGCGGGGTTTTAAACAACTTGAACCGTTTAATTAATTGTCGGGACCCCGGTTCCGCTTAATACTGCCTAATTGCACCGCACCTGCATCATATCATAATCATGCCGGATCTTCTGCCGTAGTATTAAATATTGCATCCGGTGTTTCTTCTAGTGTTTGCTTCTTCGCGGATTAGGACGATGAGTTGATGCGAGTATCGACAAGTTCTCCGGATATGATCCGTCGGCAGTGTTTCCCAGGCGAGCATCTCTCCCCCTTCTACCTATTTTGCATTTATAGTCTTTATTTCCTCCTGTTGATCTATTGTTATCCGTGTCGCGATGCTTTAGTTTCCGAACACCAGTTATATCCCGTGCAGCCTCTATATTGCCTTGGACACCTCCTATTACCTGTGTTTGGTAGATAGCTGGCCTTGCGAGTCATAGTTGCTTGCTCAGGTGCGATCTCGTGTTGTCAAGTACCACAGTTGTTGGAAGGTTGGCAGATGCTTAATGGTGGAGATGCTTAATGGTGGAGATGATCATGACTTTAAATACAACTATTAAAATGCTAGATATAACTAATGCAGAGGCATCGGTGGGCAATAGATGTTATTTGGTTCTTCCACGCTCACTTGTGTCCCTTGGACCCCGAGTACTTGATACCTGTTCCTTGACTATTCGCACTATCCACATCCGGGAGGCCTTATGGACCCTCCTGAGCCAGAGCTTGATTCATTTCTATTTCTTGGGGCCACAAAGTAGTTTGGGGCTTTATTACTATCATGTACTAATGCCATACTTTACTGCTTTATTTACGATTATGCGTGGAGCACCTGTACTATTTTGGATCGCGGCATGATTTCGCGGTATCGACAAGCCCAGTCACACTTTCGGGTTCCGATCGTTCTGCCGTTCGCCAAACCACAGGTCCGTTCGAGCCGCCAACTTCTATGGTAGCTTAGTGGGGTGGCCCCGAAATATTTTATGAATCTTGTGATCGCTTTGTTGAAAGCCTCGTTGGGTTTTGAGTTGGTTTTCCGAGGTTGATCGAGTGTGTGTTGCTATTTGTGCACCTGCAGGTAAATCTTCAAAGCCGTGTCATGTTATGGACGACTTGGAGCATAGTATCTCGATCATAGACAAGCATAACTAAAGTAGTGTTATAAATTTGACTTAATATGTGACTAGTAATCAGTTTCAAATACAACGGAATGGATATTAAAAATGCCAACAACTGGTGGAGCTGGGGTTCCTTGTGTCTTGTTATATCTGCCTAGTAAGTATTGCAACTCTAATGGAATGTGATAAAAGTGCCAACAACTGCTGGGTTTTGGGATTCCTCGGGACAATTATATCTGACTAGTAAATGTTCCAGCTACAACGGAATGCTAACTAAAACTACCCACTACTTACGCTATCAGGATGACTCATGCTATAAATCTGACTAGTAAATGCTACAACTAAAATGGAATGAGTAAAACTGGCAACTGTGTGAGTTCCTTGGCCCGACTTCCTTGTTTGGTCTCAAGGGGGAAATATCAGGATGGGTATGATTGGTGTTAGTATCAGGTTGGGTCCGAATAGGTCTTTCTTACCCCTCTCTGAGAACCGCCAGTTGTCTCGAGTCTCTATAGGTTGTTTAGTGCCGATGCGCTGCCGCTTCAGCCCACCATACCTATGTAGGCGAGAGCTTGAATCTAGCCTCGCTGTGTCGCCTCAAGATCGACGCTCCTCCTTTTCCTTTGCCCTTTGTCGGCACCCCTTTTGTTTTAGCAGGTTCGAGTTTGACGTCGTTAGCCGGGTTACCCTTCCGGCTTGGCCTAGGCAGGGTTATGGACGCCATTGGTTATTCTTCAGGGCTCTTAGCCCCATTTGGATCTTGTCCGTAGTCGGACGCTCTATCGTTTTTAAGGTGATTTGGATCTTTGTATAGTATATCTGTATTCTTGACTCATGGAGTCATTGTTGTATATATATGTTCTGTGGGTTCCATCGTGGACTAATGTGTAATGGTATTACTTCGTTCTCCACCCGCACGCAAGTGCCTGGTGGGCGTCCTTGAATCGTTTCTATGCGGGTTTGGCGGGAAGTGCTAAAACTTGCATAGGGCTGATTCTAGGGTGTTACACACCCCGACCAGGGATGCCTCCCTAGTGAAAGAACATTTCATGGTTCCCTATGTTTTGAGTGTTAGATAACAATACCGTGGAGTTTTCTCATGTGTGCTAAGTGTGCAGGGAATGTTCTGGTGTTTTGGGGGGCCGGATTATCCGCCCCACCAAGGGTCAGATAATCCGGCCTAACTCATCGATCAAAGGCAGCCAAGGTGCGTCGCTCGGAGTGTGGTCGGATTTTCTCCCGAAAAATCCAAATAGGGGCGGTTTTTCCTCCCTTGGCCGGATAATCCGGCCTTCGCATGGGGCCGGATAATCCGGCCCCTAGGAGGCGCTCAAGGGCAGGCTCGGCGCGTTGCTCTGAGTGGGGGTGGTTTATCTGCTGGATAATCCGAGTATGGGGCGGAGTTTTTCCCTACACCGGATAATCTGGCCCTCACTTGGGCCGGATAATCCGCCCCCAAAGGATCCAACGGCTCAGTTGGGGAAGGGGGTATAAAAACCCCTTCTTCCCCTTCAGGCAAAACTCTTGATTCATTCAAAAAGTGCCAGATACATTGAAAGAGCTCTCTCTGTAGATCTCCCACTTCAACCACCCGAAGGCTTCGGTCTTTGGGGGAATTGAAGGAGGAAACAATCTTCATCGCCATCACGAATCAAGCCCATCAACTCCTCTCCATTCATTTGGAGAAATCCCCGATCTAGTATTCTTGCTAATATCTAGATCTTGTATTGTGTTATTGATAACTTGTTCTTGTGGCATCTTGTTGTCATTACGGGAGCCTCCAATTTGGTTGTGGAGTTGTACCCCGCTAGTTGTGTAAAGGCGTTGGTACCCGCCTCGAAGGGTTCCTATAGTGGAAAGGTGGATCAGGCCTTTGGTGGCGGGATCTCTAACATCCCAAAACTTCAATCCAAGCTTATCAAAGATCAAATCATCCAAATTTAGGATTAACAAAAACTTTTACATATTTAAAATGAAGGTATTCATATTTGTGTGCATTTAAAATAGGAGTTGTTTTGAATGGCCATGATTGTGTGATCCTTTGCTTCTAAAATGTTTCTTAGGGAATTTAAACATCATCTACATCATTCCCAAACTTTTCCTAAAAGAAATCATATCAAAAAGAATTAAAATAAAGGAATGGTCATTTTGACAAAATTAACTCTCATGCCTACTTTGGCTATTCCTAGTACTCATTTCTTAACAGAAACAATTCTTGATCTTTGCACCCCTTGCTAGTACACATAATGAGGTACCAAGGCCCACATTTTGATCTTCTAAAAACATTCTGGAAACTATTTTAAATGGCAGTTCAAAATTGAATCTAATGCATATGCATAGATCACCCCTATTTCAAAAACCATGTATTTGAGCTCCATTTTCAAAACCCTTGCAACCAGAGCCTACCTAGCACTAGTGGAGATTACCCAAAAAATTTGAACTCAAAATTCAAAACTTTTTCTTGCGGCCATTTCATCAAACACTTGGCAGGCAGAATCCTAACTCTAATCCTAGCTCACTGTTTTGAACAGGGTTTTGCCCCATTTGATCTCCATTTAATCCCTCTGACCCCCTTTGATCAAACCATGCCAATTGCAGCCCATCTCCTATGCCCTAGTGGCCATGCCAAGCCATGCCGAGCACCACCCTGGCCGGCCAACCTTGCAACCGTCACAGCAGACCACTCCCCCTTCCCTCGCCATGTCTAGGAGGTAGTCAATGCTGCATCGCCCCTCTCTGTCCCTTGCCCGAGCCAAGAGCAGCCGTGGACCACCGAGGAAAGCCGCGCCCAGTGCCACCAGACCATGCCGACGCCCATGAGCGCCCTGTCAGCGTGCACAAGCCACCACTCGACACCAGCCCACCGCTCCGCCTCGACACGAGAACATCCCAGACACCCCGTTCGCCGCCCAAAGCCCCAGCCACCGCCGCCGTGGACACCGCCTCTGCCTCTCGGCGCCCACCTCACCCGACCGCATACTACCGCCCCTATGGCGCATTGAAGCGCTAGAGCACCGCCAGAGGATCGATCGCCATCCCAGCCATGTCGCTAGCTCGCTGTAGCCATGTCGCCACCGTCGCCCATCCCGCTCGGTCTCACCGTCGAGCCTATAAAAGGAGCCCTCCCCAGCACCAAAGACTCACACCATTCCACTCCCCTCACCTCTCTGAACCGCAACCACCCCTCGTCGGAGCAAGTGGAGCAGCAGCTCGCCAGAATTGGAGCCGGAGCCGCCGCCTCTGGAGAAGAAGGGTGCCGTTGATTCCGGCCACCCCAAGCTCCACCGCGACCACGCCTCGCCTCGCCGTCGTCTTCCACTTCGTTCGCCCGCATCGCCGACCCCACTGGAGCCCTGGTACGCCCCCAGTAGACCCCCACCGAGCCGCTAGGGTTTAAGCTCGTCGGCGACCCGTCCGTCGTCGACGACGATCCTCAGCCATAGATCTAGCCTCTAATCGCACGGCCCACAGTAGCGTCTTGTTCAAGATTTTAAGCGCCCGACAAGTGGGACCTCCTGTCACTGAGCCTGTGCCGCATTTCACGGGCCGGCCCATTTCCTTTCCCGCGCAAGCCCGTAGATTCAAATCTAGATTTTTCTTTTTAGTTAGAATATAGTTCTGTCCAGTGTTTCAAAATTCAATTCCATGAGTTTGACAAATCCAAATTACATGAAACTAATTTTGTCTAAAAGGTATTGAAATGCTCTATCCAAGCCCGTTGGATTTAAGTCATTTAGAGTTATAGATTTCTCCTAATAAAAATAAGAAGACAGAAGATTTTGCAACTTGAAACATTTTTATAAAATCAACCAAGTTAGCTTTTGAGTTGATTCCAACTCTCAAAAATCACATTTCATCATATCTATCCAAATATGTAATAGTATTAAGGTTTACAGGCAGTGACTTTGGATTAGTACCAAAATAATGCTATATAGGCATTTCTAGTCACTTTAAATCATTAAATAATGAACTTAAACCAAAGTAATATTGATCCAACTTTTAAATCTCATTCCCACATGTTAGAATATGTGGTGAGGACATGTGTCCACATGATCCCATATTTTCGTGGTGAATATTAAATTTTAGTTAATATTTCAATGAGTAGAAATTACTTTTCCAAAATAAAAAGGTTGAAACTATTGAATTAAAACTTGTGATGTTTGGGATGATAATAGATCATCAATTGTGTGGTTTAGAATACTACTTAGCCTAAGTTAAGTATTGTTTGGTGATTGTGCACTCCCTATGTATTTATAGACGATAGTACCGACCAAGCCTTCGAGGAGGAGGAGTTCTACCAAGAAGAAGAAAAAGAAGAAGAAAACTTCAACCACTGCACCAACCAAGGCAAGCTATTAGTGGCAAGCTAACCCTTGCAAAAATGCTTTAGTAAGCTATTGTAGCAAGCTAGAATAAAACTAGGTAGTTTAGTAAAGATGCCTTAAGCATACCTTGATCACACCCCTTTAGCTTACACCAAGTTCTTTAATTACTTTTGAAGGTAGCATAAAGAGTATAAAACTTCACCTAATTAGAATCCCTTAGATGTAATCCTATGGCATGAGATTGATCCCACCTTTCCACCTTAGTGAACACTCTTAACCTAGTGTTTTAGAATAGATCCAACTTGAGTCATTTTAGATGGGAACACTTGGTGAAAATGAGTTATGAAAACCTTGGAATGATGAGTCATTCTATTGAGATGTTTTGACATGTGTTGAGAAACACAATTGGTTTATGATGATGAAAATGATGAGGCATGAGCCTTAACCCTTTTATAAAACTGATGGTTGGATTCGGATGCGATACCATTCCAAATTTACCGTACAACCACATTACCTGAATTGGGTAAGGCTTAGCTGGAAATTTATATGCATTAGTATTAGTTCCCTCACGGGAGAGGTTTGAGCTGAGGCTACCTCTCAATGTTGTCCACCTATGCAGTGCCCAAGATGACTGATGGTCATGGTTGGGAGGCCATGCTCATAGGAGAGGTGCTTGTACTAGGGTGTGTAAAGGGAAGGTTATGTTTGATTATCTGCATACCAAGTATGATGATTCAGGGTTATCCCTGACAGATGTATCGAATCTTGTGGTGAAAGTGTACCACCTCTGCAGAGTGTCAAACTATTGAATAGCGTCATGTTATGGATGATTGAATGGCCATACTGTTTCGTTGTCAGATGTTTTCTAAATAACTTGAAATGAATGATGAACCCTGACTTGACCACAACAGGGTTGTGTAGATGAAAATAGTTCCCCAACTTAGGTGATTCTAGAACTTTACTTTATCTTTTCTTGCTTCAGAACTTAGCTTAGGTTTCAAACTTAACTTGATAGTTATTCATTAGATTCAGCACTTTAACTTAGAATTACAAGCCTTGCTAGTAGTAGTTTGCGAGTACTTAAAGAGTACTCATGGCTTTTGTCCCTGGCTATTATCATGGCCAGACTATGAAGGAGATTATCAAGATGATGGTCAGTAGGACGGCTATGATAACTAGGACTATCTGCCTTCATCAGCATTGCCTGTGCCCCTGAAGATGGACCCCACCACTATGCTATCGTTTATTTCCGTTGCTTGTTGTATTAAAGACTGGATCATGAGATCCTTATTTGCGTAAAACCTTATGTATGGTTTGTAATGGATGATGTACTGTGATATCCAATACGTTATGTCTCGCAAAAATGGTAATCCTGGGATTGCGAGGTATGGCATAACGGGCATCTGGGATTAAAAATCCGGGTGTTGACAAGTTGGTATCAGAGCCATCCTGACCATAGGAGACCCTAGTTAGAATGGACGTCCAAACCAAATACTTAGCTTCAAAACCAAATTGAGTATTTATGAAAAACTATTTCCCCTCTTACCCTTGTGAACTCATTCTTTCTCAAAAATACATGTTCCTCAAAATTCTTACATTACTACTTAAAATTTGACACACCTGATCACTTCACTAACTTCCTCATCCTAAATTCTTGTAGATGGAGACTCAGTTCAGCAAGTTTTACCAGTTGGGAAGCGGAGGTCAGCTGATCTTCGAGAGGGATCTGGATTCACTGTCTTGAGTTATCGACGCCCACATCCGGAGTTTCTTGGAGCTCAACTTCCAGGACCCCCAGGAGGAGACCTACAATGGCTAGTCACCGCAGATCTTCGAGGGAGCATTGAAGCACCAACTTCCGGGAGAATTCAGTTCTCCGTGAGAGAGAACAACTAGCTAGATGGATTAGCCAGGGCAATGCATGAAGCTCTCGCACGTCTATGTGCCCTCAGCGTCAACAAGATTCAAGGAACCCGTTTTGCCCACTATGCAAGACGTGACTTCATGGAAATGCCAATGGAGATGCCAAGTCACCCAGAATTGAAGCGTCAAGTGGAGAACCTTGACTTCTTGCTTCATGACTGACAGCAGGAACTGGACAATGCCAGAGAGTTAGCCAACCAGAACCGTGCAATTGCCGACCAGAAGGCCCAGACTTTCACACTGCTCGTCCAAGATCGCCAGTCTCTTCATCGCCAGTGTGCAAAGAAGGATCGCACCATCGCCCGTCTTTGCAAGAAGGTGGCCGACCTCGAGAAGACCGTCAAGGAGCAGGAAGCTCAGCTTGCCGCCAAAGAAGAAGATGATGAGGGTGAAGACATCCAGGGAGATATGGATTCTTACCTCAGCAACAATGACGATTTTCTGGCAGATGATGCTGTGGACTTCTACACTGATGATGAAGACTCCGACTTCATTGACGATGAGTAGATGCACTAGAGCACTGTCGTAGCATGAGATGTATCATCTCATTGTATCGTAGTTTGCAGAATGGTTCTTCAAACCATCTGTTTTCCCCTTTTGCTTGTTGTGGTGTGTGTTGTATCGTGTGCTTGCTTGCATGAATGAGAAGGAAGTTAGTTGACCTGAGTATAACTCAAAGTTGTAGCTTTGAAAACCCAAAACCATGAACCTTAGAATATCCCTCTTACCCCTATATCTATCTCAATCTCTAGATGACTCATGGAAACCAAGGAGGGAGCAGCTCATCGCAGGACCCAATGCTGCAGATCTTGCAGAATCTCATCGCGGACCGTGAAGCAAGCAGGGCCGAACGTCAAGCCAACTTAGCAACATTGCAGCAGATCGCCCAAATGGCTCTCAACAACCAAGGACATGGAAATCAGGATCACCATGGATCTAAACTCAAAAACTTTCAGAACACCAATCCCCCAATCTTCAACCAATCTGAAAACCCATTAGATGCTGATGACTGGTTACAGACCATGGAAAATAACCTCGAAGTTGCAGGAGTTGAGGAGAATGAGAAAGTTCTCTTCGCCACCCACTATCTGGCGGGAGATGCAAGAGCTTGGTGGAATAGCATCCGCAACATGAACCATGGCCAGGTGATGACCTGGGAAGCATTCAAGGTTAAGTTCAGCCGCACCCATGTGCCGCAAGGTCTTGTCAACAGGATGAGAGATGAATTCTGTGAACTGAAGCAAGGAAGATTGACTGTAGTAGAGTACCGTGACAAATTCTTGTCACTTTCCAGATATGCACCGGATGAAATCAACATGGAGGCCAAGAAGAAAGAAAGATTCTTAAACGGACTACATGATGAGATGCAGATCCCTTGTCAACATCCGCTTCAGGGATCTTGAAGAGCTAGTCGACTCGCCATTCAGATGGAAGGAAGATTAACCAGTAAACGACAACCGCAAAGCGTCATATGATGCAGATGGATCCAGCAGTCACCGTAAGTACCGCCCCAACCCTCACCAGATATGCACCAAGGAACAACCGACCCCCACATTCTCGCCTAAGTTACCCCAACCAGAAGCGGAGGAAATGTGAAGCCGGAGGAAACAATCACAACTCCGCAACACCAACAACTTCAACCGTGTTCTCCCAAGAGCAACAACAACATCGCCCCAGGCTGGCAGCAATGTTGTACCTTATTGCCAAGGACAAGTCCTGATCACTTGTTTGAATGTGGAGTGAAGGGTCACTACTCCAATGAGTGTCCCAAGAAGACTGCCGCCAATGCCCCGTGAATGCCCCAGCAAAGAAGCGTCGTGTTCAACAAGGTGAGATTTGCCTGTGGAACCCGCGACAACCAGAACGGTCGTCTCTTCCACATGAACGCAAGAAGCCGGAAGCACCAGATGTCGTCTGGGTATGTTTTGTCAACTCAGTTTTAGCAAGAGTATTGTTTGATTCGAGCATCGCATTCATTTGTCACCAAGAATTTGTATGCATTAGTAAGATTCGCCAACCAACTGAAGCATGTCATGATAGTTCAAATCCTGGTTCAACTACAAAAGCTAGAAAAATTTGCAAAGCTGTACCTATCGAATACATGGGATAAATTTTATGCCAACCTAATTGTACTTGGAACCAAAGGTTTGGAAGTAGTACTAGGTATGGACTGGATGTCAAAGCATAAAGGACTGATAGATCGTGCTAAGAAATTCATCACCATGACCAGTAGTTCGAGTAACCAGAGAACATATCTCTGAAACCTTACCTCGTCCAATTCAAATGCAACAAAAGTGTAGCCTCGCCTACCATTGACCAAGTCAGAGTAGTCCGTGAATACCCGACGTATTCCCGGATGAATTGCTGTGTATGCCCCGGATAGGGATATAGAGTTCATTATCGAACTAATCCCGGAACCGACCTATAGCCCGTAGACCCTATACCATGAACCTCGAGTTAGTCGAATCAAGAAGCTTGGATGCCATGTTAGCAACCGCTTGATTCACCAAGTGCATCGCCATGGAGATCACCGGTGTTATTCGTCGACAAGAAGGATGGAGGCAACCGTCGCTTACAGGACTACGTAAAGTTGAATGATGCCACCATCAAGAACAAGTACCCTTGCCAAAGATAGAGGATCTATTTGATCGCTTGATCGGAGCTCGGTATTCTCAAAGATTGATCTTAGGACTGGTTATCACCAACTTAAGATTCGTGCAACGGATATTCCGAAGACCGCCTTTACTACTCGCTATGGTTTATACGAGTATACGGTTATGTCTTTTGGATTAACCAATGCCCATGCTTATTTCATGAATCTCATGAATAAGATCTTTATGAATTTCCTAGATAAGTTTGTAGTTGTGTTTATTGACGACATCCTTATCTACTCCAAGTCAGAAGAAGAGCATGAGCAACATCTGAGAATCATCCTAGAAACCCTGAGAGAGCATCAGTTATATGCCAAGTTCAGCAAGTGTGAGTTTTGGCTGAAAGAAGTAGGATTCCTAGGACATATTGTGTCTGCCGGAGGAATCTCTGTTGATCCCAGCAAGATCAAAGATGTCAAAGAATGGGAAGCCCCAACCAATCAAACCCAAGTTCGTTCATTTCTCGGATTAGCGGGGTATTACCGCAAATTCGTTGAAGGATTCTCGAGCATAGCCCGACCAATGACCCAATTATTGAAGAAGGATAAGAAGTTTGAATGGACAGACAAGTGTGAAGCCAGTTTCCAGGAGCTGAAGAAGAGATTGATATCAGCCCCAATTTTGATCATGCCTGACATCAAGAAGTCGTTTGATGTGTATTGTGATGCATCCAAGATTGTTCTAGGATGTGTATTGATGCAAGAAGGCAAAGTCATCGCATATCTGTCTCGACAATTGAAGCAGCATGAGCAGAACTATCCGACCCATGATCTTGAGCTAGCAGCGGTGGTTCTAGTGTTGAAGACATGGCGTCATTATTTGATGGGTAATCGCTGTGAGATTTACTCAGATCATAAGAGCTTGAAGTATATCTTCACCCAGAAGGAGTTGAATATGAGGCAAAGAAGATGGATAGAGTTAATCAAGGATTATGACCTTGACATTCACTATCACCCCGGCAAAGCCAATGTGGTAGCGGATGCTCTTAGCAGATTGCCGTGTAGGCTTAACACCATGATCAAAGAGAAGCAACCAAGTTTGTATGAGGAGTTGGAGCAGTTCAGGACTGAGTTAGTCAGCAAAGGATTCCTAGCTAGCATTGAACTTCAACCCACTTTGATTAGCCAAATCAAGGAAGCCCAAAAGGGGAATGAAAGTATCGACGGAATCAAACGTCGTATAGGTACAGGCAAAGTACCTGGATTCACCAAAGACGAAGAAGGTGTACTGTGGTACAAGGGACGTATCTGTGTACCAGAAGATTCGGAGCTGAAGGAAATTATCATGAAGGAAGCTCATGATACTCTTTATTCTGTCCACCCCGGAGGAACAAAGATGTATCAGGATTTGAAAGAGCAATTTTGGTGGCACAAGATGAAGCGAGAGATCGGAAGCTACATCGCCAAATGTGACATTTGTCAAAGAGTCAAAGCAGAGCATCAGAGACCTGCAGGATTGTTGCAACCATTGCAGATTCCGGAATGGAAATGGGATTCCGTCGGAATGGACTTTATCACCGGTTTACCTACTTCTAGTCGGGGAAATGACTCAATCTGGGTCATAGTTGATAGACTATCCAAAGTAGCCCACTTCATACCAGTCAAGACAACCTACCAGAGTGCAAAACTAGCAGAGCTGTACATTGCTAGGATTGTTAGTCTGCATGGAACCCCCAAGACCATCGTATCAGATCGAGGGACTCAGTTTACTTCAAGATTTTGGCAGAAAGTTCAGGAAGGTTTAGGAACCAAGTTAAATTTCAGTACCGCTTATCACCCGCAAACAGATGGACAGACTGAGAGAGTTAACCAGATCTTGGAGGATATGCTTAGAGCTTGTGTGTTGGAATACGGATCAAAATGGGAAGACTGTCTACCCTTCGCAGAATTCTCATATAACAACAGTTATCAAGCTAGTTTGCAGATGGCACCCTTTGAATTCCTATACGGAAGAAAGTGTCGTACCCCTTTGAATTGGTCGCAAGTAGGAGAGAGTCAGATCTTCGGACCCGACATTCTCAGAAGCAGAAGAAAGTTCACAAAGTTCGTGAGCACCTCAAGACCGCCCAATCCAGACAGAAAAGCTATGCTGACAAGAGAAGGAGAGACCTGACTTTCAATGTCGGAGATTTCGTATATCTCAAGGTTTCACCATTGAAGGGAACCCAATGCTTTAGTCTGAAGGGAAAGTTAGCTCCCAGATATATCGGACCTTTCAAGATTCTGAACCGCCGAGGAGAAGTATCGTATCAACTGGAACTACCTGAAGAGATGTCACCATCCACAATGTGTTCCATATCTCGTTACTTCGCAAATGCTTGGAAGTGCCTGAGAAGACTGAAGTTTTCAAGAATATCGATCACAGAGCAGTAGAGATCAACAATGACCTGACCTATCGGGAAGTGCCCATTCGTATCTTAGAAGAAGCCTACAGAACCACCAAGACCAGGAGTATCAAGTTTCTCAAGATTCAGTGGAGCAACCATACCGAGGAGGAAGCCACTTGGGAGCGCGAGGATTACATTAGGCGAGTTCCTGGATCTCTTTAGTTCCTAGTTTTCTTGTAAATCTCGGGACGAGATTTTATTTAAGGGGGGAAGGTTTGTAACATCCCAAAACTTCAATCCAAGCTTATCAAAGATCAAATCATCCAAATTTAGGATTAACAAAAACGTTTCCATATTTAAAATGAAGGCATTCATATTTGTGTGCATTTAAAATAGGAGTTGTTTTGAATGGCCATGATTGTGTGCTCCTTTGCTTCTAAAATGTTTCTTAGGGAATTTAAACATCATCTACATCATTCCCAAACTTTTCCTAAAAGAAATCATATCAAAAAGAATTAAAATAAAGGAATGGTCATTTTGACAAAATTAACTCTCATGCCTACTTTGGCTATTCCTAGTACTCATTTCTTAACAGAAACAATTCTTGATCTTTGCACCCCTTGCTAGTACACATAATGAGGTACCAAGGCCCACCTTTTGATCTTCTAAAAATATTCTGGAAACTATTTTAAATGGCAGTTCAAAATTGAATCTAATGCATATGCATAGATCACCCCTATTTCAAAAACCATGTATTTGAGCTCCATTTTCAAAACCCTTGCAACCAGAGCCTACCTAGCACTAGTGGAGATCACCCAAAAATTTTGAACTCAAAATTCAAAACTTTTTTTCTTGCGGCCATTTCATCAAACACTTGGCGTAATCCTAACTCTAATCCTAGCTCACTGTTTTGAACAGGGTTTTGCCCCCATTTGATCTCCATTTAATCCCTCTGTCCCCCGTTGATCAAACCATGCCAATTGCAGCCCATCCCCTATGCCCTAGTGGCCATGCCAAGCCATGCCGAGCACCACCACTGCCAACCTTGCAACCGTCGCAGACCACTCCCCTTCCCTCGCCATGTCTAGGAGGTAGCCAACACCGCGCCCTCTCTGTCCCTTGCTCGAGCCAAGAGCAGTCGTGGACCACCGAGGAGAAGCCGCGCTGTGCCACTGGACCATGCCGACGCCGCTTGCGTGCCACGTGCACAAGCCACCACTCGACACCAGCCCGCGCCCACCGCTTCGCCTTGACCTGGAGAACATCCCAGACACCCCCGTTCGCCGCCCAAAGCCCCACAGCCACCGCTCGCCGTGGACACCGCCGCCTCTGCCTCTCAGAGCGCCACCTCACCCCGACCGCATACCACCGCCCCTACGGCCGCATTGAAGCGCTAGAGCACCGCCAGGGGACCGCCCATTGATCGCCATCCCTAGCCATGCCACTAGCTCGCCATAGCCATGTCGCCACCGTCGACCGCCCATCCCGCTCGGTCTCACCGTCAAGCCTATAAAAGGAGCCCTCCCCAGCACCAAAGACTCACACCATTCCACTCCCCTCACCTCTCTGAACCTCAACCACCCCTCGCCGGAGCAAGTGGAGTAGCAGCTCACCGGAATTGGAGCCGGAGCCGCCGCCTCTGGAGAAGAAGGGTGCCGTTGATTCCGGCCACCCAAGCTCCGGCCACACCACGCCTCGCCTCGCCGTCGTCTTCCACTTCGATCGCCCGCATCGCCGACCCTGCTGGAGCCCTGGTACGCCCCCAGTAGACCCCCACCGAGCCGCTAGGGTTTAAGCTCGTCGGCGACCCGTCCGTCGTCGACGACGATCCTCAGCCATAGATCTAGCCTCTAATCGCACGGCCCACAGCGCGCATACTGTTTCGCATTTTAAGCGCCGCTGACAAGTGGGACCCTCCTGTCAGCTGAGCCCTGTGCCGCGCAGCGCCACTGGGCCGGCCCATTTCCTTTCCCGCGCAAGCCCGTAGATTCAAATCTAGATTTTTCTTTTTAGTTAGAATATAGTTTTGTCCAGTGTTTCAAAATTCAATTCCCTGAGTTTGACAAATCCAAATTACATGAAACTAATTTTGTCTAAAAGGTATTGAAATGCTCTATCCAAGCCCGTTGGATTTAAGTCATTTAGAGTTATAGATTTCTCCTAATAAAAATAAGAAGACAGAAGATTTTGCAACTTGAAACATTTTTATAAAATCAACCAAGTTAGCTTTTGAGTTGATTCCAACTCTCAAAAATCACATTTCATCATATCTATCCAAATATGTAATAATATTAAGGTTTACAGGCAGTGACTTTGGATTAGTACCAAAATAATGCTATATAGGCATTTCTAGTCACTTTAAATCATTAAATAATGAACTTAAACCAAAGTAATATTGATCCAACCTTTAAATCTCATTCCCACATGTTAGAATATGTGGTGAGGACATGTGTCCACATTATCCCATATTTTCGTGGTGAATATTAAATTTTAGTTAATATTTCAATGAGTAGAAATTACTTTTCCAAAATAAAAAGGTTGAAACTATTGAATTAAAACTTGTGATGTTTGGGATGATAATAGATCATCAATTGTGTGGTTTAGAATACTACTTAGCCTAAGTTAAGTATTATTTGGTGATTGTGCACTCCCTATGTATTTATAGACGATAGTACCGACCAAGCCTTCGAGGAGGAGTTCTACCAAGAAGAAGAAGAAGAAGAAAACTTCAACCACTACACCAACCAAGGCAAGCTATTAGTGGCAAGCTAACCCTTGCAAAAATGCTTTAGTAAGCTATTGTAGCAAGCTAGAATAAAACTAGGTAGTTTAGTAAAGATGCCTTAAGCATACCTTGATCACACCCCTTTAGCTTACACCAAGTTCTTTAATTACTTTTGAAGGTAGCATAAAGAGTATAAAACTTGACCTAATTAGAATCCCTTAGATGTCATCCTATGGCATGAGATTGATCCCACCTTTCCACCTTAGTGAACACTCTTAACCTAGTGTTTTAGAATAGATCCAACTTGAGTCATTTTAGATGGGAACACTTGGTGAAAATGAGTTATGAAAACCTTGGAATGATGAGTCATTCTATTGAGATGTTTTGACATGTGTTGAGAAACACAATTGGTTTATGATGATGAAAATGATGAGGCATGAGCCTTAACCCTTTTATAAACTGATGGTTGGATTCGATGCGATACCATTCCAAATTTACTGCATAACCACATTACCTGAATTGGGTAAGGCTTAGCTAGAAATTTACATGCATTAGTATTAGTTCTCACGGAGAGGTTTGAGCTGAGGCTACCTCTCAATGTTGTCCACCTATGCAAAGGCCCAAGATGACTGATGGTCATGGTTGGGAGGCCATGCTCATAGGAGAGGTGCTTGTACTAGGTGTGTAAAGGAAGGTTATGTTTGATTATCTGCATACCAAGTATGATGATTCAGGTTATCCCCATGATGTATCGAATCTTGTGGTGAAAGTGTACCACCTCTGCAGAGTGTCAAACTATTGAATAGCGCGTCCATGATTATGGAGCTTGGAATGGCCATCTTGTTTCGTTGTCGATGTTTTCTAAATAACTTGAAATGAATGATGAACCCTGACTTGACCACAACAGGGTTGTGTAGATGAAAATAGTTCCCCAACTTAGGTGATTCTAG
Source organism: Avena insularis (assembly GCA_023614405.1). Classification (NCBI taxonomy): domain Eukaryota; kingdom Viridiplantae; phylum Streptophyta; class Magnoliopsida; order Poales; family Poaceae; genus Avena; species Avena insularis. Next base: position 240,172,264 of record CM042694.1, on the reverse strand, counting down.
ACTTTTATTTTATCTTTTCTTGTTTCAGAACTCAGCTTAGGTTTCAAACTTAACTTGATAGTTATTCTTTCAATTCAGCACTTTAACTTAGAAGTATAACCCTTGCTAGTAGTAGTTTGCGAGTACTTAAAGAGTACTCATGGCTTTTGTCCCTGGCTATTATCATGGCCAGACTATGAAGGAGATTATCAAGATGATGGTCAGGACGCTATGATAACTAGGACTATCTCATTCACAAGATTCGTCGTGCCCCTGAAGATGGACCCCACCGCTACGCTATCGTTTATTTCCGCTGCTTGTTGTATTAAAGACTGGATCATGAGATCCTTATTCGTGTAAAACCTTATGTATGGTTTGTAATGGATGATGTACTATGATATCCAATCTGTTATGTCTCGCAAAAATGGTAATCCTGGGATTGCGAGGTATGGCATAACGGGCATCTGGGATTAAAAATCCAGGTGTTGACAGGATCCATCAGAGAACAGGGTGAGGCCTATTGTGGCGTGGTCATCTCAGTACCACCCACCCCTCCAACGCAGATGTACTTCCCTTAACAAGGAAGGAACTGCGGTAAAACAAATCTTGTGTCTCCGCGTGCTTTACTACGGTTCACTCGTTCCTCTTTCCACTCGCCTCTTACTCGCTAGTAGATAGGTTTGCATATAGGTAAATTCTTCTAAATAGTTATCTAGAGAATTTACCTTTTGTGTTAAGCCTAAAATTGAAAAGGCATTAAAATTTGAAGTAGAACCTATTCACCCCCCCTCTAGGTGCCCATACGATCTATTTCAATTTGTATCAGAGCCCCGACTCTTTCTTCGGGCTTAACCGCCTAAGAGAAGTATGGGTACCAAGGAGAATGGGAAAGAGGCTGTGGATAAGGTCACAATGGATGACCTCAAGACGTTGGAAACAACCTTGTTGAAATCCTTTGAGACCAAGATGGAGGAGATGCATCAAATGATTGCTCGCTTCACATCATCCGTAGCCCCATCTCCATCCTCCTCTGAGTCCGCCACTCCCTCATCCAAGGATAAGGCTAACACTAGATCCAAGTAAGATGAAGTGGTAGGTGAAAAACATAATGGTTCCACTTCCAAGAAGGGAAGTGGTAAGGAGGAATATAGTGAGGTTCATAACTTATATTCCCCTGACCCACCTATCCCTCATCCTCATATAAACAATAGGGGTGATCCACCCAAGCTTACTACATCTTCATTTAATCAATGGCAATTCTTAATGAAGTCTCATGTTTGCAGCTCTTCTATTAAACTTTGGAGGATTATCGAAGAGGGTCTTCATACTGGAGATCATACCAACCTGACAAGAAGAGAAGTTATGGATAGCAAATTGAATGCTATGGCTCTCCACATGATACAACTCGGAGTGGGTCCCAAGGACATGCCCCACATTGAACATCTCAACACAGCTAAAGAAGCTTGGGATGCTCTCACCGATCTCTTTATTGGAAATGAAAGCATGAGAAGGAATAGGTATGATGCACTTAGTAATGAAGCTGAAGGATTCTACATGTTGGATGGTGAAAACTGTTGGGGATCGGTGCGGAAAACAAAAAAATTCCTACGTTGGAACCCCAGAAACTGCCTAGGATCTATCTATGTAGTAATGCAGTAACGGCCGAAGAGTAGAGAATACATACCCTTGTAGACCGTACGCGGTTAACATTCCATGGGGAACGTGGTTGAAGTAGTCGTACTCGTAGCCGACCTCAAGGTCGTGAAGCTCCTCGCAGGTCACCCCTTGCTCCTTCGTCATCTTCATCATGCAACAGCTCCGGCTCACGACATTCAAGCGCCCCAAGTGTTGCGCCTCGTGTCTTCGTACACATCCGGTGCACGATGAGACCTCCGGCTCCCCGATCCCGCCGAGAGTGCGGAAGTTGATATCCGGCTAGGAATCCCTGCAGCGCAATGGCATACTACAGGTGTGCCTTGATCGCACAGCCCAGACTTGGGGCCATGGTCACAAGGTATAGAGAGAGGGAGGAGGAGAAAGTCAACCAAAGGACTTCTCCAATTGTTGGTGTGTGTCATCCCACCCATGGGCACCCCTTTATATAGGGGGAGGGGTGTGCCCTCCCCTTTGGGTTTCCCATGTGGGACTAAACAAGGGAGAGAGAGGGAGGCGCATGGGACTTATGGGCCGCCGGCCAGGGGTGGGCCCCACCCCGTGCACAGCCCTAGGCTGGCTAGGTGGGCCCCCTTGAGGCGCCTGAGCCTTGGCCCTTTGGCCCTTGGCCCTTCCCTCCTCCGGTTTTCCCTCATGGGCCCTATTTCCCTAGGAAGTTTGGTCCATTAGTGGAATAACCCTTCAAATTAGATTTTAATATTATATTTAATATTAATTACACTAATTAATATGTAAATACATATTACAAAACTTGATTCAACCTGAAACACCTTTCGATTTCCTCCGAACGACTTTGGATTTTTCCCGGAATGATTCCGGTCCTTTATTCTTTCTCCGAACAACTTCGGATCTCTCCGCGGAATGATTCCGGATTTCTCTCTTTCTCTAATGTGATTCCATTTATGAATTATCGCTCTCATCGTACCCTTAAGTGTATCCTCTCACAACTCAGGAATGCTCTAGACATGATCTGTATCAATGATCAACAGAGGGACCAGGGATATCCATGTGACCCCTATGCATTCCTGATGACAATGTCGTTTGAACCGTCTAAATGTAGCATCCTCTTCCTTTTGTTTCTCGATACAACTTGTCCGAGATCCGATCATTGGTATCCCATACCTTGTTCAATCTCGTTCACAACAAGTTATGTTTTCTTGTTACCGTGATATTACATCCCCGTGACCGAGTCACATGTTGCAACATTTATAGATGTAATCTCACCAAGCCAGCCATATGTATCTTTACATGTCATGTGGGTGAACAAATCCCGGTCTTGCAGTCACATGTCATCTATTGTTCCTTCGGAATACCCAACATACACCTTTATGGTCATCGTATTACCAGATGACGGTTGATGCAGTCTAAGCAGCCTAGGGAAACAGTGAGTAATATGAGCTCACGGTCTAAGGAGAAGGAGTCTAGGTATAGATGTTGCAACAATGAACTATATGACTTGATCGTGTTGCAATCCTTCGAGGAATGTCCAATCACATCATTCTCCAATGATATGATCTCGTTGTCAGTCGGCATAAATGCCCATGATCTTGAAACCTAGATCATCTTCATGACCAACGAACTAGTATGAATAGAGGCTACTAGGGACTTGGTTGTTTCATACCACACCTGTACCAATGTTTCTACTTGGCAAAGTTATAGCACAATATGAAACTATTATAAACTAATTGAGATATGACAATAAAAACCTATTTATTATTTGCCTCTAGGGCATATCTCCTTCAGTCTCCCACTTGCACTAGAGTACAAATAACCTAGCTTGCATTTTACTCATATAAACCATATACCATATGCGTTTACAGATCATGCATGCTCATGGGAAATGTCATGTCCATGTTCTGTTTTACCAGATCATTATGTCTTTTGCAAATCGTTAATGTCTTCCTAATTTTTACTTTCATTCCATTATCTAATAACGGGTCGAAGTATTTGTTTCGCAACAAAGCGAGACTTTGTTTCTAGTGTTTATAATGACGGTCATTTTCACCGTTGTCATCTAAACTTAGAAACACACTTTGCTATCCTTTGTGTATATACTATAGTCATGGCAGCAGAACGAGGCCGGATTCTAGGAGCTTACAGTGACGTTAGATCAACCTTGAGGGCTTTCTCATGGGCACTGGGCCCTGGGACACATGATTATACGTTAAAAGCGAACTAGCCCCACCACAACATTATACATCACATCAAATGGAGCTTTTATACTTCTATATCTATGTAGATCCTAGTGCATGAAATGCAACTATGCCACGTACATTGCTTCTTACTACTTAAGTACAAACTTAATTCTGGTTCAGTGATCAACTCAGGAATCACTTAAAGACACATTCTTATAGTTAAGACTTTGTCCTACTAACCAGAACTTCGGGTCACATTACGTCGAGTATACAACATGGTTTTATGGAAGAACCTATGACTGAGGCATAGGAGATGTAACGCATCTCTTTCTTTCAACCATAGTTGCAATACTAACTCAATGCTTCATACAGTAAGAACTACTTGCCTACCTTGTTCCATTCTAAGCTACTTCAGAATCTTGCTTAGGACATTCTGAACTTCTTTCAGAATCAAGTCCAGGAAGCATTCGACATTCAGTATTTATTAAACTCACCAATCTATCTCGATAGATCTTATTGTTTAATAACTTCATCTTCATCCTTATTTATCAAACTTAATTATTATTAACACCAATCACATCATTCACATATGTCGTCCACATATCCTAGAATGATTTCACGCTCCCACTCAAATATGACATTCATGTTTGAGATCCAGGGATTTCACTTAGCTCCCACTCAAATATGACATTCATGTTTGAGATCTAGGGATTTCACTTAGCTCCCACTCAAAATATGTCAGCTACATATTATGAATTAGCCAAGCTGATTTGCTCCCACTCAAATCTAGGTCCTCTCAATAATCTTGGACATTCCAAAATTCTTTGATCATCATCAATTTGAGAATTCCAATTATGATACTTCAATATCCATATATATATCTAGTGTAATTACAAAAGACTTAAGAATCACTACTGTTGTAGTCAACTCCTTGAATTTGTCCAAACTTGTGACAAATCGAGCTTTTTGTCATTTATTAAGTTTCATTTCCTTCTTATGACTTTGCAGTCATTCAGAAATATCAAGTAAACTTCTTTACTTTAATAAGATCAAGTAACATGTTACTTTGCAATCTTAAATGTAACTTAATATAGGATTTTATGACTCATAGTCATTTCTCGCACTCAGGTCCATCACGCTTCTTTGTAATTCGTAGGTATGTCTTGTTCAAAACATGACAAGTGAATCAATAATATAATTCCACAAACTTGTAGAATATATAGTTGAATCCTACTTTCTTTAGTAAAAGTATTCTTTGAAACCTTTATGATCATTATCATTGGTTTCTCCTCTATTTGCAGCGTTTGGATTCACGAAATAAATTCCGCTGCGCCACTCAACAATTCGGAGGTAAGGTCAAATACCTTGTTTTTTGATCTTTTACTTTCTTCCACTTGTATCTTCATCAAGACACATCAACTTAGGACAACAACTGGTTTGCCTATTGTGGACAATGCATTCATAGCTTCCTAAGAATGCTCTACAAAGACTTGTTTATTCGCCACGATTTCGACTTGTTGAAATCTCCAGAAACTCGAACTTGCCATAACACTTATGGTGTTGTTTCCACGAATCTTTAGATGTTCCTTTGTATTTCAAATGAGTGTTTTGCTTATTTTGATCTCTAACTCTAAATGACAACTATAACCCTGATAAGAGATAATATCATATCATATGTATCTTAATACATAATGATTATGATGTTTAGATATTTCAACAAAGTTTGAATTCATCCAATTATCATAATTTGTGAAACATCTTTCACAAGTTCCTTTTTTCGCTAAACTTAACTTGAATACCTTAGTCATGTCGATCAAATCGAAGAGACTTGTTGATTCAGTTAATTCAATATCCAATTTAGTTGTGAACTCATTTGAACAATTCAAATCACTTCCAACTTCATGTTTCATTAAGTAAATACACGTATTCACTTAAGTCCACAATAAATGATGTCCACTACTTGTTGAAAATGTGATACATCATTATGTATAAGTTTCAACATTTCTTCGCATATCACCGTTTTATCAGAATGCGGAGTTTTAGTCATTCTGCCCAAGAGGCATGGTTTTGCAAAGTCTCTAGATTGAGCACCTAGGACCCCGATCTTTCATAAAGAACATGCAATAACCAAAATGGCTTCAACTATAGCGTCATTTCATTATTAAACTTTGGATATCTTTTAGCATTCTAATCCTTTATAAATGTTTAAACCATTATCATTAACATAGTGATGAGAATAACTTATTTATAATCATAATGTGACCATAAGGTATTGTTCATAAGAATAGTACAAACTGGTTTGTAACTTGTTCAGATGAATAATCATCTTGCCAAAAGAAAGACACACAAACAGGGATTACAAATTTATATTCAAGTCCACTAATCCAAATGATAAACTTTGAGGAAAGAGGTGATGTCGGCCATCAACTGTTTTGCTTGCCGTCATCAAGTCACGTTGCCTCAAAACTAGGAATTCTCAAGCAGATCATCCTGTTTTCACAAAACGGGACAAGTATCAAATACTTTACAAATTACAACGAGTTCTGCAAGAACCACATTTATAATTTGTATATCTTACATATACCTTTTCATTCATGACCTCCATTTGCAATCAAGCCCTTCTAAGAGTTCTCAAACTCTAATGCAAGATCGCCAAGTGATTTTTCCAAACAATCTCTTTTCATCCATGGTGGAGGAAAAACCCATCCAACGGCACATACTCTATGTGCCTTATTCTGTAGAATACAAAATGTAGCCCAACTCTCCATCGAATAGAGAATGGCTTATTGGATGATTATGGAGAAAACACAAACTATTCTGGAGTCATCGAATTATCTCCTAATGGTTATTGTATCAAGAAGAGAAGATCACCTTTTACGAGGATATCCCTCAGGCGTGGGTATTAATCTATGAAGTTAGACTCTTTTGCTAAGTTCCAAATTAAGCAATATATTCCCATGGTCGCAAAGGACCTCAATGGGATAGGCTAAGATCTACTAAGATATTTGCAAACAGACATCTAGACTAAGTTTATAATAAGAGATCAATTTATAATTGGTCTCCACTAAAACGGTCATCCCCTGGACGATTTTAGTGATTGCATGATCCCTATCCTCTGCACCTCCCCCGATCATCACGGCCATCAGTGCATTATCAAAGGTAGCCATTCACTAATGTCAATCACATCATCCATGTGACTCATGCTCGATCTTTCGATCTCTTGTGTTCTGAGGCCATGTCTGTACATGCTAGGCTCGCCAAATCTAACTTGTGTGTATTCGCTGTGCAACATGGCTTACACCCACTGTATGCAAACGTAGATATGTCTGACCCTCGATCATCACGGTCGGCCTCATAACGAAGAACTTTCTTGGTGGTGCACACACAAGGGGAACACGAAACATTGGAATTAAATAGGGATTATCTTATTTGCTACCGTTGAGTATCTAAATACTAGCACACAATAAGATGTAAAACAGGTATCAACACCATATATATAATGTGATATGATATGGTCTTTCTTCTTGCGCCTTGATCTCCATCGAGCGCTCCGGCATGATCTCCATCTTGCCCTTGGTTTGACGCCAAGTCTACGACGCCTCCACCAGGTCGTTCATCAGAACGATGACTATCACTATACTACTTAGTAACAAAAAGGTAAATTACTTTACCTTTGCAACGACTATTGCCATACCATAATCACATGCCCCCTGCAAAATAAAGTTAGACGCCTCTACTTTATCTATTGCAAGTTTTACGTGGTTGTTAGGGCTTTCGCACTAGAACCGTTTCTAAACTACGAACTTTCCAACCACAAAATGGATCTGACAGTTGCCTCTATTACACCCCTTTCGGGGCCCTCCGTTGTAAATGCTATATCAACTATCGAATGAGAGACATACACCCGCTAGCCACTTATACGGTACAAGCCGTATATTAAGCATGGAAGCAGTCTCGCGTACGAATACGCGTAAGGTCGGTCCAGGCCGCTTCATCAAACAATACCGCGATATAAACAAGTACACGTTAGAGGGTAACAACTAAGGGATCAATGCCCGCACAATACATGTGCGTACTGGCCGTACAGCATTCCTACGCATAGATCGGCTCTGATACCACTATTGGGGATTGGTGCGGAAAACAAAAAAATTCCTATGTTGAAACCCTAGAAACTGCCTAGGATCTATCTATGTAGTAATGCAGTAACGGCCGAAGCATAGAGAATACATACCCTTGTAGACCATACGCGGTTAACGTTCCGCGGGGAACATCGTTGAAGTAGTCGTACTCGTAGCTGACCTCAAGGTCGCGAAGCTCCTCGCAGGTCACCCCTTGCTCCTTCATCATCTTCATCATGCAACAGCTCTAGCTCACGACATTCAAGCGCCCCAAGTGTTGCGCCTTGTGTCTTTGTACACATCCGGTGCACGATGAGACCTCCGGCTCCCCGATCCCGCCGAGAGTGCGGAAGTTGATATCCGGCTAGGAATCCCTGCAGCGCAACGGCATACTGTAGGTGTGCCTTGATCGCACAACCCAGACTTGGGGCCATGGTCACAAGGTATAGAGAGGGGGAGGAGAAAGTCAACCAGAGGACTTCTCCAATTGTTGGTGTGTGTCATCCCACCCATGGGCACCCCTTTATATAGGGGGAGGGGTGTGCCCCCCCCCTTTGGGTTTCCCATGTGGGACTAAACAAGGGAGAGAGGGGGAGGCGCATGGGCCTCATGGGCCACCAGATAGGGGTGGGCCCCACCCCGCGCACATCCCTAGGCTGGCCGAGTGGGCCCCCTTGAGGCGCCTGGGCCTTGGCCCTTCCCTCCTCCGATTTTCCCTCATGGGCCCTATTTCCCTAGGAAGTTTGGCCCATTAGTGGAATAACCCTTCAAATTAGATTTTAATATTATATTTAATATTAATTATACTAATTAATATGTAAATACATATTACAAAACCTGATTCAACCCGAAACACCTTTCGGTTCCCTTTCGATTTCCTCCGAACGACTTTGGATTTTTCCCGGAATGATTCTGGTCCTTTATTCTTTCTCCGAACAACTTCGGATCTCTCCGCGGAACGATTCCGGATTTCTCTCTTTCTCTAATGTGATTCCATTTATGAATGATTTCTCTCATCGTACCCTTAAGTGTATCCTCTCACGGCTCGGGAATGCTCTAGACATGATCTGTATCAATGATCAACAGAGGGACCAGGGATATCCATGTGACCCCTATGCATTCCTGATGACAATGTCGTTTGAACCGTCTAAATGTAGCATCCTCTTCCTTTTGTTTCTCGATACAACTTGTCTGAGATCCGATCATTGGTATCCCATACCTTGTTCAATCTCGTTCACAACAAGTTCTGTTTTCTTGTTATCGTGATATTACACCCCCATGACCGAGTCACATGTTGCAACATTTATAAATGTAATCTCACCAAGCCGGCCATATGTATCTTTACCCATCATGTGGGTTAACAAATCCCGGTCTTGCAGTCACATGTCATCTACTATTCCTTCGGAATACCCAACATACACCATTATGGCCATCGTATTACCAGATGACGGTTGATGCAGTCTAAGAAGCCTAGGGAAACAGTGAGTAATATGAGCTCACGGTCTAAGGGAAGGAGTCTAGGTATAGCTGTTGCAATAATGAACTATATGACTTGATCGTGTTGCAATCCTTCGAGGAATGTCCAATCACATCATTCTCCAATGATATGATCTTGTTGTGAGTCAGCATAAATGCCCATGATCTTGAAACTCAGATCATCTTCGTGACCAACGAACTAGTATGAATAGAGGCTACTAGGGACTTGGTTGTTTCATACCACACCTGTACCAATGTTTCTACTTGGCACAGTTATAGCACAATATGAAACTATTATAAACTAATTGAGATATGACAATAAAAACTTATCTATTATTTGCCTCTAGGGCATATCTCCTTCAAAAACCATGAAGACATGTATAGAAGACTCAAGGGCATCGCAACAACATTTAGAAAGCATGGAGCCACTCACATTGATGATGCTTGGATAAAAAGGAAATATGTGAGTGCTCTAATGCCTTTTGAGCCAACGGACTTGAAGAGCTTGCAAGGTGGACACAACTACCAGCAAATGACGTCCAATGAATTCATGCATGAAATGGCATCATTTAAAGTTGCTGCAAAGAACGCGGAAGATGCCTGTGCCCGTGCCATTGGAATGCAAAAAAGGTTCAATGTTGCTCTAAAGGCTAATGTTATTGAGAAATATGAGGATGAAAGAGCTTTCGAGAGTGCCTCCATGGATTGCCCCGATGAAGTCAAACATGCTCATGGTGAGTACATGGCGTTTTACGCAAGGAACTTTTGGAAGGATCCTGCCAAGGCCAAGTCGGAACTAGAGCGCAAGAATGGGTCAAGTGGAAGAAGAGAAAGTGGCCCAAAACTGAGAACATGCTACAATTGTGGAGATAGGCTGCACTTTGTGGCTAGTGTCCATATCAAAATAGAGAAGACAATGGTGGCTGGCTCATCCTTAAAGAAAAATCCAAGGCACCTAAGAGGAAGCCATTTATCAAAAAGAATGGCCCTTACAAGAAGCAACCCAAGATTGTCTTGGTGGCACAAGAAGAATACTCCTCTTCAAGTGAAGATGAAGAGTATGAAGATAGTTCTCGCGAGGTGGCTACTATAGCTACCACATCGAAACCATCATCTCTCTTCGACTCGCCAAACGAAAACGTTATCAACAACAATGTCACTTGTCTTATGGCAAGAGGGTCCGAGGTATCAACTTCTAGTTCTTCATTCCCTAAGACTAACATAAATATGGATATGGATGATCATACTAGTCTTAAAATGAAAGAAGAAGTTATTGCGTTGGACAACTTTTTCACTAACTTGCAAGGTGAGCACAAACTTCATTTTGATGCTCTTATGAGTCAACTTGCCCAAGCCGAAGATCTCCTTGAAGAAAAGGGCAGAATTAAAAGAGAAGATGCCTTGGAGATAGCTTCTTTGAAGAATGCCTTGGAAGAAGAAGAGGAAGCCCGAGTATCTTTGGAAGAGAGACTTGAATCCATTGAGGAGTTACATGATGAAGTTGTGGCTCAGCTCATCAAAGAACGTGACAACGCTCTTGCCAAGGTAAAGAAACTAAAGAAGGAAAAGATTGAATTTGGGGCTGCTCATGCTAGACTCTCGGAGAAGTTTGAGAAACTTGACATTGCTCACAAGGCATTGGAGAGTGAACACTCTACTCTAAATGAGTCTCATGACCAGCTCCAAAATCAATTGAGGAAGTATGATGTGACCAACACCTCCACATCATCTTATGAAAAATAAGAACTTGCAAAAGGATCTCAACACAAAGGTAAAGAAGTTCTAGATGAGATACTTAGCAAGCAAAGAACAAACAATGGAAAAGAGGGTCTTGGTTATATTCCCAAGACAAAGAACAAGAAGAACAAGAAGAAGAAGAGCAAGACTGCTCAACCAAAGACTAGCACCACCACCAATGACAAGTCTAGTTATGATGGTTTTGCAGGGGCTAACAATCCTAACTTTGAGTTATATTGCGATCATTATGGTGATGTTTATGCTAGTTTTGTAGGTTCTTATGATTGTTACATTCCTTGGTCTATTTGGGTCCCCAATACCCTTGTCACTAACATGAGAGGACCCATTGAAAAATGGGGACCTAAAACCAAGAAGTAACTTTCTTGCAGGGTTATGCTTCCGATGGGTCTAAATGGGTACTCGATAGCAGATGAACGAGTCACATGACCAGAAGCAAGGAGATCATCACGGAGATGTGGCCAAATCATGATCATATAACCGTCTCCTATGGTGACAAGTCTAAATGAGGTATTGGGTCTTGGAAAAGTTGTGGTGGCTCACGATATCTCTCTCGTGGACATCATGCTTGTTGAGACCCTCGGTTACAATTTACTTTCAGTTCGTGCCCTTGGTAAGATGGGCTTTGCTGTTTTTATTGATGCTGATTTGGTGGTACTCTTGTGGAGCAAGTCTCTAAAAGTCGCTTTCGTGGGATATGTCGAAAATGACCTGTACGTGGTGGACTTTTCGGGGAAAACACTACAGGCCCGATGTGTATTTTCAGAAAGGCTGACGCGGGTTGGTTATGGCATCACCGACTAGCCCACATCAATATGAGAACTTTTCAAAGCCTCCACAAGGGTGGCCACATCCTTGGACTAAAGGAAAATGTCTCCTTTGCCAAAGATCGTGTTTGCAGGGCTTGTGTTGAAGGGAAAATGCATGACTCTCCTCATCAAAGGAAGACTATTATTTCGTCAAAAAGGATCTTAGAGCTCCTTCATGTGGACCTCTTTGGACCTCCATCTCATGCAAGCCTCGGTGGGAAGAAGTACTGTCCTGTGATCGTTGATGATTACTCAAGATACACTTGGGTCTATTTCTTCAAGTTGAAGAGCGAGACTCAACAAACGGTCATCGACTTCGCCAACGAGGTTCAACGTTAACACAACGTCCCTATTCTGGCAATAAGAAGTGATAACGGCTCCGAGTTCAAGAACTACACCTTAAATGAGTTCCTAAGTGAAGAGGGGATAAGACATCAATATTCCGCTGTGTACACCCCTCAACAAAATGGTGTTGCCGAGAGGAAGAACTAGACTCTAATGGATATGGCAAGGTCTATGCTAGCCGAATTCAAGTCTCCATATAACTTCTGGGCTGAAGCAATCTCTACCGCTTGTCATTCATCCAATCGGTTATACCTCCATAAAATCTTGGACAAGACTCCGTATGAAATACTTACCGGTAACAAGCCAAACATCTCATACTTTCGGGTATTCGGGTGTAAGTGTTTCTTTATCATCAAGGGAGTTCGTTTATCTAAATTTGAGTCTAAGGCTTTAGAAGGTATTTTTGTTGGTTATGGTGCCGAATCCCACACTTATAGAGTCTACAATAAGCTCTCCGGAACTGTTGTAGAATCTTGTAGTGTGGTGTTCAAGGAAAATGATGGCTCCCGTGCGGGGTAAGTTGATGTTTGTGATGTATATGTTGAAATACCCCAAGATGACATAAGAAGAATAGGTGTGGGATTTTTCCGCCCCATTGAGGAACCCCTTGTGGCGGATCGGGAAGGACAATGCTCTACTCATGAAGAGCCCTCATCTACACATACTCAACATGCTCCAACCACGGGAGTAACTTCTACACCAACTCCACCAATTGCTGAAGGTCAACATGCTCCTGGATGTCCTAGGCCGGATTATCCGGTCGACACCGGATTATCCGGCCACCACTCCCCTGACGACCAAACTGTGCATCCTATCGAAGAAACTGCTGCAAGATCCAGGCCAGATTTTTCGGCTGACCCTGGATTATCCGGCCCCTCGCCAATTCAAGCAAGTTCTAGGCAACCCGATGAAATTGCATCAAGTTCTCCCAGGCCAGATTATCTGGCCTCACCCTCGTCCAGATTATCCGGCCCTGAAACTCCTGATGATCAGCAGCCTCCTATTACGACTGCTGACCCACCTCAAGGGCATGCTTCGTCATCTCCTACTACTGATAATCAGACTTCTAATCAAGGTCAAGCAAATGATTCCAACGAAGACTCAAGAGACAACAAGCTTATTGAACTTCGTCGCAAGGCTCGTGTTGATCAGAACCTTGAGTTAAGGGGTCATATTCTTGACAAAGTTGTAGGTGATCTTCGACGAAGGGTTTCCACAAGAAGGGAATTGGCAAGTTTTGGTGAGCATCAAGCTCACATCTCTATGGTGGAACCTAAGAAGGTGTTTGAAGCTCTTGAAGATCCGGACTGGGTTGTTGCTATGCATGAAGAGTTGAATAACTTTGAGCGCAACAAGGTCTGGAAACTAGTGGAGAAGCCCAAGGATTCCCGCAATATTATCGGCACTAAATGGATATTTAAAAACAAGCAAGATGAGAATGGCATTGTTGTAAGTAACAAGGCGAGACTAGTGGCACAAGGCTATTCCCAAGTTGAGAGCATTGACTTCGGCGAGACCTATGCTCCGGTGGCTCGTCTTGAGTCCATCCGTATCCTTCTTGCTTATGTTGCCCATAATAATTTTAAATTGCAGCAAATGGATGTTAAGAGTGCTTTTCTTAATGGTCCTCTACATGAGGTGGTATATGTAAAGCAACCCCCAGGATTTGAGGATCCTAACTTTCTGAACCATGTCTACAAACTCGATAAGGCACTCTATGGCCTTAAACAAGCCCCACGTGCGTGGTATGAGCACCTTAAAGAGCTTTTGCTAGACCGTGGCTTCGAAGTTGGGCAAATCGATCCCACTCTTTTTACTAAGAAGGTCAAGGGGGAGCTCTTCGTATGCCAACTATATGTAGACGACATCATCTTTGGTTCTACTAATAAAGCTTTTAATGATGAATTTTCAAAGCTTATGACCCATGTGTTTGAGATGTCTATGATGGGGGAGTTACGGTTCTTTCTTGGATTCGAGATCAAGCAACTTAGAGAAGGAACCTTCATAAATCAAGCTAAATACATCCAAGACATGCTCAAGAGATTCAAGATGATGGATCTTAATGGCGTCGCCACTCCGATGCAAACAAAATTTCACCTTGAACTTAACCCCCACAGTAAAGATGTGGACCAAAAGGTATACCGGTCCATGATCGGCTCTCTTCTTTACCTCTGCGCATCTAGACCCGATATTGTGTTGAGCGTGGGGGTGTGTGCAAGGTATCAAGCAGCTCCTAAAGAAAGCCACTTAGTGGCGGCCAAGAGGATCTTCCGATATTTGGTTCATTCCCCTAACTTTGGTCTATGGTATCCCAAGGGCTCCAATTTCTCTCTATGTGGTTATACTGATTCAGATTGGGCCGGTGATAAGGATGATCGGAAATCAACTTCTGGTGCTTGTCAGTTTTTGGGAAGATCTCTAGTTTGTTGGTCATCTAAAAAGCAGAATTGTATTTCTCTCTCCACCGCCGAAGCTGAATATGTTGCTGCTGCTAGTGCCTGCACTCAGTTATTATGGATGAGGCAAACTTTAAAGGAATACAGTGTCAATTGTGACAAAGTGCCTCTTTTATGCGATAATGAAAGTGCAATCAAAATTGCATACAATCCGGTACAGCACACAAGGACAAAGCATATTGAGATTCAGAATCATTTTATTCGGGACCATGTTGCTCGAGGCAATATTGATCTATCTTTTGTGAGCACGAAGAACCAACTTGCTGATATTTTCACGAAGCCACTTGATGAAGCAAGGTTTTGCTACTTGAGGAATGAGCTAAATATCGTTGATTCAAGGAGCTTGTCTTGATTACCCATGCACTCACTCGTACATCTCAGTCTTATTTGGTCTAGATGTGGGCATGGATATAGGGGGAGTGTGGTCCTAATTGATTGGGCTAACCCTCCCCCATAATGCCGAAAGCAAGTCAAAACATTTCTCTTAATATCATTTTGTGATGTGTGAGCTTATTGATGAGTATTGGTTATGAACCCAAGATATATCTTCGCGGTGTCATACCATACACCCCAACAAGGTGGCTTCGGCCACCGCCCTCTTCCTTGAGAAGAGTTGGATTTATTTGGATCTTCCTTGATCGTTTTTAGTTCCTCTCATGTTTTTATGGGAAGCACACTCACTTTTGGCTTTTAGTTGCTTTGATTCTTGCAAATTTGATACCCTGGGGCGCTAGCATCGCTCTTCTTCCTTTTTGGTGTCTCGATGCCAAAGGCGGAGAAGTAGTTCTATTAGGTCTCCGAGGATTTGCATGGGTCAGGCACAAGCATTTGCACTTTTTCTATTCGTCGTTTTCTCGCTTGTGCCCATTTAGCGTTGAACTTTAATTTGCAGTTTGTATGAAACTTTGTGTCTGTGGCTTTGTGGATTTATCCTATGGATTATTCATATGGAGTCATTTATCTTATTGGATATTCTTATGGCTATTGGATATCTATATCGAGGGAGGCGTGCTCTATGGCTATCATTGGATATTCTTATAATGTATTGAGGATGCTTTTATCTCCCTACCAGTGGTATAAGCTTTTCACATATGTTCCAATGTTTTAGACTTTACCCTCTTGTGTGTATTTGTAATTGTTTGTATGCACACATTGAGGGGGAGTCTTTGTCTTTCATTAAATCTTGTTGCCTTGAAAACTTTCCTGCAAATCCTAGTATTGTCATCTAACACCAAAAAGAGGGAGATTGAAAGAACATTTCATGGTTCCCTGTATTTTGAGTGTTAGATAACAATACCGTGGAGTTTTCTCATGTGTGCTAAGTGTGCAGGGAATGTTCTGGTGTTTTGGGGGGCCGGATTATCCGCCCCACCAAGGGCCGGATAATCCGGCCTAACTCATCGATCAAAGGCAGCCAAGGCACGTCGCTCGGAGTGTGGTCGGATTTTCTCCCGAAAAATCCGAATAGGGGCGGTTTTTCCTCCCTTGTCCGGGTAATCCGGCCTTCGCATGGGGCCGGATAATCCGGCCCCCAGGAGGCGCTCAAGAGCAGGCTCGGCGCGTCGATCTGAGTGGGGGCGGTTTATCTGCCGAACAATCCGAGTATGGGGCGGAGTTTTTCCCCAGATCGGATAATCCGGCCCTCACTTGGGCCGGATAATCCGGCCCCCAAAGGCTCCAACGGCTCAGTTGGGGAAGGGGGTATAAAAACCCCTTCTTCCCCTTCAGGCAAAACTCTTGATTCATTCGAAAAGTGCCAGATACATTGCAAGAGCTCTCTCTCTAGATCTCCCACTTCAACCACCCGAAGGCTTCGATCTTTGGGGGAATTGAAGGAGGAAACAATCTTCATCGCCATCACGAATCATGCGCATCAACTCCTCTCCATTCATTTGGAGAAATCTCCGATCTAGTATTCTTGCTAATATCTAGATCTTGTATTGTGTTATTGATAACTTGTTCTTGTGGCAGCTTGTTGTCATTACGGGAGCCTCCAATTTGGTTGTGGAGTTGTGAACCGCTAGTTGTGTAAAGACGTCGGTACCCGCCTCGAAGGGTACCTATAGTGGAAAGGTGGATCAGGCCTTTGGTGGCGGGATCCATCGGAGAACAGCGTGAGGCCTATTGTGGTGTGGTGGTCTTAGTACCGCCCACCCCTCCAATGCAGATGTACTTCCCTTAACAAGGAAGGAACTGCGGTAAAACAAATCCATTATCTCCACGTGCTTTACTACGGTTCACTCGTTCCTCTTTCCACTCGCCTCTTACTCGCTAGTAGATAGGTTTGCATATAGAGAAATTCTTCTAAATAGTTATCTAGAGAATTTACCTTTTGTGTTAAGCCTAAAATTGAAAAAGCATTAAAATTTGAAATAGTACCTATTCACCCCACCCCCCTCTAGGTGCCCATACGATCTATTTCACCTAGCCGCTGCACGTCAGCGTGTCGACCATCCTTTTCCCAGCAGATCTGGCGGGAACCTCCGGCAACCACCACCCTGAACCTCCTTCGGAGGCTGGGCCCGCCACCACCGCGGCGAGGGCCGGTGGCAGCGGGGACGAGAGAGGCAGGCGGCGGGAGGCTCTAGCGGCGGCACGCGGGTCGCCCCTGGCGTCGCCCTGGGGAGCAAAGCGAGGGGTATGTGAGCCCTAAAAAAGATGAAGAGAACTGCCGCTTGGTTGCCAGCCCTTGTCCTAGATGTGAAAATGCAACATATATTTCCCTTTCTATGATTCGCAAGTTGTGTGATCGATTAGTTCGTTTTGTAAGTTGTGTCACTTAAGTGCACATACAAAACAAGTTCAGTGACCATGTGTACCATTTGCTCAAAATGTAAACATATATTCCCTTTGCACGGATGTGCCAATGCCTCTTCTATTCTTTTCCTCAGTCTGCTAGAACACGTGGCCTCAAATTACATTATTGAGGATTCAATCTTCCAACAATTATTCTTGAAAGGATCATTAAAGAAACGGAAGTCACTAGCGAGCTCAATATAAAGCATGGATGTTAGGCTCGTCACCGGTAAAGCATTACCTACCACAAGTTAAAACATCCATATCATGTCGCCATCCATAGAGCAGGAAGGTAAACAAATTGGATTTTGGACACTATCACCATTTTAATTCCATTGAGTATGAATTTCTCGCAGGCAGAACCTAACTGATGTGGAACCAATTCCATTGAGTATGAATTTCTAGCAGGCAGAGCCTAACTGATGTGGAACCAGTACAGTTTCCTCCCCTTCAATGTCAAATTAGTCAAACACTGTTTACTAACAAATCATACTTGACGTTCCTGTTCCACTAACCCAGCAGTGAATAAGATCCATAGCAAACATCCCCGCACGCTAACTTCCATGGACGATTCATGCCTGGAGATTGCCGGAACGGATAGGATTCGGTCGCGCCCGACCCTGTTTTTTCTGACCGTTTGGTTTCGGAGGGAGTGAGGCGAAGCTCTGCAGTCTGTTGCCATCGTGGAACATGTCTTTAGTTCCATGGTGAAGTCAATGTGAGGAGAATGCCATGGAAGCTAAGATCTGAGGAATAGCAATGGCGGGTTGAGTCATGGTGACGATGAGGAATTGGCTTGGTGATTTGTGACTTGTAGCAGCGACATCGAAAAGTGGGGGCGGTAGCACAGGAGGAGTTCACGGTCCTATCTCGCAGGATAAAAATCCAAGATCTGGCCTTAATTGGTTGTGTCTGGCAATGACCTTGTTGAAGGCATTGTTTTGTGAGCGGGAATTTTCTCCAGGATGAAAACCTATGATCTTTAATCGGACGATGACGACGTTTGTGCACTATTTTCTTCTTGAAGTCGTCACTTTTGGAGAGGTTGGACTTCCGGTGTTGTTCAGGGGGTGTTAGTGTCGCTGTTACAAGGAACTGATCGATGTACTAGGACTTTTCTTTTTTGTAGTTCTTTTTTCTGAGTTGCGTGTATCAGTAGTAAGGCGCTAATTGGGTATCTTTTCAATATTAATATACGCTCTATGTAAAAAAAATCTCAGCAGTACAGAGTTCGGTCTTACGAGATTGAAATGGGCTTGTCACAAAAAAGAATCATCAGCAGTTAACGCTATGACGTCTGTTCAAGTCTCTGTCTAGAATGCCGGAAATTTTCGATACCCATTCGGTTCCAAACCATCCTCTGCAGAATTCCTGTATTTTCCATGCTAATAAAAGCACGTTTTAAAAAGACCCAAAATTCTACACACGAGTGGTAAAATGTGGTCAAAGAGTTATTGGAAGACCTAACTGAACATTCTCCTTGGAGGTCCAGTTTTGGGTGAGTTGGTAGAGCATGGTGTTTGTTCGCTTGTGAGAAGAAAAAAAAAAGAGGTTCGTTAGAGAAGGTTCAACCATGGAGGCAGAGACTCTGGAAAACCTGTTCACTAGAGGCCAAAAGGGGCAGCTGGAGGAAGAAGAAAAAGGGTAGTCGAATCCAAAGGACCATGTCGTGACGCTGGTACACTTGCGTTGAACTATCTTCTGTCAAACTAGTGCATCCTTAGCAGGCCTCGAATTTAAATCATTAGAAAAAAAATGAGTTCCCTTCACCACCAAACCTGGCTACACAAGCAACCGGCACGGCCGAATTGGCGGAAGGCCACATGTTTCTGTGACGCGGAAAGAGCCACGGGATTGGGTTGCACAGCAATACAAGCTACCGTTCTGTCTAGCCTTTTTGCGGTGTCACGCACTACTGCTGCTAATTTCAGTTCGTTGCATTGCAATAAATTGCAGACGCGGACTATGGGGGGAAATGCCTTTGCTCTGAAGAAAACATCGGCCATTGTGAGTTGGCGATGCCCAAAATGTTGACCAGATGGAGAAATTCTAGGTCGATTATTTGTTTTTGCTGTTGAATTCAGTTGAGAGTGCAGAATGGAATGTTGCAGCCACCCCCGACTGTTCGGGCTTCGGGTCCCGGGAGGTAGGGTTCCACCAGGAAATAGGCAGCAAATAATGCCATCTCAACAGGTCTTGGTAGGTGAAGGCCATTTGTTCAGGTGTGGCTCGATAAATTGGTGTGCCCATCAGTAACCATAAAAGCTTCATTATAATTGTGACACTTGATGTACGTCTCTACCTAAACATGTAGACATCTTTTTCAAGAAACACATAAATAATACAGTATAGTACTCCATTAGTTTCCATAGAGTACTTCAAATGAACAAAAGAGCTGATAACCTATTTGTTGTTTCCATAGAGTAGGCTGAAGAAAGCCTCACACATCATCAAACCACATTAGTTTTGTTTTGTGATGACATGAAACACATGTTGCGTCACTTGATCTCATGACAATAGTGTTGCTCGTTCTGAACAGAGACGGTTGAACTAACCACATGTAAATGTGATGAACGTATAAAACGCCAGTAGATCATCAACCGCGAGCCAATCAGACAACACTTGACGGGCTAACTGTTTATTAATAAAGTATCCTATATTTCATACGTAATAGTAGAATTATTTATTGTTACGTTTCGCTCTGGAGCATGGACAATGCAAGTGCTCAGGTTTTGGCTATACAGGAAGGCCATGGCGCGCCAGCCATTACCGCTTCGATCTCCCACGTCTCCCGGGGGCAGTTTGTCATGTTCTTGCATCCATGCGCTGTCACGTACTGCGATGATAGAGTGCGTTGTTAGCGTGGAAATGAAGATGGTTAACATAAGGTGAAGGTAAATGCATTGTCAGATGGCACAGAAATGACTGTTAAATTAGGCTGCTATACTTTTTTACTTGAGAAAGAAATGAAACCAACATCTAATAGACATCTGGATCAGAATAGGGGTCGCTTGTTTTACTTTGGGAAAACAGCATTGAGGAGTCTATCTATAGTTCTATACCAATGTCAATTCAAACTTCACAGGAGAGGAGAGGCGTCACATTTGAATACAATATGTAATATGGTTATCAAATTCCTTGGATAGTAAAATACATGCATAAGTGGGAAAAAAGATTGGTAGAACACGTAACAGTCTACTTCAATTCTAATGTGCTTATAGAGCTCCTTGAGGTTCACTAGGAATAGAAAGAGAGCTGTGAAGTTTATGGAAACTTGTCGGAACATCCCAAACTCAACTATGAGAAATGAAATAGCATGATCAACTGCCAAAAAAGAATATTTTCAGTCCACCTTAGAATTTTAACAGTTCCCCACATTTCAGGATATGGACATATGGTACTACAAGCCACTGTGGCGCATAGTTCAAGAAAAATGTAATAGGATCAGGTAACACATGTGATGGCACATAGTTTAAGCAAACCCAACGGTGAATGAATTCATAGGTCCCTAGTCACACTAATTATTGGAGTTGAGTAAGGTTGTGGACATAAGCTGTTACTGCCTGTAGAAGTGTGGATATATACATTAATGTTAACTGAAGTTCAACTCCCACAGCCACAGGGGCAAATATATTTGTATCAAGACTATTTTCCATGGTAGCACATACACGTTGTGCCATCTAGGTCTAGGTCTATCAACGTACATTACATAAATTTGTGTTTCTCGTAACCAACACTTTCCAAGAGTAAACATTAACGAAGTGATGTGTTGGCATTATTTCCTACGTGCTACAAAGTTAGCAATGCACCAGTAAAGACTAAAGAGAGCATGCTTGCATAATCCATTCCTTATGTTGTTTTGTTATGTAAAGGAAAAGAGCAACCAAGACATACCAGATCACTTTCAATACGAACACCACCAAAGTTTTTGTACTTTTCAATCTCTTCCCAGTTGAAGAATTTTGAGGAAATTGGGTCATCCCTAGCAGGCCTCAGCAAAGCGTCAATGAAATAACAGCCTGGCTCGACGGTAATAACCTGAAATGCAGACCATGGGAGCTCAAATGTTATGTTCATGACCATTTCTGAACATTGGTGAACACGGTACTATTAAGAGGAGGATACAGGACCATTTCTTGTTCAAGTACACAAACTATTGTTTCCTTCATTTCTTCTCTTCACTTTTAGAGACAGAAATATACTAAAATAGAGGAGATACATACTGAGGCACGTGAAATATATGTTAGAGAAGTCTCAAGAGATTCCACCTAAGTTTATGCCCATTGAAATAGAGAGTGGATTGTGTACATCAAGGGTGGCCTTTATGCCTAATTGCCTACACAAAATATAGTTTGCTTATGACAGAATTGACAAATAACAGAGAAGGGGATAACTTTCAGAAGTTGGAAATTCCATGCATCTGAACAATCCAGCACAAGCAATTAACGTATACATGAAATCGTACAATTAAAGTATAATCACGAGATCAGGTAAATTTGAAAAATAGTATTAATAAGGTTTGAATGCGCAAATGGTGACCAAGAAAGTTCATTGGCCTGTAAGAGAAAACATATTAACACTGTCCTAAATAACTCGTGAATTTTCCCGACTAACATGGTAACCGAGCCACTTCTCAAACAAGAGAGCATAAAATTGTCAGAGTATTGTGTGCTACTAAATCAATCAGAAAGGTAGCTACTTACCATGCCTTCTTTAAGTTCTCTTATGGTCCGCAAGGAGCTTAGTCCTGGTTCCTTTGGCCTCTCTAAGCCCTGAAGCCAAGAAACAAGCATTAGTCTCAGTCAAGAGATTAGTATCACACGCTTAACGTTTAAGGCACAAGATATCATTGAAGTCCATATCTAACCTCAGGGTAGCCTCCAGGGTCATGGGTATCAATTCCAAGCAAGTGTCCAAGACCATGAGGCATGAAAACAGCACCCAACCTCCGAGCCATCATTGCACCAATATCCCTGAAATAAATGGTTATAGGGAACAGAAAAATCAGCATCATAGTACATATAATCATGCTGAAGTTCAATAAGCACAAATAATTAGCTCTCAAACACACACCCATGGATAATATTTTCTTTCTCTAGAGATTCAAGTATTGTCTGCTCTGCCAGCCTGCAAAGAGATCAACAGTAAACAATCTTGAGATCAAGCAACAGGACAACTACATCAGGAAAGCCTACAGAATGCATGGTTGTATAAGTGAGAACAGAACATTCTTACTTGTGCATATCAATCCATTTTACTCCAGGCTGCATGTGTGATATGACAGCATTATGAGCCTTAAGGACAGCCTGCAAAATACAGTCAGTCTCGCATCAATAAAACATTTCCAGGTTTCAACACACATCTGAGAAGAAAAGAATTAAGCTGGATTTTTTGTATTGCCGGGACTTACATTGTATACTATTGTCTGGTTGCCATTGAATTTCCCATTTATCTAAAAAGAGAGAAACTCAATCAGGTGATACTACTACAAAAAACACTATATTAAGATGTCATAAACAAAAGAATGCTGCAGTTTATATCGAGGTTTGTTGGAAAGAAAGTTCCTCCAGATTCTATATTTATAACACACTACATACAAAGGAATGGGTGACATATCTATTAGCTATGATCCGAAATCAGCTAAACACTTAAAATCAACTCTAATCCTAGCATAGCATTGGACTGAAGTGAAAAGGAAAGGATGGGTCTAAACAATACTGTAACAGGGGAAAAAATCTCCTCAGAGCTTACTACCAATTATCGGATGAGTGAGGATACAGAACACATAAAATAAATATACACGGTGGAGGAAATAAGAGCAATGGGATAGCAATGAACCCTTCTGCTATATCCTCAACAAGCTACACTTTACATAATGCCTTGCCAGCTTACAGCTTGTGCACATACATTTACTCAGAGAGCAAGATCAGGTATACTTTTGGACTATTTCATGCATTTGGTTTAAGACAAAGTGCCATGTCAAGATTTTTTTTTACCAAGCCTCTCTTCAGTGCCACTGATCTCATAGGGAAAATTTGATTAAAAGATGAGCATCTAGCAATGATGCATGTAAAACAGTTCATTGCACACACACAATAAGCACAGCCCTGTGTTAAACAGAAATAACAGAAGCGGTCCATCTATTATATACATTGGAAAAGAGTATTGAAAATTTGAAATAGATGGATGAATATGCCAAACTACTTACAGGGTATGAGCATGTGATGTCAGAGCCATAGAAACTATATTCAGCTCCCATGTCCATTAGGGCCATGTCTCCATCATTCAGCGTCTGAAAATATACAAGATAAGTATCTACCAAAGGGGAAAAGTGAAACTGCATACCCTGATTGGGGACAAAATACTAAACCTTCCCCTGAAATAACCATGAAGACCCAATATTACGTCAAGACTCTCAATAGCTTAGTTTCCTTTTTGGATTTTTTTCTTAATATCTTGTAAATCTTTTGGTTCATAAATCTGATATTAGTGTTTTCCCTTATTTTGTTGGTGAAAGCGATACATGACGGTCCTTTGACGTCCAACTACACAAGTTTCATTTAAATACCCTTACCAGGACCACTAACACCCAATGTTGGCATGCACAAGGTTCACTGCTAATGAGAGCTTATTTCTGCTAACATGCCAATGAAAGGTAGCTGACATCAGACACCATTCAGTTCACAAAAATCATAGATTATTTGATTAATTCAATGAAATACCAAGCTAACCCATGACCCTCTTGTCAATATGTATGAACTATGAACACATAGATCAACCAGAGCCAAAGAACATTGCTCAAACTTATAATATT
Source organism: Avena insularis (assembly GCA_023614405.1). Lineage (NCBI taxonomy): Eukaryota > Viridiplantae > Streptophyta > Magnoliopsida > Poales > Poaceae > Avena > Avena insularis. The sequence continues at coordinate 240,147,907 of CM042694.1, read as the reverse complement.
TCATGACCTCATGGTAGCGTAGTTAACAAAAAAAAAATTGCTCCAAAAAAAAAAGTTAACAAACAAGGTAGGTGAACTCATGGTAGCGTAGGTGAACTCTACTCTCTGAAACTGAAACTGAAACAAAGAATACCCTTTTTCAAGCAGTTAGAAGTATTAAAATCAGCCATTCATAAGAAATTCGGTCGCTATGGACAACTTAATCTAAATTTGATGAATAGTACAATTTACAAGCTTGAGTGAGTAACATAATAACAGAAATAAGTCAGCCACAGGCCATAAATAAAGCATAAAAATGAACAATACCCGGTCATTTGGAGCTGCGGTGTGTCCATAGTGAAGAACAGAACTGCAAAATAAGCAAAAGAGTTATAGGATACAAGATAGTCCAACAAACTCAAATACGGATATTAGCATGTTCGAAGTTTTGAATCTTGAATCTTGATAACAAATTCTATCAGCTTTCAGAATGACCGAGGGCAAAGTGGTACGTCTATAAAATATCCAGTGACGTCACATGGGCCTATTGCTTTTAACTAAGAGAGCATTCCTACAAAACTTTACATAGCTATTCACTTATTCACATGACTCGGCAAATAGTACTGTATAGTCTACTTAAACAAGTGAACTCGAAAAAAAGAGACTACTGAAATTTTGTAGAGCGAGTAGTTTATTCTGATACTAAGAAAGCTCTATACTAAAAGAACAGCTGGTACTACCTGAAGTTCATGGTGTTGGACACTTTAAAGAAATACTATTTGAGCTTTAAGTTAAAAACAGTGCATAAAATTATGGTGGGCACTACATCGTGTTTTGGCATTACAATATTCACAATTTAGCTACTCACAAGTGACAATTTCCATAATATGCATTACACCAAATAGTTAGTAAAAAACTTAGGATGCATTAAAGGCTTCATGGAACAATTTATTATTTGCTTCACATCAGGCAGAATATGCAAACTCACCTGTTCTCTCCAGTAGCACATATACAGGTGTAGGAGCAATGTCGACAGGCCCCATACATATAAGCATGATGAAGAAAGATGCTTTCTAACTGATATTCCTTCATGCCTGGTTTTACTTGTCTCATAACCTTGTAAAGCGCAAGTCAAGAATCAGATACATTTAATTTGTCTCTCGAAAAGAGTAAGTATAGTGAGTTAGATGTCATAGCATCTAAAATATAGATAACCCATAGGGAATATTTCCAAGAATTGGCTATAAAATAGTGATTCATGACATTATGGGTGCCATACTTTACTTATGAGGTAAGCTGGAATCTGCTGCGACAAGATAGCTCAACGCTTATGTTTGGAACCCCATAGTATATTCTAAGGTCAACCCATAGCAACTATGAAAAACACCCTTTATCAGTTGATTAGATTGTCATGGCTTGATTCTCAAAATTGCAGAATAACACAGAATGACATCACACACTTGGATAACACTCAAAGCCATCCATAATCATCAATGGGCTACAAATGAAATGAGTGCCCAAATACAGAAACCATATGACATACATGTTTGTGCATCTAGTCTAGTATATTTAATACTCCATTGCCATGAATCATATGTTCTTAGTTCTATACAAAATGGTCAGGGAAAGGATGAAAAGAGGCTAAGCACATTTCATCTGGTACTAGTACTACAAGCCTACAGTACTAATGGGAAAATGAAGAACAGCAAAACCAATAAGCACAGTCAAATATTGTATAGCTATATCGCGCAAGTTGTGAATACAAACTACAATACCAATGAAGGTGGCGAAAATAATACCAATGAATGTAAAATTCGATAACATAGAAAGCTTTTTGTACCTCAATGTGTGCTTCTGAGCTAACATCATTAGCATATTGCATGAGAGCAATCTCCATGTCAGATTTGATAACACGACATTCAGTTATGATGGGGTGAAGCGTACTTAAATCTGTGTCAAACTTCTCTATCCCCTAATATAAGCATAAATGATATGGTAAGCTGATGACCCAAATGCATAACAACAGAAGACAAAAGGTATGGAAGATATTAACCTTTTTTTATAGATAGGTACTTATACAATAAATCATGATATAGGTTTTGCTTCAAAATGTAACTGAGGTCAAAACAATGAAAGAATGATAATGCAATATTAACATGACAGATTGCGCTTTCTAGTCAAACTCTTCAAAAACAATAAAACTAAACAAAATTGCTTTTTTTAGAAACTAAGTGGCATTACTTGTTTCATGCTAGCATAGCTGATTATAAATCACGTACTTCAAAAGTAGCAGGCTTGGAGTAGTTTCCGCTGTCACTGCTCTTTCCATATAAGAGAAACAGAAGAGCCTTCCCATGCTCACTGAATTTATCTTGCAAAACTTGTGCAATCTCATCAACATAGAAGACCACATCGACCTTGTACCGATCCTGTTCAGGTTTTAATGAATATATATTATGTGAAATCAGAGTGTAGGAGCAGCGGAGAACACGGTATCTAGAACATCAAATACCTTGAAGTATGATAGCGGTTTTATTTCACCCATCCAGACAACGTAGTCAGGTGGCAACCTTGGAGCAAATAAAATTGACTGTCCAGAGGCAATGTCCTTTGCGAAAAATACAGGTCTAGGTTAGGCGCATAGCCTCAAATAAGCATGAATTCATCATCATAAGCATGTGCATGATGACTTGCGATAGTATTATATCGATGATCATTCTCACACTATCAAATAAGAATTCAAGAAATTGCCAAATTACTTTGTATTGTGTAACCAAAATCATTGGATAAGGTGTGAGTGTAATAATATAGCAGCGCATAGAGGGAAAAGGTAAACTAAATAGACATTGACCTAGTTATCAAGGAGCGAGCTTAAGATAAACTTATGAAGGGATTATAAAAGGCAAAAGTAGTCGCTGCCACGGGAGAAAAAAAACTTACGATTGCGCCATAGAAACCTGGCTCCCGCACTCCAAAGAGATAGGCGAAGTAGCTCTCCTGCCTGAGTCATTACCAATTGACACTTCAACCAGCCATCCTACGAAAAGGTCGAAAATGGAAGTGGGAAAATACAGATGAGTCAAAAAGGGGTTACCTGAATAGTTCGAGATGATCGGTACAGTGTCGATTCTGCTCCTCGCCGCCCTGGATAAGGAAAACATAACAGATTAACCGAGGAACCCAAAGACTCAAAAAGGATGAAGAAAGATTGACCGGGAGCGCCAGTTGAACCTGGAGGAGGGCGAGGCCGCGAAGAGGGCGGGCGGAGCCGGAAAGGTGGCCGCGGAGGGCGGCGACGAGCCGCTCGCGGTTGCCGGCGTGCAGCTCCGCGGGGAACCCGGGTGGAGCAAGAGCGGAGGAGCCCGCCATACCGCACTCCAAAGGGGCAAACCCTATTGGCCGCTTAACTGCGGCGGCGGGGAGTAAGGGAGCCTCCGCGCACCCCCTAACTTAGGGCGAGGTGCGCCGCGGCGAGGATGCTGGCGGCGAGGATGCTGGCCTGGGGGCTCGATTTGCTTCTCGCGTGCACGCGGCCTAGGTAGTAGAGTTGATCGATCGAATTTCCTGGTGGCTTTTTGCCTATCACTGAGTTGATCTATCGAACGAAGAAATCGATTTGGTTACACACTGCCCGGCTCGGCGTGACACGCCACTGCCAAGACGACGCGAGCCCGGTCTATTTTCCGGTTTAGACACGAAACCAGCGAAACAGAACTTTTTCTTTGAGCGGATCCAGCAAAACAGAACGAATCGCTAATAACTGAGCGAACCGACCTGGGCTGCCCCATACTGAGATTCCGGCCCAGCCCATGTACTCCCGCCGTCCTAGTGTAGATACATCCATTTTTAACAAACCCATGACGTGCTTTTTAGGAGAAAGGGAGTATCTTTTGTGAGAAAATCAAGAAAACAAAAAAGGACTAGCCCACTAACCAAAATCATTTAGTGTGAATGAACTAGCTAAAGGGGCAGGAGAGGTAGGGAGAAAGACGACGAGAGTCCGGGACAGTGGAGCACGTTCAGTTCTCATGACAGTGGCGAGATTCTACTTCTCGTATAAATCACTATAATGGCAATAAATGCTCGGGTTACAATTATGAGATTGTCCGTTGTTTCAAGGGGTTCCCGTAAGCCGGTTTATAAAGACGTCCGAACCTAGGGTTACAAGGAGAATACTAGTTGCATGGGTTAGAGAGTTATAGGCTAACACGTATTCTACTATCTTGTTCTCCAAGGAGTTCGACTTCCAGTCTAAGACGGTCCAACTTATTTTATTAGTGACTAGGCTACCCGAGCTCACCGGTATAATACTATGTCACGGGTAATACCCATTTGGTATATCCCAAACATTACACATAAAAACTTTGAGATGTTCCTTGTGAAAGACACTAGAAATCTCATGCTATATGCTAATGGTCTGCCCCGGAATGGCCATGAGGGTTTGAAACACGCTTTGGGTTGCTATGGAACTCTCCGGAATCCCTGGTATAATACTCTGTGGGAGGAGGTTCATACATTGACCTAAGGTTGCCACGGGTCGCTACTTTGTCTAGAGGCTTCGTACATTGTATATCCCCCTTCTTATCAAAGAATTCTACCATTTAAATGTGGAATATACACCATTATTTCATACCTCGAGGCTCAGATATTCTCCCCATGTCCACACGATTTGAAATCAGAGGAGACCTAGATTTGTGATCCCTTGAAGTCTATTTTGTGAAGAAGCTCGAAAAACTACATCATGGTTGCATGCCTTGAGAGCTAAAATATCCCCACCTTTGTCGGGATGACCCCCTAACCAGCCCTACTGCCGGCACAGGAATGCTTGGTCGGATAGCCGCAACTGGGTGGACCGCTCCAGCCGGTCCGCCCTCAAGGTTCCCCGGCTGGCCGTCTATCCGGATGGCCAGAAGAACTAGCTGGGTGACCGCTTCCACCCGGCCGCCTCAGATTCAGTGGCAAGACTACGGAGGGGTGACGCTCCTCGCTGAGCGCGCCCCTGACTCCTTACATTATCAAACAGGCTGGTGCGCCGCCCCTGTTGACGCTACAAGACAATTGTGCCAAAGTGCCAAAACTAGAGGCTGGGCGAGGCGTTGTCGGCTGACCGCTAAAGCTCCAGCTGACCGTTAAAGCACCGGGTGACGCCCAAAGCACCGGCACTAGGACATTGTAGCGTTGTCCCCCTGTATTGGAGGCTTGACTGGGTCCTAGCCCACCGGCTGGACCTCGTCAACCGGCCCGCTTTGTAAACCCAAAGCCCAAACAATGAACCCTAGAACCCACATTGTAACCTACCTCTCTCGGCTAGTATATAAGAGAGGGTAGAGCTAGGGTTCTAGGTAGGCTCAAGTAGATTGAAGTTCATTCTCATAGTCCACTAGTTCATCTTCTTCCTCTAGCTCACGATAGCAGCTAGGGAAACATCTCAAGGAGCACTTGTACTGGGCATTTGCCCCCAATATAATAGATCCTTGCAGGAGTAGGAGTGTTACCTCGCCAAGAGGACTCCGAACCTGGGTACATCATTGTGTTTGCAGTATATGTGCCTTGCGAGTAGCCACTGATAGCATTTTGATGGTCCCCTCTCATGCCATCACTGATGGCACTGGCGTGTTCCACGCCACGACAGTTGGCGCCCACCGTGGGGCACAACGCTTCGGCTAGGATCATCTTTCACACAGGATTTCCGCTTGTTGCCGATGAGCGAGTCCCTCTGGCCTCATCCTCACTCTCGGCTCCTTCGACTGCATCATCAACAATGCATCGTGTTTCACCGAGGAGACCTTCCCCAGTGGCGGCACCGTCATGCACTTCGTCGAGCACCGCGTCTACGTCGCCACCGTTGCCGAGGATTTCCCTTGTGGAGTCGTCACCGTCTCTGGTGCGCCGCCCGGCTTCGCCGCCCCGCACGCTGCCAGCGGCAGCGTCGAGGTCATGATGGTTGGCTCAGGCGAAGGCCGTCGTCCACCTCTGGAGCACAATGTGGGAGGCAACAGCTCCACCTCATGCGAGCAAGACAAAGATCCACTGGCCACCTCCATCCAGCACCTCCGTAACCCCGTCGTTCCTGAGGAAGATCCGACAACGGTTGCGGCTGCGCTGGAGGCCACCCACCAAAACCTTCTGGAGGAAGCCAACAAGGTCATCGCCACCCAGCGCCAGCTGAACGCGACCATGCACGAGTACAACACCGCTGACGGCTTCGCCCGCCTACCCGGTGCCAACCGGCAGAATCCTCCCTAGGACCGAAACCTTGGTTCGGAGCTAGACTGTGATGCTGACCCATGTACTCTCGTGGTTCAGCTGGTTTATAGTACTCCCGCCAAGAACATGAGGGTTGCGGAGGTGGTCGCCGCTGAGCTGAGCCACCTTGAGGGCGATGAGCTACGCCGCTAGCAGGCGAACCTCCAGCTCCTCGTAGCCACGGCCAACAAGCAGCAGGCAGAGACAGGTTCCAGCCTAGCAGGGAATAGCAAGAGCCAGCCACTTCGTCGGATGGTGGATCTAGCGTCTGGCGGTAGCAAGGCCTCCTTCCCAAACGGAACGAGGCAGAACAGCCGTCCACGCGGTGGGTCGGCTGGCTACGGGCATCATCCGCATGACGTCGTGGCAGTCACCAGCAGAAACTGTGCTCTAGCTGACGAAGCCGGACAAGGGCAACATCGCCAGCCGGCTGACGAAGTTGAAAGAAGCCTCGCGACGCCCAAGTCCCGCTTGATGGGGTGACTCGACCCACGCGAGCCGGAGGCGCGTGAAACACGTGAGTGCATTGATCTCCTGATACAATCGCACGCGTTGGAGGAGGAGAGTACAACCGGTCCAAGATGTTTCGAATTGCACATCTGGAATGAACCGTTTCCAAAGGGATTTTCACTCCTAAGGGACACACCAAAGTACGACGGATCGGTCAAGCCGGAAGACTGGCTGGTGGATTACGTCACCACAGTGGGCATAGCCACCGGCAACCGGCGGGTAGCGGTGCGCTAGGTTCCCCTCATGCTCCTCGACTCGGCAAGAACCTAGCTGGATAATCTCCCCGACAACAGCATCAATGCCTGGGTCGACTTCGAGGAAGCATTCATCCGCAACTTCACCGGCACCTACAAGCGGCCTGGGAGGCCTCGCAAGCTTGCCCTCTGCGTCCAAGGCAAGGACGAGTCCGACCGCTCCTACCTCACTCGGTGGATAAGCATGCACAACTCCCGCGAGGGGGTGCGCGAACACCAGGCAATCGACTACTTCACCAACAACTGCAGAGATGGCACCATGCTCAAGCATAAGCTTAGTCGGGTGGAACCCCAAACCATGGCTCAAGCCATGTCCATTGCGGACAAGTACGCCACCGCTAACGCGGCGATGAAGAAGGCCATCGCGGTAGATGACCAAGGGTGGATCATTGTGGATAACTCCATAGACCAGCGCCAGCCGGGTGAGCATCACAACAACTCCAGGCAGCACAGCCACGACAACTGCCATGGCAAAAGAAAGGATGACCAGCTGGATAACAGGTATGGCACCAAGCAAGTGGCAGTCGTCCAAGAGGATCCGGCTACAGGCGGCAGACAGAGGAAGAAGTCCGATGACAGTACGCCACAACCCAAGTACACCATCGAAATGATGCTTGATGGCTCGTGCAAGTTCCACAGTGGCGGCAACAAGCCGGCTACGCACACGACCCGCCAGTGCACCTAGACCAAGAAGATGGACGAGGTTTGCAGACTACCGCCACCACCGCCACCAACCGATGGTCCACAGGGCAATCGTGAACGCTAGAACTGCCAGGACAAGGAGGATGATGATTACCCTCGCCGGGTGCGCAACTACCACATTTTCACCACCAAGCCGGAGACCAAGCACAGCAAGAGGCGCCACAATGCAGAAGTGAACGCAATCGTTCCCCCCATTCCTCAATACCTAAAATGGTCTGAGCAAGAGATCACGTGGAGCAGGAAAGACCAGCCAGTTGTACTACCTCACTCAGGCGCAATGGTCCTAGATCCCATCATTGTCTCCAAGAAGCACTCATGCAGGTTTTCACACGTCTTCCTAGATGGAGGCAGCAACATCAACCTCGTGTACCGTAGCTTGTTGGACCGGCTCGGCATCAGCGAGTCTCGGCTAGAGCCCTCCAGCACCTCCTTCCATGGAGCCGTCTCGGGTCCATCGCATTCGCCCATTAGCAAGATCTGGCTAGACGTCATTTTGGCACGGAGGACAACTTCCATTGCGAGCCCATCTAGTTCGAGGTGGTCAACCTCTCCAGCGCATACCACGCCATCCTTGGACGCCTAGCTCTCACCAAGTTCATGGTAGTGCCGCACTACGCGTACCTCAAGATGAAGCTCCCCGGGCCTAAGGGAGTAATCACCATCGCCGGTTGCTACAAGCGGTCGGTGGAATGTGCCACAGACGACTCCAAACTAGCCGAGGCCATGATCATCACGGAGGAGAAGCGCATCATTATGCAGAACATGGAGGCCTTGTAGGCGGAAATGCCGGCTAGCGAGCCAAAGCCAGCCGGAGAGGCTCGGTTCAAGCCATCCAAGGGCACAAAGAAGATTTTGCTCAATGAGGCCAAGCCGGACAAGTTCGTCCTGGTCGGAGACGGCCTTGACAGCAAATAGGAAAGCGTGCTCGTCGACTTCCTCCATGAGAATCGAGATATCTTTGCATGGTCCCCCAAGGACATGCCTGGTGTTCCGAGGAAGCTGGCCGAGCACTTTTTACATTTTAGGATGGGTGCAAAGCCGGTCAAGCAATCTCTACGTCGTTTCACAGAAGAAAAGAGGAGAACGATTGGTGAAGAAATCACGCGGCTCCTTGTAGCCGGATTCATCATGGAAGTGTACCACCCGGAATGGCTGGCCAATCCAGTGTTGGTGCTGAACAAGAACAATACTTGACATTCAATAAGGCTTGCCCCAAAGATCCATTCACCCTGCCAAGGATAGATCAAGTGATTGATTCCACAGTCGGCTATGAACTATTGTCGTTTTTGGATGCATATTCAGGCTACTGATACGTTGCAAACGTATCCATAATTTTTGATGTTCCATGCTTGGTTTTATCTATTTTCTTGTGTTTTGTCCATACTTTGGAGTTCTTTTCATATGATTCCTTGGACTAACCTATTAACAAGAGCCACAGTGTCAGCTGCCTATTTTCTGCTGTTTTGGTATCAGGAAAGTCAGAAAATGAATATTCTCGGAATTGGACGGGACAAAAGCCAAAGTCAGTTTTTCACCGAGGGACACCTGGAGCCAGAATACGAGACGGAGAGGGGCTGGGGCCCGGCCACACCACCTAGCCGCGCGGACAGGCCTGGCCCGCGCCAGGGGGTGGTCTAGTCGCCCCAGGCACCCCCTCGGCCTCTCCTTCGACCTATATATTTCCTCTGATACAGAAACCCTAAGTACCCGATAAAAATTCCACGAAAGAGTCTGTAGCCGCCATCATATCCATCCCTAGATCGGGAGGGATCTGAAACTCTTCCCAGCACCCTGCTAGAGAGGGGAATTCACCCTAGAGGCCTTCTTCATCATCATGCAAGCCTCCGGTGTGATGCGTGAGTAGTTCATCTCTGGACTACGGGTCCATGTAGTAGCTAGATGGCTGGTTCTCCTCCTTTGTGTTATCATGTTTAGATCTTGTGAGCTCCGTTCATGATCAAGATCATCTATTTGTAATTATGCATGTTGTGTTTGTGGGGATCCGATGGATATTGAGATGCTATTTCAGACTGATTATTGATTTTATCATGTCTTTGTTATTTGTGATCTTGCATGCTTTCCGTTGTTAGTAGCTATCTTGGCCAAGTAGATGCTAGCAACTCCAAGAGTTAGTATTTATGCTCGATAGTGGGTTCATGCCTCTGGTAATCTGGGGAAGTGACAGAAATCTCTAAGGTACTAGATGTGTTGTTGCTACTAGGGAGAAAACAACAATCCTTTGCTTGCAACTTAATACTGGAGGGGGTTCGGATGATAACCTGAAGGTGGATTATTAGTCATAGATGTAGTTGGATTACGATCTATGTATAATGTTGTAATGCCCAATCGAATCTCAAAGGAGTCAAGATGAGTAGTATATGCTTGTATGCTTTGTCGATGTTTGTCAATTGCCCCGCTATAATTTGTTCATCCAACATGTCATCTATCTTAAGGAGAGCCACCTCTAGTGAACTATGGACCCCGGTCTTTTCTTTTACTATCAATCTATAATCAACTATTTACTACTTTATGTTTACTTTCTGCAAACTATTACTTTCTTCCACTCGATACGTTTAATCCTTTGTTTTCAGCAAAACCGGTGAGATTGACAACCTCATCGCAAGTTGGGGACAGAGTTCTGTGGTTATGTTGTGCAGGTCTCCATGTTGTTGTTGGCACCGGTAGTGCGCCCTGCCAAAGTTCAGCTAGCTACACCTTCGGGGTGTTTCCTTGCTCCTACTGGATTAATAACCTTGGTTTCATAACTGAGGGAAAACTTACTGTTGTGCTCATCATACCTTCCTCCTGGGGTTCCCCAACGAGCTCGTTAATACACGAGTCAGCAAGTACTTTTTCTGGCGCCGTTGTCGGGGAGTCAAGGACATCTTCACAAGGAGAGTCCCTCATAACCAATCTCTTTACTTTGGTATTTTTGTTTTACTTAGTTTACTTTTGCTTTGTTTGCTTGTTTCTTTATCAAAAACACACAAAAACACAAAAGAGGGATTTTATTCTAAAAACTTTGCTTAAGGAATTCTATGATATTGCCAAGGAAGCTAGAAAAGTGTTTGGACATTTTAATATGCTAGGCTCATGTGTAGATGTTGTTGGTACATGAGAAAAGATGAACAAAACCGAACCTAATGGGGAAGAAACTAAGATACCAATACCCTTTAAACTTGTAGCATGCATGAAGCCATAGAAAAAAATCTTGATTGAATTGTTCCCGAAAACCCGTTTGATGAAAATAGTGAACCAAAGAGCATTGAGAGAGAATCTTCTAGAACTTATTTGGATGAGATACCTTTCCTTGTTGAAGATATTTCTGGTATTGCTCTTAATGCTTCTTCATTTGAGAACACTTGATCCTTTTTCTTGCTTCTTATGCCTAACTTAAAGACGTTAAAGAAAAGTACTTATTGGAAGATAACCCAAAAGTTTTAGATGAGTCTTGGAAGTTATTACTTCAGTAATAACCGCTCCTTATCCTTTTTATTTGCTTTTTGTGCCAAGAGTAACCTCTAATGAGAGAGAAGTAATAATTGGGAAAGTTGCTGTCCCGAAACAGATTTCTGTGCTTCACCGTAAAAATTCGTGTAAAATTTCTATACGTCCTTTTGAGGCATGAAGTTTTGTGCTTCTACCCCAGGTTGTTATATAACTTTCGTTAGTTCAACACTTTTCGATTTGAGCAACAGAAGTTCTTCGAAAAAATTCGTCTTTACCTGCTGGTCTATTTTGACAGATTTCTGCCATTTTTTGCATTTGCTTCTTGTTGGTTCCTTTTTGAGTTCTTTTGGGGAATTGAGCTTTTTGAGGGAAGTGCTGCAGTAGCTAGTGTTTTAATGGAAGTTTTATTGGAGTTGGAACTGAACCTAAAGACCTATTATCTTGAGTGCACTAATGTTGCTAATAAAGATTGTGTGAAGTTTTGTATGAAGGGAAAATTTCAGGTGTATGGAAGGAATGAGTAATGAGATAAAGGATGGACTAAAGCTCAAGCTTGGGGATGCCACGTGTGTCACCCCAATAAATATCCAAGAAGTACACGCGTCAAAGCTTGGGGATGCCCAAGGCATCCCCCTCTTCATCAATAAAAATCCCAGGTTTCTTCCAAACGCTTCATTTTTATTGATTCATGCACAGTTGTGTTGTTCTTGGAGCGTCTTCTTTTTTGTTTTAGTTTTGGTTTTTCGTTTGCTTTGTTTTCTTAATTTGCTGAATAAATTGGTTGGACCACCTCTTTCATACATTGGTTTTCAAATAGTTTGGTTTGGATTGGAAAAGAGTAGGAAAGTTCATGCTTAAGTGGTAAAGAGAGCTTGTTTTTGACTATGGCCTATGCTTTGTCATGCCATGCTTGATATATTTTTGGCTTTATGCTTAATGATCTTTGATGTAGCATGACATGTTATAAATAATAGAGATTGCTTAATGTGCCTTGGAAGAATCATGCGTTGTTTTAGCATATTAAAGCATAGTATTGTGGTATTCTCCTTTGATGCTTTATTTGGGTTGACTTGGCGCATGCTCACACCATGTTATGATTATCCCAAGTCACCATAAGCCTTTATGATCCTTTAGTTTTCGACTTGTAGTATCACTTTATGCTTTGATTAATGATGTTTTGTCGCTTTGCATGATTATGGCCATTATTGCTCTCTTAGTTGGTCGCTCCCAGTCTTTTGCTAGCCTCCATAACCAAGTATGAGTTCCACTCATGCATCCAACTCCTAAAACCAAGCTATTCCAAAAGAGTCCACCATACCTACCTACTAGCATATGCTATTCCAAGTATATTCATGTTTTTGTCTACCTTCCAAATTAAACTTGTTATGAGAAAACTAGTGATTAAAGCTCTCACGAACTTGATAGCACACTTTATTTTCTTGCATTTAATAAACTTGAACCATTGCGTCCATCTTTGTTGCGTATATGCTTGCGCTTTATAAGTTGAAATTAGCAGATTCATGTATCATGGGTAACGCGTTCAACATTGCAACTATACTTTGTACCCTGTTGATATCATGTTCTTTTGCTTATGGATCCCGGCGGTGTGAAATAAAAGGGAAACTTGTAAGATCATAGAGTTTGTATTTGTGTTAGAGAAACGCCTGGGCCGCTAGCCTAAGCCATGCCTAATCATGGTGGAAACTTGCAGCATAACCATAATGAGCACTCTATGAAGCATCCTCAATAAAAACCTATGCAAATAGCAAATAAAAAGATCGCTAAGATGCTCATTGTCTGCTTGCCTTGTCATTTTGATTATGGGATAGATCCTGTATCATGTGCAAGGGGTACCCTGTTGGCGGTTCTCTATGATACATATGTACTTACAATGATAAGAGCTTACTTGTGACTAAAGTTGAGTAGCATGAGGTTCGGTCTTCGTAAGTAAGGGGCATGAGATTTCGGTTTATAACTTGTCAAGCATATCCTCTTAGTTGTGTCACTTTAACCTTAATCACCTTCAAGATGCTTATGATAGGGGCAATGAGAGTTGAAAGCTAATAAGTACCATAATTTTTGGAAGCTCTTTATGAGACTTGAATCCCTACTTCCTTCTATGAAGGCCCTTTCTTTTACTTTTATGTTGAGTCTCCACCTTCTATCTTTATGCACCTACTTTGAGAGCATAGTGGCCATTCTTAGTTCTATGTGCACTGTCCCAAGACTTGTTGATTGATGCATACCTTGATATTGCTTGTTTTAAACTATTTGTATCTAGTCACTCTTATAAACTTTGAAGGTGTCCTATGCATTTATGTTTGCTACTCTATGAGGGACAAGTTGAATGCTACTATGCTATGTTTTCTTTATGTGAAACAAACAAACGTCTTGCAAAGTATTGTTATTCATAAATCTTTTGTTTGTGCCTTTTTCATGTTACAACATAGTTTCTTTGTCTTATTGCTAGAACTTTGTCTTTCATGTTATGATTGAAGTACTATGATCCCAGCTTTGAATGTTTTACAAATACTTTGATCAAGTTTATGATGGTGCATGTCACCTCAAAAATTATTCTTTCTTTTTATCACTTACCTACTCGAGGACGAGTAGGAGTTAAGCTTGGGGATGTTGATATGTTGCAAACGTATCCATAATTTTTGATGTTCCATGCTTGGTTTTATCTACTTTCTTGTGTTTTGTCCACACTTTAGAGTTCTTTTCATATGATTTCTTGGACTAATCTATTAACACAAGCCACGCCTGCTTTTTTCTGCTTTTTTTTGGTTCGGGAAAGGAAAATAAATATTCTCGGAATTGGACGGGACAAAAGCCAAAGTCAGTTTTTCACTGAGGGACACCTGGACCATAATATGAGACAGAGAGGGGCTAGGGCCACACCACACCACTGCAGCGGCTGCTGCAGCCCAAGGGGTGGGGTGCTGGCCGCCTAGGCACCCTCGGCCTCCTTCCGCCTATATATTGCCTCGTACGGAAACCCTAAGTGCAGATAAAAATTCCACTAAAGAGTCAGAGTCATCATCTCCATCCCTAGATCGGGAGGATCTTAAGCTCTTCCGGCACCACGGAGAGGGAATTCACGGAGGCCTTCTTCATCATCATGCAAGCCTCCGGTGTGATGCGTGAGTAGTTCATCTCTGGACTACGTGTCCATGTAGTAGCTAGATGGCTGGTTCTCCTACTTTGTGAGATCATTTTTAGATCTTGTGAGCTCCGTTCATGATCAAGATCATCTATTTGTAATTTCGCATGTTGTGTTTGCGAGGGATCCGATGGATATTGAGATGCTATTTCAGATTGATTATTGATTCTATCATGTCTTTGTTATTTGTGATCTTGCCGCTTTAGTTGTTAGTAGCTATCTTGGCCAAGTAGATAGCAACTCCAAGAGATTAGTATTTATGCTCGATAGTGGGTTCATGCCTCTAGTAAAGGAAGTGAGAAATCTCTAAGGTACTAAATGTGCTAGGAGAAAGACAATCCTTTGTTCATAGAACAATCGTATTGTTTACTTTACACAATTAGTAATGCAATTATCTGTTGCTTGCAACTTAATCTTTGGAGGGGTTGGATGATAACCTGAAGGTGGATTATTAGTCATAGATGCAGTTGGATTACGGTCTATGTATAATGTTGTAATGCCCAATCAAATCTCAAAGGATTCAAGATGAGTAGTATATGCTTGTATGCTTTCTCGATGTTTGTCAATTGCCCCGCTATAATTTGTTCACCCAACATGTCATCTATCTTAAGGAGAGCCACCTCTAGTGAACTATGGACCCCGGTCCTTTCTTTTACTATCAATCTACAATCAACTATTTACTGCTTCGTGTTTACTTTCTGCAAACTATTACTTTCTTCCACTCGATACGTTTAATCCTTTGTTTTCAACAAAACCGGTGAGATTGACAACCTCATCGCAAGTTGGGGATAGAGTTCTGTGGTTGTGTTGTGCAGGTCTCCACGTTGCTGTTGGCACCGGTAGTGCGCCCTGCCTAAGTTCAGCTAGCTACACCTTTGGGGTGTTTCCTTGCTCCTACTGGATTGATAACCTTGGTTTCATAACTGAGGGAAAACTTACTGCTGTGCTCATCATACCTTCCTCTTGGGGTTCCCCAACGAGCTCATTAATACACGAGTCAGCAGCTACCACCAGATCCGGCTGAACCCCGCTGATCAAATAAAGACAGCATTCATCACCCTGTATGGGGTTTATTGTTATACCACCATGCCATTTGGACTAAAAATGTAGGGGCAACATACCAGCACCGTATGCAGAAGTGCCTGCAATCGCAGATTGGCAGAAAAGTACATGCCTACGTCGATGATGTGGTGGTCAAGACGAAGGAACAACGGACACTCCTCGAAGACCCGAAGGAAACATTCGCCAACCTTTGCCGGTTCTAGATGAAGCTACACTTGGAGAAGTGCGTGTTCGGCATTCCAGCCAGCCAGCTCCTCGGTTTTCTCGTCTTAGAACGAGGAATCGAGGCCAACCCGGAGAAGATCAGCATGATCGAGTGCGTAGCCGCCGTAGAATCTACACGACATGCAGAAGTTCACTGGATGTTTGGCCTCCCTCAGCCGGTTCGTCAGCCGGCTGGGCGAGAAAGCACTTCCACTGTACCAGCTCATGAAGAAAACAGACAAGTTCGGCTGGACGGTGCAGGCAGACGAGGCCTTCTGTGACCTCAAGCGCATGCTCTCCTCCCCACCAATATTGGCGGCCCCTGCTGCAAAGATGTTGATGCTAATGTACATCGCATCTACCAATAGGGTCGTTAGTGTCTTGCTCGCCGTTGAGAGTCCAGAAGAAGGAAAGGCACAACGGGTGCAACGCCCGGTGTACTACCTGAGTGAGGTACTCTCGCTCTCAAAGCAAAACTACCCCCACTACCAGAAGCTGGTGTACAGCGTTGTTGGCTCAGGATACGTTGAGCTCGTTGGGAACCCCAAGAGGAAGGTATGATGAGCACAACAGCAAGTTTCCCTCAGTTATGAAACGAAGGTTATCGAACCAATAGGAGGAAGGAAACAACTCAAAGGTGTTGTTGCCAACTTGGAATCCTGCACAACACAACCATAGAACTTTGCCCCAACTTACAGTGAGGTTGTCAATCTCACCGGTTTTGCTGAAAACAAAGGATTAAACGTATTGTGTGGAAGATAGTAATTGCTTGTAGAAAGTAAACAGTAAATAGTAAATAGTAGATAGTGGATTGATGGTAAAAGACTGGACTGGGGTCCATAGTTCACTAGAGGTGATTCTCCTTAAGATAAACAACATGTTGGGTGAACAAATTACAACGGGGCAATTGACAGACTCGAGAAAGCATACCATGCATATACTAATCATCTTGACTCCTATGAGATTTGATTGGGCATTACAACATTATACATAGACTGTAATACAACTGTATCTATGACTAATAATCCACCTTCAGGTTATCATCCGAACCCCCTCAAGTATTAAGTTGCAAGCAACAGATAATTGCATTAAGCAAAGTGTGTAAAGTAAACAATATGATTTCCCTATGGACAAAGGATTGTTGTTTTCTCCCTAGCAACAACACATCTAGTACCTTAGAGATTCCTGTCACTTCCCCAGATTACTAGAGGCACGAACACACTATCGAGCATAAATACTCCCTCTTGGAGTTGCTAGCATCTACTTGGCCAAGATAGCTACTAACAACGGAAAGCATGCAAGATCACAAAATAACATAAACATGATAGAATCAATAATCAATCTGAAATAGCATCTCAATATCCATTAGATCCCCGCAAACACAACATGTAAGATTACAAATAGATGATCTTGATCATGAATGGAGCTCACAAGATCTAAACATGATAACACAGAGGAGAAGAACCAACCATCTAGCTACTACGTGGACCCGTAGTCCAGGGATGAACTACTCACGTATCACACCGGAGGCAGTCATGGTGATGAAGAAGGCCTCCAGGGTGATCTCTCCCCTCCGACAGGGTGCCGGGAAGAGCTTCGGATCCCCCTGTCTAGGGATCGAGATGGCGGCGGCTACAGACTCTTTTGTGGATTTCTGATTGGGTCTTTTATCGGGTACTTAGGGTTTTCGTCCCGAGAGAGTTTTATAGGCGAAGGGGCAAGGTCGATGGAGGCCTAAGGGGCCCACACCAGGTGGCGGCGCACCTAGGGCTGGCCGCGCCACCCTAGGTTGTGGCCGCCTCGTGGCCCCTCTTCGTCTCCCCTCCAGACTCCGTGTTGCTTCGGGTAAAATATTGACTTTGGCTTTTGTCCGGTCCAATTCCGAGAATATTTCCTTACTAGCTTTTCTGAAACCAAAAACAGTAGAAAACAGGCAACTGGCACTATGGCATCTTATTAATAGGTTAGTTCCAGAGAATGTGTCAAAACACCTCAAAGTATGAACTAAACATAAGAAAGTAGATACTAAACAAGCATGGAACATCAAAAATTATAGATACGTTTACAAAAATTATTGCGTGTTCGGCGTTCCAGCCAGCCAGCTCCTCAGTTTTCTCGTCTTAGAACAAGGAATCGAGGCCAACCCGGAGAAGATCGGCGCGATCGAGTGCGTAGCCGCCACATAATCTACACGACATGCAGAAGTTCACTGGATGTTTGGCCTCCCTCAGCCGGTTCGTCAGCCGGCTGGGCGAGCAAGCACTCCCACTGTACCAGCTCATGAAGAAAACAAACAAGTTCGGCTGGACAGTGCAGACAGACGAGGCCTTCCGCGACCTCAAGCGCATGCTCTCCTTCCCACCAATACTGGCGGCCCCTACTGCAAAGATGTTGATGCTAATGTACATCGCACCTGCCAATAGGGTCGTCAGTGTCGTGCTCGCCATTGAGAGGCCAGAAGAAGGAAAGGCGCAGCGGGTGCAGCGCCCGGTGTACTACCTGAGTGAGATACTCTCGCTCTCAAAGCAGAACTACCCCCACTACCAGAAGCTGGTGTACAGCGTTGTTGGCTCAGGATACATTGAGCTCGTTGGGAACCCCAAGAGGAAGGTATGATGAGCACATCAGCAAGTTTCCCTCAGTTATGAAACCAAGGTTATCGAACCAGTAGGAGCAAGGAAACAACTCAAAGGTGTTGTTGCCAACTTGGAATCCTGCACAACACAACCATAGAACTTTGCCCCAACTTAGAGTGAGGTTGTCAATCTCACCGGTTTTGCTGAAAACAAAGGATTAGACGTATTGTGTGGAAGATAGTAATTGCTTGCAGAAAGTAAACAATAAACAGTAAATAGTAGATAGTAGATTGATGGTAAAAGACTGGACCGGGGTCCATAGTTCACTAGAGGTGATTCTCCTTAAGATAAATAGCATGTTGGGTGAACAAATTACAGCGGGGCAATTAACAGACTCGAGAAAGCATACCATGCATATACTAATCATCTTGACTCCTATGAGATTTGATTGGGCATTACAACATTATACATAGACTGTAATCCAACTGGATCTATGACTAATAATCCACCTTCAGGTTATCATCCGAACCCCCTCCAGTATTAAGTTGCAAGCAACAGATAATTGCATTAAGAAAAGTATGTAAAGTAAACAATATGATTTCCCTATGGACAAAGGATTGTTGTTTTCTCCCTAGCAACAACACATCTAGTACCTTAGAGATTCTTGTCACTTCCCCAGATTACTAGAGGCATGAACCCACTATCGAGCATAAATACTCCCTCTTGGAGTTGCTAGCATCTACTTGGCCAAGATAGCTACTAACAACGGAAAGCATGCAAGATCACAAAATAACATAAACATGATAGAATCAATAATCAATCTGAAATAGCATCTCAATATCCATTAGATCCCCGCAAACACAACATGTAAGATTACAAATAGATGATCTTGATCATGAATGGAGCTCACAAGAACTAAACATGATAGCACAGAGGAGAAGAACCAACCATCTAGCTACTACGTGGACCCGTAGTCTAGGGATGAACTACTCACGCATCACACTGGAGGCAGTCATGGTGATGAAGAAGGCCTCCAGGGTGATCTCTCCCCTCCGGCAGGGTGCCGGGAAGAGCTTCGGATCCCCCCGGTCTAGGGATCGAGATGGCGGCGGCTATAGACTCTTCTGTAGATTTCTGATTGGGTCTGTTATTGGGTACTTAGGGTTTTCGTCCCGAGAGAGTTTTATAGGCGAAGGGGCAAGGTCGGTGGAGGCCCGAGGGGCCCACACTAGGTGGCGGCGCGCCTAGGGCTGGCCGCGCCACCCTAGGGTGTGGCCGCCTCGTGGCCCCTCTTCGTCTCCCCTCCGGAATCCGTGTTGCTTCGGGTAAAATATTGACTTTGGATTTTGTCCGGTCCAATTCCGAGAATATTTCCTTACTAGCTTTTCTGAAACCAAAAACAGTAGAAAACAGGCAACTGGCACTATGGCATCTTGTTAATAGATTAGTTCCAGAAAATGTATAAAAACACCTCAAAGTATGAACTAAACATAAGAAAGTAGATACTAAACAAGCATGGAACATCAAAAATTATAGATACGTTTACAACATATCAGGCATGTACATGGCCGCCAAGAAGTTAAAGCACTACTTCCAAGAGCACTCCATCCGGGTGGTGGCGTTATCACCACTTTCGGAAATCATCGGCCATAGTGACGCCACGGGCTGGGTGGCGAAATGGGCAATAGAGTTCGCCCCTCATAACATCCAACACGATCCAAGTCTTAGGACCTAGCGGATTTCCTCATTGATTGGGGAGAAATCCAGTACCTACCGCCGTGCCTTGACTCCACACATTGGAAGCTGCACTTTGATGGCTCCAAGATGTTGGGGGGCTCGAAGCCGGATTCGTCATCACCTCTCCAAAAGGAGACTGGCTGGATTACATCATGCAGATCCACTTCCGCGCATCCAACAACGTCGCTGAGTATGAAGTGCTCGTCCACGGCCTCAAAATGGCAAAAGAAATAGGCATCCGGCGGATCCTCTGCTTCGGTGATTCGGACCTGGTGGTGCAACAGGTGTCGGGCGACTAGGACGCCAAGGACGCGAACATGGCCCTATATCGCTTCTTCGTGCAGCAGCTATGCACCTACTTAGAGGGGTGCGATTTCCACCATGTCCCTCAAGCCAAAAACGAGGCCGCCGACGCGCTAGCCCATGTCAGTTCAAAAAGGCAAGCAATTCCTCCTAGAGTCTCCCTCGAGTACCTCCGCAAGCCATCCATCACACCGTCTCCGGAATCTGACTCCATCATCCTGGATGTGGACCCGGGGACTGTCGGCTCCAAGCGACCAG
Organism: Avena insularis; assembly: GCA_023614405.1. Lineage (NCBI taxonomy): Eukaryota > Viridiplantae > Streptophyta > Magnoliopsida > Poales > Poaceae > Avena > Avena insularis. The sequence continues at coordinate 240,127,463 of CM042694.1, read as the reverse complement.
AAGTTGCTGCAAAGCTCTTGGGGACTGCCGTGTCAAACCCGGGGACTGCCGCACCAATCCCGAGGACTATCGGGTCGAAGACCACCACACCCTCGGCCGACTCTAGTAGCCCAGGGACCGTTGGCTCCGCTCTCCCACCCGGCAGGATACATGACGAGCTTGAGCCGGTCGTGCGCGAGGAAATCAAGCTGATCATGGAGACTGTGTATGCCATCCAGGAAACCCCCGCATGGGCCAAGCCGTACATGAACTTCCTGTCCAAGGGAGAACTTCCCGATGAAGAGGTCGAGGCAAGTAAAGTAAAGCGCAGATCAAGCGCATACATCATCATCAATAATGAGTTGTGCAAGTGTAGTGTTGGAGGAATCTATCAGCGCCGTGTGAGCCAAGACGAAGGAGTCTGGCTGCTGGTGGACATTCACCAAGGCGAGTGTGGCCACCACGCATCATCACAGGCCATAGTGGCCAATGAGTTTCGCCATGATTTCTATTGGCCTATTGTGCTAGAAGACGCCGAGCAAATGGTGAAGGCATGCAATGTGTGCCAACATTTCAGCCAGAAAAAACACACTCTAGCTGCAGCCCTCAAGACAATCCCCATCACCTGACCATTTGCCGTCTGGGGGTAGGACATGGTCGGCCCCTTCAAGACAGCGCGATCTGGCATGACTCACCTGCTAGTGGCGATGGACAAATTCACCGTATGGATTGAGGAAAAGCCCATCAAGAAGCTAGATGGACCAACAATGATCAAGTTCTTTACAGACATCATCACACGCTTCGGCTACCCCAACAACATCATCACCGACAATGGCACAAACTTTGCCAAAGGGGCCTTCGCGCACTTCTACAGAGAAAAGGGCATATGCCTGGACCTTGCTTCCATCATGCACCCTAGTCAAATGGGCAGTGCGAGCATGCAAACGGCCTGGTCCTAGCCGGAATCAAGCCCCGGCTGATCGAACCACCGATGAGATCCCCTAGATACTAGATAGAAGAACTATCGGCTATGCTGTGGATCCTGCGCACCACACCAAACTACTCCACCGGCTACACACCCTTCTTCCTTGTCTACGGAGCGGAGGCGGTCCTACCAACTGACATCGATTTCGATGCACCTTGCAAACTGTTATACACAGAGAAACATGCCAAGGAAGCACGCGAGGATAGCATCGACCTCCTCGAGGAGGCGCGCGAGCTGGCCTTGTCCAGATCTGCCATTTACCAGCAGAACCTGCATCACTATCACGCTAGCCGGATCTTCCACGTCTCATTCCGAGGGGGCGACCTCGTGTCACGACTGGTACAGAACACCAAGCAGATGCACAATCTGTCTCCCCCTTGGGAGGGGCCATTCATCGTCAGCCGAGCGTTGCAGAACAACTCATACTACCTCATCGATGCCCGCTAGCCAACAAAGGACAAGATGGACCATTCCGACGAAGAAACTAAGCACCCATGGAATGCGAACTTGCTTCGCCCATTTTACACTTGAGCAAGAAGTGTATGTATCTTACCTTTATGTAATGAACAAGCTAAGGAGCCTCGACTCAGTCTTGAGGACTCCGTAATCATTTGGCATTTCTTGTTGCATTATTTTTTACCCCGGCTCTGGCGATCCATCCCGGGGATTCGCCGGCTGGCCCAGATGGCCGCACATTCCAAATGGCGAAGTACTGTATGCGGCTCTAAGGGCTCACTCTTCGGTTCTGGCTGCAGACCACAATCCAGCTGCCAGTTTGGCAAGAGAAAGAAGCTCGAGGACCCTTACACAGAAAATCATAAGGAAAACAAAAAGTCTGGACATTCCGATTATGCTCGCTTGATCGATGCCGATAATAGAAATCCGATGTTTCGTGTAGTACGCTCACTAGATACCCCTTCGGTTCTGGCTGCAGACCGCAACCCGTCCCGCGGATGGAAAGGACACAACTTAAACGACCAATGCTCACTGAGAAAAGGACAAAGTTGTTGGCCTAGCGTGAAACGCAAAGTTTCCAACCTTAGCGAATGAACTACAAACTACGTTCTCCTCATAATTGTCTAACGCAGAAACTACTATTTGTGTTTGTTTTTTGCACGAGTCAAAACCACGCCAAGTTCTAGGGCCGGGTGCTGATCACCCCCGCAGATGGTAGAAGGTAGAAGGGAGATTCAACCTAGTTGGATCCTCCAGCTGGCCCAAACCTCGGGGACTACACCCAATGGGTGCGGTCCCGCGCCCCACACACAAAGACCTGCAAACAACAACAATAGAAAGGAGCTTCGACCCGGCTGGATTCTCCAGCCGACCTGAACCTCGGGGACTACACCCAGTGGGTGCACTCCTGTGCCCCCCACAAAGACCTGCAAACGGCAACAACAGAAAGGAGCTTCGACTCGGCTAGATTCTCTAGCCGGCCCGAACCTTGGGAACTACACCGAGTGGGTGCGCTCCCGCACCCCCACACAAAAGCCCGCAAGTGGCGAAAGCAGATCCAACAATCATAAAGTGCAAACTCAAGAGCACAAGATAATAGTATAACACAAAAGGGAGATGAAGCTCCCATCAGAATTCAGAGTACCACAAGCTATCCATGCACATGGATAAAAGACAAGTTTCAGGCAGTACAAATACTCTTGGTGACATGGGTATACCCTACGGGTACTCGAGTTCGATATATACGGTCCAGATACGGCGGAAGCCCATGACATTGCCAAGGCCCAAATTAAGAATTCGAGTGGCCCACGAACTCTCGATTGCTTGCGAGACAAGAAGAAGCTTAAGATAGAAATTTTAAAGGGAAAACCCTAATCTGTAACCGACTTGGCCTGCTACCCGAGACCTAGCCTATCTATATAAAGGCTAGGAGGGGGAGGCGAGGAGGACACACGCAACCCTAGTTTCCACAACTCTCGCCAGATTGCATCTGCGTGCCCCTGTAATCTTTGATTCCTTCGTTAATTCCAAGAGGAGATAAGCAGGAGTAGGGACCTCTACAAGGCCTGAACCGGGTAAAACTTGCATCCCTGTGTGCTTGTTTGCTAGCTGACTGATGCCTCTAGCGCTCCCTCCTTCTCCAAAACCCAAGTCCATAACAATGGGCATTGACGAGTTAAACCCTTGTCAATTGGCACCGTCTGTGGAAATTGGGAGTGCTGATGTCGCGGGTTCTTCGGCCCCATCAACCGCGATCTATGATGGCTCAATGCACGGCGCCCAGAAAAATGCTTGATGGCGGTGTTGATGTAGAGCTCGTTGGGAACCCCAAGAGGAAGGTATGATGAGCACAGTAGCAAGTTTCCCTCGGTAATGAAACCAAGGTTTAATCGAACCAGTAGGAGCAAGGAAACACCCCAAAGGTGTTACTAGCTGAGCTTTGGCAGGGCGCACTATAGGTGCTAGTAGCAATGTGGAGACCTGCACAACACAACCACAGAACTTTGTCCCCAACTTGCGATGAGGTTGTCAATCTCACCGTGTTTTGCGGAAAACAAAGGATTAAACATATCGAATGGAAAGAAGTAAAAGTTTATAGAAAGTAAACACAAAGCAGAAACGGTTTATAGATTGTATGTAAAAGACAAGGACCGGGATCCATAGTTCACTAGAGGTGGCTCTCCTTAGATAGAAAACATGCTGGGTGAACAAATTATAGCGGGGCAATTGACAAACACCGAGAAAGCAATACATGCATATACTAATCATCTTGACTCCTTTGATACTTGATTGGGCAATACAACATAATACATAGACCGCCATCCAACTGCATATATGACTAATAATCCACCTTTAGGTTATCATCCGAACCCCCTCCAGTATTAAGTTGCAAGCAACAGATTATTGCTTTACGAACTGCATGTAAAGTAAACAATACGATTGTTCTATGAACAAAGGATTGTTGTTTTCTCCCTAGTAGCAACAACACATCTAGTACCTTAGAGATTTCTATCACTTCCCAGTTACGGAGGCATGAACCCACTATCGAGCATAAATACTAACTCTTGGACTTGCTAGCATCTACTTGGCCAAGATAGCTACTAACAACAGAAAGCATGCAAGATCTCAAATAACAAAGACATGATAGAATCAATAATCAATCTGAAATAGCATCTCAATATCCATCGGATCCCCGCAAACACAACATGCAAAATTACAAATAGATGATCTTGATCATGAACGGAGCTCACAAGATCTAGACATGAAAGCACAAAGGAGGAGAACCAGCCATCTAGCTACTACATGGATCCGTAGTCCAAGGATGAACTACTCACGCATCACACCGGAGGCTTGCATGGTGATGAAGAAGGCCTCCAGGGTGAATTCCCTCTCCGGCGAGTGCCGAAGAGCTGATCCCTCCCGATCTAGGGATGGAGATGACAGCGGCTACAGACCCTTTCGTGGATTTTTTGATCGGGTACTTAGGGTTTTCGTCCTGAGGGTAACTTATAGGCGGAAGGAGAGGCCGAGGGGGTGCCAAGGCTGGCCTCATCACCCCCTGGCGCGGGCCAGGCTGGGCCACGCGGCAAGGTGGTGTGGTGGCCCCCTGGTCCCTCTCCGTCTCGTATTCTGGCACTTGATCCATTCCGTAAAAATAGGCACTTTGGCTTTTGTCCCATCCAATTCCGAGAATATTCATTTTCTGACTTTCCTGGAACCAAAAACAGCAGAAAACAGGCAGCTGGCACTGTGGCTCTTGTTAATAGGTTAGTCTAAGAAATCATATGAAAAGTACTCCAAAGTCGGAACAAAACACAAGAAAGTGGATAAAACCAAGCATGGAACATCAAAAATTATAGATACATTTGTAATGTATCAACATCCCAAAGCTTAACTCCTGCTCGTCCTCGAGTAGGTAAGTGATAAAAAGAAATAATTTTTGAGGTGACATGCACCATCAAAGACTTGATCAAAGTATTTGCAAAACATTCAAAGCTAGGATCATAGTACTTCAATCATAACATAAAAGACAAAGTTCTAGCAATAAGCAAAGAAACTATGATGCAACATGAAAAGGCACAAAGAAAAGATTCATGAATAACATGCTTTGCAAGACGTTTGTTTGTTTCACATAAAGAAAACATAGCATAATAGTATTCAGCTTGTCCCTCAATAGAGTAGCAAATATAAATGCATAGGACACCTTCAAAGTTCATAAGAGTGACTAGATACAATAGTTTCAAACAAGCAATAACAAGTTATGCATCAATCAACTAGTCTTGGGACAATGCACATAGAACTAAGAATGGCCACTATGCTCTCAAAGTAGTGCATAAAGATAGAAGGTGGAGACTCAATATAATGGTGGAAGAAAGGCCTTTTGTAAAAGGAAGTAGGGATTCAAGTCTCATAAAGAGCTTCCAAAAATTATGGTACTTATAGCTTTCAGCTCTCGTTGCCCCTATCATAAGCATCTTGAAGGTGATTAAGGTTAAAGTGACACAACTAAGAGGATATGCTTGACAAGTTATAAACCGAAATCTCATGCCCCTTACTTACGAAGACCGATCCTCATGCTACTCAACTTCAGTCACGAGTAAGCTCTTGTCATTGTAAGTATATGTGTATCATTAAGAACCGCCAACGGGGTACCCCTTGCACATGATACGGGAGCTTTCCCATAATCAAAATGACAAGGCAAGCAGACAATGAGCATCTCAGCGATCTTTTTATTTGCTATTTGCATAGGTTTTTATTGAGGATGCTTCACAGAGTGCTCATTATGGTGATGCTGCAAGTTTCCACCATGATTAGGCATGGCTTAGGCTAGCGGCCCAGGCGTTTCTCTAACACACATACAAACTCCATGATCTTACAAGTTCCACTTTTATTTCACACCACCGGGATCCGTAAGCAAAAGAACATGATATCAACGGGGTACAAAGTACAAGTGCAATGTTGAAAGTGTTCCCCATGAAACATGGTTCTGCTAACTTCAACTTATAAAGCGCAAGCATATACGCAACAAAGAAGGACCCAATGTTCAAGTTTATTAGAGGCAATAAAGTAAAGTGTGCCATCAAGTTCGTGAGAGCTTTAATCACTAGTTTTCTCATAACAAGTGAAAGGTAGACAAAAGCATGAATATACTTGGAATAGCATAATCTAGTAGGTAGGTATGGTGGACTCTTTGGAAAAACTTGATTTAGGGAGTTGGATGCATGAGTGGAACTCATACTTGGTGGTGGAGGCTAGCAAAAGACTGGGAGCGACAAACTAAGAGAGCAATAATGTCCATAATCATGCAGAGCGACAAAACATCATTGATCAAAGCATAAGGTGATACTACAAGTTGAAAACTAAAGGATCATAAAGGCTATGGTGACTTGTGACAGTCATAACATGGTGTGAGCATGTGCCAAGTCAACCCAAGTAAAGCATCAAAGGAGAATACCACTATACTATGCTTTAATATGCTAAAACAACGCATGATTCATCCAAGGCACATTAAGCAATCTCAATTGTTTATAACAAGTCATGATACAACAAATAATACTAAGCATAAAGCCAAAACAATATCAAGCATGGCATGACAAAGCATAGCCACAATCAAAAACGAGCTCTTTTTACCACATAAGCATGAACTTTCATACTCTTTTCCAAACCAAACCAAACCATTTGCAAACCGATGTACGAAAGAGGGGGTCCAACCAACTTATTCAGAAAACTAAGCAAACCAAGTAAACTAAAAACCAAAACCAAAACAAAAAATAAGAAGCTCCAAGAACAACACAACTGTGCATGAAACAATAAAAATGAAGCGTTTGGAAGAAACCTGGGATTTTTATTGATGAAGAAGGGGATGCCTTGGGCATCCCCAAGATTTGACGCTTGTACTTCTTGGACATTTCTTGGGGTGACACGAGTGGAATCCCCAAGCTTGAGATTTAGTCCATCCTTCATCTCATTACTCATTCCTTCCATACACCTGAAAATTTTCCTTCATACAAAACTTCACACAATCTTTATTAGCAACATTAGTGCACTCAAGATAAATAAGTCTCAAGGTTCAGTTATAACACCAAATAAACTTCCATTAGAACACTAGATACTGTAGCACTTCCCTAAAAAAGATCAATTTCCCAAAAGAACTCAAGAAGGAACCAACAAGAAGCAAATGCAGAAAATGGCAGAAATCTGTCAAAACAGACCAGCAGGTAAAGACGAATTTTTTCGAAGACCTTCTGTTACTTAAATCAAAAAGTGTTGAACTAACAAAAGTTAGATAAAAACCTGTGGCAGAATCACAAAGAATTACAGCTCAATCCGATATACAGAGCTCTCTCAGGAATGTTTACGGTGAAGCACAGAAATCTGTTTCGGGACAGCAACTTTCCCAATCATTACTTCACTCTCATTAGAGGTTACTCTTGGCACAAAAAGCAAATAAAAAGGATAAGGAGTGGTTATTACTGAGGTAATAACTTCCAAGACTCATCTAAAACTCTTGGGTTATCTCCCAACAAGTACTTTTCTTTAACGCCTTTAAGTTAGACATAAGAACCAAAGAAAGAATCAAGTGTTCTCAAAGGAAGAAGCATTAAGACCAAATTTTGTTTTCATAGGAGAAGCAAAAGAAATCTTTTCTATCTTTTTAGGGAAGTGTTCTATACCTTTATTGAGTGGGAGTTGATATTTAATGGTGCCTTCTTTCATATCAATGATGGCACCAACAGTTCTACGAAAAGGTCTTCCCAAAGTAATAGGACAAGAAGCATTGTATTCAACATCCAAAACATAGAAATCAACGGGGACATAGGAATCATTAACCATAATAAGAACATCATTAAGACTCCCCATGAGTTTCTTTTTAGCATTGTCATCAAGTGGGACATTCAAATAGCAATCTTCAAGAGGAGGCAAATCAAGCATATCATAAATCCTTCTAGGCATAATAGAAACACTACTATCAAGATCACACAAAGCTTTGAAATCAAAGTCATTCACTTTCATATTAATGATGGGTTCCCAACCATCCTCTTGTTTTATAGGAATAGAAGCTTTATGTTTCATCTTTTCTTCTTTAATCTTTATGAGAGCATCAGTAATGTGTTTTGTAAAGGCCATGTTCATAGCACTAGCATTAGGACTTTTAGCAAGCTTTTGTAGGAACTTAATAACTTCATAGATGTTGCAACCATCAAGATATAAATCAAATTTATCATCTAAAGTAGTAGAACTATTGCTAGCCTCAACACTAGTGGTGGTGATAGTAGAAACACTAATGTTTCTAGCAATTTCATCTTCTCTTTCCCACTTAGCATGTAATTCAGCTAATAGTCTAACATTTTCATCAATTCTTACTTGTATATCATTAGTAGTTGCAAAGGGATTATCATTAGTTTTAGGTTTAGCAGCCATTTTATTCAAAGTAGATTGAGCTTCCGCCAAAGATGCTATATTTCTTTCAGCATTAGAGAGTTTTTCCTCAATAGTTTTATTGAAAGCAGTTTGTTTACTAATAAAATCTTTAAGCATAACTTCAAGTTCAGAGGGAGCACTCTTATTATTGTTGTAAGAATTTCCATAAGCATTACCATTGTTGGGAGGATATGGCTTATAATTGTTGTTACCAAAATTGTTCCTATAAGCATTATTACCATAAGCATTGTTGCCAAAGTTGTTATTTCTTATGAAGTTCACATCAACTTGCTCTTCTTGATCAACCAAAGAAGCTAGAGGAACATTATTTGGATCAATATGGGCTTTCCCATTAACAAGCATAGACATAATAATATCAATCTTATCACTCAAGGAGGAGGTTTCCTCAACAAAATTTACCTTCTTACCTTGTGGAGCTCTCTCAGTATGCCATTCAGAATAATTAACCATCATATTGTCCAGAAGTTTTGTTGCAGCACCCAAAGTGATGGTCATAAAGGTACCTCCAACAGCTGAATCCAATAGGTTCGTTGAAGAATAGTTCAATCCTGCATAAAAAGTTTGGATGATCATCCAAGTAGTCAGTCCATGAGTGGGACAATTCTTTACCAAAGATTTCATTCTTTCCCAAGCTTGAGCAACATGCTCATTATTAAGTTGTTTAAACTTTATTATTTCACTTCTCATGGATATAATCTTAGCAGGAGGATAGTATTTTCCAATAAAAGCATATTTGCATTTAGTCCAAGAATCAATACTATTCCTAGTTAAGGAATTCAACCACTCTTTAGCTTTTCCTCTCAAAGAGAAAGGAAACAATTTCAGCTTAATAATATCACCATCTATATCCCTATGCTTTTGCATCTCACAAAGTTCAACAAAGTTATTTAGATGGGAAGCAGCATCTTCATTACCAATACCAGAAAATTGTTCTCTCATAACAAGATTGAGCAAAGCAGGTTTTATCTCAAAGAAAGTATTTCCAGCCACATGTGGAGCAATAGGTGTGCTCATAAAATCATTGTTGTTGGTGCTAGTGAAGTCACACAACTTAGTGTTTTCAAGAGTAGTCATTTTTTGGGGTTTTCAAATAAGAAAGCAAACAAGTAAAACTAATTTTTTTGTGTTTTTTTTGAAGAACAAAACAAGCAAACAAAGCAAAAAGAAAACTAAGCAAAACAAAAACAACAAAGTAAAGAGATTGGTTATGAGGGACTCTCCTTGTGAAGATGTCCTTGACTCCCCGGCAACGGCACCAGAAAACGTCTTGATGCGCTCGACTTTCAACGTAGAGCTCGTTGGGAACCCCAAGAGGAAGGTATGATGAGTACAACAGAAAGTTTTCCCTCAGTTATGAAACCAAGGTTTAATCGAACCAGTAGGAGCAAGGAAACACTCAAAAGGTGTTACTAGCTAAGCTTTGGCAGGGCGCACTACCAGTGCTAGTAGCAACGTGGAGACCTGCACAACACAACCACAGAACTTTGTCCCCAACTTGCGATGAGGTTGTCAATCTCACCGTGTTTTGTGGAAAACAAAGGATTAAACGTATCGAATGGAAAGAAGTAAAAGTTTGCAGAAAGTAAACACAAAGCAGAAACAGTTTATAGATTGTATGTAAAAGACAAGGACCGGGATCCATAGTTCACTAGAGGTGTCTCTCCTTAGATAGAAAACATGCTGGGTGAACAAATTACAGCGGGGCAATTAACAAACACCGAGGAAGCAATACATCCATATACTAATCACCTTGACTCCTTTGAGACTTGATTGGGTAATACAACATAATACATAGACCGCCATCCAACTGCATCTATGACTAATAATCCACCTTTAGGTTATCATCCGAACCCCCTCCAGTATTACGTTTCAAGCAATAGATTATTGCTTTACGAACTGCGTGTAAAGTAAACAATACGATTGTTCTATGAACAAAGGATTGTTGTTTTCTCCCTAGTAGCAACAACACATGTAGTACCTTAGAGATGTCTGTCACTTCCCCAGATTACTAGAGGCATGAACCCACTATCGAGCATAAATACTAACTCTTGGAGTTGCTAGCATCTACTTGGCCAAGCTAGCTACTAACAACGGAAAGCATGCAAGATCTCAAATAACAAAGACATGATAGAATCAATAATCAATCTGAAATAGCATCTCAATATCCATTGGATCCCCGCAAACACAACATGCAGAATTACAAATAGATGATCTTGATCATGAACGGAGCTCACAAGATCTACACATGAAAGCACAAAGGAGGAGAACCAGCCATCTAGCTACTACATGGATCCGTAGTCCAAGGATGAACTACTCACGCATCACACCAGAGGCTTGCATGGTAATGAAGAAGGCCTCCAGGGTGAATTCCCTCTCCGGCAGGGTGCCGGGAAGAGCTTCAGATCCCTCCCATTCTAGGGATGGAGATGACGGCGGCTACAGACTCTTTCGTGGATTTTTTGATTGGGTACTTAGGGTTTTCGTCTAGAGGGCAACTTATAGGCGGAAGGAGAGGCCGAGGGGGTGCTAGGGCTGGCCTCACCACCCCCTGGTGCGGGCCAGGCTGGTCCGCACGGCCAGGTGGTGTGGTGGCCCCCTGATCCCTCTCTGTCTCGTATTGTGGCACTTGATCCCTTCCGGAAAAATAGGCACTTTGGCTTTTGTCCCGTCCAATTCCGAGAATATTCATTTTCTGACTTTCCTGGAACCAAAAACAGCAGAAAACAGGCAGCTGGAACTGTGGCTCTTGTTAATAGGTTAGTCCAAGAAATCATATGAAAAGTACTCCAAAGTTGGAACAAAACACAAGAAAGTGGATAAAACCAAGCATGCAACATAAAAAATTATAGATACATTTGCAATGTATCAACGTATCGAATGGAAAGAAGTAAAAGTTTGCAGAAAGTAAACACAAAGAAGTAAACAGTTTGTAGATTGAATGTAAAAGACAAGGACCGAGATCCATAGTTCACTAGAGGTGGCTCTCCTTAGATAGATAACATGCTGGGTGAACAAATTACAGCGGGGCAATTGACAAACATCGAGAAAGCAATACATGCATATACTAATCATCTTGACTCCTTTGAGACTTGATTGGGCATTACAACATTATACATAGACCGCCATCCAACTACATCTATGACTAATAATCCACCTTCAGGTTATCATCGAACCCCTCCGATTAAGTTGCAAGCAACAGATTATTGCTTTATGAACTGCGTGTAAAGTAAACAATATGATTGTTCTATGAACAAAGGATTGTTGTTTTCTCCCTAGTAGCAACAACACATCTAGTACCTTAGAGATTTCTATCACTTCCCCAGATTACCAGAGGCATGAACCCACTATCGAGCATAAATACTAACTCTTGGAGTTGCTAGCATCTACTTGGCCAAGATAGCTACTAACAACGGAAAGCATGCAAGATCACAAATAACAAAGACATGATAGAATCAATAATCAATCTGAAATAGCATCTCAATATCCATCGGATCCCCGCAAACACAACATGCAGAATTACAAATAGATGATATTGATCATGAACAGAGCTCACAAGATCTAGACATGAAAGCAGAAAGGAGGAGAAACAACCATCTAGCTACTACATGGATCCGTAGTCCAAGGATGAACTACTCACACATCACACCGGAGGCTTGCATGGTGATGAAGAAGGCCTCCAGGGTGAATTCCCCTCTCCGGTAGGGTGCCGGGAAGAGCTTTAGATCCCTCCCGATCTAGGGATGGAGATGACGGCGGCTACAGACTCTTTCGTGGATTTTTGATCGGGCCCTTAGGTTTTTCGTCCCGAGGGCAATATATAGTCGGAAGGGGAGGCCGAGGGGGTGCCAGGAGCGGCCACACCACCCCCTGGCGCGGGCTAGGCCTGGCCGCGCGACCAGGTGGTGTGGTGGCCCCTGGCCCCTCTCCGTCTCGTATTCTGGCACTTGATGACATCCGGAAAAATAGGCACTTTGGCTTTTGTCCCGTCCAATTCCGAGAATATTCATTTTTTGACTTTCCTGGAACCAAAAATAGCAGAAAATAGGTAGCTGGCAGTGTGGCTCTTGCTAATAGGTTAGTCCAAGAAATCATATGAAAAGTACTCCAAAGTTGGAACAAAACACAAGAAAGTGGATAAAACCAAGCATGGAACATCAAAAATTATAGATACATTTGCAATGTATCAACATCCCCAAGCATAACTCCTGCTCGTCCTCGAGTAGGTAAGTGATAAAAAGAAAGAATAATTTTTGAGGTGACATGCACCATCGAAGACTTGATAAAACATTCAAAGCTGGGATCATAGTACTTCAATCATAACATGAAAGACAAAGTTCTAGCAATAAGCAAAGAAACTATGATGCAACATGAAAAGGCACAAACAAAAGATTCATGAATAACAATGCTTTGCAAGACGTTTGTTTGTTTCTCATAAAGAAAACATAGCATAATAGTATTCAGCTTGTCCCTCATAGAGTAGCAAATATAAATGCATAGGACACCTTCAAAGTTCATAAGAGTGACTAGATACAAATAGTTTAAAACAAGCAATATCAAGTTATGCATCAATCAACTAGTCTTGGGACAATGCACATAGAACTAAGGATGGCCACTATGCTCTCAAAGTAAGTGCATAAAGATAGAAGGTGGAGACTCAATATAATGGTGGAAGAAAGGCCTTTTTATAAAAAGGAAGTAGGGATTCAAGTCTCATAAAAAGCTTCCAAAAACTATGGTACTTATAGCTTTCATCTCTCATTGCCCCTATCATAAGCATCTTGAAGTGATTAAGGTTAAAGTGAACAAACTATGGTGTACATGCTTGACGAAGTATAAGTCAGAAACCTCATGTCCCTTGTATACGAGGGCCACTCCTCATGCTACTCAAGTTTAGTAACCGGTAAGTTCTTATCATCGTAAGTACATGTGTATCATAGAGAACTGCCAAAGGGGTACCCCTTGCCCGATGATACAGAAGAATCCCCATATCAAAATGACAAGGCAAGCAGACAACGAGCATCTTAGCATTCTTCTTATTTACCATGGGAATATGGTGCTTTTTTCTCTCTTTCCTCTTTTCATAATATCTTTTTTTTCTCTTTTCTCTTTTTTTCAATAGAGGACTCTTTTTTTATAAGAAGAATGCTTCATAGACAACTCATTATGGTTGCACTGCAGGTTTCCACCATGTCAGCATGGATTAGACCAGCGGCCCAGGCGTTTCTCTAACACATATACATAACTCCATGGACTTACAAGCTCCCCTTTCATTTCACACCGACGACATCCATATACAAAAGAGCATGATATCAACTAGGTATAAGTACCAAGTGTAATGTTGAAAGCGTTCCCCATGAAAGCATGGTTCTGCTAATTCCCAACAAATAAGTGCAAGCATATACAACATAGACGACACAATGGTTCAAGTTTATTAAGGGCAAGTAAAGTAAAGTGTGCCATCAAGTTCGTGAGAGCTTTAATCACTAGTTTTCTCATAACAAGTTTAATTTGGAAGGTAAACAAAAGCATCAATATACTTGGAATAGCATAAGCTAGTAGGTAGGCATGGTGGACTCTTTGGAATAACTTGGTTTAAGGAGTTGTATGCATGAGTGGAACTCATACTTGGTTGTGGAGTCTAGCAAAAGACTGGGAGCGACAAACTAGGAGAGCAATAATGGTCATAATCATGCAGAGCGACAAAACAGCATTGATCAAAGCATAAAGTGATACTACAAGTTGAAAACTAAAGGATCATAAAGGCTATGGTGACTTGAGATAGTCATAACATGGTGTGAGCATGTGCCAAGTCAACCCAAATAAAGCATCAAAGGAGAAAAACCACTATACTATGCTTTTATATGCTAAAACAACGCATAATTCATCCAAGGCACATTAAGCAATCTCAATTGTTTATAACAAGTCATGCTACAACAAAGAATACTAAGCATAAAGCCAAAACAATATCAAGCATGACATGATAGAGCATAGGCCACAGTCAAAAACAAGCTCTTTTTACCACATAAGCATGAACTTTCCTACTCTTTTCCAAACCAAACCAAACTATTTGCAAACCAATGTATGAAAGAGGGGGTCCAACCAATTTATTCAGAAAACTAAGCAAACAAAATCAAACGAAAAACCAAAACGAAAACGAGAAAGAAGACGCTCCAAGAACAACACAACTATGCATGAAACAATAAAAATGAAGCGTTTGGAAGAAACCTGAAATTTTTATTGATGAAGAAGGGGATGCCTTGGGCATCCCCAAGCTTTTATGCTTGTACTTCTTGGATATTTCTTGGGTTACACGCGTGGCATACCCAAGCTTGAGCTTTAGTCCATCATTCATCTCATTATTCATTCCTTCCATACAGCTGAAATTTTTTCTTCATACAAAACTTCACACAATCTCATTAGCAACATTAGTGCACTCAAGATAAATAAGTCTTAAGGTTCAGTTCTCACACCAAATAAACTTCCATTAGAACACTAGCTACTGTAGTACTTCCCTCAAAAAGCTCAATTCCCCAAAAGAACTCAAAAAGGAACCAACAAGAAGCAAATGCAGAAAATGGCAGAAATCTGTCAAAACAGACCAATAGGTAAAGACGAATTTTTTCAAAGACCTTCTGTTGATAAAATCAAGAAGTGTTGAACTAACGAAAGTTAGACAACAACCTGGGGCAGAAGCACAAAAATTCACGCTTCAAAAAGACGTCCAGAGATTTTACACGAATTTTTACGGTGAAGCACAGAAATCTGTTTCGGGACAACAACTTTCCCAATCATTACTTCTCTCTCATTAGAGGTTACTCTTGGCACAAAAAGCAAATAAAAAGTGAAGGAAATATGCCCTGAGAGGCAATAATAAAGTTGTTATTATGTATTCCTTGTATATGATAGATGCTTATTTTACATGCTATAATTGTATTGATAGGAAACATCAATACATGTGTGTTTAATAAACAAAAAGGGTTCCTAGTCATGCCTCTCTTATAGACTAGCTTGTTGATTAACAAGATGATCAAGGTTTCCTGATCATGGACATTGGATGTTGTTAATAACAAGGTCACACCATTGGTGGAATGTTGTGATCAACATTCATCCGAAGTATAGCATTACGATCAAGTCATTGTGTTTATATTGCTATAACATCATACGAAGTAATCTTTATCCTTAGACCATGAGATCATGTTAATTGCTAACACCGGAAGAGTATCTTGATAACATCAAACGTCACACCGTAACAGGGTGACTATAAAGATGGGTTCAGTGCTATGAAGGTGTTATGTTGAGGCTCATGGATCAAGAGTGGAATTTGTCAATCCAGATGACGGATAGATATACTCTGGGCCCTCTCGGTGATATCACATTAGGATAGCTTGCAAGCAAGTGATGTGATCACTAGAATGTTATATCACGGACACGAGAAAAGAGTGCCTGTCGATGTGAGATCAAACTAGGTATGGAGATATCGATGATCGAATCTCGGACATGTAATATATCGAGACAAAGGGATTTAGTTACAAGCGTTAAAGGTTCTCACGATCACAGGAGTCATCGTTGAATGTGTAGGAGTCAGTACGGATCTCCAGGTCCCGCTGTTGATTATTGATCGGAGAAGGGTCTCGATCATGTCTGCATTATTCGTGAACCGTAGGGTGGCACACTTAAGAGTTACCGGACACCATTTTGGAGCACATATGTTTCAGACGAAAGAATTGCAAAGCGCAGGAATTGTTTCAATAGAAACCGGAAATTGTTTCGGGTGAAATTGCAGAAGGTGGTTCTGCATGAGATATTGAAATATTGCAAGGGGCTATATGTGAATGTTTGTTAATTAAAGTAATTAACAAAATTCTGAATAAATTTAATAAAAGAGTTT
Source organism: Avena insularis (assembly GCA_023614405.1). Taxonomy (NCBI): domain Eukaryota; kingdom Viridiplantae; phylum Streptophyta; class Magnoliopsida; order Poales; family Poaceae; genus Avena; species Avena insularis. The sequence continues at coordinate 240,111,213 of CM042694.1, read as the reverse complement.
TATTAAATGAGAGAGCATTAAATTTGGAGAAACTTAATGCATTTAAAGTGGAGACTTTAAAAGGGAATGTGAAGAGGCATTTTAATGTGGAGGAGTTACCACCACATGAATGGGGGAGGTGAGGGGTCACCCCCCCATGCGCCGGCCATGGAGAGAGGGGGCACCCCCCTCCTCCTATAAAAGGCCACCCATTCCCTCCTTCATCCTCACACCTCCTTGTGAAGGATCTCTCTCCCCCTCTAGAATTATTCCCCCATGGTCTCGGATTAGCGAGATACATGTTCCAGTGGCATTTAAATGCGGAAGGAGTTGCTTGCTTCATTTGGATCGCTGGAGCGAGGAGGTGGAGGTTGTCCGTGGCTTGAGCGTGTGTGCGAAAAGTGCGGATGCGCTGCTGATTTGCGGCGCTCGGACTTCCTCACGATCTTGAGATCGGCAAGTGTACGACTACATCAACCACGAGTTCCTACTCGTTAACAAAGCTCGTTGTCTTTGAGGGTAAGTTCTCTATGGATGTATGTCCACCTGTTTGCTTTGTACCTAGTAGATAGATCTTGGCGTGTAGTTCTCATCGTAGGAAATTTTTTGTTTTCTATTCTATCTTTGCGGACCCAGGTGATCACGTAGGTGCTTTGCATGGGTAGTACACATATGTTTATTTGTGGGCGATGATGATCATGTTATTGCATCTTCTATGTACTTTCGATATTGGTGGCATAGTGGGATGAAGCGGCCCGGACCAACCTTACATGTCATCGTACATGAGACCGGTTCCACGACTGACATGCAACTTGTTTTGCATAAGTGGCTGGCAGGTGTCTGTCTCTCCTACTATAGTCAATATCTGATTTATAACGAGTTGCTAATAACTTGGTTATCCTCGTTGTGGTTCATGTTCGTAGGTTAGACAGGTTCTATCTCCGAAAGCCCTAAGCCACGTAAAACTTGCAATTGATAAATTAGAGGCGTCTAGTTTAGATCGTTGCTGGGCTAGTGTTTTGATATGGTATTGTTGTAAGTAGATGTATAATAGATACTCTTACAACTCACTTAACGTGTAAGTTCCATAGACCTTGGCCTTACACACAAAGGAATGATAGAGATCATACCACGATGCAAATGATAGAGATCAAATGCATGGACCATATCACCTCACTTCACACATTAGATGTTAGCATCTTATATTGCTAGTTTGGTGCGTTTGGTAGCATTATAAGATGATCCCTCATTTAGATATCAAGATAAAATGTGTTCTTCCTTAAGTATGCACCGTTTTGTGGATCGTGTTTTCAGGCATCACATGATGATCGGGTGTTTTCAACTCTACGCTTTCATACAACGGATGTAAGACAGTTTTACACATGCAAATACTAAGGTTCTTACTTGACGAGCCTAGCATGTACAGACATGGCCTCGGAACACAGACCGAAAGGTTAAGCATGAGTCATATAGTTGATATGATGCCCATATAGATGCTCGCCTTTGAAGCTGCACCGACTCACGTGATGATCGGACTTGGTGTAGTGGATCTGGTTCATGTAATCACCAAAAGGACACGAGGGATGTCATTTTTGAGTGGGAGTTCATTAGTAATTTGGATTAGTTGAACTCAATCTATCATAAACTTAGTCTAAATACACTTTACAAATTCTGTTGTAGATGGCACCACCTGCTTTTAATTTTAATGTGTTCATGGAGAATGAGAAACTTGCTACGATTGGTAGCAACTTCACCAACTGGGCTATGAATTTGAGGATTCTCCTCACTGCTGCACAAAAGCAATATGTGCTAGATGCGTTCCCAACCATCTTCTTGTTTTATAGGAATAGAAGCTTTATGTTTCATCTTTTCTTCTTTAATCTTTATGAGAGCATCAATAATGTGTTTTGTAAAGGCCATGTTCATAGCACTAGCATTAGGACTTTTAGCAAGCTTTTGTAGGAACTTAATAACTTCAGAGATGTTCCAACCATCAAGATCAAAACCATACTTATCATCTAGAGTAGTAGAACTATTACTAGCCTCAACACTAGTGGTTGTAATAGTAGAAACAATAATTTCATCTTCTCTTTCCCACTTAGCATGTAATTCAGCTAATAGTCTAACATTTTCATCAATTCTTACTTGTATAGCATTGGTAGCTGCAAAGGGATTATCATTAGTTTCAGGTTTAGCAGCCATTTTATTCAAAGTAGATTGAGATTCAGCCAAAGATGCTATATTTCTTTTAGCATTAGAGATTTTTTCGTCAATGGTTTTATTGAAAGCAGTTTGTTTACTAATAAAGTCCTTAAGCATAACTTCAAGTTCAGAGGGAGCACTCCTATTATTGTAGTAAGAATTTCGATAAGCATTACCATTGTTGGGAGGATATGGCTTATAATTGTTGTTACCAAAATTGTTATTTCTTATGAAGTTCACATCAACTTGCTCTTCTCGAGCAACCAAAGAGGATAAAGGAACATTATTTGAATCAATATGGGCTTTCCCATTAACAAGCATAGACATAATAATATCAATCTTATCACTCAAGGAGGAAGTTTCCTCAATAGAATTTACCTTCCTACCTTGTGGAGCTCTCTCAGTATGCCATTCAGAATGATTAACCATCATATGGTCCAGAAGTTTTGTTGCAACACCCAAAGTGATGGTCATAAAGGTACCTCCAGCAGCAGAATCCAATAGGTTCCTTGAAGAATAGTTCAATCTTGCAAAAAAAGTTTGGATGATCATCCAAGTAGTCAGTCCATGAGTGGGACAATTCTTTACCAAAGATTTCATTCTTTCCCAAGCTTGAGCAACATGCTCATTATCAAGTTGTTTAAACTTCATTATTTCACTTCTCATGGATATAATCTTAGCAGGAGGATAGTATTTTCCAATAAAAGCATCTTTGCATTTAGTCCAAGAATCAATACTATTCCTAGTTAAGTAATTCAACCATTCTTTACCTTTTCCTCTCAAAGAGAAAGGAAACAATTTCAACTTAATAATATCACCATCTATATCCCTATGCTTTTCATCTCACAAAGTTCAACAATGTTATTTAGATGGGAAGCAGCATCTTCATTACCAATACCAGAAAATTGTTCTCTCATTACAAGATTGAGCAAAGCAGGTTTTATCTCAAAGAAAGTATCTTTAGGCACATGTGGAGCAATAGGTGTTCTCATAAAATCATTGTTGTTGGTGCTAGTGAAGTCACACAACTTAATGTTTTCAAGAGTAGTCATTTTTTTTGGATTTTCAAATAAGAAAGCAAACTAGTAAAACTAATTTTTTTGTGTTTTTGAATAACAAACAAGCAAACAAAGCAAAAAGAAACTAAGCAAAACAAAAATAAAAAAGTAAAGAGATTGGTTATGAGGAACTCCCCTTGTGAAGATGTCCTTGACTCCCCGGCAACGGCGCCATAAAAATGCTTGATGGCTCAATGCACGACGCCCAGAAAAATGCTTGATGGTGGTGTTTATGTAGAGCTCGTTGGGAACCCCAAGAGGAAGGGATGATGAGCACAGCAGCAAGTTTCCCTCAGTTATGAAACCAAGGTTTAATCGAACCAGTAGGAGCAAGGAAACACCCCAAAGGTGTTACTAGCTGAGCTTTGGCGAGGCACTACCGGTGCTAGTAGCAATGTGGAGACACGCACAACACAACCACGAACTTTGTCCCCAACTTGCGATGAGGTTGTCAATCTCACCATGTTTTATGGAAAACAAAGGATTAAACGTGTCGAATGGAAAGAAGTAAAGTTTGTAGAAAGTAAACACAAAAGTAAACAGTTTGTAGATTGAATGTAAAAGACAAGGACCGGGATCCATAGTTCACTAGAGGTGGCTCTCCTTAGATAGATAACATCTTTGGGTGAACAAATTACAAGGCAATTGACAAACATCAAGAAAGCAATACATGCATATACTAATCATCTTGACTCCTTTGAGACTTGATTGGGCATTACAACATTATACATGACCGCCATCCAAGCTGCATCTATGACTAATAATCCACCTTCAGTTATCATCGAACCCCTCCGGTATTAAGTTGCAAACAACAGTTATTGCTTCTGAACTGCGTGTAAAGTAAACAATATGATTGTTCTATGAACAAAGGATTGTTGTTTTCTCCTAGTAGCAACAACACATCTAGTTCCTTAGAGATTTACATCACTTCCCAGTTACTAGAGGCATGAACCCACTATCGAGCATAAATACTAACTCTTGGAGTTGCTAGCATCTACTTGGCCAAGATAGCTACTAACAACGGAAAGCATGCAAGATCACAAATAACAAAGACATGATAGAATCAATAATCAATCTGAAATAGCATCTCAATATCCATCGGATCCCATAAACACAACATGCGAATTACAAATAGATGATCTTGATCATGAGCGGAGCTCACAAGATCTAGACATGAAAGCACAAAGGAGGAGAACCAGCCATCTAGCTACTACATGGATCCGTAGTCAGGATGAACTACTCACGCATCACACGAAGGCTTGCATGGTGATGAAGAAGGCCTCTGTGGTGAATTCCCTCTCCGGCGGTCTTGGAAGAGCTTCAGATCCCTCCCGATCTAGGGATGGAGATGATGGCGGCTACAGACTCTTTCGTGGATTTTGATCGGGCTCTTAGGGTTTTCGTCCCGAGGGAAATATATAGTCGGAAGGGGAGGCCGAGGGGGTGCCGAGAGCGGCCACACCACCCCCTGGCGCGGGCCAGGCTGGGCCATGTGGCCAGGTGGTGTGGTGGCCCCTGGCCCCTCTCCGTCTCGTATTCTGGCCCTTGATGACATCCGGAAAAATAGGCACTTTGGCTTTTGTCCCGTCCAATTCCGAGAATATTCATTTTCTGACTTTCCTGGAACCAAAAACAGCAGAAAACAGGCAGCTGGCACTATGGCTCTTGGGAATAGGTTAGTCCAAGAAATCATATGAAAAGTACTCCAAAGTTGGAACAAAACACAAGAAAGTGGATAAAACCAAGCATGGAACATCAAAAATTATAGATACATTTGCAATGTATCAATCTACAACTCCGCAAGAGCGGAGATTTGCTAATTGACGAGGGTTTAACTCGTCAATGCCCATTGTTATGGACTTGGGTTTTGGATAAGAAGGGAGCGCTGGAAGTCTCGATTGGCTAGCAAACAAGCACACAGGGACGCAAGGTTTACCCATTGAAGACGGAGCCTACGGCTCTAGATCTGAAAGTTGCAGGAGCAACAGCTTCCCAAACCACTTCATGTGCGCAGTCATCAACGCCGGTGACACCACCACCAATCGCGAAAATGCTGGCCCTGGATTTAGAACCGGACCGCCCAACGACGCTGAACCACCCAACGACAGCACACCCAATGGTGGCCCCACCAATGGTGGCAATGGCGCACCCGTCAACAACGGGGCGGTAGTCGAACCGCCAACCATGGTGAATGAACACATAGGAGAGCGTGTTGTGATTAAACTCAACGACAACGAGTGGGCCCGTTGCCGAGAAGCTCTGTGAGGCAACCCTCTGCCTCCCGGCACGCCGTAGGACATGCTGATGGGCTACCATTGGCTACTAAAGGAGGAATACAGACGTCAGCTACATGCAATCGCGCAACTCGAGGCGCGTAAAAAGGTGGCGGATGAGTCGAGTCTTTGACGAGCTGGGCTGTCCTCCCACAGAGGATCCTCCTCCAAAGGCAACGAGTATGTAGCCAACAAGAGGTGATCTCGGATGGCCCATCTCACCGAGTAAGATGCATAGAAGCTGCAGAGGCCCTTGACTTCAGCTCTATGATAGTCGACACGCGGGGCAACATGGTCCCAAAGACGCCGCAAGCCGCGGTAACGGCGGCCACCATGTACCTCCTCAACAACTAGCCGCCAGCTGGATATCCGCGAGCTGCCATGCATCAATCTACGATCGCGTGCCTAAGGCTAATCGAGACCGCCCTCAATAAGGAGCTAACGCCGGAGCCAAAGAAAGGCAAGGCTCTGGCAAAACGTTATTCCTCGCCCTCGTCCAGTGACGACAGTCACGGTCTATCTCGGTGTCGCTGCTCACGGCGGAACGATCGCGACTATGATGCGCGTGATGACCTCACGCAGTGCCAAATCGACAAATCAAGGGCAAGACGCGCTCGTTCGACTGACTCAGAAGAGGACGAGACTGAACTCTGCGGTGCCAGATGCTTTAGCAGGGCCATTAGGCAGAAACGAATGCCTAAAGGATTTAAACTCCCATCGGAGAACCCAAAGTTCGACGGCCTACAAGACCCAAAAATCTGGTTGGAGGACCACATCTCCTCCGTCAGGCTACATGGCGGGAGTCTAAGCACGACCATGCAATGCCTGCAGCTACAGCTGCAGGGCGCCGCCCACGCATGGCTCAACAATCTCCCACGCGGATCCATTCGCAGCTGGGAAGAGCTGGTCTACATCTTTGTGCGCAACTTCAAGGGCACTTATAAAAGGCCCGCATCAATCGAAGAGCTGAGGAGCTACCAGCAAAGATCGGGCGAATCGCTACGCTCGTACATCCAGAGGTGGTCCATCATTAAGAATTCTGCGGAAAACATCTCGGAAGACCGCGCAATCGACGCGTTCAATGGCGGTGTTCGCCGCATAGAGCTCAGGGAGGAGCTGGGCCGCTCGAAGCACAAAAAATTCGACCACCTAATGGAAATTGCGAATCGGTGGGTCGACGGAGAGGATTCGGTGAAAAATCGCACCTACTCCGATGACGACAACGACCTCGGGCGCAGACGCGATCGTCGAGGCAAGCGGCGAATGCGCGTCTACGATGATCGCGACGACGTCAACATGGTCGTAGCCGTCTATGCCGACAAATGCGACGACAACCGCAATAGCGGCTATCGCAGCAGCGGATACCGCGACTCAGGGAAAACCACGCAGGTGTGGCAGCGCCGCACTCATGAAGAGGCACCCGCAACAACCATCAAGGACAAACTGTCCGGGCCGTGCAACATGCACTTCTACATCGACAAGCACGACAGCAAGAAAAAATCCAGCCACCTTCTCAAGGACTGCCGCAAATTCCTCAAACTCCACGAGGGCCTGGCTCGGATGAACCGCGACGCGGTTAACAGGGGCTATGGAGCTGCCCCAAGCGCCGTGGCACATGGAGCTCCTCCACCACTGCCCGGACCACCACCACCCACGGCCGTGCCGGTCTAGCATCACGGACGCGAACCATACCCACGAGCTGTGGGCAACATGGGGATGATCCAAAAAGGGCATCTCTCAAATCGAGTGCAGAAGGCCATCACTCGCAAAGTCAACTTGGCGATAAACTCTCCACCTTCCACCACTGAGTACCTCAGTGGAAGCGATTCCTGCATCACCTTCGACAGGCGTGACCACCCGCGCCACGTTCCTCGTCCAGGCCACTGTCCCCTCGTACTCGAGGCGCATATTGGGTTTTTTGACATGAGCCGCGTCTTCATGGATGGCGGTAGCGGCATTAACCTCATGTTCGCGAGTACCTTGTGTGCGATGAGGATCCCTGTGACGTGTCTGGAAGTTTCTGACACGATGTTCCACGACATCATCCCAGGGAAAGGCGTATATCCCCAGGGCAAAATCAACCTCGACGTCATCTTCGGCACACTGCAAAACTTTCGGCCAGAGCACATCGACTTCGAGTTTGTCGACTAGCCTTCACAATATCACTGCATCCTCGGACGCGTCGCATTCGCAAGGTTCATGGAAGTGCCACACTACGCCTACCTGCAGATGAAGATGCCGGGTCCAAATGGCGTAATCACAATCAACGACAACTTCGAAAGGTCCGACAACTGCGACAGGGAATTCAATAGAATCTCCTAGTCTTTCAGCATGTAGGAGGAACTCGCAAGACTAAAGGAGTCGACAGACAACAATCTGCCTCCCCTGAGCAGGCCAAGTTCACCCGACTTGTCCTTCAACTTGTCGGTGCACACGAAGAAAGTCCAGATCCACCCAACGGACCCAACCAAGACGACCCTCATCGCCAACAACTTGAGTTCCGCATAGGAACTCGCGCTCGTTGAATTCCTCTGTGAGCACTGGGAAATATTCGCCTGGTGTCCAGCAGACATGCCAGGGGTTCCCAGGGAATTCACCGAGCATGCACTCAACGTAAATCTAGACACAAGGCCAGTCAAGTAGACAATTCAGCGACTGTCTGAACCAAGAGCAAAGGTGGTCGGAATGGAGATCAATAGACTCCTCGACACAAAATTCATACGCGAGATCAAGGAAAGCACTTGGCTTGCCAATACGGTGCTGGTGCCCAAAAAAGACACGGATATCCTGCGGATGTGCATGGACTTCACCTCCCTAAATAAGCACCGCCCAAAGGATCACTTCCTGTTGCCACGAATCGACCAAATCATCGATTCCACCGCGGGATGTGAACGCATCTACTTCCTCGACGCCTACTCAGTCTACAATCAAATTCGAATGAAGGAGGAAGACCAAGAGAAAATGGCGTTTACGACGCCCTTTGGTGTGTTCTGCTATAACACGATGCCCTTCGGGCTAAAAAACGCAGGAACCACCTATCAACGGTGCATGCATGCCTGCCTCAAGAATCAACTTGGCCGCAACATCCAAGTCTAAGTTGATGACATCGTCATCAAAACAAAAGAGGAAGCCTCTCTAATCGACGATCTACGCGAAACCTTCGCCAGCCTAGACCGCTACCGGATCAAGCTCAATCCGGACAAATGCACCTTCGGCGTACCATCTGGACAACTACTCGGGTATCTCATCACCGTGAGAGGGATCAAGGCAAACCCGAAGAAAATAAAAGCCATACTGGCCATGGAGAAGCCAAAGAATGTAAGAGGCGTCCAGCAGTTAGCTGGGCGAATCGTGGCACTCAGTCGATTCATCAGTAGAATGGGCGGAAAGGCACTGCCCTTCTACCAACTTCTCCGCAAAAATGACAAGTTCGAGTGGATAGACGAGGTGCAAGAAGCATTCAAAGACCTTAAACATATACTATCCACCTCGCCAGTACTGGTGACGCCTCGCGAAAAGGAGCCACTGCTGCTCTACATCTCCGCCACCAACCAGGTGGTCAGCACGGTGCTCGTGGTGGAACGAGCCGAGGAAAACAAGGTCCACGGGGTCCAACGCCCAGTCTACTACCTCAGCGAGGTGCTCACGCCAACAAAATAGCGGTACCCGCACTACCAGAAGCTGGCGTACGACGTCTTCATGATAGCCAGGCGACTGCACCACTACTTCCAGGAGCACCCAATCATGCTGGTCAACGACGCCTCGCTCGGGCATATCCTCAACAACCCTGATGCCACCGGACGAATCGCGCTTTGGGGAATCGAGTTGTCTCCGTGAGACATCATATATGAAAAGCGTGACGCGATCAAGTCGCAAGTCCTCCCCGATTTCCTCGTGCACTGGATGGAGAACCAACTCCCCGAAAAGCCAGATATGTCTTATCTCTAGACAATGCACTTCGATGGGTCCAAACGAAAGGACAGGGCCGGCGCAGGTGTCATACTAACATCGCCCCAGGGAGACAAGCTGAAATACATTCTGTGAATGCAGTTCATGGCCTCCAACAATGAAGCTGGGTACGAGGCCCTAATCCATGGGATGCGGATGGCGAAAGCCTGCGGCGCCAAGAGGCTCATCATCTACGGCGACTCCAAACTGGTAGTCAACCAAGCAATGCACGAGTGCGATGCACTGAGCGACAACATGATCACCTATCACGATCTCTACGACACACTCGAAGGAGACTTCGACGGCTGTGAACTGCGACACGTGGGCCACGAAAGCAATGAAGAGGCGGACACACTCGCCAACATTGGCTCCACCTGCGCCCCCATACCACCTGGGGTATTTCTCGAGCGCATATGTGAACGCTCCATCAAGCCAAAGGCTCCAGAGAAGAAAGCAAGCGCATCAACGGACTCGGGGGCTACGCCACCTAATGAGCTAATGACACTCGACGACCTGGAGCTCGATACAGGACTCGAAGGACCAATGGGTGTCATGATGATATAACCATCTTGGACACAACCCTACATCACGTATCTACTCAACAAGAGGCTACCAGATGATCCGACTGACGCCCGACACATTGTGTGATGATCCAAGGCATTCACCGTCATCAATGGCGAAATGTACAAGTGTAGCATCACATGAGTACTCCAACGGTGCGTCTCCAACGGGGACGGAAGGGCCGTCCTCCTCGACATCCATGAAGGGATCTGCGGGCACCATGCTGGCAGTCCGCCCTCGCCGCCAAAGCTCTACGAGCTGGATTCTACTGGCCCACGACCATGTGTGACGCCAAGGACATCGTCTAGCGCTGCAATGCTTGCCAGCGATTCGCGGACAAACCGCACGCACCTGGCACGGAACTCCGGCCAATACCATTGGCTTGGCCCTTCGCGCAATGGGGACTCGACATGGTCGGCAAGCTCCCGAAATCCTCGCGAGGAGGTTACGTCTACCTCTTGGTCGCAGTCGACAAATTCACCAAGTGGATCGAGGCCATGCCGGTGACAAACCAGTCAGGAGCCAGCACTGTCAAGTTCTTCGAGTCCATTGTCTATCGCTTTGGAGTGCCACACAGCATCATCACGGACAATGGGACGAACTTCACCTCCAAGGAGTTCCAGAAATTTTGCGAAAACCTGGGAATCAACATAAGCTACGCCTCAGTGGCTCACCCGCGGACCAATGGTCAAGTCGAAAAGGCCAACGGCCTCGTCTGCGGTGGAATCAAGAAACGACTCCTCCGGCCACTCGAACAAGTCGCTGGATGCTGGCCAGATGAGCTGCAATCCGTACTCTAGAGCTTGCGTACAACTCCAAACAGCGCCACGGGGTACACCCCGTTCTTCATGGTGCACGGCGCTGAAGCGGTGCTACCCGTGGAAGTACGCTACGAAGCCCCACGGGTGGTTGCTTACAGCAAGCAAGAGTCAACCCTGGCACTCGAAGACTCCGTCGACCTTCTTGACGAGGCACGAGAAATCGCAGCGGAGAGATCAACGATCTACCAGCAGAGCCTCCGCAACTACCACAGTAGAAGGCTACGCCCAAGATCCTTCGTCGAAGGGGACCTGGTCCTGTGACTCAAACAACAAGGGCATATCAAGCTCGAGTCTCCCTGGGAGGGACCCTACGTGAATACAGAAGTAATCCCAGGTGGCGCCTATCGCCTTAAAGATTTCAAGACAGGATTCGCATACTCCAACCCTTGGAACGTCGCACAACTACGTCGTTTCTACCCCTAGTCGTTTTTTACATTACAAATAAGGCTATTCAGCCAGGCTACTTAGCCACACATTGTACCTCGTACTATTCTATGAACAAATAAAGCTAGTACCCCGAAACTCTGTGTTTTCCCTTATTTTTCTGGCAATCTTATCACTCGAGGGCTATGCCACCCTTTACATCCTTGTTCTATGAACAAATCGCAGTATCCCGAGTAGCTGACACAACATCAATCGAACCCTTGATAAAACACCAACCTAGTTGCAATGCATCTGACAGGTTGGCAAGGTGCTGAGATAAAATAAGTCAGGCTAAGGAAAAGGAACCGCAGAGTACAAATACACTCGCAAAACATATAAGCTAGCAAGCTATTTACACATCAACAGAAATTAATTACATATCCGTATGAACTTTACAACACTTGTACAATTATGCGCAGGATACAAACTAAATCTACTGCTGCAATAGAAGAACATTCGTCTGCTCCTCGAAGAAGTCGACGATTTCTTCTGCTGGGCGATCCACTGCTTGGTAATGTGGAACCATGTTCCAGGTCGAACCTTTCGGCGGGGTCGGCGGCCCAGCAGCAACAACTGCAACGTCTACATCCAGCCTATGCAGTCACACCAACGACAAAGCAGCCTTGGCACCAGCCACTAACTGCTGTCGCACGCACTCGTGAACTACACTCAAATCCTGGAACTTAGCCAGGAAAGCCAACAGGCTCGAAGGGACGGTGTCCAGAGGAAACATCGTCTGGTAGATATGCCTCAGGCACGACTGCGCCTTCTTCAAAAAGTGAAGCACTCGAGAAGCACGATCCTGCAGGGTCGCAAGTGTGATTGCACGATCATGGTCCACCCAAAAGTATCCACTCGCATGCAATTGCTCCTGGGTCAGATCGTGCATTCGAATAGCGATCCGGTCTTTTTCATCCTCCGGATGACGAGCACTGACAACTACACCACACAAAAAGACAAAGTATGAAAGACAGACATCACCACGACTGACTACAGGAAAAGATAAGAGGATAAAAGGCTAACATTTAAACTGTTCACTCATCTGTGCCACCTCCTCCAAAAGATACTTCTCGCGGGCAGAGGCCTTCTCCGCCTTCGACTTCCATACGTCTGTGCTACCACGGAGGATGGGAAACTCACGCTCCAGTTGCTTAATGCGATCACACAGTCGCGAAAGCAAGGACAACTCCTCCACCTTTGAGCGCGACTGTGCCACGGTTTCATCGGCTGATGGAGGATCACGAGGATCACTCGAAGGACCACTCGGTGTACCCTATCACGAACCAAGCAAAAGCAAATAAGAGTCTGAGGATACATTGACGAAAGGCTTAGATGCATTCAAACATATCAAAGTCCTGACTGGGGTACCCCCATAAAAGCATTGTTCCACAAACAAAAGGCCAAACACTAGAGCTATTACACAGACAGACTCCGGAGCATTTTTCTTCGACTTGGACTTGGACTTCAGGGGCTTCATTGCATCCGTGGCAGTCTCCAACGCAACGGACTTGCCGGTACTACCCCTAGATGCTGCAGCCTTCGCTTGACGCCGCTCTTCGGAATACTTGGCGAGTGTCTCGATAAGCCGAGGACCATAATTTTTGCATTTACCAGCAAAGGGAGCAAACACTACCTGTTGGCCTCCAGCGTCGATGATGACCCACAAGTATAGGGGGTGTATCGCAGTATTTTCGATAAGTAAGAGTGTCGAACCCAACGAGGAGCAGAAGGTGCTGGCTAGTGGTATGGATCAGGAATTCTCTACAAATACTTAGCAAACGGATTTTTAGGGGTTTTCGATAAAGCAAGTAAACAAAGTACGAGTAAACAAAAGACAGTACGAATAAATGCAGCAAGTGGCCCAATCCTTTATGCAGCAAAGGACAAGCCGGCTGTATTTCTATAGATGACCAAACGTTCTCGAGGACACATGGGAAGACTGTCAAGTGCTTTCGCTTCATATAGTCGATTAATCTTCTCTAGCTTGCTAAGTGTTGTGTGGGTGAACCTGTGCTAATGTACCGTCCCATCCAAGACTTAATACATACTTGTGATTAAACCCCCTTGCAAACATCCGTAAGTACAAGAAAGTAATTAAGGTAAAACCTAACCATAGCTTTAAACTCTAAGACCCTTACGTCCCTTGTGCAATGGTTTCCTAACGGGGGTTCAGGTTTCTGTCACTCCGGCAACCCCTACGATTAGTAGCCAAATACACAATGCATTCCCCTAGGCCCATATAGGTGAAGTGTCATGTAGTCGACGTTCACATGACACCACTAGAAGAAGTACACCACAATTTAATAACAATCTATTGAATCTTTCTCAACACAACTCCACTACTAACAACAAGACTTCTCCCATGTCCTCAAGAACAAAACGAACTACTCACAAGACATCATATGGATCATGATCAGAGATGGAATAATGATGTATAACAATCTGAACATAAACAATAATTCAATGGTTCACTCAATAGCATCAACTACAAAGAGTAATCAACACCGGGAAAGTTTCCCCTATGAACTATAGCAAGATTCAACCAATTGTTACAACCATATGGAGATGGTGATGAGGGTGCTGATGGTGCTGATGATGATGATGATCCTGATGAAGTCTAGCTTGATGGTGTTGTTGATGGCAACGGTCTCCCCTCTCCGGGAAGGAATTCCCCCGGCAAAAATCTGTCTGCCTAAGAGATCTTTCTCTCTCGGTGTTTTCCGCCCCGCAGAGGCGGCGGAATCTTTCTGTGGTCGCTACGCAAGTCTTAGGGTTTCGTGGGGATGATATACGCCAGAGGAGAGAGGCTGGAGTGGGCCAGGGCGGCCACACCACTCCTAGGCGCGGCCTAGGCCTGCCCGCGCCATGGGGTGGTGTGGCCCCCCTGTGGCCCACCTCCACTCCATCTTCTGGCATCCCGAGTCTTCTGGAAAAATAGAATTTTCCGTATATTTTCCCGGATTTTCTGATCTTCGCGAATTTTGTCTCCAAACAGCACCTTTTCCATCAGAATCCTGACTACAGCGGTCCATGCTCCAAAAGTCATCAACCATGCAAAACCAGATGAAATAACATAAGTATCACCTCTCAATATGAAATATATCAATGAATAATAGTGAATTAAGACATAGAATAGTGATGCAAAATGGACGTATCAACTCCTCCCAAGCTTAGACTTCGCTTGTCCCCAAGCGAAACTGAGCTCAATAAACATGGCCTCAGGTTTATGGAGTGAAGAGTCGATAAAAGAATACGGACTAGAAGCATCACATTCATCAAATACATAGATCATAATAGAAGACAACTCACTATTATACAACTCAACTTGCAATGAGTAAAGGAAACACAATAAAGATACATAGAGTGAATCATAATTGGTAATGGCAAACTTAGCTCTTGGTCGAAGAATAGTTGATAATTTGCTGGAGTTCACAAATAGCTGGTTTTCAAAGAAAGCTTTCAAAGTAGTAAACATCAAGATAAGAGCAACATGCAAAACAAGGAACATAAGGAACATGATTGAATAAATCATCATATGAATGAATGAAACACATCAACTCAAAATACTTGCTGGGATAGAAGGGAATAGGTTTACTGACTCAACTACAAAGTAAAAGAAAGGGCCCTTCAAAGAGGGAAGCAGGGATTACAAGTCTCATAAAGAGCTCCCAAAAATTATGATACTTACTAGCTTTTAGCTCTCATTGCCCCTATCATAGGCATCCTTAGGTGATTAAGGTTAAAGTGAGGTCCAATCTGAGTTATATGCTTGACAGACTATAAACTAAAAATCCCAAGTCCCTTGAGTACGAGGGACGCTCCTCATGCTACTCAACTTTAGTTACCGGTAAGTTCTTGTCATCGTAAGTATGTGCGTATCATTGAGAACCGCCAATGGGGTACCCCTTGCCCGATGATACGGAAGAATCCCCATATCAAAATGACAAGGCAAGCAGACAATGAGTATTTCAGCAATCTTCTTATTTACCATGGGAAAATGGTGCTTTTTTCTCTCTTTCCTCTTTTCATAGTATCTCTTTTTTTTCTCAATAGCTATCTCTCTTTTTTTATAAGAAGAATGCTTCATAGATATCATTATGGTTACGCTGCAGGTTTCCACCATGTCAGCATGGATTAGACCAGCGGCCCAGGCGTTTCTCTAACACACATACATAACTCCATGGACTTACAAGCTCCCCTTTTATTTCACACCGACGACATCCGCAAACAAAAGAGCAAGGTATCAACTGGGTATATATTTACAAGTGTTGAAAGCGTTCCCCATGACAGCACGGTTCTGCTAATCCCTAGCCTATAATTTGCAAGCATATAACTTTCATGGAGAGTTCACAATGGTTCAGGTTTATTAAGTGCGGAAAATAAAGTGTGCCATCAAGTTCGTGAGAGCTTTAATCACTAACTTTCTCATAACAAGTTTAATTTGGGAGGTAGATAAAACAAGAATTTACTTGGAATAGCAATAATGCTACTAGGTAGGTATGGTGGACACAAATGGCAAAGGTTTTGGTTTAAAGGAGGTGGATGCACGAGAAGAAATCCCTCTCAGTACAGGTTTTTGGCTAGCAAGGCTGGGTAGCAAGTACAAGAGTTGAAGGAAACAACCAAACATACAAGTGATAAAGACAAACATGCAATATTCCTTGGAAGCACAAAAGATCTTAACTAGAGAATACTAAACTTATGAGCAAATCAAGAAAGAAAGATGATGAAATTATTTTTCTCTCAAGTACTTCTATCTTTTTCTTTTCAACTCTCAGAAAGGTGTTGCTACTGACCGAGCCAGGTTTGCCAAAACCAACTAAATTAACTCAAAGATCCCAAAGTGCTACCAATACTAACAACAAGATCAATCATATAACCACGAATTGAAAACTAATATAAGCTATGCAAAATAGTGAATGATAGAACTTCTCATTAATATTCCATAATGGAAACTCACACCAAGGGATACAAATCTAACGAGAGAGGGGACACTTCCATAATGCAAACCATACTACATAATAACTCCTCTATTCATGATATGACTCTACTAATAAAAAAAAGATAGAAGATAGTGATATGATACCGCGGCACTCCCCCAATCTTGGAACAAACCAAGGGGATGCCAAACCTGATGACGAATTACTCCTTTGGTGGTGGTGGTATCCTCTCGATGAGCTCTCTGATCAGTTTCCCCAAGTCCTCAATCTCGAAAGTGAGATTGCGAATCAGCTGTGAATTTTGCTCAATGCGGCTCATGAGCATGCCGTGTTGAGAATTCTAGCTCTTGCTATTCCTTCCCCACTCTTCCTCCTTGAAGTCTTCTTTTCCTGCATGGCTAGAACGAGGCAAATCCCAATTGGAGGGTAATTTCTCCTTGGGCATATTCTGGTATTGATGCTCATGGATAAGAGTGTGGAAAGGATTCTTGGTGCATGGAGGAAGTGACCAGGGATCTAAACGGTGATGAGGAGGCTTCCCTCCAATGGCTGGATTTGCCACCACTCCGATGCTTGCAATGGTAGTGCCGGTGTGTTTTGCCTCCTATTCACCTTCACTCTTGATCTCTTTCTCCTTCCCGGGGTCTTGGAGGTCCTCCTCCATGGGCTCCTTCCCTTTATCCTTGGCGGACACCATCGTGCTTCTAAGCTCTCAAAGAGTATGTCCTGACAGAAACAGATCGAAACAAAAATACGACGAAAACATGATATACGAACCTCGAGAGATCTGGGGGTTATATATTACGAAGATTCATATCAAAAGGAAGGCACTGGAAGAAAACGAGTCGGAGGCGGAGTCCGGAGTGGCCTCACCACCTGGTGGCGCGGCCAGGGGTGGACCCGCGCCATGGGGTGGTGTGGGCCACCCTGGCTCCGTTTTCGTCCCTTTTTCGCTTCGTAGCTTTCCTTATTGACTGAAAACTACAAAAATATAGTTGGATTGTATTTTCGCGGAACTTCTCTTACCAGAACTGTTACCTATTTGAATACGGACTCAGCAGGTCTCTGAATTCGGTATCTAGTAGATCCTTCCGGAGTCATCTCTTGAATATCATCGATAT
Source organism: Avena insularis (assembly GCA_023614405.1). NCBI lineage: Eukaryota > Viridiplantae > Streptophyta > Magnoliopsida > Poales > Poaceae > Avena > Avena insularis. The sequence continues at coordinate 240,093,887 of CM042694.1, read as the reverse complement.
CTTCATCTTCATATACTTATTACCTGAGTCATAAAACCTTTCTCTTCCTTATTATACCATTATCTCCACTTCCTGGAAATTTCTTTCACACAAAACTTCACACAGTTCTTATTAGCAACATTAGTATAAGTGAAGTGATAGAACCTTTTGAGTCCAACTTCAACTGAAAACCATCAAAACATAAGCTACTATAGCAACTCCTTCCGAAAACCCAAAAAGAATTCAAAAAGGAAATCGAATAAAGAAGCAAATGCAAGATTGGCAAAATCTGTCAAAACAGACCAGCAGGTAAAGATCAATTTTTTCGAAAATCTTTTGTTGCTCAAATCAAAAAGTGCAAAACTAACGGAAGTTAAATAACAACCTGGGGCAGAAGCATAAAAATTACAACTCAATCCGACATACAGAGATCTCTCACGAATTTTTACGGTGAAGCACAAAAATCTGTTTCGGGATAGCAACTTTCCCAAATATTACTTCTCTCTCATTAGAGGTTGATCTTGACACAAAAATCAAACAAAACGGATAAGGAGCGGTTATTACCGAAGGAATAACTTCCAAGACTCAAAGAAACAAAAACAAACTGAAAGCATAAACAAATTGGGTTGTCTCCCATAAAGCTCTTTCTTTATAGCCATTAAGATGGGCACGATAGTTTTGAAGAAGCTCTCATAGGGATATAAATTGAAGCGAAAGAGAGCATTAAGAAGCAAAAACACACACACATTTAAGTCTAACCCACTTCCTATGCAAGGGGATTTTGTAAACAAACAAGTTATTGAAACCAAGGGCAACTTGCATAAGAAGGCAAAACAAGTGCAACATAAAAACTTTCAGCATAAAACGGGGAAACTTGATATTATTCAGATGCATAAGAACACTTTTCCCTCTCTCATAATAACTTTCAGTATCATGCATAAACTTAACAATATAGCTATCACAAGGACTATCATAGCAATGATCACTTATTTTAATAGAAAACACAGGAATACTAGCTCTCATAACACTACTATGTGAAACAATATTAGAGGTATCCTTACAAAGGATAGTGTGTCCCTCTTTTTCATACTTAGTGACAAAGTCTTTCACATTTGCTACTATAGGTTCATCAACCATTTGTTTATCAGGTTCAACAGCTTTACTAGTACTTTCATTAACCATACTAGCTATCATAGAATGTTCCTTTACCTTAACTAGAAAAGGCATTTTCTCAATATAAGGTTCATGTAAAACATGATTAGCAGTATAAACTTCAGTATTTCTTGCAGGAACACTCTTAGCAATATCTTTATAAGGCTCATGATACTTATTCCACTTCTTTTTAGGCACTTCAATATAGGAAGCAAAAGCCTTAAAATAAGAAGCAATGGCTTGAGAGTCTAGACCATAAGCATTTTTAATATTTTGAAAGTTGTCAGTTCCCATAAAAGATTCAATGCATTCATAATCATAATTTATACCTGACTTTCTACCTTTGTCATTCTCCCAAGCTTCAGCATTGTCTTGAATACGATCTAGAAGGTCCCATTTAACTTCTTCTTCCATGCGAGTGAATGATCCAGCACAAGAAGCATCTAATAAATCCTTATCATGTAGAGGGAGCCTTGCATAAAAGTTATTGATAATGATATTATTGGGGAGCTCATGAATGGGACATTTGAGCATTAATAACTTCAATCTCCCCCAAGCTTGAGCTGTACTCTCTCCATCAAGAGGCCAAAAGTTGTATATTTGATTCCGATCTTTAGGAAGCTCACTAGGAGGATAAAACTTTGAGTAAAAGAGAGGCACTATTTCCTCCCATTCCAGAGCTTGACCATTCTTCAGCAGCTTATACCATTCCTCAGCTCTTCCTTTCAGTGATAATGAGAATAACTTCTTCTTAACTTGATTTGTAGTAATACCTGCACACTTGAACAACCCGCATAATTCGTGTATAAAGAGTAAATGATCACCGGGATGGACAGTTCCATCCCCAACATAGTAGTTATCCATAACACGATCAATAATTCTTGTAGGTATTTTGAAAACATCTTTCTCAGCAGGTGGTGGCTTATCTACTACCTTAGCAGTGGTAGTAGCATTACCAAATAAGAAACTCAGCGAATTATCCATAACGAAAATAAAGCAACTAGCAGAAGTAAACAATACTCACAGTAGAAGTTTCCTTTACCAGTTCCACTCTCCAATAGCACTTCACTCATCGGCAACAATGCTAGAAAATAGTCTTGATGACCCACAAGTATAGGGGGTGCATCGCAGTATTTTCGATAAGTAAGAGTGTCGAACCCAACGAGGAGCAGAAGGTGCTGGCTAGTGGTATGGATCAGGAATTCTCTGCAAATACTTAGCAAACGGATTTTTAGGGGTTTTCGATAAAGCAAGTAAACAAAGTACGAGTAAACAAAAGACAGTAAGAATAAATGCAGCAAGTTGCCAATGGGTTTGTGCAGCAAAGGACAAGCCGGTTGTATTTCTATAGATGACCAAACGTTCTCGAGGACACATGGGAAGACTGTCAAGTGCTTTCGCTTCATATAGTCGATTAATCTTCTCTAGCTTGCTAAGTGTTGTGTGGGTGAACCTGTGCTAATGTACCGTCCCATCCAAGACTTAATACATACTTGTGATTAAACCCCCTTGCAAACATCCGTAAGTACAAGAAAGTAATTAAGGTAAAACCTAATCACAGCTTTAAACTCTAAGACCCTTACGTCCCTTGTGCAATGGTTTCCTAATGGGGGTTCAGGTTTCTGTCACTCCGGCAACCCCTACGATTAGTAGCCAAATACACAATGCATTCCCCTAGGCCCATATAGGTGAAGTGTCATGTAGTCGATGTTCACATGACACCACTAGAAGAAGTACGCCACAACTTAAATAACAATCTATTGAATCTTTATCAACACAACTCCACTACTAACAACAAGACTTCTCCCATGTCCTCAAGAACAAAACGAACTACTCACAAGACATCATATGGATCATGATCAGAGATGGAATAATGATGTATAACAATCTGAACATAAACAATAATTCAATGGTTCACTCAATAGCATCAACTACAAAGAGTAATCAACACCGGGAAAGTTTCCCCTATGAACTATAGCAAGATTCAACCAATTGTTACAGCCATATGGAGATGGTGATGAGGGTGCTGATGGTGATGATGGTGGTGGTGATGATGATGATGATCCCGATGAAATCCAGCTTGATGGTGGTGTTGATGGCGACGATCTCCCCTCTCCGGGAAGGAATTACCCCGGCAGAAATCTGTCTACCGGAGAGATCTTTCTCTCTCGGTGTTTTCCGCCCCGCAGAGGCGGCTGAATCTTTCTGTGGTTGCTCCCCGAGTCTTAGGGTTTCGTGAGGATGATATACGCCAGAGGAGAGAGGCTGGAGTGGGCCAGGGTGGCCACACCACTCCTAGGCGCGGCCTAGGCCTGCCAGCGCCATGGGGTGGTGTGGGCCCCCTGTGGCCCACCTCCACTCCATCTTCTGGCATCCTGAGTCTTCTGGAAAATAGAATTTTCCGTATATTTTCCCGGATTTTCTGATCTTCGTGAATTTTGCCTCCAAACAACACCTTTTCCATCAGAATCCTGACTACAGCGGTCCATGCTCCAAAAGTCATCAACCATGCAAAAACAGATGAAATAACATAAGTATCACCTCTCAATACGAAATATATCAATGAATAATAGTGAATTAAGACATAGAATATTGATGCAAAATGGACGTATCAGTCGATAGGCATCGCCTCAGAAATAGCGGCAAGATCCATCTCCATGCCATGGGCTTGCACCATTGCGAGTGCCATGGTGGCGCCGACGGAGCACTGTGAGTTCTTGAAGTCCGCAGGGATTCCTCCAGCCAGGGACTCCACCAAGTCTCCAAGGTTGTCGATCAGCCCGGCCTTGGGAGTTAAGTCCTCGCGGATACGATTGAGTACATCCTTGGCCTTCCCCAACGTCTCCTGGTGGGATACACTGCGGTCTTCGACTGCAGCGATGGCGACTGCCAAAGCATCCGCGTGGCATAGAGATTGGGCGTCAAAGCTCAAGCCGCTGGCATCTGCATACAAAAAAGTGTTAGTATAACAACCATACATCAAAGCACAGAAGAGAAAGACACATCCAGATGAAAAAGAAGACCTGAGAGGGACTTGGCAATCGAGAAAAGTTGCTCCTCGAACAACTTCTCCCTCTCAGCAATGGAGACACGGAGATCCTCCTCTCGCTTCCATGACTCCTCCAAAGCTACGATCGCCTCGTCGTGATTCTTCGTTTCCACGGCCAGCGTCTTCTCCAGTCCAACAGCATGGCGAAGTAATTCATTATGCTCAGCTGCGACATACAGGGAATATTACCAAATCGAATCAATGAAATTCGCAAAGACAAAGACGAAGTCAAGACTTACTTTCGACAATGCGATGGTGATTGTCCAGTCACACATGCTGTCGACCCATGTCAAGGACTTGCTCCGCTAGGCGGGCAGCTTCCTTCATGATGAGCTGCATCAGGAGACAATAAAAGTTCAAGTAAACAACGCCAAGAATAAATTTGACTGCCAATTACAAGATACCTACATGATCCTCCGTAGACTCTGAAGAAGGCTGTCACATAGTCATCCGGGTAACCATCTGATGTTCCCCAGCATGTGGGGAACTCGATGAATTATGCCCAGAGTGGGCCGCCAATGGAGGAGAAGGAGACCGCTCGACCATCTTCTTGGCCTTGGAGTCTGTGACTCCGGACTCCTTCACAAATTGGACGTCATCAGAAGACGACGACGCTGCTTGGCTGGAACACACATCAAGCAAAAGCTTCAGGAAAAACAACAACTCAAAGAAGAAACAAAAACAAGGTCACGCATACAGAACTTACCAGTCAAATCTATCAAGGTCGAAGGATTGCTCTTTCGACTTCGACGATTCCTTTGGCAGTCGAAGCTTCTTCCGGGCAGGAGGAGCCATGGAGCGCACAGGAACGGCGGGGATTGGCTCCTTTGCAACAATAGAGGGGCCTTCTAGCATTGTTGGTGATGAGGCATCCGAGTCCTCGTTGCGAGAACGCTTGGGAGTGTCCTGGTCGCTGGACTCGGGGGCTCCCTCCTCCTCTTCGATTGGGACGGTCGACTCCGACTCGTCCTCTTCATCCACTTCGCGTGGGATAATCCCCTTAGGTAGAGGGGGCAAGCTGGGAGACACCTTCCAGTCCTACATTCAGAAAATACGACAATGTATGTCAAAACATCATAAAGGCAGTCGACAAAGGAAACTACTTTGCAGAACACTTTTACCTCAAGAGGAGGGTTAGAAGCATTAAAAGGGGGCACAACTGGTTCGCTCGGGAGAACCTCCTTGACGGTGTATTTGGTCACCAGTCGCACCCTCTTATCAACCTCACCCGCGGAAATGCCATCGGCAGATACGTGAGTGGCATCGTTTGCGCTAGCCCAGCGAAACATGGGATGGACTCTAGCCTGTAGAGGCTGAACGCGACGACGCAACCATGTGCAAATAAGGGCATCGCCTCCCTCTTCTTTGCCTATGCGACTCTCGAGGTCGCGGGCGCGCTTATACAACACCTCCGTTTCCTTGGACTCGCCAGGCATCACGATATTTTTCTAGGAGCGCCTCCTCTTGCACGTTGTCGCGGGATCGAAGGGCACGAGTCCATAGTGATCTCCGTCGGCCTTCTGGTCACGGATGTAGAACCACTTGTCTCTCCACCCTTGGACGGACACAGTAAGATTGATGTCAAAATAAGTAGCAGAGGAGTCGACATGGATCCCGCAGCCTCCTACGTCATAGACTAGCGAGCCAGACGCTGACTGACGTTTCACCTTGAAAAGCCTCTTAAAGAGTCCGAAGTGCAGCTTGATTCCGAGCCAGCACTTGCAAAGAGTAATGAAGCAGGAGATGTGGAGAATAGAATTTGGGGTCAGGTGATGCAACTGGAGCCCATAGAAGCAAAGGAGGCCCCTGAAGAAAGGATGTAGAGGCAGAGAGAGACCTCGGATGACGAACATCACCCGGAAACCCGAGGGGGGACGGGGGATTACCTTGCCGCCTGGCACTCGCGAATCATCCTCCACGGGCGGCAGAGCTCCAAATTGACGCAGGAGACGAAGCTTGGAAGACTTGATGATGGATGCGCGCCATGCGCCATTGGTGACGCGGTACCCGCACCCTTCTTCTTCCCAGCGCCGACGGTGCTGGTGCCCACGATGGTGGCACCGCCCTTCTTCTTGGCAGCGGCAATGGAGGCCGCGGAACTAGCGGCGACGCCTCCTTTCTTCTTGCCCATCTTCCGATGGCGGTGAGAGCGGAGGAAGTAACTAGGGAAGACACGGAGCTGGTCCAGTGCCGTGAAAAGGATGTGCGCAGGGAAGCAGAGAGTAGCAACAATGGCAATGGAGGCACGAGCAGAGAAAGGCAAATGGGAAAATTACCGCAGCTGTGCTGCTATTTAACCTCCTCGCGGATGCCATCCAACGGCCAGCAGAAACCCTACTGGACGCGTGGCGCACGTCGCCATCGACACGTGGTGAAGCCAAAACACGAACCGTCCCCCACTATCTCCATTACGCGCGCAAATCAAGGAGACGTAGTTAAAACAGAAGATTATACATGCTTGGTCAAATGAAAGTCAGAAAGTAGGACCCACCGCTCGTCACATCCCGTCGAAGCCGCTCACGCGGGCAACTGAGGTCATCACAGCGTCAACACTGATGTCATCAAGTTTAGCATCAGAAGATTTTGACTAATTTAGTCCTTGCTCGAGTCTTCGACTCCACCAAGAACTTGGGGGCTACTCCCATAGGGAGCGCTGGTCGTGCACCCTACGATTTATCTTTATGCAGGTATAAGAACATTCGGGACATAGCCACCACTCGAATCTACGATTCGATTGAGGATTATGGGTTACTCCCATAGGGAGCGCCGGAAGCAAATTCGACTGAAACAAGCAACAAAAGACGACAACATTCGCAAAAAGTTTTTAGTCCCCGTCTGAGTCTTTGACTCAACCAGGCACTCGGGGCTACTCCCATAGGGAGCGCTGGTCGCGCACCCTATGATTATTTGTACATCGTACTATGTGTCGATAACATCCACACCCGAAGGCTATGGCGACTCCGCCTCATACTATCCCTACAAAGAGACTGCGTCTCCTGGGCTACCAGAATCATCTCCGCGATGGCAAAGATTTGGATGCCGCGCTTACAGCGTCAAGATAAGACCTGAATAAGGCCTGGCAACACATTTGCTACGCACTACCAAAAACATATCTGTGCCTGTAGGTACGATGAACATGCCTTGACGGGCGCGTCGAGTGCTCACACTTATACACTGGAATTCGACTCCTGTAAGACCTCCGTGGCTTGAGTCGAATTACGCCAGCACTTTTCCAAATTCGAGTCCGGGGACTCGAGTTTGAGTAGATTGCGTTGTTTTGCCCTAAGGCAGTTAACTGATACCGATACATCGGATAAATCAGGCACGTATATCAACAATCCCTATGACATAAACAGAACACTCAAAAATATACTCAGTTATGCACTCAAAAAGACTCCATAAAGTCCCAGTCGAATCTGCGATTCCATTGGACACTCGGGGGCTACTGACATGGGTATACCCTACGGGTACTCGAGTTCGGTATATATGGTCCAGATACGGCGGAAGCCCATGGCGTTGCCAAGGCCCAAATGAAGAATTCGAGTGGCCCATGGACTCTCAATTGCTTGTGAGACAAGAAGAGGCTTAAGATAGAAAGTTTAAAGGGAAAACCCTAATCTGTAACCGACTCGACCTGCTACCCGAGACCTAGCCTATCTATATAAAGGCTAGGAGGGGGCGGTGAGGAGGACACACGCAACCCTAGTTTCCACAAATCCAGATTGCATCTGAGCGCCCCTGTAATCTTTGATTCCTTCGTTAATTCCAAGAGCAGACAAGCAGGAGTAGGGACCTCTACGAGGCCTGAACCTGGGTAAAACTTGCGTCCTTGTGTGCTTGTTTGCTAGCCGACTGATGCCTCTAGCGCTCCCTCCTTCTCCAAAATCCAAGTCCATAACAATGGCATTGACGAGTTAAACCCTCATCACTTGGCATTCCAAGGATCAGGCCTGGGGCTCAGTAGAAGGATCAGAGGCGCCCGTTGGAGGCTGGCTGTAGGAGGCGATGTTGGTGACGGCCGGGTTGGAGGCTGCTACAGCTGGAGCATCAGTTTGCACTGGAGCTAGAGACGGAGTCCAGCCGAACTCCTCTGTCCTAGCTGGGTCGCTGTAGTCTTGAACCAGCTGGACGAAGCTCGAGATCTTGAGACTGTACGAGCGGATATCAGGAACCTCATCATGAAGCTGATCGTAGCTGGTCCCTTGCCGAAATGCTCAGGAGAGGATCTGAAGATCCGCACCTGGATACTAGGACTTAAGCAGCGCAAACACCATCTCCGAGCCCCTGCATGCAGCCCACTCCCGCGATGCCTTGATGAGATCAGCGGCAGTCCCGAGCTGGGTAGCTAGCATGTCGATGGTGGTGGGCACGGTGGCATCAAGCCATAGGTAGGCGGAGATGTCCAGGCCGGCTCGGCGCAGCCAGTTCGCCTCCTCGCTCACCATCGCAACGAGCTCCTTAGGGCAAAGGTCGCGTCCGGCCTCCGCCTAGGGCACACGAGCGAGGGCTTGAACAGTCGCCTCAGGATATTGAGCTACACCCGGCCAGATAGCAACTATTACAAACCGGCTACAGTGAACGGAAGGAATTAAGCAGAGAAAAAGAATAAGTTACTGACGATGATCTCAGCGATCTGCCACAGCTCCGCCTGCGTAGCCTTCTCCCAAGCCTTCGCCTCCATCAGCGCCTCCTTCTGCTTTTTATACAGGCCCTCGAGGTTCTTGAGAGCATCAGCGTGGACGCCAGCGGTTTTCTTGGCGTAGCCGGCTGTAATCTCCATTTTCTTTTGATGCTCCACCAGTTCATTAATTTGACCCTAGCGAGTATTATTGGAGTCCTATAGCCGGAGCACCTACGCCTTCAGCTGATCCACCTCCCTCTCCCTGTCCACTATCATGGCTGCAGGAGGGTACCCGATAGTCAATAAAAATTGAGAGAAATCGTGTAATTGGGAAGACATGGCAGAGCGAGCAATCTTACGCCCAAGTCTTGCATATTCTTCATCATCTCAACAAAAGCTTTCTACGGAGAAAGGAAAGAAATGAAAAAGAGAACGAGTGAAGCAGCTAAGGCAAAGGAGCAAGAAGCCCGCAAAGATGCTTACCTCCAAAGAAACGCCCAACGCTTTGGTCTCCCCAAGCCCATGCTCCATTGCTAACTCGTGTAATAACGAGCTCGTTGGGGAACCCCAAGAGGAAGGTATGATGAGCATATCAGTAAGTTTCCCTCAGTTATGAAACCAAGGTTATCGAACCAGTAGGAGCAAGGAAACACCTCCACGGTGCTGCTAGCTGGCCTTTGGCAGGGCGCACTACTGGTGCTAGCAGCAACGTGGAAACCTACACAACACAACCACAGAACTTTGCCCCCAACTTACAGTGAGGTTGTCAATCTCACCAGTTTTGCTGAAAACAAAGGATTAAACATATTGTGTGGAAGAAAGTAATAGTTTGCAGAAAGTAAAGAGAAAGCAGTAAACAGTTGTAGATTGATGGTAAAAGAAAGGACCGGGGTCCATAGTTCACTAGTGGTGGCTCTCCTTAAGATAGATGACAGGTTGGGTGAACAAATTACGGCGGGGCAATTGACAAACATCGAGAAAGCAATCATGCGTACACTACTCATCTTGACTCCTTTGAGATTTGATTGGGCATTACAACATTATACATAGACCGTAATCCAACTGCATCTATGACTAATAATCCACCTTTAGGTTATCATCCGAACCCCCTCCATTATTAAGTTGGAAGCAACAGATAATTGCATTACGCATTGCGTGTAAAGTAAACAATACGATTGTTCTATGAACAAAGGATTGTTGTTTTCTCCCTAGTAGCAACAACACATCTAGTACCTTAGAGATTTCTGTCACTTCCCCAGATTACTAGAGGCATGAACCCACTATCGAGCATAAATACTAACTCTTGGAGTTGCTAGCATCTACTTGGCCAAGATAGCTACTAACAACGGAAAGCATGAAAGATCCCAAATAACAAAGACATGATAGAATCAATAATCAATCTGAAATAGCATCTCAATATCCATCAGATCCCCGCAAACACAACATGTAGGATTACAAATAGATGATCTTGATCATGAACGGAGCTCACAAGATCTAAACATGGTAGCACAAAGGAGAAGAACCAACCATCTAGCTACTACATGGACCCGTAGTCCAAGGATGAACTACTCACGCATCACACCGGAGGCTTGCATGATGATGAAGAAGGCCTCCAGGGTGAATTCTCCCCTCCGGCAGGGTGCCGGGAAGACCTTCAGATCCCTCCCGATCTAGGGATGGAGATGACGGAGGCTACAGACTCTTTCGTGGAATTTTGATCGGGTACTTAGGGTTTCTGTATCGGAGGCATCTTATAGGCAAAAGGGGAGGCCGAGGGGGTGCCCTACATGGCCAGACCACCCCCTGGGGCGGGCCAGGCCTGGCCAGGCGGCCAGGTGGTGTGGCCGGCCCCTGTCCCCTCTCCGTCTCGTATTCTGGCTCCGTGTCCCCCTCGGTGAAAAACTGACTTTGGCTTTTGTCCCGTCCAATTCCGAGAATATTCATTTTCTGACTTTCCTGGAACCAAAAACAGCAGAAAACAGGCAGCTGGCACTATGGCATCTTGTTAATAGGTTAGTCCAAGAAAGTGTTTAAAAAGTACTCCAAAGTGTGGACAAAACATAAGAAACTAGATAAAACCAAGCATGAAACATAAAAAATTATGGATACGTTAGCAACATATCAACATCCCCAAGCTTAACTCCTGCGCGTCCTCGAGTAGGTAAGTGATAAAAAGAAAGAATAATTTTTTAGGTGACATGCACCGTCATAAACTTGATCAAAGTATTTGTAAAACATTGATAGCTGGGATCATAGTACTTCAACATAGCATGAAAGATAAAGTTCTAACAATAAGACATAACAACTATGTTGCAACATGAAAAGGCACAAACAAAAGATTCATGAATAACAATGCTTTGCAAGATGTTTGTTTGTTTCACATAAAGAAATAGCATAGTGGCATTCAGCTTGTCCCTCATAGAGTAGCAAACATAAATGCATAGGACACCTTCAAAGTTCATAAGAGTGACTAGATACAAATAGTTTAAGAACAAGCAATATCAAAATTATGCATCAATCAACAAGTCTTGGGACAATGCACATAGAACTAAGAATGGCCACTATGCTCTCAAAGTAGGTGCATAAAAGATAGAAGGTGGAGACTCAACATAAAAGTAAAAGAAAGGCCTTCATAGAAGGAAGTAGGGATTCAAGTTTCATAAAGAGCTTCAAAAAATTATGGTACTTATTAGCTTTCATCTCTCATTTCCCCTATCATAAGCATCTTTAGGTGATTAAGGTTAAAGTGACACAACTAAGAGGATATGCTTGACAAGTTATAAGCTGAATTCTCATGCCCCTTACTTACGAAGACCGAACCTCATGCTACTCAACTTTAGTCACAAGTAAGCTCTTGTCATTGTAAGTACATACATATCATAGAGAACCGCCAACGGGGTACCCCTTGCACATGATACAAGAGCTATCCCATAATCAAAATGACAAGGCAAGCAGACAATGAGCATCTCAGCGATCTTTTTATTTGCTATTTGCATAAGTTTTTATTGAGGATGCTTCATAGAGTGCTCATTATGGTTATGCTGCAAGTTTCCACCATGATTAGGCATGGATTAGGCTAGCAGCCCAGGCATTTCTCTAACACAAATACAAACTCCATGATCTTACAAGTTCCCCTTTTATTTCACACCGCCAGGATCCATAAGCAAAAGAACATGATATCAACTAGGTACAAAGTACAAGTGCAATGTTGAAAGCGTTCCCCATGATACATGGTTCTGCTAACTTCAACTTATAAAGCGCAAGCATATATGCAACAAAGATGGACGCAATGGTTCAAGTTTATTAAGTGCAAGAAAGTAAAGTGTGCCATAAGTTCGTGAGAGCTTTAATCACTAGTTTTCTCATAACAAGTTTAATTCAGAAGGTAGATAAAAACATGAATATACTTGGAATAGCAAATGATAATAGGTAGGTATGGTGGAATCTTTGGAATAACTTGGTTTTAGGAGTTGGATGCACGAGTGGAACTCATACTTGGTTATGGAGGCTAGCAAAAGACTGGGAGTGACCAACTAAAAGAGCAATAATGGCCATAATCATGCAGAGCGACAAAACATCATTAATCAAAGCATAAAGTGATACTACAAGTCGAAAACTAAAGGATCATAAAGGCTATGGTGACTTGGGATAGTCATAACATGGTGTGAGCGTGTGCCAAGTCAACCCAAATAAAGCATCAAAGGAGAATACCACAATATTATGCTTTAATATGCTAAAACAACGCATGATTATTTCAATGGCACATTAAGCAATCTCAATTGTTTATAACATGTCATGCTACAGCAAAGATCACTAAGCATAAAGCCAAAACAATATCAAGCATGGCATGACAAAGCATAGGCCACAGTCAAAAACAAGCTCATTTTACCACTTAAGCATGAACTTTTTCTACTCTTTTCCAATCCAAACCAAACTATTTGAAAACCAATGTATGAAAGAGGGGGTCCAACCAATTTATTCATCAAACAAAGAAAACCAAGCAAACAAAAACCAAAAACAAAAAACAAAGATGCTCCAAAAACAACACAACTGTGCATGAAACAATAAAAGTGAAGTGTTTGGAAGAAACCTGGGATTTTTATTGATGAAGAAGGGGCTGCCTTGGGCATCCCCAAGCTTTGACGCTTGTACTTATTGGATATTTCTTGGGGTTACATGGGGTGGCATCCCCAAGCTTGAGCTTTAGTCCATTCTTCATTTCATTACATCATTCTCTCCATACACCTGAAATTTTTTCCTTCATACAAAACTTCACAAAATCTTTATTAGCAACATTAGTGCACTCAAGATAATAAGTCTCTAGGTTCAGTTTCAACACCAATAAAACTTTCATTAAAACACAACCTACTGTAGCAGTTCCCTCAAAAACTCAATTTCCCAAAAGAACTCAAAAAGGAACCAACAAGAAGCAAATGCAAATAATGGCAGAAATCTATCAAAACAGACCAGCATATAAACCAATATTTTCGAAGACCTTCTGTTGCTCAAATAAAAAAGTTTTGAACTAATGAAAGTTAGATAAGAACCTGGGGCAGAAGCACAAAAATTCACGCCTCAAAATGACGTACAGAGATTTTACACAAAATTTTATGGTGAAGCACAGAAATCTGTTTCGGGACAACAACTTTCCCAATCATTACTTCTCTCTCATTAGAGGTTACTCTTGGCACAAAAAGGAAATAAAAAGGTTAAGGAGCGTTTATTACAGAGGTAATAACTTCCAATACTCATCTAAAACTTTTGGGTTATCTCCCAATAAGTACTTTTCTTTAACGCCTTTAAGTTAGGCATGATAGTTTGAGAAGATGCTCACATAAGAAATATGAATTGAAGTAAAAGAGAGCATCAAGAAGCAAATTAAAAACACATTTAAGTCTAACCCACTTCCTATGCATAGGAATATTGTATGCAAATAAATTCACAAAGAATAAAGTGACAGGCATAGGAAGATAAAACAAGAGTAACTTCAAAACTTTCAGCACATAGAGAGGTGTTTCAGTACCATGAAAACTTCTATAACCATATTTTCCTCTCTCATAATAATTTTCAGTAGCCTCATGAATAAACTCAACAATATAACTATCACATAAAGCATGCTTTTCATGATCTACAAACACATAATTTTTATCAAGCTCAAAAATAGTGGGATTTAAAACCTTCAAACCCACTTTTAACAATTTTATAACAAGATGACTGATCAATCTTATTTTCAATAGTAGTACAATTAATATTATCAACCAATATAGGACCATCATCTAGAGCTTTATAATAAACATTTTCAAAAGAATCCACAGGAACATAACATTCATCCTCCTTTGGTAAGCATGGGGGACAATCAAATAATGTAAGGGGTAAAGAATTACTCTCATTAGAAGGTAGGAATGGGTAGATCCATTCTTCCTCCTATTGATCATCACTCTCCTCCTCTTTTTCATCCAATGAGCTTCCAGTTTCAGCAATTTCTTCTTCCATAGGCTCCTGCAAGGCATTAGTCACTTTCGCTGGTGGAGAGCATCTATAAAGATATTCAAGAATATAGCCATTTTCTTCCTTCTAATTATCAAAGCAAAATTTAAGTATATCATAAACCTCATATTTATAAGGTGCATCATCAATATTTTCAAGCAAATAAGCTAGTTCGAATGCACCCTTCCAAGCAACAAATTCTTCAATTTGTTCCACATCATAAAAGTCATAATTTCCCTTAACAAAAGAACATATATGGTAACATCATCATTATACTCACATTGAAAAGGGAGGTGTTTATACCTCTTACAGCAACAGGATTTATCAAAGCAATAAGTAACATTATAAGTAGAGCACACGTTTCTAGCAATGGTATACAATTTATAAATTTGTTCTCATAAGTGTTTCCCTTTTTGTGACAAGCGGTGTTCCTTATAATAATATTTTTGTTCTTCCATGAACCCACCTTGACAATTAGATTCAGTTTCAAAGAAACCAACCATTGATAGAAAGCATGATAAAGCAAGACAATAACAGACCAATGAAAATAGCAACTATAGTAGGAACTAATTTGTTTTGTATTTTTAATAAAAAGAAGCAAGCAAACAAAGCAAAAATAAACTAAGCAAAACAAAAACAACAAAGTAAAGAGATTGGTTATGAGGGACTCCCCTTGTGAAGATGTCCTTGACTCCCCGGCAACGGCGCCAGAAAAGTATTTGCTGACTCGTGTAATAACGAGCTCGTTGGGGAATCCCAAGAGGAAGGTATGATGAGCACCAGTAAGTTTCCCTTAGTTATGAAACCAAGGTTATCGAACCAGTAGGAGCAAGGAAACACCTCCAAGGTGTTGCTAGCTGGCCTTTGGCAGGGCGCACTACCGGTGCTAGCAGCAACATGGAAACCTGCACAACACAACCATAGAACTTTGCCCCCAACTTACAGTGAGGTTGTAAATCTCACCGGTTTTGCTGAAAATAAAGGATTAAACGTATTGTGTGGAAGAAAGTAATAGTTTGTAGAAAGTAAACAGAAAGCAGTAAACAGTTGTAGGTTGATGGTAAAAGAAAGGACCGGGGTCCATAGTTCACTAGTGGTGGCTCTCCTTAAGATAAATGACATGTTGGGTGAACAAATTACATTGGGGAAATTGACAAACATCGAGAAAGCAATCATGCATATACTACTCATCTTGAATACTTTGAGATTTGATTAGACATTACAACATTATACATAGACCGTAATCCAACTGCATCTATGATTAATAATCCACCTTCAGGTTATCATCCGAACCCCCTCCAGTATTAAGTTGCAAGCAACAGATAACTGCATCACGCATTGCGTGTAAAGTAAACAATATGATTGTTCTATGAACAAAGGATTGTTGTTTTCTCCCTAGTAGCAACAACACATCTAGTACCTTAGAGATTTCTGTCACTTCCCCAGATTACTAGAGGCATGAACCCAGTATCGAGCATAAATACTAACTCTTGGAGTTGCTAGCATCTACTTGGCCAAGATAGCTACTAACAACGGAAAGCATGCAAGATCACAAATAACAAAGACATGATAGAATCAATAATCAATCTGAAATAGCATCTCAATATCCATCGGATCCCCGCAAACACAACATGTAGGATTACAAATAGATGATCTTGATCATGAACGGAGCTCACAAGATCTAAACATGGTAGCACAAAGGAGAAGAACCAACCATCTAGCTACTACATGGACCCGTAGTCCAAGGATGAACTACTCACGCATCACACCAGAGGCTTGCATGATGATGAAGAAGGCCTCTAGGGTGAATTCTCCCCTCCGGCAGGGTGCCGGGAAGAGCTTAAGATCCCTCCCGATCTAGGGATGGAGATGACGGTGGCTACAGACTCTTTCATGGAATTTTGTTCGGGTACTTAGGGTTTCTGTATTGGAGGCATCTTATAGGCAAAAGGGGGGGCGAGAGGGTGCCCTAGGCGGCCAGACCACCCCCTGGCACGGGCTAGGCCTGGTCGCGCAGCTAGGTGGTGTGGCCGTCCCCTAGCCCCTCTCCGTCTCGTATTCTGGCTCTGTGTCCCCCTTGGTGAAAAACTGACTTTGGCTTTTGTCCCATCAAATTTCGAGAATATTCATTTTCTGACTTTCCTAGAACCAAAAACAGCAGAAAACAGGCAGCTGGCACTGTGGCATCTTGTTAATAGGTTAGTCCAAGAAAGTGTATAAAAAGTACTCCAAAGTGTGGACAAAACATAAGAAAGTAGATAAAACCAAACATGGAACATCAAAAATTATGGATACGTTAGCAACGTATCATCCATCACCTCTACCAGGTGGCGAGTCCGATCGAGGGAGATAGGTGCCGCCTCGGAGAGCTGGGCGAGAATGGTACCCGACATTAGAATGGCTAGGGCCAACTTGTAGCCGGTCACCATTACCTCCTCCTCATCATCGGCAGTGGCTTGCGAAGCTCCCGCCATGATCGCCTCGGCCCCATCACCACCGCCTGTAGCCAGCTGCGCGGAGGCATCTGGGGCCACCTCCACCGGCTCCTCAACCTGGTAGGCGGCTGAGCCTGACTGAGCATTGCTCGAGATCGGGTCCGTGCCCTTCGCCAGCCGGAGTGGAGGAATGGCGGCCTCATGCCCGGTCGCAAACATCTGAGAGATCAGAGATGCCGCTAGGGCATGGTGTAGAGGCACGGCGGCAGCCAGCGAAGACTGCTCTGGCGTGGCTGCGGTGGCTCTAGCCGGCACGACAGAGGAGGGCGCAGTCGGCTCAACCGTCCCCCCAACTGCAGCCGAAGCCGGGGCGGATGCGGCGGCGATGACGCTAGAGCCGTCCAGCGACATCGCCTTGCTGGATGAAGAAAACAAGGCTAAGCAAAGGAAGGACAAGTAAACGAGTGTACTAACAAGAGCAAAGGCACATACCCGACAACGGTCGACGCGATCGCTGTGGACCTTGGCCGGTGAGGCTTCTTCGTGCCACCAGCGGCTGGAGCGGCACTAGACGACACCGCTTGTTTCCCCTGGCCCTTGTCATGGCATCGGGAGCAGCAAGCCTATCGTCGCCATGTGTGGCTACACGGATATAAGTGAAATATTGGCATTTGGCTGAGGAAAATAAACCGGCAAATAAACACAGGGAGAAAACACTCACCGGGTGGGTCCTCACATCCCTCGTCGGCCAGGGTGGGGAAGCACTCTGGCTCCATCAGCGGGTACTTCAGTGGCTTGAGGTCGGCCAAGTAGTTGGGAAGCTCATGGTCACCCATGCCGTCCTTCGCTAGTTGTGCCGTAAAAAGCTACTCAAAAGGGGCGGATAAGAGACGAGAAGAAACCCTTCGGGAAGAATCCACCCGGCAAGAGCACAAGACTAACCTTCGGTGATAGGCGGCCCAGTGATACAGCTTGACAGAGTAGCTCCACCCCTCCTCCAAGTCCTCCTTCGAGATGGTGGCGAGTCAGTCTCGAAGAGCCTCATAGGGAAACTCTAGCTGGGAAACCCACGTGGGGTCATTCGGGCTGGACAGGTGGCACATCTTATGCGACCGCTTCTGCAACAGGAGCACCCGATGAGCCATCCAGGACAAGGCAATGTCCTGGCTAGATAGTCGCTCCCTTTCCACCAGCTCCTTCACCCGGGCGGCCATCTGGTCGATGTCCGCCTAGGCGCCCAACCCCTTTGTGGTCTAGCCTTCTAGTGGAGGCGACGTTGGCGAATACTAGGAGCCAGATCCAGTCGACTATGGTGGCATTGCACACATAAAAGTATGAACGCTACCATAGCTTCACCGTGTCGGGGATCTCGAGCCGTGGCATCAAGGACGACAGTCACGGGTAGATCGTGCAGCATCCGGCCTCCTCCAGTGGCCCATCCTTCTGCAACGTCTAGGCCTTGATGTTGAAAAACTTGAGGAAGTGCACCGCGTCCGAGCGAACCCCCAAGTAAGATTCACAGCAGGCCGTGTGGTGCGACAGCTGCGCGATGACGTTCGCCCCCAGGTGGTGAAGCTGGAGGTTGAACATGCCGAAGAACTCGAGAAGAAAGTTGCTCGCCAGCAAGCCGAAGACGATGACCTCGCTGGGCTGGGTGTTAGGGATGCGCTCCCCCTTCGGCGCGAGGCGGTGCTTCACCACCCGCTCCGACGGGATGAACCTCCCCCACTGGTACTTGCATATAATCTGCTTGGTGACATAAGAGCCGCACCACCCACCGCCTTCTCCGTAAGCATCTCCTCCTTTGTGGCGGCCGTGGCGGAATAGCGAGGGCCCATCGTCACGAGGAAACGTGGCGGTGCCAACGACCAAAATATAGTGGCGGAGAGCAGGGAGGAAGAACGAGGCGAGCAAGGGCAGAGAGGAAGCACGAGGCGCCAGCGTGTTCCCCACAAAAAATCCTGCAGGTGTTACTGCGGGAGGCGAGGCGTGCACATGATCCCCAAGAAACCGCAATGATCAGACATGCACGTAGTTACCAAAAACTACCACTGTAGAGCAAATGGTCAATGTGACGCGACGTGTGTCGGAACCGCCAGGCATGGCTGGCGTAAGCACTGACCCCAGCGACCAAGCGATCCATCTCCCCTCTCCGGCTATGTCAGTCAGTCGATACAATCGCCACTCACACCCAGTGGGTGGCCACCGATTCTGTAGCCGGTAAAACTCTAGTCGGGAAACTACAAGAACTTTGAGCCGAAAAATGAGAAACACCTTAGGCAAAGTCTACATCTAGTTTTTCACTAACCATTTCATTTCAATCAATGAGCACGCAAGAACTTCTCCGTGAGGCAAAGTCCCAACGTGCTCGGGGACTAGTGTTGGGCGAATAACCCCCAGGTAGGCTACGCTAGGCCTAACCGGCCGGCTCCAGGAATGCCTGGCCGGATGGCTGCAACCGGGTGGACCGCTCCAGCCTATCCTCCCTCAAGATTCCCCGGTTGGCCCATCTAGCCGAATGGCCAAAAGAACTAGCTGGGTGGCCGCTTCCACTTGACCGCCTCGGATTCAGTGGCAAGGCTACGGAGGGGGTGATGCTCCTCGCTGAGCGCACCCTTGACTCCTTGCATCATCAAATAGGCTAGTGTGCCGCCCATGCCAGTTCTACAAGGCAACTGTGCCAAAGTGCCAAAGCTAGAGGCAGAGCGAGGCGTTGTCGGCTGACCGGTAAAGCTCCAACTGACCGTTAAAGCACCGGGTGACGCCCAAAGCACCGACGCTGGGACACTGTAGCATTGCACCCCTATACTAGAGGCTTGACTGGATCCTGGCCCACCGGCTGGATCCCATCAACAGGCCCGTTTTGTAAACCCAAAGCCCAAACTATAAACCCTAGGACCCACATTCTAACCTACCTATCCCAGCCAGTATATAAGGAAGGGTAGAGTTAGGGTTGTAGGTAGTCTCAAGTAAATTGAAGTTCATTCTCACAGTCCACTAGTTCATCTTCTTCCTCTAGCTCATGGTAGCATCTAGGGAAACAACTCAAGGAGCACTTGTACTGGGCATTCGCCCCCAATATAGTAGATCCTTACAGGAGTAGGAGTGTTACCTCGCTAAGAGGGCTCTGAAACCTAGGTACATCGCTGTGTTTGCAGTATCTGTGCCTAACCCATTGCGAGTAGCCACCGATAGCATCTTGATTGTCCCCTCTCATGCCATCCACGATGGCACTGCCGTGTTCCACACCACGATACCATCCACACGATTTGATATCTCAATGAGCCAAAAGAAAGAGGGGATATGGATTTGTGATTCCTTTAAGTCAATTTCATGATGTCGCTAGGATAATTACACCTTCATCTACACTATTTGAGAGCTCAGGTACTACCCCTTCATCCACATGGTTTGAAATCCAGACGATGGAAAAATAAAGAGCGGAGCTATATCCGTGATTCCGTTCAGTTGGTTTATGACCTCCCTCCAAGTTCTTCAGCAAGCTTGTCTCTCTTGGAGGATCCTAGATGGTTGGAGCCACACAGGAGCATCCTATCTTATTGATTTTCCCCATAAAGTATATAAAACCTAGAATCTCCTCAAGATCTACCAAAAGTGGAACAGTGTAGCATCCCAATCGTCTAACATTTTAATGCTACATGGTTTATTCTATATAATACTACTTCCTACATGTAATTAATGTAGGGTTTCCGTAGCAGGTAACACAAAATTTAACTATGCGGAACGCCCTGAATGCCTAAGGATCTATCTAGAAGTAATGCAGTAATGGAGGAAGATATTGGTAACGTACCCTTGAAGACCGAGAGAGCATTACACTCATGCAGGAGCATGGATGATGTAGTCGTACCCGTCCGACCTCAAGGTCGCGAAGCTCCTCACACGTCACCCCTAGTCTAGGTCCTTGTACGATGGCTCAGAAGCTTTAATAGCCCCATCGAGTTATCACATGCATACGGTGCAATGCGACGACTCCCAAACTCCATGATCCCTGCTAGGGTTGCGGAAGTAGACCTCCTGGCAGAATCACTGCAGCACAATGGCATGCCGCAGAAGAGAACGCCTTGCATGTACAATCTAGACTTGGGACCGCACATTAGTAAAGGCATCCATATATATATATATAGAGAGAGAGAGAGAGAGTATTCCAACTGAAAGGGCATGTATGCCCCCATGTGTGGTTTTGGTAATTAATGACAATCCCTATAGACTAATGTGCAAATTGAGTCTCACTTGTAGGTTTGTCCATTGGTATCGCTTGGACCATGTGTTGGTTTCAAGGATGAAAAAGAAGAAGCATTGTCCAAGTGCTTTGTGCCTTTTGGGAAGTAGAAGAAGAAGAAGATCAAGTATGTCTTGAAGAAGAAGAAGAAGATGGAGTTCCTCATGGCTTTCTTCAAGACATCATCAAGAATTGATGTGCAAGCTCAAGAGAATGATGAAGACAAGTTCGAAGAAGAGGCTTCCCTATGGTGTATGGGGGAGCATTTCTCAAGACTTCATCAAGCAAGTGCAAGTAAGTGCAATCAAGAAAGGTGTTCCATCTTGAAAGTGACAAGATCGTCTACATCAAGATCAAGTGAGATGCTCAAGGCAAAGGTATGATCATGATAGGGTTTCTATTTTACTGGTCTCTTGTAGTGTTCTTGTAGTGTTGGGAGACCGGGTTTATGATAGATAGCCATACTATCAAGAGGGGCTCTCGAGTGGGTGACTCGTTCGTATCTTTCGAAGAGAGCTCAAACCTTTGCATACATAGCATCATCTTTCTTGGTTGTTGTTTGGTTCTTGTCCATGTGAGGATCTAGAGCTTGTGGTTATCTTCATAACAAGCTCTAGTTCATCAAAAACGGATTTCCCTTGCATATCTTATTGCGTTTTTTATCTTGCGGGTTTTTCCGTCTCCACACCTTGGGAGGTATCTCACATATATATTCATGGTATTTTATCCCTTGGTGATATCCAATATTTTGACTTTTTTTTGGATTCTACACGTCGTATCTTTCCAACAAAATTGGTTTCATCTCGTTTGGAGTTCGGATGCAAAAGTTGTGGCATTTCCGCTTAGGCAGTTTGCCACCGGTAGTACTGGTGTTAATTCCGGCCCAATTTCCAGTAACCCCGTTTTCGCTTCAGTATGCTCTCTGCCTGGTCTGCGCTATTTGACGGAACTTGGATCGGATCTTCAGGCGGTAGTACCGCTAGGACATTCTTGCCACCTGTAGTTCTGGCGAAGCAGCGGTAGTACCGGCCAGGCTCGCGTTTTTGTTCTTTGTCTCACTGTTTTCTAACCGTTGGCTGGGTGCCACCGGTAGTACCGGCCACCCACTGGTACTACCGGCCGTGCGCGATTCTGTGGGTAACGGGCAGATCGGGGAGCCCTTTAAAAGGAGCTCTCCTTTCCCCTTCGCCCCCAACTAGCTTTTTCCTGGTTCTTGCTCTCTCTCTCTCTCTCCTCCATTATTGACCTTGAAGAGCTTGCCCTCTCCTCTTTCCCCTCCTATGATTCTTGCATCTTTTTGAGGGATTTGAGAGAGGAGATCTAGATCTACAAGCCCCACCAAGCAAAATCCCTTCTTTGTGAAGGAATCCTTGGGATCTAGATCTTGGAGAGTTTTGTGTTCTCCTCTTGTGTTCTTCCTCCCTTATTCCCCCAATAGCTTTTGTAGCTTTGGTGGAATTTGAGAGTGAAGGACTTGCCTCTTGCATTTGGTGCATAGGTTTGAGTTCTCCTCGGAGATTCGGCGAGTTCAATCCCTTGGGATTGTTTCTCTTGGGTTCTTGGAACCCTAGACGGTTGTGTGGTTGGATTGTTGACCTTTTGTGGTCTTGTAGCCTTTGTGGCATTGTTCTTGGGGCTCCAATTGAGTTGTGGAGGTTCCCCAAGCTTGTTGGCCTTTTGTGGCATTTTGGAGCCTTTGTGGCGTTTCTTGGGAGCCCTCCAATTGAGTTGTGGAGATTGCCCCAAGCCTTGTACGGGTTCGGTGACCGCCCTCAAGTGTCCCATAGTGGAACGTGAGTAGGACTTTGTGGCGAGCTCACGGGAGAATAGGGTGAGCCTTTTGTGGCATCGGTAAGTTGCGTGGCTTCGCATCCTTGGCGAGGCCTTGTGTGGCGTTGGGTGAGCATCGAGCCACCACACCTCGAGGTGAGCCATTTGTGGCGTTCGAAGTTCATTGCACCCCCGCACCTCTCCAACAGAGACGTAGCTTCTTTGGAAGTGAACTTCGGGAAACAAATCATCGTCTCCGCGTCCATCGGTTATCTCTCAACCGAGCCCTTTACCTATGCAATTTACATTGTGATAGCCTTCGTGCTTGAAGTACTATATCTTGATATCACCTTGTTGCTTGTCTTGCTTAGCATAGGTTGTTGGTGCACTTAGTGAAACTAGTGGATATAGGTTTTGGCTTGATAAATTAAACGTTAAGTTTTATTCCGCATTTATTAGAGCCTAGACCGTAATATTTTTAAAACGCCTATTCACCCCCCCCTCTAGGCGACGCCCATTTCCTTTTCAATTGGTAACTGAGCGAGGTCTCTCGCTTCTTAGGCTTCACCGCCTCGAGAGTAAGGATGTCTCCTGGGGGTTTAGTGCACTCTCACACATTTACTTTTGATGGCACAAATTATGTCTTTACCGCCTCTAGATATGGGATTGTCTCCTCCTATGGATCCTCAAAATCTATCTTTGGAGGAGGAGACAAACTCTTATCTCGAAGATCAAGCATCTAATGTGCTTGTTAATGTTGTGAGCTTTGTAGTTCTTTCCTCAATCATGCCTTTTCGGAATGCTCATGATATTTGGACCAAGCTTCAAGCAAAATATGATGTGTCCAAGATTGATGAGGATGATTGTGTTCCCTCCACCTCTGGCCGTGATGAGTTCTCATCTTCTTCCACTACACCAACATGTGATTTGTCACAAGGTAATGATATGGTGAGTGGTGATAGAACTTGCAATGTGGATAGTGTGATTGCCATTCATGATCCTCCTTATCTATCTCATTGCAATGTTGTATCTTTGGGCATGAACACATGTAGGACCATATGTGATTTACATCCTAGTTGTGATTTCCCTTGCATATCATGTAGAAATGGATTGAATATATCTCATGATGATATGCTTGCTTTGCCTTGTTGCCATGATAAATGTGCTCCTATTTCCTCTAGTACTTGTGTTTCTAACCATGTAGAGGAAATTGAAGAATGTGTGGGCCAAGGCAAGGTTGCTATTGGAGCTTCATGTGTTCCTCCATCATCACCTTCTCCCAACATTCACTTATGCCTCATGGCTAAGGAATCAAAGGTAACTTCTCCTTTGGACCCTAATGCACCTCATGATGATGTGAATGTTGACTTAGATGTAGAAGATGATGATGTTGCTTCTTTAAAAGAGAAGGGGGAGCTAGTCCTTCGTGCTCTACACAATGATAAAAATGCTTGCTCTACTTTCATTGAAATCTTGAACTTTGCCATTGAAAGTAAGCAACTAATTTATGATCATGAGGACACAATTGACAAAATGGGTAGTCTTGAGCGTGAGTATGCTAATGACATTGCAAACTTAAATGAAGCTCTTGAAGAGGAACAAACCACCAAGGAATCTCTTGAGGAGATCTTTGCCCTAGAGCTATCTAGGGTGAAGAAATCTCATTATAGAGATCTTGAGGTGGCAAGTGACCTCCAAAAATGATGAGCTTAAAGTTGCCTATGCTAAATTCCTTGAGGATTTTGAGCACCTCAACAATGGTTCTAGGGTCATTAAGGGGGAGCTCATCAAACTCACCGAGTCACATGAGCAACTTAAATCCTCATACACTAAAGAGCTTTCCAAGTTGCCCTCACCTCTCACTACTATTGATGATGCTTGTGCTACTAACTCTATCTCTTGTGAAGCATCTATTGTGAAGGAGAATGTTGAGCTACGTGCTCAACTGGCTTTGCTAACTAGCAACTATGGGAAATTGGAAGAGAGTCATGCTAAGCTCTCAAGCTTGCATGAGGACCTTCTAGTTTCCCATGGTAGTCTAAAGTTGGCTCATGAGGCTATTGTATCAAAGGTAACATCTAGTGAGCCTCATGTGGACATTAGCACTACATCTACTCCTTGTGTCATATTGCCATGTGCTAGTCCTTGTAATTCATCCACTCATGCTATTGCTATATCTTGTGATGAATTGCATCCGTTGCCTTGTTGCTCTAACAATGTAGCATATACTTCCTCTAGTATTGTTGTTGACACTAAACATGTAGAGGAAAACAAGAAGATCAAGTCCCAAGTCACTTATTTGAAGAATGACTTGAAGAAGTGTCATGAAGGGAAGACCACTCTCAAGAACATTTTGAGTGTGCAAAGATCCCCAAATGACAAGAGTGGGCTTGGATACAACTCCAACATCAAGAACAAGCCCACCAACATGTTGAAGCACAGGGGCAACAAGAAGAATGGCCAAGGTCAAGTGAAGAATCCGGCCAACATTGTGTGCTTCAAGTGCAAGGAAGGAGGACATCATGTGAGATTTTGTCCATTGAAGAAGAAGCAACAAGGGAAGCGGCCTCAAGCTCCACCTCAAGCTAGAAGCAGGCCTCCTCCCAAGACTCAAGCTCTTCCTCACGGGGTGGCATCTTCTAAGAATAAAGAGGGCAAGAGAAGAACTTGCTACATATGCCGCGAGAAGGGGCACCTTTCTTCCTCATGCACCATGGGTAACTCCTCATCCAATCCCATCTTGATATATGATGCATATTCTCTTGGTAAGGATGAGGTGGGCAATGTGTTTGCCA
Source organism: Avena insularis (assembly GCA_023614405.1). Lineage (NCBI taxonomy): Eukaryota > Viridiplantae > Streptophyta > Magnoliopsida > Poales > Poaceae > Avena > Avena insularis. The sequence continues at coordinate 240,068,362 of CM042694.1, read as the reverse complement.
AATATGTTGGTGCCCAAAGTGGTGTCAAGAAAAGAACCATTTGGGTGGCCAAGCCTATTGTGACTAACTTCTTAGGACCCAACTTGGTTGGGGGCCATCAAGCTAAAACTTGATCAATAGGTGTTGTTGGAGGGCATTGGAGGCTTGGCTACATTATAAAGAATTGAGGGGTCTTCATCATTTATTTTTGTCAAGTCAAGCCAATTGGATTATCTTGCCTTTATCTCATATCCAATGTTCCTCCTTGCGGTAACATGTGCTCAACTCCTTTACATTGAAAGTTACTAGCTCCCTTGTGCATGTGTTGGTTTTGTACCATTATATGTGTTTGTACATGTTGTGCTTCCCTCATACCTATATTGTGTTGTCTAGTGTATTTGTGTATGTTGGTTGCCACATCATGTATTTGTGTTCTTGGTTTGGAGTCGTTGTTGAATTCATTTGGTATCTTTTTGGGCTCTTGCAAGAGATTAATGGACTATCCCATTTTGGGAGAGTGTTATGCTTGGGCATTCCACAATCCTAAAATGTGTGTACATGAGGAATACCACTTAGTATGTATATTACAATTTTATCTAGTCTCTATGTGGTATGTCTTTCTCATGATAAATTTATGTTCCATAATGTCCATTAATCATCTCTATTTGGATGTTTTTACCTCTTGTTGAGTTTTCTTGTTTTATCACATTATGGGGGAGTCATATGCTTTGTGCATATTACAAACCTAGAAAATGTGGACATTTGAGGTAGTGTCACTTAGGATTGATATTGATATTTATCTAGCTCCTAAGTGGCACATTTAGCTCAAACAAGTTCCAATTTCTTTGGATTGATTTTATTGCTCATCTTTTGGGTCTTGTTTGTGAGGGTTTTTCTTGATATGTGTTTCCTCATACTTGGACCTCAATATCCTCCATGGAAACCATTTGCTTCAAGTTACCTTAATCTTTATTTATTGTGTGACTTTTTGGAGCTCTCAAGAATCTCTCTTGAAGCATCAAGCATAACTTTTATGTCTTGTTACATGCTTCTTTGTGTGAATATGATCATGATTTCCTTGCAAACTACCTCGGGAATTTTTTTCCCATAATTCTTGTCCTTGGACAAGTGACACTCCATATATGGTAGGATTTATTGATCATGTTCACTTTGGCCTTTGTTTTTCTTTGTCGTATCTTTGGCCCAGAATTTGTTTTTCTTTTTCTCCCATGTCTTCCTTGCCTCTTGTGGATCATTTTATTTTATTTGTATTCTCTTGTGTTTTATTTAATATAGCTAGTAGTGATGATCTCTTTTGTGTGCATTTTGCATTCACAAGCAAAATTCAACATAATGCACCATTCATGGGGGAGCTCTCCTATATTATCTAGAACACTCTTCTTATGCTTCCTAATTTGTTCCATTTAGTGTTTCTTGTGCTTGGAAGCTTGATCTTTTCTCTTGGTACTTTGTGCCATCATGAAAAGTGTAGAGAGTGTGGGTTTGTGTGTTGGAACCTTGCTCTATTTGGGAGTTGGCTTTGTCTCATTCTTTGTTACTTCTTTTGATCTTTTAGAATGAGATAAATCCTTGAGCATTGTGTGTTTTGTGCATCTTTTGCTCCTTGGCTTTTGCCTTATTCATTTGTTGAATTTGTGTCCTTTCATGTGTTGATTTGGCTCTTTGATACAATTTGGACACCTTTTGTCGTGTCACACTCTTGTGTGCAACTTCTTGGTTTACTTGGTGTTTTTGTTCAAATTGTATCACATATTTGGTTCTTGAGAGTCTTGTGCATGCATAATTACTACATGTTTTTAGTATGGCATGCTTGCTCTCTTGATCCAATGTATAGGGGATTCTCCACCAAATCCTATCGGCTAAGATGTGCATGAAATTCAATTTCATATCAATATGCACATATTTATGTGGAGGGTCTCCTATATATATTGTAGTTGCACTAACTACTTTGGACCCAATTTGTTTGGGAACATAGTGTACTTAATTGTGTTTTAGGTACATTGGAGATATATTGGATGCTTGTCTCATCCATTAGGAAGAAGTGGTGCCTACATGTCAATTGGAGGCAAGCTAGGATGATCAACGAATTCATATCCTCTACATCCTACCATTTATATCTCGGTAACAAGTATCTCTCTCATGCATACATATCTTGCTTCCAACCTTTTGTAGGTTGCTTGTTGGCATGAGTTTGTGTTTTTGCATATGTTGTGTTTCTTTTGTTGGTTTTTAGGAGTGCTCTCTATTGCAAATGTGAGTATGAGATGAGTGCATATAATGGGGACTATACAAAATCATGACAATGATCCACTTATCCCAAATATGTCAATCTAGCAATTATATTGCCTATCCTTTCCTCAATTTTCTCTCATGTGCAATAGTGAGTACTTTGCATCGTTGATTTCTATTTGTGATACTTGTTGCTTTTCTCCATATATTCCAACTATTCCCTTCTTCCCTTGGTAATTGTTGTAATGTATGTATAGTGTCCGTGTTTGAAGCTCATTGATGTACAATAAGATATATTTGAGCCTTTAGCCATGCTTTCAAGCAAAAATCCTATTTGTACATTATATGACTTTCTTTTGTTTTTCATGTGCTTTTTGTGTATCTATTTTGTGTGTGCATGTTTCTTTGTGGGCATATGTCTTTGTGATATTTTCACCTAGAAACTTATACACACAAGAGAAGATAAATCTTTGGTTGTTTGTGTTTTCCTTGGAGACCACCCTTTATTTCTTTTTGATCCTTCGGTGGCTTCCAAATTTATTTTTCTATGAGTGCTTGTCCCATTTTTATGCATCTCCGGGCACTCATAATTTGATCTCTCTTGCCATGTATTGTTAAATGAGTTTGTAGGAGTGAGGATTCCATGATTGTGCACTTGGTTTCCAAGCATAATTATTATAATTGGTGCATAATCCTTGGGGAGCTTCTCTAACTTACTTAAGAATGCTAATTTGACTTTCTCCGTGTTTGAGGTTTAAATGTCTATGGGGGAGTGAGGATTCCATACTTGTGCATTATATATTCAAATCAATGATTATAATTTGCGCACAAAGACTGGGGAGCTTCCCTATTACATCTAAACACTCATTTGTTCGTATCATAATACCTTGTGATTTTCTTTTGGTATCAATTGATGTTATCAATTGGTATTTTTGGATCTTTTGGGTTGCTCGCTTCATTTGTTGAAGCTATTTTCTCTTTATTTTCTTTTTGCAATCTTTGGGTCCTCAATATAGTTTTACTTCCTCCCAAGGATTCATCATTGAATATGTGCATATGCACACCTTTGGAGGAATTCTCACTATATTGGCCATCTAGAACTTTTCACCCATTTTGGCAATCGATGCCAATGGGGGAGAAGTTTTAGAGGGTTTAAGGGAAGTTGGTTTATTCTTTGAGTTGGTTCTTAAAGCATTAGCCTTGCATTCTATTACATCTTTGTTGTTGCTTGGCATGTTTAATATATAGAGGAAACTCAACCACCAATAATGGTTGGCAATCTATGCAATGAAATTCAAGTTCATCACACATGCATAGATTGTGGGGGAGTTTGCTCTATATATTGTGGTTGTACCAACATCACATACTTGTGTAGTATTTGATGTTGGGGCAACCATTTTGTTCGTTAAATTCCATATCTAAACCCTCTCTAGGGGATTGTCATCAATTACCAAAATGGGGGAGATTGAAAGGGCATGTATGCCCCCATGTGTGGTTTTGGTAATTAATGACAATCCCTATGGACTAATGTGCAAATTGAGTCTCACTTGTAGGTTTGTCCATTGGTATCGCTTGGACCATGTGTTGGTTTCAAGGATGAAAAGGAAGAAGCATTGTCCAAGGGCTTTGTGCCTTTTGGAATCAAGTAGAAGAAGAAGAAGATCAAGTATGTCTTGAAGAAGAAGAAGAAGATGGAGTTCCTCATGGCTTTCTTCAAGACATCGTCAAGAATTTATGTGCAAGCTCAAGAGAATGATGAAGACAAGTTCGAAGAAGAGGCTTCCCCATGGTGTATGGGGGAGCATTTCTCAAGACTTCATCAAGCAAGTGGAAGCAAGTGCAATCAAGAAAGGTGTTCCATCTTGAAGGTGACAAGATCGTCTACATCAAGCTCAAGTGGGATGCTCAAGGCAAAGGTATGATCGTGATAGGGTTTCTATTTTACTGGTCTCTTTTAGTGTTCTTGTAGTGTTGGGAGACCGGGTTTATGATAGATAGCCATACTATCAAGAGGGGCTCTCGAGTGGGTGACTCGTTTGTATCTTTCGAAGAGACCTCAAACCTTTGCATACATAGCATCATCTTTCTTGGTTGTTGTTTGGTTCTTGTCCATGTGAGGATCTAGAGCTTGTGGTTATCTTCATAACAAGCTCTAGTTCATCAAAAACGGATTTCCCTTGCATATCTTATTGTGTTTTTGATCTTGCGGGTTTTTCCGTCTCCACACCTTGGGAGGTATCTCACATATATATTCATGGTATTTTCTCCCTTGGTGATATCCCATATTTCAACTTTTTTTGGATTCTACACGTCGTTATCTTTCCAACAAAATTGGTTTCATCTCGTTTGGAGTTCGGATGCAAAAGTTGTGGCATTTCTGGTTCTGGAGTTTTTGCCTGGCCGGTAGTTCCGGCGGGCCACCGGTAATACCGCTAGGGCAGTTTGCCGCCGGTAGTACCGGTGTTAATTCTGGCCCAATTTCCGGTAACCCTGTTTTTGCTTCAGTATGCTCTCTGCCTGGTCTGCGCTATTTGACGGAACTTGGATCGGATCTTCAGGCGGTAGTACCGCTAGGACATTCTTGCCACCGGTAGTTCCGGTGAAGCGGCGGTAGTACCGGCCAGAATCGCGTTTTTGTTCTTTGTCTTGCTGTTTTGTAACCGTTGGCTGGGTGCCACCGGTAGTACCGGCCACCCACTGGTACTACCGGCCGTGCGCGATTCTGTGGGTAACGGGCAGATCGGGGAGCCCTTTAAAAGGAGCTCCCCTTTCCCCTTCGCCCCCAACTAGCTTTTTCCTGGTTCTTGCTCTCTCTCTCCTCCATTGTTGACCTTGAAGAGCTTGCCCTCTCCCCTTTCCCCTCCTATGATTCTTGCATCTTTTTGAGGGATTTGAGAGAGGAGATCTAGATCTACAAGCCCCACCAAGCAAAATCCCTTCTTTGTGAAGGAATCCTTGGGATCTAGATCTTGGAGAGTTTTGTGTTCTCCTCTTGTGTTCTTCCTCCCTTATTCCGCCAATAGCTTTTGTAGCTTTGGTGGAATTTGAGAGTGAAGGACTTGCCTCTTGCATTTGGTGCATAGGTTGGAGTTCTCCTCAGAGATTCGGTGAGTTCAATCCCTTGGGATTGTTTCTCTTGGGTTCTTGCAACCCTAGACGGTTGTATGGTTGGATTGTTGACCTTTTGTGGTCTTGTAGCCTTTGTGGCATTGTTCTTGGGGCTCCAATTGAGTTGTGGAGGTTCCCCAAGATTGTTGGCCTTTTATGGCATTGTGGAGCCTTTGTGGCGTTTCTTGGGAGCCCTCCAATTGAGTTGTGGAGATTGCCCCAAGCCTTGTACGGGTTCGGTGACCGTCCTCAAGTGTCCCATAGTGGAACGTGAGTAGTCCTTTGTGGCGAGCTCACGGGAGAATAGGGTGAGCCTTTTGTGGCATCGGTGAGTTGCGTGGCTTCACATCCTTGGTGAGGCCTTGTGTGGCGTTGGGTGAGCATCGAGCCACCACACCTCGAGGTGAGCCATTTGTGGCGTTCGAAGTTTATTGCGCCCCCGCACCTCTCCAACGGAGACGTAGCTTCTTTGGAAGTGAACTTCGGGAAACAAATCATCGTCTCCGCGTCCATCGGTTATCTCTCAACCGAGCCCTTTACCTATGCAATTTACATTGTGATAGCCTTCGTGCTTGAAGTACTATATCTTGCTATCACCTTGTTGCTTGTATTGCTTAGCATAGGTTGTTGGTGCACTTAGTGAAACTAGTGGATATAAGTTTTGGCTTGATAAATTAAACGTTAAGTTTTATTCCGCATTTATTAGAGCCTAGATCGTAATATTTTTAAAACGCCTATTCACCCCCCTCTAGGCGACGTCCATTTCCTTTTCACCAACCAAAGGGAATAACTAAATTATTGTGTGTCTAATCCCACCCATATGTACCTCCTTATATAGGATAAGGGAGGTGTGCCCTTCCTCTTAGGTGAGTCATTGTGGACTATTCTTAATAGAAAAGGGCAGGAATTTACAGCTACAGCTGGATGGGCCAGCACCCCAGGCGCAGCCCAACTCGGCTGACAACCAGGGGTAGCAAACAGAGCATTCCTGGGTGGGCCGAGGCGGCACCCGGCGGCCCAGCCACGAGCCTGGCTAGCATCATAGCTCTTCCGCCCGAGTGGGCCTTCCCGCGTGTCCGCGACCCGCCTAGCGGTGGCCAGCCGACGTGGCCCGGGTGGGCCTGTAGCTAGCACCCGGTGGCCTGTCAGTTGGCCCGCCTGCCAGCTCTCCCGTGTGCCTACATGGGTCGGGGTCGAGCAGGCCCAGGCGGCGGCCATTGGCAGCATCTCCCCCCGCGCGGAAGCCTTTATCTGCCACCTATGGACTGGTCAAACCAGCCCTTCTCTGTTGTATTACCTTTTTTCTTTTTGCTGTAATTTATTTTTAGCTTAATTCCTTCTAGGAATTAGGCCTAATAATAAAGTTAATTTTATAAATATTAATTTAAATATGATTTAGAATATATTAATTCACAATTAACATATAATAAATATATATTATAAATTGCCATTTATCCAAAACACCTTTCGGCCTTTTTCTTTCCTTTTTTTCTCCGAACAACTTCGGATCTATCCAGAACGATTCCGATTTATCTCTCTTTCACGATTCCATCTAACAGGAGTATCTCCAATCATCATATCGCTCTAAAGCGTGTTTCCCTACGGTTCACGAATGCTCTAGACATGATCCATATCAATGATCAACAGAGGGACCGGGATGCCCATGTGACCCCTATGCACTCCACGAATCTCCATCGTGTCGAACCTGAAACGATATATCCAATTCCCTTGTTCTCGATACAAGACTTGTCCGAGATTTGATCATCGGTATCACGATACCTTGTTCAATCTCGTTTCTAACAAGTACTGTTTTACTTATTCCTGTGAAATACCATCCCCATGACCTAGTCATGTGTTGCGCAACATGGATGTAATTCACCGAGTGAGTCTAGTTGTATCTTCCCGTCACATAGGAGAATAATTCCTGATCATGAAGCATATTACCTCTACATGCTCATTCATATACCCAATATGTACCTTTATGATCACCCTGTCATGAGATGATGGTTGATACAGTCAAAGCATCCGCCGATAATAGTGATTGATATGATCTCACGGTCTAAAGATTAGGACAATATGTTTCTGACAATTGCAACGTGAACTAAGTGACATGATCGTGTTGCAACAATTATTGGTGGGAAGTCTCCATCACATCATTCCATATGATATGACTTCATTGTTGGTGACTTTTGTTTAGCCCATGATCAGAAAACCTTGATCATCGTCTGCCCAATGAACTAGTTGAATAGAGGCTACTAGGGACCTGGTTTTGTTTGTATACCACACCTGTATCAATGTTTCCGCTTGATATAGTTATAGCATGATATAAAACTATTATGAACTAATGAGATATGACAATAATACCCTTTTATTATTTGCTCTAGGGCATATCTCCTTCAGTACCCACTTCACTAGAGTATAAATAATCTAGTTGAATTGCTACTAATCATAAACCATATCTCATATGCGTTTAGTGATCATGCTTGCTCATGGAGGACTTCCTGTCCTAAATATGTTTCACTAGATTCATAAGGTCCTATTTTGCAAATTATTAATGTCAACTGTTTGACATTCACACCATCTATTATATATTAAAAGTACATGACGGGCTATCAGAAAATAGAGAAATAGTCTAGAAAATCTCACAAAAATTAGAAACATCTGGCCATCTATTTACCTATATAGTTGATGACAACCGACGGATCTTAAAACTAATCTTTTAGCACGTAAGTTCGGTAAAATTACCCACCAATTACCAATGCCCTACCTAAGTTTTCAAGTACCCCTTCAATATTTAATCTACCTAACAGATGAGATCGGCTGCTTCCCATCAAGAAATAAAAGAGCCAGATCCAGATTCATCAATCTCGTCATGTCACTCTGTTCTTCTTCTTGCAGGCGATACACACATGGCGTCCAGTCTCAGGTTTCTCCCTTTCCACCAATTTCAAAGGCCAATCAGCAGTGGCGGGAGTCACCTTTGGGCGAGTCCACGCAGCAGCCTAGCGGAGACATCTCCGTCGGGTATTTGTTAAGCTGTGAGATTCTTTTCTTAAGGACAAAAGCTGTTAAAATTTTGTCACTAGCTTTCGGAAAAAGTCTAATCCAGCTTTTGTTCCTTCGTTCGTTGCCTAGCTCTACTATCTAGCTAGAGTTCTGCCACGCCAAGGCATGGAACCCGATCTGATTGAAAAACAGGCAAACACATCTATACGGCAGTCTCCAGCGACTAGAAATCTACAAGGCAGGCAACGTGTGGAGATCGGTAAGTATGATCAAACAATTTTTTTCTTCGGTTCAACTAGCTAGCTAGGTGCACCAATATATTAAGAAATTTCATACACGTCTATTAAATAAAATTATGTTGTCTCATGCATGCACCAAATCACCCATGCAGATGCTGCCTGGACGATTCGATCGAAAATTTACCTCATAGTGGTGGCAACCCAGATCTAATTCGGACCAATGATTTGCGTAGTTGAGACTTTCAAGTCCGGATCAAAGATTTGGGTACCGAGACTGCTAATAGCTACTCCATCCGTGCACAAATAAGTTTACTTTTAGCTTTTGTCTAAGTAAAATTTAATCAAATTTGACCAACTTTATAGGTAAATATAGGAACATATATTATATTAAATTGACATATTATGAAACTAAATTCGAAAATGTATCTAATGGTACCAATTTAGTGTCATAAATATTGCTACTTTTTTATAAAAAAGTTAGTCAAATTTTACTAAATTTGACTTAGTACAAGAGTAGAAGTACACTTATTTGCAGCGGACGGAGGGAGTAGGTACATACTGCACACGATATGCATTTTTCCATTGATAGCTCAAGATGTATATCTACGGTACACTCAACAATTTTAAAAATAGTTCTTATACACTGATCTGATTCTTTTGTGCATTGGTTATTGCGAATCATTCTACTTATGATATATTTTGAAGTAAAAACATTGTAATACTTGGATTCTCCATTGATACTAACTTGAGATTCATAATAAGAGGCCGTACGTATAACTATCACATGCAATTTATAGTGATTAATCCAAATAGAGAAATAGGCTCTCCTGCATAGCCTAGAAAAAACCCAAAGATAAATATAGAACACCTCTTGAATGATTTATAGTGCCACAAAAGAAAATGTTGTTGTTGTCCAAATTGCTAATCCGTTTAGACAGACTGATTATGTGTTTTATCAATTTTGACATGTAGCAAGTTATTTGGATATATCTCTTTTTCATCTAGACACAAGCAAAGAAGTAGTCCATTGGAACAAGTGAAAGACGATTAGAAGTTTCGAGATAATCCAAACATGGCATAACAATGATGTTTATTATCATCTGTTCAAAGTAGTTAATGGTTTGATTGAATATATATGCTACCATGTACAGAATTATTTTTTTACATTTGTCTAACTTTAGAAATTTTTTGTATCAAAATTCTTTGTCCTATGGCCTAGAGTGACTCCTCGCTCTCTGCTACGCTATCTTCTTTGTTGATTTTGGAGTTGGTTGGTTCAGAAATTTGGCATATATGATTGGTAACAGTGTGGAGAAAAGGTATATATTTCAAGAAAAATAATGCCACCAACAGATCAGCCTGGCTATTCCTTTTGAAGAGGATATAATATCCTATTCCGATGTGCTTTGCTACGACTCTACATATGCTAGAACTATATCTACCTAAAAAAACATACACAGACAACTATATATAGAATTTTTAAAACTAAAACGAATGGACGGGCTACAAATAATTGTCAATGATGAGGATAGCAAAGATGAAAATGTTCTGTAAAGAAATATTCTAAAGGTAAGATATAAGGACACCTTTTTATATACTACTTCTTCAACTTTATGCTGTTACTAACCTTATCATAAAGGCAATCATTTTTTTAGTTTGTGTAATATTTGGAAATTAAATAAACGACTTATTTATTCTTACACTTTAGTTATGCACTATATGGTAGAGTGAATATGGTCTCCAACTTTGAAATTATATCAGAAACATGCATCATGATTTGATGCAAATAGTTAACAATAAATTTTCCAAGGAATTTAAACACGATTACTCCCTCTAATGATGTTGGGATTCAATAAGCTAATGGTTTATTATAATGGTATCTATACATAATCTAGGTTTAAGATATTATTACTATTTTTATACTTCCATAATTTATATTATAACTCATCACATATGAATAATAAAAAAATAGAACTATCTTCGAATGATAAAAAATGAAGGTACTAACAATTAAACTTAACACTCCTTAATTTTGTTATATATGCATGTCTGTTGGGGGTTTAACATTGCACGGAAAAACATACTAATCATCATACAAAATTTATAGTAAAATAAAATATTAAAGATCACTAATGTGAAAATGACACTCTAAAAATATTATGTGGGCATTTTATTAGGTCGCCCCAGATCATTTATTTTTTCGATTTTACAAGAATTTTAATAGACCATTAAGAACTCGCCCACGCATGTCCACGGGCCACTATCCTAGTTATCATATAATGTGTTTTAGGATTTTGGTGATAAAGTGAGACTTTTGTTTTCTAGCTTATACAATGACGATCTATCAGTCAATAGAACTTTCAAGATGCCATATATACCTATAAAACACACTTAGTCAAAAGTCAAACTTTCTATAGACCAAAATTATACTTTCTAACTTTGAAGTATCCTAATACTTCTATATATATGTAAATTTTAATCAAAGTGCAATACTTTCACTTTGATGTCTAGCCACGCTTTTGTTGCGTTCAAACTTAACTCTGATTTAGTGATTCAAAAATCACTCTAGAATCTTTGTCCTTTAACTAGGAACATGGGTCACATTATGTCAAGTATAAACAACATGGGTGCTACCTTGGAAAACTATGGCTAATGCATAGTTGATGCAGTGCATCCCTTTTCCCCATTTTAACCATTATCGTAAACACCGAGTCATTACTCAATACTTCTCCCAATAGTTTAAGTAAGAACCAATTCTTTGCTTGAATCCATTTTGAATTGTTTTTAGAATCCAACTAGGTCCTTCTGAACACTTTCAGAATTCTCCAAGTATTTTGACATTTTAATGTTCATTAAACATCCTGATCTAATCACATAGATCCACTATATTTAATATATGCTGAATTTCATCCATCTAATGATCTAATCATTTGTAATACTGAATACATTATTCACTAATATGTCGGTTACATATTCAAGAACATTGTCATGCTCCCACTCAAATATTTCATCAATATTCGATATTCTAGGATGTAACTTCTTAGCTCCTACTCAACTTGCAGACTTCTCTTGATAATCCTGGTAAATCCAAAATTCTTTGATCTTGCATCAAATCGAGAATTTCTGTTGCAAGATCTCAACAATTCCCGATTGATCAAAACTTGCATGTTGTACCGGTTACAACCTTTCTCTTCATACTCTTGAAGACTTTGCAGTTTTGAACAGTCCTTTACCAATTTCCAAATTGGACTTATTTGCTGCTTAAATCCAATAGACATTAAGCATTTTTCAAAAACAGCTTTGTGACAAAATAAGCTTTTATGTCTTCCTTTTAAGTTTCATTTCCATCCTTTCAACTTAAAGTTTGTTGGGAAGGATTAAGTAAATTCCATTACTTAATGGGATCAAGTAATTTTTACTTCATAATCTCAAATGTTACTTAATTTGGGATTTCATGACTCTGAGTCATTTCTTGTACTTAGGTCCATCAAACTTTCTTTGTAGTTCGTAGGTACGTCTTATTCCAATAATAGGACAAGTGAATCAAGAATGGAATTCTGCAACTAGCAGAACAAGTTCTTGAACCCTACTCTCACAAAGTATTAGCTGAAACACTTTATGATCATATCATTCTAGTTTCCATCGATTCGTAAAGTTTGTTTCCGGAATATATTCCATTTTACATTCTTGACAATTCGGAGGTAAGGTCAAAACCTTTTTCTTACACTTTTGCCTTTCCACTAACACTTCTATGAGAACCTTTTCTCAAAAGGAGTACCTCGTTGAGACAATACAAACTTTATCTTGTCCGAGCATTAGTTTGGAATTTGTGTTCATAGTCGTACCACAAAGACTTACTATTCGCAATGATCTCGAACTATCGAGGTCTCTAGAAACTCGAGCTTGCCATATCTTATATGGTGTTATTTCCGTGAATCATCAGATGTTCCTAATACTTTTGAGTGTTTACTAATTCAATCTCTAACTCTAATTCTTAACGTTGAACCATTCGAAGATCATTTGGACCATATGTATCTTATATACTATGATTATGATGTTTTATACATATCAATACTATTTGATTAGTCCAATCATCATAATTCGTGAAATCGTTTTTCACAAGTCCCTTATATGTGTCAATATGCTATTAACTTGAATTCAAAATCACTTGGATCAAATCGTAAAGACTTTGGAATTCTTGTTAATCTTATATCCATTTCATTTTTAAATCATTTGAATAATTCAAAAAGTTTCAACCTTGTATTTCATCAAGTAAATACTCATATTTACCTAAACTCACCAAATAATGATTTCCACTATTTGTTGAAAATACGATACACCATATGTATAAAATTCAACACTTCTTCGCATATCGCCGTTTTACCAGAATGCGGAGTTTTAGTCATTCTGCCCGACGAGGCATGGTTATGCAAAGTCTTAGGATTAAATATCTAAAACCCCGATCTTCATTAATATGAAAAACATGCAGTAACCACAATGACTTAAACAATAGTGTTATTCATTATCTAGACTCGGCTATCTTTTGGCAATTTTCATAAACGTCCTTTTATCATAAGGATAAAGACTAGAATAACTTGTTTATAATCCCAAAAAGAGATCATTCATAAAAACAGAACAACTGAATTGTTTCTTATTAATATGAATAACCGTCTCGCAATAATAAATAGACACTAATAAGTTTCACAAACTTGATTACAAAGCTTTTATTCAAATCTACTAATCTTAATGACAAACTTCGAGGGAAGGAGTGTCGTCGGCCATCAACTAGCTTGTTTACCATCATCACGCCATCAACGCCTCATTCCATTCTGTAACACTCATGCAGAAGGTCATGTTTTCACTAAAACAAGATTAAGTATCCAATACTTGTAACTTGCATAAGCGTTTCATGGAAACGTTTATTCCTTGTATATCATATATACACTTTCTGTTGACGATGATCCCAACTTTTTGGTTCGACCTTGGTGAAGGTATCATGGTGGTCACGAAGATTCATATCTTCTCTACCTTCAGATTCATCAAGGATATCTTCCAGGGGTTCACAAAGTATATAGAGGAGATGGTTTTCTACGAGGATCCGACTAAAGCGTTGGTACTAGTCGACGAAATTCGACCCATCTAACTTAAGTTTCTCCCCATTCATTAATGGACTATATATGTCTTAAACTAAGGGGATGGCCATAATCTACAAGATATTTGCAAGAAGGACTTAGACTAAGTTCATAATATGGAGTTTAGAATGAACTCCAACTTAAACTATCATCCCTAAAGACGGTTTAGTGATTACATGACCCCTTTACACCACATCATCCCCGATCGTCACGGCCTTTGATGCGGCTGCCAGGGTGGACTATACCTGTCGATCACATCATCCATGTGACTCGTGTTTGATCTTTCGATCATTGTGTTCCAAGGACATATCTACAAATGCTAGGCTTGCCAACTCAACCTTAGTGTATTCGCAGTGCAACTTGGCTTACACCCACCATATGCGAATGCAGATATGTCTGACACCCGATCGTCACGTCCTGCCTCATAAGTCATAACGAAGAACTTTCTTGGTGGTGCACATTAAGGGAGAACACTTTTCGTTGGTATTTAATTAGGGATCATACTATTTAAATGGTACTGTTGTGTATCTAATACTAGCACTCAAATAAGATGCAAACAAAGATTAAATCATATGTGACATGACATGGTTGTCTTAGCGCTCCATGATCTCCATCAGGTGCTCCAGCTTGGCGCCAAGTCCATAACGCCATCAGTCTTGTCATTCATCATCGCGATGATTACTACTACATGACTTAGAAATAGGAAAAGTAAACTACCTTACCTTTTCACGACTTGCAACCATATCACATCACAAAGCCTTCCCCGCAACATAAAGTTAGATGCCTCTACTCTATCTATTACAGATTTTACGTGGCTATTAGGCTTTTCGTGACAGGACCGTTTATACCTACGAACTTCCAACCACAACATGGATACAATAGTTGTTGCTACTACACCCCTTTTGGGGTCGTCCGTTGTAGATGCCATATCAACTACTGTGAGAGAGACAAACACCCGCTAGCCACTTATACGGTACAAGCCGTAAGTCAAGTGTGGAACCAGTCTGGCGTTGGATTACGCGTAAGGTCGGTCCGGGCCGCTTCATCTCACAGTACCACAATATGAACAAATGCATGTGAGAAGGTAACAACTAGGGTATCGATGCCCACACTTTGCATGTGTCTATTCGTACTAGCATACTAACCATAGATCTAGGCTCTAATACAATTGTAGAGTTTCCATAGCAGATAACAAAAAATTTAACTACGCGGAACACCCTGAATGCCCAAGGATCTATCTAGAAGTAATGCAGTAATGGAGGAAGACAGCGGTAATGTACCCTTGGAGACCGATAGAGCGTTACGCTCATGCAAGAGCATGTATGATGTAGTCGTACCCGTCCGACCTCAAGGTCGCGAAGCTCCTCGCACGCCACCCCTTGTATAGGTCCTTGTACGATGGCACGGAAGCTTCAATAGCCCTACCGAGTTATCACATGCATACGGTGCAATGCGACGACTCCCGAACTCCTTGATCCCTGCTGGGGTTGCAGAAGTAGACCTCTTGGTGGAATAACTACAACACAACGATGTGCCGTAGAAGAGAATGCCTTGCCTGTACAGTCCAGACTTGGGACTGCACATTAGCAAAGGCAACAATAGAGAGAGAGGGAGTATTCCAACCAAAGGGAATAACTCAATTATTATGTGTCTAATCCCACCCATAGGCACCTCCTTATATAGGATAAGGGAGGTGTGCCCTTCCTCTTAGGTGAGCCATATGGGACTATTCTTAAAAGAAAAGGGCGGGAATTTATAGCTATAGCCGGATGGGCCGGCATCCCAGGCATAGCCCAACTCAGCTAACAACCGGCGGTAGCAAACAGAGCATTCCCGGGTGGGCCGAGGCACCACCCGATGGCCCAGCCGTGAGCCTGCCTAGCGCTACAGTGCTTCCACCCGGGTGGGCCTTCCCGTGTGTCTGCAACCCGCCTAGTGGTGGCCAGCCGATGTTGCCTGGATGGGCCTACAGCCAGCACCCGATGGCCCGGCTAGCTCTACCCGGGTGGGCTGTCAGCTAGCCTGCCTGCCAGCTCCCCCATGTGCCTACATGGGTCGGGGTCGAGCAGGCCCAGGCGGTGGCCGTTGGTAGCATCTCACCCCCCACCCCCGCGGGGTAGCCTTTATCTGCCGCCTATGGGCTGGTCAAACTAGCCCTTCTCTGTTGTATTACCTTTTTTCTTTTTGCTGTAATTTCTTTTTAGCTTAATTCCTTCTAGGAATTAGGCCTAATAAGAAAGTTACTTTTATAAATCTTAATTTAAATATTTTTTAGAATATATTAATTCACAGTTAACATATAATAAATATATATTATAAATTACCATTTATCCAAAACACCTTTCGGCCTTTTTCTTTCCTTCTTTCTCCGAACAACTTCGAATCTCTCCGAAACAATTCCGATTTCTCTCTCTTTCATGATTCCATCTAACAGGAGTATCTCCAAGCATCGTATCACCCTTAAGCATGTTTCCCTATGGTTCGGGAATGCTCTAGACATGATCCATATCAATGATCAACAGAGGGACCGGGATGCCTATGTGACCCATATGCACTCCACGAATCTCCATCGTGTCGGACCTAAAATGATATATCCAATTCCCTTGTTCTCGATACAAGACTTGTCCAAGATTTTATTATCGGTATCATGATACCTTGTTCAATCTCGTTTCCAACAAGTACTATTTTACTCATTCCCGTGAAATACCATCCCCATGACCTAGTCATGTGTTGCGCAACATGGATGTAATTCACCGAGTGGGCCTAGTTGTATATTCCCATCACACAGGAGAACAATTCCCGATCTTGAAGCATATTGCATATACATGCTCCTTCGGATACCCAACGTGTACCTTTATGATCACCCTGTCACGAGATGATGGTTGATACAGTCAAAGCATCCTCCAGTAATAGTGATTGATATGATCTCACGATCTAAGGATTAGGACAATCTGTTTCTGACAATTGTAACATGAACTAAGTGACATGATTGTGTTGCAACAATCATTGGTGGAAGTGTCCATCACATCATTCCAGATGATATGACTTCATTTTTAGTGACTTTTGTTTAGCCCATGATCAGGAAACCTTGATCATTGTTTGCCCAATGAACTAGTTGAATAGAGGCTACTAGGGACCTGGGTTTGTTTGTATACCACACCCGTATCAATGTTTCCGCTTGATACAGTTATATCATGATATAAAACTATTATGAACTAATGAGATATGACAATAATACCTTGTATTATTTGCCTCTAGGGCATATCTCCTTCAATTAATTGCATCATCATTATATCATACTCATGTCACCATGCCACATTGCATTTGAGCATCATATTAAAACCCTTTTCATTTGGTTCTTCTCCTCGTATTGCATTTGCCTTATTAATTGTATTTGCTTCTTGATATATTGTATTTGGTTTGATATAATGCTTGATGCCCAAATTGAGTTGTGCGCATATCTTTTAAATTCTATCTATCTACTAACATGAGTTTGTTGGAAATATGCCCTAGAGACAAATAATAATATAGATTATTGACATATTTCATTAAGTTCATAATAGGTTTTATATCATGCTATAACTATATTGATAGGAATGTCGATACACGTGTGATATATAAACCACCAAAGTCCCCAGTGATCCTCTAGCCACTGGTTCATTGGTCAATGGATGATCGAGGTTTCCTAATCATGGAAATTTATGTCAATTGACAATGGGGTAATTTTATTCAGTTAATGAAAGTGTCGAAGTTCACCATAACAATGACTGGACACATAGTAACCAATTCCTTAGACCGTGAGACCATATCAATCACTGTCACCCGAGAATACTTAGATAGCATCAAACATCACTCGGTGACACGGTGATCATAAAGGCGTGTTCAGGTATTCGGAGGGGCATGTAGAGGCATTATGTGTCAAGAGCGGGATTTGTTCATCCGCGTGACAGAAAGATACTCTAGGCCCACTCGGAGACATGACATCCATAAAGTTGCAGCGTGTGACTAGGTCACGGGGATGGCATAGCTCCAAATGAGTAAAGTTATACTTGTCAGTAACGAGATTGAGCACGGCATGGTGATGTCGTTGATCGGATCTCGGACAAGTAAAGTATCGAAGTAACAAGGAAATTGGACACTATCTTTCATGGTTCAACGATGCAGATTCTTGCGGAATGCATAGGGGTCAACATGGACATCCAGGTCCCTCTGATGATAATTGGTCTGAGAGAGATCTCGGCCATGTCTCGAGTGTTCTCGAACCATAGGGTAACACGCTTAAGGATTTGACAATGCTCAGAGATCATTTTGGTATCATAGGAATCATCAAAGAAGAGAGAAGGGAAAACCGGAAGGGTTCCCGGAAAGTCTGGCGAGTGTCCGGAGTTGTCCGAAAGGAGTTCTAGTGCAATAGGGGTTAAATGATATGTAAATATATGTTAATTATTGAATTATACATGTATTTATATTTATTTAATAGATTAAATATGATTTAATGGGGCAGCCCACCTAATGGGCCAATTCCGGAAGGGGAAAAGGCCCAAGAGGGGCCCGCATCCCTAGGAGGAGCCAAGGGGGTGGCCCTAATGGGCTAGCCCCCACGTGGGGCCCATGGGTGGGCAGGCAGGTGTGCCCCTCCCCCCACCTCTACCTTTGATTAGTCCCACTCGGGACTTTAAGGGAGGGAGTACTCCCTTTCCCCTATATAAAGGAGGGCATATGGAGGGATTTAAACACACAAATAAATCCTAAGCTTGAGGCTTCTGCCTCCAAGTTCTCTCCTCTCCCTCTCTCTCTCTTGTGAGTGCGGCCTCGCTATAAGGGCTGCGCAAACGAGAGGTTCTTCACCATGGAGCACCGTTGCACTATGGAGATTCTGGATCCAGGAGATTTACTTCCACAACCTCTGCTGGATTAGGGATCGGGAGTCGTCGTAAAACACCGTATGTGTGTGTGACTCCCCACGAGGCACTACACTAGTGGTGCTCAAGTCATTCGAGCCGTCGAAGTCATTGGAGTTGGTGGAGCCATCCACGACCTTGAGGTCGGCGTCGGTATGACTACATCAACCACGTTCTCCTGAACATTGACAAAGCTTTTCGGTCTTCAAGGGTAAGTTTAAAAAATCCCCTCCCGTTACTGCATTACTAATAGATAGATCCTGGCATTAGGGTTGTTCGTGTATGAGAAATTATTGTTTTCAAGCGCTAAACCCCTTCAGTGGTATCAGAGATAGATCTATGCATATTATTGCTAGTACGGGTAGTGTTGGGGATATACTTTTCAGGTATCCTCACGTTGCCTCGCTGACCAGGGTGGCCCACTTCGGGTTAGAGCTTTGCTTCACGGGCGGCCCAGTCAGAGAGAAGAAGACGGGGTCGAGTCCATCTACGGGAAGGCCCAGAAGACTTACCGACATAGGCCTGTAGTTTTACTTGTAGTTCAAGATGTACTCTGTAACCGACTCTTAGACATAGCCGGATAGGTCTCTCCTGTAAACCCTAGGCCAGATATCTATGTAAGCTGCCCTAGGACAAGCCTTTAGGGCACCCCGCAATAGTCTACAATCTCAACTCGCACAGGCAAAACCCTTGTAACCCATATTCCGGCTCTCCCGTATTACTGGATTGCTAGCAGGAGTAGGATCCGTCCAAAGCCGGTGGATTCAAACCTGGGTAAACTTGTGTGCTCACCGTCCCGAAACACCGTACGTCTCACACCCCTCTCTTCCACATGCCTCGAGGACCCCCTCATGGCATATTTGTCATCAATCCGATGACAGTTGGCGCCCACTGTGGGTCAAGTGAGCTTCGGATCTGCGTTCCGAGCAGAATCTGCAAGAATCGGAATTGGCGATACTATCACTATCGGTCGCATCCTCTACGCCAGCGACGTCCCTCTCATTGTTCTTGACAAGACTTGGATTCTGGCTAGGGACGTTGTGACTGCCTACACCATCATGTCTTTTGGTGAGATCGATGTTACATCGGTTTTGTTGAACCTGCCCCACTCACGCCAGCAGTGATGATAGAGGCAGAAGAAACTTCTAGGTCCCCTCGGTCCACGGAGGCTGCGGAGTTCCAGATCCCGGAAAACCCTAATCCCACCCAGCCCGCACCTAACACGTAGATTGTGGAGAAAGCTGAGCTTGAAGAAGATCTTACGGTGAACGTCGGATCTGGAGCGGATCTCCCTAGCGAGGTTGAATCCCAGATCAACCTTTCTGTCGAGGTCGAAATCTAGGAGGAGCAAGACAACAACTCTGGTTCTGGCTCTTCCAACTCCGGAACAGACCAACCTTTCCTAAGGCATACGTTGAGGAGCATGATGATGGAAGACGCAAGCGTGGATGAGATTCTCGAAACCATCAGACGTTTCGAGGAAGCCCACAAAGAGAGCCACAACTACCTCAGGACGCACACGTCGCACTTTGTCGGATGCGTTGGATCAGGATCCGACTCTGCCTATTGTGGAGACAACGAGGACTCAGTGCTGGAGGCGATCGGAACAAACGCCAACTTACCGGCATCTTCGGATGATTCAATGATGTCGGCAGATTTCTAAAACTTCTCTGAGGAATACGAAGAGGAGTTCAACTCCAAAGCTGCAGAAGAAGGAGAAGCCATGGATGAAGGATCCGAGTAAAACTCTCCCAAAGCGCAGGATGACATGGATCTCGGAGCTAATCCCGATGTCCAGATGTCCGAAAGTACCGATCAGAGCTTGACTCCGGGAAATGGACCCAAAGTCGTCTTTGCTACCGGCGCTGCCAAGAAGGCAAAGAAGAGGAACAAGAAGAACAAGACTCCGGTGAAAGATCCTCTAGCGGAGGAAGTGGTTGCCGAAGAATATGAAGAAGACTTGGATGGAGCCCTAATCCCAGACGAGCCAAAGGAAACTCCGGTTGATGGATACGTGATCACCGCTGGTGCTCGTAAACTCATCGGAGATGCGTTAACAACACCGATTCCTATAGCTGCATAGCTTACGTCTGCAGAATTGGAAGAAAGGGCAATGGACCTAGAAGTTCATTGTCAAGTACTCTTGGATGAAGCTAACAACATCGAGGAAGAGAAGAAGCGCATAGCTACTGTGGAGAAGTTCATCTCTCTACAGCATCACAAGACCCGGAAAGGCCACATGCGGGCCGACAAATATCTGGAAGTCCACAAGGTCCTCTTTGAGGGAGACCCAGGAGCACCTCGGCTCGACAACAAGGGAGATCTAGTGTATCCAACACTAGTACAAAACACCACCGCCCGTTTGAGCGTGAAGCTTCTCACCAAAGTTCTGGAGCAATAGAAGGCCGCGAAATCCAAAAGCAGAAAACTAGTCTCTCAGTCCGACCAATGTCGCACGGATCCGGCCTGGGATGACATCGTGCCCCAACGGGTCCCAGAACAATATCACCATTCCAACCGTCGGGAAGATAACTACTTAAGAACTGGATCTTCAAGGTAATGACACAGAACCGCACATGACTAGAGCAACGTTGTTCCAGCTACAGAGCGAGACGCGGTTGCTGTGTTAGTTCCGACACATCCTCCTCGACGAGAGTCGAACAATCGCAGGGAAGATGACAAATAGCAACATCGGTAGGAGGACCGTCAAAGGATGCCACCTCCTAGACACACAAGCCGTCCGGCTGGATCTCATCACAATGGGGGAAACGACGGACAAAGGAACAACGGACACCATGCTGAGTCAAGCCGGCAGGGGGCTTGTTGTAGCCAAGACCCTCCTCGGAACCAGAATAATGATGTTCCGAACGGAGGCCGGTGATCAGCCGGAAACAATCCACATGCGCCACCCTCTCCACAAAGAAGCTATCACAACATCCCCCAAGGAGTCCAAGGAGGGTGTCATGGTGGAGGAGGTGGTAGAAGCAGAATTCCAGCTCCAAGGCACCGCAGCCACAGCCAACAACCAAGATGGCGTTCTCTGTCACCAAGTGATGCGAGACACCGGATCAATTCTAATATAGTGGCGCTACGAGAACGATGATATCTATGTGGGTCCAAAATTCTTTGGACCGTGCATTCGACAAACACATTTCCCAGAAGGATTTGCTATCTCAAGGCACATTCAGGCCTACGACGGTGTGGCTCGGCCAGATACTTGGCTCCAAGATTTTTTCCAGGCTTGCTGGATCACCAAAGGTGGAAATAGCTTGGTCGCGACCAGGTATCTCCTACTCATGTTGCGGAAGACGGCATGATCTTGGCTTAATGAACTTCCGGAGAATACCATTCACAACTAGTATGATATGCAAAGCGCGTTCTTTCAGAATTTCGAAGGCACATATCGGAGGCCCTGTACGGTAGGAGACCTACAGCGTTGCACCCAGAAAGCTGGAGAAACTAGCCAAGATTACCTCGGATGATGGATCAACACCAAGAACTCATGTGAAGGATTAAACGATCAAACTACGATTGAAGCTTTCATTGCAGGACTCCTAATTGGTTTACTGCGTCACCGTTTGAAGTGTGATAAGGTCACTGATTTGGAGAGATGATAGAAACAACGAGCAAGTATGCAGACACCAACAACGACGCAGAAGGATTACTAAACGTCCTGGCTGTGCCACAGTTAGTGAAACAACCGAAGCAACAAGCTCAGAAGCGCAAGAATACCTCTGAAGAAAAGCCCAACACGGAAACAACGGTCGTCACAGCTACTTTTGGGTCTGGAGGACAAGGAGGGCACAACGGTGGTCGTGGACGCGGTCGTGGGACGTCAAGGGTCCAAGGTAGAGGAGACCAGCAACCTGGCAAAACCTACTCTTGGGGCGACATTGCCAATAACCCATGGGTGCATCACTTAGATGCCAATGGGGGCTCATCCCACACAAACACCGAGTGTCGATTCAACGACGACATCAAGAAAGACGATTCCGTTGGCTATAGGGCTAAGCGGAAGAAGGGAAAGAAGAATCCCGAAAAAGAAAAAGAGACCAAGGAAGATCCCGACATGGAGGAAGCAGAGCCTGCAAATCCCAAGTCGGATGGAAAGAAGAACTTCCCAACGAAGAAAGACACTTACGTCACTTTCCTTGGGTCTCAACCAGCCAAGGTCAAGAAAGCAGTATTGCATGAGCTAAACGCAATTGTTCCGGCTGTCCCTCAATTCTTGGATTGGTCGGAAGTGACAATCACCTGTGACCGTGCTGATCACCCACCTAAGTTGCACAGGCAAGGAAAATACGCCTTAGTCGTCAATCCACCTATTGATGGCTATGGTTTCTCCAAGACTCTCATGGATGGCAGCAACATCAATATTCTATACGTTGAAACATTGTGTCGGGTGAGGATCTCGGAAACACAGTTGAATCACAGTTCTGTGATCTTTCACGGAGTTGTCCCAGGAAGACAAGCAAATTCCCTGGGAGAGATCACTTTGGATGTTACCTTTGGAACTCCAAAGAACTACCGGACGGAAGCACTTTCCTTCGAAGTGGTCCCGTTCAAGAGCGCCTACCATGCTATATTCGGACGGTCGGCTTACTGGGCCTTCATGGCTCGTCCGTGTTACATTTACAATATGATGAAAATTCTAGGTCCCAACAGCGCGATCACCATCAGGGGAGACCCAAAGAAGGCGTGAGAGTGCGAGGATGGAAATACCGCCTTTGCTGAAGTCGTGCTGCATGCTCAGGAGTACCAGGAGATCAAGACGACCATCGACCCATCCGAGATGCCCATGACGAAGAAGGAGTTTACAAAGCTGACTCCAGAGTTCAAGGCATCGAAAGGGACAACAATGACACTGTTGAAGGATGATGATCCCTCTAAGGTGACCCAGATAGGTCTAGGTTTAGATAGCGCATAGGAAAGCGCGCTCGTTAAGTTCCTCAAAGCAAATCAAAATATCTTCGCATGGCAACCATCTGACATGACCAGAGTACCTAGGGAACTTGTCAAGCACGCTCTAAATATACACCCAAATGCTAAACCTGTCAAATAGTCCTTATGACATTTTGGCGATGAAAAGCGAAAAGCAATAGCTAAGGAACTAGCTCGGCTTGAATTAGCCGGATTCATAGAAGAGGTCATCCACACTGAGTGGTCGGCCAATCCTGTAATGGTCCCTAAAAAGGACACCACTGATTTAAGGATGTGTGTTGATTATACAGCCTTGAACAAGGCTTGTCCCAAAGATCCGTTTGCTCTACCTAGAATTGATCAAGTTATCGATTCTACGGCAGGCTCGGAACTCCTATGTTTTCTCGACGCATATTCCGGTTATCACCAAATTCGGATGAAGGAATCAGACAAAGTCAAAACTTTGTTCATAACCCCCTTCGGAACCTTTTGTTTCGTTACGATGCCCTTTGGGCTCAAGAACGCAGGAGCTACATACCAGCGCACTATGCAACGTTGCCTCCATAACCAAATTGGGCGCAATGTACATGCATACATCGACGACATTGTGGTGATGTCCAAAAAGAAGGAAACCCTAATTTCTGACTTGGAGGAAATGTTTGCCAATCTACGCAAATACAACACAATGCTTAATCCGAATAAGTGTTTCTTTGAAATACCAGCCGGAAAATTGTTAGGTTTCATTGTGTCTCAAAGAGGCATAGAGGTGAACCACGACAAAATCAAGGCTATATTCAATATTTCCAGGCCAACTCGCATGAAGGATGTTCAAAGACTAACTGGCTACATTGCTGTGGTCAGTCGGTTTGTAAGCCGGCTCAATGAAAGAGCCGCACCACTCTACAAGATCCTGAAAAGACCAAAAAGTTTGTTTGGACTGATGAAACTAAAGCTGCACTACAAGACCTGAAAGTAGTACTCTTGTCTGCTCCTATCCTTGCAGCACCGAAACCTCATGAACCAATGTTGCTCTATATCGATGCGACAAATAGGGTCGTCAGTGTCGTCATGGTGGTGGAAAGACCAGAGGAAAAAACAGGAACACCTGGTGCAGCATCCGACTTACTACCTCAGCGAAGTCCTAACTGAATCAAAGCAGCGGTATCCATACTATCAAAAGCTGGCTTACGGTGTGTTCTTCACATCCCAGAAGCTACGACATTACTTTCAGGAACATTCAATTACCGTGGTGAGCACAGCTCCCATGAGAGACATAATCAACAACAACGCTACAGGACGTGTAGCAAAATGGGGCATAGAGCTTTCAGCTTTCGACATTGAGTATAAACCTCATACAACAATCAAATCCCAAATTCTGCTTGACTTTGTCACTGATTGGACAGAGACAATGGAAGATATGACCCTCCTAGAGTCGGAATACTGGACCTTGCATTTTGACGTGTCTAAGGCGCTCGGGGGCTGGCGTGGTGCTCAAATCACCCCAAGGAGATAAGCTTTTATATGTGTTGCAGATTCACTTCACGGCAACAAATAACATTGGCAAATATGAAGTACTGCTGCATGGAATCCGGATTGCTAAGGATATCGGCATCTGATGATTAATGTGTTATGGAGATTCGGATCTTGTTGCTCAACAAGTGTCAGATATCTGTAACACAAACAAACACATGGCAACATATAGAGCTGTCATGGATTAACTAGCTAAATCGTTCGAAGGGTTTGAAGTTCAACACATTCCTCGAACAGAAAATGAGGAAGCAGATGCATTATCTCGTATAGGCTCTCCGCGGAAAAAGGTCCCGAATGGCGCTTTTTTAGAGCACCTCAAAGTTCCTTCTATAAATGGAGTTGACGAAGAATATCCGACCAAATCCGACTCACCTTTAGTAGCAGTTCTGGCTATGATTCCCAGCTGGACTCAACCCTACCTTGATTACTTGGTAGATGGAAAATTACCCAAAGACGAGGTTCTGAGCCAGAAGATCGTCCGACGAGCAAAAACATATACTATTATAAGTGGTGAGCTCTATAAGCGGAGTGTGTCTGGGATTTTTCAGCGATTTGTATCTTTGGAAGAAGGAGTGGAAATCCTAAGGGAAATCCACGAAGGCGAATGCGGTCATCATGCTGTAGCCAAACCTTTAGTGGCAAAAGCTTTCAGACACAGAGTTTTCTGGCTTACAGCTAAGGCAGATGCCGAACGGCTGGTCAAGATGTGCAAAGGCTGCCAAAAGTACGCCAAACAAGCTCATGTTCCGGCTGATCAGCTGCGAACAATACCTATAACATGGACCTTCGCGGTCTGGGGGCTTGACATGGTAGGACCATTTAAACGGGCTCCAAGTGGATTTACTCACCTATTAGTGATGGTGGATAAGTTTACGAAATGGATTGAGGCTAAACCCGTCACAAGTTGTGATGGAGCAACAACCAAAAGATTTGTCGAGGATGTTATAATCCGATACGGTTATCCACATAGCATTATTATGGACAACGGGAGTAATTTTTCTATGGGAGAACTTGCTGAATTCTACGATGAACAAAATATCCGGCTTGACATTGCGTCAATCGCACATCCACAGGCTAATGGACAAATTGAAAGAGCAAATGGTTTAATCCTACATGGCCAGAAACCAAGACTCGAAGCACCACTTCATCGTGTTGTGGGGGCTTGGGCAGATGAATTACCGTCTGTAATATGGAGCTTAAGAACAACTCTGAATAGGTTAACCGGATACACACCTTTCTTCTTGGTCTATGGTGCAGAAGCAGTTCTTCCTAGCGATTTGATTCACACCTCTCCCCGAGTTGCTGCATATATTGAAGAGGATGCCGAAATTTCTCGACAAAATGATCTCGATTTAATCGAAGAAGTTTGCATCGTTGCTGAAATGAAATCAACAGCCTATCAACAGAAGTTACGCAAGTATCATAGCTAGAGAGTCAGAGACCGGTCTTTCAATAAGGGCGATTTGGTTATCCGGCTCATGCAGAAAAGAAAGCACAAAATTTCCCCAGTATGGGAAGGGCCCTTTTTAGTTAGCCGAGTATTGCACAATGGTTCTTACTATCTAACTAATATGTGGCCAGTCAATGAAAGACCTGCTACTAAGAAAAGAAAGAGAGCTAGAAGCAGTATAGACCTAGAAGAATTAGACATACCATGGAATATTGCTCAGCTACATCCCTTTTATTCTTAAATTTTCTTTCTTTCTTTGTAATCACATATGTGTACATGCTCAATGAGAAATAAAAGTATTGGTTGCCTCAATTTTTTGAGAAGTTTTATATTACCATCTTATTTCTGAATGATCATGTCACAATCGAAAATCCTAGAATACTTGAAAGTACTTTATGCTCATGTTTGTTCTGGTTAGATTTCCAATTCTAAAAATGCTACCTTCGGGTATAAATCTAAATTTTCTAGTCTGTAGTTGGGTTCTTTATCTGATTGCCAGATGCGAGCATTTTACGAGAGTGAATTGTTGGTACTGAAAGCCGGCTCTATTTCCGAGTTTAAACTAGTTTAGCAATTGAGCTCCATTGCTCGGCAGAGTTTCCGTGTGGAAGGTTGGCCGACTCATTGAAGGGACGAGGCGGAAAGCCAGATGAGCGATAAGTATAGGCAAAACAAAAAGTGCTTATGTAAAAATTTCAGGCACGACAAAATAAAGCCAAAAGTGCTAAATAGGAATATTAAATCTTGTCACTAGAAAAAGTATTAAACTACTTATTTACAATCCGATTGTTTCAGAATAACACATTATTTTTTGATACTCTAGGATGCAGGAGAAGAGGTAGGAGCCGCCGGCTCACTGGAAACATCACCCTC
The DNA here is from genome assembly GCA_023614405.1 of Avena insularis. Lineage (NCBI taxonomy): Eukaryota > Viridiplantae > Streptophyta > Magnoliopsida > Poales > Poaceae > Avena > Avena insularis. The sequence continues at coordinate 240,040,974 of CM042694.1, read as the reverse complement.
GTCTTGATATCTTTCCGAGACGTTCAAATCCGATATGGTTTGTTTGTCGTGAGAAGCTTCACCTGTTTCTTTGGTAGGCGGAGGAGGCGTTTCCACGCGAGTGAAGAAAGGAGTGTCGTAGCTGGTCAGATCGGCTACATGACATCCATAACCGGCGCAGGAGTCCATGATGGACTTGATGTCTTGCTCCTGTTTGTCTTCATCCACAGTTGAATAACACCTGGTTACTTGCCAGATTTCCATGCTTCCATGGTGGCTCATAACCATGGTAAGGGCATTATGTGTTGCGGTTCGCGCATAGGACATGTTCCAGTCCTAGATGAGCTGGGGCATCTTATTGGCCTTGTTTTTCACCTCAAAGGCGGACATTCTATTCATGTCCGGAACTTTGAGAACTTCGCCAATATCCTCCAATGATTGGCGGAAATCGTGAAGCAAATCGCCGACTTCTGAAAGCCGGTTGGTGTGAGATTCTGTTGAGGAAGAATCCAGTAAATTTAGAGGAGTTGCATATAAAAAAGCAAAGTCTTAAATATATCCGATTGCTTAGAACTCGGAAAAAGGCTAAAAGTAAGAGATGGGAATATTACCGAAGATAGAATCATCAACTTTGGTCTTCTCCGCTCGAAGACTCTGGAGTTCATCCCGGAGAGCTTGAGTGATGTCCTTCTCTCTGAATAACTCGTCGTTGAGATCCGATATTTTCTGATCCTGGGCCATGATCTTGTAATCACGTTCTTCGCTGGCCATGGAGGAGGATTCGAGGACTTTAGCAATGCTATGCTCATGATCCACCTTCAACTTGTTCAGCTCCCGACGTAAGTCAGTGTTCTCCACCTCTAGGGTCTTAAAAATCTCAGCCTCTTCAATCATTTTGCATGACTGTTTGACCAGTTCTATAAATAAAAGGAAGCAGTTCAATAGAAGATTCGACTATCAAAGCAAAAATAACAAGGGTAAGGTCTGAAATGATTACCTTCAACCTCATACTTGGATATCTTTAATTAAGCATTTTCAAGAGGAGAGCTCTGATCTCTCTCTGCTTATTCCAAATATTCTTCAATAATTCCTGGTTATAAGCATTAACTTTCTGTAAGTCAGAATAGTACCCAGAGTCAGAAGTCTACTAAAGACTCGGGCTAATAATTCAACTAATATCAGCATGAGCCTTGGGGGCTACACTAGTTCGTTCTTTGGCATCCTATGAAAGCATAAATCTGGATTGTCTATCCAACTTCATGCTTGGGGGCTAGAGGATATGATATAAAATTAGGAAAAAGTGAGTTGGAATTCTGACTTACATGTTGTTCATGAGTGAGCTTGCTTAGGCTCATGTTCACCTCAGTGGTAACCTTCTCGGTGAGGGTTAGCAGGATTACTGGTGGTGGAGGAAGCACGCTAGCTTTCAGCTTCTCGTCCCGAAGACGAACTTTTTCAAGAAGCTCGGAGTACTTGACGTCATCGGCTTCTTGCGCCTCTTCCTCGGTGGTGATGTTCCGGCTCTCCAAGCATTGCTGGGCTATCCGTTGGATCTCCTCCGTAGATTTCCGGGTAATGCCAAGTTTGGCAAGACCCGGATTGCTGAGAAGGTTTTTAGCGAAAACCTCTACCAAGGGATCATTACCCTTAGAGGGTTCACCCTTATCAAGTACTGAGTCACCCATGGTGACATCGGTTTGCGACCCAAGGATCGCTGGCTCTGATTGTTGAGCCAGATTTTCGGCAACAAACGGAGATAGAGTAAACTCCGATGCTGCGGAAAGCTGTGGGGCAGGAGTCTGAGGCATTGCGGCAGGAGAAGTCAAATTCAGCTTTGACTGGCGCAGGGGCTTCAACGAGCCTATTTTCCCCTTGCCCTTGGTGAGCTGTTTAGCTCTGAAGAGGTAATAGAACAAAAATCATTACACTTCAGAAAGAATAAGAGATAAAATACAAAGACCTTGTGAGGAAAGTTACCTCTTCACAATAGGCACCTCCTTTGTGCTGATAGACATTGTCGGAGTCTTACGCTTTCAGGTAAGTGCCTCCGGCAGTGGAAGCAATTCGCCATCATCCCGAGATAACTCAAGAGGATATCCCTTGATAGGAGAAAGCTCCAACTCAGGGAGGTCAGCAAGCTGAAAAGAAGAAATATCTCAGTATTGCAAAAAGACATAGCTATGTATAGATGAACACGTAATTCGAGTTACCGCTGGAAAACTTACTGGTGTCACAGGATTGTCAGCCATATGCATGTCCAAAGACAGCTCTGGGATCTTCGTATCGATCTGCTCCCTAATCAACCATTTGATCTGGGACTCGTAGTTCTTATCCAAATAAGGTTTGGAGCTGATCCAGAGGGAATCCTTCTTGTTCGTGGTGATGGAGTGCATAAGCCTATCACCATGGTGCTGGAGAGGTTGAATCCGGCACGCTAGCCAGCAGTGGACCAAGTCGGATCCTTTCAGACCCTTGTGCTTCATCAGATATTTGATCCACCTCTTAGGAAGAAGCAGACCGTCTGTGAGAGCCAGAGCATCTGCGTCCCTGGACTCTTGGGTCATGGTGGTGCCATCAACAAAAGCCAGCAAATCGGTGGCTTTGCCGGGAACCGGTCTGTCCTTATGATAGAAGAACATGGACGGCCATTGTTTCACCGACTCGCTAGCCTTAATCCTAGGATAGACTCGTTCTCTCCTAACAGAAAAGCTGAGCGTTCCGGTAATGTAAGGATTACCAGCGTTGATGGAATTTCTCCGAGTATGAAAGTAATACTGGAAAAGAAGAAGACTCGGCCTAATACCGAGATACCCCTCACACAAATAAGCATAAGCGCTCATCTCTAAAAGAGAGTTTGGGGGGATATGGTGGAGTTGCAATCCGTAATGATCTATGACCTTAGAGAAGAAGTATAAGGGAGGAAAGCTCAAACCTCTATCGAGGTGGGTGCCGAAATGCACTCGCTCGTCGATGTTGGGGGTGGGGGCGGTTTGTCCGAAGCCGCTCCGCCAGTCGCCAGCGTGGAGGAGACCTTCATTCTCGACGACGCGGAGCTTGGCGTCATCAAGGACGCAGGAGATCCAGACCCCACGAAACTTCTCCCTCTCCGTCGTAGAGGCCAACGCCGCCATAGCAGAAGATGAGGCCTTGGTCTTTTTTTGGGCGTCGGTGACCTGGGAGGGGCGGCGATGTGGGATTTAGGGGAGGCAAAAGAGCTTTTTCACAGGGAGCCATTGGGAGGAAGGAGAAAGTACTAGCACTAGTAAGGAATAAAGAGGAAGATCTAGACCCCTTATATTCTCCACCTATGCCAATATTCATGCAAGATAAACCGTAACCATGCCACGTGTCGTGGAAGGAGCTAGGTAACTTCCTCGCGAGGATTATGTCGCCTCGATCTCCACGCACGCATTAAAACGAGGCCTCGGTTCCGTGAAAGGCGGACCCACTAATGGTCGTGCTAACAGGAATGTTTGTCAGTGACGTGACTTGACCTTGACCGATGTCAGGTTACGTCAGAGACTAAGTTCCGGCTTAAGTTTGAATTTCAGGCTAGAAACTCGAATAATGTAATCATAGGTCTGGCTCGCTTTGAAACTTGGATTCTATCCTTTCTTTTGAAGTTTTAGGAACCCTTCAAGATTCTACGAGCCGAAGATCAAGCTAGACGATGATGAAATCTGACTCTAGATCTTGGAGGCTTCCGGGGGCTGCTGTTGGGGATATACTTTCCTGGTATCCTCATTCTGCCTCACTGACTAGGGTGGCCCACTTCGGGTTAGAGCTTTTCTTCCTGGGTGGCCCAGACAGAGAGAAGAAGACGGGGTCGAGTCCGGCTACGGGAAGGCCCAAAATACTTACCGACATAGGCCTATAGAATTACTTGTAGTTCAAGATGTACTCTGTAACCAACTCTTAGTCGAAGCTGGATAGATCTCTCCTATAAACCCTAGGCCATATATCTATATAAGCCACCCTAGGACAAGCCTTTAGGGAACCCCGCAATAGTCTACAATCTCAACTCACATAGGCGAAACCCTTGTAACCCATATTCCGGCTCTGCCGTATTACTGGATTGCTAGCAGGAGTAGGATCCGTCCAAAGCTGGTGGATTCGAACCTGGGTAAACTTGTGTGCTCACCATCTCGGAACACCGTACGTCTCACACCCCTCTCTTCCACATGCCTCGAGGACCCCCTCATGGCGTACTTGTCTTCAATCCGACGACAGGTAGAACACATGAGTTGTAGTGTATGGGCGTTGATCTTATAGTTGTTACCTTCCCACATGTACTTGTGCACACCACAGTAATGCTTGATGAAGCATCCCCCAACCGACTTTACCCGTTCATTCGCGAGACTGGTCCATGCTTGACATACGGCTTGTACCGTATAAAGTGGCTTTGGGGGTGTCTGTCTCTCTCACATTAGTTGGTATGACATTTTCAATGGAGGGCCTCGAAAGGGGTGTAGTATAGACAACTATTTGATCCACGTTGTGGTTCAAGTTTGTAGGTAAGAAACGGTTCTTGTGCGAAAGCCCTACCAGCCACGTAAAACATGCAAAGATAAAGTAGAGGCGTCTAACTTTGTTTTGTAGGGGCGTTGTGATGTGATATGGTAGTAGTAAAGGAAAAGTAGTTTACTTTTTTTGCTAAGTAGTAGTAACAGTCATGGAGATGATATACTACCACGCCAGAGGCACGGGTACCCTGGTGCCTATGGCACCGGGACCCTGGCACCGAATGCAGAGACACAGGGTGGAGATCACAACATAAAGACCATATCACATCGCATTTACATTCAATGTTTATTGTTTGTTCATCTTATTGCGTGCTAGTATTAGATACTCCACGGCAGCCTAATAAGATGACCCCTAAACAAAATACCAATGAAAGTGTTCTCCCTTGGTGTGCACCACCAAAAAAGTTCTCCGTTATGAGGCAGGCCGTGACGATCGGGTGTCAGACATATGTGCGTTTGCATACGGTGGGTGTAAGCCATGTTGCACAGCAAATACACGTAAGGTTGAGTTGGCGAGCCTAGTATGTGTAGACATGGCCTCAGAACACATATGGTCGAAATATCGAGCATGAGTCACATGATTAATGTGATTAACATTGGAGAATGTCTAACTTTGCAGCTATGTTGCCGGCCGTGACGATCCGGGGTGACATAGTGAATAGGGATCGTGTAATCACTAAAACTTCTTTAGGGATGTTTGTTTTAGTGGGAGCTCATCTAATATAATATGATTATAATTTGAACTCACATATTATGAACTTCGTCTTAATGTCTTTGCAAATATTTTTGTAGATCATGTCAAAACCCTAGTGTGTGTTTAGTTTTGAGGGATTCATGGAGAGTGAGAAACTCAAAGTATATGGGTCCAACTTCATATACATGTATCAATGCCTGAGGAATCTCCTCATCTTCCACGATCTGTTATATGTGCTATGAGAACCACTGGGATATTTTCTCGTGGGCTTCACTAGACTGCCTGATGATCATGATTATCGTGCTCGACGTGACACCTTCATGACAATCAAATACACTATGATTCATCTCATGGAGCCTGCTTTGGGAGCATGTTTTTATGAGATTGAGGCCTTTAGTTTGGCTGACGGACTTAAGATGCTCTTTCCATCTCAAGTCAGAATCATGGAGTTTGAATACATGGATGATTTCCTCTCAAGTAAGTTTAGGGAAAACACCAGCCTGGAAGACCACTTGGATATCATGGAAAGACTTCATGAGCACCTTGTGGACATCATGGACTACTAGGTGACCAAAAATTTTGCGATAGATGTGGCGTTGAGATCGCAACCCCATAGCTACAAAGATGTCGTCTTGAACTAAGGGAAAGAGTTTACCTTCCTTGAGTTCATGGATCGTATGAGAACCCAGAATGTAGTACCTGCTCCAAGAGCCGTCATCAATGGGAAAGGTATATATTTGATATACAAAATTATAAATGTTTAATTTCAAACATTATAGCAGTTTACGAAGTATTTGATACTTGTACTGTTTTATGAAAAGAGGACCTACTGCTTGAGAAGTGATTGAACGAGTGGGCACGACAATGCGTGTTGATGGCAAACGAGATGCCAACGACACTCTCCATCGGAAGTTATCATTTGGATTAGAAGTTTTGTATAAATTTGTAATCGATGAGAGTGAACTATATTAGTGTGTGATAGTTATTCATATGAATTCGAGACAAATCAGTTGTTTTATTCCTATGAGTAATATCTTTTATGTTCACTGTTTTGATTATGAAAGGGTTATTCATATTTTCATCTTGATGATAGAAATTTAAATGTTTATAAATTATGAAAATGCCAAAGGACATTCAAAACTTATAATGACATCATTTTGAATGACACTATTTTGTTAAGTCATATTGGTACATGTAAAAGGATTCATGAGTGATGAAACCAAGGTCTTAAAGATACTTGATCTTTTGACACATACAAACCATGCCCCTGTTAGGAAAAATGACTAAAACTCCACATTCTATTAAAACAGAGTGTGTGTTGAATAATTAGATGTCATACATGATGATATGTTGTATTGTTCAACAAATGGTGTATATCATTATTTCATGAAATTTCATTATGAACCTAAGCAAATAAATGTATTCATTGAATGAGACACAAGTCTGAAACTATTTGTTATGAACAAAGAATTTCACAATGAAGAAGAATATTGAATTAACAAGAATACGAGTCTTTATGATTTGATCAAAACGACAAGTATTGAAGTTGTGATTCAGGCATACAAGACTTGTGAAAAGTGTTCCACAAATTACAATATCAAGAATACGTCAATATGTTGACATGTATAAAAATTGTAATCATATCGTATTAGATACTATACGGTCTAAAGTAATCTCTTATCGTGTTAGCATTAGCATATTTAGAGAAGATAAATTAGAATAGCAAACACTTACTTATTGTATAGAAAATCATCAAGGATTCATGGAAACAACACCATAAGTGTATGGCATAATGTAGTTTCTAGAAATTCTAGAGTTATGTGATAATTCAGAATTAGAACAAATAAATCTTTGTAGTGTATTCCTAGGCAACTAAGAATACACATTCCACAACTACAACCATGGGAGAAAAAGTTGTATTGCTCAAAGTGGTGATTTATAGAGAAGATTTTTTCAATAAAAGAGTTGGTGGATAAAGGTGAAAACTCAAATAAGGTTGAGAACCTTGCCTCCAAATGATAGAGTAGCGCAACAGAATTGATTCCAGAACAGGACACTACACATAGAGGAGAAACTAATGATAATGATCAAAAGTTTCAGTGGAAGCTTTTACTAAAAGAAAGTAGGATTCTTGAATAAGTTCTGCCTCATTGAAGAATTGATTTCATGATTCACTTGTCATGTTAATGGAACAATGGCATACCTATGAACTACAAAGAAGCGATGATGAACCCAAGTATGAGAAATGACTTAGAGTCATGAAATCATGTACATTAAGTTACATTTAAGATGGTGAAGTAAAATGTACTTGATCTTATCAAAGTAAATATGTTACTTGATCTTCCCAAAGGGACTACTAGAGTAAATGATCATGGGGAAAGGTCAAAAGTGTTCGTGCCTCCGTGCCCAAGTTCATAGATTCTCTAGAAGAACCTTAAGGAAGAAATGAAACTTAAAGTAAGACATAAAGCTTGTTTTGTGTCAAGAAATATCTTTAACAAATTCAAATGGTTGACTACAATGTGTAGCAATGTTTAAGTTGGACAAATGGAATCTCAGAGCTGGAATTCTCAATTTGATGAATGATCAAAGATTTTGGGATCGTGCCTAGAATATTGATAAGACTTGCATTTACAATAAACTGAGTGGGAGCTTAACGAAGCATTCATATATGTGATTGACATATTGTGAATGGTATTGTTGGTATTAGTAGATACTAGAGAATATTAAGTAGATGAAGTTGAATGAATATTGAACATTGAAATCTATCAAGTTAGATTGATATGTTTAATGACATTAATTTGGAATGTTTTCCTAGATTGGATTCTGAACAAGTTCAGAATGGAACAAGTTGAGAAGAAAGTTCTCACTTGTCTCACTAGGAGAAGCATTGAGATTGTCTCAGTATGATGATGGTTAAAAGAAGGAAAAGATGTGTGACATATACTATGCCTTAGTCATAGGTTCCATCTTGTAAAATAATGTCATGTACTTGATATAATGTGATCCAAGTTCTTAACCTAAAGAACATGTTCCAAAGTGATCTCTGAGTGAATCACTGAACAAGGAGTGAAGTATAGTCTTCAGTGTCTAGAGAGAACTGAAGGTATACATCTGATCTGTAAAGGATGGTGAACTCGATCATAAAAGGTTACGCTAGGAAGTTCAACCCAACCTAGATGATTGCAATTCTCGCAACATTGAGTGCGTTAAAATAAGAGAAGTGTGGTTAGACATCGAAGTGGTATTTAGTGCACTGTCCATTATATTTACATGGACAAAGTATATGAATACTTCAAAGGTAAAATATGTAATGTTATGGCTGGGGAAGTCCATCTTCCCATAGAGTGTGTTCCTAATGCTCATGCTAATGAAACCGTCATCTTTTTGTAGACTAATCTAATCTCATGGATAAGGAAGAAAAACAACACTCTAACGCCAAAGCATAAATATTTATACCATAGGGTTATCATGTGATGATAAAGGGAAATGTCAAATTAGGTGACATTAACAAATTGCAAAGACATACGGATATGTACAGTACAGTCCATAGACAAAACCTCTTCCATGAGCAAGCATGATCATAACACCAAACATTATGGTGTAATGATTCATTCAAATGCAACTCGTTTCTTTGTACTCTAGTGCAAGTGGGAGACTGTTGGAAATATGCCCTAGAGACAAATAATAATATAGATTATTGACATATTTCATTAAGTTCATAATAGGTCTTATATCATGCTATAACTATATTGATAGGAACATCGATACACGTGTGATATATAAACCACCAAAGTCCCCAATGATCCTCTAGCCACTGGTTCATTGGTCAATCGATGATCGAGGTTTCCCGATCATGGACATTTATGTCAATTAACAATGGGGTCATTTCATTCAGTTAATGAAAGTGATGGACATACCCAACACAGGAATTGTAACACGATCAAGTCATGAAGTTCATCGTTACAATGTCCGGAAACATAGTAACAATTCCTTAGACCATGAGACCATATCAATCACTGTCACCCGAGAATACTGAGATAGCATAAAACATCACTCAGTGACACGGTGATCATAAAGCTGTGTTCAGGTATTTGGAGAGGCATGTAGAGGCATTATGTGTCACGAGCGGGATTTGTTCATCTGCGTGACGGAAAGATACTCCAGGCCCACTCAGAGACATGACATCCATAAAGCTGCAACATGTGACTAGGTCACGGGGATGGCATAACTCGGAACGAGTAAAGTTATACTTGTCAGTAACGAGATTGAGTACGTCATGGTGATGTCATTGATTGGATCTCGAACAAGTAAAGTATCGAAGTAACAAGGGAATTGGACACTATCTTTCATGGTTCAACAATGCAGATTCTCGTGGAATGCATAGGGGTCAACATGGCCATCTAGGTCCCTCTGATGATCATTGGTTTGAGAGAGATCTCGACCATGTCTCGAGTGTTCTCTAACCATAGGGTAACACGTTTAAGGGTTTGACAATGCTCGGAGATCATTTTGGTATCATAGGAATCATTGTAGAAGAGAGAAGGGAAAACCAGAAGGGTTCCTGGAAAGTCCGGCGAGTGTCCGGAGTTGTCCAAAAGGAGTTCCGGTGCAATAGGGGTTAAATGAAATGTAAATATATCTTATTTATTGAATTATACATGTATTTATATTTATTTAATAATTTAAATATGATTTAATGGGGCAACCCACCTAATGTGCCAATTCCCGAAGGGGAAAAGGCCCAAGAGGGGGCCACATCCCTAGGAGGGGCCAAGGGGGTGGTCGGCGGCCCTAATGGGCTAGCCCCCACGTGGGTCCCATGGGTGGGCCGGCCGGTGCGCCTCCCCCACCTCTCCCTTTGATTAGTCCCACCCAGGACTTTGAGGGAGGGGTCCCTTTCCCCTTTATAAAGGAGGGCATATGGAGGGATTTAAACACACCAATAAATAATAAGCTTGAGGCTTATCCCTCCAAGTTCTCTCCTCTCCCCCTATCTCTCGTGAGTACGTCCTTGCTGTAAGGGTTGCACAAACGAGAGTGTTCTTCACCGCGGAGCACCATCGCACTGCGGAGATTCTAGATCCAGGAGATTTACTTCCACAACCTCTGCTAGATTAGGGATCGGGAGTCGTTGTCAAACACTATATGTGTGTGACTCCCCGGGAGGCACTACACTAGTGGTGCTCAAGTGATTCGAGTCGTCGGAGTCATTGGAGCTAGTGGAGCTGGAGCTGGTGGAGCCATCCATGACCTTGAGGTCAGTGTCGGGACGACTACATGAACCACGTTCTCCTGGATGTTGACAAAGATTTTCGGTCTTCAAGGGTAAGTTTCGAAAAGCCCCTCCCGTTACTGCATTACTAATAGATAAATCCTGGCATTAGGGTTATTCGCGTAGGAAAATTATTTCATTTTGAGGTTTTATTCATGCCCACATTCTAATTGGATGGTTCCATTTTAATCTTTCTTGCCAATGTTGCACAAATTCAAATCTTGGAATTTTGGCTCACATACATGCTCCCATGCATATGTCTAATTTCTTTTCACAAAATAGAGCATTGGGGCATGGATTTAGTGTTTTTGCATGGCCCATGCAACATATCCATTCCAAATATTCTTCTTATTCTAGTTGATTATGTGAGAGGTTTGGTATTTGAATTCTTTGAAAGCTTGTGTTAAATATTAATTGAACCATCCCACTAAAAACCTCCTTAATCCTACATCTACACACCTATACCATCCACACACATGCACCTAGCTACACACATCACACACACTTTCCTAAACCTACCCATGTGCAACACACACACTCCACATTGCCTAAACCTCCCCTCTCTCCTTTCTTGACAAGCAAGAAGATCATCAACCCCTCCTGGTCCCCTCTCCACTCCCTAACATGACAACTACCGAAAAGAAAGAGAAGAGAGTAAACCTACCAGTGCCCCTCCTCATCTTTTGGAAAAGCAAAAAGGCCATGTGCTCCTCCCATTTTCTCAAAGCCCCAACCACCCCATCCTTACCAGATCAATATCTAGAGCTCCCAGATCATCTTCCTTCCCTCTCCTTCCTCCCCAAGATTGCAAGCCTCCCCATGGCGCCACCATGAAGCCTAGCTCGGACACATCTCCCTCCTGTAGATCTAGAGTTCCTCGATGACGAGTGGTAACCTCGGCAACTCCCATGGTTATGGACTTAGGGTTTTAAGGAAAAGAGAATGCTAGGGATTTCATCGGCTGATCAGAAAAACAAGGGAGTCAAAGTCGTCTGGTTGTTGGTGGACAATGAGGTTACAAATTGCTCATGAGTTTTTTCGGTACCTCTCCGCTGGCTCCACCCAGCCTATATATAATAGGATGGGTCCCGAAGGCGTATACGGATAGGTTACAGACTTATGATTACAACAACAATACAATGTCAGTTTCTATTTGCTTATCTAGCAAAACTATGACTTCTGTCGGATGCTTCCTGGGCCTTCTTCTTTGGTCTTCATGGGCCGTGAGCCTTCATGTAGCTAGGGTAATCAAACATAAGCACCCGAGTAATTACACCCATGTTAGTAGCCCCCAAGACTCCATCCGAATCGTAGATTCGGGTTGAGTCTCAAAGATATTTTTAGTATTTATAATAGGAAGCTTTGCAAGATATTTTTTATTTTTATATTTAAGTTGTAGGGATTTGGTACAATAGGCCTGATGCATCCGATGGATCAGTAATCATTTAATTACTCCTGGGCAAAAATACTGCAGACCTACATCAAATTCAAGTCCCTAGGCTTGAACTTGGAAATTTTCTGGCGTAATTTAGTTTGAGCCGTTGAGGTCTTATCGAATACTGAATCCTAGTTCTATTAACTCAAGTACCCAACGCATCAGTCGAGATTTTTCATCGTATCGTTGATACGGATAATTTACTAGCAGAGCGCATTCATATACGATTACAAGGCCGCATAGGACAAGTCCCGAGGTCTTACCTTCATGTCATGGACACGACATTCAGAGTTTTTATCGCATCGGGTGCGGTCCGATTTTTTTATGATTTTATCAACTACCTTGTTTGGCTACTGGAATTTCTGAAGTTATCAGCATTTTACTTTTCAAATGATGTGTAAACCCACTCCCGATGGGAGTAACAGTTTGAGGACACACTAATGTAATAGTCATAGGTTCTTTTTCTTTCTTTTCCCTTTGTCAGATTTTTATCGGGTGTGTTTTCAGCACACGAGGATAATTTTCCTTCGGGTCATGTTTCGACTGTATAGAGCAAAGTTCTCTATCGGGTGCGCGACAATGCTCCCGATGGGAGTAGCCCCCGAGGCTATGTTTGGATGCCTACATCGGGACATAGGCTCATAATTTTTTGTTAGTTTAACTAGAGAAATATACACAAATTTTCTGAATATTTTGCTTGTGATAATAAACTTTTAATAATATAGCCCCCAACTGTGGATGAAGAGATAATGTAGAAAAAATAATCTGAGTTTGGGGAACTTCTCTTTCATTAAAAGTCTTAAGATGAGGATACATGTTTTGGCGTACTCGCCTGGCTGTTGGCCTTATTAAAAAGTATCGTGGCAAAGAAGCCAGGTCATAGGCCGTATTTAATTTAAATTGTGAGAATAGTAAATTCTAAGTGTAAAAACGTTGTAGTTGTGCGACGTTCCATGGATTGGAGTATTTGACTCTTTCCTTCTTATCTTGAAGCCGGTATGCCCCACCAGAGATTACTTCTGTGATGATGTAAGGCCCTTCCCAAGGTGACTCCAGTTTACGGTGACCATCTTGCTTGAGGTGAAGGACTAGGTCTCCTATGACGGAGGACTTAGGATGCAATCATCGACTGTGGTAGTTGTGTAAGTTCTGTTGATATATGGTGGCTCTTTGTAGGGAAATATCACCAGCTTCATCAAGTGCATCAACATCATCTTCAAGTGCTTCCTTGGATGCGTCCTCGTCATATTCAGTGACCCGTGGAGACTCGTGAGTTACTTTGATAGGAAGGACAACTTCAGTGCCGTGGACCAAAAATAAGGGTGTTTCTTGCGTCGAATTATTTGGAGTGGTACGTAGGCTCCACAAAACAGAAGGTAACTCATCAACCCATGCCCCTTTTTCTCTATCGAGTGGTGCTAGCAGTCTTTTCTTAATACCAGTGGTTACGAGACCATTGGCTTTTTCCACTTGCCCATTGGTTTGCCGGTGGGAAACTGAGGCGTAGCTTAATTTTATGTCCATCACCTTGCAGTACTCCTTGAACTCATTGGAGGTAAAGTTAGTTCCATTATCGGTGATGATGCTGTTTGGTACGCCAAATCGAGACACTATTGATTTGATCAAATTCACAACCGAAGTTCCATCCTGGCTAGTGACAGGCATTGCGTCAATCCACTTGGTGAATTTTTCGACTGCTACTAGTAGAAAGACGTGTCCTCCTGGTGATGACTTGTGAAGTTTACCTACCATATCAAGTTCCCATTGCGCGAAAGGCCAAGCAAGAGGTATGGGGTTTAATTAGGCGACAGGAGCATTGGGTTTTGTTGCGAATCGCTGACATGCTTCACACGTTCATACAATATCTTTTGCATCATGAACTGCTGTTAGCCAGTAGAATCCTGCCCTAAATGCTTTGGCAGCAATTGCTCGGCTTCTAGCGTGATCACCACATACTACTTCATGTATGTATTTGAGTATAGTATTTCCTTTGTCGGGTGTAACACACCGCTGTAATACACCTGAAATACTTCTTTTATATAGTTATCCCTTGATGATCCTGAAGGCTTTGGATTGACAAGTGATTCATCATGCTTCTATCATGTCTTCAGGGAGTTCTCCCCTTAGCATGTATGCTATGTACGGTTGCATCCATGTAGGCTCCAATATCATGACTTCATCGACTTCTGGCTCTTCTCAAGGACTTCTTCTATGTTTTCATGTGTTGGCGTAGCCCCCAAGTCTTTTTGCAACTTGATCTTTTTCCGTGCTTTTGGCACTATAACTTCAGAGACCCTTTTGGCTTTGATGGAGCGCTCCGTTATTTCTTCCCAGAAAACTCCGGGTGGTACTGGCAGGCATAATGATCTGATGTTTACCAAATTATTGGCTTCTTCATTACTGGCCCTTCCTATGTGTGAAACTTCACACCCATCAAATTGAGCTTCCATGATGCTATATAGATCATGTTGTCGCTAATAGCGTCGCATTTGTTTATTGCTTGTTGTGCCACAAGGTTGGAATCTCTGAATATTTTCAAGCGAGTTGCACCGCAAGATTTAGCCATACGCATACCGTGCAACAGGGCTTCATACTCAGCTTCATTGTTTGACGCATTTGCGAAACTCACCCGAAGTACATATCGCATTTTATTGCCTTGAGGTGACACCAATATGACTCCTGCTCCTTCTCCTTCCATTCCTTTTGACCAAAATACATTGTCCATGCACTAGAGAGATTCGATAGGCATGTGCAATGTATTCTGTCCATTCAGTAATAAAGTCAGGCAAAACCTGTGACTTAATTGTTTTGCGTTTCTCGTATGTCATATATTGAGGGGATAACTCAATGCCCCATATCGAGACGTGTCCGGTGGCTTATGGATTGTTGAGAATATTGGAGAGAGGTACTTCATTAACCACTATGATCAGGTCTTCCAAAAAATAATGGCGCAACTTTTGTGTTGTCATGAAGACTCCATATACTAGCTTCTGATAGTGCGGATGAAGGGGACCTGCAGCAGAAAAAAATTCCTACGCTGGAATGCCCAAAACTGCCTAGGATCTATCTATATAGTAATGCAGTAACGGCCGAGCGTATAGAATACATACCCTTGTAGACTGTACGCGGTTGACGTTCCGAGGGGAACGTGGTTGATGTAGTCGTACTCGTAGCCGACATCAAGGTCGTGAAGCTCCTCGCAGGTCACCCCTTGCTCCTTCTTCATCGTGCGGCAGCTCCAGCTCACGACATTTGAGCACCCCAAGTGTTGCGCCTTGTGTCATCGTACACATCCGGTGTACGATGAGACCTCCGTCTCCCCGATCCTGCCGGGAATGCGGAAGTTGATATCTGCCTAGGAATCCTTGCAACGCAATGGCGTGCTACAAGTGTGCCTCATTCGCACAGCCCAGACTTGGGGCCATGGTCACAAGGTATAGAGAGAGAGGGAAGGAGAAAGTCAACCAAAGGACTTCTCCAAATATTGGTGTGTGTTAATCCCACCCATGGGCACCCCTTTATATAGGCGGAGGGGAGCGTGCCCTCTCCATTGGGTTAGCCATGTGGGACTAATACTAAGGGAAAAAGGGCAAAAAGAAAAGGGGAAGCCGGCTGGGCCAATAGGTGGCCAAATGGGCTCGCCCCAGCGACCCCTGATGGCTAGCAGGTTGTGGCTACCCAACAAGACGAGTGGGCCGGCGCGCCCACTCCATTGCCCAATAGCGTGCTGCCCTGCGCGGCAGCTAAGGCCACCCATGTGGGCCGCCCCGGTGCTCCCATCACGCGGCAGCGGCCGCGGCCTGCTCGGCAGGCTGGCTCCCTCGCGTGCTTGCGTGGGCCGGGGTCGAGCTGGCCTGCAGTCATTGCTGTTAGCCACCCGTCAAGGCGTAGTACTATCTGCCACTCGTCCGGTTGGGCTGGTTGTTTTTCCTTTTTCCTTTTCTGCAGCTTTTCTCCTAGGCTATTTCCCTCTGGGGATTTGGCCTAATATGAAAGTTGCTTTTATAAATCTTAATTTAAATATTATTTAGAATATATTAATTCATAATTAACATATACTAAATGTATATTCAAATTCCCATTCATCCGAAAACACTTTTCCAGTCTTTTCCTTTATTCCTTCTCCGAACAACTTCAGATCTCTCTACGGAACAATTCTGGCTTTCTCTTTATCTACTATGATTCTGTCTTACGAATGATCGCTCTCATCATACCCTTAAGTATATCCCCTCAAGGCTCGGGAATGCTCTAGACATGATCTATATCAATGATCAACAGAGGGACCAGGGATGCCCATGTGACCCCTATGCATTCCTGATGACAATGTCGTTTGAACCGGTAAATGTAGCATCCAATTTCCTTTTATTTCCTGATACGACTTGTCCGAGATCCGATCATTGGTATCACATACCTTGTTCAATCTCATTACCCACAAGTTCTATTTTACTTGTTACCGTGATATTACATCCCCGTGACCGAGTCACATGTTGCAACATTTATGGATGAAATCTCACCAAGCCGGCTGTATGTATCTTTACCCGTCATGTGGGTGAACAAATCCCGGTCATGTGGTCATATGTCATCTAATATTCCTTTGGAATACCCAACTTACACCTTTATTACCACCATATTACCATATGACGTTTGATGCAGTCAAAGCAGCCTCGAGAAACAGTGAGTAATATGAACTCACGGTCTAAGGAAAAGGAGTCTAGATTTAGCTGTTGCAACAATGAACTATATGACTTGATCGTGTCGCAATCCTTCGAGGAATGTCCATCACATCATTCTCCAATGATATGACCCTGTTGTCAATTGGCATAAATGCCCATGATCTTGAAACCCAGATCATCCTCATGACCAACGAACTAGTATGAATAGAGGCTACTAGGGACTTGATTGTTTCATACCACACCTATACCAATGTTTCTACTTGGTATAGTTATAGCACGATATGAAACTATTACAAACTAATTGAGACATGACAATAAAACCTATTTATTATTTGCCTCTAGGGCATATCTCCTTCAAAGGATACATTTGCTTTGATGGAGAGAGGACCTCGCTTAGAAAATAGACTGGTCTCTGAACACCGTGGGTTTTCCCTTCTTCGGATCGCTCGACGACCAAAACTGTACTAACCACTTGATTAGTAGCGGCAATATAGAGAAGTAGGGGTTCTTTTTCTCGTGGAGACACGATGGCGGGAGATGTCGAAAGTGTTTTCTTGAGGTCTTCAAAAGCACGCTAAGCCTCATCCGTTCATTCAAATTATCTGATTTTCTCATAAGGGCATAGAATGGTAGTGCCTTTTCGCCTAGACGGGCGATAAATGGTTGAATGCTGCCACTCGCCCAGCCAATTGTTGCACGCCCCGAAGATTTGTTGGCTTTTTCATTGTAAGGATTGCCTGTATTTTTCCATGTTGGCCTCTATGCCCCTTGCTGATGCAAGGTATCTGAGGAATTGCCCTACAGGGACTCCAAAGGAACACTTCATCAGATTGAGCTTGATGTAATATTTGTCGAGGTTCTCGAACGTCTCTTGGAGGTCATTGATAAGGGTCGACCCTTGTTTTGTTGTAACAATGACGTCATCAATGTAAACTTGTACATTTGTTCCAATTTGACTTCCCAAATAGTTTTGCATCATCCACTGATATGTTACACCCGCATTTTTGAGTCCAAAGGGCATGTTGTGTAGCAGAATACACCATAGGGTGTCATAAATGTTGTTTTATCCTGGTCCTCCTCCTTTATCTGAATCTGATGGTATCATGAGTATGCGTCTAGAAAGGAAAGACGTTCACACCTCGCAGTCGCATCAATTATTTAATCGATTCGTGGTAGTGGGAAGTGATCCTTTGGGCAATGTTTGTTCAACGCAGTGAAATCAATGCACATACGTAGTTCCTTTGTATTTTTCTTTGGGACACATACTGGGTT
The DNA here is from genome assembly GCA_023614405.1 of Avena insularis. Classification (NCBI taxonomy): domain Eukaryota; kingdom Viridiplantae; phylum Streptophyta; class Magnoliopsida; order Poales; family Poaceae; genus Avena; species Avena insularis. The sequence continues at coordinate 240,023,123 of CM042694.1, read as the reverse complement.
TGCGACCCACTCTGCTTTCTTCAATTATTTGATAAATTTGGCGTTGGTTAGGCGATGGGGCTCCTTTCCAATGGCCTTTTGTTTTGGTTCTACGAAGCGGCGAAGGGTCCGTTTTACTGGTTTTGCCTTCGGATCCAAGTTTAGTGCATGCTCAGTGAGTTACCTGGGAATTCCTGGCATGTCGACTGGTAACCATGCAAAAATCTCCCGGTGCTCACGGAGGAACTCGATGAGCGTGCTTTCCTATGCGAGACCAAAGATTGGAGGCCACAAAGGTCATCTTCTTCGGTTCAATAGGGTGAATCTAGACTTCTTTTGTATATTTTGCGCTATCAAAAGCCTGATCAGGATTGACACGTGCTACTTCTAGAGGTTCTGTATTTGTTGACATTTTTAGTTGCTCAAATTTGGTCGCCATCCCGAAAGATTCAGAGATTTTGTTGAATAATCGATCGCAACTGTCAGAACGTGTAAAACTTCCCCTTACTATTATGACCCTGTTGGGGGCTGGCATTTTCATAACCAAGTACGCATAATGTGGCATTGCCATGAACTGTGTGAAGGTTGGGCGACCCAGGATTGCATGATACTGTGATGACCAATCCATGACTTCGAACTCGAGACTTTCACGCCTGAAATTTTCTTTAGATATGAAAAACAACGTCAAAAATATTTTACCTAAGAGAATTTCAGCTTTACCGGGTACTATGTCGTGAAAAGATGTTTCTGTTGGTGCTAGATTTGCTGAAGAACAATTCATCTCCTTGAGTGTCTTAGCGTAAATTAGGTTGATGTTGTTCCCCGCATCCATGAAAACTTTACTCATATCAAATCCACAAACTTGCTCCTCTACTATTAGATCCGAGTGGCCCGGTCATGGGACTCGAAGTGGATGGTCAGCTTTGCTGAATGTAATTTCGTATTCTGACCAATGGAGATATTCGGGTGCGGATGGTGGTGTTGTTACTGCCATATTTACTTGTCTTGTGATCAGCTTCTATGTCTTATTAGATGGTAGCCCTTTCTGAATCATCGACATTGCGCCCTTAGACCCTAGGTATTAATCTTCTTGATTTGTTGCATTTTGTGGTTGTCCCGTTGGCGGATGTACTGGTGGCGGTGGAGGTGCACCAATGGCTAAAGCTCTAGGCGTAGTGGCGTATCCTCGGATCGCTGCTTCGGTTGCCTTTGCGTCGCATACTTCTTGCATATTTAAAAATGTTCGGGAATCCTTCATGACATGGTTTAATCGTCTTTTGCCTGTTGAGTTGACATAGAAGTGCATATTGAAGGGTCCTTCTAGCATTTGCATTGCGGACATTGGTGGATCTCGAGCTCTTGGCTGGTAACTCTGTGTTGATTGGCTTCCTCCTACATCATCTCTTTGGTATTCGCTATTGTGGTCGTCGTTCTTTGGTTGTCCCCTCCTAAAAAACTAGTCGCTACATAGTTTGGTCCACTGTGTCCATTGTTATTTCGTCGCCTTCTATCATTACTATGCATGTCCCTATCTTCTTATGGCGAACGCGCTCGCTTGTTTTGTACTATGTCTTCTCCATCAACCCAGCGATTTGCCATGTCCATATGTTGTGAGATTGTTTTGGGCTTCACCCGCCCCATCTCTTCTATGAACTCTCGTTGGCGAAGGCCGTCATTGAAGGCGTCAATTGCTCTTTCATCAGATATAGCTTCAGCCAAATTATTGATGATGTTCCACCGCTAGATGAAGGCTCCTATTGATTCTCCGGATTTCTGCTTGCATGCTCGCAATTGCTCCAGGGACGTGGGTCGCTTGAACGTGGAATTAAAATTTTGGATGAACTTATCCTCAAGGTCGTTCCAGCTGCTGATGGATTCTTCATGTAACTGCCTTAGCTAGGATCGGGTAGCACCGCTTAGGTGCAACTGTAGGCTTTGAATTGCAGCGGTCTTAGAGCCAACCTGTAGTTTGACGGTAGCCAGATAATCTGCCAACCAAGCTTAGGCTTCCTGGAGGCCGTCATACTTCTGGCGGTCGTGGGGGAGTTTGAAGTCCTTTGGTACTGGAGTCTTGCGAACCCGTCGGTAAAGCAACTAGCTCCACATAATTCATAAGCATCCTTGTTGTCACCATTGTAGTATCTTTGGTTGCCATGCTCTTTCCTGGATCTCTCGATCATGTGCTGTGTACTATTGTCCCTTGCGTCGTTTCGAGGCTCGGAGCCCGAAAAGTGCACCCGATGTGGTGACCACGATCATCGGGTGTGTCCCACCTACCGAGGGCTGCTACGACGGCATGGGATCTGTCGGGTTGTCTTGTGATTCCTTGTTCCGCTTGCGCAAGAGATGCACCCACCATACCGAGGTTCATGAGAGCAGAGCAATGGAGATGGTCGGGTGCAGGTTGAGTTGTGATCAGGTACGTTTGAGCAGCTACAATTGCGGCTTGAGCTGTTTTTGCTTTGATGTGTCCTATTGGGTCTACTGACATAAACAATAAATCAAGATCCTGGTCAGTTCAGTTCTCTCAGCTTCAGGGATATTTTGCAGCCATGAGGTTCCTCTCCTTGGCGGTGCTCCTCCAGTTACACTGCTTAATCCTCGGGTAGAACTTAGCTGAGCTCGCCGAAGGCTAGACTCATCGGCTAACATTTTCTTTCTTCGAGTTTCCTCTGCATCCTTAGTAGATCCCTCTTCTTGTGATTAAGCAAGTATTGGTAGGCTATTAGATCTTCGTGTGTGGCCACTATTGTCATTGGGACCACACTCGGAATTGCTTCCCTTGCTTTTTGCCATTAATTGGCTGATAGCCAGAGAGTTTGCTGCTCGCCTCTATGTGGTTATCCTCCTCCTTGGATTATGTGGTTGTTTGTTGGATCCCCTTTGTTTCTGTGATCTCCTTTGTTTCCATGATCTCCTGCATTGTCATCCGACAAAATATCATTGGGTTCAAGGATAGGGTTACAGTTGGAGTCGCGCTGAGTTGAGGCATCGCCGATGATCACACACACTTGGTGGTGAGTTGTGTATAAACTAATGATGTCGTCGGACCTGAGGGAGACACTGCCTATGGGATTAGTGAAATCCAGTGGTTTCTATTCTGGGTAGATTTCGGCCATCCCGATTCTGAAGTTGATAGTTTTGCCGCTTTCTTCGGGTTCAGCGTTTGCTGGGTTTGATCCATGTGGTGGAGTTAGCTAGGAGTCTGATCCGAGGGAGAGATCATCATAGAGACCATCAAGATCCCCCATATCTACTGCGTTTCTAGAATTTTCTTCATCTTTTTATGGCTGGGGTGTAACCTCTGCGGATGATCCAACATAAGATGCAGGTATCGCCGTAGGTGCAACTTTTTAGATCGACGGTCCCGACGAAACAGGAGCCGAGAGGCACGGTTCTTTGGGTTCCTCCACCTAAAAGTGGAAACTTCTGATGATGAGATCGTATCACCCGTTGAAATCAACGGGAACCGAGACAGTGGTGGGTGTCGGATAGCTGGTATAGGGTGTACCTTGATCCGTCTACGTCTGGCTGCCTCAACGGCCCCGAGAGGGCTTGTCGAGGGAGGTTTTTTTTCCCTCCTGAGGTGGGCTAGGACACCTCTTCTGGAGACCTCTGGAGGAGGAGGCCACGAGGTTTACACGGTTTCCTTCTGAGGGAAACGACAAGTGCGACCGATGCATTGGATACTCTGGCCCCTAGGGCCAGGACCTAGTCTAAAGTGGAGCCGACAAGGCCCTGACCAGCTGACGGATGGCTTCAGAGTGGGCAGGACTGCCTTTGGCCATTTTGGTGCAAGGAGAGACGCGCGCCCCGATGGACAAGGACAAGGAGCACGCAAAGGAAGACACTTTACCAACGGGCGGAGGAGCGCCCAGCGCCCAAGACCTAGTCCACCAGAAAGTAGTCTCTTAGACCGGGATCACAAAGGTATGGCACTTTGGTGACCCTCTCCGTCTATGGACCAGGGGGAGAGGGCCGACGCCGCCCTATATAAGGGGCCCTTATCCTACCTTGTAAGGGACGGATTCGAGAGATCTAAAACCCTAGACTTTCATCCACCATTGTAACCTCGCGAGGCAAGCGAGCAATACAACCAAGCAGGAGTAGGGGCTTTACCTCCTCACGAGGGTCTCGAACCTGGGTAAAAAATCCTGTCAACTCTCTATCATGCACCCGCTCTGTCGTCGTAGTCGTCGCCGGACTCCTTCGGACTCGCGTGTTCAGCCCTCTCATGAACCAAGGGATCGTTGGACCCAGTTCCTTCACGGGACAAATCTCCGACATTTGGCGTGCCAGGTAGGGGGTTGTGGCGCGTTTACGAGACCTTCGGGCGAGCAGCGCTATGGCAAGGAGTGCTGGCGTGGAGGTCACTCCGGGAGGTTCCTCGCCCAGGGGGCCGACCAGAATGGTCACCTGCATCTTGGGAGGCCTACAGGCTTCTGCCCACGGTTCACGCCTCGGGCAGTTCACTCGGGGGTTGGTGGTGGCAAGGCCAAGCGCTACCACCGCTCCTCTCTGATGGTCACGACAGACGGTCTCCTTCGGCGCCTCAGACCATCTCGGCTCGATCGCCTGGTGGGCGTGGTTCCCATGGTCTGTACCCCCACCATCGCTGGGGTCGCGGTCTCCAAGACCCTTATCGATGGTGGGATGGGCCTGAACATGCTCTCCGAGGAAGCGTTCGAGCAGCTGCAATTGCCCAACACGCACCTTCTCCCGGCCCCAACGTTCGTAGGAGTCACGTCGGGCGCCACCGTACCCCTCGGACGGGTCCATCTCCCATCACCTTTGGGACGAGCGATGACTATCACATGGATCTCATCGACTTCGAGGTCACCTAGATCTCCCTACCTTACAACGCCATCCTAGGCTACCTCGCCCTGGCCAAGTTCATGGCGGTCACGCACAATGCCTACAACCTGGTCAAGATGTCGGGCGGCGCTGGCATCACCATCACGGTGCGCTGTGACGAGATCGAAGCCATGCGCTCCCTCAGGCAAGCCTTTAAGGAGGCCTCACCGGTGCGGCGGGAGCCCGCGGGTGACGACCTTCAGCTCTCTCCTCCTCAGGTAAAAGAAGATGCCGAGTCGGTGTCCCCTCTCGATGAGGGAACCGTGTGCACCGCCGGGATCGCTAGCAGGAAGAAGCCAGCGTTCTCTCAAGAGAGGGCCAAAACTAAGAAGGTCCCCCTCGACCGGTGGTGCCGGGGGCTACAATCACCATTGGCGCCAGCCTACCTCCCGAGAGGGAGGACGCCCTCGTCATTTTCCTTACGGCCAAAGCATACATGTTCGCCTGGTCCCTGATACATTGGAAACGTATCTATAATTTTTGATGTTCCATGCTTGTTTAGTATCTACTTTTCTTTGCTTTGTCAACACTTTGAGGTATTTTTATATGTTTTCTGGGACTAACCTATTAACAAGATGCCACAGTGCTAGTTGCCTGTTTTCTTCTGTTTTTGGTTCCAGAAAAGCCAGAAAATGAATATTCTCGGAATTGGATGGGACAAAAGCCAAAGTTAATATTTCACCGAGGGGAACACGGAGCCAGAAGACGAGACGGAGAAGGGCCTCGAGGGGGCCACACCCCCTGGCTGTGCGGCTTGGCTTGGCCCATGCCTGGGGGGTGCAGCCGCTTCGGGCACCCCCTCGGTCTCCCCTTTCGCCTATAAGAAGCCTCTGATGCAGAAACCCTAAAGAATCCAACCTCCAGCCACGAAAAGTTCCACAGCACTGCCACCACCGAAGGGGAGATTCGGGGGACAGAAAGTCTCTGTTCTGACACCATGTCGGGACAGGGAAGTGCCCTCGGAGCCATCTCCATCGATCTCCACCACCTTCTCCATCGCCAGATTCCCATGATGATGAGGGAGCAGTTCTTCCTCGAGGCTAAGGGCTCTACCGGTAGCTATGTGTTCATCTCTCTATGCATGATCATATTGTGATCATGAGCTTTGGAATCAAGTAGATCTACCTTGCTACTCAAGTGCTTTAATAGATCTCTGCTCTCCCCACATGTGTGAAGTTGACAGTGTGCACACCGTGGTGGCACCTAGAGATTACAAATACTTGTTATGAGTTATATTTGGAGTTGGATGTCTCTATGAAATTGTGGTGTTTGTTGGAACCATCTAGCGCTCAAGGTGACAGTGTGGGGTTATCTAGATGGGGAAAGCAAACTTTGAGGAGTGATGTTATAGCCCTACCATGGATTAGAGTGTCCAACCGGAGAGTGGTTCAGAGTAGTATCATAAAAAGAAGGTATTTATATGAGAGTGTTCACTAGTGAAAGTATGATCCCTAGGCCTTGTTTCTAAGCATTGAAACACCGTTTACAACTAGATCTATTACATATTTGCTTGCTTCCATCTTTTTCCCTTTAGTCTTTTCCTCCCGTCAAGCTCTTTTCTGGCACCATTGTCTTATATCCATACCACTTGTATTTCACTATCTCTTCGTCGAACTAGTGCACCTATATACCTGACAAGTGTATTGGGTGTGTTGGGGACACAAGAGACTTCTTGTATCTTGATTGCAGGGTTGCTTGAGAGGGGATACCTTTGACCACTTCCTCCCTGAGTTCGATAAACCTTGGGTAATCCACTTAAGGGAAACTTGTTGTTGTTCTACAAACCTCTGCATTTGGAGTCCCAACAACTGTCTACAAGAATAGAAGTGCGTAGACATCAAGCTATTTTCTGGCAGCATTGCCGGGGAGGTAAGGTAAAAGGTACTCACATCCTATGGCTACTAAGCTATCTTCTAGTACTGTAGCCGGTGTGTGAGTGCTCGAAGTTATTTCCTTTAGATTCTACAATTATATCTTTTTGTTTCTTGTTTTTATTTTCACTAGTTAGGCTTAATGGAAAACAACAACAAAATTAGAGAGCTTTATAGTATTTATCTTGAGTTAGGACATGAAGTGTTTGAAGAGAAAATTAAAAAACCTATGGAACTTTATTTACATGCTAATAGCAATGTTGTTACTATGAATTCTTTGGACACCATTATTGCTAATGCTATGGAAAATTCTAAGCTTGGGGAAGCTAGTTTTTACGAAAATGGTCTTTTTAGTTCCCTGGGTTTGGAAGATAGCTATTCTATTGCTTATGATGATACCAAACCTCCAATATATGATGATTACAATGATGAATATGGTATTTTCAGTCCACCTACTATTGAGGAGGAAATTAATTATGACTACAATATGCCTCCTATATTTGATGATTATGGTGATGAGAATAATAATGATAGCTATTTTGTTGAATTTGCTCCCACTATAATTAATAAGAATGACTATGCTTATGTGGAGAGTAATAGTTATTATATGCATATGGCTCATGATAAGAATGTTTTATGCGATAGTTATATTGTTAATTTTATTCATGTTGCTACTGAAAGTTATTATGAAATAGGGAAACATGGTTTTATGCATCTCAATAATATTAAGTTTACCCTCTTTATGTTGAAAGTCTTGAAGTTGCACTTGTTTTGCTTTCCTATGCTTGTTGCTTTGTGCTTTCATGACTTGTTTCTTTACAAAATTCCTATGCATAGGAAGTGGGTTAGACTTAAATGTGTTTTGAATTTGCTTCTTGATGCTGTCTTTTACTTCAATTCATATTTCTTATGTAAGCATCTTCTCAAACTATCAAGCCTAACTTAAAGGCGTTAAAAAAAGTACCTATTGGGAGATAACCCAAAAGTTTTAGTTGAGTATTGGAAGTTATTACCTCTGTAATAACCTCTCCTTATCCTTTTTTATTTGATTTTTGTGCCAAGAATAACCTCTAATGAGAGGGAAGTAAGATTTGGGGAAGTGCTGTCCCAAAACAGATTTTTGTGCTTCACTATAAAAATTCGTGAAAAATCTCTGTATGTCGGATTGATCTGTATTTTTTTGTGTTTCTGCCCCAGGTTGTTATCCAACTTTTGTTAGTTCAACACTTTTCGATTTGAGCAACAGAAGGTCTTCGGAAAATCGGCTTTTACCTGCTGGTCAGTTTTGATAGATTTCTACTATTATTTGCATTTGCCTCTTAACCTCTTTCTCTTTGAGTTCTATTTGATCATTTGAACTTTTTAAAGGAAGTGCTTCAGTAGCTTATGTTTTAATGGAAGTTTTACTTGTGTTGAAACTGAACCAAAAGACTTATTATCTTGAATACACTAATGTTGCTAATGAAGATTGTGTGAAGTTTTGTATGAAGGAAATTTTCAAGTGTAGGGAAGAACAATGTGATGAGATGAAGTATGGACAAAAGCTCAAGCTTGGGGATGCCACCCCGTGTCACCCCAAGTAATATTCAAGAGGTACAAGCGTCAAAGCTTGGGGATTCCCAAGGCATCCCCTTCTTCATCAATAAAAATCTCAGGTCTTTCTAGACACTTCGTTTTTATTGTTTCATGCATTCTTGTGTTGTTCTTGGAGCGTCTTAGTTTTTGTTTTTAGTTTTCTTTTGCTTGGTTTGCTGCAATAAGTTGGTTGGATCCCATCACTTCTTTTGGAGAGATACACACTTTGCTTTCATTGTTTAGAACACTCTAGTTTTCATTCTTATTGTTTTGTGAGTGTTCTCTTTTGCTAGCACTGGGTTTAGCCTTAGTTTTCTTGTGCTTTCAGCTTATAACTTTTTAGTTCTTCTTTGTGGATTTGTGAGACAAGCTCACTGATCTTTACTGATTATTATCTTTGTGAGTTGTTTCAAATAAGTCGATTGGTGTTGGAATAGAGTAGAAAGCTTCATGCTTTAGTGGTACAAAAGGGATCTTGTTTTGACTGTGGCTTACACTTTATCATGTCATGCTAGATGTTGCTTTGACCTTATGCTTAGTGATTTTTGCTGTAGCATGACATGTTATAAACAATTGAGATTGCTTAATGTGCCTTGAAAGAATCAGGCGTTGTTTTAGCATATTAAAAGCACAATATTGTGGTATTCTCCTTTAAATGCTTTATTTGGATTGACCATGCACATGCTCACACCATGTTAAGACTATACCAAGTCACCATAGCCTCTATGATCATTTAGTTTTCGACTTGTAATATCACTTTATGCTTTAATTAATGATGTTTTGTCGCTTTGCATGATTATGGCCATTATTGCTCTCTTAGTTGGTCGCTCCCAGTCTTTTGCTAGCCTCCATACCAAGTATGACTTCCACTCATGCATCCAACTCCAAATAAAACCAAGTTATTCCAAAGAGTCCACCATACCTACCTATTAGCATTTGCTATTCCAAGTATATTCATGTTTTTATCTACCTTCTAAATTAAAATTGTTATGTGAAAATTAGTGATTAAAGCTCTCACGAACTTCATGACACACTTTACTTTTCTTGCCCCTAATAAACTTGAACTATTGTGTCATCTGTGTTGTATATGCTTGTGTTTATACGTTGGGATTAGCAGAACCATGTTGTCATGGGTAACGCTTTCAACATTGCACTTGTACATTGTACCCAGTTGATATCATGATCTTTTGTTTATGGATGTCGTCGGTGTGAAATGAAAGGGGAGCTTGTAAGTCCATGGAGTTATGTATGTATGTTAGAGAAACGCCTGGGCTGCTAGCCTAAGCCATGCCTAATCATGGTGGAAACTTGCAGCATCACCATAGTGAGCAATCTATGAAGCATTCTTCTTATAAAAAAGTGATAAAGATTGAGAAAAAAAGATGAGAAAAGAGGAAAGAGAGAAAAAAGCACCATTTTCCGATGGTAAATAAGAAGATTGCTGAGATGCTCATTGCCTGCCTGCCTTGTCATTTTGATTATGGGATAGCTCATGTATCATGTTCAAGGGGTACCCCGTTGGCGGTTCTCTATGATACACATGTACTTACTATGACAAGAACTTACCGGTAACTAAACTTGAGTAGCATGAGGAGCGGCCATCGTATTCAAGGGACATGAGATTGCCAACTTATACTTTGTTAAGCATATACTCCATATTTTGTTCACATTAACCTTAATCACTTCAAGATGCTTATGGTAGGGGTAATGAGAGCTGAAAGCTAATAAGTACCATAATTTTTGGAAGCTCTTTATGAGACTTGAATCCCTGCTTCCCATTGAAGGGCCTTTCTTCCACTTTTATATTGAGTCTCCACCTTCTATCTTTATGCACCAATTAGGAGAGCATAGTTGTCATTCTTAGTTCTATGTGCATTGTCCCAAAACTTATTTATTGATTCATAATGTTGATATTGCTTGTTCTTGAACTATTTGTATCTAGTGACCCTTATGAACTTTGAAGGTGTCCTTTGCATTTATGTTTTGCTACTCCATGAGGGACAAGCTGAATGCCACTATGCTATGTTTTCTATATGTGAAACAAACAAACTTCTTTCAATGCATTGTTATTCGTGATCTTTGTTTGTACCCTTTCATGTTGCATGCATTGTTACTATGTCTTATTGTTAGAACTGAAGGAGTTACGCCCTAGAGGCAAATAATAAAGTGTATTATTTGATGTGACTCCTATATGTTCATAATACGTTTCATACTGTGTTATAACTGTATTAATACGAAACGTTAATACACGTGTGGTATGTAAACAAACCGTGTATCTAGTTACCTCTAGCGAACTAGTTCATTGGTCATGAGGATGGTCTAAGTTTCAAGATCATGGGCATTTATGCCAATTGACAATGGGGTCATGTTATTAGTTGAATAACATGATAGACAAACATCCGACCGTTATATCTTAAATGAGATCTAGTTACAAAGTTCACCATTGATGATAAAACACAGAGAACCTCGCAACCTGATCCTTTGACTGTGAGGTAATGCAAATCACCATTCCGGAAGAAGCTTTGATGGTTATCAAGAATCATCTCCTAAAAGGGTGATCAAAAAGGTGCCACTCAGGTTTTCCGAAGGGATGCGTTGAGGAGTACATATCAAGACCAGGATTTGTCTAGTCCATGTAACAGACTGATACATGTGGCCATCTCGGTGACGTTGCATTAATGAAGCTTGCAAGCATGTGACTTTGTCACGGAATGCAACGACATGAGAACGAGTTAACAAGTTCATTAGTAATGAGACCGAACTAAGGTATGGGGATACCGCAGATCAAGTCTCGAATGAATTAGGTATCATATGACAAAGGCATCATAATGCTAATGGGCCTCACCCAAAGGGAGGCCCAATAGGGCATGGTGCCTAGGGAGAGGGGGCCAGCCGGCCTAGGCTTTGTGGGCCGCCCCAATGGGGCCTACCTAGGGTCGGCGGCTGCCCCTAGGTGGCCGGCGGGTGTGGGGGTTAGTCCCACACTGCCTGGCCCTAGGGTGGTGCGCCCCTCCTCCCACTATATATAGGGGTATCCCCTCCCCCTTTGGGATTACCGCATTCCCTCTCATTCTCTCTCTCATCCATTGAGGACTTCTCCGTAATATTGGGGAGGACCTCATGGGTGAGTTCTCCACCTTCACACCACCATCGTGTGATCTGCGATCCGACATCTACTTCTTCCGCTGCTCGGCTGGATTAGAGTTCGGTTGACGTCTCCTACACCGGACGTGTGACAAACTTCGGAGGCACCACACTTGGGGTGCTGCTCGTCTTCATCAATATACGCCTTCCTGCGTAAGGCATGCCTCGGTCTTCAAAGGTATGAATACCGTATCCCTTCTCCGTTACTTATGTCTACATAGTATAGATCCTGGTATTAGTGTTCGAGTAGATAGAATTTTTTTGTTTTCTGCTACGGAACCCTTCAGTGGTATCAAAGCGGGTCTATGGGTAGACATGTCGTACGGATAGAACACATAGCGGTATGTGGGCATTGATTCTCTAGTTTCTACCCTCTTTAATGTTATTGTTCATATCGTGGCACTGTTTGATGAAGCGGCCCCCAACCAACCCCACGTGGTGATTCATGAGACTGGTCCATGAATCAAAGTGGCTTAGGGGGTGTATGTCTCTCTACAGTAGTTGATATGGCATTAACATTGGAGGGCCCTGAAAAGGGATGAAGAACGGCAATCATTGAATCCATGTTGTGGCTTCACGTTCGTAGGTGGGAAGGGGTTCTACTGCGAAAGCTCTAAAGCCGCGTAAAACTTGCAATAGATAATGTAGAAGCGTTTATCTTTATTATTGCATAGGGGCAAGTATTATAACATGGCAATGACAAAGTTTATGAAACTTTCATTGAAGCTATTGATGATGATCATAATGCTATAACCATGTCATAACACTTTACTTTTGAAGTATTACTTATTATGTTGGTATACTTATATTAGATGGTAGAATAATGAGATAATCCCTCATAGTATTCCAGTTATCGTATTCCCCTTGTGTGTGCACCACCAAGAAAGTTCTTCGGTATGAGGCACACTACGGTGAGTAGGGGTCAGACATATCTACGTTCGCATACAGTGGGTGCAAGCCATGTTGCACTACGGATACACACGAGTTAGGACTGGCAAGCCTAGCATGTGCATACATGGCCTCCGAATACAGGAGACCGAAAGGTCGAGCATGAATCACATAGTCGATGTGATCGACATTAGGGAATGTCCACCTTTGATACTGCACTGATGGCTGTGACGATCGGGGGAGGTGCAGGGGATTAGGATCATGTGATCACTGAATGAGTAGAGGGGTGTTCGTTTGAGTGGGAGTTCTTTTGTTTTAAGTTCAAAAACATAATTAAAACTTGAACTCATTATTATGAACATGGTCTAAACACTTTGCAAATCCATTGTAGATGTCTCGCCCACCCACCTTCAACCTTAGCACTTTCCTCGAGAAGGACAAGCTGAAAACTGATCGAACCAACTTCACCGCATGGTTCCGCAATCTTAGGATCCTCCTAGTCCCCTACAAGTTAATTTATGTCATCGAGGCTGAGCTTCCGGCTAAGCCTGCAGATTCCGCCTCCCAGGACGAAAAGAATGTCTGGCAGTCCAAGGTGGACGATTTCTCCCTCGTCCAGAGTGGAATGCTCTATGCCATGGAGCCGGAGCTTCAAAAGCGTTTTGAGAAGATGAATGCTTTTGAGATCATTGAGGATCTCAAGGACGTCTTTGCTCCATAGGCCCATGCAGAGAGGTATGATGCTTCCGATCTCTTCTTCTCTGCTAGAATGGAAGAGCACAGTAGTATTAGTGAGCATGTGGTCAAAATGTCTGGCTACGTTAAGCGTTTGAACACCCTGGATTGCAAAATCCTGGAGGAGCTCGCAATTGATAGGGTGCTACACTCACTTCCCCCTAGCTATAAGAGCTTTGTGATGAACTACAACATGCAAGGGATGACTAAGACCCATGCTGAGGTGTTCGCCATGCTCAAAACTGCTGAGATTGAAATCAAGAAGGAGCACACGGTGTTGATGGTAAATAAGACCACCAACTTCAAGAATCCAGGGCAAAAGGGGAAAGGCAAGGGTAAGAAGTCCAAGAGGGATGGCAAGATTGTTGCCAGTACCCCAAAGACTGCCAAACCTGGCCCTAAGCCTGGCACAACGTGCTACTACTGCAAAGGGGATGGGCACTGGAAACGCAACTGCCCCAAGTACCTTGAAGACAAGCGAGCCGACAAGATAGCCTCCAAGGACAAAGGTATATATGATATACATGTTATTAATGTATTCCTTACAAGCGCCAGGAGTAACACCTGGGTATTTGATACCAGATCTGTTGCTCACATTTTTAACTCTCAGCAGGATCTGCAGAGTAGGAGGCACCTGAGGAAGGACGAGGTGACGATGCACGTCGGCAATGGTTCGCAGGTCGAAGTGATGGCCGTCGGCACCCTGCATCTCTGTCTACCATCAGGATTACTGTTGGTTTTGAAATGCTACTATGTACCCGCATTTAGTATGAATATTGTGAGTGGGTCTTGCTTGTTGCAAGACCGTTATTCATTTAAATCAGGAACAAATGGTTGTTCAATTTATATGAATGATGTTTTCTATGTTCATGCTCCTGTGTGTGATGGTTTATTCTTACTTGATCTTGATTGTAATACACACATCCATAGTGTTGGTGCTAAACATTGTAAGCATAGTGATGATAATTCCATGTTTATGTGGCATTGCCGTCTTGGTCACATTGGCATAAAACGCATGAAGAAGCTTCATTCAGAAGGACTTCTTGGATCATTGGATTTCGAATCCCTTGATACATGTGAGCCATGCCTCATGGGCAAGATAACTAGGACACCATTCTCCGGGATAGTGGAGAGAGTTGTAGACCTACTGGGAATCATACATACGGATGTATGAGGACCAATGAGAGTCTCAACACGCAATGGTTATTGTTACTTTCTTACCTTTACTGACGACTTAAGCAGATATGGATATATCTACTTAATGAAGCACAAGTCTGAAACCTTTGAAAAGTTCAAGGAATTTCAGAAAGAAGTAGAGAATCAACTTAACAAAAGAATCAAGCATCTTCGATCGGATCAAGGAGGCGAGTATTTGAGTTATGAGTTTAACATGCACTTGAAGGACTGTGGGATTATCCCACATCTTACGCCAGCCGGAACACCACAGCATAATGGTGTGTCGGAATGCTATAACCGAACCCTATTAAATAGTGTGCGGTCCATGATGTCTTTAACTGATTTGTTTATGTCTTTTTGGGGGTACGTGTTAGAAACCGCTGCTTTTATTTTAAACCGAGCACCATCCAAATCCGTAGAGACAACCCCATATGAGATATGGCATGGCAAGAAGCCAATGTTGTCATTTCTGAAAGTTTGGGGATGTGAGGCTTACGTCAAGTAACTACAGCCTGACGAACTCGAACCCAAATTGGAAAAATGTATCTTTGTAGGATATCCAAGGGAAACCATTGGGTATATTTTATACAACCAAGCCGAAGGAAAAACGTTTGTCGCAAAAACTGGCACCTTTCTCGAGAAAGAGTTTTTTGCAAAAGGAGTGAGTGGAAGGAAAATTGAGTTAGATGAAATTGTTGACCCTTCTCTCCAAATTCCGAGTAGCGCAACGGAAGTTGTTCCAAAATCGTTCTCCAACATGGAGGAAGAGCCCATTGATGATGATCAAAACAACAACGTCGAGACTCCTGAGGTCCGCAGGTCTAAAAGAGTTTGTGCCACTCCTGATTGGTACAGTAGCCTTGTAATGTCTATCATCCTGGATGAACAGGAAGAACCTGCAAAATAAAAAGAGGCTATGGATAGTGCTGACTCCGAGAA
Organism: Avena insularis; assembly: GCA_023614405.1. Classification (NCBI taxonomy): domain Eukaryota; kingdom Viridiplantae; phylum Streptophyta; class Magnoliopsida; order Poales; family Poaceae; genus Avena; species Avena insularis. The sequence goes on along the minus strand of CM042694.1, from coordinate 240,007,962 downwards.
ATGGCTAAAAGCCATGAAATCCAAAATAGGATCCATGCATGAGAACCAAGTTTGGACCTTGGTAGATCTTCTAGAAGGCCGCAAGGCCGTGGAAAATAAATGGATTTTTAAGAAAAAGACAGATGCAAATGCTAATGTGACCATTCACAAAGCTCGACTTGTCGCAAAGGGGTTTCAACAAATTCAAGGAGTTGATTACAACGAGACTTACTCTCCCGTAGTGATGCTTAAGGCTGTCTGGATTTTAATAGCAATTGCTACACATTTCGACTATGAAATTTGGCAGATGGATGTCAAGACCGTATTCCTCAATGGTCACATTGATGAAGAGTTGTATATGATGCATCCGAAAGGTTTTGTTGATCCTAAGGATGCTGAAATATTTGCAAGCTTCAACGGTCCATTTATGGATTGAAGCAAGCATCTCAGAGCTGGAACCAACGTTTTGATCAAGTGATCAAGAGTTTTGGATTTGTCCAAAATCAACAAGAGTTCTGTGTTTACAAGAAAGCGAGTGGGAGCTCAGTTGTTTTCTTAGTGGTATATGTGGATGACATATTACTCATGGGAAACGATGTGGATCTTATGAAAAGTGTGAAAGCATATTTGAGCAACCAATTTTCCATGAAGGATCTAGGTGAAGCTGCATACATATTAGGAATCAAAATCTATAGAGATAGATCAAGGCACCTAATTGCATTAAGTCAAAGTACTTACATCGAAAAGATTTTGAAAAGGATCAAAATGGAAAACACCAAAAGGGGTTTTGTACCAATGATGAAGAATTGCAAATTGAGTATGACTCAATGTCCTGTAACGGATGCTGATAGAGAGAAGATGTCTTACACACCCTATGCCTCAGCCATAGGATCTATCATGTATGCAATGTTAAGTATGCGACCTGATGTGGCATTGGCACTTAGTTTGACGAGTCGGTACCAAAGTAATCCAGGACCAGATCACTGGACAGCTGTAAAGAATATCCTAAAGTATCTGAAAAGAACAAAGGATATGTTCCTAATCTATGGAGGAAGTGATGAAGCTCTAAACGTAACGGACTACGTGGATGCGAGCTAGAACTCAGATCATGATGACTCTAAGTCTCAAACAGGATTTGTGTTCCTAGTGAATGGTGGGGCGGTAAGCTGGAAGAGTAAGAAGCAGACGGTGGTGGCGCAATCTTCAATGGAGTCTGAATACATTGTTGCGGCCGATGCAGCAAATGAAGCAGTTTGGCTAAGGAATTTCATCATCAAACTGGGAGTTTTTCCAAATGCGCAAGACCCCGTGATGATCTATTGTGATAACACGGGAGCTATTGCAAACGCAAAGGAACCAAGGACTCATTCCATAGCCAAACACATCAAGCTCAGATTTCAGGTCATCCGACAGAACGTTGACGAAGGTGAAGTCAAGATTTACAAAGTAGATACGGAACTGAATATGGCAGATCCTTTGACTAAATCTCTCCATCAGGAAAAGCACGAACAACACCGAGATTCCATTGGTGTTAGGTTCCTGCCTATTGTAAACTAGTTTTATTTGTACTCTAGTGCAAGTGGGAGACTGAAGGAGTTATGCCCTAAAGGCAAATAATAAAGTGTATTATTTGATGTGACTCCTATATGTTCATAATACGTTTCATACTGTGTTATAACTGTGTTAATACGAAACGTTAATACACGTGTGGTATGTAAACAAACCGTGTCTCTAGTTACCTCTAGCGAACTAGTTCATTGGTCATGAGGATGGTCTAAGTTTCAAGATCATGGGCATTTATGCCAATTGACAATGGGGTCATGTTATTAGTTGAATAACATGATAGACAAACATCCGACCATTATATCTTAAATGAGATCTAGTTACAAAGTTCACAATTGATGATAAAACACAGAGAACCTCGCAACCTGATCCTCTGACTGTGAGGTAATGTAAATCACCATTCCGGAAGAAGCTTTGATGGTTATCAAGAATCATCTCGTAAAAGGGTGATAAAAAAGGTGCCACTCAGGTTTTCCAAAGGGATGTGTTGAGGAGTACATATCAAGACCAGGATTTGGCTAGTCCATGTAACGGACCGATACATGTGGCCATCTCGGTGACGTTGCATTAATGAAGCTTGCAAGCATGTGACTTTGTCACGGAATGTAATGACATGAGAACGAGTAAACAAGTTCATTGGTAACGAGACCGAACTAAGGTATGGGGATACCGAAGATCAAGTCTCGAATGAATTAGGTATCATATGACAAAGGGAATGGGAAACGACTATCTCACGGTTCGAGCGATTGTATTTGTGAAACGCATGGGGGTCACATGGCCATCTAGGTCCCTCTGTTGATCATTGATGTGAGAGTAGTCTTGATCATGTCCGGAGTATTTCCGAACCGAAGGATGTCACGCTTTAGGCTAGGGACGCTTAGGGTAGATGAGGTATCGTAGGAGAAATAGAGAAAGAGAAATCGGAATAGTTCCGGGTAACATCCGATGGAGATCGGAAGGGGTCCAGAAGGTGTTCCGGAGTGAAGGAATAATACAATATGTGTATTTGAATATTAATTAGAGAATTAATATTAAATATATATATGATTTTATTATTAAAGGCATCATAATGCTAATGGGCCTCACCCGAAGGGAGGCCCAATAGGGCATGGCGCCTGGGGAGAGGGGGCCAGCCGGCCTAGGCTTGGTGGACTGCCCCAATGGGGCCCACCTAGGGCCACCGGCTGCCCCTAGGTGGCTGGCGGGTGTGGGGTTAGTCCCACACCGCCTGGCCCTAGGGTGGTGCGCCCCCCTCCCACTATATATAGGGGTCTCCCCTCCCCCTTTGGGATTACCCCATTCCCTCTCATTCTCTCTCTCATCCATTGAGGACTTCTCCGTTAAGTACGCGACCTGATGTGGCATTGGCTCTTAGTTTGACGAGCCAGTACCAAAGTAATCCAGGACCAGATCACTGGACAGCTGTAAAGAATATCCTAAAGTATCTGAAAAGAACAAAGGATATGTTCCTAATCTATGGAGGAAGTGATGAAGCTCTAAACATAACGGATTACGTGGATGCGAGCTAGAAATCAGATCATGATGACTCTAAGTCTCAAACATGATTTGTGTTCCTAGTGAATGGTGGGGCGGTAAGCTGGAAGAGTAAGAAGCAGCCGATGGTGGCGCAATCTTCAATGGAGTCTGAATACATTATTGCGGCCGATGCAGCAAATGAAGCAGTTTGGCTAAGGAATTTCGTCATCGAACTGGGAGTTTTTCCAAATGCGCAAGACCCTGTGGCGATCTATTGTGATAACACGGGAGCTATTGCAAACGCAAAGGAACCAAGGACTCATTCCACAGCCAAACACATCAAGCTCAGATTTCAGGTAACCGACAGAACGTTGACGAAGGTGAAGTCAAGATTTGCAAAGTAGATACGGAACTGAATATGGTAGATCCTTTGACTAAATCTCTCCATCAGGAAAAGCACGAACAACACCGAGATTCCATTGGTGTTAGGTTCCTGTCTATTGTAAACTAGTTCTATTTGTACTCTAGTGCAAGTGGGAGACTGAAGGAGTTATGCCCTAGAGGCAAATAATAAAGTGTATTATTTGATGTGACTTCTATATGTTCATAATACGTTTCATACTATTTTAATATGAAACGTTAATACATGTGTGGTATGTAAACAAGCCGTGTCTCTAGTTACCTCTAGCAAACTAGTTCATTGGTCATGGGGATAGTCTAAGTTTCAAGATCATGGGCATTTATGCCAATTGACAATGGGGTCATGTTATTAGTTGAATAACATGATAGACAAACATCCGACCATTATATCTTAAATGAGATCAGGTTACAAAGTTCACCATTGATGATAAAACACAGAGAACCTCGCAACCTGAGCCTTTGACTGTGAGGTAATGCAAATCACCATTCCAGAAGAAGCTTTGATGGTTATCAAGAATCATCTCGTAAAAGGGTGATCAAAAAGGTGCCACTCAGGTTTTTTGAAGGGATGCGTTGAGGAGTACATATCAAGACCAGGATTTGTCTAGTCCATGTAACGGACAGATACATGTGGCCATCTCGGTGACATTGCATTAATGAAGCTTGCAAGCATGTGACTTTGTCACGGAATGTAACGACATGAGAACGAGTAAACAAGTTCATTGGTAACGAGACCGAACTAAGGTATGGGGATACCGAAGATCAAGTCTCGAATGAATTAGGTATCATATGACAAAGGGAATGGGAAACGACTATCTCACGGTTCGAGCGATTGTATTCGTGAAACGCACGGGGGTCACATGGCCATCCAGGTCCCTCTGTTGATCATTGATGTGAGAGTAGTCTCGATCATGTCCAGAGTGTTTCCGAACCGAAGGATGTCACGCTTTAGGCTAGGGACGCTTAGGGTAGATGAGGTATTGTAGGAGAAATAGAGAAAGAGAAACCGAAATAGTTCCGAGTAACATCCGATGGAGATCGGAAGGGGTCCAGAAGGTGTTCTGGAGTGAAGGAATAATACAATATGTGTATTTGAATATTAATTAGAGAATTAATATTAAATATATATATTATTAAAGGTATCATAATGCTAATGGGCCTCACCCGAAGGGAGGCCCAATACGGCATGGCGCCTGGGGAGAGGGGGCCAGCCGGCCTAGGCTTGGTGGGCCGCCCCAATGGGGCCCACCTAGGGCCACCGGCTGCCCCTAGGTGGCTGGCGGGTGTGGGGTTAGTCCCACACCGCCTGGCCCTAGGGTGGTGCGCCCCCCTCCCACTATATATAGGGGTCTCCCCTCCCCCTTTGGGATTACCCCATTCCCTCTCATTCTCTCTCTCATCCATTGAGGACTTCTCCGTAATATTGGGGAGGACCTCGTGGGTGAATTCTCCACCTTCACACCACCGTCGTGTGATCTGCGATCCGGCATCTACTTCTTTTGTTGCTCGGCTGGATCGGAGTCCGGTTGACGTCTCCTACACCGGACGTGTGACGAACTTCGGAGGCACCACACTTGGGGTGCTGCTCGGCTTCATCAATATACGCCTTCCTGCATAAGGCGTGCCTCGGTCTTCAAAGGTATGAATATCGTATCCCTTCTCCATTGCTTATGTCTACATAGTATAGATCCTGGTATTAGTGTTGGAGTAGATAGAAAAATATTGTTTTCTGCTACAGAACCCTTCAAGAACTTCATCTTTCATGCTCATGTTTAGAGTACTTTGATCCCAACTTTCAATGCTTGCAAATGGTTTGATCTTGATTGTGATGGTGCATGTCACCTCAAAAATTATTCTTTTTATCACTTACCTACTCGAGGACGAGCAGGAGTTAAGCTTGTGGATGTTGATACGTTGGAAATGTATCTATAATTTTTGATGTTCCATGCTTGTTTTGTATCTACTTTGCTTTCCTTTGTCAACACTTTGAGGGATTTTTATATGTTTTCTAGGACTAACCTATTAATAAGATGCCACAATGTCAGTTGCCTGTTTTCTTCTGTTTTTGGTTCCAGAAAAGCCAGAAAATGAATATTCTCGAAATTGGACGGAACAAAAGCCAAAGTCAATATTTCACCGAGGGGAACACGGAGCCAGAAGACGAGACGGAGAAGGGCCTCGAGAGGGCCACACACCCTGGCCGCCCGGTCTGGCCTAGCCTGTGCCTGGGGGTGCAGCCGCCTCGGGAACCCCCTTGGTCTCCCCTTTCGCCTATAAGAAGCCTCTGATGCAGAAACCCTAAAGAATCCAGCCTCCAGCCACGAAAAGTTCCGTAGCACCGCCGCCACCGAAGGGGAGATTTGGGGGACAGAAAGTCTCTGTTCCGACACCCTACTGGGACGAGGAAGTGTCCTCGGAGCCATCTCCATCGGTCTCCACCACCTTCTCCATCGCCGTTGCTGATTCCCATGATGATGAGGGAGTAGTTCTTCCTCAAGGCTAAGGGCTCTACCGGTAGCTATGTGTTCATCTCTCTCTCTCTCTATGCATGATCATAATGTGATCATGAGCTTTGTAATCAAGTAGATCTACCTTGCTACTCAAGTGCTTTAATAGATCTCTGCTCTCCCCACGTGTGTGAAGTTGACAGTGTGCACACCGTGGTGGCACTTAGGCTAGAGACTACAAATACTTGTTATGAGTTATATTTGGAGTTGGATGTCTCTATGAAATTGTGGTGTTTGTTGGAACCATCTAGCGCTCAAGGTGAGAGTGTAGGGTTATCTAGATGGGGAAAGCGAACTTTGAGGAGTGCTATTATAGCCCTACCATGGATTAGAGTGTCCAATCGGAGAGTAGTTCAGAGTAGTATCATAAAGAGAAGATATTTATATGAGAGTGTTCACTAGTGAAAGTATGATCCCTAGGCCTTGTTTCTAAGCATTGAAACACCGTTTGCAACTAGATCTGTTACATATTTGCTTGCTTCCATCTTTTTCCCTTTAGTCTTTTCCTCTCGTCAAGCTCTTTTCTGGCACCGTTGTCTTATATCCATACCACTTGTATTTCACTATCTCTTCGCCGAACTAGTGCACCTATACACCTGACAAGTGTATTGGGTGTGTTGGGGACACAAGAGACTTCTTGTATCTTGATTGCAGGGTTGCTTGAGAGGGGATACCTTTGACCACTTCCTCCCTGAGTTCGATAAACCTTGGGTAATCCACTTAAGGGAAACTTGTTGTTGTTCTACAAACCTCTGCACTTGGAGGCCCAACAACTGTCTACAAGAATAGAAGTGCATAGACATCAGTCCCCATCAGACATGACAGGAGTCCCTCGAAGGTGATCGAGCACCACCTGGCAGTGTGTCCCACAACACGCCCGGTGAAGCAGAAGCCCCAGAAGCAGTCGGCTGAGAAGCAGCAGTTCATTGTCGCCGAGATGGAAAATCTCATCAAGGCCCACCTCGTCAGGGAGGTCTTGCACGCTGACTGGCATGTGAACCCCGTGGTGGTCCCCAATGCTACTGGGGGTGGGAGGTTCTGTGTCGACTTCACCGACCTCAACAAGGCATGCCCTAAGGATCATTTCCATCTGCCGCGGATAGACCACATCGTCGACTCCATGGCGGGTTATGACCTTTTGTGCTTCCTGGACGCCTTCTCAGGGTACCATCAGATCAAGATGGCCAAGGAAGACGAGGAGAAGACCGCCTTCATCACCCCATGTGGCGTGTACTGTTACACCTGCATGTCGTTCGGCCTCAAGAACGCCTGCACCACCTTCCAAAGGCTCATGCGCATCGCACTAGGTGGGCAAATGGGAAGGAACACGTGAAGGGTTCCGTAGCAGAAAACAAAAAAATCTATCTACTCGAACACTAATACCAGGATCTATACTATGTAGACATAAGTAACAGAGAAGGAATACAGTATTCATACCTTTGCAGAAACAGGCACGCCTTACGCAGGAAGGCGTATATTGATGTAGACGAGCAGCACCCCAAGTGTGGTGCCTCCGAAGTTCGTCACACGTCCGATGTAGGAGACGTCAACTGGACTCCGATCCAGCCAAGCAGCGGAAGAAGTAGATGCCGGATCGCCGATCACATGATGGTAGTGTGAAGGTGGAGAACTCAACTACAAGGTCCTCCCCAATATTATGGGGAAGTCCTCAGCAGATGAGAGAGAGAGAATGAGTGGAATGGGTGATCTCCAAGGGGGAGGGGGCCCCTTTATATAGTGGGAGGGGTGCACCACCCAGGGGCCAGGAGGGGTTGGACTAATCCCCACATCCGCCCGCCACCTTGGGGCAGCCGCCGACCCTAGGTAGGCCCCACTGGGGCAGCCCACCAGCCCTAGGCCGGCTGGCCCCCACTCCCTAGGCGCCTTGCCCACTTGGGCCTCCCTTCGGGTGAGGCCCATTAGCAATATAGTGCCTTCAAAAATAAAATAAAATATATATTTAATATTAATTCTCCAATTAACATTCAAATACACATATTATATTATCTCTTCACTCCGGAACAACTTCGGGCCCCTTTCCGATCTCCATCGGGTGTTACCGAAACTATTCCGGTTTCTCTCTCTCTATTCCTCATACGATACCTCATCTACCCTAAGCGTCCCTACCCTTAAGCGTGACATCCTTCAGTTCGGAAACACTCTGGACATGACAGAGACCACTCTCATATAAATGATCAACAGAGGGACCTAGATGGCCATGTGACCCCGTGCGTTTCACGAATACAATCGCTCGAACCGTGAGATAGTCGTTCCCCATTCCCTTTGTCATTCGATACCTAATTCATACGAGACTTGATCTTCGGTATCTCCATACCTTAGTTTGATCTCGTTACTGGTAAACTTGTTTTCTCGTTCTCATGTCGTTGCATTCCGTGACCTAGTTACATGCTTGCAAGCTTCATTAATGCAACGTCATCGAGATCGCCACATGTATCTCTCCGTTACATGGACTAGACAAATCCTGGTCTTGATATGTACTCCTCTACGCATTCCTTCGGAAAACCTGAGTGGCACCTTTTTGATCACCCTGTTACGAGATGATTCTTGATAACCATCTAAGCTTCTTCCAGAATGGTGATTTGCATTACCTCACAGTCAAAGGATCAGGTTGCGAGGTTCTCTGTGTTTTATCATCAATGGTGAACTTTGTAACTAGATCTCATTAAGATATAACGGTCGGATGTTTGTCTATCATGTTATTCAACTAATAACATGACCTCATTGTCAGTTGGCATAAATGCCCATGATCTTGAAACACAGACCATCCTCATGACCAATGAACTAGTTCACTAGAGGTAACTAGAGACACGGTTTGTTTACATACCACATGTGTATTAACGTTTCGTATTAACACAGTTATAGCACAGTATGAAACGTATTATGAACATACAGGAGATATATCAAATAATATACTTTATTATTTGCCTCTAGGGCATAACTCCTTTAGTCTCCCACTTGCACTAGAGTACACAAAAGTAGTTTACATTAGGCAGGAACCTAACACCAATGGAATCTCGGTGTTGTTCGTGCTTATCCAGTTGGAGAGCTTTAGTCAGAGAATCTGCTATATTCAGTTTTGTATCTACTTTGCAAAGCTTGAGTTCACCTTCATCAACAATCTACCAGATGACGTGAAATCTAAGCTTGATGTGTTTGGCTGTGGAATGAGTTCTTGGTTCCCTTGCATTTGCAATAGCTCCCGTGTTATCACAATAGATCATCACGGGGTCTTGCGCATTGGGAAAAACTCCTAGTTAGATGACAAAATTCCTTAGCCAAATAGCTTCATTTGCTGCATCAGCTGTAGCAATGTATTCAGACTCCATTGAAGATTGTGCCACCATTGTCTGCTTCTTGCTCTTCCAGCTTACCGCCCACCATTCACCAAGAAAACAAATCCTGTTTGAGACTTCAAGTCATCATGATCTGAATTCCAGCTCGCATCTACGTAACCTGTTATGTATAGAGCTTCATCATTTCCTCCATATATTAGGAACATATCCTTTGTTCTTCTCAGATACTTGAGGATATTTTTCACAGCTGTCCAGTGATCCGGTCCTAGATTACTCTGATATCGGCTCGTCAAACTAAGAGCCAATGCCACATCAGGTCAGGTACTAAGCATTGCATACATGATAGATCCTATTGCTGAAGCATAGGGGATGTAAGACATCTTCTCTCTATCATCGTCCATTACAGGACATTGAGTCATACTCAAGTTGCAATTCTTCATCATAGGTGTAAAACCCCTTTTGGTGTTTTCCATTTTGAACCTCTTCAAAATCTTATCTATGTAAGTACTCTGACTCAATGCTATTAGGTGCCTTGATCTATCTCTATAGATCTTGATTCCTAATATGTATGCAGCTTCACCTAGATCCTTCATGGAAATTTGGTTGCTCAAATAGATCCACATCGTTGCCCATGAGTAATATGTCATCCACGTATACCACCAGGAAAACAACTGAGCTCCCACTCGCTTTCTTGTAAACACATAACTCTTGTTGGTTTTGGATGAATCCAAAACTTTTGATCACTTGATCAAAACATTGGTTCCAGCTCCGAGATGCCTGCTTCAATCCATAAATGGACCGTTGAAGCTTGCATACCTTTCCAGCATCCTTAGGATCAACAAAACCTTTCGGTTGCATCATATACAACTCTTCATCAATGTGACCATTGAGGAATGCGGTCTTGACATCCATCTGCCAAATTTCATAGTCAAAATGTACAGCAATTGCTATTAAAATCCTGACAGCCTTAAGCATCACTACGGGAGAGTAAGTCTCGTCGTAGTCAACTCCTTGAATTTGTCGAAACCCCTTTGTGACAAGTCGAGCTTTGTGAATGGTCACATTACCATTTGCATCTGTCTTTTTCTTAAAGATCCATTTATTTTCCACGGCCTTGCGGCCCTTTGGAAGATCCACCAAGGTCCAAATTTGGTTTTCATGCATGGATCCTATTTCAGATTTCACGGCTTTTAGCCATTTCTCGGGGTCAGCACTATCCATAGCTTATTTGTAGTTTGCAGGTTCTTCTTGTTCATCTAGTATGACGGACATTACAAGGCTACTATACCAATCTGGAGTGGCACGAACCCTTGTAGACCTGCGAACCTCAAGAGTCTCGATGTCATTGTTTTGATCATTATCAATGGGCTCTTCCTCCATGTTGGAGAGCGGTTTCGGAACAGCTTCCATTGTGCTACTCAGAATACGGAGAGAAGGGTCAACAATTTCATCTAACTCAATTTTCCTTCACTCACCCCTTTTGCAAGAAACTCTTTCTCGAGAAAGGTGTCGGTTTTTGCGACAAGCGTTTTGCCTTCGGCTTGAATGTAGAAGGTATATCCAATGGTTTCCCTTGGATATCCTACAAAGATACATTTTTCCGATTTGGGTTCGACTTTGTCAGGCTGCAGTTTCTTAATATACGCCTCACATCCCCAAACTTTCAGAAAAGACAACTTCAGCTTCTGCCCATACCATATCTCATATGGGGTTGTCTCCACGGATTTGGATGGTGCTCGGTTTAAAATAAAAGTGGCGGTTTCTAACGCGTATCCCCAAAAAGACACAGACAAATCAGTTAAAGACATCATGGACCGTACACTATCCAATAGGGTTCGGTTACAGTGTTCCGACACATCATTACGCTGTGGTGTTTCGGTTGGCGTAATCTGTGGGATAATCCCACAGTCCTTCAAGTGCATGTTAAACTCATAACTCAAATACTCGCCTCCTCGATCCGATCGAAGGTGCTTGATTTTCTTGTTAAGTTGACTCTCTACCTCTTTCTGAAATTCCTTGAACTTTTCAAAGGTTTCAGACTTGTGCTTCATCAAGTAGATATATCCATATCTGCTCAAGTCATCAGTAAAGGTAACAAAGTAACGATAACCATTGTGTGTTGAGACACTCATTGGTCCACATACATCTGTATGTATGATCCCAAGTAGGTCTATAGCTCTCTCCACTATTCCAGAGAATGGTGTCCTGGTCATCTTGCCCATGAGGCATGGCTCACATGTATCAAGTGATTCAAAATCCAATGATCCAAGAAGCCCTTCTGAATGAAGCTTCTTCATGCGCTTTATGTCAATATGACCAAGACGGCAATGCCATATGTACATGGAATTATTGTCACTATGCTTACAACTTTTAGCATCAACATATGGATGTGTGTATCACAATCAAGATCAAGTAAGAATAAACCATCAAATACAGGAGCATGAACATAGAAAACATCATTCATATAAATTGAACAACCATTTGTTCCTAATTTAAACGAATAACGGTCTTGCAACAAGCAAGACCCACTCACAATATTCATACTCAGTGCGGGTACATAATAGTATTTATTCAAAACCAACAATAATCCTGACGGTAGACGGAGATGCAGGGTGCCGACGACCATCACTTCGACTCTCGAACCATTGCCGACGCGCATCGTCACCTCGTCCTTCCTCAGGCACCTCCTACTCTGTAGATCCTGCTGAGAGTTACAAATGTGAGCAACAGATCCGGTATCAAATACCCAGGTGTTACTCCTGGCGCTCATAAGCAATACATCAATAACATGTATATCATATATACCTTTGTCCAGGATGGCTATCTTGCCGGCTCGCTTGTCTTCAAGGTACTTAGGGCAGTTGTGTTTCCAGTGTCCATCCCCTTTGCAGTAGAAGCACGAAGTGCCGGGCTTAGGGCCAGGCTTCGCAGTCTTTGAGGTGCTAGGAACAGACCTACCATCCCTCTTAGACTTCTTACCCTTGCCTTTTCCCTTTTGCCCCGGTTTCTTAAAGTTGGTGGTCTTGTTGACCATTAGCACCGTGTGCTCCTTCTTGATTTCAACCTCAGCAGTTTTGAGCATGGCGAACACCTCAGCAAGGGTCTTAGTCATCCCTTGCATGTTGTAGTTCATCAAAAAACTCTTATAGCTAGGGGCAGCGAGTGCAGCACCCTATCTATGGCGAGCTCCTCCAGGATTTTGCAATCCAGGGCATTTAGGCGCTTAACGTAGCCAGACATTTTGACCACATGCTCACTAATACTGCTGTGTTCTTCCATTTTAGCAGAGAAGAAGAGCTCGGAAGCATCATACCTCTCTGCATGAGCCTGCGGAGCAAAGACAGCCTTGAGATCCTCAATGATCTCAAAAGCATTCATCTTCTCAAAACGTTTTTGAAGCTCCGGCTCGATGGCATAGAGCATTCCACTCTAGATGAGGGAGAAATCGTCCTCCTTGGACTGCCAGACATTCTTTTCGTCCTAGGAGGCGGAATCTGCAGGCTTAGCCGGAAGCTCAGCCTCGATGACATAAATTAACTTGTAGGGGACTAGGAGGATCCTAATATTGCGGAACCATGCGGTGAAGTTTGTTCCATCAGTTTTCAACTTGTCCTTCTTGAGGAAAGTGCTTAAGTTGAAGGTGGGTGGGCGAGACATCTACAAAGGATTTGCAAAGTGTTTAGACTATGTTCATAATAATGAGTTCAAATTTTAATAAAGGAACTCCCACTTAAGCGAACATCCCTCTACTCGTTTAGTGATCACATGGTCCCTATTCCCTTCACCTCCCCCGATCATCACGGCCATCAGTGCAGTATCAAAGGTGGACATTCCCTAATGTCGATCACATCACCTATGTGATTCATGCTCTACCTTTCAATCTCTTGTATTATGAGGCCATGTCTGTACATGCTAGGCTCGCCAGTTCTAACTTGTGTGTATTCGCAGTGCAACATGGCTTGCACCCACTGTATGTGAACGTAGATATGGCTGACCCCCGATCATCACGGCCGGCCTCATACCGAAGAACTTTCTTGGTGGTGCACACACAAGGGGAATACGATAACTAGAATACTACGAGGGATTATCTTATTATGCTACCGTCTAGTAAGTATACTAGCACAATAAGTAATGCTTCAAAAGTAAAGTGTTATAACATGGCTATAGCTTTATGATCATCATCAACAGCTTCAAAGTTTCGCAAACTTGTTTGTTGCCATGATATAATACTTGCCCCTATGCAATAATGAAGATAGACGCTTCTATATTAACTATTGCATGTTTTATGCGGCTTTAGGGCTTTCGCAGTAGAACCCCTTCCCACCTACGAACGTCGAGCCACAACATGGATTCAATGATTGCCGTTCTTCTTCCCTTTTCAGAGCCCTCCATTATCAATGCCATATCAACTACTGTAGAGAGATAGACACCCCCCTAAGCCACTTTTATTTGTGGACCAGTCTCGTGAATCACCACGTGAGGTTGGTTGGGGGCCGCTTCATCAAACAGTGTCGTGATATGAACAACAATACTAAAGAGGGTAGCAACTAGACAATCAATGCCCACATATAACCATGTGTTCTATCCGTATGACATGTCTACCCATAAACCCGCTCTAATACCACTTTGAAGGGTTCCGTAGCAGAAAGCAAAAAAATTCTATCTACTCGAACACTAATACCAGGATCTATACTATGTAGACATAAGTAACAGAGAAGGAATACACTATTCATACCTTTGCAGAAAGAGGCACGCCTTACGCAGGAAGGCGTATATTGATGAAGACGAGCAGCACCCCAAGTGTGGTGCCTCCGAAGTTCGTCACACATTCGGTGTAGGAGACGTCAACCGGACTCCGATCCAGCCGAGCAGCAGAAGAAGTAGATGCCGGATCGCCGATCACACGATGGTAGTGTGAAGGTGGAGAACTCAACTACGAGGTCCTCCCCAATATTACGGGGAAGTCCTCAGCAGATGAGAGAGAGAGAATGAGAGGAATGGGTGATCTCCAAGGGGGAGGGGGACCCCTTTATATAGTGGGAGGGGGGTGCACCACCCAGGGGCTAGGCGGAGTGGGACTAATCCCCACACCCACCGGCCACCTTGGGCAGCCGCCCCAGCCCTAGGCCGGTTGGCCCCCACTCCCTAGGCGCCTTGCCCACTTGGGCCTCCCTTCGGGTGAGGCCCATTAGCAATATAGTGCCTTCAAAAATAAAATAAAAAATATATTTAATATTAATTCTCCAATTAACATTCAAATACACATATTATATTATCTCTTCACTCCGGAACAACTTCCGGACCCCTTTCCGATCTCCATCGGGTGTTACCGAAACTATTCCGGTTTCTCTCTCTCTATTCCTCATACGATACCTCATCTACCCTAAGCGTCCCTACCCTTAAGCGTGACATCCTTCGGTTCGGAAACACTCCAGACATGACAGAGACCACTCTCATATCAATGATCAACAGAGGGACCTGGATGGCCATGTGACCCCCGTGCGTTTCATGAATACAATCGCTCGAACCGTGAGATAGTCGTTCCCCATTCCCTTTGTCATTCGATACCTAATTCATTCGAGACTTGATCTTCGGTATCTCCATACCTTAGTTCGATCTCGTTACTGATGAACTTGTTTTCTCGCTCTCATGTCGTTGCATTTCGTGACCTAGTCACATGCTTGCAAGCTTCATTAATGCGATGTCACCGAGATGGCCACATGTATCTGTCCGTTACATGGACTAGACAAATCCTGGTCTTGATATGTACTCTCGCATTCCTTCTAAAACCTGAGTGGCACCTTTTTGATCACCCTGTTACGAGATGATTCTTGATAACCATCTAAGCTTCTTCCAGAATGGTGATTTGCATTACCTCACAGTCAAAGGATCAGGTTGCGAGGTTCTCTGTGTTTTATCATCAATGGTGAACTTTGTAACTAGATCTCATTAAGATATAACGATCGGATGTTTGTCTATCATGTTATTGAACTAATAACATGACCTCATTGTCAGTTGGCATAAATTCCCATGATCTTGAAACACAGACCATCCTCATGACCAATGAACTAGTTCACTAGAGGTAACTAGAGACACGGTTTGTTTACATACCACACGTGTATTAATGTTTCGTATTAACACAGTTATAGCATAGTATGAAACATATTATGAACATACAGGAGATATATCAAATAATATACTTTATTATTTGCCTCTAGGGCATAACTCCTTCAACACGGAGGCATACGTCGATGACATTGTCGTCAAGACCCACCATAGGGACACCTTGGTGGGGGACTTGACGGAAACCTTTGCCAACTTGTGTTGGGTGAACATCAAGCTTAACCCTGCCAAGTATGTGTTTGGAGTCCCGTCGGGCAAGCTCCTCGATTTCTTGGTGTCACACCGGGGAATCAAGGCTAACCCCGACAAGGTCCGGGCCATCGAGGAAATGCGTCCTCCAACGCGGCTCAAGGAGATGTAGCGTTTGGCTAGATGTGTGGCGGCTCTAGGAAGATTCATCTCCAAGCTTGGCGAGAAGGCCTTGCCTTTCTTCAAGATCATGAAGCGTACTAGCAAGTTCTAGTGGACTCCCGAGGCTGATGAGGCATTCGAGGCCCTCAAGAGGTATCTCACGAGCCCACCAATCATTGTGGCCCCCAAGGAGCGCGAGCCACTACTGCTGTACCTGGCTGCCATGCCCCAAATGGCGAGCATTGTCCTAGTCACCGAGCGTGAAGAGGTGGTAGAAAGAAAGTGGAAGCCATGAGCTACAGACCCTCCAGAGGGACCGGGGGATACCTCCGAGGGCGACGGCACCCCGAAGGAAGCCGATGGCGTGGACGTCGACCAAACCATGGCCAAAACCATGGAGCTTGTGCAACGGCCGGTCTACTTTGTCAGCATGATGCTCAGAGATGGAAGGGAAAGGTATCCCATGCAGCAGAATTCCTCTACGTGCTCCTGGTGGCTTCGCGTAAGCTATGCCACTACTTCTAGGGTCACACCATCAGGGTGGTCACCAAGTTCCCTCTAGAGGCAATCCTATGCAACCCCAATGCCATGGGCAGAGTGGCTAAGTGGTCCATCGAATTACAGCCCTTTAAGTTGACATTTGACACCACGCCCACCGTCCGTGCGAGGGCCCTGGCAGAGTTCGTGGCGGAATGGACCGACCTTGGGGAGAGCGGGCCACCGGAAGAAATAACCCAGCTTCCCAGGAAGCTAGCCCTAGGGTATTGGACTGTGAACTTTGATAGGGCATTCAACGGGGATGGCGCTGGGGCGGCCGCCGTGCTCATGTCCCCCTCGGGCGACAAGCTCTCCTATGTTGTGCAACTACACTTCAAGGATGGAGACAAGCACTCCAACAACATCGCCGAGCATGAGGGCTTAATTGCTAACCTCAAGGCAGCCATCGCCCACGGCATCAAGCGCGTCATGACCCAGGGGATTTCCTGCTCCTGGTTAACTGCTCCAATAAAATCTATTTCCCAAAGTACGAGCACATGGTGGCGTACGTGGAGGAAGTGCAAAGGCTGGAAAAGTACTTCCTAGGCTTGGACCTGCTTCACATCCCTCGCAAAGACAACTATGAGGCGGATGAAATTGCTAAATGCGCGTCAAGGCGGGAGCCACAGCAGCCAGGGGTCTTCGAGGAAAGGTTATTCAAATCCTCAGCCACCCCCCACCCCCTCGGGAAGGAGATCGCCCAACCAGAGGAGCTCCCGCCCCACCCTCCACAGGTGCACTCGACTGCGGCATGCCTTCGGGAGGCAGGCTCGTCCTGGTGGCCACAGCTCAGGGGTAGAGCTGGATCACTGAACTCAAAGGCTACCTCCAGGACAGAACCCTCCCGGACGGCGAGGATGCTGCGGAAATCCTGGTGTGCCGAGCAAAGAAGTACTGCATGGTGGACGGGGACCTCTACTGCCGTCGCCCCAACGGGTTCACCCTCCAGTGCATCTCCAGCGACAAAGGGTGTGAGCTGCTAACCGACATCCACGCAGGAGAGTGCGGCCCCCACGCCTCGGTGCGCGCCCTAGTTAGGAAGGCCTTCTGTAGCGGCTTCTACTGGCCCACCACGCTCGCTGATGCCAGCGAGATAGTGCAGTCATGTGAAGCATGCCAGTTCCACGCCAAACAAATACACCAGCCGACGCAGCAAATGCAGACCATCCTGCTCTCATGGTTGTTTGCGTGTGGGGGCTAGACATCTTGGGGCCTTTCCCGCAGGCACCTGGGGGCTACCAGTACCTCTACGTCACCATCGACAATCCACCAAATGGGCCGAGGTGGAACCAGTCAGAACCATCCTGGTGCGGTCAGTGGTGAAGTTCATCCAAGGCCTGGTGTGCCGCTTCGGGGTGCCCAACCGCATCATCACTGACAACGGCAGCCAGTTCACCAGCGGGATGTTCTAGGCTTACTGCGAGGATATCGACACCAAGATCTTCTACGCATCAGTCACCCATCCCCGTAGCAACGGGCAAGTAGAGTGAGCAAACACAGAGGTATTGAGGGGCCTCAAGACCAAGAGTTTTCGTCGCAATCTCAAGGAGTGCGTGTGAGGATGGCTAGACACCCTTCCGGGGGTGCTATGGTCCATCCAAACCACCGCAACCAAACCGACGGGTGAGACCCCTTTCTTCCTTGTATATGGTGCTGAAGCTATCATCCCTGCAAATATCAAGCAAGGATCCCCCGGGTGCTCGCCTTCAACAAAATAGCACAGGAGGAGCTACACCATGACAGGATCAACCTTCTCGAGGAGGCTCGCCACAAGGCCAGCATGCGAGTGGCCAGATACCAGCAGGCGCTATGTTGATACCACTGTCGCAACATACGCGCTTGTACCCTGGAAGTGGGGGACCTGGTTCTTCGCCGCATCCTCTCCCGCAAATGCCTTCACAAGCTATCTCCAATGTGGGAGGGCCTTTTCAGAGTTGCCCATGTTGCAAGACTAGCTACAGCATGGCTGGAAACGGAGGAGGGCATCCCAATCCCCAACCCCTAGAACATCTAGCACCTCCACAAGTTCTACCCGTGAGCCGGTCTCACGATGACAACGGTGACAAGCATCCAGCCCCTCGGGTGATGTTAAGACTTCTCGAGCAATAGCTCATCTTCAACTCTGTTTTGCTTACTGTTTCCCCATTTGCATCTTCGTTTCTCATTTTGTGGTGCTTGCCCTTTTTTCACGCCGCGTGAGCAGGGGCTGGTCACGGTGCCTACCGACGTTGTCACCCTCGGTCAGCACGGGAGCCTAGAGTGCTGAGCTCTAAACTTACGGACTAGCTCCAGCAATAAGTCACCTCAACCATGGTTCCCGTTGCTTGATGATCCTCACACGATGTGCAAAAGGAAAGTATACACCATGCGGAACCTACGGTTACCTCTCCGAGGAACTATACAGGGGAAGTACGTGCCCTACGGTCGTCTCCTCGAGGGACTTATGGGGCGAGATTGAACGTACAGAGCCTACGGCCTCCTCCTCGAGGGACCTACGGGACAGTGACAAGCCCCGCGACCTCCTTGGAAGGGGGCTAGCGGGGCGACCCTTGAGACTACCCCTCAAGCGGCATGCGAAACCTACGGTTACCTCTTCGAGAGACTATACAGGAAAGTACACGTCCTACGGTTGCCTCCTCGTGGGACTTACGGGGCAGAACTGAATGTACAGAGCCTACGGCCTCCTCCTCGAGGAACCTATGGGACAGGGACAAGCCCCGCGAACTCCTCGAGGAGGGGCTAGCGGGGCGACCCTTAAGACTACCCCTCGAGCGATCCACGAACCAACGGTCACCATCACATGAGACAGGCGGGACGACCCTCGTGAGGGCCCTCGTGGAAGAACCTCAAACCATGCCCTGGGGGCTAGAAAGGTAACAATGGGCGGTTAAGTCCCCCGAACCTAGGAAGGGTACCCTTACAAGTCCTAGCAAAGAAATGAAAAGGTCCTGACTCGCTCCCCGAGCATTAAATAAATAAGAACTAAACCTCCCCAACGACGCCCTCGGTGCTCGCCTGGCGAGGATCTCCTTCCTCTTCTGGCATGGCAGAGTCACCTGAGTCGCTAGCATTGGCCTCCTCTTCACCATCCACCACGCGTGGAAACATCTTAACCAGCAGGCTGATGAGCAGAGCAACCCTCGCCTCGAGCGCTTGCACCACGGCCGATTGACGCACGAACATGGAGTAGTCGAGGTCAGGCCACAGCTGCAGGAGATTGGTGAAGAGGGACTTCCCCACAGCAGTCAGCATCGCCTCGCACTCCGAGGAGATAAAGCCATCCAAGGCCTGCACCGCTAGGCTCAGGGAACTTAGAACCCTACGCGCAAGCTCTAGAAGCGCCTCAACCTCGTGGCCGACTTGGAGCTCTGGCGCGGTAAAGTCTTTGGCCCCCAAGAGCGGGAGGACCGCAGCACCCTGCCCAGCAAGGGCATGGAAGGATGGTCAAAGGGTATCCGATGCCTCGCGAGCGGACCGCTCGCGCCCCTCCTCGGCATGTGCGATAGTGGCAATGGACTCTTTTAGGGCCCTGGTCTTGCCCCGGAGCTCCTCGGCCTCCTGAAGCGAGCCCCTCAGAAGTTCCTTCTCCTCGGCAAGGGCGTCCCGGAGCTTGGAGCCCTCCTCTTGCTCCCGGGTGAGGGCCCCCTAGGCTTCCGATAGCTTGGCATCGGTCTCCAGCGACCAAGCCTCGAGCTCCTTCCGGGTACTAAGCCACCACCGCCTCCCAAGTGGAGACATCCTTCTCTCGGGCCAATAAGGCATCCCCGATTCGAGAGGCCTGGTCTTCAGCGTCAGTGAGGATCTTCGCCGCCTGGGCCAACGCGTCCCACAGTACGCCCTCCACGTCCACGTGAGCATGCTCCCTCTCAGAGTTCATCATTCTCCGAGCCTTTGTGAGCTGCCCCCATTCCTGGGTTAGCCGACGGTCCTCGCAAACCGCGTCTACCAGGAACTAGTCCAGCTCGACACAGAGGCTGAAAACAAGCTTCCCTAGGAGCTCAGTGCGGGGGAATACCCTGGCTTAGCCACGATCAGGGCACAATACCCGCTGGGTGGTGCGCCGAGAGGAGCCTCATCCGGAGCAACTGGCGAGCACGGAGGGGTCGTGGGGGACGACCCAGGGGATTCCCAACCTGCAACGGCCTCACCCTCCAGCGGGTTCTTGCCCTGCACCCGCATCGGTTGGCCCCATGGCGCCCGTTTCCTGGTCCGCGGCTGGAGAGATGACCTCCAGTGGCGGGCGTACAACCGGTCGGATCTTCCGGGAGGTGGTCCCCTTCACTCGGGGCTACTTCCCCGGGCGGTCATCTACGAGTGAGCTAAGGTCAAATGGCACGAGAAGGAGTAGCAGGCTATCGATCGATACCTGTTGTCACCCCCGGTCGAGGATTGCATGCCCCAGTGGCCCTGTTTCATGCCGAGGGGAAGAAAGCCTCCCACGGTATGGAGCTCGTCGCCTCCCGGCACGGCCCCTCCAGAGAAGGGCTCCCCATGCGGTTCTTCACCTGACGATACGCCCCCGAGGGTTGGCCCAGAAGAAGGGACCCCCGCACCGGTGGTCTTGCTCGTTGCGGGCCTGGGGGATCCCTCGGATGAGGTGGCGGCTGAGAAAGCCGCGTCCAAAGGATCTGAACACCCACTCGTGCTTCGTAGGGGGGCGATTCCCCACTCGTCGAACCGGGGCAGGGAGGCCCGAATCTCCGCCCCATGGGGATCAAGGTAAATAGGGTTGACCCTCCTAGGGAAGCTCGGAGGCGGCAGTGGTGTGAATGAGCTCGTGGATAAAGCCTGCCATGACGGAATCGTCAGTGACGCGGTCCCCCACGGAGAAATTCCACAGGTCCTTGTTGTGCTTCTGAAGTGGAGCGATGCTAAGGCGAATGAACCCCATGGCGACAACGGGTCCCATCAAACCTGAGGAGTTGAGCTTCTCGACATGGGCGGTAAGAGCGTCCATCTTGGTCCCCTGCAAGGTTGCCGCTGACCATCGGTTGTTGACTTTCTCGGCCAGCACGGGGGGAGCAAGGCGGGAACTATCCTCCACCACGTCCATCAGGACCCATCGCTTCCAGAAGTCATCCACGTGCTTCGTCTAGCCCATTGAGAGGCTGAATGGCCCCTCCTTCATGAAGGAGGCGCAGCCAGCGGCACGCTTGGGGGAGTTGAGGCGGAGAGAGTACATGTGGTGCAGCAGCACCACGGAAGGCTTCACCCCCACAAACATCTCACATCAGAAGGCGAAGATAGCCAAGGTGGTGATAGAGTTGGGATGTAAGTGGAGGGCGCAGATCTGGTAGTGCTCTAGAACTGCCATGAAGAAGGGGAGAATGGCGTGACCAACCCCGCGATGATGGTGTGGTAGAATAAGGGGTGCACCGGGCAAGGGAGAGCCACCGGATCCACCGACCTAGGCCACACCCGGGTCCTCCCCACTCGTTCCGGTCAGTGGCCAGCTGCGGGTGGCACCGGTCAAGACCGGAATCTGTCTTGATAGTGGAAGGCAACAACACCTCTCCCGATTCCTCCTCCCCTTCCTCCTCTTCTTCGCGAGGGGGGCTTGGCAGAGGGCACTTCCCCTTTGTCGTGGCCAGAGATTCGCGGCGAGACATATTGCGCGGCGTGTAGGGATGGTTTGCTGGAAATGGAGCAAGTGGAGAAGAACAGATCTCTGTGCAACTGAGGCACCCTCCTTTTTATGGGCTAGGGAGGTATCAACTCGGAAGCACGTCTCTCAAGAAGGCACGTAAAGGGCCTAGGACGGCCCGCGCCTAAGGGGGTGATAGACGCTATGGTGGCCGTCCAGACCCACTGCGACCTGGACGTAGCATTGGGCCTGAACAGCTAGGGGCTACTTTCGGATAGCTCGTACAGGGGGTACCTTGATTCGTCTATGTGTGGCTGCCTCAATGGACCCGAGAGGGCTTCGCGAGGAAGGGTTTTTTCCCTCGCGAGGTGGGCTAGGCCACCTCTTCTAGAGATCTCTAGAGGAGGATCCCGCGAGGTTTACGTGGCTTCCTCCCGAGGGAAATGACAAGTGCGACTAACGCATTGGATGCTCCGGCCCCCGCGACCCTTGGGGCCGGGACTTGGTCAAAAGTGGAGCCGACAAGGCCCTGACCGGCTGACTGGCGGCTTTAGAGTAGGCAGGACTGCCTTTGGCCATTTTGGTGCAAGGAGAGACGCGCGCCCCGATGGACGAGGACAATGAGCGCGCAAAGGAGGACGCTTTACCAACGGGCAGAGGAGCGTCCAGCGCCCAATACCTAGTCCACGTGAAAGTAGTCTCCTAGACCGGGATCACAAGGGATGGCACTATGGTGACCCTCCATGTCTATGGACCAGGGGAGAGGGCCGACTCCTCCCTATATAAGGGGCCCTTCTCCTACCTTGTAAGGGATGGATCCGATAGATCTAAAACCCTAAACTTTCATCCACCATTGTAACCTCGCGAGGAAAGCGAGCAATACAACCAAGCAGGAGTAGGGGCTTTACCTCCTCACGAGAGTCTCGGACCTAGGTAAAAAACCTCTGTGAACTCTCTGTCATGCACCCACTCCGTCGTCGTAGCCGTCGCCGGACTCCTTCGGACTCGTGTGTTTAGCCCCCTCGCGAACCAAGGGATCTTTGGACCCTAGTTCCTTTGCGGGACAAATCTCCGACAGTGGGCGGGCATGGAGCCGCTTTTGTTGGGTTGCTGCTTGATGAGAGGGGGTCACCGAATACATGAGTCTAGTGTTCATATTTCCCACAGACGGTTCCAATTGACGTTTGAGCATCGGGATTACTGCTTGCGTCCGAGCATAGGCTCAAAGTCCTTTTTACTATTCCCGAAAGGTGAAATCAAAGATTTCTTCGAATGCGTGTATTTCTTTGACTGCCTTGTTTGGCTGTTGGAATTGCTGAGGTTGTCACTTTGCTAAAGTGATGTTGGCATCTTTATCGCGTGCTCCCGATGGGAGTAACCTTTGAGGATACACTCGAGTAGGCTCAAGGTTATTCTTTCTCATTGTAGATATTCTTCCGTCGACTCCTGCTGGAGGATTTCTATTTTTTCTATCGGGTGCGCGTCCAGCGCTCCTGATGGGAGTAGCCCCCGAGGCTACAGTCGAATATTTTTATTCGATTGTAGGCTCAAGTCTTCAGTTATCCGAGGAAATTTTCAACTCAGGTCTTCTTTTTCTAGAATCATCATGACTTTTTTATCTGGTGCGCGGCCAGCGCTCCCGATAGCAGTAGCCCCGAGGCTACAGTCAAATATTTATATTCGAATGTAGGCTCAAGTCTTTCATATGAGGAATTTACTTCTACTCAGGTCTTGTAGTTACTTTCTCGACTCCTTTGTTCAATGCGTCCGAAGTTTTTTTATTACTTTTCATGACGTCATTGCTGACGAGGATGACATGCCTTAGTCACGTTCCAGTGCTCTCGATTAGAAATTTCAGTGGTGGGGCCATGACGCAGGTCAAGAGTTTTTTCTGGATTTCTCCGTGTAGATAGAATAGATATCCTGGGAAAAATACATCTAATAATATGTAAAATCAGCCAAAAAATATCTTATTGTAATTTGGAACATGATATATTTTTCCCGATAGCTATTGCGATTGTGCCCCTCGCGAGACCTTTCGTTAGCCTGATGCCCATTGGGCTGGATCAACTACTCGAGTCAAAGCATGTTTTTGACGTATTTCATGGCGGAGCCGAATTTTTTTTAAGTTTGCGCTGAGTAGCGAAGCCCCCGAGTAGCGGAGTATGATTATGTAATACTTTGTTTGACTGAGCCCTCGAGTATCGGGTGTAATAGAGTAATAAAAAGTAGACTCGATTAAGAGAACTTAGCTTTATTGATATCGGACGCGCGAAGATGATCTTCATCTGAGGACCTCTCGACTCGGGTCTTGATTTTTATCGGCTGAGCATAAGCTCAGGGATCTTCTTTATTCGAGGAGTTATTTAATAGAATAGCTCGATATAGATGAAATCCTTGCAGAAAACATAGAGAATTATGAAGTACTTGCATCTTGTACAGAATATTGCTTTTCCATTTGTCATAACATTTTGTGGTGTCATTGGACTCGACACTTTTGCACCATAACGCGATACCTTTTTGTTATCCTGACGCCCTTAGTCTCAGTACCTTGCCGACCTGTCAGTTGGACTGCAACTAGGTCGGAATTCAAGAATTCGACGCTTGGACAGAGTCAGCTATTCAGAAAATTTCGTATGAGGTGCTTGAGTGCACGAAGTCGATGACACTTAGGTTACTCGAAGAGGGTGCATCCCCGAGTGTTTTGAGTGTAATTATACCAAGAAAGAAATCAACTTAAAGTAGAAAACTTAGCTTTGTTGGTAGTCTACGAGTTTGATGTAGTCGGAGGAGCTAGAGCCGATGACACCAATGGATTGCCGCATCCAAAGATTTTATAGCGGGTTGCCGCAGCTAAAGATTTTGTCAGGTCATCGCAACCTAAGATTCAGCATATCGCTAGAACCGTATGGATCTGACTGCTTCCGATTGTCTAGTCGTTGCTTGATGAAGAGGGAGTCGCCAAATTCATGAGTCCAGCGCCCAAATTTCCCACAGATGGTGCCAATTGACAAGGCTAATCTCGGCAATACCCATGGTTATGGAATTTGGGTTTTGAGGAAAAGAGAACGTTGGGGATTTCGTCGGCTGATCAGACAAACAAGAAAGTCAAGGTCGTCTGATTGTTGGTGGACAATGAGGTTACAGATCGCTCAGGAGTTTTTTCGATACCTCTCCACGGGCTCCTCATAGCCTATATATAATAGGTTGGGTTCCGAGACCGTATACAGATAGGTTACAGACTTATGATTATAACACCAATACAATGTTGATTTCTAATCTCTTATCTATCAAAACTATGACTTATGTCGGATACAAGGTTGGGTTCATGGGTCGTGAGCCTTTATGTAGTTAGAATAACCAAACATAAACACCCGAGTAATCATACTCATGTCACTCGATGTGATCGAGAAGCACCATGAGGTCCCTCTACCTCCTATTCGTCGTCCTAGACCAGAGCAGTGCCAGGAGCCTCGTCGGAGATGCCGCCATGACGCCAAGCCCGAGGACATACGCAAGTATCTGGGCACGAGCCCTCTCGAGATCGCCTCCGTTGCAGCAAGCTGGGCTTGCCTGGTGACGTCTAGGTGAGCTCCTCTGCACCCTAGACATCCTCCCTAGCCCTCTTGCATCTTCTGCTGCAAGAACATTTTGCCGAGCAGTCTCAGTGCGCCTGCCACCGTGCGCCGTCTTTGCAGATCCTCTCCGATGCCATCGCTTCCGTGTGCGGGTGAGCGATCTAGGACCTGCGCCAAGTTTCCCTTCTTCATTTGGAACCAACCCCAGGCCCATATCCTCACCGGAGCATTGACACTGTCATCGTCTTTCCACCGCCAGTAGCTCACTACGCCGCCAACATTTTTTCTCTGTTGTTTGCACTACTGCGCCCTACAAGGAATACTTCTGGCCGTAGTTTTTGCTCCCCAATGTTCTACTACATGCCATCTTTCCAACGAGCCGCCCCACGCTCGTTTTCGTGAAGAAATGCGTCCGGAATCATGCTCGAAACCTAGCTTCGGCGTGCAGCGAAACTGAAGGAAATTCAGTCTCGGGCACGACACTTCTTCAGTTCAGGCACCCGCCGAAGCCAACTCAAAATAAATGCGTCACCTAATCCTGACACGACATCTAGACCAGCCCAGTTGCTTGAGGCTTGATTCTTCTGGGCCACAAGTCGAGAGGTCCCGGGTTCGATCCTTTGGCGGCGGCTAGGTTGTTGTCCATAAATGTTCCAAGAAAACATTTTCCAAATAATAAAGTTTTTAGAAAATCTTATATAATGAATAATTCAAATCTTTTTATTTCCTTAACCAAATATGACATGTGGTGTATATTTTTGAATCATAAAAATGCAAGGATTAATATTATGTCATCCAAAATAATTATGGGCATTTAAATTTTTTGAATTACTTAAATGTTATTAAATGGCCTTTTCTTAATAAATTCATAACTAATGTTCCGTAATTTCAAATTCGATAAATAATATGTCTAAATCGATCAGCGCGACGAGTCCGTTCTGATTATGTATTTCATGATATCAATTGAAGCATATGACATATCGATCCTTTGGCGGCTCCTTTTATATTTTCCGTGCGCCAGCCGTCCCCACTTGTCAGTTGTTGCGGCTAGGTTGTTGCCCGTAAAAGTTCTAGAAAACATTTTCCAAATAATAAAAATTTCAGAAAATCTTTTATAATGAATAACTCATATCTTTTTATTTCCTTAACCAAATATGACATGTGATATATGTTTTTGAATCATGAAAATGCAAGGATTAATATTATGCCATCCAAAAATAATTTTTGGGCATTTAAAATTTATGAATTACTTAAATGCTATTAAATGGCCTTTTCTTAATAAATTCATAACTAATGTTTCGTAATTTCAAATTCGATAAATAATATGTCTAAATTGATCATCACGACGAGCTTGTTCTGATTATGCATTGCATGATATCAATTGAAGTATACATCATATAAATATTAAGTAAATAGCAAGGTTTATGAAAGCAAAACATGCCTAAATAATTAATTAAAGTGTTTTATTATTGTTCTCACATCTCACTCATGCCATGATATGTTATACCATGAAATTGTGCATCATTCCATCATGGCATACCTTGTTTTTTTATTGCATATGTTTGTACGATTGTGCACTTTATTTAGTATGGCTCTTTGTGTGTTTGGTTCTTATTCCGGATAGACGCCGAGCAAGAGAGTTATCAGGAGAACCAAGAGTACTATCCGGATCCGGGTTATCCTACTGTTGTGCTAACAGGAAAGCAATTCTCCATGCTTGCATTACATATAACACCTATGTCTCTATCTTTATTCTTGCATCATTGTGTCATGATTCATATTAAATTGAAATCCCAAGTACTGCATAGACTGTACTTTTAAACCCCACTGAAGCTTATATCCTCAATCCTATGAGCCATGACTACAGGAGTTGTTTGAGCCATGTGAGTCATAGAATTGCATGTGTAGAATTTGTGCGAGTTTTTAGATAACGAGGTACATAAACAACTAAATTGTGTAGTAATGGGATAACTAAAGAAAGAGGCATCAGTGGGCAATAACTGTTATTTGGTTCTTCCATGCTTACTTGTGTCCCGTAGGACCGAGTACTTTTTCATGTTCCTTGACTATCGCACTATCCGCATGTGGGACCATGAATCCCCTTAGACTAAGCTTGATTCACATCTTATTTCCTGAAGGCACAAACTAGTTTGAGGCTTTACTACTATCATATACTTATGATATGCTTTATTATTTTATTTACTATTGTGCATGGAGCATATGTACTGTTTAGGAATTGTGCCACGTTTCCGCTGTATCGATAAGCCCAGTCACACTTTTGGGTTCCCGGTCGTTTATAGTCGTTGCCATACACCCTGGGTGCGTCGTGGAGCCGGCTAACTTCGTAGCGCGTACTTAGTGGGGTGGCCCCTGAAATTATTTTTGAATCCTGTGAATGCTTTGTTGTGATGCGTCGTTGATTTTTATTTGGTTCTTCCCGGGGTTGATCGTGTGTGTTGCTATTTGTACACCCCTACAGGGTAAATCTTTCTAAAATCCGTGTCTATGGTTATGAATAACTTGGAGCACAGTTTCTCGATTATAGACAACTATAACTAAAGTACCAGTTTTAATTTGACTAAAACATGACTAGTAATTAGTACAACACTCATAGAATGGTTAATAAAATTACCAACAGATGGGATGTTCTTCCGCCTTCTCATTCGATAAGCGAGAAGGAGGACGAGCAATGTTTACTTATGTTGTTTATATAACTGTTGGTTCTAATTAACGAGCGTCCGTCTATATCTGGTTGGGTGGATAATGTAGCGTGTCTCTATAGAACTGTTTAGATATTATCTTTCGCTGCAATTGCATCATTCTAGGTTAATCCCTTTATATGCATAAATACTTGCTAACTTCCCTAGAGTCTCACACCATAAATATTGATTAGGTTGTCAGGTACTCCCTCCGTTTCAAAATATAAGCTGTTTTAGCTTTGTGAATGAAATGTACCTAGACTACTTTTAGTGTACAAGTTTATAGAGGTTCACTCCGAACCTACACACTAAAAATAGTCTAGATACATTTCGTTCACAAAGCTAAAACATCTTATATTATGAAACGTAGGGAGTACATACATATGGAGGCTACCATGTCGATGAGGACGATTCTGGAGGCAACGACCCTCTTGTGTAGATATTCCGGGGATAGAGATCTCTGAGATCTGTGGGCGGGAATGTTCTTATTTCTGTGGCATCTTATACCGACTTGACTCTTAATCCTTACTCGGATATGTGTTTCCGCTTCCGCTTGATATTTTTTGAGTATTGTATGAGGATATAATACTACAATATTATTACTACTACCTATATGATTTGGATCTTGCCGTAATAGCATTGCAATATATTTCTATTTCTTTTAGATGGAATTTCTCTGATGTACTCTTGTATATCGTTGACGAACATACTCACTTGTGTACGTTAGACTCGCAGCCAGCCGGTCATGTTTCTCGCACTCAAATCTATAACCATAAATACTGGGGTGGATGGTGGCCGGTACCGTGCCCTGCCATTGCGACCTGCTTGTGGGCGGCCTCACGGCCTTCACGGTAGTACGTCCTCCTCCGATTCAGGTTATACCGGCGTGTGATTTAGAAACGTGAGGTTCGGATATTACAAACAGCTCATGCTTTATTGGGTGAGCACACAAATAGAAAATCTTGGTCATTTATGATCGTTGTAGGATTTTCTTAACTCTCCAACGGACATTAGAAACGCCCAAGGACTTGGACTTCGAGATAAATCATTGTATCGTTGTGCTCCTTCACTTTGATTATTTCTATCCTCGCTGATTAATTTGTGCTTAGTTCACTCTAGCCTTGTTTACTTGTTTGTCTTTCTTGCTAGAGTAGTCTTGTCGTATAGGTTGTTTTACATAATTTGATAAGAGAAGATGCTTATTGATCTTATGTTTGTTTTTTAGATGCTCATTAGAACTGTTAAAGGGGGTCGTGTCTTGTCTTAATGATTTGCTAGGTGTTGTTCCTTTATATAGTGCTAGCTAGCTCCATAGCAAAATCATTGTGCTTGCAAAAAATCAATTGCGGTTGCAAGAAATCCAAATGCTTGAATCTATTGTATTATTGTGGAGAATAGGAATAATAGGAACAAAGTTGCTCGCCTAGAGAGGAACTACAATATCTAAATATCTTAAACCTCTAGGCTTCTCTTTTTGTGGGATTTTTTGGGCTTTCATGAGGATTTTTGGTGTGTCGATATGTGTCCCGCTGCTGTTCCGTGTGCATTCTTGTGTACCCAGAGTGTTTAGCTTTGTTGGCCTTGCAATGCTTCCTTTCTCACTTGGTACATTCTTGGGTGGCTCTAGCACCATTTCTTTGGTGATATTAAAAGGTGCACTTTGTTTTCTTCTTGGTGTGTCGTGTGGGATGTCCATCCATGTGCATCATTCATTCATCATCATGTTATTTTGGTTTGGTCATCATGTTATTTTGTTTCGATGCATGATATTATAAGTGGTCATCATGTTATTTTGTTTGTGGTCATCATGTTATTTTGTTTCGATGCAATATTATAAGCGTTGGTATCATGTTATTTTGTTTCCATACAATATTTGTCCATCCTTCATCATGTTATTTTGTGTGCATTCATCATGTTATTTTGTTTCGATGCAATATTATAAGCATTCGTATCATGTTATTTTGTTTCGATGACATCCTTCATCATGTTATTTTGGTTCATTGCATGATATTTGTCCATCATTCATCATGTTATTCTGTGTGCATTCATCATGTTATTTTGTTTTGATGCAATATTATAAGCGTCGGTATCATGTTATTTTGTTTCAATGCCATCCTTCATCATGTTATTTTGGTTCGTTGCATGATATTATAAGCGGTGGTCATCATGATATTTTGTTTCGGTGTGTGATATTATATGTGGCCATCATGTTATTTTGTTTCGGTGGATATTATAAGCAGTGTGGTCATCATGTTATTTTGTTTCCGCACAATATTATAAGCGTTGGTATCATGTTATTTTGTTTCAATGCACTATTTGGTCATCATGTTTTTTGTTCGTATATGTCATTGGTATCATGCTATTTTGTTCTTATCATCATGCTCTTTTGTTTTTACCTTACATGTCATCATATTTTTTGTTCTTCTTTTCTTTCGACATGTGGTATCATAGGCCGCCACCGCTTCCTCTTCCTATATATACATCATGGAGTGGTCTTCTCTTCTTCGCTTCACTTCATATGACTGGCCTCTCATCTTCAGATGCTTCTGGTGGTGGCTGCCATGGTCGTCGCATTCGTGCCCTCTATGGCTTGCCTATTCCTATGCCCGATTCTTCTCCTCGTGGTGGTGGTCGTACCTTTGTTCCTACTTCCGTTATATTTCCTGATGGTGGCCCTTCTTCAGGTCTGGTCTATCTTTTTTGCTTTTCCTTGTTGAATGGTAGCTTTTTTAACCGGTTTCATTTTTTAGCTCCCGCGGGTTTGTTTCATCCTCTACCCCTGTTCCCGCCGTCGTGCGGTTAGGCTTCGGAAGTGTCCTCTTGTATCTTCAAGCGGTTAGATTTGTTTGTTATGGCATATATGTTCTATCTGTTTATGCCATGATTTTGTTTTACATTTGTGTTATACTATCTGCTTGTTGTTGTTTGCAGGTGCTTCTCTCTCCGTGTCGTCGTCTTTTGCTAGTATGGCGACGTCTTCTGCTATGTCTGCTGGTTTGGTGACATGTTCTTTTTTTCCGCTTGTGTTGTTACCTTGATTGTTTGGCTCTTCATGTTTCTAATATTTGGAATTGAATTTAGGTATGCTTCCTGGTCGGTCTGTGGATCCTTTGTCCGTTATTCTTTTATTTCTGCGTCCAAGCCCGTTTGTTCATGCTGGTGAATATCCATCTTGGTCGGTTTCTTCTTCAACGCCTCATGGTACGAAATTTATTTATGTTTGTCTTTCTTTGTTGATTATTTCATTTGTCATGTGATATGCTTATTATTTCATGTGATCTGTTATTTTATTTTTTTATTATTTCATATGCTTCTCTTATTATTTCATGTGCTCTGTTTGTTATTTCATGCGTTCATGTCGTGTTTCTCTTTGTTTATTATTTCATTTCCTCGTGTTGTGTTTCTCTTTGTTGGTTATTTCATGTGCTCTACTTATTATTTTATGGACTCCTTCTGTTAATTCAACATGGATAGAAATACTAAAGATCCTACTTTTTCTTTGATTATTTCATGTGGTCCTATCTTAATGGGTATTTTTTTGGGTAGTTTTGTCGGTTCCTTTGATTTCTCGCGAGAGTGCTTCCCTTAATCGTATTGTTAGGAGGTTTATACTCGACTATTGTCGTGGGAGAATAAAATGTGAGTCCTTTTTTCCCTTTTGCTGCTTCTTGAATTTTTTTATTTATTCCTATTATTTTTAATATGACATCTTGTTTTTTCCTTCTCAGTGTGTCTCGGGAATCCTTTATTTTCTGATCAGAATATTGCTTTACTAAAAGGTAATCCTTGTTTGTCTTTTTCTCTCTCCCCTGTATATTATTTCTTGACATGTTATTTGTTTGCAGCTCTTTGTCATGATCGGTCCTATTATGGTGTTCCTCTTTATTATTGTAAACGGTGTGATGCTTCTTTCTGGTACTTGGAACGTTCGAAGAGCGATAGGAGGGAAAAGGGATGCATGCCTGTTTATTCTACCTATTGTTTGCGAGGGAAGGTTTCATTGCCTGGATTTACTGACTGGCCTTCTCCTCTTAAAGAGTTTCTTTGGTTTGATGGTGAAGCAGTGTCGAATCATTTTTGCGCCTCATTAGGCATTATAATTCTATGTTTTCTTTCACTTCTCTCGGTGTTGATGTTGACAAGAGTATTAACTGCATTTGTCCCGCTACTACACTAGCGGTTATGACAAAAATTATTTATTGTGTCTCGGTACACGTGCACCATGAATACTTACTGCAATAAGCTCCTTTTTTACTATGTAATCATAAAAAAACAATCGCATTACAATATAATAATAGTAAACATCCACGGTAGGGCAGCGACACGCACAACAGATATTTATTAACACATGTGCAACGAATGGCCACAACAATGGCGCGGCGTGCCGCCGCGCCGAAATCCAGCTAGTAATTCTTTACTTCAATCAACAAAGAGTTTTCTCGGTAGAGTTGCTTACTAGGAAAAGAAAGATGTCCCACTAGCCCTTAATCTCAGTCACTGATTCAAGAACGAATGTCGTAGAGAAGCTGGAGTCCGGGATCAAAACTCCACTTGAGACTGGACGACCGGAAACTTGGACACTTGGTATACATGTTGCCGGCATTCGCACATGGGCAGTATATGCCAGCTGTATTCCGCCCAATAGTAATGGTCAGAAAATCTATGTTAAAAAACAGTCCAAGCTTAGATAGTGAACTACATAAAGTACATACTGATCGACGCCTGTGGATGCATTGGTACATTTACTTCTTCAGGAGATATGTAAGCTGAATCCTCTGTAGTAAGGTACGTAGTTTCGGTGGGTTCATCCAAATAAACAGAGTTCTGGGCAAATAAATCACCATAAGCCTGCCCCTCCAATGCGCGAATCTCCTCATCAGAACCACCCATCGTTGGAACCACTGGCAACTCTGTATCCTCAGATCGTAGCACATCCACAGCCTGCACAATGGACGGCCGCTGCACCGGGTCATGGTGCGCGCACCAAAGCCCGTCACGAGCAGTCGCTCCATCTGCACCCTGTCAAACTCGTCGTCCAGCCTCCTGTCCGCCGCTTCAAAGATCACATTTCAGCGGTGCATGTCACGGACCGACGCCAGCAGCGCCGTTGAGGCTGCTTGATCCGATCGCCTCGTCGGCCGCCTGCCGCAGGCGATCTCGAGGAGCACGACACCGAAGCTGTACACGTCGGACTCGGAGCTCGGCCTGCGGCTGCTGACGAACTCGGGGTCGATGTACCCGACTGCTCTCCGCGACGACTGCGCGTTCCGCGGCTCGGCTCCGTGGTCGACGAGCCTCGCTAGCCCGAAATCGCCGAGCTTGGCATCGAGGGACGCGTCCAGCATTACGTTTGCAGGCTTGATGTCGCCGTGCACGACGCACTGGTCGCATTCCATGTGCAGGTACCGCAAGGCAGAGCCCAGCTGAAGCGCAATCTTGAACCTGCAGAGAGTGACGAGTAGAGACTGCATAGCTGAGATAAAAATCTAAGAGGAGAGTAAAATTACCATTGCCCAAGGAAGGGGAATTAAGCACTACGTACCTCTGTGGCCAAGTCAAGTGTCTGTCAGGATTGTAAAGATGGGTGTCAAGGCTGCCTGCGAGCATGAGCTCGTAGACGAGGACGAGCGCTAGTCCTCCTCGGCGACCGCACCAGCCGACGAGTCGGACGATATTCCGGTGCCTGAGCTGGCTCAGGACGGTGACATCTACCTGAAACTCCTTGAGACCCTGCACGGACAAGGCTCTGATACCACTAAAGGGTTCATAGCATGGAAAACAAAAAAATTCTACCGCAAGAACGAACAAAACCCAGATCTAATCTAGACAAAAGCCAAGATCTAATCTATTAGACATGAACAACGAGATAGATCGGTACTAACCCTCGTAGAACCGAAAGCGTTCCGATATTAGATCTCGTGGATGATGTAGTCGATCACTTGCCGATCTCAAGATCGTGTGGACGATCCTTCCGGCGCTGCATTCCGGCAGCGCTTCCGCAGACGGTCACACGTGCGGAGTCGAAGCAGACCTTCCTCTCCCCGTTCCAGCGAGCAGCAGAGGTAGTAGATCTTCTCCACGGAATCCCAGCAGCACGACGGCGTGGTGGTGGTGGTAGAGATGAGAATTCTGCAAGGCTTCGCCTATGCCTGTGCAGAAGAAAGGTGGAGGAGAGAGGCGGCTGAGATTGGTTGTTATGATAGGAGGTTCAAGAGGGGGCGCCCCCTCCATTCTATTTAAAGGAGGGAGGCGCGCCTAGGGAGGGGGAGTCCTAGTAGGACTCCCCTCCTTGGGCCGGCGGTGGGAAGGGGGGAGGAATCCTCCTCCCCCACGAATCCGTGTATTGCCCCACTTGGACTCCTTGATCCCTTTCTTGGTTTTCAAGTAAACTCCAAGCAATCCTCTAGAACCTTCCAGAACATTCCGAAACCTTCTAGAATCTCCATACAAACACTCCGGAACATTTCCCAACTTAGAAAATGATCCCCAATATATGAATCTTATTCTCCGGACCATTCCGGATCTCCTCGTGATGTCCCGGATCCATTCCGAGACTCCGAACAACATTCGGTCTCCAACGCAAATTCCATATCTACTTAAAACAACTTCGAACCTTAAGTGTGTCACCCTACGGTTCGTGAATAT
Source organism: Avena insularis (assembly GCA_023614405.1). Taxonomy (NCBI): domain Eukaryota; kingdom Viridiplantae; phylum Streptophyta; class Magnoliopsida; order Poales; family Poaceae; genus Avena; species Avena insularis. The sequence continues at coordinate 239,973,186 of CM042694.1, read as the reverse complement.
GCAGACATGATGAAGACATCTCTCCGATCAATAACCATTAGCGGGATCTAGAGTTCCATAACGGCTCCCACATACTCAACGATGACTTCGTGATCGATTGAACCATTTTACATACGAAACCAATTCCCTTTGTCACGCGATATTCTACTTATCCGAGGTTTGATCGTCGGTATCTGCATACCTAGTTCTACCTCGTTACTGATAAGTATTCTTTACTCGTTTCCATGTTATGTCATCCCTTGTGACCTAGTCACATACTTGCAAGCTATCTAGATGACATTCCACCGAGAGGGCCTAGAGCATATCTATCTGTCATATGGATGGACAAATCCCAATCTTGGTTCATGCGCTTCAACACATACTTTCAGAATACCCAATGACACCTTTATGACCACCCAGTTATGAAGCGGTGTTTGATGTCATCAAAGTACCCATCCGGTGATGGTGATTAACATGACCTCATGGTCGAAGGATTAGGTTACTATGTATTTGAAAGCTTACAGCAATACGAACTTAATGGCTTGATCTTATGCTACGCTTACTATGGGTGTGTGTCCATCACATCATTCTCCTAATGATATAACCCTGTTATTAATCACATCCAATGTCTATGATCAGGAAACCATGATCATCAATTAATCAACAAGCTAGTTCAACAAGAGGCTTACTAGGGACTCTTTTATGTTTACAAAACACACAAGTATTAGTGTTTCCTAATAATACAATTATAGCATGGGATGTAAACATTCATCATAAACACAAAGATATAATAATAACCACTTTTATTATTGCCTCTTGGGCATATCTCCAACAGTCTCCCACTTGCACTAGAGTCAATAATCTAGATTACATGGTAATATACCTAACACCCATGGCGTTCTGGTGTTGGTCATGCTTTGCTCTAGGGAGAGGTTTAGTCAACGGATTTGCTACATTCAGATCAGTGTGTACTTTGCAAATCTTTATGTCACCATCTTGGACATACTCGCGAATAGCATGGAAACGTAGCTTGATGTGCTTCAGCTTGCTATGTGACCTTGTCTCCTGTGCATTAGCTATGGCACCTGTGTTGTCACAGTAGATGGCCATCGGGTCCAACGCACTGGGAACCACGCCAAGTTCAGTAATGAACTCCTTCATCCATATGGCTTCTTGTGCAGCCTCCGAAGCAGCTATGTATTCGATTCAGTTGAAGATTTCGCCACAACGCTCTGCTTGGCACTCCTCCAGCTCACTGCAGCACCATTCAAAATAAATACGTATCCAGACTGTGACTTTGAGTCATCTGGATCAGTGTTCCAACTAGCATCAGTGTAACCATTTACAACAAGCTGTTCATCACCTCCATAAGAAAGAATCATATCCTTAGTCCTATTCAGGTACTTTAGGATATTCTTGACCGTTGTCCAGTGTTCCATTCCAGGATCACTTTGATATCTACTAGTCAAACTAACAACATGTGCTATATCCGGTCTTGTACACAGCATGGCATACATGATAGAACCTATGGCCGAGGCATAGGGAATTTTATTCATCTTTTCTCTATCTTCTGTCGTCGCCAGACTTTGAGTTTTACTCAAGGTCTTACCTGACAACATGGGCACGAACCCTATCTTGCTCTCTTCCATTCTAAACTTCTTTAGAACTTTGTCTAAGTATGTACTTTGTGAAAGCGCTATTAGGTGTCTTGATCTATCTCTATAAATCTTGATGCCTAAAATATATACCGCTTCGCCAAGATCCTTCATCGAAAAACTATTATTCGAATAGGTTTTGACGCTATTAAGAAGTTCTATATCATTCCCAATCAACAATATGTCATCTACATATAGTATTAGGAATTCTACAGAGCTCCCACTCACTTTCATGTAAATACAAGCTTCTCCATAAATTTGTATAAATCCAAAGTTTTTGATTACTTTATCAAAATGTTGATTCCAACTCCGGGATGCTTGCTTCAGCCCATAAATGGAGCGCTGAAGTTTGCATACCTTGTCAGCATCTTTAGGATCGACAAAACCCTTGGGTTGTACCATATACAACTCTTCCTCAATGTCACCATTAAGGAACGCCGTTTTGACATCCATCTGCCAAATTTCATAATCGAAATATGCAGCGATTGCTAAGATAATCCTCACAGCCTTTAGCTTCACTACTGGTGAGAAAGTCTCATCGTAGTCAACTTCTTGAATTTGTCGGAACCCTTTCGCGACAAGTCGAGCTTTATAGACGGTAACATTACCATCAGCATCTGTTTTTATTTTGAAAATCCATTTGTTCTCGACAGCCTTACGGCCATCCGGTAAGTCCACCAAAGTCCATACTTGGTTTTCGTACATGGATCCCATTTCGGATTTCATGGCTTCTAGCCATTTGTCGGAATCTGGGCTCACCATAGCTTCTTCATACGTCGCAGGGTCATCAGTGTTGTCCACTAACATGACGTTCAAGGCAGAGTCATACCACTCAGGAGTGGTACGGACCCTCGTTGACCTGCGAGGTTCAGTAGTAACTTCGTTCGAAGTTTCATGATCATTATCATTAGATTCCTCTCCAGTTGGTGCAGGCGGCACAGAAACATATTCCGGTGCTGCGCTACTCTCAACTCCGAAAGAAGGTTCAATAACCTCGTCGAGTTCTACTTTCCTTCTAGTCACTTCTTTCGAGAGAAATTTCTTCTCCAGAAAGGATCTATTCTTAGCAACGAAAACTTTGCCTTCGGATCTATGATAGAAGGTATACCCAATTGTTTCTTTAGGGTATCCTATGAAGACGCATTTCTCCGCTTTGGGTTCAAGCTTATCAGGCTGTAACTTCTTTACATATGCTTCGCAACCCCAAACTTTAAGGAACGACAACTTAGGTTTCTTTCCAAACCACAATTCGTACGGTGTCGTTTCAACGGATTTAGATGGTGCCCTATTTAAAGTGAATGCAGCTGTCTCTAATGCATAGCCCCAAAATGATAACGGTAAATCTGTAAGAGACATCATAGACCAAACCATATCTAAGAGAGTTCGATTACGATGTTCGGACACACCATTACGCTGTGGTGTTCCCGGCGGTGTCAACTGTGAAAGTATTCCACATTTCTTTAAATGCATGCCAAACTCATAACTCAGATATTCACCTCCGCGGTCAGAACGCAGAAACTTAATCTTCTTGTTACGATGATTTTCCACTTCACTTTGAAATTCCTTAAACTTCTCGAAAGTTTCGGATTTATGTTTCATAAAGTAGACATACCCATATCTACTCAAGTCATCCGTGAAAGTGAGAACATAATGATATCCACCACGCGATGCTACACTCATTGGACCGCACACATCGGTATGTATTATTTCCAATAAGTCTGTAGCTCGCTCCATTATACCAGAGAATGGAGTCTTAGTCATTTTTCCCATTAGACATGCTTCGCATCTTTCAAGTGATTCAAAATCAAGTGATTCAAGAAGTCCATCAGAATGGAGTTTCTTCATACGCTTCACTCCAATGTGACCAAGACGACAGTGCCACATGTATGTAGAATTATCATTCAATTTTATTCGTTTAGCATCTATGTTGTGAACATGTGTATCACTACTATCGAGATTCAATAAGAATAAACCATTCATCTCAGGTGCATAACCATAAAAGATATTACTCATATAAACCGAACAACCTTTATTCTCAGACTTAAAAGAGTAACCGTCTCGCAATAAACAAGATCCAGATATAATGTTCATGCTTAACGCAGGCACCAAATAACAATTATTTAAATTTAAAACTAATCCCGATGGTAGATGCAGAGGGAGCGTGCCGACGGCGATCACATCAACCTTGGAGCCATTTCCAACGCGCATCGTCACCTCGTCTCTCGCCAGTCTTCGTTTATTCCGCAGCTCCTGTTTCGAGTTACAAATATGAGCAACCGAACCAGTATCAAATACCCAGGCACTACTACGATTACTAGTAAGATACACATCTATAACATGTATATCGAATATACCTTTCTTCTTGATGTTGCCGTTCTTCAGATCCGCCAGGTATTTGGGGCAGTTATGCTTCCAGTGACCAGCACCCTTGCAGTAGAAGCACTCAGTTTCAGGTTTAGGACCAGCCTTGGGCTTCTTAGCAGGTGCGGCAGCTTTCTTGCCGTCCTTCTTGAAGTTGCCCTTGTTCTTAGGCTTGCCCCGTTTCTTGAAATTGGTGATCTTATTGACCATCAACACTTGGTGCTCCTTCATGATCTCCACTTCAGCAGTTTTCAGCATGGACGATAGTTTAGGCAACGTCTTGTTCATGCAGTGCATATTGTAGTTCATCACAAAGTTCTTGTAACTTGGTGGCAGTGATTGGAGGACACGGTGAATCCCCAATTCATTAGGAATCGGTATCCCCAACTCTCGGAGTTTGTTTGCGTGCCCAGACATGGTGAGCACGTGCTCGCTAATGGAGCTACCCTCTTCCATCTTGCATGTAAAGAACTTCTCGGAAGCTTCATAGCTTTCCATGGCCGCGCGAGTCTCAAAAATGAGTTTGAGCTCCTTAATGATCTCAAACGGGTCATGGTGCTCAAAACGTTTTTGAAGCTCCGATTCTAAACCGCATGTGATTGCACACTGAACTGTGGAGTAGTGATGTTTCCGAGTGGCATAAACATTCTTTACATCATCGGTGGCATCTTCTGCAGGTGGGTCACCTAGCGGTGCTTCGAGCACATAGGTCAACTGACCAGCCCTTCAGTCCACGGAACCAGTCCGTGAAATTGCTTCCATTGTTCTTAAGCTTTTCTTTCTCTAGGAACGCATTGAAATTGATGGAAACGTTCGCCATAATCTACAACAAATTTGCAAGTAGTTTAGACTAAGTTTATGATAAATAGTGTTCAAATTTAATTCTTAAATCAACTAGGTGAACTCCCACTCAAAACAACATCCCTCGAGTTGTTTTAGTGATTACACGAACCAAATCCACTACACCAAGTCTGATCATCACGTGAGATGATGTAGCTTCATCGGCGAACAATCTTCATGTTCATCATATCAATCATATGACTCATGCTCTACCTTTCGGTATTCCGTGTTCCGAGACCATGTCTATACATGCTAGGATCGTCAAGATTAACCTTAGTTTCCGCATGTGCAAATCTGGCTTGCACCCGTTGTATGCACACATAGAGTCTATCACACCCGATCATCACGAGATGCTTCGAAACGACGAGTCTTAGCAACGGTGCCAACTAAGGACGAACACTTTATTACTTGATACTTAGTGAGAGGGATCATCTTATAATGCTACCGTCGCGATCTAAGCAATACAAGATGCATAAAGGATTAACATCACAGGCAATTCATAATTAGTGTGATATGATATGGCCCTTTCTTCTTATGCCTTCGATCTCCATCTCCAAAGCACGGACATGATCTCCATCATCACCAAAGATTGCGTCAAGGTCCATGGCGCTTCATGGTTGTCCATCATCACTAGCAACTATTACAACTACTTGGAACAAAGCTATTACAAGATGAATAGACACAGGTCTTAACGAATTAAAGACAACCATTAGTTGCCGGTTGCCATATTACAACAAGGATCATTGCATACATCAAATATAATCACAATCACATGTAGGCCATATCACATCACAAAACCTGCAAAACAAGTTAGACGCCTCTAATTTTCTTTGCAAGTTTTACGTGGCTTGGGGCTTTCGACTAAGAACGCATCTTACCTACGAAACTGAACCACAACGTTGATACAAGTGCTATCAAGTGCAAAGTGTAGATTTGATCTATACTATGATGGGAGATACAGACACCCGCAAAGCCACTTGTGCAAAGCAAAGTTGCACGTCAAGCGTGGAGCAAGTCTCATGTACGATGACATGTAATGTTAGCCCGAGCCGCTTCATCCCACCATACCGCAAGATGCAAAGTACACACATAGCAAAAGACGGCACGAGCACCAACGCCCACAACTTCATTGTGTTCTACTCGTGCAACAGATCTATGCATAGACAAGGCTCTGATACCACTAAAGGGTTCGTAGCATGGAAAACAAAAAATTTCTACCGCAAGAACGAACAAAACCCAGATCTAATCTAGACAAAAGCCAAGATCTAATCTATTAGACATGAGCAACGAGATAGATCAGTACTAACCCTCGTAGAACCGAAAGCGTTACGAGATTAGATCTCGTGGATGATGTAGTCGATCACTTGCCGATCTCAAGATCGTGTGGACGATCCTTCCGGCGCCGTTCAGCACTTCGCAGACGGTCACACGCGTGAGTCGGCGAACCTTCCTCTCCCGTTCCGTGAAAGCAGAGGTAGTAGATCTTCTCCACGGAATCCCAAAGCAGACGACGGGCGTGGTGGTGGTGGAGATGAGAATTCTGCAAGGCTTCGCCTATGCCTGTGCAGAAGAAAGGTGGAGGAGAGAGACGGCTGAGATTGGTTGTTATGATAGGAGGTTCAAGAGGGGGCGCCCCCTCCCTTCTATTTAAAGGAGGGAGGCGCGCCTGGGGAGGGGGAGTCCTAGTAGGACTCCCCTCCTTGGGCCGGCGGTGGGAAGGAGGGAGGAATCCTCCTCCCCCACGAATCCGTGTATTGCCCCACTTGGACTCCTTGATCCCTTTCTTGGTTTTCAAGTAAACTCCAAGAAATCCTCTAGAACCTTCCAGAACATTCCGAAACCTTCTAGAATCTCCATACAAACACTCCGGAACATTTCCTAACTTAGAAAATGATCCCCAATATATGAATCTTATTCTCCGGACCATTCCGGATCTCCTTGTGATGTCCCGGATCCATTCCGAGACTCCGAACAACATTCGGTCTCCAACGCAAATTCCATATCTACTTAAAACAACTTCGAACCTTAAGTGTGTCACCCTACGGTTCGTGAATATGCAGACATGATGAAGACATCTCTCCGATCAATAACCATTAGCGGGATCTAGAGTTCCATAACGGATCCCACATACTCAACGATGACTTCGTGATCGATTGAACCATTTTACATACGAAACCAATTCCCTTTGTCACGCGATATTCTACTTATCCGAGGTTTGATCGTCGGTATCTGCATACCTAGTTCTACCTCGTTACTGATAAGTATTCTTTACTCGTTTCCATGTTATGTCATCCCTTGTGACCTAGTCACATACTTGCAAGCTATCTAGATGACATTCCACCGAGAGGGCCCAGAGCATATCTATCCGTCATATGGATGGACAAATCCCAATCTTGGTCCATGCGCTTCAACACATACTTTCAGAATACCCAATGACACCTTTATGACCACCCGATTCTGAGCGGTGTTTGATGTCATCAAAGTACCCATCCGGTGATGGTGATTAACATAACCTCATGGTCGAAGGATTAGGTTACTATGTATTTGAAAGCTTACAGCAATACGAACTTAATGACTTGATCTTATGCTACGCTTACTATGGGTGTGTGTCCATCACATCATTCTCCTAATGATATAACCTTGTTATTAATCACATCCAATGTCTATGATCAGGAAACCATGATCATCAATTAATCAACAAGCTAGTCCAACAAGAGGCTTACTAGGGACTCTTTTATATTTACAAAACATACAAGTATTAGTGTTTCCTAATAATACAATTATAGCATGGGATGTAAACATTCATCATAAACACAAAGATATAATAATAACCACTTTTATTATTGCCTCTTGGGCATATCTCCAACAGTCTCCCACTTGCACTAGAGTCAATAATCTAGATTACATGGTAATATACCTAACACCCATGGCGTTCTGGTGTTGGTCATGCTTTGCTCTAGGGAGAGGTTTAGTCAACGGATTTGCTACATTCAGATCAGTGTGTACTTTGCAAATCTTTATGTCACCATCTTGGACATACTCGCGAATAGCATGGAAACGTAGCTTGATGTGCTTCATTATGTGACCTTGGCTCTGTGCATTAGCTATGGCACCTGTGTTGTCACAGAGATGGCCATCGGGTCCAACGACCGGGAACCACGCCAAGTTCAGTAATGAACTCCTTCATCCATATGGCTTCTTGTGCAGCCTCCGAAGCAGCTATGTATTCCGATTCAGTTGAAGATTTCGCCACAACGCTCTGCTTGGCACTCCTCCAGCTCACTGCAGCACCATTCAAAATAAATACATATCCAGACTGTGACTTTGAGTCATCTGGATCGGTGTTTCAACTAGCATCAGTGTAACCATTTACAACAAGCTGTTCATCACCTCCATAAGAAAGAACCATATCCTTAGTCCTATTCAGGTACTTTAGGATATTCTTGACCGTTGTCCAGTGTTCCATTCCAGGATTACTTTGATATCTACTAGTCAAACTAAGAGCATGTGCTATATCCGGTCTTGTACACAGCATGGCATACATGATAGAACCTATGGCCGAGGCATAGGGAATTTTATTCATCTTTTCTCTATCTTCTGCCGTCGCCGGACTTTTAGTTTTACTCAAGGTCTTACCTGACAACATGGGCACGAACCCTTTCTTGCTCTCTTCCATTCTAAACTTCTTTAGAACTTTGTCTAAGTATGTACTTTGTGAAAGCGCTATTAGGTGTCTTGATCTATCTCTATAAATCTTGATGCCTAGAATATATGCCGTTTCGCCAAGATCCTTCATCGAAAAACTATTATTCAAATAGGTTTTGACGCTATTAAGAAGTTCTATATCATTCCCAATCAACAATATGTCATCTACATATAGTATTAGGAATTCTACAGAGCTCCCACTCACTTTCTTGTAAATACAAGCTTCTCCATAAGTTTGTATAAATCCAAAGTTTTTGATTACTTTATCAAAACGTTGATTCCAACTCCGGGATACTTGCTTCAGCCCATAAATGGAGCGCTGAAGTTTGCATACCTTGTCAGCATCTTTAGGATCGACAAAACCCTTGGGTTGTACCATATACAACTCTTCCTCAATGTCACCATTAAGGAACGCCGTTTTGACATCCATCTGCCAAATTTCATAATCGAAATCTGCAGCGATTGCTAACATAATCCTCACAGACTTTAGCTTCGCTACTGGTGAGAAAGTCTCATCGTAGTCAACTTCTTGAATTTGTCGGAACTCTTTCGCGACAAGTCGAGCTTTATAGACGGTAACATTACCATCAGCATCTGTTTTTCTTTTGAAAATCCATTTGTTCTCGACAGCCTTACGGCCATCCGGTAAGTCCACCAAAGTCCATACTTGGTTTTCGTACATGGATCCCATTTCGGATTTCATGGCTTCTAGCCATTTGTCGGAATCTAGGCTCACCATAGCTTCTTCATACGTCGCAGGGTCATCAGTGTTGTCCACTAACATGACGTTCAAGGCAGAGTCATACCACTCAGGAGTGGTACGGACCCTCGTTGACCTGCGAGGTTCAGTAGTAACTTCGTTCGAAGTTTCATGATCATTATCATTAGCTTCCTCTCCAGTTGGTGCAGGCGGCACAGAAACATATTCCGGTGCTGCGCTACTCTCAACTCCAAAAGAAGGTTCAGTAACCTCGTCGAGTTCTACTTTCCTTCTAGTCACTTCTTTCGAGAGAAATTCCTTCTCCAGAAAGGATCCATTCTTAGCAACGAAAACTTTGCCTTCGGATCTATGATAGAAGGTATACCCAATTGTTTCTTTAGGGTATCCTATGAAGACGCATTTCTCCGCTTTGGGTTCAAGCTTATCAGGCTGTAACTTCTTTACATATGCTTCGCAACCCCAAACTTTAAGGAACGACAACTTAGGTTTCTTTCCAAACCACAATCCGTAGGGTGTCGTTTCAACGGATTTAGATGGTGCCCTATTTAAAGTGAATATGGCTGTCTCTAATGCATAGCCCCAAAATGATAACGGTAAATCTGTAAGAGACATCATAGACCAAACCATATCTAAGAGAGTTCGATTACGATGTTCGGACACACCATTACGCTGTGGTGTTCCCGGCGGTGTCAATTGTGAAAGTATTCCATATTTCTTTAAATGCATGCCAAACTCATAACTCAGATATTCACCTCCGCGGTCAGAACGCAGAAACTTAATCTTCTTGTTACGATGATCTTCTGCCTCTTGAATCCATCCCCAAGTCCGTGAGTTGTGAGAGACTTTCAGGCGACAGGCAGAGCCCTGCTTCTACCGAACCGGAGGACGATGGCGGGCAAATCATAAGAGGACCTAAGCTCCGGCGAGGATTGGGCCCCGGCGAGTTTAGGTACAGTGAGCTTGCCGCCGCGACGGATGACTTCGCGGAGGAGAGAAAGATTGGGAAAGGGGGCTTCGGTCCCGTGTACCGTGGCTGCTTGATTGACCAAGACCGTCGCCATGTGGCCATCAAGACCCTCTCACAGGAGCAGTCCGTGCAGGGTCTCAAGGAGTTTCAAGCAGAGTCACCGTCCTGAGCCAGCTCAGGCACCGGAACATCGTCCGACTCGTCGGCTGGTGCGGTCGCCGGGGAGGACTAGCGCTCGTCCTCGTCTACGAGCTCATGCTCGCAGGCAGCCTTGACACCCATCTTTACAATCCTGACAGACACTTGACTTGGCCACAGAGGTACGTAGTGCTTAATTCCCCTTCCTTGGGCAATGGCAGTTTTACTCTCCTCCTAGATTTTTATCTCAGCTATGCAGTCTCTACTCGTCACTCTCTGCAGGTTCAAGATTGCGCTTCAGCTGGGCTCTGCCTTGCGGTACCTGCACATGGAATGCGACCAGTTCGTCGTGCACGGCGACATCAAGCCTGCAAACATAATGCTGGACGCGTCCCTCGACGCCAAGCTCGGCGATTTCGGGCTAGCGAGGCTCGTCGACCACGGAGCCGAGCCGCAGACAACGCAGGTAAATCGTCGAGCAGTTGGGTACATCGACCCGAGTTAAAGTTCGGCAGCCCGAGCGTACAGCTTCGGTGTCGTGCTCCTCGAGATCGCCTGCGGCAGGCGGCCGACGAGGCGATCGGATCAAGCAGCCTCAACGGCGCTGCTGGCGTAGGTCCGTGACATGTACCGCCGAAATGTGATCTTTGAAGCGGCGGACGGGAGGCTGGACGGCGAGTTTGACAGGGTGCAGATGGAGCGACTGCTCGTGACGGGGCTTTGGTGCGCGCACCATGACCCGGTGCAACGGCCGTCCATTGTGCAGGCTGTGGATGTGCTACGATCTGAGGATACAGAGTTGCCAGTGGTTCCAACGATGGGTGGTTCTGATGAGGAGATTCGCGCGTTGGAGGGGCAGGCTTATGGTGATTTATTTGCCCTGAACCCACCGAAACTATGTACCTTACTACAGAAGATTCAGCTTACATATCTCCTGAAGAATAGTAAATGTACCAATGCATCCACAGGCGTCGATCAGTATGTACTTCATGTAGTTCACTATCTAAGCTTGGACTATTTTTTAACATAGATTTCTGACCATTACTATTGGGCGGAATACAGCTGGCATATACTGCCCATGTGCGAATGCCGGCAACATGTATACCAAGTGTCCAAGTTTCCGGTCGTCCAGTCTCAAGTGGAGTTTTGGTCCCGGACTCCAGCTTCTCCACGACATTCGTTCTTGAATCAGTGACTGAGATTAAGGGCAAAGCTAAGTCGTGGAGAAGCTGGAGTCCGGGATCGCCACAACGTCGGGGGGCAGAAGGACACCCGGCCTTTTAAACCCCCGGAGGGCACGATCCTTGGTCACCAGATACGTGATCCCCTGAAACGTGAGGAAGGCCCAACTCTAGATCGTGAACTCGCTCTAGATCAGGTTGTGGCTATGGCGGCGCCAGGTGGGAACTTGCAGGAGGCGGGCAGTGGATCCCATGTTGGATGACCTGCTGCGGGTGCAAGATCGAGCATTGACGATCAGCTGCAGATCGTGGTGGGAGCACGCCATGCTGGGCACCGCTCGCTGGTGGATTCAGGGCGGCTGTTGATGGCGCCGCCGGTCGGTGGGGGCGATCATGGGGGTCTCGCTGAGAGATCTACCCGCCCGAAGCCGGCTGGTGGTGCTCCAATGGCGCCTGTGCATCACCCACATGCGTGACATGGTTGGGACAAGGTAGATGAGGAGGCGAGCAACTGGGATGAGGGCGATGGTATGGATGAGGATGGGTTCAGGCAGGGGCCAGAGTCAAGGCTGGACGGCACGGTGGATATGGATGATGACGTGTTCCTAGAATTTGAGGAGGAGGAGGAAGGGGAAACTGCCCCAAGAGACCCAAGTACATGGCAGATTTTGGCTCGCTACATGGCTAATTTCAAGCCAAACATGGTGTCCATGTTCACACACTTTGATGAGAAGGTGTGGCGACTATGTTCAGGCATCAGGTACTCAGAACGAGGCAAGAACTACTATATGATTACACTGTATTCGCAGGGAGACTATGATTTCGTGATGGGAGGCGGTCCGTGGATCTTCAACAGGAACGCACTGCTGGTTAAAGCCATTGATGAGAAGGCATGCCCCTCTGAGATGGTGCTCGACTCGGTACCTGTATGGGTACGTATCTATGATGTGCCATGGGGAAAATAGAAGGACGACACTTTCGACATGCAGTGTGGCAATGGACTTGGACAAGCCATGATGGTGGATGTACCAACAGCAGAGCAACATAGGCACGAGTTCCTTAGGGTTCGTGTCAATCTACCCTATAATAGGCGCCTCCAAACACAGATATCTACCGGGATCAAGGGGAAGCAAGGAGAGGTGAAGGTTTATAAACTGAAATATGAACGTGTCCCTCGCTTCTGCCTACATTGTGGATTTATGGGCCACCACAAAGATGAATGCGAGAAACGCCGGCGTGGTATGCCGTCACGGGACTATGATGCATATGAGCTCAGGTGCATCCCTTATAAAAAGTATGAGCATAGGACACACTTCGTGCCACCACGAGAACATGTGTCGGCAAAGAGAGGCCTGAGCTTTGCGAGCTTTGGAACCGCTGCGTCACGCCATTCTTCTTGGAAGCAAAACCCCCAGCCAGCGGACTCTGCTCACCGGGAGGCTGCCGCATCGGAGCAGGTTGGCTCACATGGAGACGAGGGAGAGGATCAGATGCCACCCTTGATGGACGCCACACCACCGCATGCGTACGCACCAATACCAGTTGGGATACACGATGATTTTGAGGAAGAGCAAGGACAAGTGCAGGGTGATGTTGAGCAGGATTTATCCAACCAGATCGGTGCCATGATGATGGACACAAACATCCAGGAAGCACCACTCCGGGGCCAGGTAGTACAACCTTCAAACCAGCCTATAGTCCAATTCCCTGACGACGAACCGCATACGGCAGTGGAGACGCAACTGGCCGGTATGCCTGCACTCACGCAGCACATCAGCGGAAGGAGAATAAAGAAAACGCAAAAGAAACCGGGGCATAAAGGAGTGGTGCCAGACAGGTATTGGAGTGCACCTTGCTCGTCCGATAGGATCCCGGCGCTGGACGGATTAAGCTCGCTAGCAGCGTCTTACGGTGTTTCAGATGTGGCGATGGGAGTGGTAGACCAGCTCCCACGGAAACGTACGGCGGCTGAGGCGGAGAACAGATACCGGCTTTTTGGGCATGATCTATCAGTTGTGCCCTTTGAAGCAAAGGCCAAGGGTGGCGAGCAGAAGAGGGGACGCACTAAGGCAGAAGCGGGGGTGACTCACGTGGACACGAGGCGAGGCAATGAAGACACCAAGGAAGCGACCGGGCCAGGGGCTACCGGCAAGCTGACGGGGCCGAGTGTGGCGCCCTGTCAGCAGCAATGAATTGTCTAAGTTTCAACTGTCGAGGAGCTGGGAACGCCTCGACAGTTCGCGAGATTGATCAGCTTTCCAAGTCCTTTAATCTTCGTTTACTCTTTTTATGTGAAACTAGGCAGCATAAAGATAGAATTAGGCATCTTCGGTTTCGTTTAGGTCTTAAGGGTTTTGCTGGGTTAGTAGTGATGGTCTTAGTGGTGGCCTAGCTTTATTTTGGCATGAGAGCTTGCTTGTAGAAGTCAAATCGATTAATGAAAGATTTATTGATATTTATATCCGTGAGTCTCCAAGTGCACCAAAGTGGCGTTTAACTTGTATCTATGGGGAGCCGCGCTTGGAAAATCGACATCGCATGTGGGATATGCTCAAATCGCTTAAACCTCTATCTGACCTCCCGTGGTTAGTAATGGGAGATTTCAACGAGGCCCTTTGGCAGGAGGAACATCTGTCCTGTACCACTAGATCAGAAAGTCAGATAGAGGCGTTCCGAGAAACCCTTGCCGTATGTCAACTGTATGACTTGGGGTTCACGGGGCTGCCTTATACCTATGATAACAAAAGAAAAGGGAGGGCGAATGTGTGTGTTCGCTTAGATAGAGCTGTGGCCTCAACCGATTGGAGGGATATGTTTAATGAGACTAAGGTTGAGCACCTTGTTTCGCCTGTTTCTGATCACTGTCCAGTGCTTGTGCGCCTTTTGCAGGAACCCAGTGTGCAACGGCGACCACCTCGGCGCCACTACGAGATCTGGTGGGAGAGAGAGGCTGAGTTGTCGGAGTTAATAACAGCGGCATGGGAAGAAGCAGGCCAGAAAGAACACCTGGGAGATGTACGTGCGGGGCTTGATCGTGTCATGGGAGTGCTACAGCGCTGGAGCAAGACAAGGTTTGGAAATATTCTGAAAGAACTTGAAAAGTGTAGAACTCGGCTGGAAGAACTTCTACAAAACAATACAGATCGGGAGGAGATACGAAGGGTCACGGACCGCATGAACGAGCTCCTGTATAGGGAGGAGATGCTCTGGATGCAGCGATCACGAATAAAGTGGTTCCAACACGGTGATCGGAACACCAAGTATTTCCATCAAAAGTCAGTTTGGCGTGCGCGCAAAAATAATATAAAGAGGCTCAAAGACAATGAGGATGTCTGGCAGGATGTACCCTCTACAATGGAAAGAATGACCACGTCATATTTCAAAGAATTATTTACACGTGACCCTAACCTTAATTATGATGCCTTGCTTGACCTGTTTCAGGTGCGTGTGACGGGAGACATGAATGACATGCTATGCCGGGAGTTCTCAGAAGAAGAAATAGGGGATGCCTTGTTTCAAATTGGGCCACTTAAGGCTCCTGGAGTCGATGGATTCCCAGCACGGTTTTACCAACGAAATTGGGCTACCTTGAAGGTGGAGGTAATCAACGCGGTGCGTCTGTTCTTCCTGACTGGACATATGCCCCCTAATGTCAATGATACAGCGATTGTTCTCATACCGAAAATCGATCACCCGGAGACACTAAAAGATTTCCGACCAATCAGCTTATGCTCGGTATTGTACAAAATTATTGCTAAATATATGGTTAATAGACTGCGGCCAATCCTCGGAGATATCATATCAATTAACCAGAGCGCCTTCGTCCCGGGGCGCTTGATCACGGATAATGCTATGGTGGCTTTTGAATGTCTCCATTTTATTGAGAATAATAAAATACCGAGTAAGAGCTTCTGTGCATATAAGCTAGACCTGTCAAAGGCATATGACAGAGTGGACTGGGATTTTCTGAGGGAAGCAATGCAAAGATTGGGTTTTGCTCATAGATGGATCGATTGGATAATGTCATGTGTATCCTCTGTGAGATATTCGGTGAAATTAAATGGAACTCTTCTAGATTCGTTTTCCCCTTTGCGAGGTCTGCGCCAAGGTGATCCCCTGTCCCCTTTCCTGTTCCTCTTTGTCGCTGATGGGTTATCTGTTTTGTTACAAAAAGAAATACAGGACCAGAACGTGGAACCGCTGAGAGTATGTAGACGAGCCCTCGGAGTCTCTCATCTCCTGTTTGCTGACGATAGTTTACTTTTCTTTCCTGCGGAGGTGGAAGTGGCGACAAGAATCAGGGAGGTTCTTAATATGTATTCCACAAGCACCGGGCAGCTTATTAATTCAAGCAAGTGCTCTATTCTCTTTGGGGAGTCATGCGACCAGGGAAAGAAAGATGCTGTCAAGGCCACCCTTAGTGTAACTCAAGAGTCATTTGAAGCTAAATACTTGGGGCTTCCTACACCAGAGGGCCGCATGCATAAAGGAAAATTCCAAAGCCTGAAGGAAAACCTGTTAAAGATGCTCATCGAGTGGATGGAGGGGTTTCTGACACAAGCAGGTAAAGAGGTCTTGATCAAGGCGGTTGCCCAGGCAATTTCGGTATATGTGATGGGGGTATTTAAACTCCCCTTTGGACTGTGTGATGAGTTAACGAAAATCATTCGGGAATTTTGGTGGGGCTCGGAGAATGGCAAAAGGAAGACGCATTGGGTCGCTTGGGACAGTACGCTCTGACCAAAGGATAAGGGGGCATGGGATTCCGCGACATGAGACTGTTTAACCAAGCGCTGCTGGCGCGACAGGCGTGGCGCCTCATACAGTTCCCTTATACACTTTGCGCCCAGGTTTTACGTGCCAAATACTACCCTAATGGTCTGCTCACCGATACTGTCTTCTCAGGAAATGCCTCGTCCACATGGCGCGCAATTGAGTATGGTCTGGAACTTCTTAAGAAGGGAATCATCTGGAGGGTGGGAAACGGTGCCAAGATCCAGGCGTGGCATGACCCATGGATCCCTAGAGAGGCTGTGCTCACACCGATAACTAAACAGGGTCGATGCAGACATAGATGGGTGTCGGACTTCATTGATTATAATGGCTCATGGAACGTACAGATGTTGGGGCGGTGGTTCCTGCAGATTGATATGGATGCGATCACTAATATCCGGATATCAAAAAGGAATGAGCACGACTTCGTGGCCTGGAATGCGGAGAAGAACGGTGTTTTTACCGTACATAGTGCCTATAAGCTTGCTGTAGCGGAACAGAGACGAGAAGACGGACAACAAACAACCAGTAGCAGACCGGGCGGGGACAGGCCGGAGTGAAAGTTGATATGGCAGTGCCCTGTGCCGCCAAAGGTGCGAGTATTCGGCTGGAAACTAGCGAGAGATGCACTTGCAACTCAGTCCAACAAGCAGCGCCATGGTATGGAGGCATTGGCAATGTGCCCAATCTGTGGGCAGGAGAATGAGACCTCATTCCATGCGATGGTGACATGCCCACACGCACGTGGATTGTGGCAGGCCATGCAAGAAATCTGGGACCTGCCCACTACTCTGATGCAATATGCCCATAACCCAGATTGGTTCCTGCATGTGTTCTCCACACTGGATGAGCTCAGACGGGCACAAATCCTTATGCTCTTATGGCGCGTCTGGCATAATCACAATGAGCTCACTCATGAAAAAAGTCCGGCGCCGGTGGATTGCTCAAAGCGGTTCTTGGTCAGCTATTTGGAGTCGCTGTTACTGATAAAACAACACCCCATTGTTGACGTTACCAAAGGAAAACATGTTGTTTCGTGTGTGCAGGGATTCCATGAGAAGAATCATCAGGAGGATAGCCGCAAGAAGGAGAGGCAGAAATGGCAAGCACCGGACGCGGGAATGACGAAGCACAACACTGACGGCGCGTTCAAGACGAATGGCACAGCCGGCGCTGGCATGGTTCTGAGGAACCACAACGGCGAGGTGATTGTTGCGGCCTGCCGGCAACTGAGAACGTGCGCTGGAGTCGTCGAAGCTGAGCTCGCAGCTATAGAGGAGGGACTAGCGCTAGCTCTGAACTGGACAGAGATGCCCATAACTATCGAGACGGACTGCGCTGAAGCAATCATGCTACTGAAGGAAAGCTCTGCAAACATGTCCCGTCATGCCATGCTAGTAAGCTCGATAAGAGAGTTAGTGAAGGAAAGAGAAATTGTAATAAAGAAGATTAGCCGCGAGGCTAATGGTGCGAGTCATGCGCTCGCCCAGCTAGGAAGAGTACAGGGTAAAACAGCCGTTTGGCTGCGAGGATACCCAGTAGAAATCGCCTCGGCGATGAACCTTGACTGTATTCAACCAGCTGCGTAAATAAAACTCCTTTTCCTGGCAAAAAAAAAAAAAAAGAACGAATGTCGTATCTAAGCTTTATTGGAAAACCTTGGCCGTATGATGTGGGTACCACACACAAAGGGACAATTGTTTATCTTTCACTTGGAACAAGGTATAGATAAATAGACTTCGAAACAAGGATTCTAGTATTGCTTGTGAAGTAGGGGAGAAAGGTATGTTGGCTAGTGCTCAAGATTCAAATGAATTTGTTTAGGAGATGAAGAAGTCTTGATGTGTGTTGCATCTTTTCTTCTACTCTCTCCGTTTTAAAATATAAGATGTTTTATCTTTGTGAAAGGAAAATATCTTATATTTTAAAACAGACGGAGTAGAAAGGAACTACCGACGATCGCTACACAAATACTCGCTTATACTACAAAAGAAAAAATTGAGAAGTCCGAGATAATTATATAGTATTATGGAAGGAGGGAGTACAAAAGAAAAAAAATTGAGAACTTCGGGATAACCATTCCTAGATACCTATACATGGTATTTGATGGTTGAATGAAACGAAAATACCTAAAAAAAGGTGTGAAGTTAAAGAATTGTCAATGGGTGCTTGGTCGCTCGGTTGCATACCCATATTCTTTTAAATTCATTGTGTAAAATGTATTCCCTTCGTTTCATAATATAAGATGGTTTAAGGAGTATATCTGTATATTATAAACAGAGGGAGTAAATTCGTAGTGATATGTTTTCTCCTTTTTGATAACTTGGTAGGCATCAATATTTGTTTTTGGGTTATTTGTCAATGGTAAGAGCATAACTCGCCGAAACTGAAAATGGCAAGTTCGGTCTCTCGAAATCTAGGGTTTGGTCGATTTTTGCACTCACGCGGAATGGAACCCGTAAACACGAACCGAAAAAACAAAATTAAACTTTAGCGGGAAGATTCGGCGATGAAATTGCAAAACAGAGAAGTTCGTTGCCGCGAATACATGCATAACTTACATCAAAAACAAAATAAACTCCGTCGTGCGACCTAATTTGACCAAAATTCGGCCCCGGAGTACTCACCGGGGCCTCTACGCGCGGCGGAGGACGGCTAGGCGGCGGACGACGCGCCGGACACGGAGGATGGCGCGACGGAGGCGGAGGATGGCGGAGGCCTACTCCTCGTCGAGGTAGATGATCTCGCGCTTGACGCGGCGGACGCGCGCCTTCTTCTGCGCCGCCTCATACGCCATGACCTAGCGGACGGCGTCCTGCTCCCCGTGGCGGAACCGCGCGCGCCTCTGCCTCCAAAGTGATGGTGACCTGCTGGATCGCCGTCGCCTCCGCGTCGTCGAGGACGTAGTCACCGCTAGTCAGGCGCGGCAGCATGGCGTCCTCCTCATCGTCGAAGCTATCATCGAGCGGCGGAAGAGGGGGCCGGCATGACCCGCCGGAGGACGAGCCCTCGTCGCTATTTGCATAGCGGGCTAGCTTTCCTAGGGGCGTGATCCCCCTGTTGGTCCAGCGGCGAGCGCTGCGCTTCCGCACGCCCTCGGAGACATTCCACCGCTTCTGCTCCTCCTCCGAGCGAAAGAACCACGGACGCGGCGGCGAGTTCCTGCCGCCAATACGGCTGCGTCCCCTCCCGAAGCTTCCGCTGCGAGCCATCCGGTCGTAGGGAAGGTTGCGGCGGAGCAAAGGAATTGCTCGCCGGAGTGGGTTTAGGCTTTACGGCTGCGCGGGCGAAAGGAAGTAGGATTTGCGAACGGAACTCGCCTCCACACACCGGCTAAATAGGGATCTCGCCAGAAATTTCTCACGTCCCCGAGAACGGTGAGCTTTCTGCCCGAATCCATAAACTGGCTGGGAAAGTTATGTTCCAACGAGTTTTTCGGTTACTACTCCCTCTGGTTCAGTTTATTACTACTCCCTCTGGTTCAGTTTATTACGCACACACGTAGTTTAAAAAAATCTTTGAACATTAATGTTTGCCAAATAAAATATATAATATTGTCTTGAAAAATATACCATTGGATACTACTTTTGAAGATGAATCTGATAGTATAATTTTTATGATATATTATATAAAATTTGTTGGCTGAAATTCATGATTAAATTTGTTCTTAAACTTCACGCGTGTCGTACTAGAAACAATAATACCACGATACCAGAAATGCTCTAAGCTGATTTCCTCTAAAAGTACCTCCCGTATTTTCTTACTTTGGGCAAAATACCTTATGTACCACAATTTTCACCATGTTTTTTAATAAAAAATCATGCATCTAGACGCATATTAAACAGATACATATTTTTGGACGAAAGGAGGTACACCATAACGAGTAAATATCAGTGACACCGCCTCTAAATGATAATTACACCACGATACCAGTTCTCAAATATTCAATTTTCAATTTTTAGAAAAAAAATACAATTTAGACAAAAAGTCAATTATTTTCTAAATAAAGGAATGTACTCCGTCGTTTTAAAATAGAAAATGTTTTAGCTTTGTGAAAGAAGTATATCTGAGTCTAGACCCCTTTTTAGTTTGTACACACTAAAATCATAACAAGGAAAAAATATCTAGTAATACCACCTCTAAAAGATACCACGATAACAATTCTTGAAAATTCAATTTTCAAGTTTTTAGAAGAATCAAAAAAAGAAAATGTGTGTTCATAATTCTTAGAATTTTCAAAACCAAATACGAAACATACAAAGAGAAACAATAAAGACAAATTGACATGTACATAGCGTCATCTGCGTTTTTGTCTTTTTGCAAGACTATTCATGTTGATTTGTCATTTCTGTTTCTCTACTTGTGTTCCATATTTGGTCTGAAAATTTTAGAGTCTATTAACACATACCATGTGAACCCTCACAATTATTTTCGAAATACTTAAAAACTGAAAAATATGTTTTTTAGGACTGGTATCATGGTATCATTTATCACTAGATATTTTCTCATCATGCAAGATACTCACAAAAATCCCTTAAATTGAGAAGCAATGTACTCCTGGAAAGCAACTTACACAGAAGTCACAAAAGATCCAAAAAAAAACAGAGTTCTGGTTGAGTTTTAAATAGGTGCCCGGTGTCCATTAAGAAGTGCAGAGTGATTACACAAGTTCACATATGACCAGTAACAAAAACGAAGTAGACATAACTTCACAAATTAACAACAAAAAAGGATAACAATATATTAAATATGACTCCTAGGGTAGAAAAAACTGAGCAACGGAGCGAAGAAGCAACATCAGAGATGTAGCCAAGGCAGGAGCATACAGTTCAACTCGAAGTTTGAGCACCACCACTATTCGCAGGAGCAGGTGGAGCAGCATTTGTTGCGCTGGGCGCAGGTGGAGCAGCAGATTGGTCTTGGGACGCAGCAGGTGTCGTAGCTTCAGTAGAATATGCCGGAGGCTGCCCATAGCTACCACTACCATATGGATCACCATACGACTGCTGTTGGCCATAACCAGGGTGACTTGCAGTGGGTGCACCAGGGTATGGCGGCGGTGCACCATAGCCTGGCTGGCCATAACCATACTGCCCATAGCCAGCCGGAGCAGATCCAGGAGGTGGTGCCTGTCCATAAGGAGTAGATGCAGGGGGTTTCTGACCCTGGGGAGGCTGCCCATACACACCCTGACCATACCCACCCTGTGCTGGGGGTTGGGGTTGGGGTTGGGTACCATAGCCAGCTTGTGCCTGGGGAGCAGCGTATCCAGATTGAGGGGCAGAACCTTGTGGCGGGTAGCTTGATGCAGCACTGGTAGGTGGTTGGCTAGAATAACCAGGGGTGCTTCCAGCAGCTGGAGTTGAAGCTTGTTTCCCTGGAGATGCTTGACTAGCACCACCTGGACCACCATAGCTCGGAGCAGAACCATCCTGAGCTGAGTTTGCAGCTGACCCATAACCAGTTGCGCCATAGCTTTGCTGATCATATCCAGTCTGCTGAGCGTAGGCCTGCTGTTGCTGCCCTTGGTTCTGATAACCAGAGTAATCATAAGCTTGCTGCCCACCGCTCTGCTGAGAGTAGGTAGAATCACCATAACCTTGAGAAGCATAAGTAGCAGGCTGGCTGTAATTATAGGCACTAGCATCAGCAGGTGCACCGGTTCCTGGGGCAGGCTGTTGTTGTTGCGGTTGCTGCTGCTGGTTATAATAGTCATAGCCAGTGCCAGGGGGAGTCTGCTGAGGTTGCTGGTTTGAAGATTGATCCCACCCTGTCTGGTAACCTCCAGATGCTGGTGGATAGCTGCCATAAGGTGGCTGGCCATACTGTGGGGGGGCACCAGTGTAAGCTCCAGGCTGCATGTAACCATAACCTGGCTGCTGTGTTGTTGGCGCACCAGGTCCCCAGTTAGACTGAGGACGAGGAGGGCGATAGCCCTGCTGAGGATAGCCACCTGACATTTGGTTTCTGGCACGATTCTGCAAAAATACAGTTTGCACATCTGTATATGTATAGAACAAAACATACAATGTACCATGCAGAATATAGAGGTTGCAAAAACAACAGACAAATCACATGCAAAAGCAGAGCAAAGTAAAATATGTAGAAATTCCAGAACCACCAAGAAAAATGAGGAAGCAACTCACCGAGAAAGATTCTCAAGTAATTTTGGCGATGCCCATCTAGCGTCTCCCATGTGCAAAACAATGGGAGCTAATGGAGATTGGGCAGCTAGACAAACACATATTGAATAGCAATGAAAGATTGCCAAGCAGTTTATACATGTTGACAAATCAATAATAATGTATGGTGGCAGCAAGATTATTGATATGGGGAACATCTATTCATTGCTAAATGACACAATACACAAAAATAGTTTTGATACATCTTTGATGACAGTGTTATAAACTAATGAGCAAAAGTAATATCAAAGGAGGCATATAAGTGATGTTTTTAAGCAGCTTGGTCATGATAACCTGAAAAGTCACATGGGAGAAAATATACAGGCAAAACTACACATAAAATAGCTTCCCATGAGGTATTCTGCATAACAATGTGAAAGAAAACCAAACTTGACATACCATATAAAAATCAACTAACGACTAAGCGTTACATGCAGTTCCCAGGCGTTAGTGTTAGCAATAGATAAAGTGGGCTCAAAACAAGCATTAAGCAAGGGCAATAATGCCAGAAAAGATTAACATCTAGTCTCCAGACTATGTAACACCTAGAACTGATGTGGAAACAGACTGGCCAGAGCTTAAAGGAATGTGCAAATTCTATCCCAGGTACAGAAACAGCAAATGCCAATTTGAGAGGATACTTGACCAGGTAGATGCAACCAGATCACAGAAATCATATACAGACAATCAGTTCATAATTTTATCTTTTAACCAGCAGCATCAAGTATATTAACATTATGTAGTGACGAACCTGATCTCCAGGATAGATCCGTGCAGTCCTCAGACATAGTTACAACACTAATTTGGCCTTATGTCAATAAATGATCAAAAGAGAATATGCCCTGGGATATATGTATAGTGCCACAAGCACAGGTATGATATATGTAGTAAAGACACAACTATAGAAAACCAGATGCCCAAAATATCATTGTAACATGGAGTTATGTCAACTGAAATAGTATGAATTTGCTATTATTTAAATTTGCAAAGCATATAATATTTTCAGTCAAGACAGAGTAGCTAATAGTAAAGGAGGGGAAGACTGCTTGTGCTTGTGCAGGCACATCTCAGAGCTGCATCAAGTCATACACTGACACTCTTAATGTGTGAAGCGCCATGCTGCTGCCACCATTACTAATTTGTTCAGGTATAATTGACGAGATCACAGGATATCACAGGGCGTAAAAAGTAAAGATCTTTTAAGCAAACAATGGAAAAGTTCGGTCAAGTACAGAAATGATAAAACAAGAAAAATACAGAATAACATAAAAGATGAGAATCAAACCAGCAAGATTTTAACAGCACAGAAAAATAGCAAAGTATAGCAACTGGTAAGTAGCATAACAAGAAAAAGAAAGCCGACCTCACTGGTAACCTCACTAACGAGCTGCTTTGCGATTTCAATTTGTTCTGTAGTGCCATCAATATACAGTGTTCTTTCAGTTGCAGGATCACCAGGGGGCAAATGCAAAGGAATGACCTGCAAATAAATACATATACAAGGAAATAACAATGAAGATTATGATTATGACAATAAATATAATACAAACTAAAAGACGCATGCGTAAGGAGTACCAAATCTGATGAACATACAGAGGGATGTTATAAGATGGCATTAGCTAATGTTATATCGTTTCTCATGTCAGAGAACACAAATGGAATGATAAAACAAGGAAATAGAGAAACTAAAGCAGCAACTTGAGTTATACTTCCGATTTAGCACAATCAAAATGGGACTTGATTTTACTTGATATGGCATATACAAGAGTACAAACCTGTATACGAGCTCCAGATTTGGCCTGCATTGACTTAATAGTCTCACCACCCTTCCCAATAACAAGACCCACCTAGAAAGAAGAGAGTGAGCTCCCATAATACCGAAGAAGCTGAAGGTCACAGAATAAATGCCAGCTGCAGCGCTGACCAGGGAGCTCAGTGCTATATTCTGGTGAAGTGCGATATAAATAGCATTTTGACAAGTTCAGCTATGGGAAAGCAGCTGATTTTACCTTGTTGTTAGCAATTTGCATTTGGAATTGCTCAGATCCTGGTTGAGGTGCATTGTACTTCCTATTAGAGACGGTGCCAGATGCGCCAGCATCAGCCTGCAGAAGGTTAATGACAAGCATGGTTGATCAGATGGATACACAACTAAAGGTAAGTTGTGACCATAACGGCCAAAACAAGTAATACCTCTGCCAAAACATCATTTATCAACTGCTCAGCTCTGCTTATCTGATCAGGAGTGCCCGAAAGATCAACCGATCTCGTCTGTGAGCCAGGTTGAACATCCATGTCCCTTGTTACTTGTATCTTTGCACCCGACTGAAGTTGGAGATGTTTTATAGTTTCCCCAGATTTTCCAATGATAACGCCAACCTAAACACATGAACAGAAATTATCAAACAGAGCAACCAAACCACTTCAAGCCACATTGTACAATCATCTTAATGAAATCAACGCCTGGACAAGCAAAATATAAAGTAGCATACCCTTCCATTTGGGATATCAATCTTTTTGGTTGTACTGCCACTCTGGTATCCACCATATGAGGAATACTGATGTGTACTTCCTTGAGAAGACAAGGGTGGGATAGTAGAACCATGTCCTGAAAACAAAATAGCCACTTATTAAATTGATGACAGATTCAGATCTGCTTAGTCAAAACAGTATAAACTTTTTTCGTAACCAAAGAAAGCAAAGCAGAGAAGACTTCAAATACGTTTAGTAAAGTATTATATTCACAATTCATAAAAAAATATTGCAGTAAAATATATTAACCCAGCATAATCAGAACGTAAATTTGGCTGTGTTGTTCATGGTCGGTGAAGAATAGAAAGCTGACTGAGCTGGGGCTGCAAACGCAATCTCTCCCCGAAAGGGGGCCTCCTTGACTAGTATTTATTCTAATTCATACTGCTTTATTACTTGGATTTGTGCATTAACATGCATTAATACATAAAAGAAAAGGACCGGAACCTAACAGAGTTTTCTGACTATCAGCAATTAACTGCATCTTTACCCAACACAAGAATACAACGGAAGTAACTAGCAGAACTGAACTAATAATAATAGTCCTTGTCTGCACAGGACATTGCTTTCAGCAATCTGCTAACCAGTAGATACCATAGAAAGGTTTTTCGGGTCGCAGAATCATAGACAATTTGAGCTTGCTTACAAATTAGTAGAATCCTCTAATTGTTGCATGTTATCACTTATCAGAGTAGCCACGGCTTTCAACCCTGCGATAACAATGGAGCGCAAAATATGGAGATCTACAAGTCCTAATCATGCCTAACATGGAAGCTAAAATCGCCTGAATCGCATAGGAGCTCAATTACTTGAGCACCGCAGCAGCTTAGTGTTTTAGATCTTTCGATCCAGCAGTCAAATCAAAGGGTGACTCGTAGGGGTGACAACAATCTTTTACGTTAGGGGAATTCACGAGACCACAAGCACACACAAAAATAGATCTCCCGATCTAACAGGGGAATTCAAGAGAGAGCTCGGGTACTCACCACCACCGGCTGAGGACGAGAATCCGAGGCCGCCACCGCCAATACGGCCGCTACCTCCAAGGGGGGCACCTCTTTCGGCGCCGACGTCGTCGTCGCCGTTGTCGACGCGGGGGCGCTTCGCCTCTGCGGCGCTGAAGAGCCTAGCTGCGATCTCCTGCGCGCGCTGCTTCGCGAGCTGGATCTCGTCGGGAGGCGGCGGCACGGTGTTGTACGATGACGGAACAGGAGCGCCACCAGCAGGTGGCGAGGCGGGCGGCGGGGCGGAAGAGAACCCCGTGCGACGAGGCGGCGGGGATGGGTCGTCGTACTTGCGCTTGGAGGAGTAGTGATCGTCGGCCATGGCGGCGGGGTAACTAGGGTTAGGGTGGAGGCGGCGAGGTGCAAGTTGTTGGCGGGGGGATAAGACGGCTGAAAACCCTAGCGGAGAGCGGGGGTGCATTATTTATAGACCTAGCCCCTTGTGATTTTTAATTCTACTCTCAATGGGCCTTTTCCCGTGTTGGCTTCATACAGTGATACAGCGTTCTACAAGATTTAATATTTTTTCATTTTCAAGAAATAAGGTTTAGAGATGGCTAGCTTGAAGGATTACCCGGAGATCATTGAGCTTTCCAACAACGAAGATTACTACCGCCTGACATCTTGCTCCCTACCTCTCCCACCTACCTATTGCTTCCCTTGTCTCTCTCCCTTGAGAGTCCCGCGTGGTCGCCGGGCCAATCCCGAGCCAAATCCAGCGGCGATGTCGGTCGGAGGAGGCGAAGGAGCGGTTCCGGTTAGATAGATTAGATCTTTGGTTGCTTTTTGCCATAGTGCAGTCTGGCAGTAGGTCACCGAGGTGCTCTAGTCGTCGCTGGTGTGTTCTGAGTCTCACCCTCCTGGTGGTGGCCTTCCTTTGGCAGGGAAGCTCGTCGCCGGTGGTGCTGAGCACAGGCATCTCCGCCAATAAAGCTGGCTTGCGAAGCCCATATCTGTCGCTAGTTTCGCGCACAGCGGTTGGAGCATCAGCGAGCTCATCCAACTGTCCATGGAGGATGGCATCAGCGAGCCTGGGTTCAGGATTCACCAATAAGCGCGATGGTCGGCGGGCTGCTGATGCTGACGACCAGATCTTACTCCAAGACGGCCAGGTGGCCCAGGTGGCCCGCAGTTGGTAGCAAGGCCTATGGCCTGCTGGGCGGCCTAGTTAGATGGATCCAGAAGGGAGGCCCATGCCGGATAAAGAAAGGCTACGCAGGAGTCACCGACGTACTCGGAGCCTTAGAGTGCAAGACACGAAAGACTAGTTCGTATTAATGTAGAATTCTTTACCTTGTCCAGCAAGGACCTTTCCCTGTAAACCCTAGATTCTGACGCCTTTATAAGCCGGATATGTGGGAGCCTTTAGGCACAACCTAGATTGCTACGTACAACGTGCAACACCTCGCACAGTGAACCGATCTCTGTAATTCGGCGTATTGTCATTATAGTAATTTATAGCAGGAGTAGAGTTCCGCCGCCGTTGTGGAACTTGAATCTATGTAAGCTGTGTTACCTCCTACCCGCCAACTCTCCGTCTTACCCCATGTCTCTAAACACGCACTGTGAGGACCCCTCCATGGCGTACTCGTCGACAATACCACGACAGTTGGCGCCCACCGTGGGGCAAGAGGCGCTTCGAGCTCTACACCGGGCGAGGTCCAATCTCTTCGCAGGAATCGGTGACACCGTAGCCATCAGACGCGTTCTCTTCTCTAGCAACGTCCCAATCGTCCCTCTGAATGAGTTCTGGGTGCTCCATCATCCCCTTCGGAGACATCCACATCTTCATCGGCGAAACTGACTCGGGTCCTATATCCCAGGAAGTCGGAAACTCGTCAAGCCCCGCACGGACCGCCTATGAGCAGGACACGTTCGCGGAAGGATCTGGGTCATACCTCTCCTTGGAGTATGGTGGCTCAGATCAGGAAAATTCAAGGCCCATCCAAACCGCCCCTGTGCAGGATATAAAGGTGGAAGGACCTCGCAAATCCGCTTGGCTTCCCCGAGCGTTAGAGATGCACAGGTCACACTTTGTCAACGTTGTCACAATCTTCGATCTGGCCAGATGTGTTCAAAGGGATGGAGAACCTCCCCGCGAATACCTCGCCAGATGAATGAGGGTGAGGGAAACCCTAGAGGGCGCCCGCACCGACGAACTTGTATACCACTTCGTGGAAGGGCTCACACCCGGAACACTCCTCCGGCATACCCTCCGAAGGCGGCAGGCCGCGGGTCCTCTCACCCTTGGTGAGATGGTCACAATCGTCAACGAATATGTGGACGCCAATGAGGAGGAAACAACAACAACGGTCCACCTCCATCATCCTCCACATCCGCCATCGCTAACTCCGACTTCGTCCTTGACGCGCTATAAGCTGACATCAATATGGATGGTGGTGGCTCAGATGCTAACTCGGAGGAATTTGATGTTGTTATGAAGGAGATCGAGAAGGAGATCGAGAAGGAGGAGCGCGCCGAGAAGACCAACACATCCCACCAGGTGCTAGTCGCCATTAGGAGTGTGATGGAAGGAGACGGACAAGAACCAGAACGTGAGAGAGCTCCGCCCACGCCAGTGGTAACCAGAGCAGCGGCAGCCAAGAAAGAAGCCAAGCCTCCGGCTCCGTCCAAGGCCTTGCCCCCTCCGGTTATCCGCTCGCAACCAGCGCAGGAACTCACCACGGCCCCCAGTACTGCCAGGCAGTCAAACCAGCCACCAATGCCACCATCAATGTCTGCAGCTGGCAACCTATTGGTTACTCCCGCCGACAAGGCAATCTATGGCGCACTCATCGTTGAGCCAATTACCGTCGCCCATATCCAGAGCGTTACGGAGCATGATGAGAAGCGTGCGGCAATCCTAGCGGAGGCCAAGTGCATTGCGGAGCAGGGTGCTAATCTAGATGAAGACATGCCAAGGCGCAACAATCTATTAAGGCGGCAAGAGCTATGGAGGCTAAGTACAAGCAGTTGTCGTTGAAGCAAAAGGCAAAGAAAGCACCAGCTCACGTCGTCGAAGATCCCAGCGTTCGGCGCAGGTTGGGATATGAGGGATCCAAGCCGGCAAAAGCCACCCCGTACACTGATTCATAGGGGAAGCAAGTAATGCCAACTCCCGCCCTCAACATTGTCGTCGCCAAGACCCTCCTGGAATAGGACAGGTCACCACAAGAAGTTGCTCAGGTATATGACCTCGTTGCCAAGGCATGCAAGCAACAGGAAAAGGCTACCTCGCAGAGGCTTGAGTCCAACCCGGAGCTTTGCCAGTCAACCCTGAACAGCCACAGAAGGCCAAAATCTCCCCATGATGAGGGATCCCATACAGGCCCCACAGAGCAAAGACGGAGGGAGGCGCGCAACAGAGTTGACGCCATACCCATATCCTCTGATCACAGAGAAAAGGCTCGCCCTCGTCGGTCGCCGCCTCCACCACCATCCCGGCATCACGAGGAACCACAACCGCGCCACCGAACAAGCATGCCACCGCCTAGGCGTCCCCATGTCGACATTGTTATACGCGACCAAGGCGAGCAGCCTCGGCATGCCGGAGAGCGCAGCGACATTGAAGGACATAGGGATAGATCCCACAAGGAGCCACCACGTCTGACAAGCAACCGCGATAGGCGTGAGGAGTCGCAGGAGGGAAACGGTAAGAAGGCTAACCCACCGCCTCCATCACCATCATCACC
This sequence comes from Avena insularis, assembly GCA_023614405.1. Classification (NCBI taxonomy): domain Eukaryota; kingdom Viridiplantae; phylum Streptophyta; class Magnoliopsida; order Poales; family Poaceae; genus Avena; species Avena insularis. Next base: position 239,943,456 of record CM042694.1, on the reverse strand, counting down.
ACCTAGCAGCCATCATGGCGGAGGACATAGTGGATCTCATAGATAGCATCGCAACTCCCCTCCCTATGACGGAAAAGGGAAGCAACCAGAGTCGTATGACGCATCTTCACGGCTAGACAAGATCCAAGAAGCTCGGGAGCTCCCATACCTTGGGCCACGTTGTTTTGGACCAGTAATACGGGCCACAACTGTAGGGGTTCTGCGCATAAAAACAATAAATTTTACTCTACGCCCTTGAACCCTTGAAGCTGTCAGGACCTATCTATTAGTAATACAGTAACGGGAGGGGCTTTTCGCGAACTTACCCTCGAAGACCGAAAAGCGTTGTCAACGCTCAGGAGAGCGTGGTTGATGTAGACGAGCCGAAGCCGACCTCAAGGTCGTGATGAAGTCCTTGCGCTCCTTCTGGCTCCAATGACTTGAGTGCCTCAAGTGTGACACCTCGTGGGAGTTACACACGTCCGGTGCCTGACGATGACTCCCGCTTCCCCGATCCAGCGGCGATTGGAAGTAGAGCTCCGGATGAATCCGCGGCCAGCGCTCATGATGAAGATGTCTCGCTCATGATCAGACTTGGGACCACGGTCACGAGAGAGAGAGGGGGAGAAAGAAAATATCAATTAGAGGTCCTCCCAAAAGTGGGGAGACCTTTATTGATTATTTGGTGTATTTTTCTAGGCCAAATACCCCACTTTATATAGGGGGAGGGGAGGTACTACCTCCCCTGAAGTCCCGGGGTGGGACTAAAGGAGAGGGGGGGGTGAGGAGGTCGCCGCCAGCCACTAGTGGGCCCCGTGGGGGGGGCTAGGCCCATCCGGCCTCCCCCTTGCCCCTTCTCCCCTTTCTCCTTTTCCCTAATGGGCCCTCTCCCTCCGGAATTGGCCCATTAAGCCTTTTGACCTTTTAATTGATTTTCTATTTATTAAATAATTATGAATAAATGATTAAATCAATATTTAACATTCATTCACATATTATTCAATCTCCGTGGCCATGGAACACCTTCCACCTCCACTCCGGACATCCTCCAGACTTACCGAAACCCTTCCGGTTTTCTCCCTTCTTTTCTTCGTTGATTCTACCGATCCTATAAACACTCTCTAAGCATCATCAAGCCCTTAAGCGTGATACCCTACGGTTCGGGAACACTCCAGACATGGTCGGGACACTGCCGCACCAATGATCAACAGAGGGACCTGGATGGCCATGTGACCCCTGTGCGTTCCACGAAGATCTTTTGTCGTTTGAACTGGGACAATCGTGTCTTATTCCCTTTGTCATTCGATACTTGCATTGCCCGAGATTCGATCAATGACGTCACCATGTCGTGTTCAATCTCGTTACTGAACAATGCTACTTAACTCGTTCCGACAAGTGATATCCCCGTGATCTAATCACACGTTGCGTAGCTATTGGATATAACTTCTCCGAGTGGGCCCTAGAGTATCTTCCTGTCACATGGACGGACAAATCCCGCTCTTGACATATATTGACTCTACGGTTTCCTCCGAATACCTGAACACACCTTTATAACCACCATTTTACCAGATGGCGTTTGATGCTATCTAAGCACTCTCGGGAGACAGTGATTGATATAGCCTCACGGTCTAAGGAATAGTCTACGAGGATCCATTTCTAATCATCGTAACTTGAACTTCGTGACATGATCGGGTCACGATGTTTAGGTTGGGTATTGGTTCATCATCTCATTCTCCGAATGAGATGACCTTATTTCCAACTGGCATAAATGCCACATGATCAGGAAACATGATCATCTGTTGACCAATGAACCAGTGACTAGAGTGTCACTGGGAACCCCTGGTTGTTTGTATATCACACGTGTATTGATGTTTCCACTCAACACAGTTATAGCATGATATAAAACTTAATCATAAACTATATGAAATATGATAATAGTCCTTACTACTATTTGTCTCTAGGGCATATTTCCAACAACAACCTACCCCCAGGGTCTCCGGATAGACAAGACCATCAAGCCCTACTATGGCACCGCCAGACCAGTTACATGGTTGCAGGACTACAACGAAGAGATTCACACTAGTGCACTCTGTGCAACTTTCGATGTTTTGTTCACCTTGCTTCCTACTTGACTTCAATTGGTATCTACAGGAGTTTCCAACATATTCCTTTATAACATAACTCTTTATGCTTTAAGATATGTTATCCTTTATGGAATTGGAAAATATGTCCATAGTTCTCTACTAGACACTGCGGACAAACTTAGCTTAATGTTCTGTGATTCAGACTTAATCACTTTCAAACGTTCCTTATTTGGATTACGTATTATGCTAAGTTACCATCATGGCTTCTAAGACAGAACCTATGTCTCAACATAGTGGATGATGATCATCCTTTTCTTCCTTTCAACCATTGATGTTAAACTTAATGCTATTCCTAATTTGAGTTATTAAGGACTAGTTCCTCAATTAACTTCTATTCTGAAACACTTTTCAGAATCCCTTAAGGAATACTACATAATATTATAATACACCTATTATCAACTTCTACATCTTATGAATCATTATTCATAAGTATTTGCGCTTTCATCCTTAACACGCTTAAGAATTACTCCTATAAGCTCCCACTCAAAATATGTTCTACATATTTGAATTTGAGACTCATCTTGCTCCCACTTAAAAATATGTCAATCACATATTGTTTCAGGAAGACTTTCATAGCTCCCACTCAATTTTATGCAAATTGCATATCTCCTTTACTATTTTGAATAACTTCAAAATCCTTTGATCAAATATCAAACTTGGGGATTTACTATGAGATACTAGTACTTTACTAGTTTTAAATCCACTAGACATTTAGCACACTTGAATCAAATTCATCTGAATTTGTCCAATACTTGACAAATTGTGCTTTTGTCATTCACCCCCTTTTCCTACAATGGCTTTGCAGTCATTTGGGAAAATTCCAAGTAACTCCTTTTACTTGTGAGATTCAGCAACTAAATGCTTTCTAATCTCAAGGGAATTTTACTTTCAGGATTTTTTCATAATTTAGTTTACCATTATTTCCTTAGTAGTTCGTAGGTATGTCACATTTCAAAAATCATGACAAGTGGTTCACAGATGTCTCCATACAAGATATGGATTTACATTTTGAATCCTACTTCATGTAGTGAAAAACAATAGTGGAGGGAAAAACACAATGATCAAAATCATTGATTCTTTCCTTTTGTGAAGAGAATCGTTCAGGAATGTTGTCCATTGCGCTTCTCAACACTCTGATGCAGGGTTTTGAATCCTCATGTTTTACACTATTTTCCATTTGCTCCATAATTGAGAAACATCACTATAAGTGAGCTTTCTCAAGAATGCACCAAAATCCAAGCAATACAAGTTTTGCTTTCCTTTTGGTTTCAGCTATGGATTTCGTATTCAAAGTTTCCAATGAATACACTATAAGGACTTATTCGCTATTGTTTTGGTTATACCGAATAACCCCAAAACTTTCACGAATTCAAATGGTTCGCCAATTCTGATTGAGTGTTAACTATTTCTAAGCTAATGGTCTCTACATATACTCTACAATGATTTATTTGGTGCCTTCTATTCAACCCCCTTTGATATCTAATATCACATTGTGATGCTTTGTATTTTGACGTTTCAAAACACTTTGCATTCCACAATGTCTTTTATGCCATTCTTATAAATTTGAACTTCATTACTATTGATCAAATCATAGTAATTAGATCCCCTTTTATATTTATACCCTTTGTTGATGAAACACTTTGATCAAATCAAATAGTTTCATATTCATGTTTCCTTTGGTAAACTTACTTTACACATTTAAACATTCATTTAATGATAATCACCATTTTTGTTAAAACATAATACATCGGATATGTATATACTTTTAACAATTCATTAAACACTTTGTATTCAAGTAATACACGGTGTTCAAGTTAATTTGCCAAACTTAGGCATGATTTATATGTGATAAGAAATCGAATGACTTTCACATATTATCACATAACTTTGAATTTAAACAATGGTTTTTATTCACTAATGAACATATCATTAAGTTGGGTATTTTAAACAAGGCATTTTTAATGTTCTACAAATGTTCATACATTATCAATTAGTTTCAAACAACAAGGATAATTCACAAGTAATCAAACAAGATATGAACACAAATAGAAATCATTCATAAAAGTGGAACAACCGTTTGTTACAAACTCATATGAATAACCGTCTCACAAAGTGTGAGACACACTAAAGAAGTTCAAATCTCTTGATTACAAAAATCATCGTAAAACACAAACTAAGTGATAAATGTTGAGAGAGAGTGTCGTTGGCCATCATCATCATGCTCGCCATCAACACGCAACGTCACCTCCTCTCCAGCAAGCACCTCTCATGCAGAAGGACATGTTTTCAGTAAAACAGAACAAGTATCAGATATACTTAACACTGCAATGTGTTTGCAAGATTATAACATTTATAAAACTGTATATCAAATATATACCTTTGTCGTTGACAACTCCAGCGATGTTGGGTTCATCTATCACATTTCTGAAATGTGATATGAACTCAAGGAAATCCAGTGTTTCTGTGTCGCCTCTCATAACGCTGATCCTGACTTGTGCTTGGAAGCTTGGAGGAAGCGACCATAGGACAACTCCCATCGCGAATGAGCTTGAGAACCAGTTGTCCAGGTAGTATGCCAGACTCATGTACGCATCGTAGAGGCGCAATAAGTGCTCATCCAATGAGGAGCCCTCCTCCATCTTTATGGAGAGGAAGTCCCCCATCAGCTCATACTCCCACATGCGCATTTGCTCCACGAAATGTGCTCTCAGATGTGTCATGACCGCCCGGGGCTTGAGACTCCCCACTATTGGCCATAGCCCATCCTCCATTCCGAGGCGCATGGTCACTGATATGAATGTGGCCATCACACGGCGACGATAACGCAGATCCCGCTGCTCCTGGGTCTCATGAATATAGAGTGACTCCAAATACATCTCGCAGGTCATGTAGTCAGCTACGTTGTTCTCCCCAAGGAGATCAAATAGGCGTATGACCCATGTGGAAAAGTTGGATCCATCTAACTTGAGCTTTTCTCCTTTTAACCAATCATCGACACGAAAGAGCCCATCTACATTTATAATTGCAAGAGGAATTTAGACTAAGTTTATAATTAAATGAGTTAATAATAACTCCACTCAGAAACACCTATCCCCAAAGAGGGTTCCTAGTGATAACACGACCCCTATCAGCCACATCTCCCCTGATCATCATGGCCATCAATGTGGGTTCAAGGGTGGACGCTAAACGTCGGTCACATCATTCATGCGACTCGTGCTCGATCTTTCGACCATCCGCGTTCCGAGGCCACGCTTCTCTAGCGTGCTAGGCTCGCCAACTCAACCTTAGTGTTTTCGTTGTGCAACATGGCTTGCACCCACTGTATGCGAATGTAGATATGTATGACACCCGATCATCACGGCCTGCCTCATACCGAAGAACTTTCTTGGTGGTGCACACTAAGGGGGAACACAATCGTTGGTTATTTTAACAGGGATCATCTTATTAGGCTACCGTCGAGTATCTAATACTAGCACACAGTAAGACATACAAACAATAACATTGAATGTAAATGCTATGTGATATGGTCCTTCACGTCGTGATCTCCATCCATCCGTCAGGGTTACGCGCCTGGTTCCGGCACCATAGACACCAGGGTACCGGTGTCATTCCGGCATGGTAGTTTGTCATTACCGTGACCATCTACTACTATTTAACAAAAGGTAATCACTTTACCTTTTCCACAACCATATCACAAAGCAACGCCCCCCTGCAAAACAAAGTTAGACACCTCTACTTTATCTTTGCATGTTTTACGTGGCTGAATGGGCTTTCGCACAAGAACCGTTCTTACCTACGAACTTTCAGCACAACGCTGATCAAGTAGTTGTCTATACTACACCCCTTTCGGGGCCCTCCGTTGCAAATGGTATACCAACTAATGCGAGAGAGACAGACACCCCCCTAAGCCACTTTATACAGTACAAGATGTATGTCAAGCGTGGACCAGTCTCGCGAATGAACGCGTAAAGTCGGCTGGGGGCCGCTTCATCAAGCATTACTGCGGTATACACAAGTACACGTGGGAGGGTAACAACTAAAAGATCAACGCCCACACGCTACATCTCGTGTGTTCTACCCGTACTAGCATTACTACGCATAGATCTAGCTCAGATACCATTGTAGGGGTTCCGTGTATAAAAACAATAAATTTTACTCTACACCCCTGAACCCCTGAAGCTGCCAGGACCTATCTATTAGTAATACAGTAATGGGAGGGGCTTTTCGCGAACTTACCCTCGAAGACCGAAAAGCGTTGTCAACGCTCAGGAGAGTGTGGTTGATGTAGACGAGCCGAAGCAGACCTCAAGGTCGTGATGAAGTCCTTGCGCTCCTTCTGGCTTCAACGACTTGAGCGCCTCAAGTGTGACACCTCGTGGGAGTTACACACGTCCGGTGCCTGACGATGACTCCCGCTTCCCCGATCCGGCGATTGCGGAAGTAGAGCTCCCGGATCCGAATCCCGCAGCGCGACGATGCTCCGCGGTGAAGATGTCTCTCGCTCGCGCAGTCCAGACTTGGGACCATGGTCACGAGAGAGAGAGGGGGAGAAAGAAAATATCAATTAGAGGTCCTCGCAAAAGTGGGGAGACCTTTATTGATTATTCGGTGTATTTTTCTAGGCCAAATACCCCACTTTATATAGGGGGAGGGGAGGTACTACCTCCCCTCAAGTCCCGGGGTGGGACTAAAGGAGAGGAGGGGGTGAGGAGGTGGCCGCCGGCCACTAGTGGGCCCAGCAGAGGCTAGGCCCAGCCAGCCTCCCCCTTGCCCCTTCTCCCCTTTCTCCTTTTCCCTAATGGGCCCTCTCCCTCCGGAATTGGCCCATTAAGCCTTTTGACCTTTTAATTGATTTTCTCTTTATTAAATAATTATGAATAAATGATTAAATCAATATTTAACATTCATTCACATATTATTCAATCTCCGTGGCCATGTAACACCTTCCACCTCCACTCCGGACATCCTCCGGACTTATCGAAACCCTTCTGGTTTTCTCCCTTCTTTTCTTCGGTGATTCTGCCGATCCTATAAACACTCTCTAAGCATCATCAAGCCCTTAAGCGTGATACCCTACGGTTCGGGAACACTCCAGACATGGTCGGGACACTGCCGCACCAATGATCAACAGAGGGACCTGGATGGCCATGTGACCCCTGTGCGTTCCACGAAGATCTTTCGTCGTTTGAACTGGGACAGTCGTGTCTTATTCCCTTTGTCATTCGATACTTGCATTGCCCGAGATTCGATTAAGGTCCGTGTGTATTTGCATGTCTTTGCATCTCTACGCATTACTCATTCTCAAATGAGATGGCATTGTATAAATTTGGTTCTTTGGTGAGACCTTTAGTTTGTTCGGGGTAAAATATGTTGATATTATTGTCATACAATTTATCTTCATAGTATTAGCCCACTTTGAACCACACCTAGTTTGATAATTGATACGTTGCAAACATATCTACAATTTTTGATGTTCCATGCTTCTTTTATATCTACTTTCTTATCTTTTGTCCATATTTTAGAGTACTTTTACACATTTTATGGAACTAACCTATTAAAAACATGCCACAGTGCCAGTTGCCTGTTTTTGGTTCCAGAAAAGCCAGAAAATGAATATTCTCGGAATTGGACCGGACAAAAGCCAAAGTCGATATTTTACTGGAAGACTCACAGAGCCAGAAGATGAGACGGAGAGGGGCCAGGGGCTGGCCACACCATGTGGTGGCGCGGGTCTCCCTGGTCGCGCCACCAGGTGGTGTAGGCCCCTGGTCCACCCTCTGACATCGCCCCTTCACCTATAAGAAGCCTCCGATGCAGAAACCCTAAAAAATCTAGCCTCCAGCCACGAAAAGTTCTGCAGCGCCGCCGCCATCGAAGGGGAGATTCGGGGGACAGAAAGTCTCTGTTCCGGCACCCTGCTGGGACGGGGAATTGCCCCCGGAGCCATCTCCATCGATCTTCACCACCATCTCCATCGCCGTTGCTGATTCCCATGATGATGAGGGAGTAGTTCTTCCTCGAGGCTAAGGGTTCTACCGGTAGCTATGTGTTCATCTCTCTCTATGCGTGATCTTATTGAGATCATGAGCTTTGTAATATATAGATCTATTCTGCTACTCAAGTGCTTTAATGAATCTCTGCTTATCCCCACGTGTGTGAAGTTGATAGTGTGCACACCGTGTGGCACTTTGGCTAATGTTACATAAATACTTGTTATGAGTTATATTTGGAGTTGGATGTCTCTATGAAATTGTGGTGTTTGTTGGAACCATCTAGCGCTCAAGGTGATAGTGAGGGGTTATCTAGATGGGGAAAGCGAACTTTGAGGAGTGTTGTTATAGCCCTACCATGGATTAAAGTGTCCAACCGGAGAGTAGTTCAGAGTAGTATCATGAAGAGAAGATATTTATATCAGAGTGTTCACTAGCGAAAGTATGATCCCTAGGCCTTGTTCCTAAACATTGAAACACTGTTTGCAACTAGATATGTTACATGTTTGCTTGCTTCCATCTTTTTGCCTTTAGTCTTTTCCTCCCGTCAAGCTCTTTTATGGCACCATTGTCTTATATCCATACCACTTGTATTTCACTATCTCTTCACCGAACTAGTGCACCTATACACCTGGCAAGTGTATTGGGTGTGTTGGGGACATAAGAGACTTCTTGTATCTTGATTGCAGGGTTGCTTGAGAGGGATACCTTTGACCACTTCCTCCCTGAGTTCGATAAACCTTGGGTAATCCACTTAAGGGAAACTGGCTGCTATTCGACAAACCTCTGCACTTGGAGGCCCAATAACTGTCTACAAAAATAGAAGTGCACAGACATCAAGCTATTTTCTGGCGTCGTTGCCAGGGATTGAAGAAGAAGAAGCTCCCACGTCAACCACGCGCCATCAAGCTATTTTTTGGCGCCGTTGCTGTGGAGGTAAGGTAAAAGGTACTCACATCCTCCGGTGTGAGTGCTCGAAGTTATTTCCTTTAGATTCTGCAATTTCGTATTTTTGTTTCTTATTTTTATTTTCACTAGTTAGGCTTAATTGAAAACAACAAAAAATTAGAGAGATTTATAGTATTTATCTTGAGTTAGGACATGAAGTGTTTGAAGAGAAAATTAAAAAACCTATGGAACTTTATTTGCATGCTAATAGCAATATTATTAGTACTAATTCTTTGAACACCATTATTGCTAATGCTATGGAAAAGTCTAAGCTTGGGGAAGCTGGTTTTGATGAGCATGATATTTTTAGTCCCCCAAGCATGGAGGAGAAAATTTACTTTGATGATACTATGCCTCAAATATATGATGATTACAATGATGAATATGATATTTTTCAGTCCACCTACTATTGAGGAGAAAATTAATTATGATTACAATATGCATCCTATATTTGATGATTATGGTGATGAGAATAATAATGATAGCTATTTTTTTGATTTTGCCCGCACTATAATTAATAAAAATGACTATGTTTATGTGGGGAGTATTAATTCTTGTATGCATGTGGCTCATGATAAGAATGTTTCATATGATTGTTATATTGTTAATTTTATTCATGATGCTACTGAAAGTTATTATGAGAGAGGGAAACATGGTTTTATGCATCTCAATAATATTAGGTTTCCTCTCTTTATGTTGAAAGTCTTGAAGTTGCATTTGTTTTGCTTTCCTATGCTTGTTGCTTTCTGCTTTCATGACTTGTTTCTTTACAAGATTCCTATGCATAGGAAGTGGGTTAGACTTAAATGTGTTTTGAATTTTCTCCTTGATGCTCTCTTTTACTTCAACTCATATTTTTTATGTGAGCATCATCGAATTTATCATGCCTATCTTAATGGCTATAAAGAAAGAGCTTTTTGAGAGACAACCCAATATATTTTTGCTTTCATTTATTTTTGTTTTTTTGAGTCTTGGAAGTTATTGCCTCTGTAATAACCGCTCCTTATCATTTTGTGTGGTTTTTGTGCCAAGAATATTGATGGCTCTGTGTATGGCGCCAGAAAAATGCTGGAGCGTGGTTGATGTAGAGCTCGTTGGGAACCCCAAGAGGAAGGTATGATGAGCACAGCAGCAAGTTTCCCTCAGTATGAAACCAAGGTTTAATCGAACCAGTAGGAGCAAGGAAACACCCCAAAGGTGTTACTAGCTGAGCTTTGGCAGGGCGCACTACCGGTGCTAGTAGCAACGTGGAGACCTGCACAACACAACCACAAAACTTTGTCCCCAACTTGCGATGAGGTTGTCAATCTCACCGTGTTTTGCTGAAAACAAAGGATTAAACGTATCGAATGGAAAGAAGTAAAAGTTTGCAGAAAGTAAACAGAAAGCAGAAACAGTTTATAGATTGAATGTAAAAGACAAGGACCAGGATCCATAGTTCACTAGAGGTGGCTCTCCTTAGATAGATAACATGTTGGGTGAACAAATTACAACGGGGCAATTGACAAACATCGAGAAAGCAATACATACATATACTTATCATCTTGATTCCTTTGAGACTTGATTGGGCATTACAACATTATATATAGACCGCCATCCAACTTCATCTATGACTAACAATCCACCTTCAGGTTATCATCCGAACCCCCTCCAGTATTAAGTTGCAAGCAACATATTATTGCTTTACGAACTGCGTGTAAAGTAAACAATATGATTGTTCTATGAACAAAGGATTGTTGTTTTCTCCCTAGTAGCAACAGCACATCTAGTACCTTAGAGATTTCTGTCACTTCCCCAGATTACCAGAGGCATGAACCCACTATCGAGCATAAATACTAACTCTTGGAGTTGCTAGCATCTACTTGGCCAAGATAGCTACTAACAATGGAAATCATGCAAGATCACAAATAACAAAGACATGATAGAATCAATAATCAATCTGAAATAGCATCTCAATATCCATCGGATCCCCGCAAACACAACATGCAGAATTACAAATAGATGATCTTGATCTTGAACGGAGCTCACAAGATCTAGACATGAAAGCACAAAGGAGGAGAACCAGCCATCTAGCTACTACATGGATCCGTAGTCCAAGGATGAACTACTCACGCATCACACCGGAGGCTTGCATGGTGATGAAGAAGGCCTCGGTGAATTCCCTCTCGGCGGTGCCGGAAGAGCTTTAGATCCCTCCCGATCTAGGGATGGAGATGATGACTCTGAGACTCTTTCGTGGATTTTTGATCGGGTACTTAGGGTTTACGTCCCGAGGGCATCTTATAGTCGGAAGGGGAGACCGAGGGGGTGCCAGGGGCCACCACACCACCCCCTGGCACGGGCCCAGCCTGGCCGTGCGGCCAGGTGGTGTGGCCGGCCTCTGGCCCCTCTCCGTCTCGTATTATGGCACTTGATGACTTCCGGAAAAATAGACACTTTGGCTTTTGTCCCGTTCAATTCCAAGAATATTCATTTTCTAACTTTCCTGGAACCAAAAACAGCAGAAAACAGGCAGCTGGCACTGTGGCTCTTGTTAACAGGTTAGTCCAAGAAATCATATGAAAAGTACTCCAAAGTTGGAACAAAACATAAGAAAGTGGATAAAACCAAGCATGGAACATCAAAAATTATAGATACATTTGCAATGTATCAACATCCCCAAGCTTAACTCCTGCTCGTCCTCGAGTAGGTAAGTGATAAAAAGAAAGAATAATTTTTGAGGTGGCATGCACCATCAAAGACTTGATCAAAGTATTTGTAAAACATTCAAAGCTGGGATCATAGTACTTCAATCATAACATGAAAGACAAAGTTCTAGCAATAAGCAAAGAAACTATGATGCAACATGAAAAGGCACAAACAAAAGATTCATGAATAACAATGATTTGCAAGACGTTTGTTTGTTTCACATAAAGAAAACATAGCATAATAGTATTCAGCTTGTCCCTAATAGAGTAGCAGAGATAAATGCATAGGACACCTTCAAAGTTCATAAGAGTGACTAGATACAAATAGTTTAAAACAAGCAATATCAAGTATGCATCAATCAACTAGTCTTGGGACAATGCACATAGAACTAAGAATGGCCACTATGCTCTCAAAGTAGGTGCATAAAGATAGAAGGTGGAGACTCAATATAATGGTGGAAGAAATGCCTTCATAGAAGGAGTAGGGATTCAAGTCTCATAAAGAGCTTCCAAAAATTATGGTACTTATAGCTTTCATCTCTCATTGCCCCTATCATAAGCATCTTGAAGTGATTAAGGTTAAAGTGAACAAACTATGGTGTACATGTTTGACGAAGTATAAGTTAGAAATCTCATGTCCCTTGTATACGAGGGCCGCTCCTCATGCTACTCAAGTTTAGTCACCGGTAAGTTCTTGTCATTGTAAGTATATGTGTATCATAGAGAATCGCCAACGGGGTACCCCTTGCCCGATGATATGGAAGAATCCCCATATCAAAATGACAAGGCACGCAGACAACGAGCATCTCAGCAATCTTCTTATTTACCATGGGAATATGGTGCTTTTTTCTTTCTTTCCTCTTTTCATAATATCTTTTTTTTCTTTTCTCTTTTTTTCTCAATATAGGACTCTTTTTTTATAAAAAGAATGCTTCATAGACAGCTCATTATGGTTACGCTGCAGGTTTCCACAATGTCAGCATGGATTAGACCAGCGGCCCAAGCGTTTCTCTAACACATATACATAACTCCATGGACTTACAAGCTCCCCTTTCATTTCACAATCGATTTACATCCATATACAAAAGAGCATGATATCAACTAGGTACAAGTACCAAGTGCAATGTTGAAAGCGTTCCCCATGAAAGCATGGTTCTGCTAATCCCCAACAAATAAGTGCAAGCATATACAACATAGACGACACAATGGTTCAAGTTTATTAAGGGCAAGAAAAGTAAAGTGTGCCATCAAGTTCGTGAGAGCTTTAATCACTAGTTTTCTCATAACAAGTTTAATTTGGAAGGTAAACAAAAACATGAATATACTTGGAATAGCATAAGCTAATAGGTAGGTATGGTGGACTCTTTTGAATAACTTGGTTTAGGGAGTTGGATGCATGAGCGGAACTCATACTTTATTGTGGAGGCTAGCAAAAGTCTGGGAGCGACAAACTAAGAGAGCAATAATGGCCATAATCATGCAGAGCGACAAAACATCATTGATCAAAGCATAAAGTGATACTACAAGTTGAAAACTAAAGGATCATAAAGCCTATGGTGACTTGAGATAGTCATAACATGGTGTGATCATGTGCCAAGTCAACCCAAATAAAGCATCAAAGGAGAATACCACTATACTATGCTTTAATATGCTAAAACAACGCATGATTCATCCAAGGCACATTAAGCAATCTCAATTGTTTATAACAAGTCATGCTACAATAAAGAATACTAAGCATAAAGCCAAAACAATATCAAGCATGGCATGACAGAGCATATGCCACAGTCAAAAACAAACTCTCTTTACCACATAAGCATGAACTTTCCTACTCTTTTCCAAACCAAACCAAACTATTTGCAAACCAATGTATGAAAGAGGGGGTCCAACCAATTTATTCAGAAAACTAAGCAAACAAAATCAAACAAAAACCAAAATGAAAACGAAAAAGAAGACGCTCCAAGAACAACACAACTGTGCATGAAACAATAAAATGAAGCGTTTGGAAGAAACCTGGATTTTTTATTGATGAAGAAGGGGATGCCTTGGGCATCCCCAAGCTTTGACGCTTGTACTTCTTGGATATTTATTGGGGTGACACACGTGGCATCCCCAAGCTTGAGCTTTATTCCATCCTTCATCTCATTACTCATTCCTTCCATACACCTAAAATTTTTCCTTCATACAAAACTTCACACAATCTTTATTAGCAACATTAGTGCACTCAAGATAAATAAGTCTTAAGGTTTAGTTCTAACACCAATAAAACTTCCATTAAAACACTAGCTACTGAAGTACTTCCCTCAAAAAGCTCAATTCCCCAAAAGAACTCAAAAAGGAACCAACAAGAAGTAAATGCAGAAAATGGCAGAAATCTGTCAAAACAGACCAGCGGGTAAAGACGAATTTTTTCGAAGACCTTCTGTTGCTCAAATCAAAAAGTGTTGAACTAACGAAAGTTAGATAATAACCTGGGGCATAATCACAAAACATTACAGCTCAATCCGACATAAGAGCTCTCTCATGAATTTTTACGGTGAAGCACAAAAATCTGTTTCGGGACAGCAACTTTCTCAATCATTACTTCTCTCTCATTAGAGGTTACTCTTGGCACAAAAAGCAAATAAAAAGGATAAGGAGCGGTTATTACTGAAGTAATAACTTCCAAGACTCATCTAAAACTTTTGGGTTATCTCCCAATAAGTACTTTTCTTTAACGCCTTTAAGTTAGGCATAAGAAGCAAGAAAAAGAATTAAGTGTTCTCAAATGAAGAAGCATTAATACCAAATTTTGTTTTCATAGGAGAAGCAAAAGAAATCTTTTCTCTCTTTTTAGGGAAGTGTTCTATACCTTTCTTGAGTGGGAGTTGATATTTAATGGTGCCTTCTTTCATATCAATGATGGCACCAGCAGTTATAAGAAAAGGTCTTCCCAAAGTAATAGGACAAGAAGCATTATATTCAACATCCAAAACATAGAAATCAACGGGGACATAGGAATTGTTAACCATAATAAGAACATCATTAAGACTCCCCATGAGTTTCTTTTTAGCATTATCATCAAGTGGGACATTCAAATAACAATCTTCAAGAGGAGGCAAATCAAGCATATCATAAATCTTTCTAGGCATAATAGAGACACTACTATCAAGATCACATAAAGGTTGGAAGTCAAAGTCATTCACTTTCATATTAATGATGGGTTCCCAACCATCTTCTTGTTTAATAGGAATAGAAGCTTTATGTTTCATCTTTTCTTCTTTAATCTTTATGAGAGCATCAGTAATGTGTTTTGTTAAAGCCATGTTCATAGCACTAGCATTAGGACTTTTAGCATGCTTTTGTAGGGACTTAATAACTTCAGAGATATTGCAACCATCAAGATCAAAATCAATTTTATCATCTAAAGTAGTAGAACTATTACTAGCCTCAACACTAGTGGTGGTGATAGTAGAAACACTAATGTTTCTAGCAATTTCATCTTCTCTTTCCCACTTAGCATGTAATTCAGCTAATAGTCTAACATTTTCATCAATTCTTACTTGTATAGCATTAGTAGCTGCAAAGGGATTATCATTAGTTTCAGGTTTAGTAGCCATTTTATTCAAAGAAGATTGAGCTTTAGCCAAAGATGCTATATTTCTTTCAGCATTAGAGAGTTTTTCCTCAATAGTTTTATTGAAAGTAGTTTGTTTACTAATAAAGTCTTTAAGCATAACTTCAAGTTCAGAGGGTGCACTCCTATTATTGTTGTAGGAATTTCCATAAGCATTACCATTGTTGGGAGGATATGGCTTATAATTGTTGTTACCAAAATTACTCCTATAAGCATTATTGCCAAAATTGTTATTTCTTATGAAGTTCACATCAACTTGCTCTTCTTGAGCAACCAAAGAGGTTAAAGGAACATTATTTGGATCAATATGGGCTTTCCAATTAACAAGCATAGACATAATAATATCAATCTTATCACTCGAGGAGGAGGTTTCCTCAACAGAATTTACCTTCTTACCTTGTGGAGCTCTCTTAGTATGCCATTCATAATAATTAACCATCATATTGTCCAGAAGTTTTGTTGTAGCACCCAAAGTGATGGTCATAAAGGTACCTCCAGTAGCAGAGTCCAATAGGTTTCTTGAAGAATAGTTCAATCCTGCATAAAAAGTTTGGATGATCATCCAAGCAGTCAGTCCATGAGTGGGACAATTCTTTACCAAATATTTCATTCTTTCCCAAGCTTGAGCAACATATTCATTATCAAGTTGTTTAAACTTCATTATTTCACTTCTCATAGATATAATCTTAGCAGGAGGATAGTACTTTCCAATAAAAGCATCTTTGCATTTAGTCCAAGAATCAATACTATTCCTAGTTACGGAATTCAACCATTCTTTAGATTTTCCTCTCAAAGAGAAAGGAAACAATTTTAGCTTAATAATATCACCATCTATATCCCTATGCTTTTGCATCTCACAAAGTTCAACAAAGTTATTTAGATGGGAAGCAGCATCTTCATTACCAATACCAGAAAATGGTTCTCTCATAACAAGATTGAGCAAAGCAGGTTTTATCTCAAAGAAAGTATCTTCAGGCACAGGTGGAGCAATAGGTGTGCTTATAAAATCATTGTTGTTGGTGCTAGTGAAGTCACACAACTTAGTGTTTTCAAGAGTAGTCATTTGTTTGGGTTTTCAAATAAGAAAGCAAACTAGTAAAACTATTTTTTTTGTGTTTTTTGAATAACAAAACAAGCAAACAAAGCAAAAAGAAACTAAGCAAAACAAAAATAACAAAGTAAAGATATTGGTTATGAGGGACTCCCCTTGTGAAGATGTCCTTGACTCCCCAGCAACAGTGCCAGAAAAATGCTTGATGGCTCTGTGTATGGCGCCAGAAAAATGCTGGAGCGTGGTTGATGTAGAGCTCGTTGGGAACCCCAAGAGGAAGGTATGATGAGCACAGCAGCAAGTTTCCCTCAGTATGAAACCAAGGTTTAATCGAACCAGTAGGAGCAAGGAAACACCCCAAAGGTGTTACTAGCTGAGCTTTGGCAGGGCGCACTACCGGTGCTAGTAGCAACGTGGAGACCTGCACAACACAACCACAAAACTTTGTCCCCAACTTGCGATGAGGTTGTCAATCTCACCGTGTTTTGCTGAAAACAAAGGATTAAACGTATCGAATGGAAAGAAGTAAAAGTTTGCGTAAAGTAAGCGAAAGCAGAAACAGTTTATAGATTGAATGTAAAAGACAAGGACCAGGATCCATAGTTCACTAGAGGTGGCTCTCCTTAGATAGATAACATGTTGGGTGAACAAATTACAACGGGGCAATTGACAAACATCGAGAAAGCAATACATGCATATACTTATCATCTTGATTCCTTTGAGACTTGATTGGGCATTACAACATTATATATAGACCGCCATCCAACTTCATCTATGACTAACAATCCACCTTCAGGTTATCATCCGAACCCTCCAAAGATTAAGTTGCAAGCAACAGATTATTGCTTTACGAACTGCGTGTAAAGTAAACAATACGATTGTTCTATGAACAAAGGATTGTTGTTTTCTCCCTAGTAGCAATAGCACATCTAGTACCTTAGAGATTTCTGTCACTTCCCTAGATTACCAGAGGCATGAACCCACTATCGAGCATAAATACTAACTCTTGGAGTTGCTAGCATCTACTTGGCCAAGATAGCTACTAACAATGGAAATCATGCAAGATCACAAATAACAAAGACATGATAGAATCAATAATCAATCTGAAATAGCATCTCAATATCCATCGGATCCCCGCAAACACAACATGCAGAATTACAAATAGATGATCTTGATCATGAACGGAGCTCTTGTTAATAGGTTAGTCCAAGAAATCATATGAAAAGTACTCTAAAGTTGGAACAAAACACAAGAAATTGGATAAAACCAAGCATGGAATATCAAAAATTATAGATACATTTGCAATGTATCAAATATCCTCTAATGTGAGAGAAGTAATACTTGGGAAAGTTGTTGTCCTAAAACAGATTTTTGTGCTTCACTGTAAAAATTCATGAAAAATCTCTGTATGTCGGATTGAGCTATAATTTTCTGAATAAATCCCACAGATTGTTAGCTAACTTTCGTTAGTTCAACACTTTTGATTTGAGCAACAGAAGGTCTTCGAAAAAATTGGTTTTTACCAGCTGGTCTGTTTTGACAGATTTCTGCCATTATTTGCATTTGCCTCTTAATCTCTTTCTCCTTGAGTTCTCTTTGATCATTTAAACTTTTTAAAGGAAGTGCTACAGTAGCTTGTGTTTTAATGGAAGTTTTACTGGTGTTGAAACTGAACCAAAAGACTTATTATCTTGAGTACACTAATGTTGCTAATGAAGATTGTGTGAAGGAGATTTTAAAGTGTAGGGAAGAGTAATGTGATAAGATGAAGTATGGACAAAAGCTCAAGCTTGGGGATGCCACCCGTGTCACCCCAAGAAATATCCAAGAAGTACAAGCGTCAAAGCTTGGGGATACCCAAGGCATCCCCTTCTTCATCAATAATTTTTTTAGGTTTCTTCCAAACACTTCATTTTTATTGTTTCATGCACAGTTGTGTTGTTCTTGGAGCGTCTTTGTTTTCATTTTTAGTTTTCGTTTGCTTAGTTTGCTTGATTAAATTGGTCGGACCCGCTCATTCATGCATTAGTTTTCAAATAAGTTGATTTGGATTGGAAAAGAGTAGGAAAAGTTCATGCTTAAGTGGTATAAAAGGAGCTTATTCTTGACTGTGACTTAGACTTTATCATATCATGCTTGATATTGTTATGACTTTATGCTTAGTGATTATTGCTGTAGCATGAATTTTTTCAAACAATTGAGATTTCTTAATGTGCCTTGAAAGAATCATGCGTTGTTTTAGCATACAAAAGCATAATATTGTGGTATTCTCGTTTGATGTTTTATTTGGGTTGACTTGGCACATGCTCACACCATGTTAAGACTATACCAAGTCACCATAGACTCTATGATCATTTAGTTTTTGACTTGTAATATCACTTTATGCTTTAATTAATAATGTTTGTCGCTTTGCATGATTATGGCCATTATTGCTCTCTTAGTTGGTAGCTTCCAGTCTTTTGCTAGCTTCCATACCAAGTATGAGTTCCACTCATGCATGCAACCCCAAATAAAACCAAGTTATTCCAAAGAGTCCATCATACCTACCTATTAGCATTTGCTATTTCAAGTATATTCATGTTTTTATCTACCTTCCGAATTAAACTTGTTATGTGAAAATTAGTGATTAAAGCTCTCACGAACTTGATGGCACACTTTACTTTTCTTGCCCCTAATAAACTTGAACCATTGTGTCATCTATGTTGTATATGCTTGCACTCATACATTGGGATTAACAGAACCATGTTGTCATGGGGAACACTTTTAACATTGCACTTGTACATTGTACCTAGTTGATATCATGCTCTTTTGTTTATGGATGTCGTCGATGTGAAATGAAAGGGGAGCTTGTAGGTTCATGGAGTTATGTATGTGTGTTAGAGAAACGCCTGGGAGGCTGGTCTAATCCATGCCTAATCATGGTGGAAACCTGCAGCGTCACCATAATGAGCAATCTATGAAGCATTCTTCTTATAAAAAAAGACATAGAGATTGAAAAAAAAGAAAAAAAAAGATGAGAAAAGAGGAAAGAGATAAAAAAGCACCATTTTCCCATGGTAAATAAGAAGATGTTGAGATGCTTATTGTCTGCTTACCTTGTCATTTTGATATGGGGATTTTTCCGTATCATCGGGCAAGGGGTACCCCGTTGGCGGTTCTCTATGATACACATGTACTTACTATGACAAGAACTTACCGGTAACTAAACTTGAGTAGCATGAGGAGCAGCCCTCGTATTCAAGGGACATGAGATTGCCAACTTATAGTTTGTCAAGCATATACTCCATAGTTTGTTCACTTTAACCTTAATCACTTCAAGATGCTTATGATAGGGGCAATGAGACTTGAAAGCTAATAAGTACCATAATATTTGGAAGCTCTTTATGAGACTTGAATCCCTGCTTCCTTCTATGAAGGCCTTTCTTTTACTTTTATGTTGAGTCTCCATCTTTTATCTTTATGCACCTATTGAGGGAGCATAGTGGCCATTTTTAGTTTAATGTGCATTGTCCCAAGACTTGTTGATTGATTCATAACTTTGATATTGCTTGTTCTTGAACTATTTGTATCTAGTCACCCTTATGAACTTTGAAGGTGTCCTATGCATTTATGTTTTGCTACTCCATGAGGGACAAGCTGAATGCCACTATGCTATGTTTTTTGTATGTGAAACAAACAAACGTCTTTCAATGCATTGTTATTTATGATCTTTGTTGTATCATTTCATGTTGCATGCATAATTACTATGTCTTATTGTTAGAACTTCATCTTTCATGCTCATGTTTAGAGTACTTTGATCCCAGCTTTCAATGCTTACAAATGGTTTGATCTTGATTGTGATGGTGCATGTCACCTCAAAAATTATTTTTTTATCACTTACCTACTCGAGGACGAGCAGGAGTTAAGCTTGGGGATGTTGATACGTTGCAAACGTATCTATAATTTTTGATGTTCAATGCTTGTTTTATATCTACTTTCTTATGTTTTGTCCACACTTTGGAGTACTTTTACACATTTTCTGGAACTAACCTATTAATAAGATGCCACAGTGCCAGTTGCCTATTTTCTTCTGTTTTTGGTTCCAGAAAATGAATATTCTTGGAATTGGACCGGACAAAAGCCAAAGTCGATATTTTACCGAAAGACTCACGGAGACAGAAGACGAGACGGAGAGGGGACAGGGGCTGGCCACACGATGTGGTGGCGCGGGTCCCCTTGGCCACTCCACCAAGTGGTGTGGGCCCCTGGTCCACCCTCTGACATCGCAGCTTCGCCTATAAGAAGCCTCTGATGCAGAAACCCTAAAAAATCCAGTCTCCAGCCATGAAAAGTTCCGCAGCGCCGCCGCCACCGAAGGGGAGATTCGGGGGACAAAAAGTCTCTGTTCCGGCACCCTGTCGGGATGGGGAATTGCCCCTGGAGCCATCTCCAACGATCTCCACCACCATCTCCATCGCCGTTGCTGATTCCCATGATGATGAGGGAGTAGTTCTTCCTCGAGGCTAAGGGTTGTACCGGTAGCTATGTGTTCATCTCTCTCTTTATGCGTGATCTTATTGAGATCATGAGCTTTGTAATCTATAGATCTGTTCTGCTACTCAAGTGCTTTAATGAATCTCTGCTTATCCCCACGTGTGTGAAGTTGACAGTGTGCACACCGTGTGGCACTTTGGCTAAGGTTACATAAATACTTGTTATGAGTTATATTTGGAGTTGGATGTCTCTATGAAATTGTGGTGTTTGTTGGAACCATCTAGCGCTCAAGGTGATAGTGAGGGGTTATCTAGATGGGGAAAGCGAATGTTGAGGAGTGCTTTTATTAACCCTACCATGGATTAAAGTGTCCAACCGGAGAGTAGTTCAGAGTAGTATCATGAAGAGAAGATATTTATATGAGAGTGTTCACTAGCGAAAGTATGATCCCTAGGCCTTGTTTCTAAACATTGAAACACCATTTGCAACTAGATCTGTTACATGTTTGCTTGATTCCATCTTTTTGCCTTTAGTCTTTTCCTCCCGTCAAGCTCTTTTCTGGCACCGTTGTCTTATATACATACCACTTGTATTTCACTATCTCTTCGCCGAACTAGTGCACCTATACACCTGACAAGTGTATTGGGTGTGTTGGGGACACAAGAGACTTCTTGTATCTTGATTGCAGGGTTTCTTGAGAGGGATACCTTTGACCACTTCCTCCCTGAGTTCGATAAACCTTGGGTAATCCACTAAAGGGAAACTTGCTGATGTTCTATAAACCTCTGCACTTGGAGGCCCAACAACTGTCTACAAGAATAGAAGTGCGTAGACATCAATAACACACTACTTAACACAAATGCCCTCCTTTGCTGCTACTATAGCAGTCATATACTTAGCCTTTTGTTGTAGTATCCGTCACAATGTCTCAACTTTGGAACTCATCCAAATCCATCATGGAACATCCTTTCCATTACATTGTGCCACCCATAGTATAAATTGAGATAAATTTAATGTGTATCTTGTGACAAATTAGTATCAATGTAACTCTTTACAATGACCTATTTGTAACTATTTGTCAGCTATGCATAACATATTCTTAGTTCTTCCAAAGCTCATAAGAATATCTTTACTATCGTCCAATGATCATCTTATGAATCATTCTGGTATGTGCTCATAACATTTAGAGCATAGGACATATCTGGATATGTACATATAATAGTATAATCGATCAAAATCTTCATGTGATTTTACTCACCAAGTGTTGAAACACTTGAATCTTGATACAATCCTTTCCATGCAGCAAGAACCTTTTCTTGTTGTTTCCATATTGAACCCTTTCAATATCTCATATATGTACGTCTGGCACAATGATAACCCACAAGTATAGGGGGTGTATCGCAGTATTTTCGAGGGAAGTGAAACCCAATTTATTTATTCGACACAAGGGGAGCCAAAGAATATTTATAAGCCTTAACAACTGAGTTGTCAATTCAGCTGCACCTGGAAACAATCTTGCTCACAGCAGTTTATCAGTAGCAACAGTTTTGTAGTAGGAATAGCAAAGTAAAGACAGTAGTAACAATAGCAGTAAACAGTGGGATTCGAGTGCGGTAGGCATAGGGATGGATGGACGGGCGTTGCATGGACAAGAAAATTCACATAGCAATCAGAACATAGGGCAATTGCAGATAAATAGGATAAAGCATCCAAGTACTAGATAATCCTAGGCATGTGTTCCATATATAGTCATACGTGCTCGCAATGAGAACTTGCACAACATCTTTTGTCCTGCCAGCCCGTTTGCAGCGGGGCCTCAAGGGAACTACTGGCAATTAAGGTGCTCCTTTTAATAAAGCACCGGAGCAAAGCATTAGCACTCCATGAACACATGTAATCCTCACATCAAAGCCATTCCCTCCGGTTATCCCGATTTCTGTCACTTCGGGGCCATTGGTTCCGGACAACAACGTGTGTATACAACTTGTAGATAAGACCAAAAACAATACTATCATAATGAATCAATAACATGTTCAGATCTAAAATCATGGCACTCGGGCCCTAGTGACAAGCATTAAGCACAACAAGTCGCAACAAAGTCATAAAGCACTAATAAAAGATACTAGGCACCATGCCCTAACAATCTGATGCCATTACATGAACGATCTCATCCAATCCCTACCATCCACATAGACTACAACGGGGGATTACTCACTCATAGATGGGGGAAACATGGATAGTCGATGGATAAGCGATGGTGGTGATGATGGCGATGATCTCCTCCAATTCCCCCCGCAGGTGCGAACGAGTTTACGTGCTGTTTCATGGAATCTGGTGGTGGCGGCGGAGCGGAACTCCTGGAAAAACGTCGAACCCCCCCGGAGTTTTTAGGTCAGAAGGCTTCTTATAGGCGAAGAGGGAGACCGAGGGGGTGCCTGGGGGCCCACACCATGCCCTGGCGTGGCCAGGCCTAGCCCGTGCCTGGGGGGGGTGTGTGGCCAGCTCTTGGCCCTCCTCCATCTCGTATTCTGGCTCCGTGAGTCTTCCGAAAAAATAGGCACTTTGGCTTTTGTCCCGTCCAATTCCGAGAATATTCATTTTCTGACTTTCCTGGAACCAAAAACAACAGAAAGCAGTAATTGTGGCTCTTGTTAATAGGTTAGTCCAAGAAATCATATGAAAAGTACTCTAAAGTGTGGACAAAACACAAGAAAGGAGATAAAACCAAGCATGGAACATCAAAAATTATAGATACATTTGCAATGTATCAACATCCCCAAGCTTAACTCCTGCTCGTCCTCGAGTAGGTAAGTGATAAAAAGAAAGAATAATTTTTTAGGTGACATGCACCATCATAAACTTGATCAAAGTACTTGTAAAACATTCAAAGCTAGGATCATAGTACTTCAATCATAACATGAAAGACAAAGTTCTAGCAATAAGACAAAGAAACTATGATACAACATGAAAAGGCACAAACAAAAGATTCATGAATAACAATGCTTTGCAAGACGTTTGTTTGTTTCACATAAAAAAAACATAGCATAATAGTATTCAGCTTGTCCCTCATAGAGTAGCAAATATAAATGCATAGGACACCTTCAAAGTTCATAAGAGTGACTAGATACAAATAGTTTAAAACAAGCAATATCAAGATATGCATCAATCAACTAGTCTTGGGACAATGCACATAGAACTAAGAATGGCCACTATGCTCTCAAAGTAGGTGCATAAAGATAGAAGGCGGAGACTCAATATAATGGTGGAAGAAGGGCCTTTATAAAAGGAAGTAGGGATTCAAGTCTCATAAAGAGCTTCCAATAATTATGGTACTTAATAGCTTTCAGCTCTCATTGCCCCTATCATAAGCATCTTGAAGTGATTAAGGTTAAAGTGAACAAACTATGGTATACATGCTTGACGAAGTATAAGTTAGGAATCTCATGTCCCTTGTATCGAGTAGCTCCTCATGCTACTCAAGTTTAGTCACGGTAAGTTCTTGTCATCGTAAGTACATGTGTATCATAGAGAACATAGCAGGGTACCCCTTGCCCGATGATACGGAAGAATCCCCATATCAAAATGACAAGGCAAGCAGACAACGAGCATCTCAGCAATCTTCTTATTTACCATGGGAATATGGTGCTTTTTTTCTCTCTTTCCTCTTTTCATAATCTTTTTTTTCTTTTCTCTTTTTTCTCAATACGACTCTTTTTTTATAAGAAGAATGCTTCATAGACAGCTCATTATGGTTACGCTGCAGGTTTCCACCATGTCAGCATGGATTAGACCAGCGGCCCAGGTGTTTCTCTAACACATATACATAACTCCATGGACTTACAAGCTCCCCTTTCATTTCACACCGACGACATCCATATACAAAAGAGCATGATATCAACTAGGTACAAGTACCAAGTGCAATGTTGAAAGCGTTCCCTATGAAAACATGGTTCTGCTAATCCCCAACAAATAAGTGCAAGCATATACAACATAAACGACACAATGGTTCAAGTTTATTAAGGGCAAGAAAAGTAAAGTGTGCCATCAAGTTTATGAGAGCTTTAATCACTAGTTTTCTCATAACAAGTTTAATTTGGAAGGTAAACAAAAGCATGAATATACTTGGAATAGATTAAGCTAGTAGGTAGGTATGGTGGACTCTTTGGAATAACTTGATTTAGGGAGTTGGATGCATGAGTGGAACTCATACTTGGTTGTGGAGGCTAGCAAAAGACTGGGAGCGACAAAACTAAGAGAGCAATAATGGCCATAATCATGCAGAGCGACAAAACATCATTGATCAAAGCACAAAGTGATACTACAAGTTGAAAACTAAAGGATCATAAAGGCTATGGTGACTTGATATAGTCATAACATGGTGTGAGCATGTGCCAAGTCAACCCAAATAAAGCATCAAAGGAGAATACCACTATACTATGCTTTAATATGCTAAAACAACGCATGATTCATCCAAGGCACATTAAGCAATCTCAATTGTTTACAACAATGCATGCTACAACAAAGAATACTAAGCATAAAGCCAAAACAATATCAAGCATGGCATGACAAAGCATAGGCCACAGTCAAAAACAAACTCTCTGTAACACTTAAGCATGAGCTTTCCTACTCTTTTCCAAACAAAACCAAACTATTTGGAAACCAAAGTATGAAAGAGGGGGTCCAACCAATTTATTTAGCAAACTAAACAAACAAAAGCAAATGAAAAACCAAAACGAAAACGAAAAAGAAGACGCTCCAAGAACAACACAACTGTGCATGAAACAATAAAAATGAAGCGTTTGGAAGAAACCTGGAATTTTTATTGATGAAGAAGGGGATGGCTTGGGCATCCCCAAGCTTTGATGCTTGTACTTCTTGGAGATTTCTTGGGGTGACACGCGTGGCATCCCTAAGCTTGAGCTTTAGTCCATCCTTCATCTCATTACTCATTCCTTTCATACACCTAAATTTTTTCCTTCATACAAAACTTCACACAATCTTTATTAGCAACATTAGTGCACTCAAGATAAATAAGTCTTAAGGTTCAGTTCTAACACCAATAAAACTTCCATTAAAACACTAGCTACTGAAGTACTTCCCTCAAAAAGCTCAGTTCCCCAAAAGAACTCAAAAAGGAACCAACAAGAAGCAACTGCAGAAAATGGCAGAAATCTGTCAAAACAGACCAGCAGGTAAAGACGAATTTTTTCGAAGACCTTATGTTGCTCAAATAAAAAAGTGTTGAACTAACGAAAGTTATATAACAACCTGGGGCAGAAGCACAAAAATTCACGCCTCAAAAAGACGTTCAGAGATTTTACACGAGTTTTTACGGTGAAGCACAGAAATCTGTTTCGGGACATCAACTTTCCCAATCATTACTTCTCTCTCATTAGAGGTTACTCTTGGCACAAAAAGGAAATAAAAAGGATAAGGAGCGGTTATTACAGAAGTAATAACTTCCAAGACTCATCTAAAACTTTTGGGTTATCTCCCAATAAGTACTTTTCTTTAACGGCTTTAAGTTAGGCACAAACAAAAACTAAAATGGATAGAATAGAAGTAAGCGGAGATAATCATAGTGAAAACATTGTTTTGTTCAATGAAATTCTTTTGTTAACAAGGTTGATCAGGTCTTGTTACCAAAACAATTTCATAGGATACAAAACTCTGTATTCCACTAATGATTATGTTATCTCAACCTTGATAGCAATGGTCCCAATCATAATAGTTTCAAATTTTTCTCTTGGTATGGGACAATATATTTCTCCAACTTGAATGCCCTCAACATGTTCAATTGAATTCAAACCATAAGTCCTTTCAATCTTCTTGGAGAAAGAGACAGTATGTTCCTTGTCATTAACGTTGAAGGTCACCTTCCCTTGATTATAATTAATAACAGCTCCTGCAGTATTTAAGAAAAGGTCTCCTAAGAATAATAGACATATTGTCATCTTCAGGCATGATAGTTTGAGAGGATGCTCACAAAATAAATAAGAGTTCAAGTAAAAGAGAGCATCAAGAAGCAAATTCAAAACACATTTAAGTCTAACCCACTTCCTATGCATAGGAATCATGTATGCAAATAAATTCGCAAAGAATAAAGTGACAGGCATAGGAAGATAAAACAAGAGCAACTTCAAAACTTTCAGCACATAGAGAGGTGTTTCAATACCATGAAAACTTCTACAACCATATTTTCCTCTCTCATAATAATTTTTAGTAGCCTCATGAATAAACTCAACAATATAACTATCACATAAAGCATGCTTTTCATGATCTACAAGCACTAGAGCTTTATTATAAACATTTTCAAAAGAATCCTCAGGAACATAACATTCATCCTCCTTTAGTAAGCATGGAGGACGATCAAATAATGTAAGGGATAAAGAGTTACTCTCATTAGAAGGTAGGCATGGGTAGCTAATCCATTCTTCCTCCTTTTCTTCATCACTCTCCTCCTCTTTTTCATCTAATGAGATTTCAGGTTCATCAATTTCTTCTTCCATAGGATCCTGCAAGGCATTAGTCTCTTCCATTTGTGGAAAGAATCTATTAACATATTCAAGAATATAGCCATTTTCATCCTTGTAATTATCAAAGCAAAATTTAATTATACCATAAACCTCATATTTGTAAGGTGAATCATCAATATTTTCAAGCAAACTAGCAAGTTCAAAAGCACCCTTCCAAGCAATAAATTCTTCAATTTGTTCCACATCATAAAAGTCATAATTTCCTTTAATATAAGAAGATATGGTAACATTTTCATTATACTCACATTGAAAAGGGAGGTGTTTGTACCTCCTCTGAACAAGATTTATCCAAGCAATAAGTAACATTATAAGTAGAGCACACGTTTCTAGCAATGGTATACAATTTATCAATTTGTTCCCATAAGTGTTTCCCTTTTTGTGACAAGCGGTGTTCCTTATAATAATATTTTTCATCTTCCGTGAATCCACCTTGCCAATAAGATTCAATTTCAAAGAAACCAACCATTGACAACACGCATGATAAAGCAAGACAATAACCGACCAGGGAAAATAACAACTAGAGTAGGAACTATTTTTTTTGTATTTTTGATAAAGAAACAAGCAAACAAGGCGGAAATAAACTTAGCTTGAACAATAGTGATTCCAAGTGGACTTGATAAATAAAGCTATGCTCCCGACAGCAGTGCGAAAATAGTCTTGATGACCCACAAGTATAGGGGGTGTATCGCAGTATTTTCGAGGAAGTGAAACCCAATTTATTTATTCGACACAAGGGGAGCCAAAGAATATTTATAAGCCTTAACAACTGAGTTGTCAATTCAGCTGCACCTAGAAACAATCTTGCTCACAGCAGTTTATCAGTAGCAACAGTTTTGTAGTAGGAATAGCAAAGTAACAACAGTAGCAAAGTAAAGACAGTAGTAACAATAGCAGTAAACAGTGGGATTCGAGTGCGGTAGGCATAGGGATGGATGGACGGGCGTTGCATGGACAAGACAATTCACATAGCAATCAGAACATAGGGCAATTGCAGATAAATAGGATAAAGCATCCAAGTACTAGATAATCCTAGGCATGTGTTCCATATATAGTCATACGTGCTTGCAATGAGAACTTGCACAACATCTTTTGTCCTGCCAGCCCGTTTGCAACGGGGCCTCAAGGGAACTACTGGCAATTAAGGTGCTCCTTTTAATAGAGCACCGGAGCAAAGCATTAACACTCCATGAACACATGTGATCCTCACATCAAAGCCATTCCCTCCGGTTATCCCGATTTCTGTCACTTCGGGGCCATTGGTTCCGGACAACAATGTGTGTATACAACTTGTAGATAAGACCAAAAACAATACTATCATAATGAATCAATAACATGTTTAGATCTGAAATCATGGCACTCGGGCCCTAGTGACAAGCATTAAGCACAACAAGTTGCAACAAAGTCATAAAGCACTAATAAAAGATACTAGGCACCTTGCCCTAACAATCTGATGCCATTACATGAATGATCTCATCCAATCCCTACCATCCCCATAGCCTACAATGGGGGATTACTCACTCATAGACGGGGGAAACATGGATGGTCGATGCAGAAGCGATGGTGGCGATGTTGGCGATGATCTCCTCCAATTCCCCGTCCCGGCAGGGTGCCAAAACGGAGTTTCTGGTGCTGTTTCATGGAATCTGGTGGTGGCGGCGGAGCGGAACTCCGTCTGGAAAAACATCGAACCCCCGGAGTTTTTAGGTCAGAAGGCTTCTTATAGGCGAAGAGGGAGACCGAGGGGGTGCCTGGGGGGCCCACACCATGCCCTGGCGCGGCCAGTGCCTTTGGGAGGGGGTGTGGCGACCTGGCCTCCTCCGTCTCGTATTCAGCTCCGTGAGTCTTCGGAAAAATAGGCACTTTGGCTTTTGTCCGTCAATTCGAGAATATTCATTTTCGACTTTCTGGAACCAAAAATAGCGAAAAGGCATCGACCTCGTGGCTCTTGTTAATAGGTTAGTCCAAGAAATCATATTAAAAGTACTCCAAAGTGTGGACAAAACACAAGAAAGGAGATAAAACCAAGCATGGAACATCAAAAATTATAGATACATTTGCAGTGTATCACACAACCATATTAGTGCCTCAATCTATCCATATAGACATTGATGCCAAATATTCCGGTTTTGCCCAAGTCTTTCATCAAAATCCTATTTTAATGAAATTCTTAACTTGTGTCAATAAAAGATACATCATTTCCAATCAACAATATGTACTCTGCATAATGTATTAGAAATTTGTCTCAGCGCTCCCACTTAATTTCTTGCAAATGCAAGCATCTTCATTGTCTCCGATGAATTTAAACTCTTTTAATAGTTTCATCATGGTGAAGATTCCAACTCTGCTATTGTGGGCCCCTCGGATTAATTGTCTGAGAAATCCCTGTTATGCATACACCATGTTCCCATGATTAGTGAGTCATGGAACATAACCGATAAGTATCATTACAACATCCGAGATATACTGAATTACAAGACTTACATAAATGTCGTTACGGCTACATCAATAATCATCAATGGAACTTCATCAAGCGTAGATCCCGATCCATGCCTTAACCTACAGGCAACTGACTAGGAGAACGTCCTAGCTCGCATAGTCGCCAACATCATCTTCTTCTTGAAATCTGACCAAGTTAATAGCCAGGGACAATGCTAGTGAGTACTTTGAATGTACTCGCAAACCACCTTAAGAGAATAATAATAACAAGAGGATATGCAATATGGTTGGGGTAGTAGGAGGGCTCCAAGAGAGGTTCTTTTCTCAAATAGTTTCTCTTCTAGATATAGCATCTACATATCTTTGTTGAAAACTTTTGTAAAGCATTTTGGAAACCTTTTTGAAAAGTTTTTGGAAAACATTAGGACTGGGTCACCCATTTGTTCCTCCTTCTGGTCATCCCATGACCAAACTCCTTTCATTCCTTTCCGACCATCCCATGGTCAAAACAAGTATCCTTTCCGACCATCCCATGGTCAAAACATTTCCAAAGCTATTTCTTTTCCAAAATCCTTTTTGAAAACAAAACCAGCACCACTCTACAACAACCTTCCCAACCGTCCATGACCGCAGACACGGCTATTCGAATAGATTTACACTATGCAGAGGTTGTACACTTTACCCACACCATCGGGGTACACTACCCTGATCTTCACCGATCGTGGGTCGAGTAACTGATCAAGACTCTCCGGATGCCCACTCTGATATAAGTGCCTACCCTATGAGTGTTATTCCCCTCAAAACCGGGACGTCGGGTACCGAGGACCAACCAGAGCGCTTTTTCCACTTATCGAGTGTGCGCTTTCAATGAGGGGCTCATAGTAACGCGTGGAGGTCCGTAAAACCTTCGTTCCTTCTCCTGGTCGATGTCCCACATGGACCATTTATCCAGAGAAGGCCCACCCTCCAGGGATCACAATCCCCTGTAGTAGTTACGAGGCAGTTTATACCAGAATAGACAACCATCAAATCCAGCCCTGTCCCATTCCAAAGTAATGTGGTTGCACAAGGTTAATTGTTCTAGCAAAACTGCAAAGAACCGGGTGCATTTTTGTAAACCTTTTTCCTCCATCTTTCCTTCAGCATTTTGTAAAACAAAACCTTTTTCTTTCTCAACTTCTCCTGGGAGGTCCCACCTCATCAAGGTTTTATCATAAAACATTTGGTAAAACTTTTCCCGGGGGTCTTCCCATCCTCTAGTTTTGCTTCGGCTAAAACGGGGTCTCCAAAAGGGGTATGGTGTATTACACCATCTACCATATTAGGGACAAGTAGGTATTGTCAAGGGGGTTGTACTTAGTAGTACCAAAGAGTAATAGTTCGGAGGAGCCAAACCACTACCATATATACATCAACAAATAGTAAATAATGCAGTTTTGATAAACAATAGATAAAACATGCATAAGTAAAGTAGTAGGACAAGGCTTATGAGCAAGAAGGTGGCTTGCCTAATGATCAGCAATATGGCAATATGTCCCTGTACTTCTTCTTACAAAACCATAATAACCAATAAAAACCATCTTCTTCTGCTCTCCGATATAATTGCAACTATCGTCGATAGGGAACACATGCAAACAAACAAAAGGGCACAATCAAAACAAGGCATACAATCACCAATACCATTCAACAAACAAGCAATTGAATAAACTCCAATTAAGGTTCAGTAGTTTTAGAGAGGATTGGATTTAGGAGGTTGAGATGGCCTTGGAGAAGGGGATGAAAATCCCTTAGGATTTATAGTCTAGAAACTACCTAAGAGATGGATTTTGGAACAAGACCATATTCTGTATGATACCATTGTATATAAATGATACCTACAGGTAGGTGTTGAAAAAATGAAACCAACAAAAGTGGTTTCACTATTTTATCACTTTTCTTTAAATAGTTATGATTTTCCTAGTGAAACAACTTCTAGTTTTAGGGAATAAATCACCAGATAAGTTATGGAGCTCCAAAAATTATTTCCTTGGGTGGTTAGGTATGTCCTGATGTACTTGTTCACTGAGAGTTGGAATCACTCCAAAATAATCACTAGAATGCCCTCAAAAAATTCCCAAAGGAAGTTCCATAGACAACTTGTCTTTTTCACCAGGTTAAATATACAACAGCTTTTGATTTGATTCCAAGGGCACATGATAGGAATTTATAATACCCTTCTATAGGAATTGGATTCACCCTTTTTGGAGTTGTCAAACTCCTGGAGTGATTTATCTAGAGATAATACCACTTATAGAAGTATTTAAGTCACTACAACTCAACAGAGGGTCAATAAATCCTTATCTCCTGGTTTTGGATAGGTATTAATGGTGCACTACTCTGGGAGTTGGAATTAGCCTAATAGGTGTTGTAGATATGCCTAGGGAATTTTCTAAATTCAGATTGTCACTGTTTTTTGTTATTTTTAGTACAGGAAGACAAATGCTCCACTTGGCATGAGGCCAATTCCAATAGATATGTATATGCAACACCTTCCAGACACAATTGGATTCACCCAATTTGGGTTTACCAAATTCCCTGCAAGATTTATTTAGTGAAGAGGACATCATGTGCTATTTTAATTATCAGAAAAGAACAAAAGTTCTTTTGGGAAAAATAGAGGTACAACATGTTTAAGAAAACCTTCATAATCATTAGGAAAATTTGATCTAGGCATTTGGAAGCGTTTTCCATTTTTATTTTGATTTAAACCAATAGGGTAAATTCTGGAAATAATAGGTCTGCTAAAATAAAAAGGGGGGAGAAGGGGTGGTGGGCTGGATCTGCAAGGGAGTTGGGCCGTGCTGCGGGGAATCGGCCCACCCGGGCAGCAACATGCGCGAGCGTGGGTGGTTTCAAACCCGACATGCGGGACCCAGGCGTCAGCGGTGGAGGGCGACGAACGGGTATGGGCAAATCCAGGCCGTTGGGCTAAAGGGCGATGGACGGCGGTGGCTCGTCGTCCTCCTAGCAGTGGCGGCGGGGTTCGAAACCCTAACAGAGGGCAGGATGGCATGGAGGAGGCTTACCGGAGGGAGGAGGGGAGCTGGGGAGGATGCAGGGCGAAGCGGTCGACGACGGCGACTCAGGGGAGGGGCGGCAAGGCCTGGTTCGACGCCGGAACCGAGCTGGCGCAGGGGTCGCGGCAGCATCAGCTTCGGGCTCACCGGGGTGGCCTCTGATGGTTGCTGCAGGGGGATAGAAAGGGTATGGATAGATTCAGTACGGCGAGGAGGTTCTCAAAATGTAACATGCAGCAGGAGAGGAGCAGAGGAGAGTGAGCTTAGCTCGATTTGGGGAGAAGGCCAAAGCTCCTTTCCTTCTTCTTCTCGAGCAGCTCAGAGCAGGGGAGAGGGAGTGGAGGCTCTAGGAGGTAAGTGGAGGGGAGGGGAAGCTAATGAGAGGCAAGGGCGTGCTGGGAGGGCCTCTGGCCTACTTATATTAAGGGGGAGCTATAGAGGGAAAATGTCCATTTTGTACATGGAAGAGGGGGTAGGGATGGCTTGTGATTGGCCTAGAGAGGTGGTGGAGAGGGGTGAGAGTGGAATCTGGTCGTGCTGGATCTCAGAGAGGGAGGGAGTGGCAGTTGTTGCAATTAATCTCACATGCTTTTCTCTCTCTCTCTCTCTCTACTTCTCACTTCCAAGCACATGGGACAAGGGGCTGCTACAGTAGCTTAGCTACAGTGCACATGACCAGAGGAGTATTGGTTGCTGTGGAGGAGTGCTTGACAAGCTTTGGTAATGTTTGATCTTGATTTAGCTCAATGCTAACTAGGTTTGCTAAATTGAGTACATAGGTGATTGTGAAGGAAGTTCAAAATTTTGCATAGGACAAGGTGGGAAGATGGTACTCGTAGATAGATGAGGTCAAGGTAGATATCCAGGAATTATTTGGGATTTTTCTGAGGATTTTAAATCCACTTACAATTGTTTATTCAAAAAGTACAGAAGTAGTTTCTAGAAGATCATTTGATAATTTTACATTGGACAAGGTTGGTTTTTGGTTGGAGATGGTCCCAAATGTGAATACACACTTAGGGGAATTTTCCCAAGATTTATTGAGGCATAAAAGTTTTTAAAACATTTATTATTCCATTTCTGCCATTTAAGAAAATAGGCAAAAAGAATTAATAAAGCTTCTCAAAAATATTTATTTTTGAGATGGGAAGATAGGTTATGATATATGGATCTCAATTGAGCCAAAATTTGAGGAAGTGTTTTGGCAAAAACCAAACTTTCCTTTATGGAAGAAGTTTTGGGAATTTGGTCTATTAAGGAGATTAATTAGATTTGGAGCCATAATAATTATGGATAATATTTGATAAATCTTGGTGATCAAGGTAGATGATGTAGACAAGATGTAGCAAGCATTTGCAACCTTGGTATTGGAGAATCCAAGTTGATTTTGGTGAAAACTAGTGATTTAAGGATCTTGCGTAAGATTGTTTTCATGCCACCAAAACCTTGCTAGATCTTGGAGCTCAGGGCTCCCCTTGGGGGCATGGGATAGATGCATAGTTAGACCAAGTCATATAGATGATCATGGCAGAAGGAGTTTGGATTGGTTACATTTGAGGTGGTCTAGAAGTGATGGCAAACTTTGTTGAAAATAAGGCTGCCATACCAGATGATTCATGATGCCTTATAAACCATGTGGGTTTAAGAAGCACAGATATCCACTTGGAACAAGTGAAGTAGGTGTTGATAGAACTATATGAGTAGAACACAACCATGCAAAGAGTTGGTCCATAGAAGGTTGGATGATGGTGTGAGCTTCTATCAAAGTAAGCATGTTGACTAGATTTGCAGGAAGAGTTAATTTCTTGCCTGCAAAACCATCAAGAACTAGTGGGTTGGAGAATGATATAACCAAGGGAAAGAGTGGGACTTGGTAGTCCTTAGTATGGTTAAGAAGATGGTTCAAGTGCATTACCAAAAATTCACAAGGGTTGAGAGAGGGAGACATTCAAAAAGGTGATGTTGGAAACAGATTTCCAGACAACCAAATTTGGCAGATTTAGGGTTTTTGACTAGAATGTGGGTGGTGATGATTTTTATGGGTTGCAAGGTACCAGAGCATCATCAAGTGGATGATGTTGAAGATTAGATTGAGTAGGAAGGATCCTTTCTTGATACTGGTCTTCATTGACTTGGAAGCTTCTAGATTTAGATCACTTTAGAGCTGATTTGGTTAAGGGTTTTAGATGATCACCATGGTGGCTAGAGATTAGATCCAGATTGTATTCTTGCTTAGGGTTTGGTGATTTTAAAGTATCTTAATCCTAGTGAATGAGCTTCTAGAGTAGCTCATACTACTTCTAAGCAATCAAGTCAAACAACAGATCAAGGCAACTCATCTTTCAGACAAATTAACTACTACTAGGGTTACCATCAACTTAGCTTGAGGTAAGGATGGGCAATTTTGAAAGGTTGGAGTTTGAGTAAGGTAAGAGTCCTTGGTATCCCTACCAAGAGTAGAATTCAAAAGTTTTATACAAGGTTTTGAGAATCCTAGAGGTAGGAGTAGTTGAATGTTCTATCTTGAGAACATAAGGAGATTATATTGTATATCTCTCCATAGTTTTGTCAATAGAAGCTACTAAAATAGTTTTGGTCACATAAGCATCTTGGCTCATGTTTTGAAATGCCAGAACATTTGAGAATATGTAAAATGAGCCAGGATAGTTTTGTTAAATAGCTGTTGTCAACTGATGGTGAGGTAAGGAGTATCATATGGTATACACTCACATGCACAAGCACAAACAAACAACAAGCAAACACTGCACCAATGAACCAAAAAAAGTTTTTGTTCCCCCTGATTTTTGCATTCTAGACAATTAATCAGGGTTGCTAAAATTGGGATGTTACAGACCTTTCCCCCTTAAAAGAATCTCGTCCCGAGATTCAGGAGAGTAGGGTTAGGGGATTTTGAGTCGGGTTGATACTAGGTGTCTTACACGTATCATCTTACGGACTCCGTCTTTGGAAGTGACTACTATGTCAATGAAGTTGAGCTTCGGTCTTCCGGGATGCACGGAGAGTTGAGTAGAGTCTAGTCCCGATTGCGAGGAATGATCCTATATTCCTTCGGGGCTCGATACTTCAAGGGCTTAGGCTAGGCAGACTACCTCGATTCTGATCTTCACGGAGTACTCATCGGACGATAGAATCTACGGTTGGGAGTACCTCGCTCTAAGGGTCCTCAACTCTTCCTTAGGGTCATAGCATATACTTTTAATGATGTTGGGGTCGAAACTCTTGGGTTTGCTTCTGGCGAAGAGTTACCCTATTTTTGTGGGAAAGACGTCTTTCCCCCCCTTAGGATTAAACTGGGGTATATCGGAGAGTTGACATAGTCCTTCATTCTGGGAGTCATTGAATGGGGGTTTGGGGGGGGGATTGTCGTCCATATTTCTTCTAGAGTAGAGACCTTCGGAAGTCTTCCGGGAATTGTGACTTACTGTGCTTATATACTACTAGTATTCATACTTAGCTGGTTGAAGCCATCAGAGCCTTACGTCCTCTAAGCGATGGGCACCAAGGGGTTGGCGATGTTGTGGTCCTTCGGATAGGTTTTCAGCTGACACAGCGAAGGGATTTCGTAGAATCTTCAGTTAGTTTCGCTTCTGATGTCTCCAGGTTGTTGTTTGGTGAGAAGGCGTCAAATCTGGCGGTCATTTTGAAGAATCCTCGGGTAGATAGTCTTCTGAAGATTGAGTGGAAGACGCAGTCTTTCCACCTTGGAGCTTCTCTAAGTTGCTTTAGGGGTGGTGCGAATCTTCTATCCGGGTCTTGCCCATAGTTAAAGTTGTCTTCTTTCTGGGTCTTGATTGGAGTCTTCGAGTGATGCCCTATTCTCGCAAACCTTGGTGGGGGTGGTTTCCTAACGCATCCTTTAAGGGGTTAGCTCAAGGTAAAACTAGCGGTGTACGACTCTTCTTGCTAGTAGTTAGTCAGGTTTGGAGCAGTCAGCGCCAGGTAAGGGGTTTTCAGTTGCATTTCTCGCGTTGCTTCTGCTTGATGGCTGTCAACACCCGGATTTTTAATCCCAGATGCCCGTTATGCCATACCTCGCAATCCCAGGATTACCATTTTTGCGAGACATAACGGATTGGATATCACAGTACATCATCCATTACAAACCATACATAAGGTCTTACACAAATAAGGATCTCATGATCCAGTCTTAATACAATAAGCAGTGGAATTAAAAGATAAGCGTAGCAGTGGGGTCCATCTTCAGGGGCACAGGCAATGCTGACGAAGGCAGATAGTCCTAGTTATCATAGCCGTCCTGTTGGCCATCATCTTGATAGTCTCCTTCATAGTCTGGCCATGAGAATAGCCAGGGACAAAAGCCATGAGTACTCTTTAAGTACTCGCAAACTACCACTAACAAGTAGTATAATTCTAAGTTAAAGTACTAGACCTAAGTTTAACTATAAAGTTAAGTTTGAAACCTAAGCTGAGTTCTGAAGCAAAGAAAGATAAAATAAAGTTCTAGAATCACTTAAGTTGGGAAGCTATTGTCATAAACACAACCCTATTGTGGTCATGTAAAGATTCATCATTCATTTCAAGTTATTTGGAAAACATCTGACAACGAAATAGTATGGCCATTCCAACTGTCCATAACCGTGGACGCGGCTATTCGAATAGTTTGACACTTTGCAGAGGTGGTACAATTTCACCACAAGATTCGATACATCTGTCAGGGATAACCCTGAATCATCATACTTGGTATGCAGATAATCAAACATAACCTTCCCTTTACACATCCTAGTATAAGCACCTCTCCTATGAGCATGGCCTCCCAACCATGACCATCAGTCACCTTGGGCACTGCATTGGTGGACATCATGAGAGGTAGCCTCAGCTCAAACCTCTCCCACAAGGGAACTAATACTAATGCATATAAATTTCTAGCTAAGCCTTACCCAATTCAGGAAGTGTGGTTGTACGGTATATTTGGAATGGTATCGCATCCGAATCCAACCATCAGTTTTATAAAAGGGTTAAGGCTCATGCCTCATCATTTTCATCATCATAAACCATTTGTGTTTCTCAACACATGTCAAAACATCTCAATAGAATGACTCATCATTCCAAGGTTTTCATAATTCATTTTCACCAAGTGCTCCCATCTAAAGTGACTCAAGTTTTTATCCACTCTAAACTACTAAGTTAAGAGTGTTCACTAAGGTGGAAGGGATGGGTTCAATCTCATGCCATACAATGACATCTAAAGGGTTCTAAAAATAGGTCAAGTTTTATACTCTTTATGCTACCTTCAAAAAGTGGAGAACTTTGGGTAAAGTAAATGAAGTAAAGCTTGTGAATAAGACTTGGGGTAACTAATAGTCAAAGTGATATGACTCAAGCATGTCTATAGCATCTTGCTAAACCATCTAGTTTAATCCTAGCTTGCTAAGCATTATACTTGCAAGTGTTAGCTTGCATTGTTAATGGTGGCTTGCCTTGGTTGGTGTAGTGGTTGAAGTTTTCTTCTTCTTCTTCTTGGTAGAACTCCTCCTCCTCGTAGACTTGGTCGGTACTATCGTCTATAAATACATACGGAGTACACAATCACCAAACAATACTTAACTAGTCTAATTAGCATTCTAAGACACACATTTGATGATCTATTATCATCACAAGCATCACAAGTTTAATTCACTAGTTTCATTCTTTTTAATTTGGAAAAGTAATTTCTACTCATTGAAAAATTAACTCAGATTTAAGATTCACCACTTAAAATATGGGATCATGTGGACACATGTCATCACCGCATATTCTAACATGTGGGAATGTGATTTAAGGATTGGATCATAATTACTTTGGTTTAAGTTCAATATTTAATGATTTAAAGTGACTAGAAATGCCTATATAGCATTATTTTAGTACTAGTCCAAAGTCACTGCATGTAAACCTTAATATTATTACATATTCAGATAGGTATGGTGAAATGTGATTTTTGAGAGTTGGAATCAACTCAAAACCTATCTTGGTTGATTTTATAAAAATGTTGCAAGGTGCAAATGCTTCTGTTTTATTATTTTTACTAGGAGATATCAATAACTCTAATTGAATTAAATCCTACGGGCTTGGATAGATCATTTCAATACCTTTCAGGCAAAATTGGTTTCATGCAATTTGGATTTGTAAAACTCTCTGAATTGATTTTCAAACTCAGAGACAAAACTAAGTTTAAACTAAATAGGAAAATTCTAATTCAAACTAACTGGGTCGCGCGGAAAACTCTAACGGGCCGACCCAGTGTCACTCCACGGCGCGGGGCTCAACTGACAGGGGGGTCCACAAGTCAGTAGCTCATAACGCGCGAAGCGGTACGAGGCGATGTGGGCCGTTAGATTAGACTGAGGATCAACGACTGTGGCTTGTCGTCGACGACGGACCTGTCACCGGCGAGCTCGAACCCTAGCGGCTCAGTGGGGGTGCATAGGAGGCGTACCAGGGCTCCAGCTAGGTCAGCGAGGCGGGCAAATGGACTGGTGGTCGATGGCGAGCTTAGGGACGGTCGAGGCAGCTCCGGGGGTGGTCGCAATCAGCGGCGCCCCTTCTTCCTCTGCTGCGGGCTACTCCGCCAAATCAGCGAAACAAGCAAAGCTCGCGCTGCTCGAAAAAGGTGGGAACAGTCGGTGAGGGGAGTGGAGTGGTGTGCTTCAAAAGGCTGGGGGTGCCCTCCTTTTATAGGCTCGACGGCAAGACCGAGAGGGATGGGCAGGCGACGGTGGCATGTATGGCTACTGGGCTAGCGGCATGGCTGAGGGTGGCGATCGACGGGCGGTCTCCTGGCGGTGCTCTAGGAACTCAATGCGGGTATAGGGGCAGTGGTATGCGGTCGGGGCAGTGCGCTCCTGGCGTGAAGCGGCATTGTCCACGGCGAGCGGTGGCTGTGGTGCGTTGGGCGGCGAACGGGTGTGTCCGTCGTGTTCCCTGGGTCGTGGCGGAGCGCTGGGCATGGGCTGCGGTCGAGCGGCGGCTTGTGCACGCGTGCCGGGTGCGGCGCTCTGGCGCGTGCTCGGCATGGCGCGGTGGCACTAGGCGCGGGGATTGCTCGGTGGTCCACTGCTGGGCTTGGCTCGAGGAAGGGACAGAGGGTGGTGGTGAGGTCCTGGCTACCTCCTAGACATGGCGAGAGAGAGGGAGGTGGTCTGCTAGGGCGAGTGCATGGTCGGCCGGCGAGCTAGTGCTCGGGGTGGCTCGACACTTGGCTAGGGACAAAGGGGAGGGGTCCTAATGGTATGGTTAGATCATGAGGGGACCAAAGGATTAAATGGAGATCAAATGGGGGCAAAACCCTGTTCAAAACAGTGAGCTAGGATTTAGAGTTTAACCCTGCCTGCCAAGTGTCTGATTAAATGGCCGCAAGAAATAAACTTTTGAATTTCGAAAAGATTTTTGGTGGGTTTTCTAGGCATAAGCTTGAGACTCTGTGGGTGCTTCGGTTTTGAAAATTGAGCTTGTTTGAGTGGTTTTTGAAATAGTGGGATCTTCCCATATGAATTAGATTCAATTTTAAACTGTCATTTAAAATTAGCATTTGAAAGATTTTAGCAGATCACAAAGTGGGCCTTGGTACCTCATTATGTGTACTAGCAAGAGGTGTAAAGATCTAGAATTATTTCTGTTAAGAACTGAGTACTAGGAACACTCAAAGTAGTGTAGTGGATAAAAATGGCCAAAATGACCATTTCTCCTTTTTAATTGTCTTTGGGATTTACTTGGGAAAGGTTTAGATGATGTTCAATTTACCATACAAACATTTTACAACCAAAGAATCACAGAACCATGGCAATTCAAATCAATTCCTAAATTAAATGCACATACACATGAATGCTTTCATTTTTAATTTGGAAAAGTTTTTGTTAACCCTAATTTTGATGATTTGGATCTTGATAAGTTTGGATTAAAGTTTTGGGATGTTACAAACCTTCCCCCCCTTAAACAAAATCTCGTCCCGAGATTTACAAAGAAAACTAGGAACTAAAGAGATCTAGGAACTCTGTCCTAATGTAATCTTCGCGCTCCCAAGTGGCTTCCTCCTCGGTATGGTTGCTCCACTGAATCTTGAGAAACTTTATACTCCTGGTTCTGGTGGTTCTGTAAGCTTCTTCTAAGATATAGATGGGCACTTCCCGATAGGTTAGGTCATTGTTGATTTCTACGGCTCGGTGATCGATGTTCTTGAAAACTTCAGTCTTCTCAGGCACTTCCAAGCATTTGCGAAGTAACGAGATATGGAACACATTGTGGATGGCTGACATCTCTTCAGGCAGTTCCAGTTGATACGATACTTCTCCTCGACGGTTCAGAATCTTGAAAGGTCCGATATATCTGGGGGCTAACTTTCCCTTCAGACTAAAGCGTTGAGTTCCCTTCAATGGTGAAACCTTGAGATACACAAAATCTCCAACATTGAAAGTCAGGTCTCTCCTTCTCTTGTCAGCATAACTCTTTTGGCTGGATTGAGCGGTCTTGAGGTGCTCACGAACTTTGTGAACTTTCCCTTCTGCTTCCCGGAGAATGTCGGGTCCAAAGATCTGACTCTCTCCTACTTGCAACCAATTCAAAGGGGTACGACACTTTCTTCCGTATAGGAATTCAAAGGGTGCCATCTGCAAACTAGCTTGATAACTGTTGTTATATGAGAATTCTGCGAAAGGCAGGCAGTCTTCCCATTTTGATCCGTATTCCAACACACAAGCTCTAAGCATATCCTCTAGGATCTAGTTGACTCTCTCAGTCTGTCCATCAGTTTGCGGATGATACGTGGTGCTGAAGTTCAACTTGGTGCCTAATCCTTCCTGCACTTTCTGCCAAAATCTCGAGGTAAACTGGGTTCCTCGATCTGATACTATGGTCTTGGGGGTTCCATGCATACTCACAATCCTAGCAATGTACAGTTCTGCTAGTTTCGCACTCTGGTAGGTAGTCTTGACAGGTATGAAGTGAGCTACCTTGGACAGTCTATCTACTATGACCCAAATTGAGTCATTTCCCCTACTGGAAGTAGGCAAACCGGTGATAAAGTCCATTCCTACGGAATCCCATTTCCATTCCGAAATCTGCAGTGGTTGCAATAGTCCTGCAGGTCTCTGATGTTCTGCTTTGACTCTTTGACAGATGCCACACTTGGCAATGTAGCTTCCGATTTCTCTCTTCATCTTGTGCCACCAAAATTGCTCTTTCAAATCTTGATACATCTTTGTTCCTCCGGGGTGGATATAATAAAGAGTATCATGAGCTTCCTTCATGATAATTTCCTTTAGCTCCGAATCTGCTGGCACACAGATACGTCCTTTGTACCACAGTACTCCTTCTTTGTCGTTAGTGAATCCAGGTACCTTTCCTGTACCAATACGATGTTTGATTCCGTCGATGCTTTCATTCCCCTTCTGGGCTTCCTTGATTTGGCTAATCAAAGTGGGTTGAAGTTCAATGCTAGCTAAGAATCCTTTGCTAACTAATTCAGTCCTGAACTGCTCCAACTCTTCATACAAACTTGGTTGCTTCTCCATGATCATGGTGTTTAGCCTACACGGCAATCTGCTAAGAGCATCCGCAACCACATTGGCTTTACTGAGGTGATAGTGAATGTCAAGGTCATAATCCTTGATTAACTCTATCCATCTCCTTTGCCTCATATTCAGCTCCTTCTGAGTGAAAATATACTTTAAACTCTTGTGATCTGAGTAAATCTCACAGCGATTACCCATCAGGTAATGACGCCATGTCTTCAACGCTAGAACCACAACTGCTAGCTCAAGATCATGGGTCGGATAGTTCTGCTCATGCTGCTTCAGTTGTCGAGACAAATACGTGATGACTTTGCCTTCTTGCAGCAATACACATCCTAGACCAATCTTGGATGCATCACAATATACATCAAATGGCTTCTTGATGTCTAGCATGATCAATATTGGGGCTAATATCAATCTCTTCTTCAGCTCCTAGAAACTGGCTTCACATTTGTCAGTCCATTCAAACTTCTTGTCCTTCTTCAACAATTGGGTCATGGGTCGGGCGATGCTTGAGAATCCTTCTACGAACTTGCGGTAGTATCCCGCTAATCCAAGAAATGCACAAACTTGGGTTTGAGTGGTTGGGGCTTCCCATTCTTCGACATCTTTGATCTTGGCGGGATCAACAGAGACTCTTCCGGCAGACACAATATGTCCTAGGAATCCTACTTCTTTCAGCCAGAACTCACACTTGCTGAACTTGGCATATAACTGATGCTCTCTCAGGGTTTCTAGGATGATTCTCACATGTTGCTCATGCTCTTCTTCTGACTTGGAGTAGATAAGGATGTTGTCGATAAACACAACTACAAACTTATCTAGGA
Source organism: Avena insularis (assembly GCA_023614405.1). Lineage (NCBI taxonomy): Eukaryota > Viridiplantae > Streptophyta > Magnoliopsida > Poales > Poaceae > Avena > Avena insularis. Next base: position 239,900,192 of record CM042694.1, on the reverse strand, counting down.
AATTCATAATGATCTTATTCATGAGATTCATGAATTACGCAGGGGCATTGGTTAATCCAAAAGACATAACCGTATACTCATATAAACCATAGCGAGTAGTAAAGGCAGTCTTCGGAATATCCGTTGCACGAATCTTAAGTTGGTGATAACCAGTCCTAAGATCAATCTTTGAGAATACCTGGGCTCTAGTCAACTGGTCAAATAGATCCTCTATCTTCGGCAAGGGGTACTTGTTCTTGATGGTGACGTCATTCAACTTTACGTAATCAGACATGCGATTTATTGCCTCCATCTTTCTTGTCGACGAATAACACTGGTGATCTCCATGGTGATGCGCTTGGTTGAATCAAGCCTGTTGCTAACATGGCATCTAACTGCTTCTTCAGTTCCACTAACTCTGAGGGGTTCATGCTATAGGGTCTTTGGGCTATGGGTCCGGTTCCGGGGATTATTTCTATTACAAACTCAATCTCCCTATCCGGGGGCATACCTGGCAATTCATCTGGGAATACGTCGGGGTATTCACAGACTACTCTGACTTGCTCTATGGTGGGTAGGGCTAGACTCTTGTTGCACTTGAATTGGCGAGGTAAGGTTTCAGATATATGCTCTACTGTTACTCCAGAACTACTGGTCATGGTGATGGCTTTCTTAGCACAGTCTATCAGTCCTTTATGCCTTGACATCCAGTCCATACCTAGTACTACTTCCAATCCTTTGGTTCCAAGTACTATTAGGTTGGCATAAAAATCTATCCCATGTATTCTGATAGGCACAACTTTGCAGTTTTTTCTAGCTTTTGTAGTTGAACCAGGGATTTGAACTATCATGACATGCTTCAAGTTGGTTGGGTGAATCTTACTAGTGCATGCAAATTCTTCAGTGACAAATGAATGCGATGCTCCCGAATCAAACAATACTCTTGCTAAAACTGAGTTGACAGAAAACATACCCAGCACTACATCTGGCGCTTCTTGGGCTTCTTCTGCGTTCATGTGGAAGAGACGACCGTTGCGGTTGTGAGGGTTCCCTGGGGCCAATCTTCTTCCTGGTTGAACACTACGCTGCTGTTGAGCTGGTGCATTCACATTGGCATTGGCTGCAGTCTTCTTGGGACACTCATTTGAATAGTGACCCTTCACTCCACATTTGAAACAAGTGATCTGGGACTTGTCCTTGACTGCGATAGGTACATCATTGCTGCCAGTTCTGGGTGCAGTGGTGTTGTTGTTGTTGCTGCTGTTCTTGGGAGGTGCACGGTTGAAATTGTTGGCATTGCCGGAGTTGTGATTGTTTCCTCCGGACTTCACATTGCCCCCGCTACGGTTGGGGTAGCTTGGGCGAGACATTGGGGGTCGGTTGTTCCTTGGTGCATATCCTGGTGAAGGGTTGGGACGGTACTTCTGGTGACTACTGGAAACTGATTGCTGCATCATACGATGTTTGCGGTTGTCGTTTGCCTAATTAATCTTCCCTTCCATCTGAATGGCAGAGTCGACTAGCTCTTCGAGATCCTGAAAACGGATGTTGTGAGACGATGCATTTCATCATGCAGTCCGTTCAAGAATCTCTCCTTCTTCTTGGCCTCCGTGTTGATTTCATCCGGTGCATATCTGGCAAGTGACAGGAATCTGTCATGGTATTCTACCACAGTCATTCTTCCTTGCTTCAATTCACGGAATTCATCTCTCATCCTGTTGACTAGACCTTGCGGCACGTGGGTGCGGCTGAACTTGACTTTGAATGCCTCCCATGTCATCACTTGACCATGGTTCATATTGCGGATGCTATTCCACCAAGCTCTTGCATCTCCCACCAGATAGTGTGTGGCAAAGAGAACTTTCTCGTTTTCATCAACTCCTGCAACTTCGAGGTTGTTTTCCATCGTCTATAACCAGTCATCAGCATATAATGGGTTTTTAGATTGGTTGAAGATTGGGGATTGGTATTCTGATTTTTTTTGAGTTTGGATCCATGGTGATCCTGATTTCCATGCCCTTGGTTGTTGAGAGCCATCTGGGCGATCTGCTGTAGTGTTGCTAAGTTGGCTTGACGTTCTGCCCTGCTTGCTTCACGGCCGGTGATGAGATTCTGCAAGATCTGCAGCATTGGGTCTTGCGACGAGCTACTCCCTCCTTGGTTTCCACGAGTCATCTGAAGATTGAGATAGATATAGGGGTAAGAGGGAAATTCTAAGGTTCATGGTTTCGGTTTTTCAAAAGCTAAATCTTTGAGTTAGACTCAGGTTTTTCACTAACTTCATTTTCATTCATGCAAGCAAGCACACGATACAACACACACCACAACAATCAAAGGAAAATAGATGGTTTGAAGAACCATTCTACAAGCTACGATATAGTGGGACCGATACAACTCATGCTACGACAGTGCTCTAGTGCATCTACTCATCATCGATGAAGTCGGAGTCCTCATCGTCAGTGTAGAAGTCCACGGCATCCTCCTCTAGAAAGTCATCATCGTTGCTGAGGTAAGAGTCCATGTCTCCCTACATGTCTTCACCCTCATCTTCTTCTTCCTTGGTGGCAAGCTGAGCTTCCTGATCCTTGATGGTCTTCTCGAGGTCGGCCACCTTCTTGCAAAGACGGGCGATGATGTGATCCTTCTTTGTACGCTGGAAGCAAAGAGACTGGCGATCCTGGACGAGCAGTGCGAAAGTCTAGGCCTTCTGGTCGGCAATGGCACGGTTCTGGTTGGCTAACTCCCTGGCATTGTCCAGTTCCTGTTGTCGGTCATGCAGCAAGAAGTCAAGATTCTCCACTTGACGCCTCAACTCTGGGTGACTTGGCATCTCCATCGGCATTCCCATGAAGTCACGTCTTGCATAGTGGGCAACACGGGTTCCTTGGATCTTGTTGATGCTGAGGGCACATAGACGTGCGAGAGCTTCATGCATTGCCCTGGCTAATCCATCTAGCCAATTGTTCTCTCTCACGGAAAACTGAATTCTCCCAGAAGTTGGTGCTTCAATGCTTCCTCTAAGATCCACGGTGACTAGCCACTGTAGGTCTCCTCCTGGGGGTCCTGGAAGTTGAGCTCCCAGAAACTCCGGATGTGGGCGTCCCAATAACTCCGGCAGTGAATCCAGATCCCTCTCAAAGATCAGCTGACCTCCGTTTCCCAACTAGTAAAACTTGCTGAACTGAGTCTCCATCTACAAGAATTAAGGATGAGGAAATTAGTGAAGTGATCAAGTGTGTCAAATTTTAAGTAGTAATGTAAGAATTTCGAGGAACATGAATTTTTGAGAAAGAAAGAATTCCCAAGGATAAGAGAGGAGATAGTTTTTCGTAAATACTCACTTTGGTTTTCAAACTAAGTTTTTGTTCGGACGTCCATTCTAACTAGGGTCTCCTATGGTCAGGATGGCTCTGATACCAACTTGTCAACACCCGGATTTTTAATCCCAGATGCCCGTTATGCCATACCTCGCAATCCCAGGATTACCATTTTTGCGAGACATAACGGATTGGATATCACAGTACATCATCCATTACAAACCATACATAAGGTCTTACACAAATAAGGATCTCATGATCCAGTCTTAGTACAACAAGCAGTGGAATTAAAAGATAAGCGTAGCAGTGGGGTCCATCTTCAGGGGCACAGGCAATGCTGACGAAGGCAGATAGTCCTAGTTATCATAGCCGTCCTGTTGGCCATCATCTTGATAGTCTCCTTCATAGTCTGGCCATGAGAATAGCCAGGGACAAAAGCCATGAGTACTCTTTAAGTACTCGCAAACTACCACTAACAAGTAGTATAATTCTAAGTTAAAGTACTAGACCTAAGTTTAACTATAAAGTTAAGTTTGAAACCTAAGCTGAGTTCTGAATCAAAGAAAGATAAAATAAAGTTCTAGAATCACTTAAGTTGGGAAGCTATTGTCATAAACACAACCCTGTTGTGGTCAAGTAAAGATTCATCATTCATTTCAAGTTATTTGGAAAACATCTGACAACGAAATAGTATGGCCATTCCAACTGTCCATAACCACAAACGCGGCTATTCGAATAGTTTAACACTTTGCAGAGGTGGTACACTTTCACCACAAGATTCGATACATCTGTCAGGGATAACCCTGAATCATCATACTTGGTATGCAGATAATCAAACACAACCTTCCCTTTACACACCCTAGTATAAGCACCTCTCCTATGAGCATGGCCTCCCAACCATGACCATCAGTCATCTTGGGCACTGCATAGGTGGACATCATGAGAGGTAGCCTCAGCTCAAACCTCTCCCGCGAGGGAACTAATACTAATGCATATAAATTTCCAGCTAAGCCTTACCCAATTTAGGTAGTGTGGTTGTATGGTATATTTGGAATGGTATCGCATCTGAATCCAACCATCAGTTTTATAAAAGGGTTAAGGTTCATGCCTCATCATTTTCATCATCATAAACCATTTGTGTTTCTCAACACATGTCAAAACATCTCAATAGAATGACTCATCATTCCAAGGTTTTCATAATTCATTTTCACCAAGTGCTCCCATCTAAAGTGACTCAAGTTTTTATCCACTCTAAACTACTAAGTTATGAGTGTTCACTAAGGTGGAAGGGATGGGTTCAATCTCATGCCATACAATGACATCTAAAGGGTTCTAAAAATAGGTCAAGTTTTATACTCTTTATGCTACCTTCAAAAAGTGGAGAACTTTGGGTAAAGTAAAGGAAGTAAAGCTTGTGAATAAGACTTGGGGTAACTAATAGTCAAAGTGATATGACTCAAGCATGTCTATAGCATCTTGCTAAACCATCTAGTTTAATCCTAGCTTGCTAAGCATTATACTTGCAAGTGTTAGCTTGCATTGTTAATGGTGGCTTGCCTTGGTTGGTGTAGTGGTTGAAGTTTTCTTCTTCTTCTTCTTGGTAGAACTCCTCCTCCTCGTAGACTTGGTGCATTACTATCGTCTATAAATACATACGGAGTACACAATCACCAAACAATACTTAACTAGTCTAATTAGCATTCTAAGACACACATTTGATGATCTATTATCATCACAAGCATCACAAGTTTAATTCACTAGTTTCATTCTTTTTAATTTAGAAAAGTAATTTCTACTCATTGAAAAATTAACTAAGATTTAATATTCACCACTTAAAATATGGGATCATGTGGACACATGTCATCACCACATATTCTAACATGTGGGAATGTGATTTAAGGATTGGATCATAATTACTTTGGTTTAAGTTCAATATTTAATGATTTAAAGTGACTAGAAATGCCTATATAGCATTATTTTAGTACTAGTCCAAAGTCACTGCATGTAAACCTTAATATTATTACATATTCAGATAGGTATGGTGAAATGTGATTTTTGAGAGTTGGAATCAACTCAAAACCTATCTTGGTTGATTTTATAAAAATGTTGGAAGGTGCAAATGCTTCTGTTTTATTATTTTTACTAGGAGAGATCTATAACTCTAATTTAATTAAATCCTATGGGCTTGGATAGATCATTTCAATACCTTTCAGGCAAAATTGGTTTCATGCAATTTGAATTTGTAAAACTCTCTAAATTGATTTTCAAACTCAGAGACAGAACTAAGTTTAAACTAAATAGGAAAATTCTAATTCAAACTAACTGGGTCGCGCGGGAAACTCTAACGGGCCGGACCAGTGTCACTCCACATCGCGGGGCTAAACTGACAGGGGGTCCACAAGTCAGCGGCTCATAACGCGCGAAGCGGTACGGGGCGATGTGGGCCGTTAGATTAGACTGAGGATCAACGAATGTGGCTTATCGTCGACGATGGACCTGTCGCCGGCGAGCTCGAACCCTAGCGGCTCGGTGGGGGTGCATAGGGGCGTACCAGGGCTCCATCAAGGTCGGCGAGGCGGGCAAACGGACTGGTGGTCAATGACGAGCTCATGGACGGTCGAGGCAGCTCTGAGGGTGGTCGCAATCAGCTGTGCCCCTTCCTCCTCTGCTGCGGGCTACTCCATCCAAATTTCGGCGAGCAAGTGCTCGCGCTGCTCCGGCTATAGGTGGGGAACGGTCTGTGAGGTGAGGGGAGTGGAGTAGTGTGCTTCAATGGCTGGGGGTGCCCTCCTTTTATAGGCTCGACAGCAAGACCGAGAGGGATGGGCAGGCGACGGTGGCGACATGGCTACAGGCGGCTAGCGGCATGGCTGAGGGTGGCGATCGACGGGCGGTCTCCTGGCGGTGCTCTAGGAACTCAATGCGGGCATAAGGGCGGTGGTATGCGGTCAGGGGCAGCTGGCGCTCTGAGCGGCAGAAGCGGCATTGTCCACGGCGAGCGGTGGCTGTGGTGCGTTGGGAGGCGAACGGGCGTGTCCGTCGTGTTCCCTGGGTCGTGGCAGAGCGCTGGGCATGGGTTGCGGTCGAGCGACGGCTTGTGCACGCGTGCCGGGTGCGGCGCTCTGGCGCGTGCTCAGCATGGCGCGGTGGCACTGGGCGCGGGGATTGCTCGGTGGTCCACTGCTGGGCTTGGCTCGGGGAGCTAGTGCTCGGGGTGAGTCGGCACTGTGGCTAGGGACAAAGGGGAGGGGTGCTAATGGTATGGTTAGATCATGAGGGGACCAAAGGATTAAATGGAGATCAAATGGGGGCAAAACCCTGTTCAAAATAGTGAGCTAGGATTTAGAGTTTAACCCTGCCTGCCAAGTGTTTGATTAAATGGCCACAAGAAATAAACTTGTGAATTTTGAAAAGATTTTTGGTGGGTTTGCTAGGCATAAGCTTGAGACTCTGTGGGTGCTTGGGTTTTGAAAATTGAGCTTGTTTGGGTGGTTTTTGAAATAGTGGGATCTTCCCATATGAATTAGATTCAATTTTAAACTGTCATTTAAAATTAGCATTTGAAAGATTTTAGCAGATCACAAAGTGGGCCTTGGTACCTCATTATGTGTACTAGCAAGAGGTGTAAAGATCTAGAATTATTTCTGTTAAGAACTGAGTGCAAGGAACACTCAAAGTAGTGTAGTGGATAAATATGGCCAAAATGACCATTCCTCCTTTTTAATTGATTTTGATTTGATTTTCTTTGGGATTTGCTTGGGAAAGGTTTAGATGATGTTCAATTTACCATACAAACATTTTACAACCAAAGAATCACAGAACCATGGCAATTCAAATCAATTCCTAAATTAAATGCACATACACATGAATGCTTTCATTTTTAATTTGGAAAAGTTTTTGTTAACCCTAATTTTGATGATTTGGATCTTGATAAGCTTGGATTAAAGTTTTGGTATGTTACAACGGCGGAGTGGACTTGTTGTCTTCACGCTTCCTAATTACCTGACTTCAGGGGTGGTTTTGACCTTCTAGGGAGGATCATTCCATTAGTTTGGGGTAGGGTCGACTAGATTAGTTAGTCTCCTGAGGCGGTCAGAGGCTCTAATACACTAACGGTTAGTGTGATTAGGTCTTCACTTCTTGTCTTGGTTGACTTATCGGGTGGTTTCTTGTGGATATTGAGGATCCTTCGGTGATCGACTTCCGGCTTCAGCGGGATTCTTGCTGTAGAAGACTGAGGAACAAGGGAGTGTTGCGCTATTGACGAGTCTTGAGAGGTGAGTTTGAGGAGGTATGCCGTCCTGCTGAGGTGAACTCTTCGAGTTGATTCTGACTTGACGATGTCGAACTCCTAGTTATTGCGATGCTTTTCCTCTCATATACTCTCGAGGTTAGTCTAGGTCTAATTACCGACAACTAACATAGGGGTTTCCTGGTTTACTAGGTGGGTTATCGCTCCTCGAGTCACATTTTCAAGGAGGTCAAGGCAAACTAGATCATATAAACAAGGCGAACAGAGCGAGGGGGTCGCAATGTCCTGGGCAAACAATCACACATCAAGCAACAGCTGTGGCACTTAGGCAAGCAAACACGGTCAATGTTAGGGACCAAGGAGTTAACTACTCGCGATGTAGGGGAATCCTATTCTTAGGACTATTGACCCTAGATATTGTCTTTCGTTAGGTCGGAGTCACTATCTTGCCGATAAAGCCTTCGTCGTATCTTGGACGCTTCTTGATAGTGCAACACCTGATGTCTTCTGATTATGAGGAATTCGTTGGTAGAGCGATATCATGGTCTCCTTATGTTTGCTAGGAGTTGCTTGTCTTCATCTTATTCTCATTGTCTTCACCGGATTCTAGACCCTAGTTATTTAGAATCCGTAGGTTTGAAGTTTGGACGAGGGTTAGAGGAAACCATTTTTGAAAGCATTTAATTAGAGTAAGAGAAGAAGTAGAATTTTTTTGAAACTCATTGAGAAACTAGTTTTCGAAGGCAGGGGTTTTCAAAATAAGGATCCTATCGAGCGACCATGCTAACTAAGGTTCTCCTACAGTCAGGATGGCTCTGATACCAAGTCTGTGGGGCCCCCGGATTAATCATCCGAGAAATCCCTGTTATGCATACACCACGTTCCCATGATCAGTGAGTCGTGGAACATAACCGACAAGTATCATTACAACATCCGAGATATACCAAATTACAAGACTTACATAAATGCCGTTACGGCTACATCAATAATCATCAGCGGAACTTCATCAAGCGTAGAGCCCGATCCATGCCTTAACCTACGTGCAATCGACCGGAGAACGTCCTAGCTCGCATAGTCGCCAACATCATCTTCTTCTTGAAATCTGACCAAGTTAATAGCCAGGGACAATGCCAGTGAGTACTTTGAATGTACTCACAAACCACCTTAAGAGAATAATAATAACAAGAGGATATGCAATATGGTTGGGGTAGTAGGAGGGCTCCAAGAGAGGTTCTTTTCTCAAATAGTTTCTCTTGTAGATATAGCATCTACATATCTTTGTTGAAAACTTTTGTAAAGCATTTTGGAAACCTTTTTGAAAAGTTTTTGGAAAACATTAGGACTGGGTCACCCATTTGTTCCTCCTTCCGATCATCCCATGACCAAACTCCTTTCATTCCTTTCCGACCATCCCATGGTCAAAACAAGTATCTTTTCCGACCATCCCATGGTCAAAACATTTCCAAAGCCATTTCTTTTCCGAAATCCTTTTTGAAAACAAAACCAGCACCGCTCTACAACAACCTTCCCAACCATCCATGACCGCGGACACGGCTATTCGAATATATTTACACTCTGCAGAGGTTGTATACTTACCCACACCATCCGGGTACACTACCCTGATCTTCACCAATCGTGGGTCGAGTAACCGGTCAAGACTCTCCGGATGCCCACTCCGATATAAGTGCCTACCCTATGAGTGTTATTCCCCTCAAAATCGGGACGTCGGGTACCGAGGACCAACCGGAGCGCGTTTTCCACTTATCGAGTGTGCACTTTCAATGAGGGGCTCATAGTAACGCGTGGAGGTCCGTAAACCCTTCGTTCCTTCTCCCGGTCGATGTCCCACATGGACCATTTGTCCAGAGAAGGCCCACCCTCCAGGGATCGCAATCCCCTGTTGTCAACACCCGGATTTTTAATCCCAGATGCCCGTTATGCCGTACCTCACAATCCCAGGATTACCATTTTTGCGAGACATAACGGATTGGATATCACAGTACATCATCCATTACAAACCATACATAAGGTTTTACACAAATAAGGATCTCATGATCAAGTCTTTTAATACAACAAGCAGCGGAAATAAACGATAGCGTAGCGGTGGGGTCCATCTTCAGGGGTACACGCAATGCTGACAAAGGCAAATAGTCCTAGTTATCATAGCCGTCCTGCTGACCATCATCTTGATAATCTCCTTGATAGTCTGGCCATGATAATAGCCAGGGACAAAAGCCATGAGTACTCTTTAAGTACTCGCAAACTACTACTAGCAAGTGTTATGATTCTAAGTTAAAGTACTGAATTGAAAGAGTAACTATCAAGTTAAGTTTGAAACCTAAGCTGAGTTCTGAAACAAGAAAAGATAAAATAAAAGTCTAGAATCACTTAAGTTGGGAAGCTATTTTCATCTACACAACCCTGTTGTGGTCAAGTCAAGGTTCATCATTCATTTCAAGTCATTTAGAAAACATCTGAGAATGAAACAGTATGGCCATTCCAACTGTCCATAATCATGAAGCTATTCAATAGTTTGACACTGCAGAGGTGGTACACTTTCACCACAAGATTCTATACATCCATGGATAACCTCAATCATCATACTTAGTATGCAGATAATCAAACATAACCTTCCCTTTACACACCCTAGTACAAGTACCTCTCCTATGAGCATGGCCTCCCAACCATGACCATCAGTCATCTTGGGCACTGCATAGGTGGACAACATTGAGAGGTAGCCTCAGCTCAAACCTCTCCCGTGAGGGAACTAATACTAATGCATATAAATTTCCAGCTAAGCCTTACCCAATTCAGGTAATGTGGTTGTACGGTAAATTTGGAATGGTATCGCATCCGAATCCAACCATCAGTTTTATAAAAAGGGTTAAGGCTCATGCCTCATCATTTTCATCATCATAAACCAATTGTGTTTCTCAACACATGTCAAAACATCTCAATAGAATGACTCATCATTCCAAGGTTTTCATAACTCATTTTCACCAAGTGTTCCCATCTAAAATGACTCAAGTTTGATCTATTCTAAAACACTAGGTTAAGAGTGTTCACTAAGGTGGGAAGGTGGGATCAATCTCATGCCATAGAATGACATCTAAGGGTTTCTAATTAGGTCAAGTTTTATACTCTTTATGCTACCTTCAAAATTAATTAAAGAACTTTGTGTATACTAAGGGGGTGTGCTCAAAGTATGCTTAAGGCATCTTTACTAAACTATCTAGTTTTATTCTAGCTTGCTACATTAGCTTACTAAAGCATGTTTGCAAGGGTTAGCTTGCCACTAATAGCTTGCCTTGGTTGGTGCAGTGGTTGAAGTTTTCTTCTTCTTCTTCTTCTTCTTCTTCTTGGTAGAACTCCTCCTCCTCGAAGGCTTGGTCGGTACTAGCGTCTAGAAATACATAGGGAGTGCACAATCACCAGACAATACTTAACTTAGGCTAAGTAGTATTTTAAACCACACCATTGATGATCTATTATCATCCCAAACATCACAAGTTTAATTCAATAGTTTCAACCTTTTTATTTTGGAAAAGTAATTTCTACTCATTGAAATATTAACTAAAATTTAGTATTCACCAGCAAAATATGGGATCATGTGGACACATGTCCTCACCACATATTCTAACATGTGGGAATGAGATTTAAAGGTTGTATCAATATTACTTTGGTTTAAGTTTATTATTTAATGATTTAAAGTGACTAGAAATGCCTATATAGCATTATTTTGGTACTAGTCCAAAGTCACTGCCTGTAAACCTTAATATTATTACATATTTGGATAGATATGATGAAATGTGATTTTTGAGAGTTGGAATCAACTCAAAAGCTAACTTGGTTGATTTTACAAAAATGTTTCAAGTTGCAAAAGCTTCTGTCTTCTTATTTTTATTAGGAGAAATCTATAACTCTAAATGAATTAAATCCAACGGGCTTGGATAGAGCTTTTCAATACCTTTCAGAAAAAATTAGTTTCATGTAATTTGGATTTGTCAAACTCACAGAATTGAATTTTGAAGCACTGGACAGAAACTATATTCTAACTAAAAACAAAAACCTAGATTTGATTCTCGCTTATCGGGCTTGGGAAAGGAAATGGGTCCGACAGGCTCACCGATGTGGGGTCCCACTGGTCAACGGCACTTAAAACGTGAAGCGGTACGCGCGCTGTGGGCCATGCGATTAGAGGCTATATCTATGGCTGAGGGTCGTCGTGACCGCGGGCGAACGGTCTCGCCGAGGCTCGAACCCTAGCGGCTTGGTGGGGGTCTCGGGGCGCATTGTGGCTCCAGCGGGGTCGGCGATGCGGGCGAACAAAGTGGAAGACGACGGCGAGGCGAGGCGTGGTCACGACGGAGCTTGGGGTGGCCGGAATCAACGACACCCTTCTTCTCCAGAGGCGGTGGCTCTGACTCCAATTCCGGCGAGCTGCTGCTCCACTTGCTCCGGCGAGGGGTGGTTGAGGTTCAGAAAGGTGAGGGGAGTGGAATGGTGTGAGTCTTTGGTGCTGGGGAGCGCTCCTTTTATAGGCTCGACGGTGAGACCGAGCGGGATGGGCGACGGTATGGACATGGCTACGGCGAGCTAGCGGCATGGCTGGGGATGGCGATCGATGGGCGGTCCCCTGGCGATGCTCTAGCGCTTCAATGCGGCCGTAGGGTCGGTGGCATGCAGTCGGGGTAAGGTGGCACTCTGCGTGGCCGAAGCGGTTGTGTCCACGGCGAGCGGTGGCTGTGGGGCTTTGGGTAGCGAACGGAGGTGTCTGGGGTGTTCTCTAGGTCGAGGCGGAGTGGTGGGCGCGGGCTGGTGTCGAGTGGTGGCTTGTGCACGCGGGGGCAGTGCGCGCTCTGCGGGCGGCGTCGGCATGGTTCGGTGGCACTGGGCGCGGTTTCTCCTCGGTGGTCCACGGCTGCTCTTGGCTCGGGCAAGCGACAGAGAGGGGCGGTGCGGCGTTGGCTACCTCCTAGACATGGCGAGGAAAGGGGGAGTGGTCTGCTGCGGCGGTTGCAAGGTTGGCCGACCAGGGTGGTGCTCGGCATGGCATGGCATTGCCACTAGGGCGTAGGGGATGGGCTGCAATTGGCATGGTTTGATCAAAGGGGGACAAAGAGATTAAATGGAGATCAAATGGGGGCAAAACCCTGTTCCAAACAGTGAGCTAGGATTAGAGTTAGGATTCTGCCTGCCAAGTGTTTGATGAAATGGCCGCAAGAGAAAAAGTTTTGAATTTTGAGTTCAAAATTTTTGAGTGATCTCCACTAGTGCTAGGTAGTCTCTGGTTGCAAGGGTTTTGAAAATGGAGCTCAAATACATGGTTTTTGAAATAGGGGTGATCTATGCATATGCATTAGATTCAATTTTGAACTGCCATTTAAAATAGTTTCCAGAATGTTTTTAGAAGATCAAAGGGTGGACCTTGGTACCTCATTATGTGTACTAGCAAGGGGTGCAAAGATCAAGAATTGTTTCTGTTAAGAATTGAGTACTAGGAATAGCCAAAGTAGGCATGTGAGTTAAATTTGTCCAAATGACCATTCCTTCATTTTAATTCTTTTTTATTTGATTTCTTTTAGGAAAAGTTTGGGAATGATGTAGGTGATGTTTAAATCACCTAAGAAACATTTTAGAAGCAAAGGATCACACAATCATGGAAATTCCAAACAATTCCTATTTTAATGCACACATATATGAATGCTTTCATTTTAAATATGGAAAAGTTTTTGTTAACCCCATTTTTTGATGATTTGATCATGATAAGCTTGGATTGAAGTTTTGGGATGTTACAAACCTTCCCAGCCTTAAATAAAATCTCGTCCCGAGATTTACAAGAAAACTAGGAACTAAAGAGATTTGGGAACTCTGTCCTAATGTAATCCTCGCGCTCCCAAGTGGCTTCCTCCTCGGTATGGTTGCTCCACTGAATCTTGAGAAACTTGATACTCCTGGTCCTGGTGGTTCTGTAGGCTTCTTCTAAGATACGAATGGGCACTTCCCGATAGGTCAGGTTATTGTTGATTTCCACTGCTCTGTGATCGATATTCTTGAAAACTTCAGTCTTCTCAGGCACTTCCAAACATTTGCGAAGTAACGAGATATGGAATACATTGTGGATGGCTGACATCTCTTCAGGAAGTTCCAGTTGATACGATACTTCTCCTCGGCGGTTCAGAATCTTGAAAGGTCCGATATATCTGGGAGCTAACTTTCCCTTCAGACTAAAGCGTTGGGTTCCCTTTAATGGTGAAACCTTGAGATATACGAAATCTCCGACATTGAAAGTCAGGTCTCTTCTTCTCTTGTCAGCATAGCTCTTCTGTCTGGATTGGGCGGTCTTGAGGTGCTCACGAACTTTGTGAACTTTCTCTTCTGCTTCTCGGAGAATGTCGGGTCCAAAGATCTGACTCTCTCCTACTTGCGACCAATTCAAAGGGGTACGACACTTTCTCCCGTATAGGAATTCAAAGGGTGCCATCTGCAAACTAGCTTGATAACTGTTGTTATATGAGAATTCTGCGAAGGCGTGCAGCCTTCCCATTTTGATCCGTATTCCAACACACAAGCTCTAAGCATATCCTCCAATATCTGGTTGACTCTCTCACCCGTCCATCTGCTTGTGGGTGATAAGCGTACTGAAATTCAACTTGGTTCCTAAACCTTCCTGAACTTTGCCAAAATCTTGAAGTAAACCGAGTTCCTCGATCGACACGATGGTCTTGGGGTTCCATGCACTAACAATTCTAGCAATGTACAACTCTGCTAGTTTTGCACTCTGGTAGGTTGTCTTAACTGGTATGAAGTAGGCTACCTTGGATAGTCTATCAACTATGACCCAGACTGAGTCATTTCCCTACTAGAAGTAGGTAAACCGGCTATAAAGTCCATTCTGACGGAATCCCATTTCCATTCTAGAATCTGCAAGGGTTGCAACAATCCTGCAGGTCTCTGATGCTCCGCCTTGACTCTTTGACAAATGTCACATTTGGCGATGTAGCTTCCGATCTCTCTCTTCATCTTGTGCCACCAAAATTGCTCTTTCAAATCTCGATACATCTTTGTTCCTCCGGTGGATAGAATAAAGAGTATCATGAGCTTCCTTCATGATAATTTCCTTCTTCAATCTGCTGGTACAGAATACGTCCCCTTGTACCACAAGACACCTTCTTCGTCTTGGTGAATCCGGTACTTTGCCTGCATCAATACGACGTTTGATTCCGTTGATACTTTCATTCCCTTCTAGGCTTCCTTGATTTGGCTAATCAACGTGGGTTGAAGTTCAATGCTAGCTAGAATCCTTTGCTAACTAACTCGAATCTGTTGCTCCAACTCCTCATACAAACTTGGTTGCTTCTCTTTGATCATGGTGTTAAGCCTACACGGCAATCTGCTAAGAGCATCCGCTACCACATTGGCTTTGCCGGGGTGATAGTGAATGTCAAGGTCATAATCCTTGATTAACTCTATCCATCTTCTTTGCCTCATATTCAACTCCTTCTGGGTGAAGATATACTTCACGCTCTTATGATCTGAGTAAATCTCACAGCGATTACCCATCAAATAATGACGCCATGTCTTCAACGCTAGAACCATGGCTGCTAGCTCAAGATCATGGGTCAGATAGTTCTGCTCATGCTGCTTCAGTTGTCGAGACAAATACGCGATGACTTTGCCTTCTTGCATCAATACACATCCTAGACCAATCTTGGATGCATCACAATACACATCAAACGGCTTCTTGATATCTGGCATGATCAAAATTGGGGCTGATATCAATCTCTTCTTTAGCTCCTGGAAACTGGCTTCACACTTGTCTGTCCATTCAAACTTCTTGTCTTTCTTCAATAATTGGGTCATTGGTCGGGCTATGCTCGAGAATCCTTCTACGAATTTGCGGTAATATCCCGCTAATCCGAGAAATGAATGAACTTGGGTTTGATTGGTTGGGGCTTCCCATTCTTCGACATCTTTGATCTTGCTGGGATCAACAGAGACTCCTCCGGCAGACACAATATGTCCTAGGAATCCTACTTCTTTCAGCCAGAACTCACACTTGCTGAACTTGGCATATAACTGATGCTCTCTCAGGGTTTCTAGGATGATTCTCACATGTTGCTCATGCTCTTCTTCTGACTTGGAGTAGATAAGGATGTCGTCGATAAACACAACTACAAACTTATCTAGGAAATTCATAATGATCTTATTCATGAGATTCATGAATTACGCAGGGGCATTGGTTAATCCAAAAGACATAACCGTATACTCGTATAAACCATAGCGAGTAGTAAAGGCGATCTTGAATTTCCGCTGTATGAATCTTAAGTTGGTGATAACCGGTCCTAAGATCAATCTTTGAGAATACCGGCTCTAGTCAACTGGTCAAATAGATCCTCTATCTTGGCAAGGGGTACTTGTTCTTGATGGTGACGTCATTCAACTTTCGTAATCTGTACATACGACGATTGCCTCCATCTTTCTTGTCGATTTAATAACACCGGTGATCTCCATGGCGATGCACTTGGCTGAATCAAGCCGGTTGCTAACATGGCATCCAACCGCTTCTTGCCTACTAACTCGAGGGGTTCATGATATAGGGTCTCGGGCTATAGGTCCGTTCCGGGATTAGTTTGATAATGAACTCTATATCCCTATCCGGGGCATTGCAATTCATTCGGGAATACGTCAGGTATTCAGACTACTCGACTTGGTCAATGGTAGTGGCTACACTTTTGTTGCATTTGAATTGACGGGTAAGGTTTCGGAGATATGTTCTCTGATTACTCGAACTACTGGTCATGGTGATGGCTTTCTTAGCACAGACTATCAGTCCTTTATGCCTTGACATCCAGTCCATACCTAGTACTACTTCCAAACCTTTGGTTCCAAGTACAATTAGGTTGGCATAAAAATCTATCCCATGTATTCTGATAGGTACAGCTTTGCAAATTTTTCTAGCTTTTGTAGTTGAACCGGGGATTTGAACTATCATGACATGCTTGGTTGGTTGCCGAATCTTACTAGTGCATACAAATTCTTCGGTGACAAATGAATGCGATGCTCGAGAATCAAACAATACTCTTGCTAAAACTGAGTTGACAGAAAACATACCCAAAGACTACATCCGGTGCTTCCGGCTTCTTACGTGTTCATGTGGAAGAGACGACCGCTATGTTGTGCGGGTTCCCTCGGGCAAATCTCCGCCTGGTTGAACACGACGCCTTTGAGCTAGGGCATTCACAGGGGCATTGGCGGCAGTCTTCTTGGGACACTCATTGGAGTAGTGACCCTTCACTCCACATTCGAAACAAGTGATCAAGGACTTGTCCTTGACTGCGACAGGTATAGCATTGCTGCCAGTTCTGGGGGCAGTGTTGTTGTTGTTGCTCTTGGGAGGGGCACGGTTGAAGTTGTTGGCGTTGCCGGAGTTGTTCTTGTTTCCTCCGGGCTTCACATTTCCTCCGCTACAGTTGGGGTAGCTTGGGCGAGAATTTGGGGGTCGGTTGTTCCTTGGTGCATATCCTGGTGAGGGGTTAGGACGGTACTTCTGGTGACTACTGGATCCAGACTACTGCATCATACGACGCTTGCGGTTGTCGTTTGCCTGGTTAATCTTCCCTTCCATCTGAATGGCAGAGTCGACTAGCTCTTCAAGATCCTGGAAACGGATGTTGACGAGGACAGTCTGCATCTCATCATGTAGTCCGTTTAAGAATCTCTCTTTCTTCTTGGCCTCCGTGTTGATTTCATCCGGTGCATATCGGGCAAGTGACAAGAATTTGTCACGGTACTCTACTACAGTCAATCTTCCTTGCTTCAGTTCACGGAATTCATCTCTCATCCTGTTGACAAGACCTTGCGGCACGTGGGTGCGGCTGAACTTGACCTTGAATGCTTCCCAGGTCATTACCTGGCCATGGTTCATGTTGCGGACGCTATTCCACCAAGCTCTTGCAACTCCCGCCAGATAGTGAGTGGCGAAGAGAACTTTCTCATTCTCATCAACTCCTGCAACTTCGAGGTTGTTTTCCATGGTCTGTAACCAGTCGTCAGCATCTAATGGGTTTTCAGATTGGTTGAAGATTGGGGGATTGGTGTTCTGAAAGTTTTTGAGTTTTGATCCATGGTGATCCTGATTTCCATGTCCTTGGTTGTTGAGAGCCATTTGGGCGATCTGCTGCAATGTCGCTAAGTTGGCTTGACGCTCGGCCCTGCTTTCTTCACGGTCCGCGATGAGATTCTGCAAGATCTGCAGCATTGGGTCCTGCGATGAGCTGCTCCCTCCTTGGTTTCCACGAGTCATCTGAAGATTGAGATAGATATAGCGGTAAGAGGGAAATTCTAAGGTTCATGGTTTTGGATTTTCAAAGCTATACTTTGATTTAGACTCAGGTTTTTCAACTAACTTCATTTTCATTCATGCAAGCAAGCACACGATACAACACACACCACAAAAATCAAAGGGGAAAATAGATGGTTTGAAGAACCATTCTGCAAACTACGATACAATGAGATGATACATCTCATGCTACGACAGTGCTCTAGTGCATCTACTCATCATCGATGAAGTCGGAGTCTTCATCATCAGTGTAGAAGTCCATAGCATCCTCTGCCAGAAAACCGTCATCGTTGCTAAGGTAAGAATCCATATCTCCCTGGATGTCTTCTCCCTCATCATCTTCTTCCTTGGCGGCAAGCTGAGCTTCCTGCTCCTTGACAGTCTTCTCGAGGTCGGCCACCTTCTTGCGAAGACGGGCGATGGTGCGATCCTTCTTTGCACGCTGGCGACGAAGAGACTGGCGATCTTGGACGAGCAGTGTGAAAGTCTAGCCTTCTGGTCGACAATTGCACGGTTCTGGTTGGCTAACTCTCTAGCATTGTCCAGTTCCTGCTGTCGGTCATGAAGCAAGAAGTCAAGGTTCTCCACTTGACGCCTCAACTCTGGGTGACTTGGGATCTCCATCGGCATTCCCAAGAAGTCACGTCTTGCATAGTGGGCAAAACGGGTTCCTTGAATCTTGTTGACGCTGAGGGCACATAGACGTGCGAGAGCTTCATGCATTGCCCTGGCTAATCCATCTAGCCAGTTGTTCTCTCTCACAGAGAACTGAATTCTCCCGGAAGTTGGTGCTTCAATGCTTTCTCGAAGATCTGCGGTGACTAGCCATTGTAGGTCTCCTCCTGGGGATCCTGGAAGTTGAGCTCCAAGAAACTCCGTATGTGGGCATCCCAGAAATTCTGACAGTGAATCCAGATCCCTCTCGAAGATCAGCTGACCTCCGTTTCCCAACTGGTAAAACTTGCTAAACTGAGTCTCCATCTACAAGAATTTAGGATGAGGAAATTAGTGAAGTGATCAAGTGTGTCAAATTTTAAGTAGTAATGTAAGAATTTTGAGGAACATGTATTTTTGAGAAAGAATGAGTTCACAAGGGTAAGAGGGGAACTAGTTTTTCATAAATACTCACTTTGGTTTTGAAGCTAAGTTTTTGGTTTGGACGTCCATTCTAACTAGGGTCTCCTATGGTCAGGATGGCTCTGATACCAACTTGTCAACACCCAGATTTTTAATCCCAGATGCCCGTTATGCCATACCTCGCAATCCCAGGATTACCATTTTTGCGAGACATAACGGATTGGATATCACAGTACATCATCCATTACAAACCATACATAAGGTTTTACACAAATAAGGATCTCATGATCTAGTCTTTTAATACAACAAGTAGCGGAAATAAACGATAGCGTAGCGGTGGGGTCCATCTTCAGGAGCACAGGCAATGCTGACGAAGGCAGATAGTCCTAGTTATCATAGCCGTCCTGCTGACCATCATCTTGATAATCTCCTTCATAGTCTGGCCATGATAATAGCCAGGGACAAAAGCCATGAGTACTCTTTAAGTACTCGCAAACTACTACTAGCAAGTGTTATGATTCTAAGTTAAAGTACTGAATTGAAAGAGTAACTATCAAGTTAAGTTTGAAACCTAAGTTGAGTTCTAAAACAAGAAAAGATAAAATAAAAGTCTAGAATCACTTAAGTTGGGAAGCTATTTTCATCTACACAACCCTGTTGTGGTCAAGTCAAGGTTCATCATTCATTTCAAGTCATTTAGAAAACATCTGACAATGAAACAGTATGGCCATTCCAACTGTCCATAATCATGACGCCGCTAATCGAATAGTTTGACACTCAGAGGTGGTACACTTTCACCACAAGATTCGATACATCTGCTGTGGATAACCCTGAATCATCATACTTAGTATGCAGATAATCAAACATAACCTTCCCTTTACACACCCTAGTACAAGTACCTCTCCTATGAGCATGGCCTCCCAACCATCACCATCAGTCATCTTGGGCACTGCATAGGTGGACAACATTGAGAGGTAGCCTCAGCTCAAACCTCTCCCGTGAGGGAACTAATACTAATGCATATAAATTTCCAGCTAAGCCTTACCCAATTCAGGTAATGTGGTTGTACGGTAAATTTGGAATGGTATCGCATCCGAATCCAACCATCAGTTTTATAAAAAGGGTTAAGGCTCATGCCTCATCATTTTCATCATCATAAATCAATTGTGTTTCTCAACACATGTCAAAACATCTCAATAGAATGACTCATCATTCCAAGGTTTTCATAACTCATTTTCACCAAGTGTTCCCATCTAAAATGACTCAAGTTTGATCTATTCTAAAACACTAGGTTAAGAGTGTTCACTAAGGTGGGAAGGTGGGATCAATCTCATGCCATAGAATGACATCTAAGGGTTTCTAATTAGGTCAAGTTTTATACTCTTTATGCTACCTTCAAAATTAATTAAAGAAATTTGTGTATACTAAGGGGGTGTGCTCAAAGTATGCTTAAGGCATCTTTACTAAACTATCTAGGTTTATTCTAGCTTGCTACATTAGCTTACTAAAGCATGTTTGCAAGGGTTAGCTTGCCACTAATAGCTTGCCTTGGTTGGTGCAGTGGTTGAAGTTTTCTTCTTCTTCTTCTTCTTGGTAGAACTCCTCCTCCTCGAAGGCTTGGTCGGTACTAGCGTCTAGAAATACATAGGGAGTGCACAATCACCAGACAATACTTAACTTAGGCTAAGTAGTATTTTAAACCACACCATTGATGATCTATTATCATCCCAAACATCACAAGTTTAATTCAATAGTTTCAACCTTTTTATTTTGGAAAAGTAATTTCTACTCATTGAAATATTAACTAAAATTTAACATTCACCAGCAAAATATGGGATCATGTGGACACATGTCCTCACCACATATTCTAACATGTGGGAATGAGATTTAAAGGTTGGATCAATATTACTTTGGTTTAAGTTTATTATTTAATGATTTAAAGTGACTAGAAATGCCTATATAGCATTATTTTGGTACTAGTCCAAAGTCACTGCCTGTAAACCTTAATATTATTACATATTTGGATATATATGATGAAATGTGATTTTTGAGAGTTGGAATCAACTCAAAAGCTAACTTGGTTGATTTTACAAAAATGTTTCAAGTTGCAAAAGCTTCTGTCTTCTTATTTTTATTAGGAGAAATCTATAACTCTAAATGAATTAAATCCAACGGGCTTGGATAGAGATTTTCAATACCTTTCAGACAAAATTAGTTTCATGTAATTTGGATTTGTCAAACTCACAGAATTGAATTTTGAAGCACTGGACAGAAACTATATTCTAACTAAAAAGAAAAACCTAGATTTGAATCTTGGCCATGAGAAAAGGGGAAATGGTCGCCCGATGGCGCTGCCCGGCACAGGGCTCAGCTGACAGGGGGGTCCCACTGGTCAGCGGCACTTAAAACGCGAAGCGGTACGCGCGCTGTGGGCCGTGCGATTAGAGGCTAGATCTACGGCTAAGGATCGTGCCGACGATTGACAGACGGTCGCCGTGACTCGAACCCTAGCGGCTCGGTGGGGGTCTACTGGGGGCATACCAGGGCTCCAGCAGGGTCGGTGATGCGGGCGAACGAAGTGGAAGACGACGGCGAGGCGAGGCGTGGTCGCGGCGGAGCTTGGGGTGGCCAGAATCAACGGCACCCTTCTTCTCCAGAGGCGGCGGCTCCGGCTCCAATTCCAGCGAGCTGCTGCTCCACTTGCTCCGGCGAGGGATGGTTGAGGTTCAGAAAGGTGAGGGGAGTGGAATGGTGTGAGTCTTTGGTGCTGGGGAGGGATCCTTTTATAGGCTCGACGGTGAGACCGAGCGGGATGGGCGGTCGACGGTGGCGACATGGCTACGGCGAGCTAGCGGCATGGCTGGGGATGGCGATCGATGGGCGGTCCCCTGGCGGTGCTCTAGCGCTTCAATGCGGCCGTAGGGGCGGTGGCATGCGGTCGGGGTGAGGTGGCGCTCTGTGCGTCCGAAGCGGCTGTGTCCACGGTGAGCGATGGCTGTGGGGCTTTGGGTGGCAAACGGAGTGTCTGGGGTGTTCTCTAGGTCGAGGCGGAGCGGTGGGCGCGGGCTGGTGTCGAGTGGTGGCTTGTGCATGCAGGGGTAGTGCACGCTCTGCGGGCAGCGTTGGCATGGTCTGGTGGCATTGGGCGCGGTTTCTCCTCTGTGGTCCACGGCTGCTCTTGGCTCGGGCAAGGGACAGAGAGGGGCGGTGCGGCGTTGGCTACCTCCTAGACATGGCGAGGGAAGGGGGAGTGGTCTGCTGCGGCGGTTGCAAGGTTGGCCAGCCAGGGTGGTGCTCGGCATGGCATGGCATTGCCACTAGGGCATAGGGGATGGGCTGCAATTGGCATTGTTTGATCAAAGGGGGACAGAGAGATTAAATGGAGATCAAATGGGGGCAAAACCCTGTTCCAAACAGTGAGCTAGGATTAGAGTTAGGATTCTGCCTGCCAAGTGTTTGATGAAATGGCCGCAAGAGAAATTTTTTTGAATTTTGAGTTCAAATTTTTTGAGTGATCTCCACTAGTGCTAGGTAGTCTCTGGTTGCAAGGGTTTTGAAAACTGAGCTCAAATACATGGTTTTTGAAATAGGGGTGATCTATGCATATGCATTAGATTCAATTTTGAACTGCCATTTAAAATAGTTTCCAGAATGTTTTTAGAAGATCAAAGGGTGGGCCTTGGTACCTCATTATGTGTACTAGCAAGGGGTGCAAAGATCAAGAATTGTTTTTGTTAAGAATTGAGTACTAGGAATAGCCAAAGTAGGCATGAGAGTTAAATTTGTCCAAATGACCATTCCTTCATTTTAATTCTTTTTGATTTGATTTCTTTTAGGAAAAGTTTGGGAATGATGTAGATGATGTTTAAATCACCTAAGAAACAGTTTAGAAGCAAAGGATCACACAATCATGGCGATTCCAAACAATTCCTATTTTAAATGCACACATATATGAATGCTTTCATTTTAAATATGGAAAAGTTTTTGTTAACCCCATTTTTTGATGATTTGATCATGATAAGCTTGGATTGAAGTTTTGGGATGTTACACCTGTAGTAGTTACGAGGCAGTTTATACCAGAATAGACAACCATCAAATCCAGCCCTGTCCCATTCCAAAGTAATGTGGTTGCACAGGGTTAATTGTTCTAGCAAAACTGCAAAGAACCGGGTGCGTTTTTGTAAACCTTTTTCCTCCATCTTTCCTTCAACATTATGTAAAACAAAACCTTTTTATTTCTCAACTTCTCCCGGGAGGTCCCACCTCACCAAGGTTTTATCATAAAACATTTGGTAAAACTTTTCCCGGGGGTCTTCCCATCCTCTAGTTTTGCTTCGGCTAAAACGGGGTGTCCAAAAGGGGTATGGTGTATTACACCATCTACCATACTAGGGACAAGTAGGTATTGTCAAGGGGGTTGTACTTAGTAGTACCAAAGAGTAATAGTTCGGAGGAGCCAAACCACTACCATATATACATCAACAAATAGTAAACAATGCAGTTTTGATAAACAATAGATAAAACATGCATAAGTAAAGTAGTAGGACAAGGCTTATGAGCAAGAAGGTGGCTTGCCTGATGATCATCAATATGGCAATATGTCCCTGGACTTCTTCTTACAAAACCATAATAACCAATAAAAACCATCTTCTTCTGCTCTCCGATATAATCGCAACTATCGTCGATAGGGAACACATGCAAACAAATAAAAGGGCACAATCAAAACAAGGCATACAATCACCAATACCGTTCAGCAAACAAGAAATTGTATAAACTCCAATTAAGGTTCAGTAGTTTTAGAGAGGATTGGATTTAGGAGGTTGAGATGGCCTTGGAGAAGGGGATGAAAATCCCTTAGGATTTATAGTCTAGAAACTACCTAAGAGATGGATTTTGGAACAAGACCATATTCTATATGATACCATTGTATATAAATGATACCTATAGGTAGGTGTTGATAAAATGAAACCAACAAAAGTGGTTTCACTATTTTATCACTTTTCTTTAAATAGTTATGATTTTCCTAGTGAAACAACTTCTAGTTTTAGGGAATAAATCACCAAAGAAGTTCTAGAGATCCAAAAATTATTTCCTTGGGTGGTTAGGTAGGTCCTGATGTACTTGTTCACTGAGACTTGGAATCACTCCAAAATAATCACCAGAATGCCCTTAGGAAATTCCCAAAGGAAGTTTTGTAGACAACTTGTCTTTTTCACCAGGTTAAATCTACATCAGCTTTTGATTTGATTCCAAGGGCACATGATTGGAATTTAGAATACCCTTCTGTAGGAATTGGATTCACTCTTTTTGGAGTTGTCAAACTTCTAGAGTGATTTATCTAGTGATAATACCACTTACAGAAGTATTTAATTCACTACAACTCAACATAGGGTCAATAAATCCTTATCTCCTGGTTTTGGATAGGTATTGATGGTCCACTACTCTGGGAGTTGGAATTAGCCTAATAGGTGTTGTAGATATTCCTAGGGAATTTTCTAAATTCAGATTGTGACTGTTTTTGTTATTTTTACTACAGGAAGAAAAATGCTCCACTTGGCATGATGCCAATTCCAATAGATAGGTATATGCAACACCTTCCAGACACAGTTGGATTCACCCAATTTGGGTTTACCAAATTCCCTGCAATATTTATTTAGTGAAGAGGACATCATGTGCTATTTTAATTATCAGAAAAGAACAAAAGTTCTGTTGGGAAAAACAGAGGTACAACATGTTTAAGAAAACCTTCATAATCATTAGGAAAATATGATCTAGGCATTTGGAAGAATTTTCCATTTTTATTTCGATTTAAACCAATAGGGTAAATTCTAGAAATAATAG
This sequence comes from Avena insularis, assembly GCA_023614405.1. Taxonomy (NCBI): domain Eukaryota; kingdom Viridiplantae; phylum Streptophyta; class Magnoliopsida; order Poales; family Poaceae; genus Avena; species Avena insularis. Next base: position 239,875,384 of record CM042694.1, on the reverse strand, counting down.
GTTTGCTAAAATAAAAAGGGGGGAAGAAGGGGCGGTGGGCTGGATCTGCAAGGGAGTTGGGCCGTGCTGCGGGGAATCGGCCCACCCGGGCAGCAACATGCACGAGCGTGGGTGGTTTCAAACCCGACATGTGGGACCCATGCGTCAGCAGTGGAGGGCGACGAACGGGTATGGGCAAATCCAGGCCGTTGGGCTAAAGGGCGATGGACGGCGGTGGCTCGTCGTCCTCCTAGCAGTGGCGGCGGGGTTCGAAACCCTAGTAGAGGGCATGGAGGCATGGAGGAGGCTTACCAGAGGGAGGAGGGGAGCCGGGGAGGATGCAGGCGGCCACGGTCGGCAGCGACTCGGGAGGAGGGGCAAGGCCTGGTTCGACGCTGAACCGAAATGGCCTTGAGGGTCACGGCAACACGGCTGCTCACGGGTGGCCTCTGATGGTTGCTGCAGGGGGATAGAAAGGGTATGGATAGATTCAGTACGGCGAGGAGGTTCTCAAAATGTAACATGCAGCAGGAGAGGAGCAGAGGAGAGTGATCTTAGCTCGATTTGGGGAGAAGGCCAAAGCTCCTTTCCTTCTTCTTCTCGAGCAGCTCAGAGCAGGGGAGAGGGAGTGGAGGCTCTAGGAGGTAAGTGGAGGGGAGGGGAAGCAAATGAGAGGCAAGGGCGTGCTGGGAGGGCCTCTGGCCTACTTATATTGAGGGGGAGCTATAGAGGGAAAATGTCCATTTTGTACACGGAGGAGGGGGTAGGGATGGCTTGTGATTGGCCTAGAGAGGTGGTGGAGAGGGGTGAGAGTGGAATCTGGTCGTGCTGGATCTCAGAGAGGGAGGGAGTGGCAGTTGTTGCAATTAATCTCACATGCTTTTCTCTCTCTCTCTCTCTCTCTCTCTCTCTCTCTCTCTCTCTCTACTTCTCACTTCCAAGCACATGGGACAAGGGGCTGCTACAGTAGCTTAGCTACAGTGCACACGACCAGAGGAGTATTGGTTGCTGTGGAGGAGTGCTTGACAAGCTTTGGTAATGTTTGATCTTGATTTAGCTCAATGCTAACTAGGTTTACTAAATTTAGTAAATAGGTGATTGTGAAGGAAGTTCAAAATTTTGCATAGGACAATGTGGGAAGATGGTATTGGTAGATAGATGAGGTCAAGGTAGATATCCAGGAATTATTTGGGATTTTTCTGAGGATTTTAAATCCACTTACAATTGTTTATTCAAAAAGTACAGAAGTAGTTTATAGAAGATCATTTGATAATTTTACATTGGACAAGGTTGGTTTTTGGTTGGAGATGGTCCCAAATGTGAATACACACTTAGGGGAATTTTCCCAAGATTTATTGAGGCATAAAAGTTTTTAAAACATTTATTATTCCATTTCTGCCATTTAAGAAAATAGGCAAATAGAATTAATAAAGCTTCTCAAAAATATTTATTTTTGAGATGGGAAGATAGGGTATGATATATGGATCTCAATTGAGCCAAAATTTGAGGAAGTGTTTTGGCAAAAACCAAACTTTCCTTTATGGAAGAAGTTTTGGGAATTTGGTCTATTAAGGAGATTAATTAGATTTGGAGCCATAATAATTATGGATAATATTTGATAAATCTTGGTGATCAAGGTAGATGATGTAGACAAGATGTAGCAAGAATTTGCAACCTTGGGATTGGAGAATCCAAGTTGATTTTGGTGAAAACTAGAGATTTAAGGATCTTGCGTAAGATTGTTTTCATGCCACCAAAACCTTGCTAGATCTTGGAGCTCAGGGCTCCCCTTGGGGTCATGGGATAGATGCATAGTTATACCAAGTCATATAGATGATCATGGCAGAAGGAGTTTGGATTGGTTACATTTGAGGTGGTCTAGAATTGATGGCAAACTTTGTTGAAAATAAGGCTGCCATACCAGATGATTCATGATGCCTTATAAACCATGTGGGTTTAAGAAGCACAGATATCCACTTGGAACAAGTGAAGTAGGTGTTGATAGACCTATATGAGTAGAACACAACCATGCAAAGAGTTGGTCCATAGAAGGTTGGATGATGGTGTGAGCTTCTATCAAAGTAAGCATGTTGACTAGATTTGCAGGAAGAGTTAATTTCTTGCCTGCAAAACCATCAAGAACTAGTGGGTTGGAGAATGATCTAACCAAGGGAAAGAGTGGTCCTTGGTAGTCCTTAGTATGGTTAAGAAGATGGTTCAAGTGCATTACCAAAAATTCACAAGGGTTGAGAGAGGGAGACATTCAAAAAGGTGATGTTGGAAACAGATTTCCAGACAACCAAATTTGGCAGATTTAGGGTTTTTGACTAGAATGTGGGTGGTGATGATTTTTATGGGTTGCAAGGTACCATAACATCATCAAGTGGATGATGTTGAAGTGTAGATTGAGTAGGAAGGATCCTTGGTTGATACTGGTCTTCATTGACTTGGAAGCTTCTAGATTTAGATCACTTCAGAGCTGATTTGGTTAAGGGTTTTAGATGATCACCATGGTGGCTAGAGATTAGATCCAGATTGTATTCTTTCTTAGGGTTTGGTGATTTTAAAGTATCTTGATCCTAGTGGATGAGCTTCTAGAGTAGCTCATACTACTTCTAAGCAATCAAGTCAAACAGCAGATCAAGGCAACTCATCTTTCAGACAAATTAACTACTACTAGGGTTACCATCAAGCTTAGCTTGAGGTAAGGACGGGCAATTTTGAAAGGTTGGAGTTTGAGTAAGGTAAGAGTCCTTGGTATCCCTAACAAGAGTAGAATTCAAAAGTTTTATACAAGGTTTTGAGAATCCTAGAGGTAGGAGTAGTTGAAGGTTCTGTCTTGAGAACATAAGGAGATTATATTGTATATCTCTCCATAGTTTTGTCAATAGAAGCTACTAAAATAGTTTTGGTTACATAAGCATCTTGGCTCATGTTTTGAAATGCCAGAACATTTGAGAATATGTAAAATGAGCCAGGATAGTTTTGTTAAATAGCTGTTGTCAACTGATGGTGAGGTAAGGAGTATCATATGGTATACACTCACATGCACAAGCACAAACAAACAACAAGCAAACACTGCACCAATGAACCAATTTTTTTTTTGTTCCCCCTGAGTTTTGCATTCTAGACAATTAATCAGGGTTGCTGAAATTGGGATGTTACAGCTATGCTCACTTCAACTATTGAAGTTTGCATGCCCTTTTAGCACCCTTTGAATTAACAAAACCCTTCAGATCGGGTCATGTACACGTCCTAGGTAACCATTCTATTAGAAGAACCTTATTTTGTTTATTCAACAACCATATACCAAATTATATGTAGTGGTTGCTACATTAATCCGTCAAGACTAAATATCGCTATGAAAGATCAAATCTTGTCATAGTCATCTCCTTGAACATTGCCGTAAACTTCTTTCCGACATGTCGACTATTTCATAGATGTTAAACATCCATGTCTATTTCTTTATAGATCCAACCACGACCGATAGGCTTCACACCTTTCCGTAGGGTATTCCAAGTTCAGAAACTTGATTTCTCACGTATGGATACTATCACGGATTTTATGACTTCTAGTCATATTATGGAGTCAGGGCCCATCATTGCTTCTTTCCATGCAGTCGGTTCATCATTGTCAAAATAATAACGACTTGTTTATCAAATCTCACTATTTGATTCTTACCCGATGCATACGGTTCAAATAGGAACTCTAATCTCCAAGATCACACCCTTTGTAATCATGGAAGCCATGAGCATTGTGGGTGCCACCGGGACACTTTTTGGCGCTGCGCTACTTAGCACATATAACTAAGGTTCAACAACCTTATCAAAGTTCTATTGTCCTCCCACTTAACTTTTCGCGAAAAAATCCTTCTCAAGAAACTTGATGTTCCAAGCGACAAACTCTTTTGTCCTCGGTATTATGGAGGAATGCCCAACAAATTCTTTGGGATAACCTACAAATACGTGCTTATCTGACTTTGGTTGTAAACATTTTACTTATGCATAGCATACCAAAATTTAAGAAAAGACAATTTGGGTTTTATCCCAAACCATAACTCATATGGTGTCATTTCAACGGATCATGATGGTGCTCTTTTCGGTGTAAAAGCGGTAGTCTCTAAAGCTTTAATCCTTAAAACATAATGGCAGTTTTATAAATGACACCTTTGATCTCACCATGTTAAACATGGTTTAATTTCATTTCTCGAATATGCCATACTCCTATGGTTTATCAGGAAACACAAATCATGGAACAATTCCTCAAACCTTAGGTGTTTTGCTAAACATGTAACTCAAATATCTTCCTTTATGATTGAATCATAAACTCTTTATTTTCTCGTTACAATGATTTTCCACTTCATCTTGAAAGTCTTTGAACAATTTTCAAATGTTTCATACTTCTTCCTTATTAAGTAAATATATAGATATATTCACTCAAATTTCTGGAGAAAGCATATGAAGCAAAAAAGATCCATCGCATATGGCTACATATAATGGACTATATACATCAATATGTATAATATCCAATAAGTTAGTCATCCATTCCTCTTTGGCCTATGGACGAAGTTTCAATTATCTCGAGGAAAGTCACACAAGCGTCAATTAATCAAAATCAAAGACTCCAAAAATCCATCAACATGGAGTTTCTTCATGTTTACTTTCCAATATAATTCAAACAACAATGTCACTTCATAAGTGATCTTCCAATCATTTGTCTTATGACATTTTAGCAATAATGTTTATGGATGTGATTTATCCAACTAGACTTGTAAAAGTTCATCCATCCTTTATGGAATACGTAATTATTTGAACAACCATTGTTCTTGTAATACCGGAACAAAATAACAATTATTAAAAAAAATCTTGAAGGCTAGGTTTGACGACAACGAAAAACACAATAACACTTTATTTTTTTTTGATGAACATCATCACTTATTCTCTTGCTAGTTACTTAGGCCGTTGCAATTCATGAATTGTGTTGTTCTGTATGACACTTCACACCAACCAATTCGGTATCCAATACCTAAGAACCACATTGTTTAACAAGCAAATAATACAGCAATAACATGTATATCTTCTATATACCTAAGCTGGACATCTCCAACCCTTTCTTTTCTGCCAAATATTTTATAGATTCTCTTTCAGCAATTCCTTTTCTTTTAAAAGAATCTATCAACATCAATAGTGGTGTCATTCACATGACACATAGTACAAAGTGTATATAGTCAAATACTAATACCTTTGGACTTGCACTTTGAAGTGGATCACCATCATCAAATGTTTGGTGTTCTTTTAAAAATCCGTTCTTTAGTAATCTATTAGTGTAGTAAACATTTTACTTACATATTCTATTCATCCTTATCTACTATAGCCTATAAGGAAGAATGACGAGTATAATTTTAGTTCCCGAAACCTTTTGGGAGATCCGGATGCCTAGCATCTCCATCCTTCACAAATTCTCATACAATATGAGAACATGTATTTTGCTAAATTATACTTTATCATAATGCAACCAAAAACATTGTTTCAGATATCACAATATCTTCCACACATGATGGTTTCTGAAACAATTCTTTCAGCTCCTAGATAACCTTGATATTTTTTTTTGAATATCAAGAATCATGGAGGCAAACATGATACTTTAGATACTAACATTGGAATTCTTACTCTTGATTTAATACTACTTATTAAACTTCATGGAGTAAATAGAGTTTGCTGAAAGTTTGCAATAGGACTTCTAAACTTTAAATTGAAATTCAAAACAATACAATACCAGTTTGTAAATTAAATATCTAGAATTCTGTAGTTCTATTATCTCAATTAAAACCAACCATAAGGTAGTAAACAGATGCCAATGACTACAACAAATTATGCAAATTCACTTTGATTTAGTTTATGACAAATTGGGTTCGACTAATCCAAATTAGAAATGAACTCCCACTCAAAAATGACATCCCTCGTGACTTTTTGGTGATTACATGAACCAAATCCACTACACCAAGTCCAATCATCACGTGAGTCGGTGTAGCTTCAAAGGTGAGCATCAATATGGGCATCATATCAACTATATGACTCATGCTTAATTTTGGTCTGTGTTCCGATGCCATGTCTGTACATGGTAGGCTCGCCAAGTAAGAACCTTAGTACTCGTGTGTGTAAAACTGTCTTACACCCGTTTGTATGATAGCACATAGTCGAGTACACCCGATCATCACGTGATGTCTCAAAACACGATCCATAGAACGGTGCATACTTAAGGAAGAACACATTTTATCTTGATATTTAAATGAGGGATCATCTTATAATGCTACTAAAAGCGCCAAACTAGCAATATAAGATGTGAACATCATATGTGTAAAGTGGGATGATATGGTCCATGCATTTGATCACCATCATGTGCATCGTGGTATGATCTCTATCATTCCTTTGTGTGTAAGGCCAAGGTCTATGGAACTTACACGTCAGGTGTGTTGTAAGGGTATCTACCATACATCAACTTACAACATTACCATATCATAACACTAGCCCAGCAATGATCTAAACTAGACGCCTCTAATTTATCAATTGCAAGTTTTTACGTGGCTTAGGGCTTTCGAAGATAGAACCGGTCTTACCTACAAACATGGAACCACAATGATGATAACTAAGTTATTAGCAACTCATTGTAAATCAGATATTGACTATAGTAGGAGAGACAGACACCCGCCAGCCACTTATGCAAAACTAGTTGCATGTCAGTCGTGGAACCGGTCTCATGTGCGATGACATGTAAAGTTGGTCTGGGCCGCTTCAACCCACTATGCCACCAATATCCAAAATACATGAAAGAAGTAATAACATGATCATCATCGCCCACATATAAACATATGTGTACTACCAGTGCAAAACATCTACGCATAGATCAAGCTCTGATACCACTGAAGGGTTCGCAGCATAGAAAACAAAAAATTCCAACAATGGGAACTATTATACGCCAAGATCTATCTATTAGATACAAGCAACGGGTGGATATACATCCATAGAGAACATACCCTCGAAGACAACAAAGCTTTGTTAATGATATGGAACTCATGGATGATGTAGTCGTACACTTGCCGATCTCAAGATCGTGATGAAGTCCAGCAGGTCTAGCAGGTCCATCTCCAGCACGTCCATCAGATCTAGCTCTAGCAAGTCCAGCACCACCAAGTCCAACACCGCAAAGCAACGGTGCATCCATGATCGCACACATGTCCGATACCCCGACAACCTCCGTCCCTTGCTCCAGCAAAGCAGTGGAAGCAGCAACTCATTTCCAGATAATGCTGTCGGGAACATGTATCTCGCTAATCCGAGACCATGGGAAAAAATACTAGAGGGGGAGAGAGATCCTTCACGAGGAGGTGTGAGTGTCAAGGTGTGAGAGGGGGCCTTTTATAGGAGGAGGGGGTACCCCTCTCCATGGACGGCGCCTCATGGAGGTGATCCCTCACCTCCCCCATTCATGTGGTGGTAACCCCTTCCACATAAATTTGCCCCTTAACATTCCCTTTTAAAGTCTCCACTTTAAATGTATTAAATTTCTCCAAATTTCTCCAAATTTAATGCTCTCTCATTTAATAAAACTCGTTTATTAATTTTATTCAACAAACATTCACATAAAAACCCCTGCAATATTTCAATATTACATGTAGAACCAATTTTAGCAATTTCACCCGAAACAGTTTTGGTGTCTATTGAAATAATCCTAGCGCTTTCTTAAATCTTTATCTGAAACATATTTGCTATAAATGGTGTCGGTATCCCTTAAGTGTGTCACCCTACGGTTTGCGAATAATGCAGACATGATCGAGACCCCTCTCAGATCAATAATCAGAAGCAGGACCTAGAGATCCGTACTGACTCCCACATATTCAACAATGACTCTTGTGATCGTGTGAACCCTTAACGTTGTAACTAAATCCCTTTGTCTCGCGATATATTACATGTCCGAGATTCAATCATCAGTATCCAAATACCTAGTTTGATCTCGTTATCTACATGCACTCTTTTCTTGTTCCCGTGATATAACATTCTAGTGATCACATCACTTGCTTGCAAGCTATTCTCAATGTGATATCACTGAGAGGGCCCAGAGTATATCTATCCGTCATCGGGATGGACAAATCCCACTCTTGGTCCATGAGCCTCTACATAACACTTTTGTAGCACTGAACCCACCTTTATAATCACCCTTTCACGGTGTGACGTTTGATGTTATCAAGATACTCTTCTAGTGTTAGTGATTGACATGATCTCATGGTATAAGGACTAGGATTACTTCATATGATGTTATAGCAATATAAACACAATGAATTTGATCGTAATGCTATACTTCGGATGAATGTTCATCACATCATTCCACTAATGTTGTGACCTCGTTATTAACAACATCCAATGTCCATTATCAGGAAACCTTGATCATCTTGTTAATCAACGATCTAGTTTATAAGAGAGGCATAACTAGGAACCTTCCTTTTTTTATTAGACACACATGTATTAACGTTTCCAAATTAATACAATTATAGCATGCAAAATAAACATTTATCATAAACAAGGAATAAGATAATAACCACTTTATTATTGCCTCTCGGGATCTCTGTATGTCGGTTTAAGCTGTAATTTTTTGTGCTTCTGCCCTAGGTTATTATTTAACTTTCAATAGTTTTGCACTTTTTGATTTGAGCAACATAAGATTTTCGAAAAAAATGATCTTTACCTGCTGGTCTATTTTGATAGATTTTGCCACTCTTGCATTTGCTTCTTTAAATGATTTCCTTTTTGAATTCTTTTTGGGTTTTCGGAAGGAGTTGCTACAGTAGCTTATGATTTGATGGATTTCAGTTGAAATTGGACTTAAAAGGTTTATTACCTCGCTTACACTAATGTTGCTAATGAGAATTGTGTAAAGTTTTGCGTGAAAGAAATTTCCAGGTTAGTGGAGAAAATGGTGTAATAAGAAAGTGAAAGGTTTCATGACTCGAGCAATATGAGTATGAAGATGAAGATATTGATGTTATTCAAGTGGTAACTCCGGAAAATTTATCAAAGACCAAATTCAGAGACCTGCAGAGTCCGTTTTCGAATAGGTAACAAATCTGGTAAGAAAAGTTCTGCGAAAATACTATCCAGTTATATTTTTGCAATTTTTATCCAACAAGGAAAGCTATGAAGTGAAACAGGGATGGAAACGGAGCCAGGGTGGCTCACACCACCCCCTGGCGCGCCCCTGGCCACGCCAGCAGGTGGTGTGGCCACCTCGGCCTCTATCTCCGACCTGTTTTCTCCTAGTACCTTCCTTTTGTTGTAAAACTTCATAATATATAATCTCCCGGATCCCCCGAGGTTCGTATATCGTGTTCTTGTCGTGTTTTTGTTTCGGTCTGTTTTGTTCATATGTCGTTTAGGGGTTCATCTTCAAAGGATTACGAGTTGTGACACCGTCGCAAGCTCCATCACAATCTTGGGCAGAAGACCTTCGTAGGATGGGTGGAAGAAGAAAGGATCACAACTAGGCGCGAAGACATGGATCGCAACGGCAGGGATGAAGTAAAGGACATGACAACAAGCATAAAGGGGCTGATACCTCCAACTCGAGATCTCAGTTCCTGCCCTGCGATGGAAGCTCTCTGATGGCGATGAGTTACATGACAAATCTTGAGTCTTGAGGAGGAAGGTGGATATGCTTCAAGAGGAGAATAACAGGCTTCACAAGATACTAGAATATTTCCTCGCGCCAATCGAGAGAATACCACCACCACCGAAGGAGTAATTCGTCATCAGGTTTTGGCATACCCTTGGTTTGTTCCAAGCTTGGGGGAGTGCCGCGGTATCACATCACTATCTTCCATCTTTTTACCTTTTTAGTAGAGTCATGTCATGAATAGAGAAGTTATCATGTAGGATGGTTTGCATTATGGAAGTGCCTCATCAAGCATTTTAGTTGAGTCAGTAAACCTATTCCCTTCTACCCCATCAAGCATTTTGAGTTATTGTGTTTCATTCACTCATATGATGATTTATTCAATCATGTTTCTAATGTTCCTTGTTTAGCACATTGCTCTTATCTTAGTGTCTACTACTTTGAAATCTATCATTGAAAACCAGTTATTTGTGAACTCCAGCAAATTGTCAACTATTCTTCGACCAAGAGCTAAGTTTGCCATTACCAATTATGATTTACTTTATGCATCTTTATTGTGTTTCCTTTACTTATTGCAAGTTAAGTTATATAATAGTGAGTTATCTTCTGTTATGACTTATGTATTGATGAATGTGATGCTTCTTGTCCGTATTCTTTTATCGACTCTTCACTCCATAAACCTGAGGTCATGTTTATTGAGCTCAGTTTTTGCTTGGGGACAAGCGAAGTCTAAGCTTGGGGGGAGTTGATATGTCCATTTTACATCACTCCCCCCAAATTATGATATAGAATAGTGATGCAAAATGGACGTATCAACTCCCCCCAAGCTTAGACTTGTCATCTATGAAAACTGACTCAATATACATGACCTCAGGTTTATGGGTGAAGAGTCGATAAAAGAATACGACAAGAAATAACTCAATCAAAACAATGGGGTAGGGTAAAATGGAGTTTCTTGACTCAACTAAACTAAAAAAGAAAGGCCCTCCTTGGGGAAGCAGGGATTTCAAGTTTCATAAAGAGCTTCCAAAAATTATGGTACTTACTAGCTTTCATCTCTCATTGCCCCTATCATAGGCATCTTTAGGTGATTAAGGTTAAAATGACACAACTAAGAGGATATGCTTGACAAGTTATAAGTTGAAATCTCATGCCCCTTACTTACGAGTACCGAACCTCATGCTACTCAACTTCAGTCACAAGTAAGCTCTTGTCATTGTAAATACATATGTATCATAGAGAACCGCCAACGGGGTACCCCTTGCACATGATACAGGAGCTATCCCATAATCACAATGACAAGGCAAGCAGACAATGAGCATCTTAGCAATCCTTTTATTTGCTATTTGCATAGGTTTTTATTGATGATGCTTCATAGAGTGCTCATTATGGTTATGCTGCAAGTTTCCACCATGATTAGGCATGGCTTAGGCTAGCGGCCCAGGCGTTTCTCTAACACACATATAAACTCCATGATCTTACAAGTTCCCCTTTTATTTCACACCGTCGGGATCCATAAGCAAAAGAATCATGATATCAACGGAATATAAGTGCAATGTTGAAAGCGTTCCCCATGATACATGGTTATGCTAACTTCAACTTATAAAGCACAAGCATATACGCAACAAAGATGGACACAATGGTTCAAGTTTATTAATTGCAAGAAAGTAAAGTGTGCCATCAAGTTCGTGAGAGCTTTAATCACTAATTTTCACATAACAAGTTTAATTTGGAAGGTAGATAAAAACAAGAATTTACTTGGAATAGCAATAGTGCTAGTAGGTAGGTATGGTGGACACAAATGGCATAGGTTTTGGTTTAAGGATTGGATGCACGAGAAGCATTCCCTCTCGATCTGAGGTTTTTGGCTAGCAAGGCTGGGTAGCAAGCATAAGAGTTGAAGGAAACAGACAAACATACAAGTGATAAAAACAAACATGTAATCTTCCTTGGAAGCACAAAAGATCTTAAATAGGGAATACTAAACTTATGAGCAAATCAAGAAAGAAAGATGATGAAATTATATTTCTTTACAAAACTTCTATCTTTTTCATTCAATTCTCAAAAATAGTGCTGCTACTGACCGAGCCGGGTATGCCAAAACCAACTAAATTAACTCAATGATCCCAAAGTGATACCAATACTAATGACAAGATCAATCATATACCCATGAATTGAAAACTAATATAAGATATGCAAAAGAGTAAATGATAGAACTTGTCATTAGTAATCCATAACGGCAACTCACACCAAGGGATACTTAGATATCTAACGAGAGGGGGAGGCACTTCCATAATGCAAACCATCCTACATGATAACTTCTCTATTCATGACATGACTCTACTAAAAAGGTAAAAAGATGGAAGATAGCGATGTGATACCGCGGCACTCCCCCAAGCTTGGAACAAACCAAGGGGATGCCAAAACCTGATGACGAATTACTCCTTCGGTGGTGGTGGTATTCTCTCGATTGGCGCGAGGAAATCTTCTAGTATCTTGCGAAGCCTGTTATTCTCCTCTTGAAGCATATCCACCTTCCTCCTCAGGACTCAGTACTTGTCGCAGAACTCATCAGTTACTTGTAGAGCTTCCACTGCTGTAGGGCAAGAACTGAGATCTCGAGTTGGAGGTATCAGCCCCTTTATGCCTGCTGTCATGTCCTTCACTTCCTCCCTGCCGTTCCGATCCATGTCTTCGCGCCTAGTTGTGATCCTTTCTTCTTCCACCCATCCTACGAAGGTCTTTTGCTCAAGATTGTGATGGAGCTTCATGGCGGCGTCATGACTCGTAATCCTTGAAGATGAACCCTGAGCGACATATGAACAAAACATGCAAAACAAAAACACAGCGAGAACACGATATCGAACCTTGGGGATCCGGAGATTATATATTATGAAGTTTTACAACAAAGGAAGGTCTGGGAGAAAGCGGGTGGAGAAAAGAGGCCGAGGTGGCCACACCACTATTTGGCGGCGGCCGGGGGCCGCCAGGTGGTGTGAGCCTACAGCTCGTTCCCTCTTTAAGCTTATAGCTTTCCTTGTTGGATAAAAATTGCAAAAATATAACTGGATAGTATTTTCGTGGAACTTTTCTTACCAGATCTGTTATCTATTCGAAAACGGATTCGGTAGGTCTCTGAATTTGGTCTTTGATAATTTTTCCGGAGTTACCACTTGAATAACATCAATATCTTCATCTTCGTACTCATATTGCTCGAGTCATGAAACCTTTCACTTTCTTATTACACCATTTTCTCCACTAACCTGGAAATTTCTTTCACGCAAAACTTTACACAATTCTCATTAGCAACATTAGTGTAAGTGAGGTAATAAACCTTTTAAGTCCAATTTCAACTGAAATCCATCAAATCATAAGCTACTATAGCAACTCCTTCTGAAAACCCAAAAATAATTCAAAAAGGAAATCGTTTAAAGAAGCAAATGCAAGAATGGCAAAATCTATCAAAACAGACCAGCAGGTAAAGATCATTTTTTTCGAAAATCTTATGTTGCTCAAATCAGAAAGTGCAAAACTATTGAAAGTTAAATAATAACCTGGGGCAGAAGCACAAAAAATTACAGCTTAAACCGACATACAGAGATCTCTATATGGTTCATGATACTTATTCCACTTCTTTTCAGGAACTTCAATATTGGAAGCAAAAGCCTTAAAATAAGTTACAATAGCTTGAGAGTCTAAAGCATAAGCATTTTTAATATTTTGAAAGTCATCGGTTCCCATAAAAGATTCAATGCATTCATAATCATAATTTATACCTAACTTTCTTCCTTTGTCATTCTCCCATGCTTAATCATTGCCTTGAATATGGTCCAGAAGATCCCATTTAGCTTCTTCTTCCATGCGAGTGAATGATCCAGCACAAGAGGCATCCAATAAATCCTTATCATGAAGAGAAAGCCTTGCATAAAAGTTATTGATAATAATATTGTTGGGGAGCTCATGAATGGGACATTTGAGCATTAGTAATTTCAATCTTCCCAAGCTTGAGTTGTACTCTCTCCATCAAGAGGCCAAAAGTTATATATTTGATTCTGATCTTTATGAATCTCACTAGGAGGATAAAACTTTGAATAAAAGAGAGGTACTATTTCCTCCCATTCAAGAGCTTGACCATTCTTTAGCAGCTTATACCAGTCCTCAGCTCTTCCTTTTAGTGATAATGAGAATAACTTCTTCTTGACTTGATCTGTTGTAATACCTGCACACTTGAACAACCCGCATAATTCGTGTATAAAGAGCAAATGATTACCGGGATGGACAGTTCCATCTCCAACATAATAGTTATCCATAACACGATCAATAATTCTTGTAGGTATTTTAAAAGTATCATTCTCAGTAGGTGGTGGTTCATCTACTACCTTAGCAGTGGTAGTAGCATTACGGAATAAGAAACTCAGTGAATTATCCATATTGAAAATAAATCAACTAACAGAAGTATACAATACTCATAGTAGAAGTTTCCTTTACCAGTTCCACTATCCAATAGCGCTTCACTCCCCGGCAACGGCGCCAGAAAATAGTCTTGATGACCCACAAGTATAAGGGGTGTATCGCAGTATTTTCAATAAGTAAGAGTGTCGAACCCAACGAGGAGCAGAAGGTGCTGGCGAGTGGCTAGGAGCAGGAACTCTCTGTAAATACTCAGCAAATGGATTTTTAGGGTTTTTTGATAATGCAGGTAAATAAAGTACGAGTAAATAAAAGACAATAAGAATAAATGCAGCAAGTGGCCCAATCCTTTCTTTAGCAAAGGACAAGCCGGTTGTATTACTTAAGATGACCAAACGTTCTCGAGGACACATGGGAATATCGTCAAGTGCTTTCGCTTCATATAGTTGATTAATCTTCTTTAGTTTGCTAAGTGTTGTGTGGGTGAACCTGTGCTAATGTACCGACCTTCCTAGGACTAATACATACTTGTGATTATACCCCTTGCAAGCATCCGCAAGTACAAGAAAGTAATTAAGGTAGAAACCTAACCACAACTTTAAACTCTAAGACCACAGCGTCCCTTGTGCAATGGTTTCCTAACGGGGGTTCAGGTTTCTGTCACTCCGGCAACCCCTACGATTAGTAGCCAAATACACAATGCATTCCCCTAGGCCCATATATGTGAAGTGTCATGTAGTCGACGTTCACATGACACCACTAGAAGAAGTACACCACAACTTAAATATCAAACTATTGAATCTTTCTCAACACAATTCCACTACTAACAACATGACTTCTCCCATGTCCTCAAGAACTAAACAAACTACTCACAATACATCATATGGATCATGATCAGAGATGAAATAATGATATGTAACAATCTGAACATAAACGATAATTCAATGGTTCACTCAATAGCATCAACTACAAGGAGTAATCAACACCGGGAAAGTTTCCCCTAAGAGCTATGCAAGATTCAACCCAATTGTTACAGCGGTATGGAGGTGGTGATGATGGTGCTGGTGGAGATGATGGTGGTGATGATGATGATCCCGATAAAGTCCCGCTTGATGGTGGTGTTGATGGCGAGGATCTCCCCTCTCCGGGAAGGAATTCCCCCGGCAGAATTCTGTCTGCTGGAGAGATCTTTCTCTCTCGGTGTTTTCCACCCCACATAGGCGGCGGAATCTTTCTATGATCGCTCCCCGAGTTTTAGGGTTTCACGAGGATAATATACGCTAGAGGGGAGAGGCTGGAGTGGACCAGGGCGGCCACACCACCTGGTGGTGCGGACTGGGGTGGCCCACGCCAGGGGATGGTGTGAGCCCCCTGTGGCCCATCTCCACTTCCTCTTCTGGCTTCCTTCGTCTTCTGGAAAAATAGGATTTTCCTTGTATTTTCCCGGATTTTCTGATCTTCGCGAATTTTGCCTCCAAACAACACATTTTCCATCAGAATCCTGACTGCAGCGGTCCATGCTCCAAAAGTCATCAACCATGCAATAACAGATGAAATAACATAAGTATCAGCTCTTAATATGAAATATATCAATGAATAACAATATATTATGATATAGAATAGTGATGCAAAATGGACGTATCAACATCCCTGCACTATTGGAGACCTACAACGATGCACGCAAGAAAAGGATGAAACCTCTCGTGCCTACCTCTCTTGCTGGCTAGATATGAAAAATTCCTGCACAGGGGTGCATGAACAAACCACATTGATCATATCTATACATGACCACACACACATACTACTCTAGTGGATTATATTCTGTGATGCAACCTCTTTGTCACACTGGTGCATTAAATGTGTACTGGGAGTTGATTTCCTATGTGTGTTTTGCTTCTTCTACACCATGGTTTTCCACTTGCATGCCACATAGTCATTGAATGCACATTATATTGCATATGCGTGTTCTTTACCAAAACCACATTGATATCTGATGACCACACACATTCAAGTGGATTCTGTGATTCAAGTTTTGTCACACTAGTGTGTTTTTGGTCTCTATATATATGACCATGATGGTTTAACACATGTATATATATATGGATCATCCCCTAGAGTGATTTGCATGTGTTCTTTTCCTAAACCACATATTGATATATATATAGATAATCTCATTATTGATGATCCACAAGACCACATTGATCATATCTATACATGACCACACACACACACTACTCAAGTGTATTATATTCTGTGATCCAACTTCTCTATCACACGGGTGCATTAAATGTGTACTGGGAGTTGATTTCCTATGTGTGTTTTGCTTCTTCTACACCATGGTTTTCCACTTGGATCCCCCATAGAGTCATTATTGCATGCACATTATATTGCATATGTGTTCTTTTCCAAAACCACATTGATATCTGATGACCACACACACTCTAGTGGATTCTGTGATTCAACTTCTGTCACACTAGTGTGTTTTTGGTGTCTATATATGACCATGATGGTTTGACACATGTATATATATATGGATCATCCCCTAGAGTGATTTGCATGTGTTCTTTTCCTAAACCACACATTGATATATATATAGATAGTCATTATTGATGATCCACATGACCACATTGATCATATCTATACATGACCACACACACACTACTCTAGTGGATTATATTCAGTGATGCAACTTCTCTATCACGCTGGTGCATTGAATGTGTACTGGGAGTTGATTTCCTATGTGTGTTTTGCTTCTTCTACACCATAGTTTTCCACTTGCATCCCACATAGAGAAATTGCATGCATATTATATTGCATATGTGTGTTCTTTTCCAAAACCACATTGATATCTGATGACCAGACACACTCCAGTGGATTCTATTATTCAACTTCTGTCACACTAGTGTGTTTTTGGTCTCTATATATATGACCATGATAGTTTGACACATGTATATATATATGGATCATCCCCTAGAGTGATTTGCATGTGTTCTTTTCCTAAACCACACATTGATATTTAAACATAGTCTCATTATTGATGATCCACAAGACCACATTGATCATATCTATACATGACCACACACACACACACACTACTCTAGTGTATTATATTCGGTGATGCAACTTCTCTGTCACACTGGTGCATTAAATGTGTACTGGGAGTTGATTTCCTATGTGTGTATTACTTCTTCTACACCATTGTTTTCCACTTGGATCCCCCATAGAGTCATTATTGCATGCACATTATATTGCATATGTGTTCTTTTCCAAACAACATTGATATCTGATGACCACACACACTCTAGTGGATTCTGTGATTCAACTTCTGTCACACTAGTGTGTTTTTGGTCTCTATATATGACCATGATGGTTTGACACATGTATATATATATGGATCATCCCCTAGAGTGATTTGCATGTGTTCTTTTCCTAAACCACACATTGATATATATAGATAGTCTTATTATTGATGATCCACATGACCACATTGATCATATCTATACATGACCACACACACACTAATCTAGTGTAGTATATTCCGCGATGCAACTTCTCTTTCACACTGGTGCATTAAATTTGTACTGGGAGTTGATTTCCTATGTGTGTTTTGCATCTTTTAAACCATGGTTTTCCACTTGCATCCCACATAGAGTCATTGCATGCACATTATATTGCATATGTGTGTTCTTTTCCAAAACCACATTGATATCTGATGACCACACACGCTCTAGTGGATTCTGTGATTCAACTTCTATCACACTAGTGTGGTTTTGGTATCTATATATATGACCATGATGGTTTGATATATGTATATATATATGGATCATCCCCTAGAATGATTTCCATGTGTTCTTTTCCTAAACCACACATCGATATATATAGATAGTCTCATTATTGATGATCCACATGACCACATTGATCATATCTATACATGACCACACACACACACTACTCTAGTGTATTAGATTCTATGATGCAACTTCTCTGTCACACTGGTGCATTAAATGTGTACTGGGAGTTGATTTCTGATGTGTGTTTTGCTTCTTCTACACCATGGTTTTCCACTTGGATCCCCCATAGAGTCATTATTGCATGAACATTATATTGCATATGTGTTCTTTTCCAAAACCACATTGATATCTTATGACCACACACACTCTAGTGGATTCTGTGATTCAACTTCTGTCACACTAGTGTGTTTTTGGTCTCTATATATGACCATGATCGTTTGACACATGTATATATATGGATCATCCCCTAGAGTGATTTTCATGTGTTCTTTTTCTAAACCATACATTAATATATATAGATAGTCATTATTGATGATCCACATGACCACATTGATCATATCTATACATGACCACACACACACACTACTCTAGTGGATTATATTCTGTGATGCAACTTCTCTGTCACACTGGTGCAGTAAATGTGTACTGGGAGTTGATTTTCTATGTGTGTTTTGCTTCTTCTACACCATGGTTTTCCACTTGCATCCCACATAGAGTCATTGCATGCACATTATTTTGCATATGTGTGTTCTTTTCCAAAACCACATTGATACCTGATGACCACACACACTCTAGTGGATTTTGTGATTCAACTTCTGTCAGACTAGTGTGTTTTTGGTCTCTAAATATATGACCATGATGGTTTGACACATGTATATATATATATGGATCATCCCCTAGAGTGATTTGCATGTGTTCTTTTCCTAAACCACACATTGATATATATAGATAGTCTCATTATTAATGATCCACAAGACCACATTGATCATATCTATACATGACCACACACACACTACTCTAGTGTATTATATTCTGTGATACAACTTCTCTATCACACTGGTGCATTAAATGTGTACTAGGTGTTTATTTCCTATGTGTGTTTTGCTTCTTCTACACCATGGTTTTCCACTTGGATCCCCCATAGAATCATTATTGCATGCACATTATATTGCATATGTGTTCTTTTCCAAAACAACATTGATATCTAATGACCACACACACTCCAGTGGATTCTATGATTCAACTTCTGTCACACTAGTGTGTTTTTGGTCTCTATATATATGACCATGATGGTTTGACACATGTATATATATGGATCATCCCCTAGAGTGATTTGCATGTGTTCTTTTCCTAAACCACACATTGATATATATAGATAGTCTTATTATTGATGATCCACATGACCACATTGATCATATCTATACATGACCACACACACACTACTCTAGTGTAGTATATTCCGTGATGCAACTTCTCTTTCACACTGGTACATTAAATTTGTACTGGGAGTTGATTTCCTATGTGTGTTTTGCATCTTTTAAACCATGGTTTTCCACTTGCATCCCACATAGAGTCATTGCATGCACATTATATTGCATATGTGTGTTCTTTTCCAAAACCACATTGATATCTGATGACCAGACACACTCCAGTGGATTCTATTATTCAACTTCTGTCACACTAGTGTGTTTTTGGTCTCTATATATATGACCATGATGGTTTGACACATGTATCTATATATATGGATCATCCCCTAGAGTGATTTGCATGTGTTCTTTTCCTAAACCACACATTGATATATATAAATAGTCTCATTATTGATGATCCACATGACCACATTGATCATATCAATGCATGACCACACACACACACTACTCTATTGTATTATATTTTGTGATGCAACTTCTCTGTCACACTGGTGCATTAAATGTGTACTCGGAGTTGATTTACTATGTGTGTTTTGCTTCTTCTACACCATGGTTTTCCACTTGCATCCCACATAGAGTCATTGCATGCACGTTATATTGCATATGTGTGTTATTTTCCAAAACCACATTGATATCTGATGACCACACACACTCTAGTGGATTCTGTGATTCAACTTTTGTCACACTAGTGTGTTTTTGGTCTCTCTATATATGACCATGATGGTTTGACATATGTATATATATGGATCATCCCCTAGACTGATTTGCATGTGTTCTTTTCCTAAACTACACATTGATATATATAGATAGTCTCATTATTAATGATCCACATGACCACATTGATCATATCTGTACATGACCACACACACACACTACTCTAGTGTATTATATTCTGTGATGCAACTTCTTTGTCACACCGGTGCATTAAATGTGTACTGGGAGTTGATTTCCTATGTGTGTTTTGCTTCTTCTACACCATGGTTTTGCACTTGGATCCCCAGAGAGTCATTATTGCATGCACATTATATTGCATATGTGTTCTTTTCCAAAATCACATTGATATCTGATGACCACACACACTCCAGTGGATTCTGTGATTCAACTTCTGTCACACTAGTATGTTTTTGGTCTCTATATATGACCATGATGGTTTGGCACATGTATATATATATGGATCATCCCCTAGAGTGATTTGCATGTGTTCTTTTCCTAAACCACACATTGATATATATATATATATAGATAGTCATTATTGATGATCCACATGACCACATTGATCATATCTATACATGACCACACACACACACACTACTCTAGTGGATTAACACTGGTGATGCAACTTCTCTATCACACTGGTGCATTAAATGTGTACTGGGAGTTGATTTCCTATGTGTGTTTTGCTTCTTCTATACCATGGTTTTCCACTTATGCATCCCCCATAGAGTCATTGCATGCACATTATATTGCATATGTGTTATTTTCCAAAACCACATTGATATCTGATGACCACACACACTCTAGTGGATTCTGTGATTCAACTTCTGTCACACTAGTGTGTTTTTGGTCTCTATATATGACCATGATGGTTTGATATACATGTATATATATATATATACATGACCTCACACACACTCAAGTGGAATGCAACTTCTCTGTAGTACTACTGGTGCATTGCAATATGTGTGGAAGTTGCTTTCCTATGTTTGTTTTGCTTCTACACCATGGTTTGCCTATATCAACATCCACACTTCAATAAATATGGTAATGCTAATTTATTTGAGCATTACACGGAATTTTCCTGAATTTTTGGGTTAGTAATTGCTAATATCTTCGAAAGGTACCTTTTTTTAACAAGTATCCTATGTGATTAATTTATTTGAGCCACTCATCATGCAATAGACGGCCATGATACGCCATCAAAAAATTTGACCGACACACCCCGCTCAAATTTCGTGCGTAGGAGTTAAATTTTGCGCCTCGAAATTTCGTCCCTGGGATAGACCGACCAGCCCTTAAGCACAACACGACGCATCATTCATGGAGAGGGCATTTAGGTAATCTAAGAGAAACCCTCCTTATCCCCTCCCCCTCGGAAAGTGGACGTGATCCATTTTTCCTCACCTCGCCGTCCTTTGCCTCCTCCCTTGCCCTCACCCTCGCCACCGTCCGTCCTTCCTCCACTTTTCGCCATCCTTCACTCCACCCCTCGCCGCTCTATGCCCCTCCCTACCATGCCGCCATCCTTCGTTCCAGTAGACAACAGCTAGCCGTCGCCGTAGCCCAAACCCTAGCCCATCGTCAGCTTCCCGGTTTCCCACCACGCCGTGCCAACTGTCAAGCTCGTAGGTCTGCAAGCTCGCTGTCAACCTCACCCACAAGATATTCCACCTCTACGTGCACCTCTCCGTAAAGATCTCCCCACTCGCCGTGCACCTCTCCATCAAGGTCTGCTCCCTGGACTCCAAGGTCTGCCCACCCGCAGTCAAGGTTTGCTCACTCGACGTGCACCTTGCCAACAAGGTACGCCACCTCGCCTTGCACCTCGTCGACAAGGCCTGCCACCTCGTAGTCAAGTTCTTTCCACTATCCCTGCACGTCACTGTCAAGATCTGCCCACTCGCGGTCAAGGCCTGCTCACTCGACGTGCACCTCGACTACAAGGTATGCCTACTCGCTGTCCACCTAGTCGACACGGTCTGCCACATCACTGTCGACAAGGTCTGCCTACTCGCCATGCACCTCCTCCACATACTCTGCTACCAAGGTCCGTTGACAAGCCTCGATGCCACGATTTAAGCGTTCCGCTAGGAATAGCAGTAAGAAAAAGGCCCCACAGCCTGAAGGCAAGGAAACACTTACCTTGCTTTTCTGCTGTTTGGTTATATTGTTTGTTGTAGATAAATGCTTTTCATAACACGTCTTATGATCAGAGTATAAATACAAATTGTTCACAGTGGAATATTTTACACTTGTGATTACTGTTGGACAATCAACAACATATGTTATATTCTGCCTACTTACCTATTCAGTGGCAAGATATAGATGCATATACTTCTCATGTTCAATTGTCCTGACCTCCTTATTATTGCAACCAATTGGTGAATTGCCCAGCTTGTAAACTATTAGGCTTATGATCAGTTTGCGTGTGATGAAGGTTGCATTATCCTGTTTGTTGCATTACTTTGGCTGTTTCGTGAAATGTCTTATGTTCATCGTATAAGTAGTTTATAGTTTACCGTTTTACATGATGGTTTACTATAGGACAATGAGCACCATATGTTATATTTTTCTTAATTGCCTATTTAATTGCACGGTAGATGCTTGTACTGCTTATGTTTAATCGTCCTGCCCTGCTTATTATTGCAGTGTATATACTAAGTCTGGTCATAGTGGGGAGTAACATAACATGTTACTAGGCTATGTTACTCCCCACTATGACTGGTCTTAATATTATCTCCATAGTGAGCAATGTCATAGGTCTTATAACATAGACACCATCATTTAGGTTGGTCATAGTGGGAAGTTTGTACAAACTAGTATTATATGTACGATACTAGTGTATAATACCAGCTAGGCCACCCATAGTAGGACTATCATGCAATCCATGTTGCATTTGTTTTGCTGTTTTGTCGTATGTCTTATGATCAGAGTATGAATTGGTCATAGTGGACTGTTCCACCCCATATGTTATATATTGAGCCATATTTGGAGTTCCCTATACATGTTAGAAACACATATGTACAGTGGAATGTGTTTGGGGTGTTGCTTAGAAAAATAATCCTAGCTTTTTTGTAAGAAATAGTGCTTATTTGTATTCGAGAGGTACCAATTTAGACATCATCCTGTTATAAATAAGCACCATTGCTTAACCAAAAACCGGTCTATTTCGCTAAGCACTTCTCCAAGCGTCTTGCATTGTACATGCTCTTAGGTTCTTAGCATATGTTGTTGGATCGCCAAGTGTACCCCCCACCCCACAGACCCCACAGACCCCTAGAAGTAGCAAAAAGGAAGGTTGTAGACCAGGTTACATTATCCCGTGTGTTGCATTAGTTTGGTAGCCTACGATCTTTCTGTTTAAATTGCTCATGGCGACCTGTTAAATGATGGGTACTATATAACATAGGTTGGTATCGCACCCAATTTTATATTTCTAGATTAATTGGAATTCTTTCTTCATGTTAGAACCACAAATACTACCGATGGAAGAAAGTCGGATGAAAACCATCATGAGAAAGAGTCCATGGATGCAACGACTTGGTACTAGGTTTGTAGCCAGTGCTGTTGCATCCCCAACTGTATTCTCCCCTAAAAAGAGCAACAGTGATCCCTCTGGACCTTGGTATGATCCCGAGGGGGGTATTAGTGAAGGTGACATATTAGGTGATGAAACCTAGTCACTGAGGAGACTGGGCTGCAGGTAGTCCCCTTACCTGCTAGCTCACCATCTTGTCATGATTTCTCCACAATTAAGGTGCCGCCAAATCATCTTGTGTGGAATTGTTTGCTTACTCTTTTTGCCATATGTTTTGTTCCTATTTATTTTCCCCAATTGACTATTACATGTAAAATGTGTAGCTTAAGCTGAGAAAATTCAAGAAGAAAACTCCCAGGAAAAGGATGGCTCCTGGTGGTGGATCATCTTGCAAGCATGTTGTGGCATCAGTACTATCTCCAGACACAGACAATTAGAGACACACGAGGTCCAAGGGGAATCCGCTAAAAGCAGGACTTCCACCTCAAGGTTCCACACGACGGACACCAAAAGCGGCAAGTCCTGCGACCCATTCACAAGAAACTCGGAGTGCAACATAGAAGATTGCCAAAGCCGAACTACCTGATGCCCGACAAACAACCAAAGCCGAACTTCCTGATGCTAGGCAAACTGCCAAAGCCACACTTCCTAATGCCCTGGAGGTGGCTAGAGCTGCACTTCATTTTCCCCTGCTGGTCACCAATGATGTAGTTCCTGATGCCAACCTAGTGGCCAAATCTGCACTTCCCGATGCCCGACAAGTAGCTAAACCTTCAGTTCCCGATGCCGGCCAAGTGGCCAAAGCTGCAGTTCCAAATGCCGGTCAACTGGCTAAAGCTGCAGTTTCTAATGCCGGCCAAGTGGCCAAAGCTGCAGTTCCTGATGCCGACCAAGTGGCTAAAGCTGCAGTTTGCCCACCAAGGCGAGAAGCCAGCTGCCGTCAATCTACCACCCACCCAAGCCAAGAAGGCAGGAGCCCAAGACAAGCAACCAGCTTCCCAAGGCGAGCTGGCAGCTGTCCAACATGGGCAGCACTCTGCCCAAGGTGACCTGCCCACTCCCTCCGACCCGCTGGTATGCCGTCCGACACCTCCCCAAAGCCAGCCACCCCCCAAATCCAGCAGCCACCCCCAAAGCCAGCAGCCACATCCCCAAAGCCAGCAGCCACTTACCCAAGGTGTGGAACCCCAACCCACATCCTGCCATCCTATGGCACCTCCCAAAGCCAACCTGCCACCTCCACAAATCAAGAAGCCACCTTCCCACGTGACGAAGTCTGCATCCTTCTGCCCATGGGTATCCCCCAAATGTGACTTGCTACCACTCCAAATCTAGAAGCCACCTCCCAGCTATCTGCGGGCACCTCGCTGAAGCGACCATGCACCATCCAAAACCGATGGGTTAGGTACCCAAGGCGCTACGTCAGCTACCCAACATCTGGGTTCAGCTGCCGATGACGAGGACTCTGGTACCCCAATTGAGGGTCAGGGGTCAGCTACCCAATACGATGAGTCAGCTACCGAATATGGGGAATCTGATCCTAGTCATGAAGTACCATGGCAAGACTGTAGTGACTGGTCTCAACGTGGTAATGCGTTAAACTGACTGCTTGCTCACTTATAATCCATTTAATCCCATCATATTACCGTGGAACACTAAATCAACACATTGTATTCTTGTAGATGATGATGGCTACCAGATGTCTCAAGACTTTGATGCACCTTGTTCTGAAGACGCTGAAACGAAGAATTCTGAAGATATAGTTCTGCATACTGGTCAAGCTCTGGTGGTGAGGGGGGAAAACATGGGGAAGAGGCTTGACAAGTTGTCCAAAGGAGGGAGGCTTTCACTTAATGTTCTTCATGGAAGAACTAGACCAGACGAGCCGGGTGTTGCTGCCAGGTTTGCCAGTGAGCATGCCTATCTTACCCCACTGGAAAGAGTACAAGAAGACGGTTGATGTCCAATCAGACTTCATAGGCAAAGTTTTTGTATGTTCTGTGACTTAGCTGTCCTTTACCTTCCCATTTCTCTATTCATGCAAATGCTGATGCTCCATGTTTTATTTTTAGCAAAAGTTTGCCATGGACACAAATAACACCCACGTGCGGAATGCTTGCGCAAATCAATTTATGAGGCATGCAAGGAATCAGTGGCAAATATTCTGAAGAAGAAGTATTTTGATCCCTACCCTCTGAACCAAGTTACAAGGAAATGTCCTGATGAAGTGAAACACATGACCGACGAGCAGTGGTGCAAGCTTGTTGATACTTGGTTTGACCCCAAGAAATAGGTCACTTTTCGTTTACTCTTGTACTATTACTGCATGTGTTTGAATTGTTTGATTGGAACTGCCTCTTATACTGTATGGTTTCTGCTTGGTAGAGTACTTGTGTAATAAACAATATCAACAGGAGCAAAGTCTTGTACCCTGCTGCCACATGTTCTTGTAGCTATGAGGTTGTGTGCAACGGTGAGGACAATGCCTTCGAACTCTTCAAAAAGACGCATTGCAGCCCGAGAAATGGCTTCACACCTAATGTGAAGAAAGCAATTGTAAGTCCCCTTTAATACTTTTCATCTTTGTAAAATTCAATGCTATCTTCATCTCTCAATTGTATACGATATGATTGTAGTTTGCTTGCTATTTTTGTAAGGTTCGCTTCTATTCCTAATACTATAGAAATCATGGAAAAGAAGATGGCTCTAGATGTCTAGGGGTTCTTCCACTGAGGTTGTACACTTTGCACTCTCGTTGGACAGTAGAAAGCCAACGTTCCTGAAGAACACCGGCCTCCATCCAAGTACATCAAGACGAAGCAGGTTTGGACTTGAAGCGGAACTTTTGGCTGAGAGAGCAGGGAGTGACAAACTACGTTGTACCATAGAGGAATTGTAGAGAGCGAAAGAAGCTGCCGAGGCAGAGAGGCTGCAGTATGCTAGAGACATGAGAGAAATGCATAAGAAGCAAGAAGAGATACAAGATAAACAAAACTATACAAATGACTTACTTCATCAAGTGTTGTCTCAGATGACTCAGCAGAAACAACAGAAGCAGCAACAGCTTCAGCTGTCGCAAGGTAAGTGAACTCATGGTTGACACTTGTGAGTTCTTGGGCCTAGGAAAGTTAACTGGTGTGGAAACTTGTGAGTCTTTTGGGCAGGGAAACTTGTGAGGCTTTTGGCTCATAAACTGCTGTGGAAAGTTTTTGGCTGTGGAAGCTTATGAGGCTTTTGGCTCAGAAACTGCTGTGGAAATCTATGTGGAAACTTGTCCTAAAATTCATTGTCAAATTCTGTTATTTGATGCATGTGGTGTGAAATATGTCACAAATGATTAGGGCTAGTAGAAATTTACGTGCACAAATGGCCCCTGATCTCACGGTGACGCAAGCCCGCATCCGCGATGAAAACGAAATCGTCTCAGTTGTTCTTGACGAAACATTTCCGTCACAGGTAAATGCCGACGTGGCCGCCTTTCATTGGCCAACTATCTAGACGAAACAGAAACGTCACGGCCAATAATAACGTCATCATATAGAATTCGTCGTGGTAGGTGATACGTGTCCCATTTTGATTTGTCAACGTGGTGTTCTGCGGCTTGCCCACGTGGCCTCATCCGATTGGCGCAAGCTTGTCCATACCAACCGTCCACGTGTCAGCATGGCGTCGAAAGCTGGCGACGAAAAAAATTCGTCACGACACGTGTGACGTCATAAACGGGATATATGGCGTCATGAACGGGTTGGGTGACATCACGAACATGGAGACAACAGAATCAAGCCGTGACGGAAAAAAACGTCAGGAACACGATGACGTCGTAGACGGCAAACATGATGTCAGCAAACATCGCTGACGGCCACCCGTGGTGTCGTCTGCCACGTGGCATCGACCGTGACAAAATAAAAACATCATGAGCGACCGGGCCTAGGCTATGCCGGTCCAGTTTGCCACGACGAAAATACATGAACATCACGATCGAGCGTGACGTTTTCAGACAGGAAAAACATCGCAGAATGAATTATGATGTGAGGTCCATGACCTATTTTTTTTGTCGCAGAATTCGTCGCGGATGGCCATCTACGATGTTTTGGCCCTCATCCACGACGATATCAGATCGTCATGGATCGTCTAGATTCTTGTAGTGATTTTAAAATGCATGCAAAGAAAATTAATGCAAAACCCTCACCCTAGTTATTTTCCCCTCTCTAAAAGCAATTCAAAATGGTTTTGAATTTTGAAAAAAAACAAAATGTTTGGAGCCCAAAATGAATACAAGGGCCCCTGAGTATTTTGTATACTTTGTAAACCTTCTAATATTTTTGAAATATCCAAAACAGAAAGAAATTTGAAACACAAATAGAAACCAGATTTCAGAAAAACAAAAAGGTTTTGTAATAAAAACATAAGCAGCAGAGTAGTTCCAGGCCACAGCCCATCTCTCCTTCTCCCCTCTATCTGCCGCGCAGTGCAGCAGCCCGTAGCCCAGCAGAAGCCCGACCCAAATATCGTTTTTGTAGCATCCCAATTGTCTAACAATTGTAATGCTACTTGGTCTAGTAATATAATGGCTACTTCAGATATATAATTGTTGCATCATAATTATATCATGCTCATGTCATCATGCCACCTTGCATTTGAGCATCATATAAAACCCTTTTTGTTTTGGTTCTTCTCTCATATGCATTATAAATTGTATTTGCCTCTTGGTATTGTATTTGGTTATTGATATATTGTGTAAATGCCCAAGTTGAGCTGGGGGCATATCTTTTATTCCACTCCACTACCCTTTCTTTCACCACCTTATAATTCCACCATCCCATTATCCATGAGCTTGTATTTTATTTTCTTTTGGTAATTAATCTAGCTCATGGGAGATAGGATGGATCTACTTCTACAAATTCTTTTGTTTGGCTTTTATTCCACTTTTGGGAATGCATAAGAATAATGCCATGTTAATATTATTGTTTTCACAAGAATAAACATGGCATTAATTATTTTGCATGGGCCATGCAAGCACCACCACATTCTAGTCCTTTGGGATTTTATATGAATTTTTGAGTGGTGTATATCTCTTGGAGATATCCCTTCTCTCTCAAACCTTTCACCTTGTTTGGTTTATTTCTTTTTGCCTAGTGCTCATCAAGTTTTTCTCACATGTGTATGCCATGCAACCATCTCCATCTTTTGTCCTCCTTTGTTTTTATTTGATCTTTTGAGTGAATCATCCATCTCCCTCTCTACCACTCTTTTGGCTTGATCTAGTTTGGTCTTGCTAAAAAGTCACCACCACATCTCTCTCTCTCTCTCTCTCTCTCTCTCTCTCTCTCTCTCTCTCTCTCTCTCTCTCTCTTTCTCTCTAATTCTCACTCCAAACACCTAACACCTCATCTAAACCCTAAACCCCCTCTCTCTATTCCTATCTCTAAACCCTACCACCACCATGATCTACCCCATCTACCTCTCCTCTTTAACGCTAACCGAGCCACCCCTCTCTAGCTAACCCTAGCTACCCACACCTCTCTCACCCTCCCTCTCTCTACCATGATGACCCCACCTAGCCACCCTACTTCCCCTGGACGAGCTACCCTCCTACCCAACCCTAGCACCACCCTAACCCGAGCCCCCTCTAGTCCTAACTGAAGCTACACCCGAGCCTCCTCTCTCCTCTCTCTTTCTCTTTTCCTGCTGAGCTAGCCCCACCCTGAGCTCTCCTCACCGTCCCCACCTGGTAGCCCCTGCCCCTTTGCCTAGCCCGATCACGTGCTCGAGGAGGAAAGGTGACAACCGAGCCACCTTTTCACCCCAGACCCCCACGCCATCTCCCTCCCTCTCTCGTTCCTATCTACTTCCTCTCTCTCGCCTGTGGCGTCCCCAGATCCGCCCAGGCCCTGCCCTCCCCTCTTCTGCACTTGCCACAGCCGTGCACCGGCGCCCATTGCTGCCCGACACCGTCGCCCTCGTCGAACCAACCGTGCAGCAAGGCCCGTGAAGCGACTGGAAGGACGAGGACCTGTCCTGCGTCGCCCGTACCCCGCCGGAGGAGGAGGCACACCACCTGCAAGGAGACGCCCGAAACCCTAGCTCGCCCGCCTGCCCGTCGAGGATCGATCGCTCCGCTGCCCGAACCACCACCGTCAACAGCCTCGCGGTGAGCCTCCCGTCTCCCCTGACACCTTCCGCCTCGCCGTACCGCCCTAGCGCCACCGTTCTTTTCGTCGAACATGATTGCATCGAGCTGTTGTTGCAAGGTCCTGCCGCTGAGCCTTACCTAGCAGCGTTACCCTCTCATCGACTACCCTACCCTACCGCTGGTCACGCGCTAGCCGGCGCCAGGTCCGGATCGAATCCCATGGCGCCGCGTCGAGGCTCACCACCTGTCCGTGGCGTCAGAAGAGAAACGATGGGCGTGCGAATCTTCGAAAACCCCAACCTTTTTAATTCCTAAACCCGTGGACCAGCCTACCCCACCTGTCTGCCTCCCTGTCCTTTTTACAAAGAGCACCCCGTAGAACCTTAGCCTTAACCTGATGCAGTACACCCCCTCCATCGACGTCTTAATCACCCTACATCACGTGGGCGTGGTAGCCCCACTGTCATTCGCAGAGGCTAGGTAAAGCCGCGGTGGGAAAAACTTTTACTTGGCGTGTTGTCCCGATTAACAATCGCCCACCCGTCAATGGGTCTCAGAATTGGTTGAGTAACAAAAGGTTTTTCTGTTTTTCTGTTTTAATTTAAACTTTTCAAATTTGTTTTAAATTCAACTTTAAATCTGTTTTCAAATATCTTTTAAAATATAAATCCAAATTCAACAGGTAATATATGTTTTGAAATCAGAAAAATGTGAGGATTTCAAATATGCCCTTCAAAATATATTTTGAACACTTTAAATTTTCGAGTTGATTAAAATTACAAATAAATACCCTTTTCCTTAATTAATTAATAACTTTTGTTTTATAACTCCAAATTTGACAAATAATGTCTAAAATGATCAGCTTTCGTGAGACCTTTACATCTATGCATTCCTTGTTCTGAATTGCAGCATGCATCATATAAATATCAAGTGTACAGCAACTTATTTGAGGTTAAAATGTGACTAAAACTCAATAAAATGCCTTATTCTTGTATTCCACACCTCACCCATGCCATGCTACTTTATTGCCATGCAAATTGTGCATCATTCATCATGGCATGATTGTTTGCTTGTCGCATTTTATTCATATGCTTGCGCACTTTATTTATGTTGGCCCTTGTTTGTTTGGTTCTTCTTCGAATAGACTGAAAGGGGATATATCAAGAAACCCAGGAGCACTACCCAGATCCTTCTCTCGCTTCAACTGAGATGCCAGGCAAGCACTACCACATGCTTGCATACATATAGTACCTATTGCCTCTTATCTTATTCTTGCATCATTGAGTCGCGATTGCATTAAACTGAATCCCAAGTACTGCATGGCCTTTACTTTTAAACCCCACCAAAGCTTGTTCCTCCATCCCATGAGCCATTACTACAGGAGTTGTTTGAGCCATGCGGGTCGTAGAACAGCATGTGTAGGGTATGTGAGTGTCTGATGGATAACGAGGTACCTAAACAACTTAACCTGAGTAGTAATTGGATAACTAATGAAAGTGGCATCGGTGAGCAATATCTGCTATTTGGTTTTTCATGCTCACTTGTGTCCGTGGACCCAGTACTTGATTCTGTTCCTTGAATATTCGCTATCCACATCCGGGAGGCTTATGAACCCCCGAGCGAGCTTGATTCATTCTTATTTCTTGGGGCCACAAAGTAGTTTGGGGCTTTATTACTATCCTGTACTTATGCCATGCTTTCTTGCTTTATTTACGATTGTGCGAGGAGCACACATTTTATTTAGGATCGTGACACGTTTTATTGTCGACAAGCCCACCACACTTCGGGTTCGATCGTTTACCGTCCACACAAACCTTGAGTCCGTCTGGGCAGCCAACCGTGGCGGGTAGCTTAATGGGGTGGCCCCTGAAATATTTCGAATCTGTGATCGCTTTGTCGTGAATGCCTCGTTGGGTTTTGATTTGGTTTTTCCGAGGTTGATCGAGTGTGTGTTGCTATTTGTGCACCCCTGCAGGGTAAAACTTTCTGAAAGCCGTGTCCGCGGTTATGGACGACTTGGAGCACATTTTCTCGATCATAGACAAGTATAACTAAAGTACCGCTTTTAATTTGACTAAGTACCTGACTAGTAAATAGTGCAACACTCATGGAATGGATAATAAAACTACCAACGGATGGGGGGTTGTTCGTCCGCTTCCTCGTTGGTAAGCGAGGAGGAGGATGGATCTGTTAATATTCTTTATATATGTTGTTATTAATTCACGGACATCCGCTACATCTTTGGTTAGGCGGATGGTTAGCAGTATCTATAGAATTGTTAGGTATTATCTTTTGCTGCAATTCGTCACCCAGGTTGTGTCCCTTTAGAGGCATCAAGACTTGCTGAGTACCCCTAGGGTCTCACACGATAAATTGTTTGATTGAGATGAGCAGTAAGCTCGCAAGATGGATCTTGGGTGGAGGAGGCAGACGATGTTGGCAACGATCACTCGGTGTAGAGATTAGGAGCGGGATCCGTGAGATCTGTGGGCGGGATGTGTTTATTTATGGGGCATCTTATGCCGATTTGCTTCTTATCCGTACCCGGATCTTGTTTTCCGCTTCCGCCTGATACTCTGATGTTTGGTGTATGAGGAGATATCCTAAACTACTATATCTATCTAGGATTTTTGGATCTTGCCGTATGGCGTTGCAATATTTCTATTTCTTTTAGATGGAATGGCTCTGAGGACTGTTGTATGGTGGCTTGCATACATACTCATTTGTGTATGTAGTTGATCCCTTACTTTGCTTAT
This sequence comes from Avena insularis, assembly GCA_023614405.1. Taxonomy (NCBI): domain Eukaryota; kingdom Viridiplantae; phylum Streptophyta; class Magnoliopsida; order Poales; family Poaceae; genus Avena; species Avena insularis. Next base: position 239,842,970 of record CM042694.1, on the reverse strand, counting down.
TCGTTCTTGTCCGATGTTTGGAAATGGTTAGGACGGCGAAAGGTCTACCTGAGTGGCATTTGGCCCCAGTACTATTTTAACCATTTCCGCTCATCCAGGCTTGTAACTAAGAGCAATTCACCGAGGTAGTTACAATTGGTATCGAGCCATCCCGCCTTCGAGGTCTCAAATAAATGGTCGTTGTCAGTCTAGGAGATATTTTTGGTAGTTATGTATACTAGGGAAAAACAAAACGTGAGAGTAGGACTGCTTCCACTTTTCTTCTTACCCAACCACCCACCCTTTTCTGGTAAGGAAGTGTAACGTTTTCAATCCTCTTCTTAAAATTCAAACTAGGATTCACGTGTTACGGGTCGTAGTACCATAGAAAGTGTGTGTGTGTGTGTGTGTAATCCCTTGTCTACTGTTGCATTCAATTTGTTATCTGTCTGCCTTTGGTTATCATTGTTGGTACATTCCATCTTGGAGTGCTTTTGAAAACCGGCGCGATCTATCTGACTCCTTGTTAACCGGTGCCATCTTCTTAAGGGTGTTCTTCCTTCCAGCATGCTTTCACAGAATGTGGAGTTGCTAATCTCTACCTGATAAGTGATTTTGCGCATCTATTGGTATTTTAATGCCGAAAATGCGGAAAATTTTTCTTTGATACATCTGTGTTTCCACACTCCTTTTCAGTCGTGTGTGAAACATTATCTATCTCCCTTTTATCAGCATGTCCATGCTAACTCATTCTTTTGTCACCGGCGCTTAATCCTGAAGTTTCATTTCATCTCCAATTCTCTTGGGCTAATTACATAACATGTGTCGATCCGATGCCGGTGATTGTAATTTGGTTCTCGGCATAGCTATATGACACTTATCATGAGTGGAATATGGAAAGTGCAATCACCACTATCCTCCAAATGGTGACGGTTATCTCCTGTGATTTTGAGTACACCGTGATCATATCTATGCATATTCAAGCATCTTTGGCAATCCGGAGTTTCCCAAGGCACTATGGCGATTACATCATCTGCTCATCATCTTTGCACATCTTTTTGAACTCCATATCTGCAAAATTCTCTTTGAGACGAGGGAATTGCATCTTTTCGTCTCTGATAGCTTTGCTTAAGGTATGAGCTATCATCGGTTCTTATCCAAGATCTCTTTATCTTTGTAACCGGTGATCCAATCGACAATGTGAACCAGGTGACATCTCTTTTTCTTCCGAAGGACCAGATAATCTATTCTACCAGTGCATCTTTCCAACATGAATCCTTACTCGTAACGTTGATCTTTCAAAGAGCGTTGAGATCAGGAAGTGTTCGAGCATTTGTTCGTTTCTCTCGCCTTTTGAACTTGGTATTCTGGGAATATCCTGTTCATCCATGGTGGTATATGTTGATAATATGCTTGCCTATTCGATATCAATGGAAGGACATGGAAGATCATCTGTGTCTCTTTCTCTCAAGCTTTGTGAGCACTGCCTGTGTGCAAAGTCTCAAAGTGAGAATTCTGGCTTCTTGAAGTCACCTATCTCGACCACGTCCTTCTGCTAAATACATTACTTCAATTCTGGAATTAGCAAGTTCATTGTTAATTCCAGCTTCAATCTTCAATCAAACCCGGAGTTTTCCTTGTTGGCAAGTTATCATCGTCGTTTCGCTAAAGATTTTCCTCAAGACCGCTAAACCTCTCTCAACCTTTTCAAGAACAACATGGAGTTCTTTCACCTCAGTCTCGTCAAGTAATCTCTTGAAACCCTCTCGCTCTATCGTCTATGCTCAATCCACCGGAGGCCATGAAGACCTTCCAGATCTTGTATTCCTTCTGTTCAAGTTGGTGCTATCTTTTCTGTAGCTGTTGAATCTTGCAGTTCTTCTCCGTAATCTTCCTTCATATCTTTCCGGTGGCTTGGTACTTCCGATATGACGACAACATCATCACCCTTATCTATCTTGGATCCGGTGAATCGTTGCATCAATCTTTGTTTTCTTACGGAGTTCCATGAGCTCTTCTTCTCAATACCTTCAGTCTGTTTCGGTAGTTGGGTTGCATGGTTTTCTTATTCATGTGCGGAGTAATGCTTTGAGTGCGGGATGGAGTAGCTACCATACCACTACTCTTATCATTCGCTCTTGTACATTGAATTGGTGAATTAATGTGATTTCACTCATTCCATGGAAGTTAGAAGTGGCCTTTATCCCTCGATACTTTTACTTCCGTCCTTGTTTTTCCGGAGAGCTCTCTCGAAGAAAGTAATCAATAATATCTGGTTCGTGGTCTGTCTATTCTAGATGGAGCAAAATCTTCAATTATCCGGTGGGAACAAACGCAAACTCTTTTATGTCCTTGTCATTCTACCGATGCTCTACATCCCCAAACAAGATGGAAGGAAACTATCTCTCTCTTTGTTTCATCAATTCTTTTCTGTGGTAAAGCCAATTATGTTGATGCCATCAGCCGCAAATCTATTGCGTTAGCCTCAAGGCTAAAGAAAGCAATAAGTATATCTACCATAAACTCCAGATCCTCCATATTCTTTGCTTCTCGGGAGTCCACCATGATCTGGCTTCACATCCATCTCTAGAAGTTATATCCGCGCACCTCAATTGCGTGATCCTTTGGGGTCTTACCGGCGCAAGAAGAATCTAATCCGACGATGTCTAACTAAATCTTTATGTTGATATCAAGGGACTCTATTGTTTGAAGGCAATATTGTTTCCGTACTTCATTTCTCAAATCCGAGAGAAGATACGATGCTATTGTCATAGTGGTTCAAACCTCTCCAACCTAGTTCTTTTCTTCCGGCGAGACAAAGATTCATCCTCTCTAGTATCGGTAAATCTTTAATCTTAATGGTGTGCCTTTCTATATCCATGATACATCATCTTGTCCTTTCTTTCACAAGTGGTTCTATTTCTCTTATCATGTTTCTTGAGAAAACCAGAGCTATGTCCATCCTATCCTTCTTGTCTCACGACAATCCTTCAACTCTTCTAACCGTTGTTTCTCAAGCAAAACGCAAGACTTGCAACAAGTCTAGCAAGTTTGCAAGGTGTAGTGGTCGCACCATTCCGTGGTTCATCAACTTGGGAACGTGAGGGTCACCTTCGTTCGAACACCCGCCTCTCCTTGTGTTGTTTGCTTTTCCTAGGAATCTCAGGGCGAGATTCTTGTTTAGTGGGGGAGAGTTGTAGCATCCCAATTGTCTAACAATTGTAATGCTACTTGGTCTAGTAATATAATGGCTACTTCAGATATATAATTGTTGCATCATAATTATATCATGCTCATGTCATCATGCCACCTTGCATTTGAGCATCATATAAAACCCTTTTTGTTTTGGTTCTTCTCTCATATGCATTGTAAATTGTATTTGCCTCTTGATATTGTATTTGGTTATTGATATATTGTGTAAATGCCCAAGTTGAGCTGGGGGCATATCTTTTATTCCACTCCACTACCCTTTCTTTCACCACCTTATAATTCCACCATCCCATTATCCATGAGCTTGTATTTTATTTTCTTTTGGTAATTAATCTAGCTCATGGGAGATAGGATGGATCTACTTCTACAAATTCTTTTGTTTGGCTTTTATTCCACTTTTGGGAATGCATAAGAATAATGCCATGTTAATATTATTGTTTTCACAAGAATAAACATGGCATTAATTATTTTGCATGGGCCATGCAAGCACCACCACATTCTAGTCCTTTGGGATTTTATATGAATTTTTGAGTGGTGTATATCTCTTGGAGATCTCCCTTCTCTCTCAAACCTTTCACCTTGTTTGGTTTATTTCTTTTTGCCTAGTGCTCATCAAGTTTTTCTCACATGTGTATGCCATGCAACCATCTCCATCTTTTGTCCTCCTTTGTTTTTATTTGATCTTTTGAGTGAATCATCCATCTCCCTCTCTACCACTCTTTTGGCTTGATCTAGTTTGGTCTTGCTAAAAAGTCACCACCACATCTCTCTCTCTCTCTCTCTCTCTCTCTCTCTCTCTCTTTCTCTCTAATTCTCACTCCAAACACCTAACACCTCATCTAAACCCTAAACCCCCTCTCTCTATTCCTATCTCTAAACCCTACCACCACCATGATCTACCCCATCTACCTCTCCTCTTTAACCCTAACCGAGCCACCCCTCTCTAGCTAACCCTAGCTACCCACACCTCTCTCACCCTCCCTCTCTCTACCATGATGACCCCACCTAGCCACCCTACTTCCCCTGGCCGAGCTACCCTCCTACCCAACCCTAGCACCACCCTAACCCGAGCCCCCTCTAGTCCTACCACCCGAGCCTCCTCTCTCCTCTCTCTTTCTCTTTTCTGCTTGAGCTAGCCCCACCGAGCTCTCCTCACCGTCCCACAGGTAGCCCCACCCCTTGCCCGGCCTGATCACGTGCTCGAGGAGGAAGGTGACAAGAACCACCTTTTCCACCCGAACCCCACGCCATCTACCCCTCCTGTCGTTCCTATCTACTCCCTCTCTGCTTTGTTAGTCCCTAGATCCGCCCTAGGCGCCTGCCCTCCTCCTCTTCTGCACCGGCGCCACGTGAAGCCGTGCGCCCTTGACCTGCACCGCCCTCGTCAAACCAGCCGTGCGTGTGCGGCGTGAAGCGGCTTTGGAGGACGAGGACCTGTCCTGCGTTGCCCGTACCCGCCATGCGAGGAGGAGGCTGTACACCGGCCCCTGCAGCGCCCGTGAAACCCTAGCTCCACCGGCCTCTGCCCGTCGATGATCGATCGCTCCGCTGCCGAACCACCACCGTCACCTCGCGGTGAGCCTCCGTCTCCTGACACCTTCCGCCTCGCCCGTCGCCCTAAGCGCCCCGTTCTTTTTCGTCGAGCAGCGTCGGTGCGTCGAGCTTCATTGTTGCGCAAGGTCCTGCGCTTGAGCCTTACCTAGCGTTACCCTCTCTGTCGACTACCCGCCCTACCGCTGGTCACGCCGCCCTAGCCCTAGCGCCAGGTCCTCGGATCGAATCCCCGCGCGCCGCGCCCTGCGTCGGTCGCTCACGACTGTCCAGCGTCGCGAAGAAGGAAACGATGGGGCCGGCCGTCTTCGAAAACCCCAACCTTTTTAATTCCTAAACCCGCGGACCAGCCTACCCCACCTGTCTGCCTCCCTGTCCTTTTTACAAAGAGCACCCCGTAGAACCTTAGCCTTAACCCGCGGTCCGGTACACCCCCTCACATCGTACGTCTTAATCACCCTCATCCGTGGGCCGTGGGCCCGCCCCATCATTCGCGAGAGGCTAGGTAAAAAGCGGTGGAAAAACTTTCTGTCTCGCGTGTTGTCCCAGTCGACAAGCGGCCCACCCGTCGGCGGAGTGCATGGCGGCTGAGTAACAAAAGGTTTTTCTGTTTTTCTGTTTTAATTTAAACTTTTCAAATTTGTTTTAAATTCAACTTTAAATCTGTTTTCAAATATCTTTTAAAATATAAATCCAAATTCAACATGTAATATATGTTTTGAAATCAGAAAAATGTGAGGATTTCAAATATGCCCTTCAAAATATATTTTGAACACTTTAAATTTTCGAGTTGATTAAAATTACAAATAAATACCCTTTTCCTTAATTAATTAATAACTTTTGTTTTATAACTCCAAATTTGAAAAATAATATGTCTAAAATGATCAGCTCGACGAGACCTTTCTGTCTATGCATTCCTTGTTCTGAATTGCAGCATGCATCATATAAATATCAAGTGTACAGCAACTTATTTGAGTTTAAAATGTGACTAAAACTCAATAAAATGCCTTATTCTTGTATTCCACACCTCACCCATGCCATGCTACTTTATTGCCATGCAAATTGTGCATCATTCATCATGGCATGATTGTTTGCTTGTCGCATTTTATTCATATGCTTGCGCACTTTATTTATGTTGGCCCTTGTTTGTTTGGTTCTTCTTCGAATAGGCTATTTGGCGGGGATATATCAAGAAACCGAGCACTACCAGATCCTTCTCTCGCTTCAAGCTGCCAGGCAAGCACTACCACATGCTTGCATACATATAGTACCTATTGCCTCTATCTTATTCTTGCATCATTGAGTCGCGATTGCATTAAACTGAATCCCAAATCTTGCATGGCCTTTACTTTTAAACCCACGAGCTTGTTCCTCCATCCCATGAGCCATTACTACAGGAGTTGTTTGAGCCATGCGGGTCGTAGAAACGACATGTGTAGGGTATGTGAGTGTCGATGGATAACGAGGTACCTAAACAACTTTGAGTAGTAATGGGATAACTAATGAAAGTGGCATCGGTGAGCAATATACGCTATTTGGTTTTCATGCTCACTTGTGTCCGTGGGACCCGAGTACTTGATTCCTGTTCCTTGAATATTGGCGCTATCCACATCCGGAGGCTTATGAACCCCACAGGCGAGCTTGATTCATTCTTATTTCTTGGGGCCACAAAGTAGTTTGGGGCTTTATTACTATCTGTACTTATGCCATGCTTCTTTGCTTTATTTATGATTGTGCGAGGAGCACTTGTCTGTTTAGGATCGTGACGTTTTATTTGTGTCGACAAGCCCAGTCACACTTCGGGTTCCCGATCGTTTATAGCCGTCCACAAACCTTGAGTCCGTCTCGGGCCGGCCAACCGTGGCGGGTAGCTTAATGGGGTGGCCCCTGAAATATTTCTGAATCTGTGATCTTGTCGTGAATGCCTCGTTGGGTTTTGATTTGGTTTTCGAGGTTGATCAGTGTGTGTTGCTATTTGTGCACCTGAGGTAAACTTTCTGAAAGCCGTGTCGCGGTTATGGGCGACTTGGAGCATAGTTTCTCGATCATAGACAAGTATAACTAAAGTACCGCTTTTAATTTGACTAAGTACGACTAGAAAATAGTGCAACACTCATGGAATGGATAATAAAACTGCCAGCGGATGGGGGTTGTTTGTCCGCTTCCTCGTTAGTAGCGAGGAGGAGGATGGATCATTAATATTCTTGTTATAGCTGTTGTTATTAATTCACGGACATCCGTCTATCTTTGGTTAGGCGGATGGTTAGCGTATCTATAAATTGTTAGGTATTATCTTTTGCTGCAATTCGTCACCCAGGTTGTGTCCCTTTAGAGGCATCAAGACTTCTTGAGTACCCTAGGGTCTCACGATAAATTGTTTGATTAGGATGAGCAGGTGGCTTCATAAGATGGATCTTGGGTGGAGAGGCAGACGATGTTGTAGCGATCACTCGGTGTAGAGATTCCGGGAACGGGGATCCGTGAGATCTATGGGCGGGATGTGTTTATTTATGGGGCATCTTATGCCGATTTGCTTCTTATCCGTACTCGGATCTTGTTTTCTGCTTCCGCCTAATACTCTGATGTTTGGTGTATGAGGAGATATCCTAAACTATTATATCTATCTAGGATTTTTGGATCTTGCCGTATGGCGTTGCAATATTTCTATTTCTTTTAGATGGAATGGCTCTGAGGACTGTTTTATGGTGGCTTGCATACATACTTATTTGTGTATGTAGTTGATCCCTTACTTTTGCCGATTATGCGCTTCGTTCTTGTCCCGATGTTTGGAAATGGTTAGGACGGCCGAAAGGTCTACCTGTGAGTGGCATTTGGCCCCACCGTACTATTTTAACCATTTCCGCTCATCCAGGCTTGTAACTAAGAGCGTAATTCACCGAGGTAGTTACAGTTTTGTCCATCCTATCTTCATCGTCAAGCTCGCGAAGCTCCTGCATGTCGCCGTCCGCCGGCGCCGCCGTCGTCACCGTGCCAAGATTCGGGTCGCCGCCATCCTGAAGGAGGATAAGAACGCCACCAAGCCTTCTCTCTTCCCCTTTGATCTTATCCCCTCCCCGCGAGCTCTCTCCCTTTGTTCCCCGAGCGCCGAAACCCTAGCCCTGGACCTTGTCGCCGTGCCACCGCTAGAGTCTGCCTCGAGCCTCGCCATTGCTCCTGGGAGCTGCGCCTCGTCAAGCTGAGCTTCCTCGCCAAAGGAATCGACCGCGCACGCTGGAAATTGACACCATGGTCACCATCTGCTCCGACTCTAGCCGTCGCCTTTCCCACTGCTTCCGGCCACCCCGCTCCATGCCGACCCCTCCATCCGCCTCGTGGTGAGCTTCTGGTCCTCCTGAACCCTTTCTCTTGCCTGCTATCGCCCTGGTTTCTCGCTGCCCCGACCGCCTGTAAGCTCCGCCACCATCGTCTGCCGTAGGTGTAGCTCCGACGACCCCCAGATAGTGGCGCCACTATGTTTAGGTTCAGCATGCAAGCCCGCTTCGAACGCGTGCAAGCACACCACCTCGCCCGCATCCTAGCACCGTTCCTACCGCCATCTGACGAGCTTGCCGGTGAGCCTACGTGGCAGTGAGGTGTCGCTGATCTGTCGCTTGTGTGTCGCCCGTCAGCACCGTCTAAGGTTTGCCAACGTGGCAACCTACGTGGCTCCTAGGCCCAGCTGTCAGTGTCTGGGTCTGGATCTAGCTCGATGAGAAACATTTAGGGTTAGGTTGAGCTGATGTCATGCTGACGTCATGATGACGCAATAATTCTTTTATAATTCTTTTAATAATTCCAGAAATTAATTAATACTCCAAAAATTCATATCTAATTATTTACAAGTCATAAAAATATGTATAATATATCAAAATGTTCAGAAAAATGAGATCTTTACAATAGACTCATAATCATGCATTGTTCAACAACTTAAATTGCAAGATTAATTAGAAGAATCAATTGAACCCCGTAGGTGATTCCGAGGTCTCTCCTGTATCAGGGTTTGCACCCCTCAGATCCCGCTTAAATTGCCAAGCATGCTTTTGGGTTTTATTTCAATACTATTAAACTTGTCATATCATCATCCTTGATTGAGCATTACATCGATGCCATGTGTTGATTGTTTTCCTTTCTTTTCGGTGTTTGCTTCTTCCCGGTAGAATACGATACCCACTCCAAGATCGAAGACCGAGATCAACACCATCGAAGCTTGAAGAACAATACTTGATCAACTATAATCAAGTCAAGCACAAGGCTTCCAGAGATCTATATCTGGGTATCAACAAACAAGGCAAGCATAGCCCCACACATAAATGAATCCTATGCTTTCAAAGTATTTTATTCTTGCCATGTGCATCCAATTCCACTTTGGTATTTTATTGATAGATAGAGTATCCTATCTGTTGCATTACTCCCTTTGAGCTTATATTACCTGATCCGCTGCTCCTAGCATAACTAGGTTTGGCTTATGTCCACTGCTAGAGCTATTATCTGTGTCTTGCTTAGCCATGCTTAGCCGTCAGTGCTGGTTCATCCAGAAGATGTACCAAATGCAGAGAATCTAGTATGATAGGAGTACGAGGTATACTGATGAGGTAAGATCAGTGGTAAAGGTTAAGCATGCTAAGGCTTGTATGGAGGCCATAGTGGGATGTGGTTTTTCTAGTCCCATGCTCGCCACTACTAGGAATCGAGTTCTTGCCTTTGGAACCGACACGAGCGTACAACCACATGGGGCCTGGAAAACCTCATGAGTAACTAACTTGCCTAGTAGATTCCATGAGTCACATAGTTCGGGCATTCCATTCGACATATGCATAGAAAACATTTTGAAAGATTTGGCGGGTGAAGGTGCATCATAACAGGTAGGTAAGCATGGACGGGGTTGCTTGGGGTCAATGGATCCCCTGGTAAACCAACCTCGCCCACATCTCTAGGGTCCGACTTCGAGATTTGACCCGTTACGGCGGAACCATCCATAGGGCGTGACTCATGGTCTCGGCGAAAGCAAGGTAAAGGTCGTGTCCAACCACCCTCTGCCGGCCTTCCAAGGAAGAGGGCTAGTAGCTTGGCACTAAGAGTCGGTTGGTACGTGTGGGTAAAGTTGTACACCCCTGCAGGGTCAATTTTTTTCGAAAAGCCATGTTCATGGTTATGAACGCTTGGTGACTGAATTCTAAGATCATAGAGAACTATAACCTAATTGGAAAACTTGGTAGATCAACGTGTGCTTAAGGATGCTTCCTCTTGGGTATGAGGGGGTGATCCTAGTTGTGAGATGAGGATTACTTTGGTGGATATCAAAAGATGATGATCAATTCTTTAGAGAAGTCACTCTCTTATCCCCTTTTAAAATATTCTAATTAGACGAGCTTCTTCTCCCTCTTGTTTTACAAACAAAGATTGCTTTATGCAAAATAACCCCACCAGCCATAAGTCTTGTGGAGTACATCCTTTACTCACACTTGATTTGTTGATACTTTTGTAGTAGAGTAAGTGTTCCTTAGAAGACAAGTTTGGTACGACATCGACACCGACGAGTAGCTTGGGGTTCCCGGCCGGCAGCCTGGAATCTATGGGCTGGGACATCATCGTTATGCTTCAGGCCTCTTAGGCCATTTGTTAAGTTTTCTATACTTAATAGCATAATTTGCCTTCTTTTTTTTGATGTTTGTGGTCAGTGACCTCTGCTTGTAATATTTTGGTTCTTCGCTCAGTTATGAGCTTGCTGTAATAATTTTTGTGTCGCAGGGTTACTGTTGTGTTACCGATTTCTCACTGGATATCCTTGAGGTCTAGGTTAAGCTTATGTCAGGATAAGGTCTAGATTTGTTTAACCCTGGTCCCGAGGGTGTCACACTAGACAACATGATACCTTGTTCTATGTAGATAATATCTTGTATGCTAGTAGACCGGCGACCCTTAGGTGACACAGGCATATTAATGGAAAGCTAGTTGACTCGAGGATAACGAGTAACCACTGTGATTATTGCATTAGTCCGATCCAAGGAGCTTAATCACTAAGCGACCTGAAGGGTCTTAATCGTCTAGTGTCTGACCATGGTTTTGGTAGCAGACTAGTAGGATTATTAAAGTTGGGATGAAATCTACCAAGAGGAGTTCCGGCTAATTATTGGTTACTCGCCTACACATATATCTATAAGATTATAATTGTTACATTTACCACTCGTCCACCTGGCACAGTCACTATCACCATGAACTGAATCTCCCCGCGCCTTCTTTCATCATTTGCAGGAAACAACAAACAAGCAAAATCGTTCTTTACTTTTATGCTTTTATTTCTGAAGTTTACATTTTAGTTTTATTTAAATCTATCGCATTTAATCAAAACCCATTCTTATTTCAACACTTGCAGCCAATTCACTCGAAGGATTGTGACAACTTCGGGTGTGATAGAGACTTCACCAATAAACACTTACCTTTGGGCTCCCCGTGGGATCAATATTTGAACTTCAAAACTAGCTACAAACGATATGTGCTCTTGCAGACATCATTGAATTCAATAGGGCTAAAATGCTCTTGGGGATGTAGGATACACCAGTAGCATGGTATTGTTAGTATTAATAATCAAGATAACATACTTCTTGTGTCATGAGATGTGTGGAGAGATCTCCATAATAAGATGTTCACTACAAGGCTCGTAGGAAGTGATACGTCCAAAACATATCTACTTTCCTGAACACTTTTGCTATTGTTTCTCCTCTAAACTTGTGTGATTTGGATGCAACTAATGCGGACTAACGCTGTTTTCAGCAGAATTGCCTTGGTGTCTACTTTTTGTGCAGAAAACCAACTATTAGGAAAAATCCCGGAAAATATGCCAAAAATCCTATTTCACCCGAAGACTCTTGGAGCCAGAATACGAGACGGAGAAGAGCCAGGGGGTGGCCACACCACCTTCTGGCGTAGGCCAGGCCAGGCCACGCTAGGGGTGGTGTGGGCCCCCCAAGCACCCCCTCGGCCTCTCTCTTCGCCTATAAGGAGCCTCCTGACCTAAAAACTTCGGGGGGTTCGATGTTTTTCCAGAAGGAGTTCCGCTCCGCCGCCACCACCAGATTCCACGAAACAGCACCAGAAACTCCGTTCTGGCACCCTACCAGGACTGGGAATTGGAGGAGATCATCGCCATCATCATCACCATCGCTTCTCCATCGACCATCCATGTTTCCCCCATCTATGAGTGAGTAATCCCCCGCTGTAGGCTATGGCGATGGTAGGGATTGGATGATATCGTTCATGTAATGGCATCAGATTGTTAGGGCATGGTGCCTAATATCTTTTATTAGTGCTTTATGACTTTGTTGCGACTTGTTGTGCTTAATGCTTGTCACTAGGGCCCGAGTGCCATGATTTCAGATCTAAACATGTTATTGATTCATTATGATAGTATTGTTTTTGGTCTTATCTACAAGTTGTTTACACACATTGTTGTCCGGAACCAATGGCCCCGAAGTGACAGAAATCAGGATAACCGGAGGGAATGGCTTTGATGTGAGGATCACATGTGTTCACAAAGTGTTAATGCTTTGCTCCGGTGCTCTATTAAAAGGAGCACCTTAATTGCCAGTAGTTCCCTTGAGGCCCGCTGCAAACAGGCTGGCAGGACAAAAGATGTTGTGCAAGTTCTCATTGCGAGCACGTATGACTATATATGGAACACATGCCTAGGATTATCTAGTACTTGGATGCTTTATCTTATTTATCTGCAATTGCCCTATGTTCTGATTGCTATGTGAATTGTCTTGTTCATGCAACGCCCGTCCATCCATCCCTATGCCTACCGCACTCGAATCCTACTATTTACTGCTTTTGTTACTATCGTCTTTGCTTTACTACTGCTACTTTACTATTCCTACTACAAAACTGTTGCTACTGATAAACTGCTATGAGCAAGATTGTTTCCAGGTGCAGCTGAATTGACAACTCAGTTGTTAAGGCTTATAAATATTCTTTGGCTCCCCTTGTGTTGAATCAATAAATTGGGTTTCACTTCCCTCGAAAATACTGCGATACACCCCCCTATACTTGTGGGTCATCAAGACTATTTTCTGGCACCGTTGCCAGGGAGCATAGCTTTATTTATCAAGTTCACTTGGATTCTCTATTGTTCACTATTATCCATCCATCATGGGTAAGTCTCGTGATGGCAAGGTTCCTATTTTACCATCCACTATAAGAAGAGGTACGGTTCTAAACACCTCTGCTGCTCTTGATTCATCGTCTGTTATGAGTAAGTTCCTTACACCACCACATACACATGGTACACACACTGCTACTACTGCTGAATCTGAAACTTCTGATGCTTATGATGTTGCTTCTACTGTGCTTGATAAGAGTGGTTCATTAGGTCCTTTCCTAGATGCTACGATTGCTAGAACTATAGCTGGAAATACCGAAACTCCTAATGAAGACACCACCACACCTGTTAGCTCACCTGAGTCTAGTCAGAGTTATGATATTGAAGATGGTTATGTTGAGATGACCGATGAATTTATTAAAGAGTGTAAAAACACCCATGATAGGAGCGTTGCTAAGAGTCTCCTTGAGAGGTGTACTATTAGACCCAAATTGTCTCCTATTGCTAAGTTTGCTGCTTCTCCCATAAACATTATATATGAAGATTATGATTTCTCTCTCGATCTATCTTACATAGCTATTGTCGAGAAAGAACCTTTTTGTGGGACTAAGAATGAAAGTGCGGTAGCACATATGAATGAACTTTCTACCATGAGTGGCTTGTTTTCTGATGATATTAAGATGCGTACTTACTTTGTTGCCAAGATCTTCCCCTTTTCATTAAAAGGAGAAGCTAAAACTTGGTTTAGTAATTTACCTCCTGGATCTATTGATAGCCCTGAGTGCTTGGTTAGTACTTTCCTGCAGAAATATTTTCCTCCTAGTGCTAGACATGCTATTTTGCAGGAACTTTTTGATTTCAAACAGGGAGAAAAAGAGGTATTGCCTGAATCATGGGCAAGGTTTTGTGCTTTGGTTCATGCACAAGCTGGAAGTCCATTACCTAAGAATGAGCTTCTTGATATATTTTATAATGGACTAACTGAGGAATCTAGGACATACCTAGATAGTTGTGCTGATTGTGTTTTCAGGAATAGGACTCCTAAGGAAGCTGATGAATTAATGGCTAAAATAAGTAAGAACTATGAAGATTGGACTCCTCCTAAACAAGCTATACCTGAAGTAATTGTACCTGAACCATCTATTCCGGTGCCTATTCCAACATCAAAGAAGAGGGGAGTTATTGAATTAAATGATGAAGTGATGAAGGAAGCTAAGAAATGTCTTAAGGAGAAGGGAATTAAGATGTCAAGAATTTACCTCCTATTGAAGAGTTATGTAAGCCTATTCCCTACTCATACACTCTCGAGGTACACTCTCTCCAACACTTTGATGAAGGTGATATCCCTTACTCTAAACCCCCTGATCAATGCTTAGAAGAATTGGACATCTTTATTTTTAAGCAAGATAATTTTAATAAAAGGGTGCAAAATCATCTAATGGAAAACACTAGAGCTATTGTTGAGTTGAAAGATATTGTGGAAAGAACCTCTAATGATGTTAAAATGATTGTTAAACACTTTCAAATGGTTCAAACTCAAATAGATCAACTCGTTAAAGTGCAAAACGACTTGCTAGTTAATGCTGCTATAGAAAAACATGCTTATGAAATTAGAACTAGAAGTGGAGCTGCTATCCAGGATCCTCTATATCCTGAGGGGCATCCCAAAAGAATTGAGCAGGATTCTCAACAAACTGAAAATAGTGGTTCTACTCGTAAGAAAAGGAAGAAGAAACATAAAACTGTTGTAGTACCCTCCGAACCCGCTATAGATCCTAATAGTATATCTATCTATGATGCTGAAACTGAAAGTGGTAATGAAGAAAATGAAGTTCCTAATGAAGAAAAAGTTGAAGAAGAACCAGAAAACCACACTAAGAATACTAAATACACCAAAGAAGATTTTATTGCTAAGAAACATGGTAGTGAAAGAGATCCTTGGGTCCAAAAACCTATGCCATTCCCTGATAAGAAACACAAGTCAAAGGAAGATGAACACTATAATAAGTTTTGTGAGTGGATGAAACCTTTATTCTTGCAAATTCCTTTGACTGATGCTATTAAATTGCCTCCTTACTCAAAGTATATGAAGGATATTGTCTCGAATAAAAGGAAGATCCCTAATGAAGAAATTTCTACTTTGCTTGCTAATTATTCCTTAAATGGTAAGGTTCCTAAGAAACTTGGAGACCCAGGGATTCCAACTATCCCTTGCTCTATTAAGAACAGTTATGTTAGAACTGCTTTGTGTGATTTGGGAGCTGGAGTTAGTGTTATGCCTTTCTCTCTCTATAAGAGGCTTCAACTAGAAAAACTGATACCAACTGATATATCTTTGCAAATGGCCGATAAATCTACCACTATTCCTGTGGGTATATGTGAGGATGTACATGTTCAAGTGGCTCATAATTGCTTGATATTAACTGATTTTGTTGTGCTTGAAATGCCTGAAGATGATTATGTCTATTATTCTTGGGAGACCTTTTCTTAATACTGCAGGAGCTGTTATTAATTGTAATCAAGGAAAGGTGACTTTCAATGTTAATGACAAGGAACATACTGTCTATTTCCCCAAGAAGATTGAAAGGATTTATGGTTTGAATTCAATTGAACATGTTGAAGGCATTCAAGTTGGAGAAATATATTGTCCCATACCAAGAGAAAAATTTGAAACTATTATGATTGGGACCATTGCTATCAAGGTTGAGGTAACATAATCATTAGTGGAATACAAAGTTTTGTCTCATATGCAATTGTTTTGGTAGCAAGACTTGATCAACCTTGTTAACAAAAGGATTCCATTGAACAAAACAATGTTTTCATTATGATTATCCCTGTTTATTTCTACCCTTTGCATTTTAGTTTTTGCTTTCGTTTAGTTTTATTTTTGTTGTTAGTTGCTTGCATGTTAGAGTGTCTTAGAACTTCTGTAGTCCTAGCTTTTTTGTGTCCTTGCATCATGTTTCCAAAAAAAATCAGTCTGTCAGAAAAATTATTCCTCTATTTCTGAAAAATGCCCAAAAATAAAGTGTCTCGAAAAATTCCAGAAAATTCATATTAAATTTTTACGTGAAAAAAGGGGCAGAGTACAGGAGGTACAGGGGCCCACCAGGCAGGCACACCACATGGTGGCGCGACCAGCCTTGGGTGGCGCCATGCCCTGGTGTGGGCCACCCCTGGCCCCCCACTAACTCTCTCACCTGCCACTTTCTTCTCTCTCCCGAGTAAGCTCTAGTTCATTGATCAAAATCGTGTTCTTTCTGTGCTTGCTCTCGATTTTTTTGATCTCCTTGCTCAGCCCATCTTTCTTGCTGAAATTTGGAGCATTTGTTCCCTGGTATGTGACTCCTCCCCTTGTCCAAGTAGATTTGTGTTTAGTGGATTATATATTGAGTATTTTGCTGCTATAGGTGACTGGTTATGAGAGCTTGTAAGCTTGTTTGATGCTTAGAGATATAGTTTTGATGCATGTTTAGGCCTCTTGCAAGTCCCTATGAGTAGAATCCTTCATTATATTTACTTTATAATCACTATTTTAATAGGTCTTTAAATTTCAGAATAGAAGATGAGTGAACACCACCTAAACCAGCATGAGCTTTGGGTACCTGAGGTCATGAAGGTCCACCTGGAGGAGGAAGTTTTTCCCTCCATTTATCCATGCTCTGAGTTCATGAGAGCTGCAGGAATTCTACAAGATTTCCACACTTTGGTTTCTAATGCAGGGTTAGAGCACTTTTTGGAAGATGAACCTTGTCAATTTGTGAAGCTAACCATGTCTGTGGTGCAGGATTTCCAATTTAGTCACTCTTTGCCTAACCCCATGGTCCATTACAAAATTTACAATATTGTTGTCAACCTTTCTCTTGATGATTTTTGTGCAGCTATTAAGGTACCCCAATGGGGATCATGTAGGAATATTAAGGAGAGACCTGAACCACTCATGGATTTATATGCAGAAATTTGCCAAGGGAGTAGCTTCTTGAAGGAGAGTGGAAAAATCCGTAACATTCATATTCCCTCCATTCGCTACTTTGCCTACTTTATTGCCAAGTGTGTTCTTGCTAGGAAACCTGCCAATAAGTTATCTTCGTTTGATCTAGCATTTATCTCTGCTGCTCTTAGACGAGATAGGTCTTACAACTTGGGTGCTTTGATAGCTTTCCGTCTTGCTTGTAACTGTGAGAAAGGTGGAATTTGTGGAGGCCTCATTGCTTCTCGTTTACTAGCATTGCATGGTTTAGTGCCTCATCATCTAGACCTACAGTTTCCCATAGAAAGGCTTGATCTTAATTCCATGATACAGCATAAATTTGTTTCCTCGTGGGCTAGTATGAGTGAGTTATCTTATGAAATAACCTTTCTCAAAGCTGGTTGGAGAAAGAGCAAGTCCGAGCGTGTTGTTCTTTTGCCTGCACCTGTTTTGTTTAACCTTGATAACATGGAAGGATGGTCCCTCACTGAGGAGGAGCTTGACACGTACTTGGGAGAGCTCTCCCAACAGGAGAAGGACACTAGAAGGGAGGTCAGGGATGATTCGGTCCAGCCCTCGAATGAGGGAGAATCTTCATATCATCGGCCTGCTTATGATTGGGGAGCTTCTTCTTCTTCTCATGGGCCCAGCTACGACCATTCTTACCAAGATCCGCCCGCTTGGAACCCCTATTCATACATGGATTGATACCCACTTAGGCCAAAAGCCTAAGCTTGGGGGGAGGTACGCCGACACCGCACTCATCTCCTTATCATGTTGCATCGGTACTTTGTATATTCATGTTTTCGTTCTTCTTTTGCTTTTGCTTTCTAAAACACAAAAAGACCAAAAATATTTCTGTTGTTTCTCTTTGGTTTGCTTCTTCTTTTTGCCTTGGTTTGTTTTTCCCTTTTTGATTTGTTTGAACTATTCTAAAAAGCCCAAAAAGATTTTGCTTTGCTTGTTTTTCCCTTTTGGTTCTTGTTTAAAAATCGAAAACACCAAAAATATTTGTCGTTCTTCTTTGGTTTTGTGAGTTTGCTACAGGGTTCATCAGAGCTCAGTGGAATATTGGTTTCATATTATTATTCAAGCCACACAAGTGAAGAGCAATAATGAGGATTAATGAAACCTTGAGGCGTGGTAAGAGGCTGGTAATGAACTCCATTTGTTTTCATTTTTGTACATATACTCATCACTGTGAGCATGCTTAGTCTATTCATGTAGGGTGTATGTTATCTTTGGATGCTTAGTAGTTCTTGCTTTCTTATGATTAGCTCCAGCTCGCTAATAGTTTGTAGCATGTCTTATGAATGTTTGCTTGCATTGCTCTATTCATAAATTGGTATGACACCGTGGTATCCTCCTCTGAATGTTTCATTTGAATTGACTTGGCACATGCTCACGCATGCATATGACTGTAATAATCAGTTAAGCCTCGATGAATTATTTTGCCTTGAGGATCTTGAATCACTTTCATGCCATGAGTAGTCATGTTTTGTTGTAAGCATGATTATGATAGCTATTGCTCTCTCATTTGTCGCTCCCTTAATATTGCTAGCCTTCACTTCCATTGAGTGTTTTACTCAAGTTTCCAACTCCCTAAACCAAATATTTCCAAAGTGTCCACCATACCTACCTATTATAATTATTTGCTACTTCCGTGCATATTCAATATGCCTTGTTTTCTTTCGAATAAAATGTTTGCTTGTTATGTGAAAGTTAGTTAGTAAAGCTCTCACGAACTTGATGGCACACTTTATTTCCTGCACTTAATAAACCTGAACCATTGTGAACTCTCCATGAAAGTTATATGCTTGCTAATTATAGGCTGGGGATTAGCAGAACCGTGCTGTCACGAGGAACACTTTCAACACTTGTAAATATATTCCCAGTTGATACCTTGCTCTTTTGTTTGCGGATGTCGTCGGTGTGAAATAAAAAGGGAGCTTGTAAGTCCATGGAGTTATGTATGTGTGTTAGAGAAACGCCTGGGCCGCTGGTCTAATCCATGCTGACATGGTGGAAACCTGCAGCGTAACCATAATGATATCTATGAAGCATTCTTCTTATAAAAAAGAGAGAGATAGATATTGAGGAAAATAAAAAATAAGAGATTTATGAAAAGAGGAAAGAGAGAAAAAAGCACCATTTTCCCATGGTAAATAAGAAGATTGCTGAGATACTCATTGTCTGCTTGCCTTGTCATTTTGATATGGGGATTCTTCCGTATCATCGGGCAAGGGGTACCCCGTTGGCGGTTCTTAATGATACGCACATACTTACGATGACAAGAACTAACCAGTAACTAAAGTTGAGTAGCATGAGGAGCGGCCCTCGTACTCAAGGGACTTGGGATTTTCAGTTTATAGTCTGTCAAGCATATAACTCAGATTGGACCTCACTTTCACCTTAACCACATTAAAGATGCTTATGATAGGGGCAATGAGAGCTCAAAAGCTAATGAGTACCATACTTTCAGAATTTGGAAGCCTTTCAAATTATTCAAAACCTTTTCTTCTACTTGTTGAGTCTCCACTTATTCTTTGAGCACCTTCTTGAGAGCATAGTTGTCATTCTTTGTGTTTGTTCCATTACTTGATTATTTGTGCTATGACTTTGATGCTTGTATCCTTGATATCTGTACTTCTAGTCATCACTTGAACTTCAGAGGTGCCTTGACATTCATAATCAAAGGCAAGCGAGATACCACTCTATCATACCTTTCTATGAGCATTGTAATGTTGCTTATGTTTGTGCCTCTTGCTACTTATTATTTTTGAGTTAGAATCTCTTCATATCTTGCAATGATTATTAAGTAGACTTGGTTGCATACTCTTTATTATGAATTGTCTAAGTAGTTGATCACATTGCTGATAATATTTACATCATATGAAGCAAATGTGTTCGTGAAAGTTCTTTTATCGCACTCAGTTTTCAACTGAATTGCTTGAGGACAAGCAATAAGCTAAGCTTGGGGAGTTGATCGTCCAAACGTATCTACTTTCCCGAACACTTTGCTATTGTTTCTCCTCTAAACTTGTGTGATTTGGATGCAACTAATGCGGATGGACCGCTTTTGAGAGAATTGCCTTGGTGTCTACTTTTGTGCAGAAAACCAACTATCAGGAAAAATCCGGAAAATATGCCAAAATCCTATTTCACCGAAGACTCAGAGCGAATACGAGGCGGAGAAGAGCCGGTGGCCACACCACTGCTGGCGTACCAAGCTGACCGCGCCAGGGGGTGGTGTGGCCCCCCCAGGCACCCCCTCGGCCTCTCTCTTCGCCTATAAGGAGCCTCCTGACCTAAAAACTTCGGGGGGTTCGACGTTTTTTTGGAAGGAGTTCCGCTCCGTCGCCACCACCAGATTCCACGAAACAGCACCAGAAACTTCGTTCTGGCACCCTGCCGGGACGGGGAATTGGAGGAGATCATCGCCATCATCATCACCATCGCTTCTCCATCGACCATCCATGTTTCCCCCATCTATGAGTGAGTAATCCCCCGCCGTAGGCTATAGGGATGGTAGGGATTGGATGAGATCGTTCATGTAATGGCATCAGATTGTTAGGGCATGGTGCCTAGTATCTTTTATTAGTGCTTTATGACTTTGTTGCGACTTGTTGTGTTTAATGCTTGTCACTAGGGCCTGAGTGCCATGATTTCAGATCTGAACATGTTATTGATTCATTATGATAGTATTGTTTTTGGTCTTATCTGCAAGTTGTTTACACACATTGTTGTTCGGAACCAATGGCCCCGAAGTGACAGAAATCAGGATAACCGGAGGGAATGGCTTTGATGTGAGGATCACATGTGTTCACAAAGTGTTAATGCTTTGCTCCGGTGCTCTATTAAAAGGAGCACCTTAATTACCAGTAGTTCCCTTGAGGCCCGCTGCAAACAGGCTGGCAGGACAAAAGATGTTGTGCAAGTTCTCATTGCGAGCACGTATGACTATATATGGAACACATGCCTAGGATTATCTAGTACTTGGATGCTTTATCTAATTTATCTGCAATTGCCCTATGTTCTGATTGCTATGTGAACTGTCTTGTTCATGCAACGCTCGTCCATCCATCCCTATGCCTACCGCACTCGAATCCTACTGTTTACTGCTTTTGTTACTACTGTCTTTGCTTTACTACTGCTGCTACTTTACTATTCCTACTACAAAACTGTTGCTATTGATAAACTGCTATGAGCAAGATTGTTTCCAGGTGCAGCTGAACTGACAACTCAGTTGTTAAGGCTTATAAATATTCTTTGGCTCCCCTTGTATCGAATCAATAAATTGGGTTTCACTTCCCTCAAAAATACTGCGATACACCCCCTATACTTGTGGGTCATCAGGAAGCCAGTTTATTGAGCCAAGAGTGAGGTCACCTCTAAATAACCACTGCGATGTCTGAGAGCAGTCACCCATACAAACCACCATGTCCTCATGGATATTTTAATTAGCTTAGTGAGTCCCTCTTTATCCTCCTTTGACCGTGTAGGTTATGAGCCGATGCTGATCTGTCACGAGGCCATTCTAGGTATGATCCCAAAACACGTCCAATGATTTCTCCCTCCCTTTAATCCCGAGGGCAAATGATATGTGGCCGACTACACATACTATCTAAAGAGAGATCAAACACAAATCATAAATATATCATAGACCAGCAAGTCATATGGACACAAGAATAGATCATCTTTATTAAAAATTCATAATGGTGCTAGGGTTTCTCCATCTCCCCAAGAACAAAGGAACTACTTAGACATGGAAGCAATCAACATCATCATCATAGTTAAATGAATGGATAAAAGTACAAAGATAAATCTAATGCAAACCACAATTGAATCTGGAATCACAACAAGATCTAATAGATGAGAGATGGGGGTAATGGTGGTAATGAGATGCAACGGTTGATGATGAAGAGGATGATGCGTTGTCCTCCAATGATCTGTGAAGCAGCTGGGATTTTACCCCAACCAAGTTCCTCCTTTAGATCCCTTTCAGATGTGGTTTTCGTGGTTTCTGGTGGTTGTGAATGTCAGGTCCTCCTCTAGTCTTCACCAGGAGAAAGTATTTGACGAGGCGATCATGCTGACACCTAGTACTGGCGGGCGGTACGGGAGGGCTCCGCCCGTACCACTGGTCGTTATTGGTACTGATTTCTTCTCCTCATTTGGTATTCTCCTAGGTGCGAAGGTAAATCGATAAAATGACTTTTATCAATTAGAAATATCATATTATAACACAATATGACAGTTCCAATTGATATGTTCATATAAGACTTAGTAAACTGAGATCCTATTAAAACAAGAAGAAAATGGCGCATGCAAACATAGTGAAATACAAAGATTCCTACTCTATTTATGCAAGAACAAAAGTTAAATATGCTTCAATTTTGGAGTTATCAACTCCCCCAATCTAGGCTCTTGCTCGTCCCCGAGAAAGATGGTGGCTTATGGACAAGATCATCATGTTCATGAGACACGAGTCATTGCAGTAAATGAGGTAGAAATTGAAATAGAAACACAACATCAGATGTAGAGATACTTCAGGAGTATTACCATGGGGCCTTCGAGTCATGTATCTAGATCCATGTCCTCGAGTGTCGTTGACTCGTTGGGTGGCGTAGCCCCCGAGTCCTTTGACGTGCTGGTTGGCTCTGGGTCCAATTGACGAGGGGTTAACTCATCAATGCCCATCGCAGATGGACTTAGGTTCGAGGAAGTGGGGATCTCTAGAGGCATCGATCTTCTAGCAAACAAACACACAGGGACGCAAGGTTTACCCAGGTTTAGGCCTCACAGAGGACCCTACTCCTGCTTGTCTGCTCTTGGAATTATCGAGGGAGTCGAAAGTTACACGGGGTGCGCAGATGCAATCTGGCGATGGTGTGGAAACTAGGGTTGTGATTGTCCTCCTCGCTGCCCCTCCTAGCCTTTATATATATAGGCTAGGTCTCAGGATAGCAGGTCGAGTCGGTTACAAGTTAGGGTTTTCCCTTTGAACTTTCTATCTTGAACTCGCTGTGTGCCGCAAGCAGTCGGAGTCTCCTTTGGTCACCCGAATCTTTTGATTGGGCCCTGGAAACATCGTAGGCTTCTGCTAGACCGGACCGTATATGCCAAACTCAAGTACCTGTAAGGTATGCCCATGTCAGTAGCCCCTGAGTGTCCAGTTGAATCGCAGATTCGAGCGGAGACTTATGAAGCCTTCGAGTGCATAGTCGAGTGTGTCTTTTCGAGTGCTCTAGTTTGTTTCATATAGATTGTTGATTTACATGCCTGATTCACCCGATGTATCAGGATCAGTTAACTACCTTAGGGCAAAACAACGCAATCTACTCAAAGTTGAGTCCCTGGACTCGAATCCAGAAAAGTGCTGGCGTAATTTGACTCAGGCCGCGGAGGTCTTATAGAGTCAAATCCTAGTGTATAAGTGTGAGCACTCGACGCGTCCATCAAGGCTTATTTCATCGTGCCTGTAGGCACGGATTATGTCTGGTAGAGCGCAGCAGGTGTGTTGCCAGGCCTTCTTCAGGTCTTATCTTCACGCTGCAAGCATGGCATGTGAATTTTGTCATCGCGGAGATGATTTGGGTGGCCCAGGAGACGTAATCTCTTTGTAGGGAAAATATGAGGCGAAGTCGCCAAAGCTTTCGAGTGTGGACGCAATCAACACATAGTTTATGTATAAGAAAAAAATCATAGGGTGCGTGACCAGCGCTCCCTATGGGAGTAGCCCCCGAGTGCCTATTTGAGTCGTAGACTTGAGTGGGGACTATAAACATTTTGCGACTGCTGTCATCTTTTGCTTATTAGGAGTAGCTCCCGAGTGCTTAGTCGAGTCTAAGACTCGAGTAAGGACTAGAGTAGTTAGAAAGTGCTCCTGCTGGAGTTAGTGACGTCAGTGCTGACGATGAGATGATCCCAGTTGCCCGCATGAGTGGTTTTGACGGGACGTGACGAAAAGTAGGTCCCATTTTCTGACTTGGATTTGACCAGGCGTGCGTAATCTTTGTTTTAACTATGTCTCCTTGATTCTCGTGCGTAATGGGAGGAGTGGAGCGATGGTTCGTGGTTTTCACTGCCACGCGCCGACATTGATTCATGCCACGCGTCTAGCTGATGTCTTCTTGTCCGTTGGATGGTATCTGCGAGTAGGTTAAGTAGAGATTGTGTTGTGCAATAATTTCTCCACATCTTCATTTTCTTCCTCGCGCACTGCCTCCATCACCGCTCCTTGCTATTCCATTGCTTGTATCCTCTTTGTGGCATTGGACGGTCTTCGCAGTTTTCCTAGTTACTTTCTGCGCTCCCATTGCAACCGCCAGATGGGAAAGAAGAAGGGAACCTCCACCGCAGGATCTGCGCCATGCTATGACCAAGAAGAAAACACCGTCACCATGGGCACCGGCCTTGCCTACGGGAAGAAGAAGGGCCCAGGAACGCGCGTCATGAATGGGTCGTGGCGGCCATCCACCATCAAGGCCATAGAGCTCTTCACCTAGTGCCAAGATGGTGCGCTCCCTACCGCGGAAGATGACTGCCGAATCCCCGGCGATGAGGTAATCCCCAGTCCCCCACCAGGTTTCGGGTGATGTTCCTCGCATTCATTATTCACGATCTGTCTCTCCCCCTTCACAAATTTGTGAGGGGTTGCTCTGTTTCTACGGGCTCCAGTTGCACCAGCTGACCCCGGACTCTATCCTTCGGGGGTATCTCCATGGGGCCTTCGAGTCCTGTATCTGGATCCATGTCATCGAGTGTCGTTGGCTCGTTGTGTGGCGTATCCCCCGAGTCCTTTGACATGCTGGTTTTATGCTCTGGAGCCTTAGGCTTGATGGAGCGCTCGTAGATGTCTAGAAATACTCCGGGTGGCACTAGGGAACAAGTGGAGCCGATGTTGGCGAGTATGTCTGCTTATTCGTTGCTCTCGTGGCCGACATGCCGTAGCTCACAGCCATCGAAGTCCCCCTCGAGTGCGTGATGACCCACAAGTATAGGGGGTGTATCGCAGTATTTTCGATAAGTAAGAGTGTCGAACCCAACAAGGAGCAGAAGGTGCTGGCTAGTGGTATGGATCAGGAATTCTCTGCAAATACTTAGCAAATGGATTTTTAGGGGTTTTCGATAAAGCAAGTAAACAAAGTACGAGTAAATAAAATACAGTAGGAATAAATGCATCAAGCGGCCCAATCCTTTATGCAGCAAAGGACAAGCCGGTTGTATTACTTAAGATGACCAAACGTTCTCGAGGACACATGGGAAGACTGTCAAGTGCTTTCGCTTCATATAGTTGATTAATCTTCTTTAGCTTGCTAAGTGTTGTGTGGGTGAACCTGTGCTAATGTACCGCCCCATCCAAGACTAATACATACTTGTGATTATACCCCTTGCAAACATCCGTAAGTACAAGAAAGTAATTAAGGTAGAAACCTAACCACAGCTTTAAACTCTAAGACCCTTACGTTCCTTGTGCAATGGTTTCCAAATGGGGGTTCAGGTTTCTGTCATTCCAGCAACCCCTACGATTAGTAGCCAAATACACAATGCATTCCCCTAGGGCCATATAGGTGAAGTGTCATGTAGTCGACGTTCACATGACACCACTAGAAGAAGTACACCACAACTTAAATAACAATCTATTGAATCTTTCTCAACACAACTCCACTACTAACAACAAGACTTCTCCCATGTCCTCAAGAACAAAACGAAGTACTCATAAGACATCATATGGATCATGATCTGAGATGGAATAATGATGTATAACAATATGAACATAAACAATAATTCAATGGTTCACTCAATAGCATCAACTACAAAGAGTAATCAACACCGGGAAAGTTTCCCCTATGAACTAATGCAAGATTCAACTCAATTCTTACAGCAATATGGAGATGTTGATGATGGTGCTGATGGTGATGATGGTGGTGATGATGATGATGATCCCGATGAAGTCCAGCTTGATGGTGGTGTTGATGGCGACGATCTCCCCTCTTCGGGAAGGAATTCCCCCGGTAGAAATCTGTTTGTCGGAGAGATCTTTCTCTCTCGGTGTTTTCCGCCCTGCAGAGGCGGCGGAATCTTTCTGTGGTTGCTCCCCGAGTTTTAGGGTTTCGGGAGGATGATATACGCCAGAGGAGAGAGGCTGGAGTGGGCCAGGGTGGCCACACCACCTCCTGGCATGGCCTAGGCCTGCCCGCGCCATGGGGTGGTGTGGGCCCCCTGTGGCCCATCTCCACTCTATCTTCTGGCATCCTTAGTCTTCTGGAAAAATAGAATTTTCCGTATGTTTCCCGGATTTTCTGATCTTCGCGAATTTTGCCTCCAAACAACACCTTTTCCATCAGAATCCTGACTGCAGCGGTCCATGCTCCAAAAGTCATCAACCATGCAAAAATAGATGAAATAACATAAGTATCACTTCTCAATATGAAATATATCAATGAATAATAGTGAATTAAGACACGGAATAGTGATGCAAAATGGACGTATCAACTCCCCCCAAGCTTAGACTTTGCTTGTCCCCAAGCGAAACTGAGCTCAATAAACATGGCCTCAGGTTTATGGAGTGAAGAGTCGATAAAAGAATACGGACAAGAAGCATCACATTCATCAAATACATAGATCATAATAGAAGACAGCTCACTATTATATAACTCAACTTGCAATGAGTAAAGGAAACACAATAAAGATACATAAAGTGAATCATAATTGGTAATGGCAAACTTATCTCTTGGTCGAAGAATAGTTGATAATTTGCTGGAGTTCACAAATAGATGATTTTTCAATGATAGCTTTCAAAGTAGTAAACATCAAGATAAGAGCAATGTGCAAAACAAGGAACATAAGAAACATGATTGAATAAATCATCACATGAGTGAATGAAACACATCAACTCAAAATACTTGTTGAGATAGAAGGGAGTAGGTTTACTGACTCAACTACAAAGTAAAAGAAAGGCCCTTCAAAGAGGGAAGTAGGGATTGCAAGTCTCATAAAGAGCACCCAAAAATTATGATACTTACTAGCTTTCAGCTCTCATTGCCCCTATCATAGGCATCTTTAGGTGATTAAGGTTAAAGTGATCAAAAATGAGGATATGCATTGACAAGTTGTAAGTTGAGAATCTCATGTCCCTTGAATACGAGGGCCGCTCCTCATGCTACTCAAGTTTAGTCACCGGTAAGTTCTTGTCATCGTAAGCATATGTGTATCATAGAGAACCGCCAACGGGGTACCCCTTGCCCGATGATACGGAAGAATCCCCATATCAAAATGACAAGGCAAGCAGACAACAAGCATCTCAGCAATCTTCTTATTTACCATGGGAATATGGTGTTTTTTTCTCTCTTTCCTCTTTTCATAACCTCTTTTTTTTCTTTTCTCTTTTTCTCAATCTCTATCTCTTTTTTTATAAGAATAATGCTTCATAGATACTTGTTATGGTTACGCTGCAGGTTTCCACCATGTCAGCATGGATTAGACCAGCGGCCCAGGCGTTTCTCTAACACACATGCATAACTCCATGGACTTACAAGCTCCCCTTTCATTTCACACCGACTACATCCATAGAAAAAAGAACATGATATCAACTTGGTACAAAGTACCAGTGCAATGTTGAAAGCGTTCCCCATGACAACATGGTTCTGCTAATTCACAACTTACAAAGCGCAAGCATATACGCAACATAGGTGAGCACAATGGTTCAAGTTTATTAAGTGCAAGAAAGTAAAGTGTGCCATCAAGTTCGTGAGAGCTTTAATCACTAATTTTCACATAACAAGTTTAATTTAGGAGGTAGATAAAACAAGAATTTACTTGGAATAGCAATAATGCTAATAGGTAGGTATGGTGGACACAAATGGCAAAGGTTTTGGTTTAAAGGAGGTGGATGCACGAGAAGAATTCCCTCTTAGTACAGGTTTTTGGCTAGCAAGGCTGGGTAGCAAGTACAAGAGTTGAAGGAAACAAACAAACATACAAGTGATAAAGACAAACATGCAATCTTCCTTGGAAGCACAAAATATCTTAACTAGAGAATACTAGACTTATGAGCAAATCAAGAAAGAAAGATGATGAAATTATTTTTCTCTAGAGTACTTCTATCTTTTTCATTCAACTCTCAAAAAGTGTTGCTACTAACCGAGCCAGGTTTGCCAAAACAACTAAATTAACTCAATGATCCCAGGTGATACCAATACTAACAATAAGATCAATCATATAACCACGAATTGAAAACTAATAAAAGCTATGCAAAAGGGTGAATGATAGAACTTCTCATTAATATTCCATAACGGCAACTCACACCAAGGGATACATATCTAACGAGAGAGGGGACACTTCCATAATGCAAACCATACTACATAATAAATCCTCTATTCATGATATGACTCTACTAAAAAAAGTTAAAAAGATAGAAGATAGTGATGTGATACCACGACACTCCCCCAAGCTTGGAACAAACCAAGGGGATGCCAAACCTGATGACAAATTACTCCTTTGGTGGTGGTGGTATCCTCTCGATGAGCGTCTTGACTAATTTCCCCAAGTCCTCAATCTCGAAGGTGAGATTACGAATAAGTTGTGAGTTTTGCTCAATGCGGCTCATGATCACGTCATGTTGAGAATTCCAGTTCTTGCTATTCTTTCCCCACTCTTCCTCCTTAAAGTCTTCTTTTCCTGCATGGCTAGAACGAGGCAAATCCCAATTGGAGGGTAATTTCCCCTTGGGCATATTCTGGTATTGATGCTCATGGATAAGGGTATGGAAAGGATTCTTGGTGCATGGAGGAAGTGACCAGGGATCTGAACGGTAATGAGGAGGCTTCCCTCCAATGGCTGGGTTTACCACCACTCCAATGCTTGAAATAGTAGTGCCGGTGTGCGGATGTTGGCCTTGCTCCTCTTCACCTTCACTCTTGATCTCCTTCTCCTTCTGGGGGTCTTGGAGGTCTTCCTCCATATGCTCCTTCCCTTTATCCTTGGTGGACACCATTGTGCTTCTAAGCTCACAAAAGAGTATGTCCTGACAGAAACAGATCGAAACAAAAACACGATGAAAACACGATATACGAACCTCAGGGGATCCGGGGGTTTATATATTACGAAGTTTCATATCACAAGGAAGGTACTGGGAGAAAACAAATCGGAGGCGGAGTCCGGGGTGGACTCACCACCTGGTGGTGCAGCCAGGGGAGGGCCTGCGCCACAAGGTGGTGTGAGCCACCCTGGCTCCGTTTCCGTCCCTTTTTCGCTTCGTAGCTTTCCTTATTGACTGAAAACTGCAAAAATATAGTTGGATTGTATTTTCGTGGAACTTTTCTTACCAGAACTGTTACCTAATTGGAAACGAACTCTGCAGGTCTCTGAATTTGGTATCTAGTAGATTCTTTCGGAGTCACCACTTGAATAACATCAATATCTTCGTCTTCATACACTTATTACTTGAGTCATAAAACCCTTCTCTTCCTTATTACACCATTATCTCCACTTCCTGGAAATTTCTTTCACACAAAACTTCACACCGTTCTCATTAGCAACATTAGTATAAGTGAAGTGATAAAACCTTTTGAGTCCAACTTCAACTGAAAACCATCAAAACAAAAGCTACTGAAACAACTCATTCTGAAAACCCAAAAAGAATTCAAAAAGGAAATCGAATAAAGAAGCAAATGCAAGAGTGGCAAAATCTGTCAAAACAGACCAGCAGGTAAAGATCAATTTTTTCGAAAATCTTCTGTTGCTCAAATCAAAAAGTTCAAAACTAACGAAAGTTAAATAACAACCTGGGTCAGAAGCGCAAAAAAAAATAGAGCTCAATCCGACATACAGAGATCTCTCACGAAATTTTACGGTGAAGCACAAAAAATCTGTTTCGGGACAACAACTTCCCCAAATATTACTTCTCTCTCATTAGAGGTTGATCTTGACACAAAAACCAAACAAAACGGATAAGGAGCGGTTATTACCGAAGTAATAACTTCCAAGACTCAAAGAAACAAAAACAAACTGAAAGCAAAAAAATTTGGGTTGTCTCCCATAAAGCTCTTTCTTTATAGCCATTAAGATGGGCATGATAATTTTGAAGAAGCTCTCATAAGGATATGGATTGAAGTGAAAGAGAGCATTAGGAAGCAAAAACACACACATTTAAGTCTAACCCACTTCCTATGCAAGGGAATTTTGTAAATAAACAAGTTGTTGAAACCAAAGGCTACTTGCATGAGAAGGCAAAAGAAGTGCAACATAAAAACTTTCAGCATAAAGCGAGGAAACTTGATATTATTGAGATACATAAGAACACTTTTCCCTCTCTCATAGTAGCTTTCAGTATCATGCATAAACTTAACAATATAGCTATCACAAGGACCATCATAGAAATGATCACTTATTCTAATAGAAAACATGGGAATACTAGCTCTCATAACACTATTTTGTGAAACAATATTAGAGGTATCCTTACAAAGGATAGGGTGTCCCTCTTTTTCATATTTAGTGACAAAGTCTTTCACACTTGCTATTATAGGTTCATCAACCATTTGTTTATTTGGTTCAACAGCTTTATTTGTACTTTCATTAACCATACTAGCTATCATAGAATGTTCCATTACCTTAACTAGAAAAGGCATTTTCTCAATATAAGGTTCAGGTAAAACATGATTAGCAGTATAAACTTCAGTATTTCTTGCAGGAACACTCTTAGCAATATCTTTATAAGGTTCATGATACTTATTCCACTTCTTTTTAGGCACTTCAATATAGGAAGCAAAAGCCTTAAAATAAGAAGCAATAGCTTGAGAGTCTAGACCATAAGCATTTTTAATATTTTGAAAGTCGTTAGTTCCCATAAAAGATTCAATGCATTCATAATCATAATTTATACCTGACTTTCTATCTTTGTCATTCTCCCAAGCTTCAGCATTGTCTTGAATATGGTCCAGAAGATCCCATTTAGCTTCTTCTTCCATGCGAGTGAATGATCCAACACAAGAAGCATCCAATAAATCTTTATCATGTAGAGGGAGCCTTGCATAAAAGTTATTGATAATAATATTGTTGGGGAGCTCATGAATGGGACATTTGAGCATTAGTAACTTCAATCTCCCCCAAGCTTGAGCTGTACTCTCTCCATCAAGAGGCCAAAAGTTGTATATTTGATTCCGATCTTTATGAATCTCACTAGGAGGATAAAACTTTGAATAAAAGAGAGGCACTATTTCCTCCCATTCCAGAGCTTGACCATTCTTCAGCAGCTTATACCATTCCTTAGCTCTTCCTTTCAGTGATAATGAGAATAACTTCTTCTTAACTTGATCTGTAGTAATACCTGCACACTTGAACAACCCGCATAATTCGTGTATAAAGAGTAAATGATCACCGGGATGGACAGTTCCATCCCCAACATAGTAGTTATCCATAACACGATCAATAATTCTTGTAGGTATTTTGAAAACATCATTCTCAACAGGTGGTGGCTTATCTACTACCTTAGCAGTGGTAGTAGCATTACCAAATAAGAAACTCAAATAATTATCCATAAAAAATAAAGCAACTAATGAAGTAAACAATACTCACAATAGAAGTTTCCTTTACCAGTTCCACTCTCCAATAGCGCTTCACTCCCGAAATAAGCCAGAAAATAGTCTTGATGACCCACAAGTATAGGGTGTATCACAGATTTTGGATAAGTAAGAGTGTCGAACCCAACAAGGAGCGAAGGTCTTTGGATAGTGGTATGGATCAGAATTCTATTCAAATACTTAGCAAACGGATTTTTAGGGTTTCGATAAAGCAAGTAAACAAAGTACGAGTAAATAAAAGATGAGGAATAAATGCAGCAAGTGACCCAATCCTTTATGCAGCAAAGGACAAGCCGGTTGTATTACTTAAGATGACCAAACGTTCTCGAGGACACATGGGAAGACTGTCAAGTGCTTTCGCTTCATATAGTTGATTAATCATCTTTAGCTTGCTAAGTGTTGTGTGGGTGAACCTGTGCTAATGTACCGCCCCATCCAAGACTAATACATACTTGTGATTATACCCCTTGCAAACATCCGTAAGTACAAGAAAGTAATTAAGGTAGAAACCTAACCACAGCTTTAAACTCTAAGACCCTTATGTCCCTTGTGCAATGGTTTCCTAACGGGGGTTCAGGTTTCTGTCACTCCGGCAACCCCTACATATATTAGCCAAATACACAATGCATTCCCCTAGGCCCATATAGGTGAAGTGTCATGTACTCGACGTTCACATGACACCACTAGAATAAGTACACCACAACTTAAATAACAATCTATTGAATCTTTCTCAACACAACTCCACTACTAACAACAAGACTTCTCCCATGTCCTCAAGAACAAAACGAACTACTCACAAGACATCATATGGATCATGATCAGAGATGGAATAATGATGTATAACAATCTGAACATAAACAGTAATTCAATGGTTCACTCAATAGCATCAACTACAAAGAGTAATCAACACCGGGAAAGTTTCCCCTATGAACTAAAGCAAGAATCAACTCAATTGTTACATCAATATGGAGATGGTGATCATGGTGCTGATGGTGGTGATGATGATGATCCCGATGAAGTCCAGATTGATGGTGGTGTTGATGGAGACAATCTCTCCCTCTCCGGGAAGGAATTCCCCCGGCAGAAATCTGTCTGCCGGAGAGATCTTTCTCTCTCGGTGTTTTCCGCCCCGCAGAGGCGGCAAAATCTTTCTGTGGTCGCTCCCCGAGTTTTACGGTTTCGATAGGATGATATACGCAGAGGGGAGATGCTAGAGTGGGCTAGGGTGGCCACACCTGTTGGGTCTGCAGCATAGAAAACAAAATTTTTCCTACGGTGTGAACTACACGCCAAGATCTATCTACTAGGTACAAAGCAAACGAGTGGACATACATCCATAGAGAACTTACCCTCGAAGACAACGAGCTTTGTTAACGAGTAGGAACTCGTGGTTGATGTAGTCGTACACTTGCCGATCTCAAGATCATGAGGAAGTCCGAGCGCCGCAACTCAGAAATAAGATCCGCACTCGCACACACGCGTTCAAGCCACCGGACAACCTCCACCTCCTTGCTCCAGTGATCCAGTGAAGCAGCAACTCCTTCCGCATTTAAATGCCATCGGGAACATGTATCTCGCTAATCCGAGACCATGGGGGAATAATTCTAGAGGGGGAGAGAGATCCTTCACAAGGAGGTGTGAGGATGAAGGAGGGAATGGGTGGCCTTTTATTGGAGGAGGGGGTGGGTGCCCCCTCTCTCCATGGCCGGCGAATGGGTGGGGGGGGTGACCCCTCACCTCCCCATTCATGTGGTGGTAACTCCTCCACATTAAAATGCCTCTTCACATTCCCTTTTAAAGTCTCCACTTTAAATGCATTAAGTTTCTCCAAATTTAATGCTCTCTCATTTAATAAAACTCTTTTATTAAATTTATTCAGAATTTTGTTAATTACTTTAATGAAAAAACATTCACATATAGCCCCTTGCAATATTTCAATATCACATGCAGAACCACCTTCTGCAATTTCACCCGAAACAATTTCCGGTTTCTATTGAACAATTCCTGCGCTTTGCAATTCTTTTCGTCAAACATATGTGCTCCAAAATGGTGTTCGGTAACTCTTAAGTGCCACCCTATGGTTCATGAATAATGCATACATTATCGAGACCCTTCTCCGATCAATAATCAATGGGACACCGGAGATCCGTCTTGACTCCTACACATTCAACAATGACTCCTGTGATCGTGAGAACCTTTAACGCTTGTAACTAAATCCCTTTGTCTCTCGATATATTACATGTCCGAGATTCGATCATCGGTATCTCCATACCTAGTTTGATCTCGTTACCGACATGCACTCTTTTCTCGTTCCCGTGATATAACATTCTAGTGATCACATCACTTGCTTGCAAGCTATCCT
Source organism: Avena insularis (assembly GCA_023614405.1). Lineage (NCBI taxonomy): Eukaryota > Viridiplantae > Streptophyta > Magnoliopsida > Poales > Poaceae > Avena > Avena insularis. Next base: position 239,809,221 of record CM042694.1, on the reverse strand, counting down.
AATGTGATATCACCGAGAGGGCCCTGAGTATATCTATCCGTCATCTGGATTGACAAATTCCACTCTTGATCCATGAGCCTCAACATAACACCTTCAGTAGATGAACCCATCTTTATAGTCACCCTGTTACGGTGTGACGTTTGATGTTATCAAGATACTCTTCCGGTGTTAGCAATTAACATGATCTCATGGTCTAAGGATAAAGATTACTTCATACGATGTTATAGCAATATAAACACAATGACTTGATCGTAATGCTATACTTCGGATGGATGTTCATCACATCATTCCACCAATGGTGTGACCTTGTTATTAACAACATCCAATGTCCATGATCAGGAAACCTTGATCATCTTGTTAATCAACAAGCTAGTCTATAAGAGAGGCATGACTAGGAACCCTTTTTGTTTATTAAACGCACATGTATTGATGTTTCCTATCAATACAATTATAGCATGCAAAATAAACATCTATCATATACAAGGAATACATAATAACAACTTTATTATTGCCTCTCAGGGCATATTTCCTTCAGTCTCCCACTTGCACTAGAGACAATAATCTAGTTCACATAGTGATAAATCTAACACCCATGAAGTTCTAGTGTTGATCATGTTTTTGTTGGAGATATGCCCAAGAGGCAATAATAAAAGTGGTTATTATTATATCTTTGTGTTTATGATGAATGTTTACATCCCATGCTATAATTGTATTATAAGGAAACTCTAATACATGTGTGTTTTGTAAACATAAAAGAGTCCCTAGTAAGCCTCTTGTTGAACTAGCTTGTTGATTGATTGATGATCATGGTTTCCTGATCATGGACATTGGATATGATTAATAACAAGGTTATATCATTAGGAGAATGTTGTGATGGACACACACCCATAGTAAGCGTAGCATAAGATCAAGTCATTAAGTTCGTATTGCTGTAAGCTTTCAAATACATAGTAACCTAATCCTTCGACCATGAGGTTATGTTAATCACCATCACCGGATGGGTACTTTGATGACATCAAACACCGCTTCGTAACTGGGTGGTCATAAAGGTGTCATTGGGTATTCTGAAAGTATGTGTTGAAGCGCATGAACCAAGATTGGGATTTGTCCATCCATATGACGGATAGATATACTCTGGGCCCTCTCGGTGGAATGTCATCTAGATAGCTTGCAAGCATGTGACTGGGTCACGAGGGATGACATAACATGGAACGAGTAAAGAGTACTTATTAGTAACGAGGAAGAACTAGGTATAGAGATACTGACGATCAAACCTCGGATAAGTAGAATATCACGTGACAAAGGGAATTGGTTTCGTATGTTAAATGGTTCTATCGATCATGAAGTAATCGTTGAGTATGTGGGAGCCGTTATGGATCTCCAGATCCCGCTGATGGTTATTCATTGGAGAGGTGTCTTCATCAAGTCTGCATATTCACGAACCGTAGGGTGACACACTTAAGGTTCGAAGTTGTTTTAAGTAGATATGGAATTTGCGTTGGAGACCGAATGTTGTTTGGAGTCTCGGAATGGATCCGGGACATCACGAGGAGATCCGGAATGGTCCGGAGAATAAGATTCATATATTGGGGATCATTTTCTAAGTTGGGAAATGTTCCGAAGTGTTTGTATGGAGATTCTAGAAGGTTTCAGAATGTTCTGGAAGGTTCTAGAGGATTTCTTGGAGTTTACTTGAAAACCAAGAAAGGGATCAAGGAGTCCAAGTGGGGCAATACACGGATTCGTGGGGGAGGAGGATTCCTCCCCCCTTCCCACCGCCAGCCCAAGGAGGGGAGTCCTACTAGGACTCCCCCTCCCCAGGCGCGCCTCCCTCCGTTAAATAGAAGGGGCGCCTCTGCACCTCCTATCATAACAACCAATCTCACCGCCTCTCTCCTCCTTCTTCTCGCAGGCATAGGTGAAGCCCTGCAGAATTCTCATCTCCACCACCACCACCACGCCGTCGTGCTGCTAGGATTCCGTGGAGAAGATCTACTACCTCCGCTGCTCGCTGGAACGGGGAGAGGAAGGTCTAGTTCGACTCCGCACGTGTGACCGTCTGCGGAAGCGCTGCCGGAACACAGCGCCGGAAGGATCGTCCACACAGTCTTGAGATCGGCAAGTGGTTGACTACATCATCCACGAGATCTAATCTCATAACGCTTTCGGTTCTACGAGGGTTAGTACCGATCTATCTCGTTGCTCATGTCTAATAGATTAGATTTTGGCTTTTGTCTAGATTAGATCTGAGTTTTGTTCGTTCTTGCGGTAGAATTTTTTTGTTTTCCATGCTACGAACCCATCAGTGGTATCAGAGCCTTGTCTATGCGTAGATCTGTTGCACGAGTAGAACACAATGAGGTTGTGGGCGTTGGTGCTCGTGCCGTCTTTTGCTATGTGTGTACTTTGCATCTTGCGGTATGGTGGGATGAAGCGTCTCGGGCTAACATTACATGTCATCGTACATGAGACTTGCTCCACGCTTGACGTGTAATTTGTTTTGCACAAGTGGCTTTGCGGGTGTCTGTCTCTCCCATCATAGTATAGATCAAATCTACACTTTGCACTTGATAGCACTTGTATCAACGTTGTGGTTCAGTTTCGTAGGTAAGATCCGTTCTTAGTCAAAAGCCCCAAGCCACGTAAAACTTGCAAAGAAATTTAGAGGCGTCTAACTTGTTTTTGCAGGGGTTTTGTGATGTGATATGGCCTACATGTGATTGTGATTGTATTTGATGTATGCAATGATCCTTGTTGTAATATGGCAACCGGCAGGAGCCTAATGGTTGTCTTTAATTCTGTTAAGACCTGCGTGTCGATTCATCTTGTAATAGCTTCGTTCCAAGTAGTTGTAATAGTTGCTAGTGAAGATGAACAACCATGAAGCGGCGCCACGGACCTTGACGCAATGCTGGTGATGATGGAGATCATGTCCGTGCTTTGGAGATGGAGATCGAAGGCATAAGAAGAAAGGGCCATATCATATCACACTAATTATGAATTGCCTGTGATGTTAATCCTTTATGCATCTTGTATTGCTTAGATCACGACGGTAGCATTATAAGATGATCCCTCTCACTAAATATCAAGTAATAAAGTGTTCGTCCTTAGTTGGCACCGTTGCTAAGACTCGTCGTTTCGAAGCATCTCGTGATGATCGGGTGTGATAGACTCTACGTGTCCATACAACGGGTGCAAGCTAGATTTGCACATGCGGAAACTAAGGTTAATCTTGACAAGCCTAGCATGTACAGACATGGTCTCAGAACACGGAATACCAAAAGGTAGAGCATGAGTCATATGATTGATATGATGAACATGAAGATTGTTCGCCGATGAAGCTACATCATCTCACGTGATGATCGGACTTGGTGTTGTGGATTTGGTTCGTGTAATCACTAAAACAACTCGAGGGATGTTGTTTTGAGTGGGAGTTCACCTAGTTGATTTAAGAATTAAATTTGAACACTATTTATCATAAACTTAGTCTAAACTACTTGCAAATTTGTTGTAGATTATGGCGAACGTTTCCATCAATTTCATTGCGTTCCTAGAGAAAGAAAAGCTTAAGAACAATGGAAGCAATTTCACGGACTGGTTCCGTGGACTGAAGATCGTCCTCAGGGCTGGTCAGTTGACCTATGTGCTCGAAGCACCGCTAGGTGACCCACCTGCAGAGGATGCCACCGATGACGTAAAGAATGTTTATGCCACTCGGAAACATCACTACTCCACAATTCAGTGTGCAATCCTGTACGGTTTAGAATCGGAGCTTCAAAAACATTTTGAGCACCATGACCCGTTTGAGATCATTAAGGAGCTCAAACTCATTTTTGAGACTCGCGCGGCCATGGAAAGCTATGAAGCTTCCGAGAAGTTCTTTACATGCAAGATGGAAGAGGGTAGCTCCGTTAGCGAGCACGTGCTCACCATGTCTGGGCACGCAAACAAACTCCAAGAGTTGGGGATACCGATTCCTAATGAATTGGGGATTCACCGTGTCCGCCAATCACTGCCACCAAGTTACAAGAACTTTGTGATGAACTATAATATGCACTGCATGAACAAGACGTTGCCTGAACTATCGTCCATGCTGAAAACTGCTGAAGGAGAGATCATGAAGGAGCACCAAGTATTGATGGTCAATAAGACCACCAATTTCAAGAAACGGGGCAAGCCTAAGAACAAGGGCAACTTCAAGAAGGACGTCAAGAAAGCTTCCGCACCTTCTAAGAAGCCCAAGGCTGGTCCTAAACCTGAAACTGAGTGCTTCTACTGCAAGGGTGCTGGTCACTGGAAGCGTAACTGCCCCAAATACCTGGCGGATCTGAAGAACGGCAACATCAAGAAGAAAGGTATATTCGATATACATGTTATAGATGTGTATCTTACTAGTAATCGTAGTAGTGCCTGGGTATTTGATACTGGTTCGGTTGCTCATATTTGTAACTCGAAATAGGAGCCGCGGAATAAACGAAGACTAGCGAGAGACGAGGTGACGATGCGCGTTGGAAATGGCTCCAAGGTTGATGTGATCGCCGTCAGCACGCTCCCTCTGCATCTACCATCGGGATTAGTTTTAAATTTAAATAATTGTTATTTGGTGCCTGCGTTAAGCATGAACATTATATCTGGATCTTGTTTATTGCGAGACGGTTACTCTTTTAAGTCTGAGAATAAAGGTTGTTCGGTTTATATGAGTAATATCTTTTATGGTTATGCACCTGAGATGAATGGTTTATTCTTATTGAATCTCGATAGTAGTGATACACATGTTCACAACATAGATGCTAAACGAATAAAATTGAATGATAATTCTACATACATGTGGCACTGTCGTCTTGGTCACATTGGAGTGAAGCGTATGAAGAAACTCCATTCTGATGGACTTCTTGAATCACTTGAAAGATGCAAAACATGTCTAATTGGAAAAATGACTAAGACTCCATTATCTGGTATAATGGAGCGAGCTACAGACTTATTGGAAATAATACATACCGATGTGTGCGGTCCAATGAGTGTAGCATCGCGTGGTGGATATCGTTATGTTCTCACTTTCACGGATGACTTGAGTAGATATGGGTATGTCTACTTTATGAAACATAAATCCGAAACTTTCGAGAAGTTTAAGGAATTTCAAATTGAAGTGGAAAATCATTGTAACAAGAAGATTAAGTTTCTGCGTTCTGACCGCGGAGGTGAATATCTGAGTTATGAGTTTGGCATGCATTTAAAGAAATGTGGAATACTTTCACAGTTGACACCGCCGGGAACACCACAGCATAATGGTGTGTCCGAACGTCGTAATCGAACTATCTTAGATATGGTTCGGTCTATGATGTCTCTTACAGATTTACCGTTATCATTTTGGGGCTATGCATTAGAGATAGACGCATTCACTTTAAATAGGGCACCATATAAATCCGTTGAAACGACACCGTACGAATTGTGGTTTGGAAAGAAACCTAAGTTGTTGTTCCTTAAAGTTTGGGGTTGCGAAGAATATGTAAAGAAGTTACAGCCTGATAAGCTTGAACCCAAAGCGGAGAAATGCGTCTTCATAGGATACCCTAAAGAAACAATTGGGTATACCTTCTATCATAGATCCGAAGGCAAAGTTTTCGTTGCTAAGAATGGATCCTTTCTGGAGAAGGAATTTCTCTCGAAAGAAGTGACTGGAAGGAAAGTAGAACTCGACGAGGTTATTGAACCTTCTTTCAGAGTTGAGAGTACCGCAGCACCGGAAGATGTTTCTGTGCCGCCTACACCAACTAGAGAGGAAGCTAATGATGATGATCATGAAACTTCGAACGAAGTTACTACTGAACCTCGCAGGTAAACGAGGGTCCGTACCACTCCTGAGTGGTATGACTCTGCCTTGAACGTCATATTAGTGGACAACACTGATGACCCTGCGACGTATGAAGAAGCTATGGTGAGCCCAGATTCCGACAAATGGATAGAAGCCATGAAATCCGAAATGGGATCCATGTACGAAAACCAAGTATGGACTTTGGTGGACTTACCGGATGGCCGTAAGGCTGTCGAGAACAAATGGATTTTCAAAAGAAAAACAGATGCTGATGGTAATGTTACCGTCTATAAAACTTGACTTGTCGCGAAAGGGTTCCGACAAATTCAAGGAGTTGACTACGATGAGACTTTCTCACCAGTAGCAAAGCTAAAGTCTGTGAGGATTATGTTAGCAATCGCTGCATATTTCGATTATGAAATTTAGCAGATGGATGTCAAAACGGCGTTCCTTAATGGTGACATTGAGGAAGAGTTGTATATGGTACAACCCAAGGGTTTTGTCGATCCTAAAGATGCTGACAAGGTATGCAAACTTCAGCAAGCATCCCGGAGTTGGAATCAACGTTTTGATAAAGTAATCAAAAACTTTGGATTTATACAAACTTATGGGGAAGCTTGTATTTACAAGAAAGTGAGTGGGAGCTCTGTAGCATTCCTAATACTATATGTAGACGACATATTGTTGATTGGGAATGATATAGAACTTCTTAATAGCGTCAAAACCTATTTGAATAATAGTTTTTCGATGAAGGATCTTGGCGAAGCGGCATATATTCTAGGCATCAAGATTTATAGAGATAGATCAAGACACCTAATAGAGCTTTCACAAAGTACATACTTAGACAAAGTTCTAAAGAAGTTTAGAATGGAAGAGAGCAAGAAAGGGTTCGTGCCCATGTTGTTAGGTAAGACCTTGAGTAAAACTCAAAGTCCGACGACGGCAGAAGATAGAGAAAAGATGAATAAAATTCCCTATGCCTCGTCCATAGGTTCTATCATGTATGCCATGCTGTGTACAAGACCGGATATATCACATGCTGTTAGTTTGACTAGTAGATATCAAAGTGATCCTGGAATGGAACACTGGACAGCGGTCAAGAATATCCTAAAGTACCTGAATAGGACTAAGGATATGGTTCTTTCTTATGGAGGTGATGAACAACTTGTTGTAAATGGTTACACTGATGCTAGTTGGAACACCGATCCAGATGACTCAAAGTCACCGATAATGATTTATTTTGAATGGTGCTGCAGTGAGCTGGAGGAGTGCCAAGCAGAGCGTTGTGGCGAAATCTTCAACTGAATCGGAATACATAGCTGCTTCGGAGGCTGCTCAAGAAGCCATATGGATGAAGGAGTTCATTACTGAACTTGGCGTGGTTCCCAGTGCGTTAGACCCAATGGCCATCTACTGTGACAACACAGGTGCCATAGCTAATGCATAGGAGCCAAGGTCACATAGCAAGCCGAAGCACATCAAGCTATGTTTTCATGCTATTCGCGAGTATGTCCAAGATGGTGACATAAAGATTTGCAAAGTACACACTGATCTGAATGTAGCAGATCCGTTGACTAAACCTCTCCCTAGAGCAAAGCATGACCAACACCAGAACGCCATGGGTGTTCGGTATATTACCATGTAATCTAGATTATTGACTCTAGTGCAAGTGGGAGACTGTTGGAGATATGCCCAAGAGGCAATAATAAAAGTGGTTATTATTATATCTTTGTGTTTATGATGAATGTTTACATCCCATGCTATAATTGTATTATAAGGAAACTCTAATACATGTGTGTTTTGTAAACATAAAAGAGTCCCTAGTAAGCCTCTTGTTGAACTAGCTTGTTGATTGATTGATGATCATGGTTTCCTGATCATGGACATTGGATATGATTAATAACAAGGTTATATCATTAGGAGAATGATGTGATGGACACACACCCATAGTAAGCGTAGCATAAGATCAAGTCATTAAGTTCGTATTGCTGTAAGCTTTCAAATACATAGTAACCTAATCCTTCGACCATGAGGTTATGTTAATCACCATCACCGGATGGGTACTTTGATGACATCAAACACCGCTTCGTAACTGGGTGGTCATAAAGGTGTCATTGGGTATTCTGAAAGTATGTGTTGAAGCGCATGAACCAAGATTGGGATTTGTCCATCCATATGACGGATAGGTATACTCTGGGCCCTCTTGGTGGAATGTCATCTAGATAGCTTGCAAGCATGTGACTGGGTCACGAGGGATGACATAACATGGAACGAGTAAAGAGTACTTATTAGTAACGAGGAAGAACTAGGTATAGAGATACTAACGATCAAACCTCAGATAAGTAGAATATCATGTGACAAAGGGAATTGGTTTCGTATGTTAAATGGTTCTATCGATCACGAAGTAATCGTTGAGTATGTGGGAGCCGTTATGGATCTCGGATCCGCGATGGTTATTGATCGGAGAGGTGTCTTCATCATGTCTGCATATTCACGAACCGTAGGGTGACACACTTAAGGTTCAAAGTTGTTTTAAGTAGATATGGAATTTGTGTTGGAGACCGAATGTTGTTCGGAGTCTCGGAATGGATCCAGGACATCACGAGGAGATCCGGAATGGTCCGGAGAATAAGATTCATATATTGGGGATCATTTTCTAAGTTGGGAAATGTTCCGGAGTGTTTGTATGGAGATTCTAGAAGGTTTCAGAATGTTCTGGAAGGTTCTAGAGGATTTCTTGGAGTTTACTTGAAAACCAAGAAAGGGATCAAGGAGTCCAAGTGGGGCAATACACGGATTCGTGGGGGAGGAGGATTCCTCCCCCCTTCCCACCGTCGACCCAAGGAGGGGAGTCCTACTAGGACTCCCCTCCCAGCGCCTCCTCCTTTAAATAGAAGGGAGGGGGCGCCCCCTCTTGCACCTCCTATCATAACAACCAATCTCAGCCGCGTCTCTCCTCCACCTTTCTTCTGCACAGGCATAGGCGAAGCCCTGCAGAATTATCATCTCCACCACCACCACCATGCCGTCGTGCTGCTGGGATTCCGTGGAGAAGATCTACTACCTCCGCTGCTCGCTGGAACGGGGATAGGAAGGTCTGCTTCGACTCCGCACGTGTGACCATCTGCGGAAGCGCTGCCGGAACGCGGCGCCGGAAGGATCGTCCACACGATCTTGAGATCGGGAAGTGATCGACTACATCATCCACGAGATCTAATCTCGTAACGCTTTCGGTTCTACGAGGATTAGTACCGATCTATCTCGTTGCTCATGTCTAATAGATTAGATCTTGGCTTTTGTCTAGATTAGATCTGAGTTTTGTTCGTTCTTGCGGTAGAATTTTTTTGTTTTCCATGCTACGAACCCATCAGTTTTGCCCTAGGGAGTACTTTAGTCAACGGATCTGCTACATTCAGGTCCGTGTGCACTTTACAAATCTTTATATCTCCATCCTTGACATGCTCGCGGATGGAGTGAAACCGGCGCTTAATATGCTTGGAATTCTTGTGAGACCTTGGCTCCTTTGCGTTGGCTATGGCTCCATTGTTGTCACAATAGATCACCATCGGGTCCAACGCACTGGGAACCACACCCAGTTCCGTTATGAACTCCTTCATCCAAACGCTTCTGCCATACGAAGCAGCAACATATTCCGCCTCCGTTGTTGATCCAGCCACCACAGGTTGTTTGGAGCTCCTCCAACTAACTACTGCTCCGTTCAAGAGAAATACGTATCTGGATTGAGACTTAGAGTCATCCGAATCAGTGTCAAAGCTAGCATCGACATAACACTTAGAAACTAGCTCTTCTTCACCTCCGTATATAAGAAACATATCCTTAGTTCTTCTTAAGTACTTGAGGATGTTCTGCACCGCTATCCAGTGTTCCGAACCTGGATCAGATTGGTACCTACTAGTCAAACTAATAGCATGTGCCACATCCGGTCTTGTACATAGCATGGCATACATTATAGAGCCTATGGCTGAGGCATAGGGGATCTTATCCATTATCTCTCTTTCTTCCGCCATAGCCGGACTTTGAGTCTTACTCAATGTCTTGCCTTGCAACATAGGTAAGAACCCCTTCTTACTTCCGTCCATATTAAACTTCTTTAATATCTTATAAAGGTATGTACTCTGCGATAGCCCAATTAGGCGTCTTGATCTATCTCTATAGATTTTAATGCCTAATATATATGAAGCTTCACCAAGGTACTTCATCGAAAATTTGCTGTTTAGATAACTTTTAACACTGTTTAAAAGATCTAAATCATTTCCAATCAATAATATGTCATCCACATATAATATCAGAAATGCCACATTGCTCCCACTCACTTTCTTGTAAATACAAGCCTCTCCATAAGTTTGGACAAATCCAAACTCTTTGATCACCTCATCAAAGCGGAGATTCCAACTTCGTGATGCTTGCTTCAGTCCATAGATGGATCGCTGAAGTTTGCACACCTTATTAGCATCCTTAGGATCGACAAAACCCTTAGGTTGTATCATATACAACTCTTATTCAATCTTACCATTGAGGAACGCAGTTTTGACATCCATCTGCCATATTTCATAATCGAAATATGCAACAATTGCTAACATAATCCTAACTAACTTAAGCATCGCTACGGGAGAGAATGTCTCATCGTAGTCAACTCCTTGAATTTGTCGAAACGCCTTTGCGACAAGTTGAGCCTTATAGATGGTCACAATACCATCAACATCAGTTTTCCTTTTGAAAATCCATTTATTCTCAACGGCCTTTCGGTCGTGAGGTAAGTTCACCAAGTTCCAAACTTGGTTCTCATACATGGATTCCATCTCGGATTTCATGGATTCTAGCCATTTGTTGGAATCCGGGCTCATCATCGCTTCTTCATACATCACAGGGTCATCCATTTCATCAACCATGAAATTCACAACAGGATTGCCGTACAGTTCAGGAGCTGCACGTGTCCTGCTTGATCTGCGAGGTTCGGTAGTGTCCTCTTTCGGAGTTTCATGATCAATATCATTAGCTCTCTCTTCATTAGGTGAAGTCAACTCCGAAACAACTTCTGGAGCTGCGCTACTCACCATTTCATGAAGAGAAGGTTCAATAACCTCTTCGAGTTCTACCTTCCAACTACTCACACCTTTCGCGAGAAACTCCTTCTCAAGAAAGGATCCATTCTTGGCAACAAAAACCTTGCCCTCGGATCTGTGATAGAAGGTATACCCAATCGTTTCCTTAGGGTATCCTATGAAGACGCATTTTTCCGCTTTGGGTTTGAGTTTATCCGGTTGAAGTTTCTTCACATAAACATCGCATCCCAAAACCTTAAGAAATGACAACTTAGGTTTGTTTCCAAACCATAATTCATATGGTGTCGTTTCAACGGATTTAGATGGTGCCCGATTTAAAGTGAATGCAGCTGTTTCCAGTGCATAACCCCAAAATGACAGTGGCAAGTCAGTCAGAGACATCATAGATCGAACCATATCCAATAAAGTACGACACGACGCTAACACACCATTACGTTGTGGTGTTCCGCAGCGTGAGTTGTGAAACTATTCCACAGTCTTTCATATGTGTGCTAAACTCGTAACTAAGATACTCTCCTCCATGGTCGGACCGCAGAAATTTGATCTTTCTGTTACGATGATTTTCCACTTCATTCTGAAATTCTTTGAACTTTTCAAAAGTTTCAGACTTGTGTTTCATCAAATAGATATACCCATATCTACTCAAATCATTCGTGAAAGTAACAAAATAGCAATATCCACCTCGCGCCGACACACTCATTGGTCCACACACATCAGTATGTATGATTTCTAATAGATCTGTCGCCCATTCCATTGAACCGGAAAACGGCATTCTAGTCATCTTGCCCATAAGGCATGGCTCACATGTATCAAATGATTCAAAATCAAGTGATTCCAAAAGTCCATTAGAATGGAGTTTCTTCATGCGTTTAACGCTAATATGACCTAGACGGCAGTGCCACATATATGTAGATATATCATTATCAATTTTAATCCTTTTAGCATCAACATTATGAATATGCGTAATACTACTATCGAGATCCAACAGAAACAAACCATTCAACATAGGTGCATGACCATAAAAGATATTATTCATATAAATCGAACAACCATTGTTTTCAGACTTAAATGAATAACCACTTTGCATCAAACACGATCCGGATACAATGTTCATGCTCAGTGCAGGCACCAAATAACAATTATTTAGGTTTATAACTAATCCCGATGGCATATGGAGAGGCAGCGTTCCGACAGCGATCACATCAACTCTTGATCCATTGCCGACCCGCATCGTGACCTCATCCCTTGCTAGTTGTCGCTTGTTCCGTAGCCCCTGAACCGAGTTACATATATTAGCAACTGATCCTGTATCAAATACCTGTGTGCTACTGAGTACTAGTCAAGTACACATCAATAACATGTATATCACATATACCTTTGTTTGCCTTGCCGGACTTCTTGTCCGCCAAATACTTGGGGCAGTTGAAGCCCAATGGCGATCCCCTTGCAATAGTAGCACTTCGGTGTCGGACTTAGGGCCAGCTCGGGTTTTTTTCAGCGGCAACAGACTTGCCACCCTTCTTTCCCTTGTGCTTGCCTTTCTTGTCCTTCTTGAAACCGTGGTCCTATTGATCATCAACACTTGATGTTCTTTCCTAATCTCCACTTCTACGTCTTAAGCATTGATGTAAGCTCGGAAGAGACTTCTTCATGCCCTGCATATTATAGTTCATCACGAAGCTCTTGTAGCTAGGTGGCGAGATTGGAGAACACGATGTATGCCTAAGTCAATGGGAATCGTTATTCCCAAGGACACAAGCTTATCAGCGTACCCTGCACATTTTGAGTACATGCTCACTAATGGAGCTGTTTTCCTCCATCATGCATCTAAAGAACTTTTCTGTAGCATTATAACTCTCTACGGCAGCATGGGTATCGAAAATCATTTTCAATTCTCCCATGGTATCAAAGGCATTGCCATTTTCAAACGCCAAGTTCGCTCTAGCCCATACAAGATGCCGCAATGAACTAAGTTGTGGTCCTCTGACGAGTTATATAGACGCTTTTTCCTCGTCAGGCATCGAGCTGGTGGGCCTAGCGCATCTAGCACATATTGCTTTTGTGCAGCAGTGAGGAGAATCCTCAAATTCATAGCCCAGTTGGTGAAGTTGCTACCATTCGCAGCAAGTTTCTCTTTCTCCATGAACACATTGAAATTAAAAGGAGGTGGTGCCATCTACAACAGAATTTGTAAAGTATATTTAGACTAAGTTTATGATAGATTGAGTTCAACTAATCCAAATTACTAATGAACTCCCACTCAAAAACGACATCCCTCGTGTCCTTTTGGTGATTACATGAACCAAATCCACTACACCAAGTCCGATCATCACGTGAGTCGGTGTAGCTTCAAAGGCGGGCATCTATATGGGCATCATATCAACTATATGACTCATGCGTAACCTTTCGGTCCGTGTTCCGAGGCCATGTCTGTACATGCTAGGCTCGTCAAGTAAGAACCTTAGTATTTGCGTGTGTAAAACTATCTTACACCCGTTGTACGAAAGCGTAGAGTTGAAAACACCCGATCATCACGTGATGCCCCAAAACACGATCCACAAAATGGTGCATACTTAAGGAAGAACACATTTTATCTTGATATCTTAATGAGGGATCATCTTATAATGCTACCAAACGTGCCAAACTAGCAGTATAAGATGCTAACATCTAATGTGTGAAGTGAGGTGATATGGTCCATGCATTTGTTCTCTATCATTTGCATCATGGTATGATCTCTATCATTCCTTTGTGTGTAAGGCCAAGGTCTATGGAACTTACACGTTAAGTGAATTGTAAGAGTATCTATCATACATCTACTTACAACAATACCATATCAAAACACTAGCCCAGCAACGATCTAAACTAGACGCCTCTAATTTATCAATTGCAAGTTTTACGTGGCATAGGGCTTTCGGAGATAGAACCTGTCTAACCTACGAACATGAAGCACAACGAGGATAACCAAGTTATTAGCAACTCGTTGTAAATCAGATATTGACTATAGTAGGAGAGACAGACACCCGCCAGCCACTTATGCAAAACAAGTTGCATGTTAGTCGTGGAACCGGTCTCATGTACGATGACATGTAAGGTTGGTCCGGGCCGCTTCATCCCACTATGCCACCAATATCCAAAGTACATAGAAGATGCAATAACATGATCATCATCGCCCACATATAAACATATGTGTACTACCCGTGCAAAGCACCTACGCATAGATCAGGCTCTGATACCACTGTTGGGTCCGCAGCATAGAAAACAAAAAATTTCCTACGGTGTGAACTACACGCCAAGATCTATCTACTAGGTACAAAGCAAACGGGTGGACATACATCCATATAGAACTTACCCTCGAAGACAACGAGCTTTGTTAACGAGTAGGAACTCGTGGTTGATGTAGTTGTATACTTGCCGATCTCAAGATCGTGAGGAAGTCCGAGCGCCGCAACTCAGCAGCGCATCCGCACTCGCACACACGTTCAAGCCACCGGACAACCTCCACCTCCTCGCTCTAGCGATCCAGTGAAGCAAGAACTCCTTCGCATTTAAATGCCACCGGGAACATGTATCTCGCTAATCCGAGACCATGGGGGAATAATTCTAGAGGGGGAGAGAGATCCTTCACAAGGAGGTGTGAGGATGAAGGAGGGAATGGGTGGCCTTTTATAGGAGGAGGGGGGTGGGTTCCCCCTCTCTCCATGGCCGGCGCATGGGGGGGGGGGTGACCCCTCACCACCCCCATTCATGTGGTGGTAACTCCTCCACATTAAAATGCCTCTTCACATTCCCTTTTAAAGTCTCCACTTTAAATGCATTAAGTTTCTCCAAATTTAATGCTCTCTCATTTAATAAAACTCTTTTATTAAATTTATTCAGAATTTTGTTAATTACTTTAATTAACAAACATTCACATATAGCCCCTTGCAATATTTCAATATCACATGCAGAACCACCTTCTGCAATTTCACCCGAAACAATTTCCGGTTTCTATTGAAACAATTCCTGCGCTTTGCAATTCTTTCGTCTGAAACATATGTGCTCCAAAATGGTGTCTGGTAACTCTTAAGTGTGCCACCCTACGGTTCGCGAATAATGCAGACATGATCGAGACCCTTCTCCGATCAATAATTAGCAGTGGACACGGAGATCCGCATCGACTCGTACACATTCAACGATGACTCCTGTGATCGTGAGAACCTTTAACGCTTGTAACTAAATCCCTTTGTCTCTCTATATATTACATGTCCGAGATTCGATCATCGGTATCTCCATACCTACTTTGATCTCATCGACATGCACTCTTTTCGCTCCTGATATAACATTCTAGTGATCACATCACTTGCTTGCAAGCTATCCTAATGTGATATCACCGAGAGGGCCCAGAGTATATCTATCCATCATCTGGATTGACAAATTCCACTCTTGATCCATGATCCTCAACATAACACCTTCGTAGCACTGAACCCATCTTTATAGTCACCCTGTTACGGTGTGACGTTTGATGTTATCAAGATACTCTTCCGGTGTTAGCAATTAACATGATCTCATGGTCTAAGGATAAAGATTACTTCATATGATGTTATAGCAGTATAAACACAATGACTTGATCGTAATGCTATACTTTGGATGAATGTTCATCACATCATTCCACCAATGGTGTGACCTTGTTATTAACAACATCCAATGTCCATGATCAGGAAACCTTGATCATCTTGTTAATCAACAAGCTAGTCTATAAGAGAGGCATGACTAGGAACCCTTTTTGTTTATTAAACACACATGTATTGATTTTTCCTATTAATACAATTATAGCATGCAAAATAAACATCTATCATATACAAGGAATACATAATAACAACTTTATTATTGCCTCTCAGGGCATATTTCCTTCAGTCTCCCACTTGCACTAGAGACAATAATCTAGTTCACATAGTGATAAATCTAACACCCATGGAGTTCTGGTGTTGATCATGTTTTCCCCTAGGGAGTACTTTAGTCAATGGATCTGCTACATTCAGGTCCGTGTGCACTTTACAAATCTTTATATCTCCATCCTTGACATGCTCGCAGATGGAGTGAAACCGGCGCTTAATATGGTTGGAATTCTTGTGAGACCTTGGTTCCTTTGTGTTGGCTATGGCTCCATTGTTGTCACAATAGATCACCATCGGGTCCAACGCACTGGGAACCACACCCAGTTCCGTTATGAACTCCTTCATCCAAACCGCTTCCTTGCTCAAGCAAAGAACATATTCCGCCTCGTTGTTGATCCAGCCACCACAGGTTGTTTGGAGCTCCTCCAACTAATCGCTGCTGCTTCAAGAGAAATACGTATCCGGATTGAGACTTAGAGTCATCCGGATCAGTGTCAAAGCTAGCATCGACATAACACTTAGCAACTAGCTCTTCTTCACCTCCGTATATAAGAAACATATCCTTAGTTCTTCTTAAGTACTTGAGGATGTTCTGTACCGCTATCCAAAGGTTCGAACTGGACAGATTGGTACCTACTAGTCAAACTAATAGCATGTGCCACATCCGGTCTTGTACATAGCATGGCATACATTATAGAGCCTATGGTTGAGGCATAGGGGATCTTATCCATTATCTCTCTTTCTTCCGCCGTAGCCAGACTTTGAGTCTTACTCAATGTCTTGCCTTGCAACATAGGTAAGAACCCCTTCTTACTTCCACGCCATCTCCCTCTTTACATTTGTATCCATCGAAGTGCATTGTCCATAGGTAGGACATGTCTGGCTTGTCGGGGAGCTGATTTTCCATCCAGTGCATGAGGAAGTCCGAGAGAACTTGCGACTTGATCGCATCTCGCTTTTCATACGTGATGTCTCGTGGAGACAGTTCTATCCCCCAAAGCGTGACTCGTCTAGTGGCATCGGGGTTGTTGAATATGTGCCCTAGCGGGGCGTTGTTCACCACTATGATTGGGTGCTCCTGGAAGTAGTGGCGCAGTCGCCTGGCTATCATGAAGACGTCGTACGCCAGCTTCTGATAATGCGGGTACCGCTATTTTGTTGGTGTGAGCACCTTGCCGAGGTAGTATACTGGGCGCTGCACCCCGTGGACTTTATTTTGTTTGGCTCTCTCTACTACGAGCACAGTACTAACCACCTGGTTGGTGGCGGAGATGTATAGCAACATCGGCTCCTTTTCGCGAGGTGTTACCAACACCGGCGAGGTGGATAGCAGACACTTGAGGTCTTCGAATGCTTCTTGTGCTTTGTCTGTCCACTCGAATTTTTGTCAGCCTTGCGGAGAAGTTGGTAGGAAGGCAGTGCCTTTTCACCCATCCGACCGATGAATCGACTAAGCATCACGATTCGCCCAGCCAGCTGCTGGACGCCTTTTATGTTCTTCGGCTTCTCCATAGCCAGTATTGCTTTTATTTTATTCGGGTTGGCCTCGATCCCTCTCGCGGAGATGAGGTGCCCGAGCAATTTCCCAGATGGTACGCCGAAGGCACATTTGTCCGGATTCAGCTTGATTCGGTAGTAGTCGAGGTTATCGAAGGTCTCGTGGAGATTGTCGAGTAATGAGGCTTCCACCTTGATTTTGACGATGATGTCGTTGTTGTAGACTTGGATGTTACGACCAAGCTAGTTCTTGAGGAAGGCCTGCATACACCACTGGTAGGTGGCTCCTGCGTTTTTCAGCCCAAAGGGCATCATTGTGTAGCAGAAGACACCAAAGGGCGTGATGAACGCCATTTTCTCCTGGTCCTCCTCCTTCATTCGAATCTAGTGATAGCCTGAGTAGGTGTCGAGGAAGTAGAGGCGCTCGCATCCCGTGGTGGAGTCGATTATTTGATCGATCCGTGGCAACGGGAAGTGGTCCTTCGATCAATGCTTGTTCAAGGAGGTGAAGTCCACGCACATCCGCAGGATGTCCGTGTATTTTTTAGGAACAAGCACAGGATTTGCTACCCAGGTGCTTTCCTTGATCTCGCGTATGAAGTTAGCGTCGAGGAGTCTGTTGACTTCCATACCGACCGCTTTTGCCCTTGGTTCAGATAGTCGTCGTATTATTTTTTTGACTAGCCTTGCTTCAGGATTCACGTTGAGTGAGTGCTTGACAAATACCTTGGGAACTCCTGGCATGTCCGCTGGACACCAGGCAAAGATTTCCTAGCACTCACAGAGGAATTTGACAAGTGCGAGTTCCTATGCGGGACTCAACTTGTTGGCGATGAGGGTCGTCTTGGTCCGGTCCGTTGGGTGGACCTGGACTGGCTTGGTGTGGACCGACGTGTCGAAGGATTGGTCGGGTGAGCTTGGCTTTCTCAGAGGAGGTAGACTGTTGTTTGTCAACTCCTTCAACCTCGCCAGTTTCTCTTGCATGTAGAAAGACTGGGAAATTCTATTGAATTCCCTGTCGTAGTTGTCGGATCTCTTGAAGCTTTTGTTGACGGTGATGATGCCGTTTGGGCCCGGCATCTTCATCTGCAGGAAGGCGTAGTGTGGCACCGCCATGAACCTTGTGAACGCAACACGTCCGAGGATGCAGTGGTATTGCGAAGGTGAGTCAACATCTTCGAATTCGATGTGCTCTCGTCGAAAATTTACCGGCGTTCCGAAGATGACATCGAGGCTGATCTTGCCCAGGGAGTATACGTCCTTCCCCGGGACAATGCCGTGGAATGTTGTGTCTGAAGTTTCCAGACATGATAGAGGGATTCGCATGGCGCGCAAAGTACTTGCGAACATGAGGTTGATGCCGCTTCCACCGTCCATGAAGATGCGACTCATCTCAAAGCCTCCAATTTGTGCCTCGAGCACCAGGGGACAGTGGCCTGGGAGAGGTACTTGGCACGGATGATCGTGCTTGTCGAAGGTGATGCATGACTCGCTTCCACTGAGGTACTCAGTGGTGGAGGGCGGAGAGTTCATCGCCAGATTGACTTGGCAAGTGATTGATTTTTGCACCCGATTTGAGGGGCATACTTTTTGGATCATTGATACCTTCGATCCGGATTATAGATGTAGTATAGCTTCTTTTTCCCTAGTAGACCTAGGTTATCGAATCCTCGGGAAGCGAAAGCGTAGTGAGGTTACTTTAATGGACCTTAGGGAGTTTTAGAACTCCTTTTGTGTTTTTACCAGACCAATAGCTTGCATCTTTTTGTTGTTGTCGATGATGGAGAGAGAGGGCCTAGGGCGTTCGGTTTCACCTGTGGCTGTGCAAAACATCTGTTGGAAATAAAAGATAGAAATAAAGTATATGTGTACTTGTTAGACCAAGATAAATTATATGTGGGCAGCACGTCCATAATTGCTATTGCCTCCATAACCGCTTATAGCAATAACCTACTAGTCTCATCCATAGAAGATAGAGAACTAATGATATGCATAGTGATGTCACCGTTAATCCCTATACCTAGCTCAACCTACTAGTCTCATCCCTATACCTAGCTCAACCCTCGGGGTCTTGGGTACCTGACAAGTCCTTGGATTGAGGCAAGAGAGGATACAATAATCATCATGTCATACAAACTAATACATGATCCCATCTATGATAAATCACATGCACAATTGCTACATGGCTAGGCCGAAGCCCTTAGCCCAAGGAGAATTACTCACACATAGAGATGAGATCAACAATCACAAACATTGTAATGAAAATCATAAGATTGATAGCAATAGTCTTACAATGTCGCCAATCGGAGAAGAGATCTACTATTACAAGTGGTGGAATATGGCTATGGAGATGGAGAAGGGTTTGGAGATCTGAGGCAGATTTTTGGCAAGGTCTGGCTTCTTCGTGGAGGGGTAAGCTCTGTTTTCCCGTCGCCTGAGGCTTCTTTATATAGGGGTCCCTTCATGAAAGTTGTTCTGTTTGACCTAATGGTGGCGGCACCAACTATAGGACTGGAGCTATACTGCCGGAATTTTTGCTCCGGTTGTATAGTTGGTCGTTAAAGCGTCTGCCTCTGTTGAACGGCTCTTCGTTTCTTCTGGTTGTTGGAAATCTTGTATCTTTGACTTTAATGTAGTGATTCCCTCCTTTAAACGATGTTATCTGCGCAGGAAAAATATAAAAGAAAGGATTGCATACCCCTCTGAATATTAGCATTAGTGGCAGGGTTTAGAGTGATATTTCATCAAGAATATGAGTAATATCCAGTTTAAATGTGGACGTAGATGGCTATATTTCAGACCCATCAACCTCCCCAAGCTTAAACTTGATCGTCCCAAGCAACAAAACCAAAATCAAAAAGCAACTCAGCATTTAACTGAAATAACGAGACGGTGATCTTACTCATGATTAGTAGTCTCATGTTTCCTCCACGTCATAAATCTGAAAAACTTCAGCATAGATAGAGTAATGCCAAGCATATAATACGGGTTTCATGCATCCTTATAGCACATCAAAATTATTGTAAATATGGATGATTCAAATGAGTAAACTTTATTCCATGTCAAGTAATCAACTCATAGGCTTTCCTTTGAACATTAAAGTGTAATCATGTAAATTAAGAGTGTGAGAGTTGTCCTAAAAAGCATATATACTAGAGTATCTCAATTCTCCCACATCAATAAATCAAGACTTTTCAAGCACTACTTTCTATGCATTGTCCTTCAAGAATTTCAGTTTTTAAGTAATTGAGAGCATGCCAAAAAATTTATTTAGTTTATCGGGCTGTGATGGACACTCGTGGCATCACTAAGGTTTTTGTTCCTTTTGCATAATGATTTCTCATAACAGCCAGAGGAGTGATTCCATCGTGATTACAGCTACCCGAGAGTACCAAGAATCTTACCCACTGTAGCATTGCTGCTACAAGTGTTTAATCAACTCATAGCCGAAATCTAGGAGTTTCCTCTGATGACCCACAAGTATAGGGGGTGTATCGCAATATTTTTGAGGGAAGTGAAACCCAATTTATTGATTCAACACAAGGGGAGCCAAAGAATATTTATAAGCCTTAACAACTGAGTTGTCAATTCAGCTGCACCTGGAAACAATCTTGCTCACAGCAGTTTATCAGTAGCAACCGTTTTCTAGTAGGAATAGCAAAGTAGCAACAATAGTAAAATAAAGACAGCAGTGACAATAGCAGTAAACAGTGGGATTGAATGCGGTAGGCATAGGGATGGATGGACGGGCGTTGCATGGACAAGACAATTCACATAGCAATCAGAACATAGGGCAATTGTAGATAAATAAGATAAAGCATCTAAGTACTAGATAATCCTAGGCATGTGTTCCATATAGTCATACGTGCTCGCAATGAGAACTTGCACAACATCTTTTGTCCTGCCAGCCCATTTGCAGCGGGGCCTCAAGGGAACTACTGGCAATTAAGGTGCTCCTTTTAATAGAGCACCAGAGCAAAGCATTAACACTCCTTGAACACATGTAATCCTCACATCAAAACCATTCCCTCTGGTTATCCCGATTTCTGTCACTTCGGGGCCATTGGTTTTGGACAACAACGTGTGTATACAACTTGCAGATAAGACCAAAAAAATACTATCATAATGAATCAATAACATGTTCAGATCTGAAATCATGGCACTCGGGCACTAGTGACAAGCATTAAGCATAACAAGTCGCAACAAAGTCATAAAGCACTAATAAAAGATACTAGGCACCATGCCCTAACAATCTGATGCCATTACATGAACAATCTCATCCAATCCCTACCATCCCCATAGACTACATCAGGGGATTACTCACTCATAGATGGGGGAAACATGGATGGTCGATGGAGAAGCGATGGTGATGATGATGGCGATGATCTCCTCCAATTCCCCGTCCCGGTAGGGTGCCAGAAAAGAGTTTCTGGTGCTGTTTCATGGAATCTGGTGGTGGCGGCGAAGCGGAAATCCTTCTGGAAAAACGTCGACCCCCCCGGAGTTTTTAGGTCAGAAGGCTTCTTATAGGCGAAGAGGGAGATCGAGGGGGTGCCTAGGGGGGCCCACACCATGCCCTTGCGCGGCCAGGCCCAGCCCGCGCCTAGGGGTGTTGTCGCCAGCCCCTGGCCCTCCTCCGTCTCATATTCTGGCTCCGTGAGTCTTCCGGAAAAATAGGCACTTTGGCTCTTGTTAGTCCATGAAATCATATGAAAAGTACTCCAAAGTGTGGACAAAACACAAGAAAGGAGATAAAACCAAGCATGGAACATCAAAAATTATAGATACATTTGCAATGTATCATCCTCCATGAAGATCGTTCGTAGGCCAGCGGAGTTGTTGGCATCCCAGGAAGTTTGACACGCGTAAAGCCATATCATTCTTATGATTAACAAGTCAAACTTTGACATGCTCACAAAAACCGCTAAACATTAATTCAATTGAACAAATTCTTTCAAAGAGAGTTATTGAGTCAATCGGCATTTTCAGTGGTGTTGATGTCTCTAGAAATAAGCCTTCAAGACTAAGCACTACAACACCCAAGCCTTCAATTGTGAGAATTTTTCTTATTACAATTGTTTAGCAATTTTTATGCAAGACTTGGTTAATTACGAGAGCTGGAACAAAACATACCCAATTAAATACCCATGCAAACGAAAATCTTACTACAATACAAAGACTCACTCCACCAATATAATATCTCAACATTTACTACTAACTAGCATGGGTTTCTCAAACTTCAAAAGTGGGGAGTCATAAGACATACCTCTCATGTTTGGTTCTACTTCTCTCTTCCTTTTTTTATTTGTTTCTTGGAAACTCGAAGTCGACCACTCTCCTGCAAATATATGAAGACCTCGAGGCGGAAAGAAAATAAAGAGGGAAAATAAGGAAAAAATGGAGAAATCGTTTTGTGGTTTTTAAGAGAGGGACTTTAAAGAATAGAAAATTGGCGGCAAAGCTTGGCTAGAAAATTTCGAAAGAAAAATAGAAAGAACTAAAAATAATTTGTTGGGGAAACCAACACGAGTGCTGATAAACTCAAATAAAAACACAACCTCTAAAACAAATAAAAGCAAATGAACGCCACATAAAGATACATGAGGAAACTTCCCCAAGCTTAGGCTTTTGCAAGCCCTTCAATTTATTGTGGTGGCGGGAAAAAGTCATTACTCCAGTTCACGAATTGAGTTGAGAGGTTACTTGTTGATTCTTGAAGGTTCAAAGAGAGGCTATGCATCCTCTTCACAATCCCTCCAAGTCCTTGGAAATCTTGGTATGTGGCGAGCTGGGTTTGTGGCTGATCCTCTTGATAAGGAACTTCTTGCTCCTCCTCTTAGTCCTCATCCTCCTTTGGAATCTCTTCCTCGGGTTGGTGTTGCTCAACCTGCGAATCATATAGCAAACATCCTTCCTCAATAGAGAAAAGACCATTAGGCAAAGGAGTGGGGTAGATACGCCCAGCTCCAGCAATATGCAGATAATAAACACCACCTCTCCTAGCGAGCATTCCACATGCTCTCAAAGTGGAGAAACCAACACGTGTCTCACCTAGCACGGGTTGCAACTCACCTAGGCCGAGGCCTAGGGCAGTGGCAAGCACGATGATGACGCCTCCACCAGTGATTGGTCCTTGGCTTTGGGAGGCTTGGTGCTCTAGGTAGCGCACAAGGATGGCGCGCAAGTTGAGTGACAAGCCGCAGTTGATGTAAGTAGCCTCTGCGAGGACTAGTATGTCCTCCTCGTTGAGTCTCATGAACTCATTACGTGCCTGTAAGGTGTTAGCAATAACATAGAACAAATAGCGAATTGCAGGATGTTGAATATTCTTCCCCTTGTTTATTCTAGTAGTGAAACTCATTCCATTATAGTATTGTTCAAGGGTAGGTTCTAGGCCAGTAAAGGATGCGCGTAAAGCATGAATATCATTGTTTGGAAAATTAAAACATGCGCACCATTCATCTAACGTTAAAGTGTAGTTGTTGTTCATCAGACGGAAAGAAATAGTATCCTCTCGTTGTCATTATTTAACTGTGCTTCGCAATGAATGAGTTGGTTCAATATAATGGGGCAAGCCCACTGGTGGACTTCACTTCGCGGTTCTTGATCTTGTTGAAGCGATCATGATGGGACTCATCCCTGAACCGTATCCCCATGCGTTCCTAAGCGGCAGCCCAAGAAGCGCTAGCGATGGCACGAGCACGAGTTTGGCTCCTTGTGTTCATCATCTAAAACATTGAAGAAAGGAAAAAATAAAACTTTTTGATCCAACAATAGTAAGTGCATCATATTCCTCATCATACCACACTAAAGAATTTCCCTCAAAATAATAATGTAGGTAAGAAAATCATGGCAACTGGTTCATAGTAAGTCTTACCCTAGATTGACAATGACAATAGATCGAAGATGAATTTGTGAAAAGTAATTGGAGGATCGGGGGAGAAACATACCATAGATCACTTGTGTGTGAGGAAATCGAACGAAATTGAGTAGAGATGGAGATCTCTTGAGGTTTTGAGAGAGTTTGGAGGTAGAAGAAATAAAAAGGATTAAAGCTTTGGAGTTGGGAGTACCTTCCCGTGCGATTTTATGGTCGGACGCAACTATACGGGCGGAACTATACGGTCGGAACAATGTGTTCCGGCCGTATAGTTGGCCTTTTGTAAAAGATGTAGGGTTTCCTCCTGGCGGCGTAGCTATATGGATGCAACTATACGGGCGGAACAAAATGTTCCGGCCGTATAGTTGGTCGTTAAACTGTTTGTCCCTGCGAAATAAAATTTGCAAAGGCATCGATATCTATATGACCGGAACTATACGGCCGAAATTTTTATTCCCGCCATATAGTTGGTCGTTAAACTCTCAGTACATATGAAAAGAAATTTTACGGAGGCATTGATATATATACGACCGGAACTATACGGTCGGAATTTTTATTCCCACTGTATAGTTGGTCATTAAACTCTCAGTACATATGAAAAGAAATTGTACGGAGACATTGATATCTATACGACCAGAGCTATACGGCCGGAATTTTTATTTCCGCCATATAGTTGGTCGTTAAACTCTCAGTATGTACTGCAGAAATTTTTTCGATGGCAAAGATATCTATACGGCCGAAACTTTACGGCCGAAATTTTTTTCCCACCGTATAGTTGGTCGTTAAACTCTCCGTGTGCATCAAAAAATTTCCGTTTCTTCATAAACTATTTCTTTTCATGTAACTTAGTGATATATATTTTTTTGATAGAAAATTGACAGTAAATATTGTTGACCAACAATAGCATGAATAAAGTGGAATTTCAAGTACTACCAAACTTCTTCTCCTCAAATGGAGTTTTCTAGCACTCTTTATTTAACATAAACTTAAACTAAACTAAAAACTTAACTCAAACCTTTATTTCACATGGATTGCCTCCCATGGAGCGCTCTTTTATGGTCAATATCTTGACCTTGATGATACTCACTTGGTCCAGATGAGTGGAACACCCACTCCAAAGTAATTGGCCTTCAAAGTGATGGCCTCCTTTTCATCATGCTTGGCTTTCTTCTTTCTGGGGAAATGAATAACAAAAGGATCCCACGAAGGCAATTGCAGCTTCATGTTCGCTTCATGCAGATTAATCAAAGACTTAATAGTTCTTAAGAAAGGACGGCCTAATATAATAGTAGCAGTAGCATCTTCAGGCATGTCAACTATAATGAAATCAATGAGAGAAGGACAACCTTTAATGTATACTAAAGTGTTCTCCTTAATCCCTACAACTCGTTTGTAGGTAGAATCTGCTAGATGCAATTTTAACTCAGTAATTTCAAAGGAGCCAAGATTTAACTTGTTAAAAAGACTCTTTGGAATTGTTGAGACGCTTGCACCTAGATTACAAAGTGCAGCTATCTCATTGGTTCCAATTTTAATCTTAATAGTAGGCTCAAATATGTCATCTAGTTTAACAGGTAATTTTTTAGCAATTTGCTTGTATTCTTCTTCAAGCTCACATACCTTTATTGCTACTTGATTGACAAACTGTTGGTACATAGCTTACTCACTACCTTCATTTACTAGAATCTTGACGTTGATCCTTTTTACGAGATCTTCAATGGTGTAACTTGGTGAAGGAGCATTACTATAGTCAAGTTCTTCAGGCTCCTCCCTTTGGATCCTCATCATTTTGAGTTCTTCAACAGGATTGGGCTCAGTTTTACCTACAAATTTAGCTAGAATAAGAGTTTGACTCTCGGTTATCTTACCTAGCTATGCCTCAATGATCCTTGTTCTTTCTTGAAGGGCCTGCAAATCATTTCTCAAACTAACAACTTGGTTAGATAATTTACCAAGCATAGCATCATGGTTCTCCATAATTTTAACTAGAATATTATTTTGTTCATTTTGTGAGTCTATGAAAGACTTAAGCGTTTCTTAGAGACTACCATTACTAGTTCCCATATTATTATTAGAGTTACCTGTGGGACTAGCATAATGTTTCTGAAAGTTAGGATTGTAACTCTTCTTCCAAGCAGGGTTATAATCATTATGAGCTACGAAGTCTATTTCTTCAATATTTGTTTTAGGGGTGGCTCTTACCTGGGTTTCCTTACCTTTTATGGCTAGTATGAGCTCATCCAACTTAGGATTGAGATCTTCATTCTCTTGTGGTGAGATAGAGTTCACCTTCTCCGTGTTTGATCTTTCCACATGCCATTGGGCATGGTTGTCTTGCATATTGTCTAGTAGCTGTTTTGCTTCGGTAAGATGTTTACCCATAAATGTTCCTCCAGCTGTAGTATCAAGCATAGACTTAGACACAGGATTAAGAGCATTGCAAAATAAATGGAGGATTATCCAATCTTCCATCCCATGACTAGGACAGTTTCTTAGGCATTCTTTCATCCTCTCCCATGCAAGCGCTAGTGGCTCATGCTCTTCCCGTCTAAAGCCAGTAATATTAGATCGGAGTTACATAGTCTTTGTAGGTGGGAAAAATTTAGTCATAAATAAAGAAGTACATCCCAACCATGATTTAATAGTATTTCTAGGCAAAGATAGCAACCATTCCTTTGCTCTTCCTCTTAGAGAGAAAGGAAATAGACGGGACCGCATCAGGGTCAACGTCTTTTATACGCATCATATCACATATTTCAGTGAAAGTATTCAAGTGCATACCTACGCCTTCAACAGTAGAGCCTCCAAATTGATTATGTTGAACCAAACTTAAGTAATGGGGCTTAATTTCATAGTCATTAACAGTGATTGCTGGCTGAGTAATAAGAGTACGCAAAAAATCATTATTGGGAGTAGCAAACTCCCCAAGCTTCTTTTCAGCCATACTTCCTATGTTTTTGGGTTTTCTTAGATAAAGAATTATAACAATAAAAGCAAGAATTTAAAGGCTAACTATTTTTTTGGTTTATCAAATAAAGACTAAAAGCAAACTAACAAAATTAAAAATAAGAATTAAAACTAGCAAGGTTCCTAATAACCTCACCAGGGTAGCTATTGCTTCCCTGGCAACGGCGCTAGAAAAAGGGTTGATACCTTTGATCCGGATTATGGATGTAGTATAGCTTCTTTTTCCCTAGTAGACCTAGGTTATCGAATCCTCGAGAAGCGAATGCGTAGTGAAGTTACTTTAACAGACCTTCGGGAGTTTTAGAATTCCTTTTGTATTTTTACCGGACCAATAGCTTGCGTCTTTTTGTTGTTGTCGATGATGGAGAGAGAGGGCTTAGGGCGTTCGGTTTCACATGTAGCTGTTAAAACATCTGATGGAAATAAAAGATAGAAATAAAGTATGCGTGTACTTGTTAGAGCAAGATAAATTATATGTGGGCAATGCATCCATAATTGCTATTGCCTCCGCAACCGCTTATAGAAATAACCTACTAGTCTCATCCATAGAAGAAAGAGAACTAATGATATGCATAGTGATATCACCGTTAATCCCAAGCAAATCCCTCACATACAGCCGTACTACCCCTTCTATCACTAGGGTTCCCAACCTGCTGATCAGTCATCACTCATACTCCCTATACCTGGCTCAACCCTCGGGGACTTGGGTACCTGACAAGTCCTTGGATTGAGGCAAGAGAGGATACAATAATCATTATGTCATACAAACTAATACACGATCCCATCTATGATAAATCACATGCACAATTGCTACATGGATAGGCCAAAGCCCTTAGCCTAAGGAGAATTACTCACACATAGAGATCATATCAACAATCACAAACATTGTAATGAAAATCATAAGATTGATAGCAATAGTCTTACAATGTCGCCAATAGGAGAAGAGATCTACTATTACAAGTGGTGGAATATGGCTATGGAGATGGAGAAGAGTTTGGAGATCTGAGGCGGCTTTTTGGCGAGGTTTGGCTTCTTCGGGGAGGGGCTAGCTCTGTTTTCCCATTGCCTAAGGCTTCTTTATATAGGGGTCCCTTCACGAAAGTTGTTCTGTTTGACCTAACGGTGGCGGCGCCAACTATACGACCGGATCTATACGGCCGAAATTTTTGCTCCGGCCGTATAGTTGGTCATTAAAGCATCTGCCTCTGTTGTACGGCTCCTGATTTCTTCTGGTTGTTGGAAATCTTGTATCTTTGACTTGAATGTAGTGATTCCGTCCTTTAAACGATGTTATCTGCGCACGAAAAATATAAAATAAAGGATTGCATACCCCTCTGAATATTAGCATTAGTGGCAGGGTTTAGAGTGATATTTCATCAAAAATATGAGTAATATCCAGTTTAAATGTGGACGTAGATGGCTATATTTCAGAGCCATCAATCATCCCCATGTTTCCCAGTGCTCGTGGGTATGGCTCACCTCCATGGTTCTAGATTGCCGCAGTCGCAGGTGGTGGTGGCCCGGGTGGTGGTGGAGGTGCTCCATGAGCCACAGCGCCCGTGGCAGCTCCGTAGCCCTGGTTTATCGCATCGCGATTCATCTGGGATAGGCCTTCGTGGAGCTTGAGGAACTCACGGCAATCCTTTAGAAGGTGGCTGGACTTTTTCTTGCCGTCGTTCTTATCGATGTAGAAGTGTACGTTGCACGGTACGGACAGCTTGTCCTGGATAGATGTTCCAGGTGCCTCATCGCGAGTGCGGTGTTGCCACACCTGCGTGGTTTTTCTGCTGTCACGGTATCCACCACTGCACTATCCACTATTGCGGTTATTGTCATCGTGTTTGTCGGCGTAGCCAGTCGCGACCATGTTGACCTCCTTGCGGTCTTCGTAACCGCGCATTTGACGTTTTCCTTAGCGATCGCGCCTGCGCTCGAGGTCATCATCATCATCGGAGTGGATACGGTTTTTTACCGAGTCCTCTCCATCGGCCCACCTATTCGTGATCTCCATCAGGTGGTCGATTGTCTTGGGCTTCGAGCAGCCCAACTCCTCCCTGAGCTCTCTACAGCGCATGTCGCCATTGAACGCATCGATTCCGCGATCCTCAGAGATGTCTTCTATAGAGTTTTTGATGATGGACCATCTCTGGATGTATGAGCGCAATGACTCCCCAGTCTTCTGGTAGCAGCCCCTTAATTCTTCGATTGATGCGGGCCTATTGTAAGTTCCCTTGAAATTTCGCACGAAGCTATAAACTAGTTCTTCCCAGTTGCGAATTGATCTGCACGGGAGGTTGTTGAGCCATGCACGGGCGGTACCTTGCAGCTGTAGCTGGAGGCATTGCATTACCGTGCTCATGGTTTTGCCGTGCAGCCTAACGGAGGAAATGTGATCCTCCAGCCAGATCTTTGGGTCCTGCAGGCCATCAAATTTTGGGTTCTCCGATGGGAGTTTGAACCCTTTTGGCATTCGCTTTTGCCATATGGCCCTGCTAAAGCAGCTGGCGCCGCAGAGTTCTATCCCGTGATCCTCCGAGTTAGTAGAATGGGCACGCCTTGCACGCATCTTATCGACTTTGCGTTGTGTGATGTCATCACACGTGTCGTAGTCGTAGTCGTGCCGCCGTGAGCTGCGTCATCGCGACAAGTCGTGGCTGTCATCGCTGGAGGAGGGTGAAGAGTAGCGTTTTGCCAGAGCCTTGTTTTTCTTCGGCTCTGGTGCTGGATCCTTGATGAGGGGAGCTTTGACTAGCCCCAGTCCTGCGATTATAGATCGGTGCATGGCGGCCCGCGGGTCCCCAGCCAGTGGTTGGTTGTTGAGGAGGTACATGGTGGCCGCTGTCACCGCTGTCTGCGGTGTCTTCGGGAGCACATTGCCCCATGTATCCACCATCATGGATGAGAAGTCGAGGACTCGCATGGCCTCTTCTCGCTCCTTATCAGTGAAGTGAGCCAGTCGAGAACGTCTCTTGGCGGCTATATGATCGTTGCCCTTAGAGGAGGATCCTCCCATAGAAGAGAGCTGAGCTCACCGAAGGCTCGACTCGTCTGCCGCTTTCCTACGCCCATCGAGCTGGGCGATTACTTGTTGCTGGCGCTTGAATTCTTCCTTGAGAAGCCAATGGTAAACCATCAGCATGTCTTGCGATGAGTTTGGTGGCAGGGGATTGCCCCACATGGCTTCTCGACAACGAGCCCACTCGGTGTCATTGAGCTTGATCAGCACGCGCTCTTGGGTATGTTCATTCACACTGAGATGCGGATGACCTTCCGTCCCATTGTTGGTGGGTGCTCCGTTGGGGGGATCACCATTCACGACTGGGATATCACCGCCGGTACCGGTGTTACCCCGAGTGCCATTGTTCTCGCCTATGTTGACAACGACACACATGTAGTGTTTGGGGAAGCTATTGCTTCCATAGCTTTCAGATCTAGAGCCATAGGCTCCATCCTCTATGGCCAGATCACCAAGATCAGATTCACGACTGCTGTCGCTGTCTGTATTCCAGACTGCTATTGGGACGTTGAGTTCACTCAGGGTGCCGATCGGCGGTGGAAACCACGATGCTGGAGCAATCGCGGGAACCTTCGGCTGGTCAAGGAGGCAAAATGTGCCCAGTTGACCAACTTGGTAGCATAAGCTCCCGATCGCTAGGCCGATCCCATCACCCACGGACTCAAAATCTGGGTGAGTGGCCGGTGTGTGCACGATGAATTCGAAGGCACCAAAGAGGAGGCGAATCTTCGCTGTTGCAGAGTTGTAGATCGCAGTTGATAAGGCCGAGGAAGCCACAACATCAGCACTCCCTTTTCCCACAGACGGCGCCAATTGACGAGGGGTTAACTCATCAATGCACATCGCAGATGGACTTAGGTTTGAGGAAGTGGGGAGCGTTGGAGGCATCGATCGGCTAGCAAACAAGCACACAGGGACGGAAGGTTTACCCAGGTTCAGGCTTCGCAGAGGACCCTACTACTGCTTGTCTGCTCTTGGAATTATCGAGGGAGTCGAAAGTTACACGGGGTGCGTAGATGCAATCTGGCGATGGTGTGGAAACTAGGGTTGTGATTGTCCTCCTTGCCACCCCTCCTAGCCTTTATATAGATAGGCTAGGTCTCGGGATAGCAGGTTGAGTCGGTTACAAGTTAGGGTTTTCCCTTTGAACTTTCTATCTTGAACTCGCCTTGTGCCGCAAGCAGTCGGAGTCTCCTTTGGTCACCCGAATCTTTTGATTGGGCCCTGGTAACATCGTGGGCTTCTGCTAGACCGGACCGTATATGCCAAACTCGAGTACCTGTAAGGTATGCCCATGCCACTTACACATTACATGACTTAGAGGCTTCCACACCTTTTCTAGTATTAATGAAATCATAAGAATCTTATAGTGATTTAACATATCATGTAATCACAAAGTTTAGAGATATCGAGCACTCAGTTTAGTAATGAAGATTCATGATCATTCTTTTTCTTCTACACTCTGATTCTTTTGATAGCTATTGTCTCTTATTTCTTCTTTTCTTATATCTTTATATATATATGTGTTTATATGTTTACTCACTCTCCCTTCCTCTCTCTTTTTTAGTACGGCTATTTGATCATGCTCACTACTTTAATGGCTTTCAAAAACTCTTAATTATAATATGCTACCAGAATTCTTCTTCCCATAACCTATACTTTTATTTGTGTGGAAGTCCCTAAAATCATGACAGTTGTACAAGTATCATAACACTCAACCTAGTTCAATCATCTAATATAATAATCATGAAACAAAGCACTACTTCAATTATCATAAAGTCTCGCAACTCAACAGATATAAATCTTCTCTTGAACAAAGGGAGCTCGAAGTTGATGCAACTAATGCAAATTCTGGAATTAAAGTCTAACATGCATGCAGAAAAGTAAACATGCTAAAAAACTATAAGATAGATTACAAGTTTCTCACGGATCCCCCAATCTTGGAATCAAGCAAGGTGGATCAAATAATTCCTTGCGATTACTTACTCCTTCTTGGGAGTAAAGAAGCCATCATCTTCCTCTTCCTCATTCGCCTTGAGGCTGCAAGCATGAGCAATACACGTGAATTGAGTGGACATCTCTATGATCCCGGCATGCAATTCTTTAATTACCTTTCTTAATGTCTTCCTATCATCGGCCATCTCCATGATAATCTTGGTTAGGAGTTGCACTCTACCGTCGATGTCATCGACCCTATTTTCGAGGTCTTTGCCCATCATCCAGTAAGAGTCAACTCCTCCAATAGTTTCAACACAAGCTTTGGAAACCTTTTCAAAGTTCTTGATCTTTTCTCGAATCTCATCTTTGTTTTCCTATTTTCTAGAAGAGGTTCCCGGAGGGGATTTAAGAGAAGATCCTCAAAGGTTATACCTATAGGGGTTGAGTGGAGATTCTCCCTTTTTCTTTCCTTGTTCCACATGCCTGAGCATATCCAACTTATGCGGGAACATGTATTCCTAGTTGGGGAGTGGAACCACTTGTAAGGACTCGTGGGTCGAGGGAGATTAAGTATCTCTCTCGGATCCCCTTCCTTTTTCTTGTGTTTCAGAAATGCCTCCCTTCTTGGTCCAAATCTACTTGATATGAACAGGCTGCATGGTCCTTGAGTGATCAAGTGAGATCTGAGGTTTCATTATAAAGGGGAAAAATAAAACTCGAGATCTGAAATATGACGGAAAAGAACAAGGAAGAAGAAAAGGTATAGATTAAAGGAAGAAATCCCTAGATAAAAGGGTTGAAGTCGGTTGTGAGTACTGGTACGGGCGGGCCCTGCCCGTACCACGCCCTCGTACGGACTTCTTACCGCCTTTTTTATCACAAATCATAATATGTCGAATAGACGCCCGCCCGTACCATGCCCTCGTATGGACTTCTTACCGCCTTTTTTAACACAAATTCATAATATGTCAAATAGACACTAAAAAGGCAGAGCCAGTAACGACCATCGGTACAGGATCTTATGCCCGTATGGTCCGACCGTACCGTATCGATGAAAACAGAGTTAGCACTCCGAATGTTTAACGACCACTAGTACGGGCGCACCTGCCCGTATGGTCCACCCGTACCAGGTCAAAAAACAGCTCTGAATACAAGAAAAGCAAATGGAGAGCAATGAACAAGGCAAGATCAACTAAAAAGTTTTCAAAATAGCAAAATTAAGCAACTAAAACTTTCTTACCTCATTTTACTTATTGTATTATTCAGCTGAAATTAAAGAGATCGGCTCCATAGTGTTCACCTCGTCAACTCTATAATGCTTCAATCATTGCCCATTAATGATCCAAGATGAAGAAGAGGGTGTAGTATTTTTCAATCTTACCGCTCCCGAAGGATATGCCTCTTCAACTTCATAGGGTCCTTCCCACCTGGATTTCAGTTTTACTGCAAAAATCTTAAGCCTAGAGTTGTAGAGTAAAACTTTATCTCCAGTTTTAAATTCCTTGCCCTCTAAATTTTTTATCGTGCCATTTCTTCACCTTTTCTTTAAATATTCTAGTATTTTCATAGGACTCATTTCTAAGATCATCCAAAGCATGAATATCTAAGAGTCGTTTTCCCCTACAATTTTGAAGTCAAAGTTCATAATTTTAATAGCCCACCAAGCCTTATGCTCTTGTTCTAATGGAAGGTGACAAGTTTTACCGTAAACCATTTTGTATGGTGTCATTCCCATAGGATTCTTGAAAGTTGTACGATATGCCCATAATGCATCATTAAGCTTCAAAGCACAGTCCTTTCTTGACCCGTTCACCGTCTTCTGAAGTATGACCTTGATTTCTCTGTTAGATAATTCCACATGTCCACTAGTTTGAGGGTGATAAGGTGAGGATACCTGATGGTCTAGTCCATACTTTTGAAGTATCTTGTTAAAAGTTCCCTTCATAAAATGAGTTCCACCATCAGTAATCAAAACCCGGGGTACTCCAAACCTGGGAAAGATGATATCCTTGATCATCTTGATGGAACTGGCTGCATCTACATGAGAAGTGGGTATAGCTTCCACCCACTTAGTAACATAGTCAACAACAACAAGAATATGAGTATAACCGTTAGAGGGAACAAATGGTCCCATAAAGTCCATTCCCCATACATCAAATGGCTCTATTACAAAGTTATATTTCATAGTCATTTCTTGTCTTTTACCAATATTACTCATATGTTGGCAAGCATCACAATTTCTAACATATTCATGAGAGTCTTTAACTAGTGTAGGCCAGTAGAAACCTGAGTACAAGACCTTAGCTGCAGTACGGTTACCGATGTGATGTCCTCCATAAGGACTATCGTGGCAAGATTTAAGAATGGCATTTACCTCATGCTCGGTTACACATTTCCTGATTATCCCATCTATACCATGCCTGTATAAGTAAGGGTCGTCCCAAAAGTAATGGTTTAAATCATTAAATAATTTCTTTCTTTGATTGTAGTCCATTCCTTTGGTAAAAACTTGCCTACAAGGAAATTAGCATAATCTGCAAACCAAGGATCGTGAGGTTCTATAACTGCAAGGTATTCTCCCAGCAAAGATTTGTTAATAGGAATGGGATCCTCTATGATTCCTTCCATCCGCGATAGATGGTCGGCAACATGATTATCCTTTCCTCTTCTATCTACTATCTACATGTCATATTCTTGTAGTAGCAACCCATTTAATTAGACGGGGCTTAACATCTTTCTTAGCTAGGAGGTGTCTCAAAGTTTGATGATCAGTATGAACTATTACTTTTGAGCTGATAATATGGTGTATAAATTTATCACAAGAAAAAAGAATAGCTAGAAATTCTTTCTTGGCTGTTGCATAGTTCCTTTGATCCTCATTAAAAACTCGACTAACATATTGAACGACATTGAGATTCGGTCCATCTCTTTGTCCTAAAATAGCTCCAATAGCATAATCACTAGCATCACACATAATTTCAAATGGTTCATCCCAATTTGGTGGTTGAATGATCGGTGCAGAAATTAGTGCCTTTTTTAACTGTTCGAATGAATCATTGAAATTTCTATCAAAGGCAAAAAAGGGTATCTTTATCCAAGAGATGAGTTAAAGATGCAGCTATTTTAGCGAATTCTTTAATAAAGCATCTATAAAAACCAACATGTCCAAGGAAGTTCTTTACTCCCTTTATATCTTCCGGAATTGGCAGTTTTTCTAAACTAATCAAGTTTGAATTATCAATCTCAATGCTCTTTTCAGAAACCTTATGCCCGAAAACTATACCTTCCCTTACCATGAAGCAGCAGCGTTCCCTATTGAGGACCATCTTGGTTTGTCTACATCGCTGCAAAACTCTATTAAGATTATAGAGAAACTGCTCAAAAGTAGTTCCATAAATAACAAAATTGTCCATAAGAACCTCCATGGAACTTTCTACAAAACTATAGAATATTTTCAGCACACACTCTTGAAAAGTAGCAGCTGTATTACTCAAACCAAAAGGAATTAATCGATAAGCATAGGTTCCATAGGGACAGGTAAAAGTGGTTTTCTCTTGATCTTAAGGTTGGATAGCTATTTGAGAATATCCAAAGTATCCGTCAAGAAAAGGGAAATAACAATAAAGACATCCTTTCCATAATATCATTAATGAGAGGCAGTTGTTTATGATTTTTTATGGTTTCTTTGTTCAACTTCCTAAAGTCAATACACATTCTATATCATGCTATCATTCTAGCAGGGATTAATTCATCCTTATCATTATTAATTATTGTTATACATCCTTCCCTAGGTATGCAATGAGTTGGGCTCACCCACTTACTATCTAGCAGGGATAAATAATACTGATGTCCAACATACGTATAACTTCCTTTCTTACTACTTCTTTCATTTTAGGATTCAACCTTTTTTGATTATCAACAAATGACTTAGCATCTTCAATCATAGATATCTTGTGAGTTACTATGGAGGGATCTATACCTTTTATGTCATTAGAGTGTATCCAAAAGCTTCATGCTGTTTGAGAAGTACCTCTAACAATTTCGTGTTTTTCCTCAGAAGAGAGTTTATCATTTAAAATCACTAGGCATTCACCTTCCTTATCTAAGAAGTCATACATGAGACCTAGAGGAATAGGTTTTAAAATGAGGGGTGGTGGATCCTCATCCCCTTTTCTTTCAAGTTCTTCAAATTCACCCCTGAGGCTAGTCTCAACCTACGGTGCGGTATTGAGAATCTCATCCAGATCTTCTTTTGTAGAGTCGTTCGGAAGTGAATCATTGCTTGTCAAAGTCCTCTCCAACTCAGATTGTGGAGTGAAAAAATAGATTGCTGCCAATTCTTCAATAGTCTTCTCCTCTTTCATCTCAACTTTCTTTTCATAAGGCAATCTTGTGAATTGGCTGTAATTTATTTCTACAACTTCTTCACCAAACTATAAGGATGGAGCCTATTTTTTGTTATCAATGTCTATGTTCATCGAGTTGTAAAAATGGTTACCAAAAATAATAAGGCAGGAGGATTTCAAAGGTATTTCAATAATATGAAAGTCTACTGGGTACACAAAAGCTCCCACAGAAACACAGACATTGCGAAGTATCCCGCGAGTAGGATGCAAAGTTCGATTAGAAAACATAAAAGTAGCTCCTTATGGCTCAAGGTAAGATTCATCAAGATGGTCACGCATCTCTTCATAGATTGTATAGGCATGATATTTATAGAAGAAATTAAGTCACAAAACCCTACATAAGTAGTTCCTGCTAAACAAAAAGGGATTTTCTGTTGACTTCTATTTGTATCATCAAACTTGCCCCTATCATTTCGGAGGATTCTTTACTTACCATGATCACTTCATCCTTGAACATTTCAGGTTCCAGAAGTTCTTTTACTAACCCAATGTTCTGTTTAATGGTTCTCAGGTCCTTAGTTAAACTTCCTATCCTTTTATTCTTTTCCCCTTACTATCCATTACTTTGGTTAGAATGGTCTTTTTCTCAGCTAACATTTTCTTCTGCATTTGCGAATATTTATCACCATGGCAAGTTTTAGAGGGTTTCTCCTCTGCAGGTGGTTGATGACTGCAAGTGCACAAATCAGTTGTAGCTAGTTTAGAAATAAAGATATCGATCCCACAAGGAGCAGTAGGAAAAAGACTAAAATGCTTTTAACTATAACCAAACGAAGTACTCAAGAAATAACTTTAAGATGCAATAAAGTAAAGTTGTTTTGGGGTTTTTGGTTGAACAAGGTGATTTAAAGTAAAGCAAAACTTAATGCAGAAAGTAAGAATCGCTTGTGTAATAGAACTTTGGAACTACAATAGGGAAAAGGCGTTCTCAGGGCATAGTGGATAGACCGCTAGCAATTTAGACTAAGTAATTGAGATTATTATAACGAATATTCTCATAATGTGTATGTATGTGGGAGGAGCTCCATATATGGACGAATAGCCAGCAACCACTGCACACATCATCCTCATAACCACAGCAGACAGCAATCGACATCAATCAAATTACTGCGCTATTAAGGGATTTCTCCCATGGCATGGACATGGCTTTGTGAGTTCTCCTTGATTTCCCAAGTTAGTACATAAATAATGATAATAGCTTTATAGTAACCATAAGTGCTATCATCCCTCCGTCTACCAACAAGTAATCACCTTCATCGAGTCCCCATAAGAGGCTAATGTTAAGGAGGTGCACAACTCCCAACATCAAGATGAAGACAATTAACACATACTCACAATGATGTATATCATAATAATCTCTATCTCATCTCAGTCATATGCTAGGGTTTCTCCATCTCCCCAAGAACTAGAGATCTACTCAGACATGGAGGCAATCAACATCATAGCAATGGTAATGGAAACAATCATAGATGAATAGTACTTGTATAAATCCACAGCGAGTACGGGAATTACAACAAGATCTAGGCAAGATGTAGATGGGATGAATGGAGATGGTGTTTATGCAGCGGTGGATGAAGAAGATCGATGCCTTTGCCTCCCGGATCTGCGCAGGGCGAAGATGGATCCCTTGCGGATGATTTCCCCCTCCAGATGCCTTCTGGAGGTGAGGTTTCG
Organism: Avena insularis; assembly: GCA_023614405.1. Lineage (NCBI taxonomy): Eukaryota > Viridiplantae > Streptophyta > Magnoliopsida > Poales > Poaceae > Avena > Avena insularis. The sequence goes on along the minus strand of CM042694.1, from coordinate 239,771,073 downwards.
GCGATTTCTAGGTGACTCCGAACTAATTGCACGGGGTGAAACTATTTGATGAGGAGGAGGCGGCGCCAACTATACGGCCGGAGCTATATAGCCGGAAAAGTTGCTCCGGTGGTATAGTTGGTCGTTGGACTCTCTGCCTTCCTTGTTTGCTTATATTTTTCTTCTGGTATTATTAATAATTCCCAAATAAGCGGTTTACATTGTTTTTGGCTCCTTTTCTCCATATTACAACTGCTCCAAGAATTGTATCCATTGGATCCATCATCTGTCTCGATCCTGGTGAAAACAGACATAAAATGTGCGCGCGAGCGCCATAAAATACCAAGATTCTACCTCTACAACGTAAAATAATAATGTAAAACATGATGCAAATATGCACTCATCAACTTCCCCAAGCTTAGACCCTTGCTCGTCCCGAGCAAGTTTTAGCTTAATGGATGTGATCCTCATATTCATGAAGCTGAGTCGATAAAATAAATGAGGCATTTGCAACATGTGTTTATCATGTACGATACATAGGAATAAGTTTCATGAATAGTATCTTACTTGAACCATCTAAATAGTATTAGCAGGCTTCCACACCTTAGTGATCAACAGTTCATAAAAGATGAATTTCAACATAATGTAAAAGTATCCGATTTAACCAAATGAGTTAGCGAGGTAGTCCCAAGTGTTTTTAGGATTAACATATTCACTTGGGATTCAAAATCTCAAAAGTGTATCTTTGTCATTCTACAATGAAGTGGTATATGCCTATTTGCTCTTTGCACACTCGCTCTTTTTCTTCTTCTTTTTCTTTCTTTTGTATACATGCTCACACTTTTGTTTAAGTGCTATGCAAAGGAGCTAGCCATACATTCCACTTCATGTAGGGATTTCAAAGTTTAATGATCTCAATTATCAAATTCCAATTGTATATGAAGCGTCATTATGACTTGAAGATTCTACCTGGACTTGTTCTCTCTCTATTTTGATAACACTTTCATTTTTCTTTGTTCATGGTTTCTTTTCCAATAAAGTTGTTTAGATAATTTCTCTTGTAAATCAAACCGTAGACTTACAGCATATTGACCAAATTATCTTTAGGTGTTCCATTAATACCAATGATGTGGAAGACTCCTATTGCTATCATCAAGTGCAAGTAGAATTATACTCAAGCCATTCATATATCAATAAAAAAACACAGCTCAAAATTGCTCCATATATAATAATAAACTCAGAATTTCACAAAAGGGATCGACTATTCCTGAAGGGAATCCTAATGATGCAAACTTTATTTGTAGTTTGAACTAATGCAAAAATGATAATATAAAACTTGTAAGAAAGATTACAAGGTCTTTAAAGATCTCCCCAATCTTGGAATCAAGCCAGGCGGGATCAATTAACTCCTTGTTGGTACCTATTCCTCCTCCTGGGTAGAAAGAGCATCGCCTTCTTCTTTCATGTTACCCTCTTTAACTATGATTGTAAAGCAAATGCTGAGCTCGGCCATGTCGTATTAGAACTTCAACATCTTCCTCTTGAGGAATTTCTTCTCATCTGTCAACTCAAAGACAATTTTAATTAAGAAACCAACTCTACCATCAATGTCATCGACCTTCTTCTCAAGGTATTTGCTTATCATCCAGTAGGAGTCAATCCCTTCTCCAATTGTTTCAACGCATGCCTTAGAAGCCTTTTCTAACTCATAGATCTTATCATGAATCTCATCTTGCCGCACCTTCTTAGGTTTAAGGTGTGATGGACCAAGAGGAGGTTTATAATAAGATCCTATGTTGTAACGATAAGGATTATGGAGGTACCCATCCTTGTTCCTTCCCTGCTCAGCTTGTCTCATCATCTCAATCCTTTGAAGGAATATGTCCTCCCAATTTGGGAGAGGCTTGATCTCTAGGCCAGATGATGACGACGATCCTTTGGGTTCTACTTCTTCGATCCTCTTCACGGGCTTCTCTTCTTTCTTCTTCTATATCTTGTTGATGTGGAAGGGTTGCATGGCTTTGCTGCACAGATGTTGTTAAAGGGGCCTATATAGGGAGGACGAAGATCTTTTGAGGCTGGAGGCTGTGGCTCTGCAAAAACTTAATGAAAAAGATTAGATGCGATTAGCTTTAAAAGGAGGGGTCAAAAACCCTATCCGCCTTGCATAACGAGCAACTATACGGGCGCAACTCGTATTGCTCCTGCCGTATAGTTGTGAACCGACTATAAATTAGATCTATGGTGGAACTTAACTATACGGCTAGAACTATACGGGCAGAATTTTTAATTCCTGTCGTATAGTTGGTCGTTGAACTCTTTGTATCCTGAATAATTTTTTTGGAGAAGGGTCGACAACTATACGACCTTGACTATATAGACAGAATTTTTAATTCCGGCCATATAGTTGGTCGTTAAACTCTTAGTACTCCAGAAATTATTTTGTCAAAGGTGTTGACAACTATATGACCACAACTATACGGGCGGAATTTTTAATTCCGGCTGTATAGTTGGTCGTTAAACTCTTAGTACCTTTTGTGGGTGGAAGTGTTGATGTTGCAACAACTATACGGCCGAAACTATACGGCCGGAATTTTTATTCCTGCCGTATAGTTGGTCGTTAAACCTTCTCTGTCCACCAAAAATTTTCTGCTTCTCTAAGAATTCTTTATTAATCTGAAACTTAATGAAATATCGAGTTTTGACAGAGAAATGCCAGCTTAGATTTTCGACCAATTTTGGCATCATCAATCTTCCTTCTTCTTTGCTTAGATCATGAAATGTTTCTCATTTAACACAATACTCAAACTAGACTTTAACTGAAAATTTAAAAACTTACTCAAACCTTTATTTCATATGGGTTGCCTCCCATGAAGCTCTCTTTTATGGTCAATAGCTTGACCTGGTACTGCTCATTCCATCTCGAGTCCATTCTTCTTGTAATTGTCGTTCTTCGTATATCTTTGCTTTATCACTTCTTCGGGGTGCTCAATTCTATGGTGATTGCACTTATATCTTCTTTTACCCGATAATGCTTCAAGCATTGTCCATTTACCACCCATGCAAGAGAGGGTGTTTTTCCTTGGAGCTTCACTGCTCCCGACAAATAGGCTTCTTCAACTACATGTGGACCTTCCCACTTTGATCTGAGTTTTCCTGGAAACAACTTAAGACGAGAATTATAGAGCAACACTCTGTCTCCACTTTTAAAAGTTTTATTCTCTATTTTTCTATCATGCCATCTTTTAAATTTTTCCTTAAACAACCTAGCATTCTCATAGGATTCACTTCTAAACTCATCTAAAACATGAATATCTAATAAACGTTTCTCCCCTGCTGCCTTGAGATCATAATTTAAATTCTTGATTGCCCAAAAAGCTTTGTGTTCCAGTTCTAAAGGTAAATGGCATGCCTTACCGTACACCATCTTATAAGGTGTCATACCCATTGGATTTTGAAACACAGTATGGTATGCCCATAAAGTGTCATTTAATTTGTATGACCAATCCTTTCTTGATTTGTCCACCGTCTTCTCGAGTATGGTCTTTAGTTCTCTATTAGAGAGTTCCACTTGACCACTTGTTTGGGGATGATATGGTGAAGCAACGCGGTGAGTTACTCCATACTTGCTAAGAATTTTCCTGAAAGTCCCTTTCATAAAATGAGAACCACCGTCAGTAATTAAAAATCTAGGAACTCCAAACATGGGGAATATGACATCCTTGATCATCTTCACTGAGGTTGCTGCATTCGCGTGATTTTTTGGGATAGCTTCAACCCATTTAGTAACATAGTCAACAACAACAAGAATATGAGTATAACCATTCGACTCTATAAATGGTCCCATGTAATCCATTCCCCATATATCAAAGGGTTCAATTGTGAGACTATAATTCATTGCCATTTCTTGTCTCCCCTATATTACCTCTTCTTTGGCAAGCATCGCAGTATTCAACATACCTGTGTGCATCCTTGAGCAAGGTGGGCCAATAGAATCCGGATTGAAGTACCTTTGTAGTAGTTCTTACCTGCATGATGCCCTCCATATGGACTGTCATGACAAGCTTTCAATATCGCATTCATTTCATGGTTAGGAACACACTTCTGAATCATTCCGTAAAGTCCATGACGATATAGATACAGATCGTCCCAAAAGTAATATTTAAGATCATTAAAGAATTTCATTCTTTGATTTCTTGACATACCAGGAGGTATAAATTTTGTCGCTAGATAGTTAGCATAATCTGCATAGCATGGATCAGCAATTTCTACCTTTGCTAAATATTCTCCTGGAAATGATTCATTAATAGGTATGGGTCATTAATTATTCCCTCCATCCTAGAGAGATGATTTGCTACCGGATTATCCTTACCCCTCGTATCTACCTTTTGCAAATCGTATTCTTGTAGTAATAAAACCCACCTAATCAGCCTAGGCTTAGCATACTTTTTCACAAGGAGGTGACGCAAAGCCTGGTGATCCGTATGAATTATTACCTTAGAATTAATTATGTAAGATCTAAATTTGTCGCAAGCAAAAATTATAGCTAGAAACTCTTTTTCTGTAGTAGCATAATGTATCTGAATCTTATTAAGAGGTCTACTAGCGTAATAAATAGCATTCAAATTCTTTCCATTTCACTGTCCCAACACAGGCCCTAAAGCATAGTCACTAGCATCACACATGATTTCGAAAGGTTCATCCCACTTTGGAGATTGCATGATAGGTGCTGAAACTAATTTATCCTTAAGGTTCTCAAAAGCTTCAATGCAGTCATGATCTAAATAGAATGGAGTTTCTTTATCAATAAGATTGGTGAGGGGCACAGCTAGTTTAGCAAAATATTTTATAAACCGCTTATAAAAACTTGCATGTCCTAGAAACATTTTTAAGTTTTTAATGTCCCGAGGTATTGGAAGATTCTCTATATAATTTATATTAGTTTTGTCTATTTCTATTCCCTTCTACAAAACTTTGTGCCTGAAAACTTTACCTTCTCTTTCCATAAAACGACATTGTTCCCAATTCAAAACCAAATTTGATTGCCTGCATCTCTACAAAACTTTGGTCAGATTGTAGAGGCAATTATCGAAAGTTGTTCCAGAAACAATAAAATCATTTGTTAGAACTTCCATAGTCTTCTCAACAAAATCATCAAAAATCTTTAGAACACATTCCTGAAAAGTTGCTACTGCATTACATAAGCCAAATGGAATTAATCTATAAGAACATGTGCCCTAAGGACAAGTGAAAGTTGTTTTCTCTTGATCTTCCGGTTGTATGGCAATTTGAGAATATCTAGAATAACCGTCAAGAAAACAAAAGTAAGAATTATTGCTAAGTCTTTCTAAAATTTTATCCATGAATGGTATAGGTTTATGATTTTTCTGTGTCTCGCGGTTTAGCTTCCTAAAATCAATGCACATACAATATTCTACAATTGGCCTTACATGAACTAGCTCACCAGTCTCATTCAAAGTAGCATCAATACCACCTTGTCTTGGTATGCAATGAGCTGGGCTAACCCACTTACTGTCAGAAATAGGATATATGATGCCACCATCTAGTAAGCGTATAACTTCTTTTCTTACTACTTCCTTCATTTTAGGATTAAGCCTTCTTTGTATCTACTACAGGTTCAATATCATCAAGCATGGTAATCTTATGTGTTACGATAGATGGATCTATTCCTTTAATATCACTCACTGTATATCCAAAGGCTTCATGATGCTTAACCAAAACTGAAATGAGTTTATTCGTTTCATTTTCTGATAGATTCTTGCTAATAATGACAAGACATTTATTTTTATTGTCTAAAAACTCATACCTCATATTGTTTGGAAGTTTTTTCAATTCTATTGATGGAGGCTCTTCATCTCCTATTCTTACCAGTTCTTCGTAGTCATGTGGATTTTTTGCTTCCCGAATTGAATCAAGGTAATCATCCATGTCTTCTTTCTCTTCATCATCTGGTGCTTCATCCCAATTAATCAAGCTCCTTTCTAATTCATCTTGTGGAGTACTGAAATGAATTGCCGCTAGCTCGGCAATTGTCTTCTCTTCCTTGATATCCTCCACTTCATATGGCCTCTTCTTTAGTTTGGCGAAGTGGAATGTTAGTTCCTCTTCTCCAAACTTCAGTGAAATAGTTTCCTTCTTATTATCTACTCGAGCTATGGTAATGGAAATAAAAGGCCTACCCAAAAGAATAGGACAAAAAGAATCTCAAGGCATATCAACAATATGAAAATCAAGGGGGTACATGAGTGAGCCAATAAAGACATATATATTTCTGATTACTCCTTCTGGTTCTATATTGGTTCTATTAGACAATTTAATAATAGTGTCTACCGGTTCCACATCTAGATTATTTAAATTGTAGTGGAGTTCCTCATAAAGTGATGAAGGCATAATATTTATAGTGGAAATTGGTTCGCAAATTCCATATAAGAAAGTTTCTCTTCAATATATAGGAGTCATTGGTTTAGAAGTTTCGTTACCTCGAACCTTACCTTTGATGAATTCTGAGGTTTCAAGGTCTAACATAGCCACTTCATCTTCCACTATTCGTGCTTCCATAAGATCCTTTATTATAATGTTATTTATATTTGTAGCTTCGTAATTCCTTTCAGGTTTCTTCGATCTCTTCTTTACTTGTTCTTCCTCTCTTTGTCTTTTTTCGAAGATCCCCTGTATGGGTATCGACGAGAACTCTTCCATTATCTCTCTTGCGCGCTTCTTTTCTCCGAGAGGTTTACGGGGTTCCCATTCTGTAGGTACCTGCAAATGCCCTGCATAATTCTCAATAATTTTGTTCACTGAGTAAGAATCAATACCGAGGGTTTCAATCATTGTATCTGTCCTCTCATCTGCAAGGAAATCGTTAATGCAAGCATATTCAGAAAAACTATTTGTAGTATTTTCCTTATCTTTAAAATTTTCAGTTGCTTCTTTCATTTTTATTATTAGATTCCAAGCCTCATCATAGGTATAAGATAGAAAACTACTGTTAGAAGCAGTATCTAGATTCGTTTTATTTTCAATACTTAGCCCTCCATAAAAGGTATGGGTGATTAACCAATCAGGTAAACGATGATGGAGGCAATCATCTAGGTAGATTTTATACCTTAGATATCCTTCATATAAGCCCTCACTAGGATTATTTTTGAAACTGATAATAATACCTCTCATCCTGTGAGCTTTGCTTTCAGAATAATATTTTGATAGGAACTTGGTTGTCAATTCCTCCCAAGTCCTTGGTGCTTCTGCACAAAAAGATCTGTACCAGTCGCAAACATTATTAGAGAGGGTTTGTCTAAACAACTGGATTTTAACCATATCAAGATTATAGTCATTGAAAATAAAGGAACTAAGAATGTCTTCAAAGAATTGCAAGTGTCCATATGGACTTTCTTCATTGGTTCCTATAAATTTCTTAGAATGTAATAACTCAAATAATAAAGGATGGATCTCAACTCCATCCGGATTCATGCTTTTGTTGACAGTTATAAAAGCGTCCATGGGTGAACCCATTTTCCTTACTGCCTCAAGATGGTTTAAATGCTGAGTGTTGTCCATAGTTGTGGACCTGCAACTCAAGTAAAAATTAGTACAACGAAAGTAAATAATTAAAAAGTAAAGTGACTTATAGTGCTAAGCTCCTCGGCAACGGTGCCAGAAAATAGCTTGATGACTGCAAGTGCATAGATCGGTTGTAGCTAGTTTCGAAATAAAGATATCGATCCCACAGGGAGCAGTAGGCGAAAGACTAAAATGTTTTTAACTATAACTAAACTAAGTACTCAAGAAATAACTTTAAGATGCAAGTAAAGTAAAGTTGTTTTTGGGTTTTTGGTTAAACAAGGTGATTTAAAGTAAAGAAAAACTTAATGCAGAAAGTAAGAATCGCTTGTGTAATAGAACTTTGGAACTACAATAGGGAAAAGGCGTTCTCAGGGAATAGTGGATACACCGCTAGCAATTTGGACTAAGTAATCGAGATTATTATAATGAATATTCTCATAATGTGTGTGTGTGTGGCAGGAGCTCCATATATGGACCAATAGCCAGCAACCGCTGCACACATCATCCTCATAACCACAACAGACAGCAATCAACATCAATCGAATTACTACGCTATTAAGGGATTTCTCCCATGGGATGGACATGGCTTTGTGAGTTCTCCTTGATTCCCCAAGTTAGTACGTAAAGAATGATAACAGCTTTTTAGTCACCGTAAGTGCTATCATCCCTCCATCTACCAACAAGTAATCACCTTCATCGAGTCCCCATAAGAGGCTAATGTTAAGGAGGTGCACAACTCCCAACATCAATATGAAGACAATTAACACGTACTCATAATGATGTATATCATAATAATCTCTATATCATATCAGTCATATGCTAGGGTTTCTCCATCACCCCAAGAACTAGAGATCTACTCAGACATGGAGGCAATCAACATCATAGCAATGGTAATGGAAACAATCATAGATAAATAGTAATTGTATAAATCCACAACGAGTATGGGAATTACAACAAGATCTAGGCAAGATGTAGATGGGATGAATGGAGATGGTGGTGATGTAGTGGTGGATGATGAAGATCGATGCCTTAGCCTCCCGGATCTGCGCAGGGTAAAGATGGATCCCTTGCGGATGAGTTCCCCCTCCGGATGCCTTCTAGAGGTGAGGTTTTGGTGATTTCTGGGTGTTCTGTATGTCGTCTCTCTGAACCAATTCCACGGGGTGAAACTATTTGACGAGGCGGAGGCGGTGCCAACTATACGGCCAGAAAAGCTGCTCCAGTCGTATAGTTGGTCGTTGGACTCTCTGTCTCCCTTGTTCGCTTCTAGTTTTCTTCTAGTATTATTAATATTTCCCAAATAAGCGATTTACGTTGTTTTTGGCTCCTTTTCTCCACAGTAAAACTGCTCCAAGAATTGTATCCATTGGATCCATCATTTGTCCTGATCCTGGTGAAAACAAACATAAAATGTGCGCGCGAGCACCGTAAAATACCAAGATCCTACATCTACAACATAAAATAATAATGTAAAACATGATGCAAATATGCACTCATTAGTGGTGTATATTGTTCCCGATCTTTTGGAATCTACAGATAGTCAGCATAAGTTTTAATAATTTGAACAATCATGCGATGGTCAAGATTAAAATTTCTGAGAAGTTTTTCTATCTTTCCTCAAGGTAGAAACCTTTTAAGCAATTGTACTCTATGGGATTTTCTTTATTAAACTCATCGTCGCAATAAGCTATCTATATCCTATTCACCGTGTCTAGCAAATTCCATGCTCTTTCAACACTGAATTTGGTGAATGACCCATTGGTAAGGGAGTCAAGTTCGTTTCTGTTATCATCATTCAAACCTTCATAGAAGGTGTGTATCACCAGCTAAGGAGAGAAATTATGATGGGGGCAGCGATCAAGCAATCCCCGAAACCTTGTGTATCCTTCATGCAAGCTTTCTTTAGGTTTTCCTTTAAAATTTGTGATCATGCATCTCACACTAAGAGTTTTTTTCCTGGGAAAGAAATCAACTAAAAATAAAGAGGCTAAGCTCTCCTAGGAATTAGTAATCTTTGCAGAATTTTGGATGTACCAAGAACGAACTTCATCAATGAGGGTTTGAACAAAGAGAGCAAATTTGACCTCATCCTCAGTTTGTTGGTTAAGATGGAAAGTCCCACAAATATCTTCAAAGAACCCTACATGCTCATACGGATCCTCTGTACCATCTCCTGCAAATATTTTAGCATGCAAAAGATCCAAGAGCATGGGGTTAATATCATAACCTCTCGGGTTATTGGATTTTAAATAGGCGTCCATGGGTGGACCGGAATTTCTCACAACCTCCAGCTAGATTATATGTTGGTACTCGCCTACATTTTATCACCTGAAACTAGTAAATAGCTTTATTAAAATAGTTAGTAAAATAAGCAACCAAGAACAAAGACCAAAAGTGCTTAGCTCCCCGGCAATAGCGCTAGAAAATAGCTTGATGACTGCAAGTGCACAGATCAATTGTAGCTAGTTTCGAAGTAAAGATATCAAACCCACGGAGATATATTGGTAAAGGTCTATATGCCCCTCGTTACTATCTACCAAAAGGATACATGTAAGCTGCCTTTGATCTCAAGTAAAGGGTGTTTGAAAGGTTTTTGATTGATTGTAGAAAAGTAATTAAAACGAGTAAAAGAAAGCAAGTAACAAGGTCGTGTGAAAGCGTGGTTGAATTCAATAGGGCTAAAATGTTCTCGGGGATATATGATACACCACTAGCATGGTATTGTTAGTATTAATAATCAAGATAGCATACTTCCTGTGTCATGAGATGTGTGGAGAGAGATCCATAATAAGTTGTTCACTACAAGGCTCGTAGGAAGCCACTTTGTTGAGTCAAGAGTGAGGTAACCTCTAACTAATTGTAACACCTCAGCATTAGGATCCAACGAAGGGTAGAAATAGGAATCTAAGTTTGTGCATTCATGCATCTGTAAAAATCAGGGTAAATTTTTAGTCAAACAAAAACCTAAAGAGATCAGAGTTTCTTTCACTAACTAGAGGTAGGTATAGCTCTTGTTAGTGATTGCTATGAATTTTGACATGACCTTTAGGAATTATTAAGTTTTTGGGGAAGTTATTTTGAATTCAAATTTAATTTAAATCAATTCAAAAGTATTTGAAATTTAGAAGTTAGTAATATTGAATTGTTTTCCAAAATACCTTATTAACATTGTTTGGTTACATTATAGATATAGTAGACAACAATAAGGATTTAAGATAAGGAAAATTAAATAAGAAATGAATTCTTATTTTCTGGTTCCATTATAATATTACAAATGGTGATAAATACACCAAAAACAGAATATTACAGAGAATAGAAATAAAACTTTATTAACTTATAATAATATATTTATAAGATTCTTTACAAAAAGAACAAAAAGAATAAAAAGAAGGTTATAATTAAAACCTATACTACATATCTACTCCTATACTAAATCGTGCATATCCAGATCTTGTTCCTACAAATAAAATAAAACAACTAAAAGGAAAATAAGGGTTAGTTAGTTAGTTTTACTCTCAGTGGTGAACAGTGAAATGCACTATTCAAATTACATCATTGAGTAATAAAAGAGGGGCAAGTTTCACCAGGGCAGTAACTAGTAAAAGGGTAACTGGTGAAGATTATTTCACTTGATCTGATCCACACGACCAGACCACACAGCCATACAACTCAGTCACTAAAATGCATGGAGTGTGCTATCAAGACAGCAGCAGCAGTACAAGCACTCAAACAGAGCACTTAGTCGAAGCACATCTACAGGCAACACATCTCTCCTTCTCAAGCACATGCTCAGAGTTCATTGAGTTTGCCAAAGCCGTCACAAAACCACCAGCCACTCTACCAAATCAACCATCAGTTCACCACCAGATGGTGACATAAGGAGGGGGTGGTGCAGGAGGATAGCAAGGGAAAGTTCCAGATCACAGGAGACTAGGAGGAGCAGGAGCAGCACCAGGAGGTGTAGGCCAAGATCAAGTCAGCAAGAACCAGTCCACAAGATCAAGCCACATGCAACACCATCACAGCAGCAACAAGCAACCTGTGTGGTGAGTTATACAAAACCATCACATGCTAATTCTCAGATAAGCATGTGTTGTTTTATACATGATGTGGCGCCCCGCAAAACCACTACTAGAAAATCGCGTTGTTTTTGTGCATTGCATCTTCATGACCGCATGCTCATGTCATCGTGCCACATTGCATTTGAGCATCGTCATGTCATCATGCATTTGTTTGTCTAAAACTATTTTCGAAACGCCTAGTTTTGTCTTCTAAATATTCCCGTCTTTATTTCAAATTAAAAACCCAGGTCTTCCTGGATATTTTATTTGCCTAAAAACAAATTACAAAAGTCTGTTTTAAAAATAAAATAAAGTTTAAATTTTTTTAGGGCAGCCTAGCCGGCCAGGCCCGAGGCCCAGCTAGCCAGGCCACCCAAAAACCCTAGCTAGACGCACCCCAGACCGACCCACCCTACCCCTTGCTTCCTCCTGCCCCGCCGCCACACCCAGCCCTGCCACACATCGCTGTCGCTCCCCGCCCCAGCGGCCGACACGCTCCATCGCTCCTGGCCCCACCGCCACGTCTTAGTGGACACACGCGCACACCCACCACCTCGGGATCCCCTACTCCCCACCTGCCCGCTCCCGATCGAGACCCGGCCCCACCCTGGCCTTGAACCGCTCGTCCACCTACCACCGCCGCCTCCCTCGCTTCCTCCCGCGGCCGCCCCGCCACCAGATGCGCCATCGCCGGCCTCATCCGCCTCCTACCCGTCCCCTTCCCGCGTCTCCTCCTGCGAGGCCGTAAGCTCCCCGCGGCGACCACCTCGCCCTACCCCGCCGCCAACGTCTCCCTCTCCTGCGGGCCCGCCCGCATCCAGCCGTCCCCTCCTTCCTCGCCACCGACAGCAGCCATGAGTCGCCTCCTGGGCCCCGCATGCCCCGCATCACCGGCTCTCCCTATCCTCGCCGAACCGGGGCCGCCTGTTCGACTTCCTCCGGCGCGCCACCGCTCTGCGGCCTCCGGCCGCCTGCAGGCCCACGCCACCGGCCCTTCCCCGTGGCAAGCTCGTCGTCGTAGAGCACCGGCCGCTCCTCCATCGGCCTCGCCATCGCCCTACCCGCGCGCTCTCCTCCTTCTCGCCTCGCCCCGCCATGAGGGACACCGCCGCCATGAGCCTATCGGCCTTCCTCGGCCGCGTCACCCAACCAAGCGCTGTCGTCGACTCCTTCCCACGCGCGCCGTTGCCGCCTAGATCGCCTCGCCGCCATGGCTCCACCTCCATGATCTCCTCCTCTGCGCATCGCTCACCGCCAAGTCCCTACCCCGAGCGCGCGTCATCGCTCCACCTCGCTGATAGCACCCGCAGCGAGTCACGTCCCTGCCTCTGCTGCCTGTTTGCTTGTGTGTGTCTTAGCATAGTTGATGTTCTGATATGTGTTGCCGTTTTGTGAAGCCGTGATCTGCCACGTGTTGTCATAACTTCTTGTCAACGAGATCCACCGAGTACCAAGTTCGACCACCCGATGATGTGAAGTAGCCCACGAAGATCATCGGACACGGTGCTACTTGAGGACCACCAACAAGGGACAAGTCCTCCCGACAACCGAACCTGGAGACCTCCGTCTCAAGCGCCAAGTTCTCCCGACCCCGAACCCGAATTCTTCGACGTGTACGACAAGATCGTCTACATGAGTCTGACGACCGAGACCCCGAAAGACTACGCAAGACCATCGACGCCACACCCGAGTCCAGCACCGACCCCGAGAACTTCTACGAGAACGCCAAGATCGCCCCGGTACGACAAGCACTTTGCCGCGGAACGACAAGTTCTGCATTCCGAACGCCAAGAGCTCCCAGCGCCGAGACCCGAGTCCGACACCGACAGTCGACACCGCAGACCCGACAAGATCTTCGCAACGACAAGATTGACACCAATCGGGGCGAGTCCGATGAGTCACCAACGCCAAACCAAGTCCTGCAAACGACCTCTGAAGACCGATCCCGCTAAACCACGCCGATCCGTCAAAACCCGGTCGAACCCTGGACCCCCAGAACCCAAGATCTGCCGAACCCAGATGTGTGACCCTAAGACCCTATTTTTATAATATGACATTATCGACTGTCGCATATTAAATTGTTCATGCATGCATACCTGTCTGTGGTTTGGGGGAATTATGCCGATTCACCGCATGATTAAATATGGAGTCTATATGCGGGATATTGTTGTCTTATTTCGGACTCCATTTAATTTGAGTAGCGAACCGATGCCATGTTTTGCATTGTTAATACAACATTTAAATTGCGGGGGTTCTAAACAACTTGAACCATATAATCATTTGACGGGACCACGGTTCCGCTTAATATTGCCTAATTGCACCGCATCTTGCCATTCCATGCATCATATCATAATCATGCCGGATCTTCTGCCGTCGTATTAAATATTGCATCTGGTGTTTCTGCTAGTGTTTGTTTCTTCGCGGATTAGACCGATGAGTGGATGCGAGTATCGACAAGTTCTCCGGATATGAACCTCCGGCAGTGTTTCCCAGGCGAGCATCTCTTCCCCTTCTACCTATTTTGCATTTATAGTCTTTATTTCCTCATGTTGATCTATTGCTATGCGTGCCGCGATGCTTTAGTTTCCGTGCACCAGTTATATCCCGTGCAGCCTCTATATTGCCATGGACACCTCCTAATACCTGTTGTTTGGTAGATAGCTGGCCTTGCGAGTCGTAGTTGCTTGCTCATGTGCGATCTTGTGTTGTCGAGTACCATAGTTGTTGGAATGGTGGAAATGTTTATTGGTGGAAATGTTTATTGGTGGAGATGATCATGACTTTAATTACAACTATTTAAATGCTAGATATAACTAATGTAGAGGGATCGGTGTGCAATAGATGTTATTTGGTTCTTCCACGCTCACTTGTGTCCCGTAGGACCCCGAGTACTTGATACCTGTTCCTTGATTTTTCGCACTATCCACATCCGGGAGGCCTTATGGACCCCCCTGAGCCAGAGCTTGATTCATTTCTATTTCTTGGGGCCACAAAGTAGTTTGGGGCTTTATTACTATCCTGTACTTATGCCATGCTTTACTGATTTATTTACGATTGTGCGTGGAGCACCTGCACTGTTTAGGATTGCGGAGTGTTTTCGCGGTATCGACAAGCCCAGTCACACTTTCGGGTTCCCAGTCGTTTACAGCCATTGACGCAAACCTTGGGTCCGTTCCGGAGCCGGCCAACTTCTTTGCGGGTAGCTTAGTGGGGTGGCCCCTGAAATATTTCTGAATCCTATGATCGCTTTGTCGTAAATGCCTCGTTGGGTTTTGATTTGGTTTTTCTGAGGTTGATCGAGTGTGTGTTGCTATTTGTGCACCCCTGTAGGGTAAAACTTTCTGAAAGCCGTGTCCGCGGTTATGGACGACTTGGAGCACAGTATCACGATCATAGACAAGCATAACTAAAATAGTGCTATAAATTTGACTTAATATGTGACTAGTAATCAGCTCAAGTATAACGGAATGGATATTAAAAATGCCAACAACTGGTGGATCTGTGGTGATCTGAGTCATACTATACCTGCCTAGTAAGTATTGCAACTCCAATGGAATGTGATAAAAGTGCCAACAACTGTTGGGTTTTGGGATTCCTCAGGACAATTATATCTGACTAGTAAATGTTCCAACTACAACGGAATGGTGATTAAAACTGCCCACTACTTATGCTATCAGGATGACTCCTGCTATCTATATCTGATTAGTAATTGCTGCAACTATAACGGAATGAGTAAAATTGCCAACTGTGTGAGTTCCTTGGTCCGACTTCCTTGTTTGGTCTCGAGGGGGAAATACCAGGATGGGTTTGTTTGGTGTTAGCTTCAGGTTGGATCCGAATAGGTCTTTCTTATCCCTCTCTCGATAACGCCGGTTGTACTGAGTCTCTATAGGTTGTTTAGTGTCGCTACGCCGCTTCAGCCCACCATACCTATGTAGGCGAGAGTCAATTCTAGCCTCGCCATGTAATGGCCTCGATCGACGCCCTCTTTTCCTTTGCCCTTTGTCGGCACCCTTTGTTTTAGCAGGTTTGAGATCGCTGTCGTTAGCGGTGGTTACCCTTCCGCTTGGCTCGGCAGGGTTATGGACGCCATTGGTTATTCTTCAGGGCTCTTAGCCCCATTTGCATCTTGTCCGTAGTCGGACGCTCTATCGTTTTCAAGGTGATTTGGATCTTTGTATTGTATATCTGTATTCTTGACTCATGGAGTCGTGTTGTATATATATCTGTTCTATGGGTCCCATCGAGGACTGTTGTGTAATGTTATTACTTCGTTTTCCACCCGCACGAAAGTGCCTGGTGGGCGTCCTTGAATCGTTTCTATGCGGGTTTGGCGGAAAGGGCTAAAACTTGCATAGGGCCGATTTTAGGGTGTTACACATGATCCTCTTAGATTCACCCAAGTGGGGTGTATCCATCATAGAGGGATTTGAACTAAAGCCAAACATTCAATCTTTGCAAACAATACCAAGGTTTCAGCCTATGCATCATTGATCTTGGAGAATAAACATGCTTATACATCCACTTATACATTAGCTTTAATTGAATGTTTCTGGGCACATCCAAAGGATGGCAGCACCTCCGAAAGTAGTTCATATTAAAGCTCTGTAATACACAACATGGTTTAGAAAATCATTTTCTTAAAGGCTATAAGAATCATTGTTCTAACCTGATTACCAAAGCACACTTGACAGGGACATATTAGATAAAAACCTTAGTTTCTATCTAGTATTGCCTCAGACTAGCATCACATGCATAATGAAATTATTGAGTACCATAGGCTAATTTATCCAGCAGGAGTTTTCAACTCATTTTAGCATCAATCCACTCTGGAACATAGGTAGAATAAAGCTAGTACTAGAATAAACCTCTGTGTACCATTCCAAGGAAGGTGTCATAAGGATTTATCCTAACCAAGAAGATCCTAACCAGTGATTACATAATCCAGGTCATTTAAAAATAATATTCAATCATCTTCCTAATATATTAATTAGGAATCATTCTCTTACATAGAAGAACTATCACCAAAGACATCAATAGTAATTCCTAGACAGCCAAATACATGTTCTAGTATTGAAACTAGTTAAGCATCATCACTAATCAAATACTAGGCTAGATCAGAGTCACAACATCCCCGTTTGTACAATATAAATTAGCAACTCCCAAGCCCATCAGTAGGCAATGGATCAGCACAGAATAACCAACAGAAATATTCCTAAATAGCTCAGTATCCTAAATAATCAACACAGAGGAGTGGAACCTTAATAGAACAGGCAAACCCTAATTAGGAATTTCTCTCTGGAAGCACACAGTGGCTAGAAAGAGAAGTAAAGGGAGAATAAGAAGGGGAAGCAGAAGAACTTACTCATGGTCCTCGCTAGAGTAGAGAAGAGGAAGCAGAGAGGCCGACGAGCACACATGGTGGCACGGGGAGCACCCGAGGGCGTTGGAACCCGCACCAAGCCATGCGGCAGTAGCCACAGTCACACGTGTAGCAGCGACGACACCACAGAGTCACCAGCAGCCAGCACAACACCACCGGGGCGGTGAAACTCCACATCGCTAGTAACCCCCAAACCCTAGGGTTCGGGGTGGAGTCAACTAGGGGCGGGAGAGGAGTCCAAAGGCGAATCAAACTAGACCAGTCGTCGGAGCAGCGTCGGCTACCTTGCTACACACCATGGCGGCGGCCGGGGAGGCCCAGGGCGGCAGTAATCGAGCGGCAACAGCGTCGGCGACACCACGCCACAGCAGGTCAAGGAAGAACACGAGGGGGCGAGAGGAGTGAGGGCTGCGTACTGGGCCGGTGTGGTCCAGTACCCCTCACTAAAGAGGGTTTGACCAGCCTAGATGGGCCGAGTCAGGGTTGGGCCAGCCCAATGGGCTAGGACCATTTTAAAAGGAAAAGCTTAATTAAATTGTTAAATGACCAAAATACCCCTAGGACTTAAATGGCTCTAAGAAATAAAATAAAAATCCTAAAAATATAAATGGACTCATAGAAATGTCCTCTATTTAAGACAAATAACAAATGGAATTTTAGGTAATTAAATTAAAAATTATTATTATTAAGGTATATATTCCTTTGGAATTTTATAAAAATGTACCAAACACATAAAATTGAATAAAATTCATTTTTACAATTCTAAAAGGGAATGCTATTATAGAAAAATGCTAGTTGTGTTTTTGAAAGGTAAATTAAGTGTGATGAAAATAAAGTCTTATTTCCTTAAAGGAATTTTAGTTAAATAGTTAAAAGAGTTAAAAACTAAATAAATTCAATTTAAACTCTTAAAATAATACTAGTCATTATAAAAATATTAAATATAATATTTATGAAGATTTCAAAAAACTTTAAGTAATAATTTTCTTTTGAGTAAAGAAAATAGCAAACTTTTACTAAGAGGGTAAAACACACAAATAAGCAAATAATAAACCATTGCATGACATTACTATGCATTGCATATTGCTTCTTTAAATATTGTCCTTACCGGGCAATAATGGTTCTCTGTAGAAACCGAAGCTCAAGGTTAGGTGGAAGCATCCGACTTCACTACCTTGCAGTCACAAGGCAAGTTCATCACTTGCTCATGTCCTTTGAAGAGTATTTATCAAAGATATTGCAAATTGTGTGTTATCATCTATGATCTAGAGAAAGAAAATATTATCTTCTCAAATAAATAAGATGTGGTTATCATCCTAAGTGATGGTAAATATAAGATTGGCAATGGAACGTAGGTTTCTGATTGCACGAGTCATCATAGGAATTAACAACCCATGACATCAGTGATTCTAGCGCCGTATATTACACGTTAACCATGAGATTTGGAATGGGATAGAGAAGTCAGCTGTATCTTCTTCCTTTCATATGTAGGTAAGATGACCTTAACGCACTACAAGAAAAGTTTCCTTCCGCAACGAACTGGCCCGACGGTCATCGTAGAAGGTGCGTCTTCCGCGACAAAATTCTCTTCTCGGCCGTGGCCGATGGAAAACTATTTTTCTGGTTTCGTGGCCCTCTACTACGACGGATCTGCTAAAAACATGAAGGATGCTCGGCTGGCGCGTGGCAGAAGCACGATTTTCGTTTCCTCGCGTGATGTTGACTCGCCGAAGTCTTTTGAGGCGTGTGGGTCCTGGACGTCAGTGTCTCTAGCGGACCATACTTTTCGGTCGCGCCTCCCTAATTTGAACTCAAAAATGTTGCTCGATGCATCTCGCCTTTAGTCAGGATGCTAGGTCCCACATGTCAGCCTCTCATTAGAAGGATTGTGTGCATGCTGGAATTTTTTCTTTCGCTCGCGCTACCCTGTTCCGAAGTTAATAGCGATGTTCGATGCATCTACCGTTTAATCATGATGCTGGGCCCCACATGTCATCCTGTCATTAGATGAAACATGTGTATGCTGGAATTTTTTCCTTCGCTGGCGCTACCACGTTCCGAGTTAATAGCGCTGCTCCACGCATCTACAGTTTAACCAACCTCCCGAGCCCCACATGTCATCCTCTCATTAGAAGAAACGTGTGTATGATGGATTTTTTTCCTTTGCTGGTGCTACCCCATTCCGAGTTGATAGCGCTGCTCGACGCATCTACCGTTTAACCAACCTCCTGAGCCACACATGTCATCCTCTCATTAGAAGAAACATGTGTATGATGGATTTTTTCCTTGGCTCGTGCTACCCCGTTCTGAGTTGATAGCGCTGCTTGACGCATCTACTGTTTAACCAACCTCCTGAGCCCCACATGTCATCATCTCATTAGAAGAAACGTGTGTATGATGAATTTTTTACCCTCTGTCGCTCCTTCGTGTTCCGAACTTGATAGCTTTGCTCGCTGCATCAGCCGTTTAATCAAACTCCTGGACCCCACATGTCATCCTCTCATTAGAAGAAACGTGTGTATGATAGAATTTTCCCTCGGTCGCGCCTCCGTGTTCCGAACTTGATAGCGTTTCTCACTGCATCTACCGTTTAATCATGATGCAAGGCCCCACCCCCACATGTCATACACTCATAAGAAGAAACGTGTGTATAATGGAATTTTTGCTCTCGGTCCTGCCTCCGTGTTTTGAACCTGATAGCGTTGCTCGATGCATCAGCCGTTTTTCCAGGCTGCTGAGTCCCCCATGTGAGCCTCTCATTAGAAGAAAGGTGTGCATGTTGGAATTTTTTCTCGCTCGCGCCTCCCTGTTTCGAACTTGGCAACGCCGCTCGAGGCAGAACCTGTATAAGGCCGCGCTACTGGGTCCCACATGCCGGCCTCTCTGTATATCAAACTTGCGTATGATGGAATTTTTTTTTGGCCGCGTCCGCTGTTTTGACCTTGGTAACATTGCTCGATGTGGCAGCCGTGTATGGTCTTGCTACTGAGGCCCCGATGTCACCCTCTCTGGTATGTTCTGGCCGGTGGGTCCCTGATGCCAGCCTCTCTGTACAAGTATTTAACTTTTTTTCAAACCCGACCATTAAACTCGAGGAATGCTGCAGGCTGGTGGGTCCGTGATGTCAGCCTCTCCGTAATGCGATATTAAAAAGTAAACCCTTTTTAAAAAAATAAACCCAAGATATATATAAATATGTACACATAGTGGATTCGAACTAAAGACCTTCAAATCAAATCAAATAGACATAAATTGAGTGTTTTGGCACAATACCAAAGATACTAATAGAAAGTGAATCATTAAACATGTATTAGTACTACAACTTATGTATCAATCTTCTAAAAAATATTGTTGTGTTTCCATGTTATCTCTCTTAAAATAAAAGTGCAGTGCTACTGGAACCTCGATTTATAAAAAGCCACATAATGTATTAGTTTCTTAAAAACATGGGTAGGCAGAGTTTTTTTAGAGGTGGGGGGCACTGCCAAAAAGGCCAAATTAAAAAGTTTTTGGGATACGGTCAATGGGCTGCTATCTCAAATTTTACTGGGCTGTGTCTCGCCAGATTCAAACACAGACCTCTTCGAGGGAGGAAAAAAGCGATAATTCCTTTGACAGATATTCATGTAAAAATATCTAATGAACACACACCACATGCGCCAAAATAGGGCTGGTATCCAATGACTTCACTTGGTGAAATCACGCTGTATATCTTTACCCTCTCATCTCTGTCCAAAATGCATCCAATGGTTCCGATGACATAAAGGCAAAAGCTCTAGAGCAAGCAGCCAACAGCAATGATAGAACTTTTGACAAATTCAATACCATTTGAAAGATTAAGGAGTACAAAATAATAAAACATAAAAAATCGGCAGATTCCTAGTTCATATTTAGCAGCACTTGACCAATTCAGAAGCATTTCAAAGTGACTAATTCAGCAATACAAACACTGAAATTCAATATCACTACAGAGAGAGACAGTTCTTGTTTTAGCTCTAAAAACCATGCCACGCGATCAGTTTTCCCTTTTCTCCAAACACACTCGATCATAACACAATCATTGTCATAATATTTGCTCATATAGGGAACCGTCATATAGATACAGATATACCATACCACTACGTACTAGTCATAGCTCCAATCCAGCAAAAGGTTATCACAGTTTTACCACCCATATATGATCAGTGGAGATAAGACAACCACATAATTAATTACAATAGCATGCGGCCAAAGAGCTAGACAGATAGGAAGTTCATGAACAGCATGCCGCATTCAAGGCAGCGAGATACATCGACCTTGACCGTTCTTCCAATAGTAAGTTTGGCTGCTTTCCGAAACTTGATCCACCTAGAAGTAGCTGCAAGCACCCATCAGTCGAGTTAATGGCGTAGCGTCCCTCCTAAGCAATCCTTCGCTCTCCACCATGAAGACTATTGTGCCCTTTCGTCTGGCCTGGAGTTGCTTTGTGGCGCTCTTAGGCAATTTCTGAGTCAAAGCAAGAGATAGACGCATAATTACTAAGAGCGATGCACTGAATCATGTGAAACTTGAGAAGACATTCATAACAGTTTATCTGCAACCATATACTCACAAACATAATCCGGTGCGACCTTGTGATGACACATGTGTAGGATATGGTCTGACAAGGTGCTGCCCGGGGTGATGAAGGAGCTTGTGCTGGTGCCTGTGCTGGGGTGGGTGCTGGTGAATGAGATGGTGCCACTAATTGTAGAGGGGCTGGTGCAGGAGCCAGAAGGCCCAGAAGCGGTGCCGGCGCCAACAGCTTGATGCTAGATTCCTTCTGAGGGGTAGCTAAGCTAGCTGCAGGGATGGTAGAGGCGGATGAGAAGTGTACAAGAAAAATGGTCTCTTATACAACAGTTACTCACAAGACAGTGATCAGAGGATATGATGAGTATACAAGCAAATTATGTTACTACCTCCATTCTTTCTACTTAGGTCAACAGGTGCCGGAGTAGGAACTAGGGTCAGTGCCGCTGGGGGTGCCAGCAGCTTGTTGCTGGTTACCTTCTGAAGGGTAGGTAAGGGGACTACAAGAGTGGTCAGAGAGGCATATGAGATTTGGACAAGCAAAATGGTTTCTTATACAACAGTAACTCCCAGACAGAGATGAGAGTATACAAGCGAATTAAGTTACTACCTCTATTCTTTCTCCTACTGAGGTCAACATGTGCCGTTTCAGGAACTGGGGCCGGTGCTGGTGCCGGTGCCAGCAGCTTGATGCTGGCACCCTTGTGGGTGGTACATAACGGGAAGCGGACTGCAGAAGTGGTCAGGGTCATATGATGAGTAAAGATAATGGTGCAGAACAGTTAGTCGCAAGAAAATCATTAGATGTTGTGATGAGTACAGAATCAAATTAATTAGTACTACCTTTGTTCTTGGTCCTTCGGTCAACAGGTGTACGATGGCGTGCAAGTATCTGCCTAGGCTTGCTAAAATCAAATGTTACCTCGTCCCCCTTCTTTAGACCATTCTCACAAACATACTTGGACCAACCTCGGCCACCCAAATAGGTGGTGGCCATCGTCTGGGAGACATCCACATCATATAGTTGCCTCATGACTTTCGGGCCCTTGCTATACAGAGTTAGAAACTTGTCGTTTCCGAACATCTTGTTTATAACGGGGCGAGCGACACAAGGGATGGCCTTCATGAGAAAATTGATAGAGAAGTAAGGCGACAACAAAAAAAAGTGAGATACAAGATCTTACATCAAGTTGGTCTAGACCACTTGGAATCCATACCTGATACCATGGGTACCCTTTGCGAAGGGTGGCCATGCACCATTTTTCATCCCTCTACCTTTGGAATGGCATACAGGGGACCCCTTTCAATCCACAAGCTTGACAAGAGGAGGGTAGCAGAAAGGGCTGAGCAGCTGGTGCGTGGTACTGATTGAAATTAAGTGGAAATGTTAAATTATGTAAAGAGCAAGTAAATCTAATAATATAAGAAAAAACCATTGCCTGTAAAGCAAACAGATTTTATTTTTGTGAACTTCTAATGAGTGTAAACATATAGTACTAGCTGATAAAAATAACAGGAAAATCATAACATGTGAAATTTTGGATTTCCAAATTATACCCACTTCTTAGAGAGGTCACTGCCCACCTGGGTACCGTGTTGGTGCTTCCTCGTTGTGTAGAGGATGTCCTCTTTTGGTGCGGGCATCAGAAATCTACTAGCCTCTACAGCAGCCTCAGCCTCCGCAACAACACCTTCAATCTGTATAAATAGCAACAGAGCTCAACAGTTCAATACTATGTAAAGTTTGGTCAAACTTTACGTTGCTTGACTTTTCAAAAAAAAAGTATATGCCTAAGCCTTGGTATGAGGGAGTACAATACATAGTAGTCATATACTAACTGTATGAGACAGTCTGACAGATCTAGATCTGGATTCACATAAACACAAAGCCAGAATTAATAAAATCACACATATGTTTCTGAACATCTGATAAGCATGCATCACACCAATCGGGTAATACTTAAATCTGTCTACACCATGGTAATAAGGGTATTAAGAACATATACATTTCTCTTCAAGCTGGGCCCTCCCAGCTGGTCGGTGGCCTTGCGCTTGTTTTTTGGTGAGTAGTGGTACTCGCCGGATCCTGCGGCATGTGGGGGTATCATCCTGTTTGCCGCACCTGGAACACCGCACGTTCGCAGGTATGTACCACCGCGCTATAGTAAATGAAGAAGAGATGGTGTCACAGAGGCTTCCACTAAAACAGGATGCAGATAGAGACAACTTTTAACACAGGGATACATCCAGGTTGCAGCCAACCACTTTCAACATTGGAAAGAATGGAAGAACACAATGAATATAATGCTACATTACCTTTTTTAGGCAACTTTTAAGGGAACTGACGGGACCATCCCTGTCCGTAGTGGCCATGCGCGCCACTGACCCATAGTTCTCCATACAGAATCTGATGCAAAATCCATTGCACATTACGAGTAGCAAATAAAGGTTACAGAAGTGAAGAACACCGAAATCGAACCGGACAAAATGCCCCAATCAGAACAGCGGTGACCATGCCCTGATCCGGAATCCATACGAAATCAGTACCACCTCCCCCACCCCCACCTGCCATCCCCACCACCACCCCCACCCCACCCAAATAACCCAATCGATTAGAGAAGAGGAAAAAATATCCTGATTATGTGATTCCGAGGTGAGCAATAAGCAAGAAATCCATAATCAAAGCATACCAAATACTACTACTCCTAGTACTAATAGTACCCCCAATGGCCCAATCGGAAGTAAATTAAGCAAAGCCAGATTTCGAGGTGAGCAAATACACCCACCTATTTCAACAAGAACTCCCCAATCGGAGGTTGCACCAGTTCCAACAGTTGCTTGCTAGATGTGAGCTAGCTAGTGATAGTTTCTTGTCTTGTCGTCGGTAGAAAGGCATGGGCAGGGGAGTAGTAGTACTAGAAGTAGTAGGGCTGGGCAGTACACTTTTTTCTATAGTAAGTATTTTTAAGTGGCAGTGGTGGGAACATTTTGCCGGGAGAGAATGCCGAATTTTTGATCCTAGCTATCACGTGGTGGCCTACAGCTGTTTCAAGCGGGACCCACGTCAGGGGTGAGTTAAAGCAGGTCCCACATCAAGTGGGTGAGATAATTGACCGAGCCAACCTCCTCCTTCCCTTGGTACCGGTACTAGTTCTCCCGGGTTCCTCTCCAAGGACAGCGAAAATCGCCCCTCTTCAAATCAAATTGGTCCTAGCTTATTATCCTTCTGCTGATTCGTCTCACGGAGCAGTGGACAAGACGGCAGTAATTGCAGCATAGGGCACCCGTGTTGGGGCCTCAAAAATAGTTTAGGAACCGATAAAATGGTAAGCTTGGATTTCAGACTAGAAACACACACAAACACACATATACTCCATATATACTAATATACGGAATAGTTTCCAATTACAGTTTTGCTAACAAAGGCCTAGAAATCATAATAAGGTAGCTCCATATTACAGAACTACGATAGCAGCGAACCAATCATGGGATAGCTCTACACCCCAAGAGTTTTGCAGTTGGGCTAGTGGTCATGAACGGCACCAAAAGTACACCCCTGATGATCAGCAACCCTGCATCAAATCCATCCAGACGCAGTGTACCCGATCCACAGCCTCAGGTACAGGCTCATCAATGAACAGGTCATCGTCATTACCATCAAAGTCCTCTTGATTAAATGCTTCAGGATTAGTAGATTAACCGATACGTTTATAGACAAACATCAAAGACACACAACCTGAACATTTGTTGTTCTACAGATATACCTTGTCATCTGGCATAGTGGCAGTACCAGAAATGAATCATGTTTCATGCAGCTTGCGCTTTTTCTCTCATCTCCCTTCTCTAAGTTGATCTAGATGCTCAGGAGCCGCCTCTGTCAGTTGATCTAGTTGATCAACATCTGCTTCCCCTACTTGATCTTGATGATAAAGATGTGCTTCCCCCGGTTCAGATGGAGGATCATATGGTTCACCATGAAATACCCATCTAACATATGTGCTAAGCATCCCAAATGTAAAAATATGGTCTTCCACTATACTTTGAGGCAGCACCCTACGATTCACACACAACCGACACGGGCAATGTACTTTTGAGTTGTCACAATGATCTCTAACAAATCCCACAAATCGTAGAACATCAAGGATACGTTTAGCGCTGCCTAATGGAGCAATCTCTATCCAAAATCTGCCCATCTATTTAATTATGACATACAAGGTTGGTTATTATTAAAATAAAAGCACGAAACATATAGATGAAGTACAAAAACTATATATGGCTATGCGTTTTAGCAAACATATTGACAACAAAAATCGTCGAAGGTATTTAGGAACAAAGATCCAGCGCAGAATAAACTATGACCATGCAGATTAAGGACAAATTAAACTACGTAGGAGTATTTAAAAGGGCAATAAAAATGCCAACCAGATCGAGCTAGAGATAGAAGGACTACCGTGGGATCGACGTGCCTACCGGTGCGTCTCAAAAAGACCAACGGGTAGGGAAATCTTCTTCGCGCATGTTGGTGATGAGGAGCGGCCGTAAGCGCGTCTGTTTTGTGGGGAAGGGGGCGGAGGGTGGAAGTTAATACACAGCATGAAGGGGTGCGGACTGCGGAGGGATAACTTTGGAAATTCTGACATACCCTACTTTGGGAACCACCATATACGTGGCCCACCTGCCAGTCACCATAGATGAAAATTGATCCAAAACTTGTCAATATACAAGTTTATGTTTTACCATGGAAACTAATGCACATAGCATTGCACTTTGTGAACAAATGGCTTTATGTCCAAAAGTTATTTAATATCAGCATCTTCAGCTAGGAAGCTTGGAAACTCATGAAAGTAGGGCATTATCCATCAAATCTGGAATCTCCTGTGTAAACAATTGCTTGAAATGCCAAGATGCACTGATCTACCAAATATGGCCAGGTTTGTAAGCTTGGTTGGCGAAGATACTTCAATGTACGGAGTAGTACAAAAGATGAAAAAGGTACAAAAACTATGGTTGTGACCTTGCTCCTCTTGTTTGAAAGCCTTGAATTAATGTTCATTAATTTCGGCAGATGTCTATAAACTCATTAAATGCTGGAAAGCATATAGGCCTGTGGGTCTATCTGACGGGGTCAACATCCAAAGTGGGAGTAGCGTACCTTAGAAGCTTCAACTTCAAAATTTTGGCAGAGCACCGAAATATCCCGCCCACCCATTCAAACATCCCGCCCATCCATTCAAACATCCACCCCCCCAAAAAACATCCAGCCCAAAAATTATTTTATTGCACATATTTAGCCTGGAAGCTTGAAAGGGCGTTATACATTGTGTGAAAAAAGGGGGCGGTGGCATTTTGAGCCAGCATCTTTGTAGTTGCTTCACAATAAAACACATTGTTGTTACATGGAAATTCGAAAACAAACTTCAAATTTGGAAGCAGACATATTGGTTCATTTCCAAAGATGCACCGATCTACCAAATACGGACACGTCATCATAAACTATTTCCATCTTTTTTGGATGATGTTCACCTCTTTTTTGGATGATGGTCATCTTCTTGAAAGCCTTAAATTGTTCGAAAATTATAGCAAATGCCTTGAAACTCGTTTAAATGCTGGGAAGCAACTCTCGCTGGCGTGTGGGCCTAGACGGTGACAGCGCTTCTGAGAGGCCCCACGCCGGAGTAGCGTATGCTAGAAGCTTCGACCTCAAAATTTGGTATGACGCCCAAACATCGCACCCATCCATTAAAATATCCCGCGCATCCATTCAAACATGCTTCACCTCTTTCTAGAATGAAAAATTCCTCTTTTATCCCTGCTCCGGAAACAAGAATCCAAGGGAGCACTGCAATAACAGAGGGATATAGGTGGTAAATTTGCGTTCTCCCAAGTGCATCACCCCATCCATGTTTCCTAGCCCTTCTTCAATATTTACCTGCCCACTCACTCTAACCTACTTCGACTTTTTGGACCCACTATGCAAGTGACCCACATGTTAGTGAGCTAGAATTACGGGAAGTAGAGATTCCCATCGCTTGTTGTTCAAAATTCGAACATTTTTTGATAAACCGAGATAAAATCATTAAAATCATCCAACCTGGCTTATACTATCATTCCACTATGTCAGAGTAAAAGCTAAAAAACAAAGCCAAAAACACGTTCGTAGCTTTATAAGCCAAAAATCAAAAGCCAGAATTCGAGCCCAACCAAACAACGCCTAAATCTCAAGGAACTCTTCCTGTTTCTCCCTTGTTTTAGTACCCGGGTACATTCAATTTTATTTAACAAGAAATATGACCAAGCAGGATATCATCGACTTGTAGATCATTTTTTGAGATACTTTCATTAAATTGCGGTAACACCATTTTGTTCCATGAATATATATAACCATAAAGCTTGAAAATATTATTGAGAATTCACGGAATCCTAAACCATAAAATTTAAACCCCTAAACCCTGACCAAGCAGGTATCGTGCAACTATAGATCAAAAATTGAGATACTTTAGTTAAATCAGGTAACGCCATTCTATTAGACGAATAAAAGCATAAATCATGAGCATTACCAAAAATTCTCTGAACCCAAAACCAGAAACAACCCATAAAATTAAAATGGAAAACCCTAAACCCTCGGCCCATAAACCCTAATCAAGCAGGTATCGTGCACTTATATATCAAAATTTGAGATACTTTCATTAAATTGCGATAACGCCATTCTATTCCATGAATATAAGCATAAAGCTTGAACATTATTTAAAATTTCCGAAACCCTAAAATTTAAACACTAATTAAACCCAAAATCCTTACCAAACACGTAGCATGCACTTATCGATCAAAAGTTGATATATTGTCATTAAACTGGTAACTCCATTCTATTCGATGGATATAAGCATAAATCTTGAGCATTAATGAAAATACCCTAAACCCTAAACAACCCCTAATAAAACCTAAACCTAAAACCCCAAACCCTCAACCCATAAACCATAACAGAACATGTATCATGCACTTATAAATCAAATTTGGAGATACTTTTAATGAGTTAGGTAATGCCATATATATTCTATTCGACGAATATAAGCATAAAGCTTGAGTATTATTGAAAATTCGATAAACCCCCTAACTCTATTCAGTCCATAAAACCTAAACCGTAAAACCCTAAAACCCTAAACCCTCGAACCATATAAACCCTAACCAAGCAGGTATCATGGACTTATAGATCAAAATCTGAGATTTGATCTTCCATTAAATTGCGGTAATGCCATTCTATTCCATGAATAAAACAATAAAGTTTGAACATTATTGGAAATGCCCTAAACCCTAAAACCCTAAACCCTCAACACCACACGTAGCATGCACTTATCGATCAAAAATTGATATATTTTCATTAAACTGGTAACTCCATTCTATTCGATGTATATAAGCATAAATCTTGAGCATTATCGAAAATACCCTAAACAACCCCTAATAAAACCTAAACCTAAAACCCCAAACCCTCAACCCATAAATCCTAACCAATCAGGTATCATGCACTTATAGAACAACTTTTGAGATACTTTCATTGAGTTAGGTAACGCCATATTCTATTCAACGAATATAAGCATAAAGCTCGAGTATTATTGAAAATTCGATAAACCCCCTAAACTCTATTCAGTCCATAAAACCTAAACCATAAAACCATAAAACCCTAAACCCTCGACCCATATAAACCCTAACCATGTATGGTGGACTTATAGATCAAAATTTGAGATTCGATCTTTCATTAAATTGCGGTAACGCCATTCTATTACATGAATATAACAATAAAGTTTGAACATTATCGAAAATGCCCTAAACCCTAAAACCCTAAACCCTCAACCCCGCCTAAACGACATTGGCAAATGAGATATCACATGCACTTGTAGATCAAAATTTCAGATAAACATTCCTCAAATTGTGTTAACGCTATTCAATTCCATGAATATAAGCATATATAAAGCAGCTTGAACATTATCGAAAATTCACATAAAACCTAAACCCTAAACACCTAAACCCCCAAAACCATAAAATACCTAAACCCTCAACCCCTTACCAAGCAGGTATGATGCACTTATAGATCAAAATCTGAGATACTTTCATTAAAGTGCGATAACACGAGTCAATTCCACGAATATATATAAGCATATATATATAAGCTTGAACATTATTATTGAAAATTCATAAACCCTAAAACCCAGAAAACCCTAAACCCTAAATACCAACCTTAAACTCCTAAGCCCTAAACCCTAAAATCCTAAATCATATACCATAAACCCTAAACCCCTAAACCCTCAACCCAAAAAATACGAACCCTAAACCACATGCTATATATATCTTGTGTGGAAACTAGGTGACGAGGGTTTAACTCATCAATGCCCATTGTTATGGACTTGGGTTTTGGAGAAGGAGGGAGCGCTAGAGACATCTATCGGCTAGCAAACAAGCACACAGGGGACTCGAAGATTTACCTAGGTTCAGGCCTCACAGAGTTCCCTACTCCTGCTTGTCTGCTCGTGGAATTATCAAAGGAATCGAGGATTATAATGGCGCGCAGATGCAATCTGGCGAGAGTTGTGGAAACTAGGGTTGCGTGTGTCCTCCTCGCCGCCCCCTCCTAGCCTTTATATAGATAGGCTAGGTCTCGGGTAGCAGGTCGAGTCGGTTACAAGTTAGGGTTTTCCCCTTTAAACTTTTTATCTTTAGCTTCTTCTTGTTCTTCAAGCAATCAAGAGTCCGTAGGTTACTCGAGTTCTTCATTTGGGCCTTGGCAACACCGTGGGCCTTTACTGTATTCAGGCCGTATATACCAAGCTCGAGTACCTGTAGGGTATATCCATGTCAGTAGCCCCCGAGTGTCCAGTGGAATCGTAGATTCGACTGGAGACTTTATGAATCCTTTCGAGTGCATGACTGAGTATATTTTTCGACTGCTCTGTTTGTTTCATAGGGATTGTTGATGTGCGTGACTGATTTAACTGATGTATCGGTATCAGTTAACTACCTTAGGGTAAAACAACGCCATCTACTCGAACTCGAGTCCCCGGACTCGAATCCAGAAAAGTGCTGGTGTAATTCGACTCAAGCCACGGAGGTCTTACAGGAGTCAAATTCTAGTGTATGGGTGTGAGCACTCGACGCGTCCATCAAGGCATGTTCATCATGCCTGTAGGCACGGTTATATTTCTGGTAGTGCGCAGCAAATGCATTGCCAGGCCTTATTCAGGTCTTATCTTCATGCTGTAAGCACGACATCTGAATTTTTGTCATCACGGAGACGATTCGGGTGACCCAGGAGACGCAGTCTCTTTGTAGGGAAAAATCATGAGGCGGTGTCGCCATAAGCTTTGAGTTTGGATGTTATCAACACACAGTACTTTGTACAAATAATCATAGGGTGCACGACCAGCGCTCCCTATGGGAGTAGCCCCCGAGTGCCTGGTTGAGTCAAAGACTCAGGCATGGACTAAAGAACTTTTGCGACTGTTGTCGTCTTTTGTTTGCTTGTTTCAGTCGAATTTGCTTCTGGCGCTCCCTATGGGAGTAACACATCTCCATAGTTGAATAGTGTTTCGAGTGGTTGGGTTTGCTTTGATTGTCCATGTTCCTGCAAAAAGAAAAAAATCGTAGGGTGCACGACCAGCGCTCCATATGGGAGTAGCCCCGAGTGCTTGGTGGAGTCGAAGACTCAAGCAAGGACTAAAGTAGTCGAAGTCTTCTGCTGCAAAATTTTGAATGACGTCAGTGCTAATGATTCCATGACCTCAGTTGCCCGTGTGAGCGAGTTTGACGGGACGTGACGAGCGGTGGATCCCATTTCCTGACTCTAATTTGAATGGGCATGCGTAATCTTTATTTTAACTGCGCTTCCTCGATTTCCGCGCGTAATGGGAGTAGTGGGGGACGGTTCGTGCTTCAGGTCCTCCACGTGTCGAGCGCGATGAACGCCACATGTCTGATAGGGTTTTTCTTAGCCGTTGGATTGCATCTTCCAGGGGGTTAAGTAGTGATGCGGTGACGGTAAATTTCACATCTACTTCTTTTCTGCCTTTGCCTCCATCGCCGTTGCTATTGCTCCTCTGCTTCTTTGCGCTCCTTTCCTTCGTGGCGCTGGACCAGCTCCGCGTATTTCCCAGCTACTTCCTCCGGTCGCATCGCCGCTGCAGAATGGGAAAGAAAAAGGGCGATGCTGCGGCCGATTCCGCTGCTGCCGCGACTGCTACAAAGAAGAAGGGCGGCTCCGCCGCTGAGGGCACCAGCACCGCCGCCGGTAGAAAGAAGAAGGGCATGGGCACTCGCATCACAAATGGTGCGTGGCGTGCATCTGTGATCAAGTCCTCAGAGCTTCGTCTTCTTCACCAAGACGGAGTTTTGTCGTCCGCAGTCGCGGATGCGCGCGTCCCCGGCAGCAAGGTAATCCCCTCTCCTCTTGCTGGCTTTCGGGTGATGTTCTTAGAATTCATGATCCGCGGTCTTTCGCTGCCCCTGCATCCTTTCTTCAGGGGCCTTCTCTGCTTTTACAGGCTCCAGCTCCACCAGTTGTCCCCAAACTCCATCCTTCATGTAGCTTGCTACATTACCCTTTGCGAGTGCTGGCTCGGAATCGAGCCACACTTCGGCCTCTTCAAGCGCCTATTCAATTTGAAGCGCCAATCGGCGTCTAGCTCCGTAGTCTATGATGTAGGCAGCTGCGGTATCCACGTTGATCCCTCCGTTACGTATTTCGACATCAAGCTAATGATGGTCGTCCAAGGGTGGAGGGACAAGTGGTTCTACGTCCGCGACTAGAAGGCCGACGGAGAACACTACGGACTCTCGCCTTCGACCCTGCAACGCCGTGCAGGAGGAGGCTCTCCTGGAAGAACGTGATTAAGCCCGGCGAGTCCGCGGAGACAGATGTGCTATACGAGCACGTCTGTGACCTCGAGAGTTGCATGGGAAAAGAGGAGGGAGGTTGCGCGCTCATTCGCACATGGCTGCACCGTCGCATCCAGCCCCTGCAGGCCAGAGTCCACCCTATGTTCCACTGGGCTGGCGCAGACGATGTCACTCGCGTGTTTGCCGATGGCATGTCCGCGAGTGAGGTAGATAAAAGGGTGCGACTGGTCACCAAGTACACCGTCAAGGATGTGCTCCCCAGTGAACCAGTCATTCCTCCGTTCGATGCTTCTAACCCTCCTCCTGAGGTATGGTTGTGCTACATAGTAGCTTTATTTGTCGATTGCTTCTTTGCTGTTTTCTTGACTTTGTGCTAATTTATTTTCTGTATGCAGGATTGGGCGGTGTCGCCCTGTATGCCCCTCTTCCCGAGGGGGTTATTCCTCATGAAGCCTTGGAAGAGGACGAGTAGGAGTCAACCGTCCCATCTGATGTGGAGGAGGAAGCCCCCGAGTCGAGTGGTCCAGACACTCGCAAACGTTCGCGCAACAAGGATTCGGATGCGTCGTCTCCTTCGACTCCGGAAGGTGCAGGTGTTGGTGTAGAGTCGCCGATCCCTACCGTTCCTGTGAGTGCCATGGCGCCATCCTCTCGCAAGAAGATGCGACTGCCGAAGGAGTCGTCGTCAGAGTCGGGGGACCCTTCCTTCGATTTTAACAATTTTGATTGGTATGTATACGAGTCTTCCTTTTGGTTCTTCCTTGGAGTTGCCTTTTCTTGATGTTGGTTTGGTCTTGCAGTCAACAGGTGTCGTCATCTTCTGGCGACGTCCAATTTTTGAAAGAATCTGGAGTCGTGACCTCTAGGGCCAAGAAAGAGGTTGAGCGTGCTCCTTCCCCTCCATTGGCGACCCACTCTGGGCATAATTCATCAAGCTCTCCACACGATGGGGAGTATCGGATGGTTGCCCGGATGACTGCTCATCAATCGACTTCGGAGTCATTGGAGGATCATGTAAGTGTAGTATCTCTTCTTCTGATGTTGCAATCAATTTTATCTATGTCATCTGCTGATCCTTTGTTGTTTTCCTTTTACGACAGCTCCTTGTGAAGGAAGCCGCTCACCTGGCGGAGCAGGTGCTTGCGATGGGTCGCCAGCATGCAATGCTGGATACGCGCTATCGCGTGGTGGAAAGTAAGTACCTTTTACTTCTTCGTCTGCTGCATCGTTGTTATGTAGTCAACTGATAGTCTATCCCTTTTGTTTTGTTTTTCAGCTGAACATAATGCCCTTCTTCGCAACGCCGCCACCATGGAAAAGACGCTCGCCGCGGCTGTGAAGTGTCGCGATGAGGCAAACGCAGCACGTGACGAGTCGCAAAAGCACGAAGAGGTTCTGCGTGCCTCCATCGCTGCTAGGGAGAAGATGTTCGAAGAACAGCTTTTTTCGATTGCCAAGGATCTTTCAGGTATTTGCTGGTCTGCAATTTCACCAACTGCCTCTTTTTCAATTGCCTTTGATGTTGCTATTTGCTGCTGACGTTGTGCCCATGCTTGATTCTTGTGTAGATGCGCATCGGTCTGAGCTTTGATGCACAGGCGCTCCATCGTGACGACGCATTGGCGGGTGCTGTCTCGGCAGTCGAAGACCGCAGTGCTGCCGTGCAGGGTACGCTCGCCAAGGCTAAAGGCATGCTCAACCGTCTTCAGGAGGAGATGGCACCCAAGGCTGAATTGGTCGAAAATATGGATGAGCTGGTGGAATCACTTGCCGGAGGCGTTCCTGCGAGCTTCAAGAACTCGCTCCGTGCGGCTGGTGCGTCAATGTCACTCGCGATGGTGCAAGCCCATAGAGTCGAAGTTGATCCTGCGGCAGTCTCAAGGGCGATGCCCGTTAGCACGGACGACCAGCAGGTAGTCTTTGCTCCTTTCGCGACTGCTTGTGGCAAGTATGGGCCACATCTGATCAACATAGTTTCAAAGTACTCTGAGGAGCTGTAGCGAGCCAAGAAGGCGGCGAAGGCTGCGACATCAGGGGCTGGCGGAAAGTCAGTGGCATCTGATACCGCCACGGACTCGATGAGGCCCCCAAAGCCAAAGTCCAAGTCGAAGAAACCAGTTGCTCCTCAGTAGTCTTGTAATAGTTAGATAGCTTATGTCTCTTGTCAAAAACATGCCTTTTGGCGAGTGTATCTGCTGATACTTTTGCTAATCTTGAATGCACTTGAATCTTTTGTCTGTGAATTTCTTTAATCTTCTTATTGCTTCTTGCTTGGCTTGTGATAGGGCACATCGAGTGAACCGTTGAGGGAACCTCAGGATTCGCCACCCCTTGATGACACTTTGGCACCGCCGCGCTCAAGGGTGGATGAGCTGTCTCTGCTCTCGTGACTCCGTGATCGCGTGAAGCAGTTGGAGTGTGAATTTCCCATACTCCGCGGTAATGCGGATGTATGGAAATCAAAGGTAGAGAATGCCACCGCCCGAGAACAATATCTGTTGGGGGAGGTGACGCAGTTGGGCGACCAGTTTAAATGTTAGCTTTCTTACTCTTATCTTTTCCTTGTAGTCACTCGCAGTGGTTTGCTGTCCTTATATTTCCGCTTTTGCTTTGTATAGTTGTCAGCACGCGCCATCCGCAGGATGAGAAGGATCGAATTTCCATTCGCATGAATGACCTGACCCAAGAATAGCTTCAGGCGAGTGGGTACTTCTGGGTAGATCATGATCGCGCAATCGCGTTGGCGACCCTGCAAGATCGTGTGTCGCGAGTGCTTCATTTTTTGAAGAAGTCGTAGTCACGCTTGAAGAATATTTATCAGACGATGTTCCCGTTGGACGTCGTTCCATTGAGCCTGCTGGCCCTTCTAGCTAAATTTCATGACTTGAGTGCGGTCCGTGAGTGTGTACGACAGTAGTTAGTGGCTGGTGCCGAGGCTGCTCTGTCACTGGTGCGACTGCATAGGCCTGATGTGGAGGTTGTAGCAATTGCGGCTGGACCACCTGCGCCGCCAGCGGGTTCTGCTTGGAACATGGTGCCGCACTACCAGGCAGTGGATCGCCCAGCAGAGGAGGTCGTCGACTTTTTCAAGGAGTAGACCAATGTTCTCTTGCTGCAACAGTAGTTTAGTTTGTATCCTGCACATAGTTGTACCAATGTTGTAAAGTTCGTATATATGTTGTGTATAATTGATTGACGATGATGTGTAAAAGAGCATGTTAGCATATATGTTTTGTGAGTGCGTTGCACTATGCGACTCCTTTTCATTAGCCTGGCTTTGTGTTTATCTCAGTCCCTTGTCAACCTGTCAGGTGCGTTGCATCTGGGTTGATGTTTGTCAAGGGTTTCGATTGGTGTGCCAGCTACTCAAGATATCGTGTTTTAGTTCGTAGAACAGATGTGTATAGGGTGGCGCAGCCCCCGAGTGGAAAATTTGCGAAAAGTTAAAGGAAAACACAGAGTTTTGGGGCACTTAGCTTTATTTATTTGCGGGATAGTACGAAGTACAATGTGTGGCTAAGTAGCCTTGGCTGAGTAGTCTTATTTGCAATGTAAAAGTAAAGCGACTAAGGGTAGAAGTGCTGCATCTGCGAGACGTTCCAGGGGTTGGAGTATGCGACTCCTGTCTCTAAATCTTGAAGGCGGTAGGCACCACCTGCGATTACTTCTGTAATCACGTATGGTCCCTCCCAGGGGGACTCGAGCTTGAGATGCCCTTGCTGCTTCAGTCACAGGACCAGGTCGCCTTCGACGAAGGACCTAGGGCGTAGCCTCCTGCTGTGGTAGTTGCGCAGGTTCTGCTGATAGATCGTTGATCTTTCCACGGCGATTTCCCTTGCCTCATCAAGGAGGTCGACGGAGTCTTCGAGTGCCAGGGTTGACTCCTGCTCGCTGTAAGCGACCACGCGCGATGCTTTGTATCGTACTTCGGTGGGTAGCACCGCTTCAGCCCCATGCACCATGAAGAACAGGGTGTACCCTGTAGCACTGTTTGGAGTTGTGCGTAGGCTCTAGAGTACTGATTGTAGTTTGTCTGGCCATCAACCCACGGCTTGTTCGAGTGGCCGGAGGAGTCTCTTCTTGATGCCACCGCAGACGAGCCCGTTCGCTTTTTTGACCTGACCGTTGGTCTATGGATGTGCTACCGAGGCGTAGCTGATGTTGATTCCGGGATTCTCGCAGAATTCTTGGAAATCCTTGGATGTGAAGTTCGTCCCATTGTCTGTGATGATGCTGTGTGGCACTCTGAAGCGGTAGACGATGGACTCGAAGAACTTGACTGCGCTGTGCCCTGATTGATTGGTCACTGGCATGGCTTCTATCCACTTGGTGAATTTGTCGACTGCGACCAGAAGGTAGACGTAGCCTCCTCGTGAGGACTTGGGGATCTTGCCGACCATGTTGAGTCCCCATTGCA
Source organism: Avena insularis (assembly GCA_023614405.1). Classification (NCBI taxonomy): domain Eukaryota; kingdom Viridiplantae; phylum Streptophyta; class Magnoliopsida; order Poales; family Poaceae; genus Avena; species Avena insularis. The sequence continues at coordinate 239,734,217 of CM042694.1, read as the reverse complement.
CGAAGGGCTAGGCCAATGGAATTGGCCGGAGCTCTGCGCCAGGTGCGTGCGGCTTGTCCGTGAATCGCTGGCACGCGTTGCATTTCTGGACGATGTCCTTGGTGTCGCGCATGGCCGTAGGCTAGTAGAATCCAGCTCGTAGAGCTTTGGCAACGAGGGCGCGACTGTCGGCATGGTGTCCGCAAGTTCCCTCATGGATGTCGAGGAGAACAACTCTTCCATCGGCCGTGGAGACGCATCGTTGGAGTACTCCTGTGATGCTACGCTTGTATAGTTCGCCGTTGATAACAGTGAATGCCTTGGATCGTCGCGCGATGTGCCGTGCATCAGTCGGATCGTCCGGTAGCCTCTTGCTGAGAAGGTACGTGATGTACGGTTGAGTCCAGGATGGCTCAATCATCATGACGCTCATTGGTCCTTTGAGTCCTGTATCCAGATCCAAGTCGTCGAGTGCCATTGGCTCATTGGGTGGTGTAGCCCCCGAGTCCGTTGCTGCGCTTGTTTTATTTTCTGCGGCTTTTGGCTTGATGGAGCGTTCGCAGATGCGCTCGAGAAATACCCCAGGTGGTATGGGGGCACAGGTAGAGCCTATGTTGGTGAGTGCGTCCGCCTCTTCATTGATTTCGCGACCTATGTGCCACAGCTCGTAGCCGTCAAAATCCCCTTCGAGTGCGTCGTAGAGGTCGCGGTAGGCGATCATGTTGTCGTTCAGTGCGTCGCACTCATGCATTGTCTGGTTGATGACCAGCTTGGAGTCGCCATATATTATGAGCCTTTTGGCGCCGTAGGCTTTTGCCATCCTCATCCCGTGTAGCAGGGCCTCGTATTCATCTTCGTTGTTGGAGGCAGTTAACTGCATTCGCAGGATATATTTCAGCTTGTCTCCTTGGGGCGATGTCAGTATGACACCTACGCCAGCTCCGTCCTTCCGCTTGGATCCGTCGAAGTGCATTGTCTAGAGGTAGGACATATTTAGTTTTTTGGGGAGTTGGTTCTCCATCTAGTGCACGAGAAAGTCAGGGAGAACTTGTGACTTCATTGCGTCACGTTTTTCATATGTGATGTCTCGTGGAGGCAGTTTGATTCCCCAAAGTGCGACTCGTCCGGTGGAGTCGGGATTGTTGAGGATGTGCCCAAGCGGGGCGTTGTTGACTACCACGATTGGGTGTTCTTGGAAGTAGCGGCGCAGTCACCTGGCCATCATGAAGATGCTGTACGCCAGTTTCTGGTAGTGCGGGTACCGCTGTTTTGTTGGCGTAAGTACCTCGCTGAGGTAGTAGACTGGGCGCTGTACCCCGTGGACCTTGTTTTCTTCGGCTCGTTCGACTACGAGCACTGTGTTGACCACCTGGTTGGTGGCAGAGATGTATAGCAACAATGGTTCCCTTTCGTGTGGGGTCACTAGTACTGGCGAGGTGGATAGCAGGCGCTTGAGGTCTTCGAATGCTTCCTGCGCCTCTTGGTCCACTCGAACTTATCAGCTTTGTGGAGGAGTTGGTAGAAGGGCAGTGTCTTTTCACCCATCTGACTGATGAATCGACTGAGCGCCACGATTCGCCCAGCCAGCTGCTGTACACCCCTTATGTTTTTCGGCTTCTCCATGGCCAGTATGGCTTTTATTTTCTTCGGGTTCACCTCGATCCCTCTTGCGGAGATAAGATACCCGAGTAGTTTCCCAGACGGCATGCCGAAGGTGCACTTGTCCGGATTGAGCTTGATTCGGTAGCGATCGAGGTTGGCAAAGGTTTCGCGCAAATTGTCGATTAGTGAGGCTTCCTCTTTGGTCTTGATTACTATGTCGTCGACATAGACTTGAATGTTGCGACCGATTTGGTTCTTGAGGCAAGCCTGCATGCATCGCTGGTAGGTGGCTCCTGCGTTCTTTATCCCGAAGAGCATTGTGTTGTAGCAGAACACACCAAAAGGCGTTGTAAGCGCTGTTTTTTCTTGGTCTTCCTCCTTCATTCGAATCTGGTTATAGCCTGAGTAGGCATCAAGGAAGCAGAGGTGCTCGCATCTCGCGGTGGAGTCGATGATCTATTCGATTCGCGGTAACAGGAAGTGGTCCTTCGGACAGTGCTTATTCAAAGAGGTGAAGTCCACGCACATCCATAGGATATCCGTGTCCGTTTTTGGCACTAGCACCGTGTTGGCGAGCCAAGTGCTTTCCTTGATCTCGCGTATGAATTTGGCGTCGAGGAGTCTGTTGATCTCCATTCTGACTGCCTTTGCTCTTGGTTCAGATAGTCGCCGAATTGTTTGCTTGACTAGCCTTGCATCTGGGTTGACGTTGAGTGCGTGCTTGGCGAATTCCCTAGGAACTCCTGGCATGTCCGCTGGACACCAGGCGAAAATTTCCCAGTGCTCACGGAGGAATTTAACGAGCGCGAGTTCCTATGCGGGACTCAAGTTGTTGGCGATGAGAGCCGTCTTGGCGGGATCCGATGGGTGGACCTGAACTTTCTTCGTGTGCACCGATGAGTCGAAGGATAGGTCGGGTGAACTTGGCCGGCTCAGGGGAGGCAGACTGTTGTCTGTTGACTCCTTTAATCTCGCGAGTTCTTCCTACATGCCGAAGGACTGGGAAATTCTGTTGAATTCCCTATCGCAACTGTCAAACCTCTCGAAGCTCCCGTTGATTGTGATGACGCCGTTAGGTCCTGGCATTTTCATCTGCAGGTAGGCGTAGTTTGGCATTGCCATGAACCTAGCGAACGCGACACGTCCAAGGGTGTAGTTGTATTGCGAGGGCCAGTCGAAGACCTTGAAATCGATGCGCTCGCGCCGAAAGTTTTTCGGTGTGCTGAAGATGACTTCGAGGTTGATTTTTCCAAGGGGATATACACCCTTGCCTGGGACGATGCCGTGGAATGTTGTGTCTGAGGCCTCTAGGCAGGTCAGAGGGATCCTCATTGCTTGCAAGGTACTAGCGAACATAAGGTTGATGCCGCTTCCGCCGTCCATAAATACGCGACTCATGTCGAAGCCTCCAATTTGTGCCTCGAGGACGAGGGGGCAATGGCCTGGACGAGGTACTTGGCGCGGGTGGTCGCGCTTGTCGAAGGTGATGCAGGACTCGCTTCCGCTGAGGTACTCAGTGGTAGATGGTGGCGAGTTTGTAGCCAAGTTGACTTGGCGAGTGATGGCCTTCTGCACCCTATTCGAGGGGCGTCCCTTTTGGATCATCATGGTACCCATGGCCCGTGGGTATGGTTCGCCTCCCTGGTGCTGGTCCGGCGCAGCTGCATTTGAGGGTAGTCCAGGTGGTGGTGTCGGAGCGCCATGTGCCACGGTGCCTAGAGAGGCTCCATAGCCCCTTTCGACTGCGCTGCGATTCATCCGAACCAGTCCCTCATGTAGTTTGAGGAACTCGCGGCAGTCCTTGAGGAGGTGGCTGGACTTCTTCTTTCCGTCATGCTTGTCGATGTAGAAGTGCACCGTGCATGGCCCGGACAGCTTGTCTTCAATGGATGTTGCGGGTGCCTCATCACGATTGCGGCGCTGCCACACTTGCGTGGTCTTTCCGGAGTCGCGGTATCCACCGCTGCAGTAGCCGCTGTTGCGGTTGTCGTCGCGTCTATCGGCGTAGCCGGCTGCGACCATGTCGTGGTGGTGTCACGGTAGATGCCATGGATAGGCTAAAGGTGGGGACTAATAGCACTAGGGGAATCCAGGGAGGGATAGTGAGGTGATTCCCCACGTGAAAGCTTTGTATTCGATTCAGTTCACAGATTACAAGTGCTCCTAGAGCTGTATTGGTGAGAGGAGGAAGAAGGAGCTCTCTTACTCTCACCCATAGTTAACCCGTACAAGACCCTTAGAACCTAGAACCTTTCAGAATATAGGAACCCCTTCTACAGAGGCCCTAGACCTCCTTATATAGGGGTGGCTAGGTCTCTACTTAGGGCATACGTGGAGGCATATTCCAGGGAATATGCCTCCTCCCAAAATAGCAAACCGACCGGGGTGCTTTTCCCCTGCGTCACCCATGCAGAGGCTACAGGCGTCGTCACCTCTGTCGGACACGCCTCGGTGGTCCTGCCCTCTTTTGCTTCACTCATGCAGTGCGTACCGGGGCTTCTTTTGACCAGCAAGATGCCTTCCTTCTCCTAGAAGCTAGATATGACCCGGATCATAGTTGATCCGGCCACACCTGTTCCTGCATACAAGTTAAATACGCCATTCCGACTTATGGCTTAAGTCGGTTGAGACCTAGTTAGGTGGACGCCCCCTGGTTCGGGTTACTCCGTGATTCGGCCTGCCTTGAGGTGACCCAGCCAGCATCCGCTTTAGCCTTGCCGACCCTCGGCCAACTCGGCCTTTATACCCCGGTGTGACCCTACCCGGGGGTATCCCCCCAACATTGATCCCCGAAGCTGGTGCGGTCTTAGCTGGCTTAGCCGCTAAGGCCACAGCAGGTTCAATTCCACCGAGCTTTGTGCTCCTTCTCCGGGTTCCCTCCTTGTCTCGGATTCTCTGGATTTACTTTCCCTTGGCATGTTCCAAGTTCTCACTTGCTGGCCGGTTACCACCCTAACTCGGACCTCATGGTTTTACTTTCCGTTGGCACATTCCAAGTTTTCACTTGCTGGCCGGGTTACCACGGTCTCATCCGGGTCTTCTTTCCTTCTCTCGTACTCTAGCCCACGTGGAGGCTAATCATTAGATTGCCTCATTTTAAGGGCCAGCCACAGTAACTGCTGCAGTAATTGTCAGTGGTCACTGTGGCGCACGTCACGTCTGGCCTGCCTCCTCGTTAACCACATCAGTGCGTCACGTCATGGGATCTGCTACACCCTGTGGCCCTCCGTGTGGCTTGCTGCTGATTGGTCGATGCGGGCAATACACGGCCACACCATGCGGCGTACTCATTTGACACGATCCCACTTCCCCCTCGAGGGAGTGGTTAAATAGGGGAGGGGCGCACCCTTAGGTCTTTTCCCCCTTCCGCGCCCCTCTGCCTCTAGCACTTCTTCTTCTTCGTCTTCTGACAGCATGCCGCCATCGCTTCCAAGTAGCGCCGCCAAGATTGCTTCCCCGCCTCTACATCACCGCCACCACTACGCGCCTCCTCTGCCACGGGTCGTTGCCAATCTAGGCCGCTGCCCCCCACCGCGGCTAGCGACAGTGAGGGCAACGAGCTAGAGATGACAGAGGAGGATCTCGCCGTCGCCGAGCAGGAGATGGAGGAGGACACCGCCACGGCAGACCGCGGTGCGTGGGCTGGGTCCTGGGTCTGCCAAGACGACCTGGACTGGCTCTAACGCACCAGACACATTCCCGCCGGAGTCATCGCGCGCCTCGCCTCCGCCGAACTCGCCCCCTCACCCAATCCGGGTGAGTACGTTGTGTTCTTGTCGCACTTCCAACGGGGGTTTGGTTTGCCGGTCAGCGATTTCTTCGATGATTGGTTAAGCACATACGAACTCTAGCCGCACCACCTTCCTGCCAACGCAATCACTTCTCTTTCTTCTTTTGCCTCTACGATCGAGGGCTACGCCGGATTATGGCCCACGAAGGAGCTATGGATCCGGTTTTTCGGCCTTTGTCGTAATGTCATTCCGAATATTCAACTCGATCCGGAGGATAAGCAGCTCACTCAATTCGGAGCTGCATCCATCTCACCCCGGAGGCTATCCATTTTCCCCCGAGTCATCGGGCTGGACTCCTGCAAAGGATGGGCCCGGACTTTCTTTTATGCCTGGAACGAGGGCACTGAAGACTTGATCCGGCTTCTTCCCTATGCTCTGGGTCCACCTAACCCAGAGTTGTGGGACGTTGTCCCAAGAAGCCCACAGTATTGGCCAACCAGGTCAATAAAAGGTTCAAGGAGCTGAAGCACCTCGGGTTGCACAACGAGGACGCCATGATCACATTTGTCCGCAACCAGATCTCCCCTCTCCAGAAGCACACTCACAAGGTGTGCCACATGAGCTGGGGTTGCAACCCCAACTGGACCTCGTCCTTCGAGCTTAGCAACACCAAAATCTACCGCAGGGTCAAGGCGCTCTTCACCACCCACAAGGACTTCTCCTCCGAGTGGACGTGGGGAATTGAGCATTATTGCCGGGATAGGCTTCCTCCCGTGGTAAGCTTTGTGCCACCAACTCTCTCCGGATTAGATCTTATGTCGGTTGCCGTCTTATTTTTAACTCCATTGTCTTTTTTCTCCTTTAGCAATTTCTCCAGCAGACAATTGAGGATGGCTCCGACCCTACCCTCAAATGAGCGCCTGACCGGGAGAGCTCAGATGAGGAAGAGCCAGACTAGGAGATGTTCCTCCCAATGTCCGACGCGACCAAGCGACCCACCGATAAACTCTCTTCTATTAGAGATTGGCCCGACGATGAGGATGACTCGGATATTGAGGTGATGGAAGCTGTTGACGCTATCCCCCTTTCTTATGCTTTTCTGGCATCAGCTAACCCTGGTGGGCAGATCCACGAGGACCCTCCCCTTGCCACGGGTGAACCTGTTCCGGCAGCGCCAAAGAAGAGGCGCGGAGCTGCATCAAGTTCCTCCTCCGGACCTTCTCAGCCCTCCAAAAGGCGAAAGAAGTCCGGAGACAAAACTGCTTCCAAGCCAGCAGGCAAGGCCCCAGCACGAAGGGCTCGGAAACCCAAGGAGCCCCTAACCTCGGATGCGTAAGTCTCTTTTCCCTCTGTAACTTATTCTTCCTTGCATTGTTTAGTCTCTCTTTTGACATTATTTGATTTGGCAGTGCTGCGGAGGATGTTCCCCAGAGCGGATCTAGCATCTCTTCACCGCTCCGACCTAGCCCTTCTCCCCCTCGTGACGACGAGTCACGCCCGCTGAGCCCTATTCTAGAGGGTTCTGCGGCTGCTCCGGGTTCCAGCCCACCTCGTCAAGAGGGGGCAACCCCGGAGCGGGAGAGATGGACCCAGCCAAGGCAGCGGCATCCACCACTTCGGCTCCGCCGCAACCAGCATCTACCGAGACTACCTCTGCACCAGCACCAGCACCAATTCTGGCACTAGCACCAACCCCGGCAGCAAAGACTTCAGCAGGAGCACCAAATCCAGCAACAAGGGCACTAGCGCCAAGCTCCTCCGCCTCGTCCGAGTCTTCTCAGTCTCGGCGAGGAAGTACTCAGGCAGCTCCTAAGGCGAAATCTGTCGCAAACACTTCCTCCTCTCAGCAAGCCAAAGGCAAGAAAGCCCCTGGCGTCACCAGGGCAGCATCCACTGGTCCGGATAGCACACGTTAAGGCCCATGCTTGCCCAGAAGGCTCCAGCACCGAAGGACGCCCCTGCCGAGCCAACTAGTGCGCAGCAACTTGTTCTGCACACAAGTCCGGCCCTTTCTCAGGTTGAGAGGAGAGAGGCACATGCGAAGGGCTTGGTGGCGCCCCACATGCGAAGCGGTGAGCGATATCCTCCGACCTTGGTCGAGTTTATGAACAACTAGAACAAGGCGGAGTTCGTCTATAACGACGATCTCGCTGATAAATTCGGTCCCGCCGAGTTTGCTGCTCAGATGAACACAGCCGCTAAGGCGATTAACCTCGCGGGCCGGATGATGGAGGTACGTTACTTCACCTTTTCCTTAGCATGCACTAGCGATATAACCATTAGTCCCCGAGCCTCCGGGGGAGTAACTTGTTACTCGGTCGGATGCTCCTTAGAAAACTAACGTAGCTCCCTTAGAACTTCAAATATGCACACACCTAGAGCCGGGTTAAGTTCCACTTGGTCCGGATCTTGTACACTTCGAATATGCACACACCTAGAGCCGGGTTAAGTTCCACTTGGCCCGGATCTTGTACACTTCGAATATGCACACCCCTAGAGCCGGGTTAAGTTCCACTTGGCCTGGATCTTGTACACTTCGAATATGCACACACCTAGAGCCGGGTTAAGTTCCACTTGGCCCGGATCTTGTACACTTCGAATATGCACACACCTAGAGCCGGGTTAAGTTCCACTTGGCCCGGATCTTGTACACTTCGAATATGCACACACCTAGAGTTGGGTTAAGTTCCACTTGGCGCGAATCTTGCACACTTCGAATATGCACACACCTAGAGCCGGGTTAAGTTCCACTTGGCCCGGATCTTGTACACTTCGAATATGCACAAGGCTTAAGCCAAATTTTTGTACTTTTTTCAGGTGACCACCAACCGCCGGAGTGCTGAGTTCCAGCGTCTCCTGGATACCCACAAGATGCTGCTCGCAAAGCACAATGCACATCTTGCTGAGCATGAGAAAAGGGGTAAGTTCCCTTCTTCACATTTTTCTATTTTCCTTCATCTTATTCTGTAGAACTAATCCGTCATTCGGTTTTCACAGCTGGGGTGGATGCTGAGAACAAGCTCATGAGGAAAAATCTGGATCAGATTAAGGGTAAGCTACTTTTGTCCGACCCTGCTTTGCTTTCCATCTCCTTTTCTTCTTGGCGCTGCAAAAATTCATACCTCGGCTCTACCGGGTCAACACGCTATTTTCAGCATCTCTTGAAGATAGTGTGCCCGTGCCTGACATGATGCTGCATTTTCTCGAACAAGCAGGGTAGCATCAGGCCGAGCTCAAAAAGAAAGACGATGAGCTTTCCATCCTCCGAACCAAGAATGATGAGATTGCCAAGTTAAAGGCAGAAATGAAGAAGATGAAGGCGCAGCACCAAACTGAGCTTGAAAAGGCTGGACAGGACTACACCGAAGAGCGCGAGCGCCTCAGTCTCAAAATTGCTAAGGATCACGAACTTCTCTAGGAGGCCGACGTCAAACTCGAGTCGCCGAACGCTGAACTGGTGCAGCTCCGCCAAAGACGCGATAATTGCATCAATGAGTTGACCCGGATCCACAGCCACATTTTACGTAAGTTTCTTTTCCTTCTCCGGCATATTTCTCCGGGTTATCTCATATGTCTTTTCATTACTTGCTTCTCTTGTTCCGTTTTTAGGCAAATTTCCAGAGGGTACTCCCATTGCGAGCGCCGCTGTTGCCAATTTCCGCCAATAGAGGGGTACTCCCGTCGCTCCTGACAGTGAGGACATTCCCTATGACATGGAGGACCTGTTGGTCAGCCTGTCATCTCATGTGGAAATCATCAAGAACTACGGCAAGGATCTCCTCGATGTTTCAGTCTGAGTCTTCAACACGTTCTGGCCTGGCGAGGACACTCCAGAGAGAATCACAATCCTTGCTGAAAAGCTGACGGAGATCGAGACCCATCTCGACCTTTGGAGAGAGTCCGCTGGACGTGCTGCAGCTGAGACCGTTCTTCACCACATACTCACGTGGTATGAGAAGATCGATCTCAACCTCCTCACGCGCCTGCGCACTGGATCCAAGTGGACCAATGACCCGGAATGGGTAGCTCGGTGTCAGGCTTGCGCCCATAGCCTTATTGAATATGCTCCCATTCATGAATGGACTAAGGGTCCGAGCTTCCTGGAAGCCGCTGGTGACGAAGAGGTCGAAAATGTTGAAGATGGTTCGAACGATAATGGAGAGGACGATGCCTCGGATATCGAAGAAGGCGAAGATGACGCCGAACTTCCTCCTACTGCTGCTCCTTAAGTAAAAACACTTGAAAACTTATCAAATCCCCGGTATGCCGGGTGGAATTGTATCCCGTACTCATGTGATATTTTGCTACTAAGTTTGTATGCCGGATTAACTTGGGCGTAGTCCCCGAGTTTCACTTTCTTGTTCGTCCAATCTTCTGGCTTGGTTCGTGTCTACCTTGATTCGGTTTTACGACTTACGAATCCGAGCTTCAAAAATTGTTTTAACAATACTTGGAAACTTTTAGGCTTAGGTCAAAATAATTCAGCATAATAATTTGAAAGTAAATACAAGGTTAGTCCGAAAAACAAACGTCGGCTCGATTAAGTTCTTTTCCTTAGTCGTTTTTCATGTGCTACGCAATTCCAAAATTGTTCTCTTGCTTGCCATGAAGCCAATTCTTGTTGGATAGCAGCAAGTCGAAGAGTTGGGTTTTTGGTGCTCACACATTACTAATCCGAGTTAAGTAGAAGAACTTACTCCAGTTGACATATAAATGATAAAAGACAACAAATATTATTAAGGCATTCCCCGAGTTACTGCCCGAGGTGCCAACATTTCATTGATAAGCTCATTGTCGGCATACATACCGACATATGAGAAGACTCGGATATATACACTTCTCTGCTAAGTGTAGAAAGGATGAAGTAGAGCTACATTCCATGGATGCTTGGATTCCTCACCGGACCTGTCCGCCCTGTTCTCTTCCTGTGGTTTTGCATCGATAAGATAATAAGAATCATTGTGCAATGCTTTGCTCACAATGAATGGCCCTTCCCATGGGGGGGATGATTTATGCATGCCAGCAGTACGTTGTACCAACCGAAGCACCAGATCGCCTTCCCGAAAGACTCGGGGGCTTACTTTCCGGCTATGGTAGTGTCGGAGATTTTGCTGATATATGGCGGATCTGGACAATGCCAATTCTCTCGCCTCTTCCAGCAGATCAACATCATTTTGCCGGGCTTCTTGCACTTCGGCTTCTATGTATTGGGTGATCCTAGGCAAATCATGCGCTATGTCAGCTGGTCATACAGCTTCTGCCCCATATACCAGAAAAAACAGCGTATAGCCTGTTGATCGATTCAGAGTTGTTCTTAAACTTCACAGTACGGCTGGTAGTTCTTCTATCCAGCACCCCGCTGATCTTTGCAGCGGCTCAATGAGCCGGGGTTTTATCCCGGATAACACTAATCCGTTGGATCTTTCCACCTGTCCGTTTGATGCGGGGTGGGCTACCGAGGCAACGTCCAGCCGGATCTTCTTATCCCAGCAGAATCGCGCAAATGCTCCTTTAGCAAAATTTGTGCCATTATCAGTTATGATACTGTGAGGATAACCGTATCTCAAGATAATGTCTTTGAGAAATGTTACGGCCGTAGCTCCATCACACTTTCTTATAGGCTTCACTTCAATCCATTTTGTAAACTTATCCACCATGACCAAGATGTGAGTCATATTTCCCCTTGCTGGTTTAAATGGGCCAACCATATCCAAGCACCATATGGCAAATGGCCATGTAATTGGTATGGTCTTGAGTTCCGACATTGGCATATGTGTCTTGGTAGCATACCTCTGACAACCATTGCATTTTCTCACCAGATCTTCTGCTTGTTCTAAGGCACTTGGCCAGTAGAATCCGTGCCAGAACGCTTTTGCCACCAAGGCTCTGAACGAGGCATGATGTCCGCACTCCCCTTGATGTATATCTCGGAGGATGTCAAGCCCTTCTTCCGGGTCAACGCACCGCTGGAGGACATTGGTCACACTCCGTTTGTACAGCTCGGAATTGATAATTGTGTATGCCTTTGCTCTCCTCTGAGTTTGCCTGGATAACACCTCCTTAGTGGGTAACGTTCCATCTTTCAAGAATTGAAATATAGGCAGTGCCCAAGCTGGTATTGCTCACACAGGGAACACATCCTCATCAATTTCCATCTGATCCACCGGCATAACTTCAACCGGATCATGCTGAGCAGGCGATCCCGGTCTATGGCGATCCCCGGGTTTCGCAACCCGGTGGAATTGCTTGTCGGGTTGATCCGAGCTTTGACAGCATGTCGGTAGCCTCATTTTCCACCCGGGGTACATGGTGAAATTCACACCCCTCAAAGTAACCAGATATCTTCTGCACATGAAATCTGTACAGAGCCATGTTTGGATCCAGGGCGTCCCATAACCCCGACACTTGCTGTATTACCAAATCCGAGTCGCCAAAGCATCCGACGTATCCCAATCTCTTTTGCCACTTTGAGCCCATGCACAAGTGCTTCATACTCAGTGAAATTGTTTGATGCCGCGAAATGGATTTGCAGCACATATTTCAGCTGGTCCTTCTTTGGCGAGGTAAGCACAACTCCGGCGCCTAGCCCGGTTTTTGTTTTTGACCCGTCAAAATGCATTCCCCAGTAGTTCGGATCTGGTGGCGGTGGTTCGTATTGTACCTCGGCCCAGTCCACAAAAAAGTCTGCCACAGCCTGAGACCCTATTGCTTCTCTTCTGTCATATTGTGGCGCATAAGGAGCTAGTTCGATTGCCCATTTTGCGATTCGACCACTTGCATCCTTGTTACCCATTATATCGGATATGGGAGCTTCACATATTACTTTGATGGAGTGCTCCTCAAAGTAATGCTTTAACTTCTTTGCTGCCATATAGACACCATATGCCACCTTTTGAAAGTGTGGGTAGTTCTGCTTTGAGGCAGATAATACCTCGCTCAAGTAATACACTAGCCTCTGCACCGACTTACCCTCTTCGTCGCGCTCTACCACAATCACTGCACTTACAACTCGGTTGGTTGCGGCTATGTAGAGCAACATTGGCTCCTTTGATAGTGGAGAGGCTAACACTGGTGCAGTGGCTAAAATCTTCTTTAAGTGGGCAAAGGCTTCATCGGCCTGTGGCATCCAAACGAACTTATCCGACTTTTTCATGAGTTGGTAGAGGGGCAATGCCTTTTCTCCCAACCGACATACAAACCGACTTAATGATGCCAGGCACCTAGTGAACTTCTAGACATCGTTAAGACACTTCGGCAGCTCCATTCGTTCAATGGCCCGGATCTTAGTTGGATTAACTTCGATACCTCGGCTGGAGACGAGAAATCCGAGTAATTTTCCAGCCGGGACACCGAAGGTACATTTTTCCGGGTTAAGCTTCATCCGGAACCTTCTTAAGTTGCCTGTTTGGTCGTGCAAACATTTTTGCATACATCTTTGGAACGTTGCACCTGCATTACGTAAACCAAACGACATGGTGCGATAGCAATAAGCCCCATACGGGGTGATAAATGCGGTCTTTATTTGATCATCCAGATTCAAAGGTATTTGGTGGAAACCAGAATATGCATCAATGAATGATAACAGTTCACATCCCGCGGTTGAGTCTATGACCTGATCTATCCTCGGTAGTGGAAATGGATCTTTTGGACACGCCTTGTTCAGGTTCGTGTAATCGATACATATACGCCAAACTACTGCCACATTCGGGTCATCCTTCTTCTTCTCCACCAGCACCGAATTAGAGAGCCAATCCGGATAGAGTACTTCCATGATAAATCCTGCTGCTAGCAACTGAGCTATTTCATCTCCAATGACTTTTCTCCTATCCTCGGCGAAGCGGCGGAGAGGTTGCTTCACCGGCCTTTCTCCGGGTCTCACGTTCAAAGAGTGCTCGGCCAACTCCCTCGGAACACCTTGCAAGTCCTATGTAGACCAAGAAAAAATATCCCGATTCTCACGGAGGAAGTTGACGAGCTCGCTTTCCTATTTATCATTCAACCCGACACCAATTGTTACGGTGCGCTCTGGGAACATATCATCAACAGGCACTTTCTTAGTATCCTTTGCGGCTTGGAACAAAACGCTACCATGCGGGTTACTCCACGCCGGCATATACTGCTACGCGGACTGAGCTAATGCTGCCACCTCTTGGATTTTTCTTTTCTCTTGCACAATCACGAGTGACTCGGCTAGGTTAGACCCGGCCGAGGCACACTCAATGGAACGTCGGAAATCTCCAGCAATGGTAATCACTCCATTTGGCCCGGGTAACTTTATCTTCAGATAACTGATGTGGCAGCTTGCCATGAACTTGTTCAATGCTGGTCTTCCGAGTAACGCGTGATACGCACTTTCCAAGTTCACCACTTCGAACTCCAGATTCTCAGCAAATTATCTCTCGTGCCGAATAACACGTCAACCCGGACTTTGCCTATGGGCTCACAAGAAATGCCTGGTACAATACCATGGAAAGTTGTCCTTGTAGCCTGGAGCATGTTCTCCGAGATACCCAACTTGCGCATTGTATCCGCATACATGATGTTAATGCTACTGCCATTGTTAATCAGTACCTTGGAGAACCTCACATTGATGTTAGGCCCAATGAATGTCGGGTCTAGCACTAATGCATACGAACCAGGACTCGGCATAAGCTTGGGATGATCTTTGATGTTCCAAGTAATTTCTTGGTCTGACCAAGGCATATACCTCGTCACCGCTGGCATTACCGCATTGACCTCCATATGTCGGTGCTGCAAGCTCTTCGTATCTGTTTCCTTGGTGGTAAGCACACAGTAAGTCTGATGATGCTCCCTGTACTCATTTCTCCCCTCATTTCCGGGGTATCTCTGATCCGGTTGATGCTGGTTTTCTACTTGATGCACCGCATCCGTTCTCTCATGGTTATCATACCTCGACGGAGGGGGAGGCAACAGTAGCTGATGCGTGTTCGCTCCGGAGAGCAATTGCTGCCGGGGTAACTCCTGCCGAGGTTGATCATTCCGGGGTGCCTGAGCATTCCCCGAACCACCTTGTTCTATCTTACGCATCCATTCACATTGCCTCTTTGTATGACCCGCTGGGTTACTCGGATTTGGCGTGTGAAACTTACACGGCTGATCCAACATCGATTCGTAAGTATATCTCGGACGGTCCTTCTTTTCTTGCCACTGTTTCTTCTGTTCTGGCGTCCAAGTTTTCTTGCCATCATTCCATGGTGTCCATTGTTGCCCTCCAGTTTTCTGACGCTGATTGCTCCCTGTTCTTGGCTGATCTTGATTCACAGCTGCAACTTGTTGTGAACTGTACCGGTGATCCAGTCTATCATCTCTCCTTTTACCTCTATAATCGTTCCTCCGGGATGATCTGGCTCCATCTCTCTGGTAGTACTCCTCATTCGACTCGTTGGACACGAGCCTAGGTTGGATCACCCAATGCATACGAATCAGCAATCCGGATCATCTCTGCCAACGTAGTTGGCATTTTCCTTTGCAACTTTTGCCATAGCTCGCTTGCATATCTGCATCCTTGCGTAAACCATGCTATGGCCCGTGACTCTATCACACCCTCACACGAGTTTCTCACGGTACACCACCGGGTTAAAAACTCCCGGTCCGTCTCATTCGGTCTTTGCTTGCACATAGCTAGGGTCTGTGGCCTATTTGGCCTCTGATACGTACTCAAGAAATTGCTGATGAACATTTCCTCAAAATCGATCCAGCAGTTAATACTTCCGGGCGGCAAATTGTTTAACCACACCCTTGCTGGCCCCTCCAACATCTGGGGTATGTATCTCACAGCCCATCGCAAGTTACCTGTAGCAATTTTCACAGTCGTAGCATAATTTATCAACCAATCCTCTGGCTTAGTGTTGCCGTCATACGTCTTCGTGCCTCTGGGTAACTGGAAGTTAGGTACTGGTGGCTCTTTCATGATTCGGGGTCCAAAACATGCAGGACCCAGAGGACCTTGACTTTCAATCTGCTCCGACCTATAAAGTCGATCCAGTTTCAACCTGGCATCATTCGGCATCAAATCCCTGCTTCCCAATCTCGACCCTATCACATGATAGTCTGGCCTTGGGTATCCTGCATTTACCATTTCTGAATCTCCATCGTTATACCAGTCTCGCTCTCGTGGTGCATCTCTCTGTTGCATACCTTGGCCGGCACTTTGCTCTTGCCTTGGTATATTCCGCTGTTGCGGTTGTCCTGTAGAGTTGCGCTGTTCAGCATTGCCGTTAACAGCGTTTCCTTGACCGGCATTGCCTTGGTCATGGTTACCTCGGCCAGCTTCACCTCGGCTTACACTTCGTCGATCGTCGTTTCTTTGTACCTTTTTTGCTTTTCCTGCCCTTGTCGGGTCATACGGAACAATCTGCTTGTTTCTCCTGGCCGAGGTTACTACCTCCTCTCTCCTGGGACCACCATGGGGAGACGATGCGGCTCCAGCGGATTTCTTCGGATTACCCACCGCCGAATGAACGATCTTGGAGGCCCCAGCTCTCTCTGGGTTTGCCCTGAGCAGTTCCTCATTTTGCCTGTTCATGATCCGAACCAACTCATTGACCCGATCTTGCTGTCTCTGACGGGCTTCACCCGTCAGACCCTCTAGCTCGGATGCAGCTGCATCCGCTGCTCTGAGGTTTTTCGCTGGGGTACTGTACTTCGGCAGCCCCACGGACAAACAGTTTTCTGACTCCTCAATCCGAGTGTCACCCTCTTTGTTCATTTCACTCATGAGATTTCGCCCCTTCACTTTTACAGCATCTACTTTATTTGCCTTTGCATACTCACGCAGCGTCATGTTCAACGACTGCTGAGCTGCAGCAATCTTTTTCGCTCTCTCTAGAATTTTCTGCCTAGTTTCCTCTAGCTCGGCCTGTGCCTGAGCCGGATCTACCACTGCTGCTACCGGGTTTGCCAAGCTATCCATAGCTTCTCTCAGTACATTTTCAGGCCTCTCTAGTGGAGGTCCTCTACCTTTCCTCAGTGCCTTAGGTGTTACCTCCAGATCCGGTGTTGGATCCTTGCTTGCGACTGCACCTGGCGCAGTCATCATCCCCTCAGCACGGTCCGGGGAGCGAGTGATACGCGCCCCGTGAACCACGCTAAGGGGTGGCTCCCCTGCCTTGACAACGTGCCGCGGATAAACGCATGATACGTCCATAGCAACGTAGACCTTGTGCGCACCCAACTTGACAAAGAGGCCATTGCGTAGAAGTGGGCGCGTGCCGAAGCAGCCAGCATTGTCACTGACAAAGTCCAGCGCTCCAAAGCACTGAACGAGCCCGGAGACGATGCGTTCGCCGGTGCCGATGAGGTTTCCCGTTCGGATCTTCACCCCTGCTAGCGCTGCTAGCCCCACGGTGGGCGCCAACTGTCGTGGTGGTGTCACGGCAGATGCCATGGATAGGCTAAAGGTGGGGACTAATAGCACTAGGGGAATCCAGGGAGGGATAGTGAGGTGATTCCCCACGCGAAAGCTTTGTATTCGATTCAGGTCACAGATTACAAGTGCTCCTAGAGCTGTATTGGCGAGAGGAGGAAGAAGGAGCTCTCTTACTCTCACCCACAGTTAACCCGTACAAGACCCTTAGAACCTAGAACCTTTCAGAATAGAGGAACCCCTTCTAAAGAGGCCCTAGACCTCCTTATATAGGGGTGGCTAGTCTCTACTTAGGGCATACGTGGAGGCATATTCCAGGGAATATGCCTCCTCCCAAAATAGCAAACCGACCGGGGTGCTTTTCCCCTGCGTCACCCATGCACAGGCTACGTGAGCCTCTCAAGGGCTGCGTCACCACACAGGCGTCGTCACCTCTATCGGCCACGCCTCGGTGGTCCTGCCCTCTTTTGCTTCGCTCATGTAGTGCGGACCGGGGCTTCTTTTGACCAACGAGATTCCTTCCTTCTCCTAGAAGCTAGATATGACCCGAATCATAGTTGATCCGGCCACACCCATTCCTGCATACAAGTTAAATACGCCATTCCGGCTTACGGCTTAAGTCGGTTGAGACCTAGTTAGGTGGACGCCTCCTGGTCCGGGTTACTCCGTGATTCGGCCTGCCTTGAGGTGACCTAGCCAGCATCCGCTTTATCCTTGCAGACCCTCGGCTAACTCGGCCTTTATACCCCAGCGTGACCCTACCCGGGGGTATCCCCCCAACAGACCATGTTGACATCGTCGCGGTCATCATATATGCGCATGCGGCGTTTGCTTCGGCGGTCGCGTCAAGGCCGAAGTTCTGCCGCCGCCGAGTGAACACGATTTTTCACCGAATCTTCTCCATCTGCCCAGCAATTCGTGATTTCCATCAGGTGGTCGATGGTTTTGGGCTTCGAGCGGCCCAGCTCCTCCCTGAGCTCTATGCAGCGTACGCGGCCGTTGAATGCGTCAATCGTGCGATCCTCCGAGATGTTCACTATGGAGTTCTTGATGATGGACCACCTCTGGATGTAGGAGCGTATCGATTCGCGCGATCTTTCCTGGCAGCATCTCAGCTCTTCGATTGATGTGGGCCGTTTGTATGTGCCCTTGAAGTTGCGCACGAAACTGTATACCAGCTCTTCCCAACTGCGAATGGATCCGCGTGGGAGGTTGTTGAGCCAGGCTCGGGTGGCTCCCTACAGCTGTAGCTATAGGCATGACATGGTCGTGCTTCGACTTCCATTGTGAAGCCTGATGGAGGAGATGTGGTCCTCCAACCAAATCTTCGGGTCCTGTAGGCCGTCAAACTTCGGGTTCTCCGACTATAGTTTAAATCCCTTGGGCATTCGCTTTTGCCTGATAGCCCTACTAAAGCATCTGGCGCCATAGAGCTCCACATATTCGTCTTCTGAGTCAGTCGATCGAGCATGTCGCGCCCTTGATTTGTCGATCTTGCGCTGCGTGAGGTCATCGCGTGCATCATACTCATGGTCGTGTCGCCGTGAGCGGCGACGTCGAGACAGGTCGTGACTGTCGTCGCTGGATGAGGGCGAGGAGTAGCGCTTTGCTAGCGCTTTGCCTTTCTTCGGCTCCGGTGTAGGCTCCTTGTTGAGGGCAGCTTCGATTAACCCCAAGCCTGCGATCGTAGATCGGTGCATGGCAGCTCGAGGGTCTCCATTTGGCGGTTGGTTGTTGAGGAGGTACATGGTGGCCGCCGTTACCGCGGCCTGCAGTGTTTTCGGGATCACATTGCCACGCGTATCCCACCATCATGGAGCCGAAGTCGAGGACTTTGGCAGCTTCTACACGTTCTTGTTCAGTGAGGTGGGCGAGTCGAGATCGTCTCTTGTTGGCGATGTACTCGTTGCACTTGGAGGAGGATCCTCCATGGGAGGAGGGCCCAGCTCTTCGGAGGCCTGACTCATCAGCCACCTTTTTTCGCGCCTCGAGTTGCACGATCGTTTGTAGCTAGCGCTTGTATTCCTCTTTCATGAGCCAGTGGTAGCCCATTAGCAGTTCTTGTGGGGAACCGAAAGGTAGAGGATGGCCTCGTAGGGCTTCGCGGCAATGGGCCCACTCGAGATCGTTGAGCCTGATCACGATGCGTTCGCTAGTTTGCTCGTTTATCATGGTTGGACATTCGACTTCTCCTCCATTGTTGATGGGGGCGCCGTTGGTGGGGCTGCCGTTTGGTGGTGGTCCGTCATTGGGTATGCCACCGTTGGTTGGTCCGTCGTTTGGCGGGTCGGCTTCATGGCCACTGTTGTCCGTGTTGTCGCGATTGGCGGAGGTGTCGCCCACGTTGATGACGGCACACATGAAGTGGTTGGGGAAGCTGCTGCTCCCACAACTTTCAGATCCGGAACCGTAGGCTCCGTCTTTAGTGGCCAAATCACACAGATCGGATTCGCGACTGCTCTCGCTGACCGTATTCTTGACTATTGTCAAGGTATGGGGCTCACTGAGGGTGCCGACCGTATTCTTGACTAGAGCAATCGATGGTACCGTCGGCTGGTCAGGCATGAGAAGCATGCCCATCTGACCAACTTGGGCTCGGAAGCTCCACGCCCACGGATTCAAGGCGAGTGGCGCGGTGGGCGGTGAAGTCAACGCCACCAAGAGCTGGCGAATCTCCGCTGTTGCGGAGTTGTAGATCGCGGTTGATGGGGCCGAAGAAGCCGCAACATCAGCACTCCCAATTCCCACAGACGGCGCCAATTGATGAGGGTTTAACTCATCAATTCCCATTATTATGGACTTGGGTTTTGGAGAAGGAGGGAGCGCTAGAGACATCTATCGGCTAGCAAACAAGCACACAGGGGACTCAAAGATTTACCCAGGTTCAGGCCTCGTAGAGGTCCCTACTCCTGCTTGTCTGCTCGTGGAATTAAAGGAATCGAGGATTACAATGGCGCGCAGATGCAATCTGGCGAGAGTTGTGGAAACTAGGGTTGCGTGTGTCCTCCTCGCTGCCCCCTCCTAGCCTTTATATAGATAGGCTAGGTCTCGGGTAGCAGGTCGAGTCGGTTACAAGTTAGGGTTTCCCCCTTTAAACTTTCTATCTTTAGCTTCTTCTTGTTCTTCAAGGAATCGTGAGTCCGTAGGTTACTCGAGTTCTTCATTTGGGCCTTGGCGACACAGTGGGCCTTTACTGTATTCAGGCCGTATATACCAAGCTCGAGTACCTGTAGGGTATACCCATGTCACTAGGACAATGGTATTTTGAGCCATACTTATTTGTAGTTTCTTCATGACAAAAGCCATTGTCGTCGCTTGAAAAATTGAAAATATCTTCAAATTCAGAAGCTTCCTTTGTAAATAATATTTTAAATGCCAATAATATGGACCAATCTACCAAATACAAACATGTTGTTATAAACTATAGAAAAGGTGTGGTCATGACCTTGGTCACCTGGTTTGGAAGCCATGCAAATTCATATATGGTACGCCATATATCATATGACAAAATTAAAGCCATTATTATCGATTGGAGCTTTTAAAATAACTCCAAATATGGAAGCTCTTTTTCTAAAGAATGTTGAAATACCAATATGCACCAATCTACCAAACATGGTTACATTTTCATAAAGTATGGTAACACATATGGCCTTGATATTGGTCATCTAGTTTTCGAAAGCCATGAATATTCAAACATGGTACGCCATATTGTGAAATGACTTTTTCAAGAGTTATCAAATTTTATATATTTTCATGGAAACCAGCCAATGCACAAAGTGAGACACCAACGGAGAAACGAATGGTTGTTTTTCGTTTTATATTTTGTTTCTTTATTTTTTTTAAAGACTGGCCCAAATTTGGTGTCATTACTATTCATATCAAAAAACTGAAATCTTGCAAAACTCTCGGTGGTTCTCCAATATTTGACTAATTCGGTACCTTTAACTATTTTTAAAAAGTCAAGAGCAAGCTATATAACACACTTTGTAGTACATAAATATACTTACTTTCAATTGTCAAAAAGTTATTTAATTTCAGCATCTTCAGCTAGGAAGTTTGGAAACTCATGAAAGTAGGGCATTATCCATCAAATCTGGAATCTCCTTTGTAAACAATTGCTTGAAATGCCAAGATGCACCGATCTACCAAATATGGCCAGGTTTGTAAGCTTGGTTGGCGAAGATGCTTCAATGTACGGAGTAGTACAAAAGATGAAAAAAGTACAGAAACTATGGCTATGACCTTGCTCCTCTTGTTTGAAAGCCTTGAATTAATGTTCATTAATTTCGGCAGATGTCTATAAACTCATTAAATGTTGGAAAGCATACAGGCTTGTGGGTCTATCTAACGGGGACAACATCCCAAGTGGGAGTAGCGTACCTTAGAAGCTTCAACTTCAAAATTTTGGCAGACTGCCGAAATATCCCGCCCACCCATTCAAACATTCGCCCATCCATTCAAAAATCTAACCCCAAAAAATCATCCAGCCCCAAAAATTATTTTATTGCACAAATTTAGCCTGGAAGCTTGAAAGGGCGTTATACATTGTGTGAAAAAAGGGGGCGGTGGAATTTTGAGCCATCATCTTTGTAGTTGCTTCACAGCAAAACACATTGTTGTTACTTGGAAATTCAAAAACAAACTTCAAATTTGGAAGTAGACATATTGGTTGATTTGCAAAGATGCACCGATCTACCAAATACAAACACGTCATCATAAACTATTTCCATGACCTTGGTCACCTTTTTTTTGGATGATGGTCATCTTCTTAAAAGCCTTAAATTGTTCGAAAATTACAGCAAATGCCTAGAAACTCGTTTAAATGCTGGGAAGCAACTCTCGCTGGCGTGTGGTCCTAGACAGTGACAGCGCGTCTGAGAGGCCCCATGCCGGAGTAGCGTATGCTAGAAGCTTCGACCTCAAAATTTGGTATGGCACCCAAACATCGCACCCATCCATTAAAATATCCCGCGCATCCATTCAAACATGCTTCACCTCTTTCTAGAATGCAAAATTCCTCTTCTATCCCTGCTCCGGAAACAAGAATCCGAGGGAGCACTGCAATAATAGAGGGATATAGGTGGTAAATTTGCGTTCTCCCAAGTGCATCACCCCATCCATGTTCCCTAGCCCTTCTTCAATATTTACCTGCCCGCCCACTCCGACTTAAATCGACTTTTTGGACCCAGGATGGCCCAAAATATATCGAGCTCGTTGGGGAACCCAAGAGGAAGGTATGATGAGCACAGTAGCAAGTTTTCCCTCAGTTATGAAACCAAGGTTATCGAACCAGTAGGAGCAAGGAAACACCTCCAAGGTGTTGTTTCCAACTTGGAATCCTGCACAACACAACCACAAAACTTTGCCCCCAACTTACAGTGAGGTTGTCAATCTCACCGGTTTTGCTGAAAACAAAGGATTAAACGTATTGTGTGGAAGAAAGTAAAAGCTTGCAGAAAGTAAACACAAAACAGTAAACAGTTGTAGATTGATGGTAAAAGAAAGGACCGGGGTCCATAGTTCACTAGTGGTGGTTCTCCTTAAAATAGATGACATGTTGGGTGAACAAATTACAGCGGGGCAATTGACAAACATCAAGAAAGCATACATGCATATACTAATCATCTTGACTCCTATGAGATTTGATTGGGCATTACAACATTATACATAGACCGTAATCCAACTTCATATATGACTAATAATCCACCTTCAGGTTATCAATCCGAACCCCCTCCAGTATTAAGTTGCAAGCAACAGATAATTGCATTACACATTGCATGTAAATTAAACAATACGATTGTTCTATGAACAAAGGATTGTTGTTTTCTCCCTAGTAGCAACAAAACATCTAGTACCTTAGATATTTATGTCACTTCCCCAGATTACTAGAGGCATGAAACCACTATCGAGGATAAATACTCCCTTTTGGAGTTGCTAGCATCTACTCGGCCAAGATATCTACTAACAACAGAGAGCATACAAGATCACAAATAACAAAGACATGATAGAATCAATAATCAATCTGAAATAGCATCTCAATATCCATCGGATCCTCGCAAACACAACATGTAGATTACAAATAGATGATCTTGATCATGAACGGAGCTCACAAGATCTAGACATGGTAGCACAAAGGAGAAGAACCAACCATCTAGCTACTACATGGACCCGTAGTCCAAGGATGAACTACTCACGCATCACACCAGAGGCTTGCATCGTGATGAACAAGGCCTCCACGGTGAATTCTCCCCTCTGGCAGGGTGCCGGGAAGAGCTTCAGATCCCTCCTGATCTAGGCATGGAGATGGCGGCGGCTACAGACTCTTTCGTGGAATTTTTATCGGGTCCTTAGGGTTTCTGTATCGGAGGCATCTTATAGGCGAAAGGGGATGCCGAGGGGGTGCCCTGTAACTACCTCGGTGAATTACGCTCCTAGTTACAAGCCTGGATGAACGGAAATGGTTGAAATAGTACGGTGGGGCCCAAATGCCACTCACAGGTAGACCTTTCGGTCGTCCCAACCATTTCCAACCATCGGGACAAGAACGGACGGCATAATCGGCAGGCGAAGGGATCAACTACATACACAAATGAGTATATATGCAAGCCACCATACAACAGTACATCAGAGCCATTCCATCTAAAAAGAAAGGAAATATAGCAACGCCATACGGCAAGATCCAAACATCCTAGATAGATATAATAGTTTAGGATATCTCCTCATACATCAATCAACAGAGTATCAGGCGAAAGCGGAAGACAAAATCCGAGTACGGATAAGAAGCAAATCGGCATAAGATGCCCCATAAATAAGCAGATCCCGCCCACAGATCTCACGGATCCCCGTTCCCGGAATCTCTACACCGAATGATCGTTGCCCACATCGTCTGTCTTCCACCCAAAGATCCATCTTGCGAGTGTACTGCTTCATCTGAACTAATAATTTATCGTGTGAGACCCTAGGGTACTCAGCAAGTCTTTATGCCTCTAAAGGGACACAACACAGGGTGACGCAATTGCAGCAAAAGATAAACCCTAGCAATTCTATAGAAACTCGCTAACCATCCGCCTAACCAGAGATAGACGGATGTCCGTGAATTAATAACAACAGTTATAACAGTTATAATGGTAATCTTAACAGATCCATCCTCCTCCTCGCTTACCGATGAGGAAGCGGACGAACAACCCCCCCATCCGTTGGCAGTTTTATTATCCATTCCATGAGTGTTGCACTATTTACTAGTCAGGTACCTAGTCTAGTCAAATTAAAAGCGGTACTTTAGTTATGCTTGTCTATGATCGAGAAACTGTGCTCCAAGTCGTCCATAACCGCGGACACGGCTTTCAGAAAGTTTTACCCTGCAGGGGTGCACAAATAGCAACACACACTCGATATGCCTCGGAAAAACCAAATCAAAACCCAACGAGGCAGTCACGACAAAGCAATCACAGGATTCAGAAATATTTTAGGGGGCCACCCCATTGAGCTACCCGCAACGAAGTTAGCTGACTCCGAGACGGCCTCAAGGTTTGTGGAGCCGGCTGTAAACGACTGGGAACCCGAAAGTGTGACTGGGCTTGTCGATACAGCAAAAACGGGTCACGGCCCTAAACAGTACAGTGTGCATTACCTCGCACAATCTTAAATTAAAGCAGTAAAGCATGGCATAAGTACAGGATAGTAAATAAATCCTCAAACTAGTTTGTGGCCCCAAGAAATAAGAATGAATCAAGCTCGCTCGTGGGGGTTCATAAGCCTCCCGGATGTGGATAGCGCGAATATTCAAGGAACAGGAATCAAGTACTCGGGGTCCTACGGGACACAAGTGAGCCTGAAAAACCAAATCACAGATATGGCACTTTCATTAGTTATCCCATTACTACTCAGGTTAAGTTGTTTAGGTACCTCGTTATCCACCAGACACTCACATACCCTACACATGCTGTTCTACGACTCGCATGGCTCAAACAACTCCTGCAGTAATGGCTCATGGGATGGAGGAACAAGCTTCGGTGGGGTTTAAAAGTAAAGGCTATGCAATACTTGGGATTCAATTTAATGCAATCGCGACTCAATGATGCAAGAGTAAGATAGAGGCAATAGGTACTATATGTATGCAAGCATGTGGTAGTGCTTGCCTGGCAGCTCAGTTGAAGCAAGGGATGGATCTGGGTAGTGCTCCTGGTTCTCTTGATATATCCCCGTCAGCCTATTCGAAGAAGAACCAAACAAACAAGGGCCAACATAAATAAAGTGCACAAGCAGATGAATAAATGCGACAAGCAAACAATCATGCCATGATGAATGATGCACAATTTGCATGGCAATAAAGTAGCATGGCATGGGTGAGGTGTGGAATACAATAATAAAGCATTTTATTTAGTTTTGGCCCCATTTTATTCTCATATTAGTTGCTGTATACATTATATTTATATGATGCATGCTTCAAATCAAACCAAGGAATGCCTAAACAGAAAGGTCTCGTCGAGCTAATCATTTTAGACATATTATTTATTAAATTTGGCCTTATAAATCAAAAGTTATTAATTTATTAAGTCAAAAGGGCAATTTATTGTAATTTAAATAAACTTGGAATTTTAAATGTTCAAAATATATTTTGAATGGCATATTTGAATTCCTCACATTTTTCTGATTTGAAAACATATATTATTTGTATTAATTGGATTCATATTTTAAAAGTTATATTAAAACAGAAATAAAATTGAATTTGAATAATTAAAAAAAAAGATTTGAATTTAAAATAGATTTGCAGAATTACTTTTGTTACTCAGGTTTAGCTGCAACCAGACGTGACGGGTGGGCGCTTGCTGATTGGGACTTCACAATACAGAAAACTTTTACTTTACACCGCCAAACCATACGTAGGCCGACAGGGGCTAGCGGCCACGGGTCCACGCTGTGAAGCGGCAGGCGTGTGACAGGTGGGGTTGGGCTGGAGCGGGTTGATGGGCACGAAGGCAGGGGTTTTCGGGAAGATGGCCACGGTGGCTGTCTGGTGGGCCTAGAGGTACCGCGGGTTTAGGAGTAAAAGCCAGGAGGGGGTTTCTGCAAAAAGGGGCTCCCGCGACACTGTGCTTCTTCCTCTGAATCTGTCTGTCGATCGGTGCACGCAATGCACGCGGGGCTCGAACAGGGACTGCGCGGCGCTAGGGTGGCGAACCAGTGCGGCTAGCGCGGGTTGGTGCTAGAAGGCGGCGGGGCCTAGCTAGGGTTTAGCGCGACGCTGAGCGAAGTCGACGCTGCGCCGCCGGCGCCTGAGCGTGCACGTAAACGTCCGCAAATCTAAGCGCGACACGTGAAGGGGACCATGTCCAGGAGGTTCATGGGCTCACCGGGAGGTTGTCGGTGGCGCTGGATCGGGCAGGGGTGCAGGAGATCAGCGGGGAAGCAGACGTACTGGCGGCTAGGGTTTGCGTCGGGGTGACGGTGGTTCTGGCGGTTCCGGCGCTTCTCCTCCGATCATGAGTTCAAGACGATGCAGGGAGCCTCTGTACTCTCGACCACTCCACGGACTGCCTGCGTCTGGATCGACGAAGTGCGATGGGAAGCGGTGGTGTAGCCGGCGATGGTGTGGCGGTGGTGAGGGACAGGGAGAGGGAGCATCTGGGGTGGATCTGGGATGGTCTGGCGAGGCAGAGGTAGGAGATAAGCGAGAGGAGGAGAGGCTGCCGTGGGGAGCGGTGGATGTAAGGTGGCTCGGCCACCTTTTTCCTCCTCTCCTCGAGCACGTGCTCGGGTCGGCAGGCAGGCGGGGGTGGCTAGGTGGGGAGCAGGTGAGGCGGGGAGGCGGGGAGGCTCGGGTGCTCCTTGGCGAGAGAGAGAGCTAGAGAGAGGGGGGTAGCCTCGGGTAGGTTAGAGCTAGGCTCGGGTTTGAGCTAGGTTGGGAGCTAGGGTTGGGGTGGTAAGGTGGGGCGAGCTGGGTGGGGCTAGGGTGACCATGTGGTGAGAGAGGAGAGAGGGGGATTAGGGAGGAGCTAGGGTTTAGCTTAAAGGGGGGTGTGAGGTTAGGTTAGATGGGGTGGTTTGGAGAGTGGGGTAGAGGGGTAAGGTGATGTGGGGGTGGTGATTAGAGGAACTTAGATAGAGGTTAGAGAGAGAGGGGGTGAGAGCTAGGGTTTAGGAGTATGCATGCTCCAAACTAGATCAAGCAAGATCAAGCAAGAACTAGACAAGGAAAAGAGAGGTGAGGTGGTTTACGCATGATCAAATAAGATCAAGCTAAAAGAGAGAGATAGAGAGAGGGAGATGATCCACCCAAAACCAAAAGAACCAAATACTAGAAATAGGTGGCACTTGCATGGCCCATGCAAAACATTTAATGCCATGCTGATTCTTGTGAAGACAATATTATTAAACATGGCATTGTTCATTTGCATTTCCAAAGGTGGAATAAAGCCAAGCAAAAGAAAAGAAAGGATGTCCCATGTGGAGTAGATGGAGATGACCATTTTGATATACAATGGGACTTGCTAGTGTGTATATGCCACTAGATGATTAATAGTCCCAAAAATATCCCAACATGAGTTTCATTCCTTATTAATCCATATGGAAGCTAGGGAAAAGGGGTCCACTCACAAGGCATGCAAAGGTGGCCATGTGGCTCTCATATATCAATAATGTGAAAACAACATGATGCCAAGATGAGAGCATGTGGCAAAGAATTGGATCCATCCCAACCCACATGAGCTAGAAGTAAAACCAGTAAATGCCAAGCTCATATTTAGTTGGATGGTGGAATTATAAGGTGGTGAAAGAAAGGTGGTGGAGTTAATAAAATATATGCCCCCAACTCAACTTGGGCATTGAAACAATATATCAAGAACCAAATACAATATCAAGAGGCAAAAACAATTAACAATGCATATGAGATAAGAACCAAATGAAGAGGGTTTTATATGATGCTCAAATGCAAGGTGGCATGATGACATGAGCATGATATCATGATGATGCAACAATTATATATTGGAAGTAGCCATTATATTACTAGATCAAGTAGCATTACAATTGTTAGACAATTGGGATGCTACAACTCTCCCCCACTAAACAGGAATCTCGCCCCGAGATTCTAGGAAGAAGAAGACACAAAGAGGGTAGGATACTTGGCACGGAGCTCATCTTCACGTTCCCAAGTGGCTTCATCAACGGAATGGTGCGACCATCGCACCTTGCGTAACTTGATGGACTTGTTGCAGTCCTTCTTCGCGACTTCAAGGATTTTTGTGGGGTGTTCTTGATAAGACAGGTCTTCTTGGAGATTGATAAGCTCATGGTCCACGGTCCTGCCGGGATCCTTGAAACACTTCTTGAGCTGAGAGATGTGGAAAACGTCATGGACCTTGAGTTTTTCCGGGAGCTCAAGAGCATAAGCAACTTCTCCTCTTCTTCCACGAACTTTGAAAGGACCGATGTATCTAGGAGCCAGCTTTCCTTTGATACCAAAGCGGTGCGTGCCTCTCATGGGAGTGACACGAAGGTAAACGAGATCACCAGGGACATACTCCATGTCCGTGTGCTTCCTGTCATAATTGCTCTTCTGGCGACTTTGAGCAATCCTCAGATTCTCGAGAATGATATGAACCTTCTCCTCCGCTTGAGTCACAATGTCAGGGCCAAACAAGATCCTTTCACCTGCACCCGACCAACCAATCGGAGTTCTGCATTTGCAACCATAGAGAGCCTCAAATGGTGCCATCTTTAGACTTTTCTGGAAGCTGTTGTTGTAAGAGAACTCAGCATAAGGAAGACATTCTTCCCACTTCATGCCGAACGAGATGACGCAAGCACGGAGCATATCCTCCAGAATCTGATTGATCCTTTCAACTTGTCCTTGCGACTGAGGGTGGTAAGCTGTGCTGAAGTTCAACTTTGTTCCCAAAGCATTTTGGAAACTTTCCCAGAAATTGGAAGTGAAGATGCTTCCACGGTCGGAACTGATCTCGAGAGGAACCCCATACAGAGAGACAATTCTGTTGATATAGAGCTCAGCCAACTGAATTGCAGAAATGGTTTCCTTGACGGGGAAGAAGTGAGCCACTTTAGAAAGCCTGTCAATGACAACAAAGATTGCATTATTGCCCTTCTGCGACCTCGGAAAACCAGTGATGAAGTCCATCTCTACCTTCTCCCATTTCCATTCCGGGGGTTCCAATGGCTGTAGAAGACCAGAAGGTTTCTGATGAACAGCTTTCACTCTGCGGCAGACATCACACTCCGAGACATACTTGGCACAATACCTTTTCAAACCAGGCCACCAATATTGTGTTTTCAAGTCCATGTACATCTTTGTGCTGCCAGGATGGATAGAAAGAATGTAATCATGCGCCCTTGAGAACTTGCTCTCTCAAACCCGGTAGTTCGAACAAACATCCGTGTTCAAAGAAAAGCGTGCCTTGATCATCGACGGAAGGACTCATACTGAAGCTGAATCTGGAGATGATCTTTCTTGTGTGCGGATCACCAAGCTGAGAAGAGAACCTTTTCTAAGAGAGGTGTTGCTAGAAGGTTCGAGATACCCTTGTTCCACAATTTCAGTTGAGTCGACGGAATTCCTCGCACAAGAGAGGCTGTTGTTCTTCCATCATGAGGTTGTTGACATAAGCTTTGCGGCTAAGAGCATCTGCCATGACATTAGCTTTGCCTGGAGTGTAGTTGATGGTCAAATCAAAGTCATTGATTGCTTCAATCCATCTCCTTTGCCGAAGGTTGAGATCAGGCTGAGTAAAGATATACTTCAGACTCTTGTGATCAGAAAAGATCTCACAACGGTTGCCAAGCAAGTAGTGCCTCCATACTTTCAAAGCAAAGACAACTGCGGCGAGCTCGAGGTCATGTGTAGGATAGTTGATCTCATGCGTCTTCAACTGTCGAGAGGCATAAGCAACAACTTGTTTTTCTTGCATAAGGACCGCACCCAATCCATGCAAAGAGGCGTCACAGAAAATCTGGAACGGCTTGGATGTATCCGGAGGAACCAAGACTGGTGTGGAAGTGAGCTTCTCTTTGAGGGTCTCAAAGCTTGCTTGACATGCAGGAGTCCAAAGGTATTTCTTGCCTTTCTTGAGGAGGTCGGTAAGAGGCTTCGCTATCTTCGAAAAGTTCTGAACGAAGCGACAGCAATAACTAGCCACACCAAGGAAACTCCGCACTTCTTTGACATTAACAGGAGGAAGCCATTCAACAATCGTCTTCACAGTTTCCGGATTGACTGCAATGCCCTTGGCAGAGATGACGTGACCAAGATAGGTTACTTGAGGCAGCCAAAACTCACACTTGGAGAACTTTGCATACAAGCGGTTCTCACGAAGCTTGTTTAGGACACACCGAAGGTGTTCTTCATGCTCTTCTTGTGACTTAGAATAGACTAGGATGTCATCCAGATAGACCACAACGAACTTATCAAGATACTCCATGAAAACCGAGTTCATGAGCCTCGAGAAGGTGGCAGGTGTGTTGGTGAGACCGAAAGACATGACCGTGTACTCATACAGGCCATAGCGGGTGGTGAAAGCTGTCTTAGGAACATCTTCCTTGCGAATCTTGATTTGGTGATAACCACTCCTCAAGTCCAGCTTAGAGAAAACCACAGCTCTAGCTAGCTGATCAAAGAGATCATTAATCCGCGGAAGGGGATATTTATTCTTGATGGTTTTAGCATTGAGAGCCCGATAGTCAACACAAAGTCTATCAGTCTGGTCTCGCTTCTTCACAAAGAGAGTTGGGCTAGCCCAAGAAGAAGTACTATGCTGAATGAAACCCAACTTCTCTTGTTCATCAAGCTGTCGTTTGAGTTCAGCCAACTCAGCAGGACCCATCTTATAAGGCCGCTTAGAGATAGGAGCGGTACCAGGTGAAAGCTCAATTACAAACTCAACCTCACGATCCGGAGGCATACCTGGCAACTCTTCAGGAAAGACATCTGGGAACTCACAGACCACCGGAACACTCTGAATAGCTTCCATAGCATCAACATTCAGAGCCGCCAAAGAGAAAAGCTGGATAGCAGGAATCTGACTTGGAGAATAGACTATATGGCCTTCAAGAATCTTCAGAGAAACCGGCGCTCAAAGACAATCAATCACAGCTGCATTTGCTGTCAACCAATCCATGCCCAAGATGACATCAATGTCAGAATTTCCCAGAACAATTAAGGACGCCGAGAACGAAGAGCCACCAATCTCGATTTGATTGCCATGGCTGATAAGAGAAGCCCTCATGTTTGAACCGGGAGATAGAACCACCAGACGATGTGCTAAAGGAACCATATCCAGATCCTGCTCATGCGCAAACTTGTGCGAAACAAAAGAATGCGAAGCACCAGAATCAAACAAAACTCTTGCAGGAGCTGAGTTAACGGGAAGCATACCCATCACAACCTGTGTGCATGCTCGGCTTGAGCGGCGTTGATGCAGTTGGCACGAGCAACAGTAGACCCGGGCCTGGTGTTGATGTTGAGAGCCCGAGGTGGTGGTGCACGAACCAAAGGAGAGCTTGCCGCAGATCTTGGAGGTGGTGGAGGAAGAGCCTTGTTCTTCATCGGACAGTTCCATTGTTGATGCCCAGAGTCTCCACAAGTGTAACAAGCACTGTGGACGTGGAGCAACGAGCTGTGGACTCCGCCAGCGCCTGTGGTAGTGGTGGTTGTAGCCCCTGGGAGCAGCAGTGAGGAAGTTTGGTGGCCTTGCTGTGTAGCTTGAAGGTCTTGGTGGAGCCGGGAGCGACGGTGGGGTGTTAGGAACCCAGACACGACGCTTAGAAGGAGCTGACATAGTTGAAGAGCTTGCTGCATCACGGCTGTGTTTCTTTGACTCCTCAAACACTTGCCTACTTGCCTCTTCCTGCAGAGCTGTATGCTGAAGTTCCAGAAAAGACGCCAGCCTTGCATGTGTGATTGCATACTTAATCGATGCATTGAGCCCTTGCCTGAACCTCTTTTGCTTCTTCTTGTCATCAGAGATCTCATCGCCACCATAACGAGAAAGGTTCATGAAGTTCCTGATGTAGGTGTTGACATTATCATTGCCCTGCTTGAGGTTGAGAAACACTTCCTTCATCCTCTCCATGACAATTTCTCGACAGACATCGCTTTTGAAAGCTCCAGTGAATCGTCCCCAAGTAGGCTGAAAACCGGTGCAGTTTGCCTTCGTGTAATTCTCCCACCATAGAGCTGCATCTCCTTCAAGGTGAGTAGCACACTTTACCCATTCTTGCTCAGGAACATCAGCAGTTGCCAGTAACCTTGACATCTCACGCAACCAATCATCAGCATCAAGTGGTTGATCAGAAACATCAAAATGGCGTGGGTTGAACTTCAGAAAGCTTTTGATGTCTCTTCGCTTAGGAGGTGGAGGTAGCGGAACAAACTCATTCCTCCTGACACTTTCTTCAAAGCGTTGCTGGTTCTGCTGCATTGCTGCCAAGGCATTGGCGATGCTTGACAACGCTGCCCCCAGTTCAGGTTGTATGTCCTCCTCGTAAGGCGTGGTGGTGCCATCCTGTGATTGATATAACACACAAGTCAGTACTATGATGGAGAATAATAATAATCCAAAATAGTACCAAGATGGAATTACTCAAGATTAAAGGATACAATTTACTAAGATGATATTAAAATATCAACAAAGTTCAAAGCACCTAGAAGATATTAAGCATATTGCACACGACTGAAAAGGAGTGTGGTACACAAATATATCAAAGAAAAATTTTCCACAAATTTCGGCATTAAAATACCAATAGATGCGCAAAATCGCTTAACGAATCAAGATTAGTGACTCTACCAACTCAATATACAAGAGCAATGATAAAAGTAGTGGTATGGTCGCGACTCCATCCCGCACTCAAATCATTACTCCGCACATGAACAAGTAAAACACATATCTCAACACCTTCTTCTCGAGATGATCCTAAAGATTAGCAACTACGGAAACGAACACCCCAAACAAGATAACGTCGGATAACCAAGAGTAAGACAGATCGCGTCGGTATACAACGAATCAGATAGATCGCGTCGGTTTGCAAAAGCCTGTCGGTATGGAATGTACCAACAGTTGATAACCAAAAGGCCAATAAGATAACAACTTGGATGCAACAGATAGACAAGGAATTACACACACACACACACACACAGATACACAACCTATGGTACTACGGAAACCCAGAACACATGAATCCTAGTTTGAATTTTAAGAAGAGGATTGAAAACGTTACACTTCCTTACCAGAAAGGGTGGTGGGTGGGTAAGAAGAAAAGTGGAAGCAGTCCTACTCTCACGTTTTTGTTTTTCCCTAGTATACATAACTACCAAAATATTTGCTAGACAGACAACGACCATTTGGCTGAGACCCTGAAGGGCGGGATGGCTCTGATACCAATTGTAACTACCTCGGTGAATTACGCTCCTAGTTACAAGCCTGGATGAACGGAAATGGTTGAAATAGTACGGTGGGGCCCAAATGCCACTCACAGGTAGACCTTTCGGCCGTCCCAACCATTTCCAACCATCGGGACAAGAACGGGCGCGAATCGGCAAAGCGAAGGGATCAACTACATACACAAATGAGTATGTATGCAAGCCACCATACAACAGTACATCAGAGCCATTCCATCTAAAAAGAAAGGAAATATAGCAACGCCATACGGCAAGATCCAAACATCCTAGATAGATATAATAGTTTAGGATATCTCCTCATACATCAATCAACAGAGTATCAGGCGGAAGCGAAAGACAAAATCCGAGTACGGATTAGAAGCAAATCGGCATAAGATGCCCCATAAATAAGCAGATCCCGCCCACAGATCTCACGGATCCCCGTTCCCGGAATCTCTACACCGAATGATCGTTGCCCACATCGTCCGTCTCTTCCACCCAAAGATCCATCTTGAGTGTACCTGTTCATCTGAACCAATAATTTATCGTGTGAGACCCTAGGGGTACTCAGCAAGTCTTTATGCCTCTAAAGGGGACACAACCTGGGGTGACGCAATTACAGCAAAAGATAAACCCTAGCAATTCTATAGAAACTCGCTAACCATCCGCCTAACCAGAGATAGACGGATGTCCGTGAATTAATAACAACAGTTATAACAGTTATAATGGTAATCTTAACAGATCCATCCTCCTCCTCGCTTACCGACGAGGAAGCGGACGAACAACCCCCCCATCCGTTGGCAGTTTTATTATCCATTCCATGAGTGTTGCACTATTTACTAGTCAGGTACCTAGTCTAGTCAAATTAAAAGCGGTACTTTAGTTATGCTTGTCTATGATCGAGAAACTGTGCTCCAAGTCGTCCATAACATGACACGGCTTTGAAAGTTTTACCGCAGGTGCACAAATAGCAACACACACTCGATATGCCTCGGAAAAACCAAATCAAAACCCAACGAGGCAGTCACGACAAAGCAATCACAGGATTCAGAAATATTTCAGGGGGCCACCCCATTGAGCTACCCGCAACGAAGTTAGCTGACTCCGAGACGGCCTCAAGGTTTGTGGAGCCGGCTGTAAACGACTGGGAACCCGAAAGTGTGACTGGGCTTGTCGATACAGCGAAAACGGGTCACGGCCCTAAACAGTACAGTGTGCATTACCTCGCACAATCTTAAATTAAAGCAGTAAAGCATGGCATAAGTACAGGATAGTAAATAAATCCTCAAACTAGTTTGTGGCCCCAAGAAATAAGAATGAATCAAGCTCTGGCTCAGGGGGGTTCATAAGCCTCCCGGATGTGGATAGCGCGAATATTCAAGGAACAGGAATCAAGTACTCGGGGTCCTACGGGACACAAGTGAGCCTGAAAAACCAAATCACAGATATGGCACTTTCATTAGTTATCCCATTACTACTCAGGTTAAGTTGTTTAGGTACCTCGTTATCCACCAGACACTCACATACCCTACACATGCTGTTCTACGACTCGCATGGCTCAAACAACTCCTGCAGTAATGGCTCATGGGATGGAGGAACAAGCTTCGGTGGGGTTTAAAAGTAAAGGCTATGCAATACTTGGGATTCAATTTAATGCAATCGCGACTCAATGATGCAAGAGTAAGATAGAGGCAATAGGTACTATATGTATGCAAGCATGTGGTAGTGCTTGCCTGGCAGCTCAGTTGAAGCAAGGGATGGATCTGGGTAGTGCTCCTGGTTCTCTTGATATATCCCCTGCTCAGCGTCTATTCGAAGAAGAACCAAACAAACAAGGGCCAACATAAATAAAGTGCACAAGCAGATGAATAAATGCGACAAGCAAACAATCATGCCATGATGAATGATGCACAATTTGCATGGCAATAAAGTAGCATGGCATGGGTGAGGTGTGGAATACAATAATAAAGCATTTTATTTAGTTTTGGCCCCAATTTAAAACAGATTTGCAGAATTACTTTTGTTACTCAGGTTTAGCTGCATACGAGCCGACGGGTGGGCCGCTCATTGACCGGGACTTCACAGTACAGAAAACTTTTACACCGCTTTGCCGCTGCACACGTAGGCCGACAGGTGGGGCTAGCGGCCACGGGGTCCACACGACAGAAGCGAGCGGGGCAGGCGCTGACAGGTGGGGTTGGGCTGGAGCGCGGGTTGATGGGTACGAAAGGCCAGGGGGTTTTCAGGAAGATGGCCACGGTGGCTGTCTGGTGGGCCTAGAGGTACCGCGGGTTTAGGAGTAAAAGCCAGGAGGGGGTTTCTGCAAAAAGGGGCGCCCGCGACACTGTGCTTCTTCCTCTGAATCTGTCTGTCGACAGATCGGTGCCTGAGTGCACGCGCGCACGGGCTCGAACCAGGGACCGGGCGCCGCTACCGGGTGGCAAACCAGTGCGGCTAGCGGCGGGTTGGTGCTAGAAGGGCGAGCGGGGCCTAGCTAGGGTTTAGCGCGACGCGGGGAGCGAGTCGACGCTGCGCTCGCCGGCGCACAGAGCGTGCACGACGAAACATCTGGCGAATCTAGCGCGATACGGCGAAGGGGACCATGTCCAGGAGGTTCGTGGGCTCACCGGGAGGTTGTCGGTGGCGCTGGATCGAGCAGGGGTGCAGGCGATCGGCGGGGAAGCAGCATCTTGGCTTAGGGTTTGCGCTGGGCGACGTGGTTCTGGCGGTTCGGCGCTTCCTCCATGCATGAAGTTCAAGACGATGCGGGAGCCTCTGGTACTCCTCGACACCTCCTAACTGCCTGCGTGTCTGGATCGACGGGGTGCGGTGGAGGCCGACGGTGGTGTAGCCGGCGATGGTGTGGCGGTGGTGAGGGACGACAGGGAGAGGGGAGCGTCCTGGGGTGGATCTGGGGATGGTCTGGCGAGGCAGAGAGGTAGGAGATAAGCAGAGGGAGGGAGAGGCTGCCGTGGGGAGCAGGTGGATGTAAAAGGTGGCTCGGCCACCTTTTTCCTCCTCTCCTCGAGCACGTGCTCGGGTCGGCAGGGGCAGGGCAGGCAGGGGGTGGCTACCAGGTGGGGACGGCAGGGTGAGGGCAGGGAGGCAGGGGAGGCTCGGGTTCTCCTTGGCAGAGAGAGAGGGATCTAGAGAGAGGAGGGGGGTAGCCTCGGGTAGGTTAGAGCTAGGCTCGGGTTTGAGCTAGGTTGGGAGCTAGGGTTGGGGTGGTCAGGTGGGGCGAGCTGGGTGGGGCCAGGGTGACCATGTGGTGAGAGAGGAGAGAGGGGGATTAGGGAGGAGCTAGGGTTTAGCTTAAAGGGGGGGTGTGAGGTTAGGTTAGATGGGATGGTTTGGAGAGTGGGGTAGAGGGGTAAGGTGATGATGGGGTGGTGATTAGAGGGAACTTAGATAGAGGGTTAGAGAGAGAGGGGGTGAGAGCTAGGGTTTAGGAGTATGCATGCTCCAAACTAGATCAAGCAAGATCAAGCAAGAACTAGACAAGGAAAAGAGAGGTGAGGTGGTTTACGCATGATCAAATAAGATCAAGCTAAAAGAGAGAGATAGAGAGAGGGAGATGATCCACCCAAAACCAAAAGAACCAAATACTAGAAATAGGTGGCACTTGCATGGCCCATGCAAAACATTTAATGCCATGCTGATTCTTGTGAAGACAATATTATTAAACATGGCATTGTTCATTTGCATTTCCAAAGGTGGAATAAAGCCAAGCAAAAGAAAAGAAAGGATGTCCCATGTGGAGTAGATGGAGATGACCATTTTGATATACAATGGGACTTGCTAGTGTGTATATGCCACTAGATGATTAATAGTCCCAAAAATATCCCAACATGAGTTTCATTCCTTATTAATCCATATGGAAGCTAGGGAAAAGGGGTCCACTCACAAGGCATGCAAAGGTGGCCATGTGGCTCTCATATATCAATAATGTGAAAACAACATGATGCCAAGATGAGAGCATGTGGCAAAGAATTGGATCCATCCCAACCCACATGAGCTAGAAGTAAAACCAGTAAATGCCAAGCTCATATTTAGTTGGATGGTGGAATTATAAGGTGGTGAAAGAAAGGTGGTGGAGTTAATAAAATATATGCCCCCAACTCAACTTGGGCATTGAAACAATATATCAAGAACCAAATACAATATCAAGAGGCAAAAACAATTAACAATGCATATGAGATAAGAACCAAATGAAGAGGGTTTTATATGATGCTCAAATGCAAGGTGGCATGATGACATGATCATGATATCATGATGATGCAACAATTATATATTGGAAGTAGCCATTATATTACTAGATCAAGTAGCATTACAATTGTTAGACAATTGGGATGCTACATGCCCTAGGCGGCCACACCACCCCCTGGCGCGAGCCAGGCCTGGCCGCACGGCCAGGTGGTGTGGGCGACCCTTGGCCCCTCTCCGTCTCGTATTCTGGCTTCGTGTCCCGCTTGGACTTTGGCTTTTGTCCCGTCCAATTCCGAGAATATTCATTTTCTGACTTTCCTAGAACCAAAAACAGCAGAAAACAGGCACCTGGCACTGTGGCCCTTGTTAATAGGTTAGTCCAAGAAAGTGTATAAAAAGTACTCCAAAGTGTGGACAAAACATAAGAAAGTAGATATAAACCAACATCAAAAATTATAGATACGTTTGCAACATATCAACATCCCCAAGCTTAACTCCTGCTCGTCCTCAAGTAGGTAAGTGATAAAAAGAAAGAATAATTTTTGAGGTAACATGCACCATCATAAACTTGATCAAAGTATTTGTAAAACATTGATAGCTGGGATCATAGTACTTCAACATAGCATGAAAGATGAAGTTCTAACAATAAGACATAGCAACTATGTTGTAACATGAAAAGGCACAAACAAAAGATTCATGAATAACAATGCTTTGCAAGACGTTTGTTTGTTTCACATAAAGAAAACATAGCATAGTGGCATTCAGCTTGTCCCTCATAGAGTATCAAACATAAATGCATAGGACACCTTCAAAGTTCATAAGGGTGACTAGATACAAATAGTTTAAGCACAAGCAATATCAAACTTATGCATGAATCAACAAGTCTTGGTACAATGCACATTAAACTAAGAATGGCCACTATGCTCTCTCAATAGGTGCATAAAGATAGAAGGTGGAGACTCAATATAAAAGTGGAAGAAAGGCCTTCATAGAAGGAAGCAGGGATTCAAGCTTCATAAAGAGCTTCCAAAAATTATGGTACTTATTAGCTTTCAGCTCTCATTGCCCCTATCATAAGCATCTTGAAGTGATTAAGGTTAAAGTGAACAAATTATGGAGTATATGCTTGACAAAGTATAAGTTGGAAATCTCATGTCCCTTGAATACGAGGGTCGCTCCTCATGCTAATCAAGTTTAGTTACCGGTAAGTTCTTGTCATAGTAAGTTCATGTGTATCATAGAGAACAGCCAACGGGGTACCCCTTGCCCGATGATACGGAAGAATCCCCATATCAAAATGACAAGGCAAGCAGACAACAAGCATCTCAACAATCTTCTTATTTACCATGGGAAAATGGTTCTTTTTCTCTCTTTCCTCTTTTCTCATATCTCTTTTTTTCTTTTTCTCTTTTTTCTCAATCTCTATATCTTTTTTATAAGAAGAATGCTTCATAGATTGCTCATTATGGTTATGCTGCATGTTTCCACCATGATTAGGCATGGATTACACCGGCGGCCCAGGCGTTTCTCTAACACACATACATAACTCCATGGACTTCCAAGCTCCCCTTTCATTTCACATCGACGACATCCATAGACAAAAGAGCATGATATAAACTAGGTACAAAGTACAAGTGCAATGTTGAAAGCGTTCCCCATGACATCATGGTTCTGCTAATCCCCAACATATAAGTGCAAGTATATACAACATAGACGACACAATGGTTCAAGTTTATTAGGGCAAGAAAAGTAAAGTGTGCCATCAAGTTCGTGAGAGCTTTAATCACTAGTTTTCTCATAACAAGTTTAATTCGGAAGGTAGATAAAAACATGAATATACTTGGAATAGCAAATGCTAATAGGTAGGTATGGTGGACTCTTTGGAATAACTTGGTTTTATTTGGAGTTGGATGCATCTGTGGAACTCATACTTGGTTATGGAGGCTAGCAAAAGACTGGGAGCGACCAACTAAGAGAGCAATAATGGCCATAATCATGCAAAGCGACAAAACATCATTAATTAAAGCATAAATTTATATTACAAGTCGAAAACTAAAGGATCATAGAGGCTATGGTGACATGGGATAGTCATAACATGGTGTGAGCATGTGCCAAGTCAACCCAAATAAAGCATCAAAGGAGAATACCACAATACTATGCTTTAATATGCTAAAACAACGCATGATTCTTTCAAGGTACATTAAGCACTCTCAATTGTTTATAACATGTCATGCTACAGCAAATATCACTAAGCATAAAGCCAAAAAAATATCAAGCATCACATGACAAAGCATAGGCCACAGTAAAAACAAGCTCTCTTTACCACTTAAGCATGAACTTTCATACTCTTTTCCATTCAAAACCAAACTATTTGAAAACTAATGTATGAAAGAGGGGGTCCAACCAATTTATTCAAGCAAACTAAGAAAACCAAGCAAACGAAAACAAAAACAAAGACTCTCCAAGAACAACACAACTGTGCATGAAACAATAAAAATGAAGTGTTTGGAAGAAACCTGATATTTTTATTGATGTAGAAGTGGATGCCTTGGGCATCCCTAAGCTTTGATGCTTGTAATTCTTGGATATTTCTTGGGGTGACACGGGGTGGCATCCCCAATCTTGAGCTTTAGTCCATTATTCATCTCATTACATCATTCTCTCCATACACCTGAAATTCTTCCTTCATACAAAACTTCACACAATCTTTATTAGCAACATTAGTGCACTCAAGATAATAAGTCTTCGGGTTCAGTTTCAACACCAATAAAACTTCCATTATAACACAATCTACTATAGCACTTCCCTCAAAAAGCTCAATTCCCCAAAGAGAACCCAAAAAGGAACCAACAAGAAGCAAATGCAAATAATGGCAGAAATCTGTCAAAACAGACCAGCAGGTAAAAACCAATTTTTTCGAAGACCTTTTGTTGCTCAAATCAAAAAGTGTTGAACTAATTAAAGTTAGATAAAAACCTGGGTCAGAAGCACAAAATTTCACGCCTCAAAACGACGTACAAAGATTTTACACAAAGTTTTAAAGTGAAGCACAAAAATCTGTTTCAGGACAGCAACTTTCCCAAGCATTACTTCTCTCTCATTAGAGGTTACTCTTGGCACAAAAAGCAAATAAAAAAGGATAAGGAGCGGTTATTACTGAAGCAATAACTTCCAAGACTCATCTAAAACTTTTGGGTTATCTACCAATAAGTACTTTTCTTTAAAGCCTTTAAGTTAGGCATAAGAAGCAAGAAAAAGAATCAAGTGTTCTCAAATGAAGAAGCATTAAGAGCAAATTTTGTTTTCATAGGAGTGGCAAACAGAATCTTCTCTCTCTTCTTAGGGAAGTGTTCTATACCTTTCTTTAGTGGGAGTTGATATTTAATGGTGCCTTCTTTCATATCAATAATGGCACCAACAGTTCTAAGAAAAGGTCTTCCCAAAGTAATAGGACAAGAAGCATTGCATTCAACATCCAAAACATAGAAATCAACAGGGACATAGGCATTGTTAACCATAATAAGAACATCATTAATACTCCCCATGAGTTTCTTTTTAGCATTATCTTCAAGTAGGACATTTAAATAACAATCTTCCAAAGGTGGCAAATCAAGCATATCATAAATCCTTCTAGGTATAATAGAAACACTACTATCAAGATCATATAAAGCTTTAAAATCAAAATCATTCACTTTCATATTAATGATGGGTTCCCAACCATCTTCTAGTTTCATAGGAATAGAAGCTTTATGTTTCATCTTTTCTTCTTTAATTTTTACGAGAGCATCAGTAATGTGTTTTGTAAATGCCATATTCATAGCACTAGCATTAGGACTTTTAGCAAGCTTTTGTAGGAACTTAATTACTTCAGAGATATTGCAACCATCAAGATAAAAATCATAATTATCATCTAAAGTAGTAGAGCTATTACTAGCTTCAACACTAGTGGTAGTGATAGTATAAACACTAATATTTCTAGCAATTTCATCTTCTCTTTCCCACTTAGCATGCAATTTAGCTAATAGTCTAACATTCGCATCAACTCTAACTTGTATGTCATTAGTAGCAGCAAAGGGATTTTCAACAGTTTTAGGTTTAGCAGCCATTTTATTAAAAGAAGATTGCGCTTCAGCCAATGATGCTATATTTCTTTCAGCATTAGAGAGTTTTTCCTCAATAGTTTTATTGAAAGCAGTTTGTTTACTAATAAAATCTTTAAGCATAACTTCAAGTTTATAGGGAGCACTCCTATTATTGTTGTAGGAATTTCTATAAGCATTACCATTATTGGGAGGATATGGCCTATAGTTATTATTACCAAAATTATTCCTGTAGGCATTGCTACCAAAATTATTATTTCTTATAAAGTTCACATCAACTTGCTCTTCTTGAGCAACCAAAGAGGATAAAGGAACATGATTTGGATCAATATGAGCTTTCCCATTAACAAGCATAGACATAATAACATCAATTTTATCACTCAAGGAGGAGGTTTCTTCAACAAAATTTACCTTCTTACCTTGTTGATTTGCAAAGATGCACCGATCTACCAAATACAGACACGTCATCATAAACTATTTCCATGACCTTGGTCACCTTTTTTTTGGACGATGGTCATCTTCTTGAACGCCTTAAATTGTTCGAAATTTATAGCAAATGCCTAGAAACTCGTTTAAATGCGGGGAAGCAACTCTCACTTGTGTGTGGGCCTAGACGGTGACAACGCGTCTAAGAGGCCCCATGCCGGAGTAGCGTATGCTAGAATCTTCGACCTCAAAATTTGGTATGGCGCCCAAACATCGCACCCATCCATTAAAATATCTCGCGCATCCATTCAAACATGCTTCACCTCTTCCTAGAATGCAAAATTCCTCTTCTATCCCTGCTTCGGAAACAAGAATCCGAGGGAGCACTGCAATAACAGAGGGATATAGGTGGTAAATTTGCATTATCCCAAGTTGTAACATCCCAAAACTTTAATCAAGGTTAATCAAGACCAAATCTACCCAATTTAGGGTAAACAAAAACTTTTTCTAGTTAAAATCTTTAAGCATTCATATGTGTGTGCATTTAAAATAGGAGTTGTTTGAAATGCCATTATTGTTTGTTCTAATGGTTGTAAAATGGTTCTATGATGAATGTCACATCATCTAGATCATTCCCAAGCAAAAACCAAAGAAAAAGAAATCAAAAAGAATTAAATAAAGGAAATGGTCACTTTTGCCATTTTAATCCACTAGCCCACTTTGGCTATTCCTAGCACTCAAATTCCAACAGAAGCAATTGTGGATCTTTGCACCCCTTGCTAGTACAAGTAGTGATGTGCCAAGGCCTACTTTGTGAGCTCCCAAAAACTTTCAAACTCTAATTTTAAATGACAATTGAAAATGGAATCTAGTTCATATGTATAGATACCACTTTTTCAAAAACCCCTCAAATGAATTCCATTTAACAAATCCTAGCAACCACAGAGGTTTAAGCATGTGACAAACCACTCCACCAAATATCATTTCAAAATTCAAAAGTTTTCTTCTTTCGGCCATTTGATCGAACACTTAGTGGGCAGAATCGAACTGGCCTAACTATTACTGTTGTTGATCAAATTTTGTCGAACCATTTGAGCCACATTAACCCTCTTGGTCTCCCCTAGACCCATCCAGACCAAAACCAGCCCATCCCCTAGTCCCTGGCACCAGTGCAACGCCGCACCGAGGCCATGATCGCCGGCCGATCGTGCCCAAGCCACAGTAGACCGCCAACCCCTCTCCCCCGCTCCAGGAAGCAAGGCGCCACTTCACCGCCATCCACGGTCCACCCCACGACCACAGATACCCACTAGACCACCCCAGAGCCGTGCCGCACTATCCTCTCTACGCACGCCAGAGCGCCATCATCGTCAGCACGCCACAGAACGTGCCTCGACTGCAGACCGCGCCTCGACCGCAGACCGCACGCGCTGCTCTGTCTCAACCCCCTCACCCCGCCAGACATGGCCGTAACCCGCCGCTCAACCCACACTCGCCGGGAACCGTGTCGAGCACCACCTCTGTCTCCTAGAGCGTGCAACGCTCCCGACCGTTAGCCACCGCCCCTAGCATCGCCATAACACCGTAGAGGACCGCCAGGAGGCAAGCCACCGTCCGCCTATGCCACCCATGCCTCTAGGCCGCTGTGCCGTCGTCACCTGTGAGCACCACCCATGCCTCACTGCCGCCCAGCCGCGCCTATATAAGGAGGCCTCCCCAGCACCAATTCGTCACACCATTCTCATCCACTCCCCCTCAGAACACTCCTAGACCCCTACCGGAGCAAGCTGTAGCCTGTAGCGCCGAAATTTCGCCGGAGTCTGCCACGGAAGGAGGAGAAGGGCGTCGTCGATCCAGGCCATCTCCTGGGATGCCGCCAGTACCAGGAGAACCGCCATCGTCTTCTCGTTCGTTTACCCGCCTCACCGCACTAGCTGGAGCCCCAGTACGTCCCCACTGCACCCCCACCGAGCCGTTAGGGTTCAGTCTCGCCGGCGACGAGTCCGTCATCGACGATGACCGTGA
This sequence comes from Avena insularis, assembly GCA_023614405.1. NCBI lineage: Eukaryota > Viridiplantae > Streptophyta > Magnoliopsida > Poales > Poaceae > Avena > Avena insularis. The sequence continues at coordinate 239,690,378 of CM042694.1, read as the reverse complement.
GCCGTTGATCCAGGATCTAATCCTGCGGCCACCGTTCGCCCATACCATTTCGGTAACCGCTATCCCACTGACAGGTGGGGCCCTCACTTAAAACTAGCCCAGGCGCTGTGTGGAGTAAACTGGGCCGGCCCATTTATTTCCCGCGCGACCCGTTTAATTCAAATAACTCCTTTTATTTTTAGACTTAAACTAGAATCTATTACTTAGTTTGAAAATCAATTCAGAGAGTTATACAAATCCAAATTGAGTGATTCAAATTTTGTTGGAAAGGTAATAAAAATCTCTATCCATGTCCGTTGGATTTAAATAATTTAGAGTTAGAGATCTCTTCTAGTAAAAATAACAAGATAGAAGCTTTTGCACATTCAAACATTTTTCTAAAATCAACCATAATAGCTTTTGAGTTGTTCCCAAATCTCAAAAATCACATTTAACCATACCTATCTGAATATGTAATAATATTAAGGTTTGCATGCAGTGACTTTGGACTAGTACCAAAATAATGTTATATACGCATTTCTAGTCACTTTAAATCATTAATTATTAAACTTAAACTTATTAAAATATGATCCAACCTTTAAATCACATTCCCATATGTTAGAATATGTGGTGATGACATGTGTCCACATGATCCCATATTTTAATTGGAGAATATTAAATTTTAGTTAATTTCAATGAGTAGAAATTACTTTTCTCAAATAAAATAAATGAAGCTAGTCCATTAAACCTTGGGATGTTTGTGATGATACTAGATCATCAAATGTGTGCCTTAGTGTGATAAGTAGACTAGTTAAGTATTGTTTGGTGATTGTGTATTCTGTATGTATTTATAGACGATAGTACCGACCAAGTCTATGAGGAGGAGGAGTTCTACCAAGAGGAGGAGGAAGAGAATTTCAACCACTGCACCAACCAAGACAAGCTATTACTGGCAAGCTAATACTTGCTAGCCATCATTAACAATGCAAGCTCACCCTTTCAAGCTATTGTTAGGAAACTAGAATTAAGCAAGATAACCTAAGCAAAATGCACTAGGCATGCTTTGGTTATACTTTTGACTATTACCTACTCCAAGTGTTATTTACAAGCTTTACCTTCTTTACTTTACCAAAGTCCTTTACTTGTTTAAAGGTAGCATAAAGAGTATAAAACTTGACCTATCTAGTTAGACTTAGATGTCATTCTATGGCATGATATTGATCTTAGTATCCCATATTTGTGAACACTCTTAACTTAGTCATTTAGAGCTAAACCAAAACTTGATCACTTTAGATGGGAATACTTGGTGAAAATGACTTGTGAAAACCTTGGAATGATGAGTCATTCTATTGAGATGTTTTGACATGTGTTGAGAAACACAAATGGTTTATGATGATGATGAAAATGTTAAGGAATGAGCCTTAACGCTTTTACAAAAACTTATGGCTGGGTTCGGATGCGATACCATTCCAATTTTACCGTACAACCACAATACCTGAATTGGGTAAGGCTTAGCCGGAAGTTTATATGCATTAGTATTAGTTCCCTCGCGGGAGAGGTTTGAGCTGAGGCTACCTCTCAATGTTGTCCACCTATGAAGTTCCCAGGATGACAGATGGTCATGGCTGGGAGGCCATACTCATAGGAGATGTGCTTATACTAGAGTGTTTAAAGGAAAGGTTATTGTTTGATTATCTGCATACTAAGTATGATGATTCAGGGTTATCCCTGACAGATGTATCGAATCTTGTGGTGAAAGTGTACCACCTCTGTAGAGTGTCAAACTATTCGAATAGCCACGTCTACGGTTATGGATAGTTGGAGTGGCCATATTGTTCCATTGTCAGATGTTTTCAAAATGACTTATGGAATGATTTGTGACATGACTTGACCACAACAGAGTTGTGACTATGACAACTAAGTTCCCACTTAGGTGTTTTCAAACTTTATTGTATCTTTCTTTGTTTCTGAACTCAGCTTAGGTTTCAAACTTAGTTTTACAAATAAACTTAGAACTTAGCATTCCTACTAGAACTATCTTAGTTGTTAGTGATAGTTTGCGAGTACTTAAAGAGTACTCATGGCTTTGTCCCTAGCTATTCCTATGGCCAGACTATGAGGAGGACTACCCTGAAGGAGGACAACAGGACGGCTACGACAACTAGGATCATCTCCCATCGTCAGCATTGCTTGTGACAATGAAGATGGACCCCACCGCTATGCTATTTATTCCGCTACTTGATTGTACTAAGATTGGATCATGAGATCCTTTTATTTGTGTAAGACCTTATATGGTTTGTAATGGATGATGTACTGTGATATCCAATCTGTTATGTCTCGCAAAAATGGTAATCCTGGGATTGTGAGGTATGGCATAACAGGCATCTGGGATTAAAAATCCACGTGTTGACAAGTTGGTATCCGAGCCATCCTGACCATAGGAGACCCTAGTTAGAATGGACGTCCGAACAAAAACTTAGTTTCAAAAACCAAAGTGAGTATTTATGAAAACTATTTCCTCTCTTACCCCTGGGAATTCTTTCTCTCAAAAAAAATTCATGTTCCTCCAAATTCTTACCTTACTACATAAAACTTTGACACACTTGATCACTTCACTAACTCTCTCATCCTAAATCCTTGTAGATGGAAGCCCAATACAGCAAGTTCTACCAGTTGGGCAACGGAGGCCAACTGATCTTCGAGAGGGATCTTGATTCACTATCTGAGTTATTAGAGCGTCCGCATCCGGAATTTCTTGGAGCTCAACTCCCGGGTCCACCAGGAGGAGATTTACAATGGCTAGTAACTGTTGATCTTCGAGGAAAGATAGAAGCACTAGTATCTAGGAGGATTCAGTTCTCAGTGAGAGAGAACAACTGGCTAGATGGATTAGCCAGGGCGATGCATGAAGCTCTCGCTTGTCTATGTGCCCAGAGTGTCAACCTAATCCAAGGAACCCGCTTTGTTCACTATGCAAGGCATGATTCCATGGGAATGCCGCTAGAGATGCCAAGTCACCCAATATTGAAGCGTCAAGTGGAGAACCTCGACTTCCTACTATGCGATAGACAGAAGGAGTTGGACAATGCTAGAGAGTTCGCCAACCACAACCTCGCCCTTGCTGCCCAAAAGGCCTAGACTTTCTCACTGCTCATCAAAGACCGTTAGTCTCTTCGCCGTCAACGTGCAAAGAAGGATCACACCATCGACCGTCTTCGCAAGAAGGTGGCCGACCTCGAGAAGACCATCAAGGAGCAAGAAGCTCAACTTGCATCAAGGGAAGAAGAGGAAGGTGAAGATATCCAAGGGGATACTAAATCACACCTCAGCAATGATGATGACTATCTGGAGGAGGATGTCGTGGACTTCTACACCGACGATGATGACTCTGACTTCATCGATGATGAGTAGATGCACTAGAGCACTATCATAGAGTGAGGAGTATTGGTCCCATTGTATCGTAGCTTGCAGAATGGTTCTTGAAACCACCTGTTTTCCTTTGATGTTGTGGTGTGTGTGTGTGTGTGTTTGTATCGTGTGCTTTGCTTGAATGAATGAAAATAAGTTAGTTGTAAAACCTGAGTCAAACTCAAAGTTTTAGCTTTGAAATCAAAACCATGAACCTTAGAACTTTCCCTCTTACCCCTTTATCTATCTCAATCTTTAGATGACTCGTGGAAACCATGGAGGGAGCAGCTCATCGCAAGACCCAATGCTGCAGATTCTGCAGACTCTCATTGCAGACCATGAAGCTAGCAAGTGCAACATCGCAAAACTTTAATCCAAGATTATCAAGATCAAATCATCCAAAAATAGGGTTAACAAAAACTTTTCCAAATTTAAAATGAAAGCATTCATATGTGTATGCATTTAAAATAGGAGTTGTTTGAATTGCCATGATTGATTGATCCAATGCTTGTAAAATGTTTCTTAGGTGATTTAAACATCATCTACACCATTCCCAAACTTTTCGTAAAGAAAATCAAATCAAAAAGAATTAAAAAGAAGGAATGGTCATTTTGGCAAATTTAACTCTCATGCCTACTTTGGCTATTCCTAGTACTCAATTCTTAACAGAAACAATTCTTGATCTTTGCACCCCTTGCTAGTACACATAATGAGGTATCAATGCCCACCTTTTGAGCTACTAAAAACATTCTGTTAACTATTTTAAATGACAGTTTAAAATTGAATCTAATGCATATGCATAGATCACCCCTATTTCAAAAACCATCTATTTGAGCTCCATTTTCAAAACCCTTGCAACCAGAGACTACCTATCACTAGTGGAGATCACTCAAAAAATTTGAAACCAAAATTCAAAACTTTCTTTCATGTGGCCATTTCATCAAACACTTGGCATGCATAATATGTACTCTAATCCTAGCTCATTGTTTACTACAGGATTTTGCCCCCAATTGATCCCCATTTAATCCCATTGTCCCCTCTTGATCTAACCAGAGCCTAACCAGCCTCTTCCCTACCCCCTAGCTACACTGCCATGCCATGCCGAGCACCAACTCGCCGGCCGACCGTGCACTCGCAGCAGCAGCCCTCTCTAGCCCCTCTCCTCATGTCTAGCAGCTTGCTAGTGGTCCACCTCCACCGCCCAACCAGCCCCATGCCAGAGATAGAGAGCAGAGCGGCCAGGAACCACCGCGCCCAGAGCATGTCGAGCATGCTGACGCCGCCCCTAGAGCACGCCCTGTCCCGCCGCATTGCACCGTCCCTTGGCACCAGCCAGCCCGCCGCCCACCTCGACCTGGAGAACACCCCAGACATCCCCGTTCGCCGCCCAAAGCCTCACAGCCACCGCTCGCCGTGGACACCGCCACTTCGGCCGCGCAGAGCGCCACCTCGCCCAGACCGCGTGCCACCGCCCCTACGGCTGCATTCAATTCCTAGAGCACCGCCAGGGAACCGCCCATCGATTACCAACCCCAGCCATGCCTCTACCCCGCCGTAGCCTTGTCGCCGGAGTCGCCTGCCCATCCCGCTCGGTCTCACCGTCGGGCCTATAAAAGGACCCCTCTCCGCCTTCTTCTCTCCACACCATTCGACTCTCCTCACCTCTCTGAACCTCACCCACCTCTAGCCGGAGCAAGTGGAGCAGCAGCTCGCCGGAATTGCAGCCAGAGCAGCTGCGGCAAGAGGAGAAGGGCGCCGTTGATTTCGACCACCCCAAGCTCCACCGCAACCGCGCCTCGCCTCGCCGTCGTCTTCCACATCGTTTGCCCGCCTCGTCGACCCTACTGGAGCCCTGGTACGCCCCCAGTAGACCCCCACCGAGCCGCTAGGGTTCGAGCTCGCCGGCGACCTGTTCGTCGTCGATTTACTCACCCGCTGATCTCGCTTCTAATCCCACTACCACAGACTGCCGTTTCGCGTTTTAAGTGCCGCTGACACACGGGACCCCCTGTCAGCTAAGCCCCGTGCCGCGGAGCGCCACTGGGTCGACCCAAGTCCTTTCCCGCGCTAGCCCATTGATTCAAATCTGGATTTTTCTTTTTAGTTAAATCTAGTTTGTGTCCACTATTTCAAAAATCAATTCAGAGAGTTTTAGAAATCCAAATTGCATGAAACCAATTTTGTCTGAAAGGTATTAAGATGATCTATGCAAGCCCATTGGATTTAATTCAATTAGAGTTATAGATCTCTCCTAATAAAAATAAGAAGACAGAAGCTTTTGCAACTTGCAACATTTTTATAAAATCAACTAAGTTAGCTTTTGAGTTGATTCCAACTCTCAAAAATCACATTTCATCATATCTATCTAAATATGTAATAATATTAAGGTTTACATGCAGTGACTTTGGACTAGTACCAAAATAATGCTATATAGGCATTTCTAGTCACTTTAAATCATTAAATAATGAACTTAAACCAAAGTAATATTGATCCAACCCTTAAATCTCATTCCCACATGTTAGAATATGTAGTGATGACATGTCTCCACATGATCCCATATTTTGGTGGTAAATATTAAATTTTAGTTAATATTTAAATGAGTAGAAATTACTTTTCTAAATTAAAAAGGTTGAAACTATTGAATTAAACTTGTGATGCTTGTGATGATAATAGATCATCAATTGTGTGTCTTAGAATGCTACTTAGCCTAGTAAAGTATTGTTTGGTGATTGTGCACTCCCTATGTATTTATAGACACTAGTACCGACCAAGCTTTCGAGGAGGAGGAGTTCTACCAAGAAGAAGAAGAAGAAGAAGAAGAAGAAGAAGAAAACTTCAACCACTGCACCAACCAAGGCAAGCTATTATTGGCAAGCTAACCCTTGCAAAACATACTTTAGCAAGCCACCATTAACAGTGCAAGCTATTGTTAGCAAGCTAGAATTAAGCTAGATGAATGAGCAAGGATGCTTTAGGCATGCTTTGATCACACCCCTTTGACTATTAGTACCCCAAGTCTTACCTACAAGTTTTACCCCCCTTAGGTTATACAAAGTTCTTTACTTGTTTTGAAGGTAGCATACAAAGTATAAAACTTGACCTACTTAGAAACCTTTAGATGTCATTCTATGGCATGAGATTGAAACCATCTTTTCCACTTTAGTGAACACTCTTAACTTAGTATTTTGGAGTAGATCAAAAACTTGAGTCACTTTAGATGGGAGCACTTGGTGAAAATGAATTGTGAAAACCTTGGAATGATGAGTCATTCTATTGAGATGTTTTGACATGTGTTGAGAAACACAACTGGTTTATGATGATGAAAATTATGAGGCATGAGCCTTAATCCTTTTATAAAACTGATGGTTGGATTCGGATGCGATACCATTCCAAATTTACTGTACAACCACATTACCTGAATTGGGTAAGGCTTAGCTGGAAATTTATATGCATTGTATTAGTTCCCTCACGGGAGAGGTTTGAGATGAGGCTACCTCTCAATATTGTCCACCTATGCAGTGCCCAAGATGACTGGTGGTCATGGTTGGGAGGCCATGCTCATAGGAGAGGTGCTTGTACTAGGGTGTGTAAAGGGAAGGTTATGTTTGATTATCTGCATACTAAGTATGATGATTCAGGGTTATCCCTGATAGATGTATCGAATCTTGTGGTGAAAGTGTACCACCTCTACAGAGTGTCAAACTATTCGAATAGTCGGCGTCATGATTATGGACAGTTGGAATGGCCATACTGTTTCGTTGTCAGATGTTTTATAAATAACTTGAAATGAATGATGAACTTTGACTTGACCACAACAGGGTTGTGTTGATGATAATAGCTTCCCAACTTAAGTGATTCTAGAACTTTACTTTATCTTTCTTTGCTTCTGAAGTCAACTTAGGTTTCCAACTTAACTTGATAGTTAACTTAGATTCAGCACTTTAACTTAGAATTATACTCCTTGTTAGTAGTAGTTTGCGAGTACTTAAAGAGTACTCATGGCTTGTGTCCCTGGCTATTATCATGGCCAGACTATGAAGGTGATTATCAAGATGATGGTCAGCAGGATGGCTATGATAACTAGGACTATCTGCCTTCGTCAGCATTGCATGTGCCCCTAAAGATGGACCCCACCGCTACGCTATCTTTTATTTCCACTGCTTGTTGTATTAATACTGGATCATGAGATCCTTATTTGTGTAAAACCATATGTATGGTTTGTAATGGATGATGTACTGTGATATCCAATCCGTTATGTCTTGCAAAAATGGTAATCCTGGGATTGCGAGGTATGGCATAACGGGCATCTGGGATTAAAAATCCGGGTGTTGACAAGTTGGTATCAGAGCCATCCTGACCATAGGAGACCCTAGTTAGAATGGACGTCCAAACCAAAAACTTAGCTTCAAAACCAAAGTGAGTATTTATGAAAAACTATTTCCCCTCTTACCCTTGTGAACTCATTCTTTCTCAAAAAAAATCATGTTCCTCAAAATTCTTACATTACTACTTAAAATTTGACACACCTGATCACTTCACTAACTTCTTCATCCTTAATCCTTGTAGATGGAGACTCAGTTCAGCAAGTTTTACCAGTTGGGAAACGGAGGTCAGCTGATCTTCGAGAGGGATCTGGATTCACTGTCGAAGTTACTGGGACGCCCACATCCGGAGTTTCTTGGAGCTCAACTTCCAGGACCCCCAGGAGGAGACCTACAGTGGCTAGTCACCGCGGATCTTCGGGGAAGCATCGAAGCACCAACTTCCTGGAGAATTCAGTTCTCCGAGAGAGAACAACTGGCTAGATGGATTAGCTGTGGCAATGCATGAAGCTCGACGCCTATGTGCCCTCAGCATCAACAAGATCCAAGGAACCCGTTTTGCCCACTATGCAAGACGTGACTTCATGGGAATGCCGATGGAGATGCCAAGTCACCCAGAGTTGAGGCGTCAAGTGGAGAACCTTGATTTCTTGCTTCATGATGCATGCAGGAACTAGACAATGCCAGGGAGTTAGCCAACCAGAACCGTGCCATTGCCGCGAGGCCGACTTTAGCACTTTAGCATCGTCCAAGATTGCCGTCTCTTCGTTGCTAAGCGTGCAAAAAGGATCGCACCATCGCCCGCCTTCGCAAGAAGGTGGCCGACTCGAGAAGACCGTCAAGGAGCAGAAGCTCAGCTTGCCGCCAAGGAAGAAGAAGATGAGGGTGAAGACATCCAGAGATATGGATTCTTACCTCAAAGAACGATGATGACTTTACGAGGAGGATGATGTGGACTTCTACATCGATGATGAAGACTCGACTTCATCGACGATGAGTAGATGCACTAGAGCATCATAGCATGAGATGTATCATCTCATTGTATCGTAGCTTGCGAATGGTTCTTCAAACCCTCTGCTTTTCCCTTTGCTTGTTGTGGTGTGTGTTGTATCGGTGCTTGCTTGCATGAATGAAAAATAAGTTAGTTGAAAAACCTGAGTCTAACTCAATGTTTTAGCTTTGAAAACCCAAAACCATGAACCTTAGAATTTCCCTTACCCTATATCTATCTCAATCTTCGATGACTCGTGGAAACCAAGGAGGGAGCAATGTCATAGGACCCAATGCTGCAGATCTTGCAGAATCTCATCGCGGACCGTGAAGCAAGCAGGGCCGAGCGTCAAGCCAACTTAGCAACATTGCAGCAGATCACCGAAATGGCTCTCAAAAACCAAGGACATGGAAATCAGGATCACCAAGGATCCAAACTCAAAAACTTTCAGAACACCAATCCCACAATCTTTAACCAATCTGAAAACCCATTAGATGTCAAGGATAGTTCTGCACCATGGAAAACAACTTAGAGGTTGCCAGAGTTGATGAGAATTAGAAAGTTCTCTTCGCCACCCACTATCTGGCGGGAGATGCAAGAGCTTGGTGGAATAGCATCCGCATTATGAACCATGGCCAGGTGATGACCTGGGAAGCATTCAAAGTCAAGTTCAGCCGCACCCACGTGCCGCAAGGTCTTGTCAATAGGATGAGAGATGAATTCCGCGAATTGAAGCAAGGAAGAATGACTGTGGTAGAGTACCGTGACAGATTCTTGTCACTTGCCAGATATGCACCGGATGAGATCAACACGAAGGCCAAGAAGAAGGAGAGATTCTTAAACGGACTTCATGATGAGATGCAGAATGTCCTCATCAACATCCGTTTTTATGATCTCGAAGAGCTAGTCGACTCTGCCATTTAGATGGAAGGGAAGATTAACCAGGCAAACGACAACCGCAAGCGTCGTATGATGCAGCAGTCTGGATCCAGTAGTCACCAGAAGTACCGTCCCAACCCCTCACCAGGATATGCACCAAGGAACAACCGACCCCCAAATTCTCGCCCAAGCTACCCCAACCGTAGCGGAGGTAATGTGAAGTTCGGAGGAAACAATCACAACTCCGGCAATGCCAACAATTTCAACCGTACCCCTCCCAAGAGCAACAACAACAACACCGCACCCAGAACTGGCAGCAATGCTGTGCCTGTCGCTGTCAAGGACAAGTCCCAGATCACTTGCTTCGAGTGTGGAGTGAAGGGTCACTACTCCAATGAGTGTCCCAAGAAGACTGCCGCCAATTCCTCTGTGAATGCCCCAGCTCAGCAGCAGCGTCGTGTTCAACCAGGAAGGAGATTTGCCCCAGGGAACCCACACAAACACAATAGTCGTCTCTTCCACATGAACGCAGAAGAAGCCCAGGAAGCGCCAGATGTAGTGTTGGGTATGTTTTTTGTCAACTCAGTTTTAGCAAGAGTATTGTTTGATTCTGGAGCATCGCATTCATTTGTCACCGAAGAATTTGTATGCACTAGTAAGATTCACCCAACCAACCTGAAGCATGTCATGATAGTTCAAATCCCCGGTTCAACAACAAAAGCTAGAAAAATTTGCAAAGTTGTACCTATCAGAATACATGAGATAGATTTTTATGCCAACCTAATTGTACTTGGAACCAAAGATTGGAAGTAGTACTAGGTATGGACTGGATGTCAAGGCATAAAGGACTGATACACTGTGCTAAGAAAGCCATCACCATGACCAGTAGTTTTGGAGTAACAGTAGAGCATATCTCTGAAACCTTACCCCATCAATTCAAGTGCAACAAGAGTGTAGCCCTGCCCACCATAGACCAAGTCAGAGTAGTCTGTGAATACCCCGATGTATTCCCAAATGAATTGCCAGGTATGCCCCCGGATAGGGATATTGAGTTCATTATCGAACTAATCCCCAGAACCGGACCTATAGCCCAAAGACCCTATACCATGAACCCCGCAGAGTTAGTGGAACTGAAGAAGCAGTTGGACGCGATGTTAGCAACGGGCTTGATTCAGCCAAGCGCATCGCCATGGAGATCACCAGTGTTATTCGTCGACAAGAAAGATGGAGGCAATCGTCTGTGTACAGATTACAGAAAGTTGAATGACGTCACCATCAAGAACAAGTACCCTTTGCCAAAGATAGAGGATCTATTTGATCAGTTGACTAGAGCTCAGGTATTCTCAAAGATTGATCTTAGGATTGGTTATCACCAACTTAAGATTCGTGCAACGGATATTCCGAAGACCACCTTTACTACTCTCTATGGTTTATACGAGTATACGGTTATGTCTTTTGGATTAACCAATGCCCCCGCTTATTTCATGAATCTCATGAATAAGATCTTTATGAATTTCCTAGATAAGTTTATAGTTGTGTTTATCGATGACATCCTTATCTACTCCAAGTCAGAAGAAGAGCATGAGCAACATCTGAGAATCATCCTAGAAACCCTGAGAGAGCATCAGTTATATGCCAAGTTAAGCAAGTGTGAGTTTTGGCTAAAAGAAGTAGGATTCCTAGGACATATTGTTTCTGCTGGAGGAGTCTCTGTTGATCCCACCAAGATCAAAGATGTCAAAGAATGGGAATCCCCAACCAATCAAACCCAAGTTCGTTCATTTCTCGGATTAGCGGGATATTACCGCAAGTTCGTAGAAGGATTCTCGAGCATAGCCCGACCAATGACCCAATTGTTGAAGAAGGACAAGAAGTTTGAATGGACAGACAAGTGTGAAGCCGCCTGTGAGCTGAAGAAGAGGTTGATATCCGCCCCAATTTTGATCATGCGGACATCAAGAAGCCGTTTGATGTGTATTGTGATGCATCCAAGATTGGCCTAGGATGTGTATTGATGCAAGAAGGCAAAGTCATCGCAGATTCAGACGACAATTGAAGCAACATGAGCAGAACTATCTGACCCATGATCTTGAGCTAGCAGCCGTGGTTCTAGCGTTGAAGACATGGCGTCATTATTTGATGGGTAATCGCTGTGAGATTTACTCAGATCATAAGAGCTTGAAGTATATCTTCACTCAGAAGGAGCTGAATATGAGGCAAAGAAGATGGATAGAGTTAATCAAGGATTATGACCTTGACATTCACTATCACCCCGGCAAAGCCAATGTGGTAGCGGATGCTCTTAGCAGATTGCCGTGTAGGCTTAACACCATGATCAAAGAGAAGCAACCAAGTTTGTACGAGGAGTTGGAGCAGTTCAGGACTGAGTTAGTTAGCAAAGGATTCCTAGCTATCATTGAACTTCAACCCACTTTGATTAGCCAAATCAAGGAAGCCCAGAAGGGAAATGAAAGTATCGACGGAATCAAACGTCGTATTGGTATAGGAAAGGTACTTGGATTCACCGAAGACGAAGAAGGAGTACTGTGGTACAAAGGACGTATCTGTGTGCCATCAGATTTGGAGCTGAAGGAAATTATCATGAAGGAAGCTCATGATACTCTTTATTCTATCCACCCCGGAGGAACAAAGATGTATCAGGATTTGAAAGAGCAATTTTGGTGGCACAAGATGAAAAGAGAGATCGGAAGCTACATCACCAAATGTGACATATGTCAAAGAGTCAAAGAAGAGCATCAGAGACCTGCAGGATTGTTGCAACCATTACAGATTCCGGAATGGAAATGGGATTCCGTCGGAATGGACTTTATCACCAGTTTACCTACTTCTAGTAGGGGAAATGACTCAATCTGGGTCATAGTTGATAGACTGTCCAAGGTAGCCCACTTCATACCTATCAAGACTACCTACCAGAGTGCAAAACTAGCAGAGCTGTACATTGCTAGGATTGTTAGTCTACATGGAACCCCCAAGACCCTTGTCTCAGATCGAGGAACCCAGTTTACTTCAAGATTTTGGCAGAAAGTTCAGGAAGGTTTAGGAACCAAGTTGAACTTCAGTACCGCTTATCACCCGCAAACAGATGGACAAACTGAGAGAGTCAATCAGATCTTAGAGTATATGCTTAGAGCTTGTGTGTTGGAATACAGATCAAAATGGGAAGACTGCCTGCCTTTCGCAGAATTCTCATATAACAACAGCTATCAAGCTAGTTTGCAGATGGCCCCATTTGAATTCCTATACGGAAGAAAGTGTTGTACCCCTTTGAATTGGCCGCAAGTAGGAGAGAGTCAGATCTTTGGACCCGACATTCTCCGAGAAGCAGAAGATAAAGTTCACAAAGTCCGTGAGCACCTCAAGACCGCCCAATCTGCATGTAAGAGCTATGCTGACAAGAGAAGGAGAGACCTGACTTTCAATGTCGGAGATTTTGTATATCTCAAAGTTTCACCATTGAAGGGAACTCAACGCTTTAGTCTGAAGGGAAAGTTAGCTCCTAGATATATCGGACCTTTCAAGATTCTGAACCACCGAGGATAAGTATCGTATCAACTGGAACTGCCTGAAGAGATGTCAGCCATCCACAATGTGTTCCATATCTCGTTACTTCGCAAATGCTTGGAAGTGCCTGAGAAGACTGAAGTTTTCAAGAACATCGATCATAGAGCTGTAGAAATCCAACAATGACCTGACCTATCGGGAAGTACCCATCCGTATCTTAGAAGAAGCCTATAGGACCACCAGGACCAGGAGCATCAAGTTTCTCAAGATTCAGTAGAGCAACCATACCAAGGAGGAAGCTACTTGGGAGCGCGAAGATTACATTAGAACAGAGTTCCCAGATCTCTTTAGTTCCTAGTTTTCTTTGTAAATCTCAGGACGAGATTTTGTTTAAGGTGGGAAGGTTTGTAACATCCCAAAACTTTAATCCAAGCTTATCATGATCAAATCATCCAAAAATAGGGTTAACAAAAACTTTTCCAAATTTAAAATGAAAGCGTTCATATGTGTATGCATTTAAAATAGGAGTTGTTTGAATTGCCATGATTGATTGATCCAATGCTTGAAAAATGTTTCTTAGGTGATTTAAACATCATCTACATCATTCCCAAACTTTTCCTAAAGAAAATCAAATAAAAAAGAATTAAAAAGAAGGAATGGTCATTTTGGCAAATTTAACTCTCATGCCTACTTTGGCTATTCCTAGTACTCAATTCTTAACAGAAACAATTCTTGATCTTTGCACCCCTTGCTAGTACACATAATGAGGTACCAAGGCCCACCTTTTGAGATGCTAAAAACATTTTTTTAACTATTTTAAATGACAGTTTAAAATTGAATCTAATGCATATGCATAGATCACCCTATTTCAAAAACCATCTATTTGAGCTCCATTTTCAAAACCCTTGCAACCAGAGACTACCTATCAGTAGTGGAGATCACTCAAAATTTTTGAAACCAAAATTCAAAACTTTCTTTCATGCGGCCATTTCATCAAACACTTGGCATGCATAATCTCTACTCTAATCCTAGCTCACTGTTTACTACAGGGTTTTGCCCCCAATTGATCCCTATTTAATCCCCTTGTCCCCTCTTGATCTAACCAGAGCCTAACCAGCCTCTTCCCTACCCCCTAGCTGCACTGCCATGCCATGCCGAGCACCAACTCGCCGACCGGTCGTGCACTCGCAGCAGCAGCCCTCTCCAGCCCCTCTCCTCATGTCTAGCAGCTTGCCAGTGGTCCACCTCCACCGCCCAACCAGCCCTAGGCCAGAGACAGAGAGCAGAGCGGCCAGGAACTGCCGCGCCCGGAGCTTGTCGAGCATGCCGACGCCACCCCAGAGCATGCCATGTCCCCGCTCACACAGACCATACCTTGGCACCAGCCCGCGCCCGCCGCTCCACCTCGACCTGGAGAACACCCCAGACATCCCCGTTCGCCGCCCAAAGCCTCACAGCCACCGCTCGCCGTGGACATTGCCGCTTCGGCAGCGCAGAGCGCCACCTCGCCCAGACCGCGTGCCACCGCCCCTACGGCCGCATTCAATTCCTAGAGCACCGCCAGGGAACCGCCCATCAATCACCAACCCTGGCCATGCCTCTACCCCGCCGTAGCCTTGTCGCCGGAGTCGCCTGCCCATCCCACTCGGTCTCACCATCGGGCCTATAAAAGGAGCCCTCCCCGGCCTCTTCTCTCCACATCATTCCACTCCCCTCACCTCTCTGAACCTCACCCACCTCAAGCCGGAGCAAGTGGAGCAGCAGCTCGCCGGAATAGGAGCCGGAGCAGCCGCGACAGGAGGAGAAGGGCGACGTTGATTTCGACCACCCCAAGCTCCACCGCAACCGCGCCTCGCCTCGCCATCGTCTTCCATGTCGTTTGCCCACCTCGCTGACCCTGCTGGAGCCCTGGTACGCCCCTAGTAGACCCCCACGGAGCCGCTAGGGTTCGAGCTCGCCGGCGACCTATTCGTCGTCGACGACGACCCTCAGCCGTTGATCTCGCTTCTAATCCCTTACATTACAGTAGCGCGTTTTAAGTGCCGCTGACACGCGGGACCCCCCTGTCAGCTGAGTCCCGCGCCGCGGAGCGCCACTGGGCCGGCCCAAGTCCTTTCCCGCGCTAGCCCATTGATTCAAATCTGGATTTTTCTTTTTAGTTAAATCTAGTTTTTGTCCACTATTTCAAAAATCAATTCAGAGAGTATTAGAAATCCAAATTGCATGAAACCAATTTTGTCTGAAAGGTATTAAGATGATCTATCCAAGTCCGTTGGATTTAATTCAATTAGATTTATAGATCTCTCCTAATAAAAATAAGAAGACACAAGCTTTTGCAACTTGCAACATTTTAATAAAATCAACTAAGTTAACTTTTGAGTTGATTCCAACTCTCAAAAATCACATTTCATCATATCTATCTAAATATGTAATAATATTAAGGTTTACATGCAGTGACTTTGGACTAGTACCAAAATAATGCTATATAGGCATTTCTAGTCACTTTAAATCATTAAATAATGAACTTAAACCAAAGTAATATTGATCCAATCCTTAAATCTCATTCCCACATGCTAGAATATGTAGTAATGACATGTGTCCACATGATCCCATATTTTGGTGGTAAATATTAAATTTTAGTTAATATTTCAATGAGTAGAAATTACTTTTCTAAATTAAAAAGGTTGAAACTATTGAATTAAACTTGTGATGATAATAGATCATCAATTGTGTGTCTTAGAATGCTACTTAGCCTAGTAAAGTATTGTTTGGTGATTGTGCACTCCCTATGTATTTATAGACGCTAGTACCGACCAAGCTTTCGAGGAGGAGGAGTTCTACCAAGAAGAAGAAGAAGAAGAAAACTTCAACCACTGCACCAACCAAGGCAAGCTATTATTGGCAAGATAACCCTTGCAAAACATACTTTAGCAAGCCACCATTAACAGTGCAAGCTATTGTTAGCAAGCTAGAATTAAGCTAGATGAATGAGCAAGGATGCTTTAGGCATGCTTTGATCACACCCCTTTGACTATTAGTACCCCAAGTCTTACCTACAAGTTTTACCCCCCTTAGGTTATACAAAGTTCTTTACTTGTTTTGAAGGTAGCATACAAAGTATAAAACTTGACCTACTTAGAAACCTTTAGATGTCATTCTATGGCATGAGATTGAAACCATCTTTTCCACTTTAGTGAACACTCTTAACTTAGTATTTTGGAGTAGATCAAAAACTTGAGTCACTTTAGATGGGAGCACTTGGTGAAAATGAATTGTGAAAACCTTGGAATGATGAGTCATTCTATTGAGATGTTTTGACATGTGTTGAGAAACACAACTGGTTTATGATGATGAAAATTATGAGGCATGAGCCTTAATCCTTTTATAAAACTGATGGTTGGATTCGGATGCGATACCATTCCAAATTCTTGTAAACCACATTACCTGAATTGGGTAAGGCTTAGCTGGAAATTTATATGCATTGTATTAGTTCCCTCACGGGAGAGGTTTGAGATGAGGCTACCTCTCAATATTGTCCACCTATGCAGTGCCCAAGATGACTGATGGTCATGGTTGGGAGGCCATGCTCATAGGAGAGGTGCTTGTACTAGGGTGTGTAAAGGGAAGGTTATGTTTGATTATCTGCATACTAAGTATGATGATTCAGGGTTATCCCTGATAGATGTATCGAATCTTGTGGTGAAAGTGTACCACCTCTACAGAGTGTCAAACTATTCGAATAGCCGTCATGATTATGGACAGTTGGAATGGCCATACTGTTTCGTTGTCAGATGTTTTCTAAATAACTTGAAATGAATGATGAACTTTGACTTGACCACAACAAGGTTGTGTTGATGATAATAGCTTCCCAACTTAAGTGATTGTAGAACTTTACTTTATATTTCTTTGCTTCTGAAGTCAGCTTAGGTTTCCAATTTAACTTGATAGTTAACTTTGATTCAGCACTTTAACTTAGAATTATACTCCTTGTTAGTAGTAGTTTGCGAGTACTTAAAGAGTACTCATGGCTTTTGTCCCTGGCTATTATCATGGACAGACTATGAAGGAGATTATCAAGATGATGGTCAGCAGGACGGCTATGATAACTAGGACTATCTGCCTTCGTCAGCATTACCTGTGTCCCTGAAGATGGACCCCACCGCTACGCTATCTTTTATTTCCGCTGCTTGTTGTATTAAGACTGGATCATGAGATCCTTATTTGTGTAAAACCTTATGTATGGTTTGTAATGGATGATGTACTATGATATCCAATCCGTTATGTCTCGCAAAAATGGTAATCCCGGGATTGCGAGGTATGGCATAACGGGCATCTGGGATTAAAAATCCGGGTGTTGACAGCAGGGCAGAGCGCCAAGCAAATCTAGTAACACTGCCGCAGATCGCCCAGATGGCTCACAACAATCAGAACCATGGAAATCAGGATCATCATGGATCCAAACTCAAAAACTTCCAGAATACCAATCCCCCAATCTTTAGTACTTCGAAGAACCCACTGGATGCTGATGATTGGTTGCAAACAATGGAGAACAACTTAGAGGTAGCCGGAGTGGATGCCAACGAGAAAGTTCTTTTTGCCACCCACTATTTGGCAGGAGATGCAAGAGCATGGTGGAACAGCACCCGCACAATGAACCATGGTCAAGTAATGACATGGGAAGCCTTCAAAATCAAGTTCAGTCACACCCACATGCCGCGGGGTCTAGTCACCAGAATGAGAGATGAATTCAGAGAATTGAAGCAAGGCAGAATGACTGTAGTGGAGTACCGTGACAGATTCTTGTCCCTTGCCAGGTATGCACCTGATGAGATCAACACGGAGGCCAAGAAGAAGGAGATATTCCTTAACAGACTGCATGATGAGATGTAGACTATCCTCATCAACATCCGATTCAAGGATCTCGAAGAGCTAGTCGACTCTGCCATTCAGATGGAAGGGAAGATTAATCAAGCAAACGACAACCACAAACGTTGGATGATGCACCAAGCTGGATCCAACAGTCACCAGAAGTACCGTCCCAACCCATCTGCCGGATATGCCCCACGAAACAATCGACCCCCAATGTCTCGCCCAAGCTACCCCAACCGTAGCGGAGGAAATGTGAAGTCCGGAGGAAACAACAATCACCCCGGCAACTCCAGCAATTTCAACCGTGCACCTCCCAAGCACAACAACTACAACGACAACAACAACACTGCACCCAGAACTGGAAGCAATGATGTGCTCGTGGTAGCGAAAGACAAGTCTCAGATTACTTGTTTCGAGTGTGGAGTGAAGGGTCACTATTCCAATGAGTGCCCCAAGAAGATTGCCGCAACTACCAATGTGAATGCACCAGCTCAATAGCAGTGTCGTGTTCAACCAGGAAGAAGATTCGCCCTAGGGAACCCTCACAACCGCAACGGCCGTCTCTTCCACATGAAGGCCGAAGAAGCCAAGAAGCGCCAGATGTAGTGTTGGGTATGTTTTCTGTCAACTCAGTTTTAGCAAGAGTGTTATTTGATTCTGGAGCATCGCACTCATTTATCATCGAAGAATTTGCATGCACTAGTAAGATTCACCCAACCAACTTGAAGCATGTCATGATAGTTCAAATCCCTGGTTCAACTACAAAAGCTAGAAAAATGTGTAAAGTTGTGCCTATCAGAATACATGGGATAGATTTTTATGCCAATCTAATAGTAGTTGGAACCAAAGGTTTGGAAGTAGTACTAGGAATGGATTGGATGTCAAAGCATAAAGGATTAATTGACTATGCCAAGAAAGCCATCACCATGACTAGTAGCTCTGGAGTCTTAGTAGAGCATATATCTGAAACCTTGCCCCGTCAATTCAAGTGCAACAAGAGTCTAGCCCTACCCACTATTGACCAAGTCAGAGTAGTCTGTGAATACCCTGATGTATTCCCAGATGAATTGTCCAGTATGCCCCCGGATAGGGATATTGAGTTCATTATTGAACTAATCCCCAGAACCAGACCCATAGCCTAGAGACCCTATAGTATGAACCCCTCAGAGTTAGTGGAATTGAAGAAGCAGTTGGATGCTATGTTGGCAACAGGCTTGATTCAACCAAGCACATCGCCATGGAGATCGCGTGTGTTATTCGTCGACAAGAAAGATGGAGGCAACCGTTTGCGCACAGATTACAGGAAGCTGAATGACGTCACAATCAAAAACAAGTACCCTTTGCCAAAGATAGAGGATCTATTTGATCAGTTGACTGGACCAAATGTGTTCTATAAGATTGATCTTAGGACTGGTTATCACCAACTTAAGATTCGTGCAATGGATATTCCAAAGACCGCCTTTACTACTCGTTATGGATTATACGAGTATACGGTCATGTCTTTTGGATTAACCAATGGCCCTGCTTATTTCATGAACCTCATGAATAAGATCTTTATGAATTTTCTAGATAAGTTTATCGTTGTGTTTATCGACGATATCCTTATCTACTCCAAGTCAGAAGAAGAGCATGAGCAACATATGAGGATCATCCTTGAAACCCTTAGGGAGCATCGGTTGTATGCCAAGTTCAGCAAATGTGAGTTTTGGCTGAAAGAAGTAGGATTCCTAGGACATATTGTGTCTACTGGAGGAGTCGCTGTTGATCCCACCAAGATTAAAGATGTTGAAGCATGGGAAGCCCCAACCACTCAAACCCAAGTCCGCGCTTTCCTCGGATTAGTGGGATACTACCGCAAGTTCATCGAAGGATTTTCGAGCATAGCAAGACCCATGACCCAATTGTTGAAGAAGGACAAGAAGTTTGAATGCACCGAAAAATGTGAAGCAAGTTTCCAAGAGCTGAAGAAGAGATTGATCTCAGCCCCAATATTGATCATGCCAGATATCAAGAAGCCATTTGATGTGTATTGTGATGCATCCAAGATTGGTCTCGGATGTGTATTGATGCAAGAAGGCAAAGTCATCGCATATCTGTCTCGACAACTGAAGCAGCATGAGCAGAACTATCCTACCCATGATCTTGAGTTAGCAGCCGTAGTTTTGGCATTAAAGACATGGTGTCATTATCTTATGGGTAATCGCTGTGAGATTTACTCAGATCACAAAAGGTTGAAGTGTATTTTCACTCAGAAGGAGCTAAATATGAGGCAAAGGAGATGGATAGAGTTAATCAAGGATTATGACTTTGACATTCACTATCACCCCGGCAAAGCCAATGTGGTAGCAGATGCTCTTAGCAGATTGCCATGTAGGCTAAACACTATGATCAAGGAGAAGCAACCAAGTTTGTATGAGGAGTTGGAGCAGTTTAGAACTGAGCTAGTTAGCAAAGGATTTTTAGCTAGCATTGAACTTCAACCCACTTTGATTAGCCAAGTCAAGGAATCCTAGAAGGGAAATGAAAGTACCGATGGAATCAAACGTCGTATTGGTACAGGAAAGGTACCTAGATTCACCGGAGATGAAGAAGGAGTTCTGTGGTACAAAGGACGTATCCGTGTGCCAGCAGATTCGGAGCTGAAGCAAGTTATCATGCAAGAAGCTCATGATACTCTTTATTCCATCCACCCCGGAGGAACAAAGATGTATCAGGATTTGAAGGAGCAATTTTAGTGGTATAAGATGAAGAGAGAAATTGGAAGCTACATCTCCAAGTGTGATATCTGTCAGAGAGTCAAAGCGGAACATCAGAGACCCGCAGGACTGTTGCAACCATTGCAGATTCCGGAACAGAAATGGGATTCCGTCAGAATGGAATTTATCACCGGTTTGCCTACTTCTAGTAGGGGACATGACTCAATCTGGGTCATCGTTGATAGACTGTCCAAGGTAGCTCATTTTATACCTGTCAAGATAACCTACCAGAGTTCGAAGCTAGCAAAATTGTACATTGCTAGAATCGTCAGTTTGCATGGAATCCCCAAGACCATAGTGTCGGATCGAGGAACCCAATTTACCTCGAGATTTTGGCAGAAAGTCTAACAAGGATTCGGAACCAAGTTGAATTTCAACACCGCTTATCACCCGCAAACCGATGGACAGACTGAGAGAGTCAACCAAATCTTAGAAGATATGTTGAGAGCTTGTGTGTTAGAATATGGATCAAAATGGGAAGATTGTCTGCCTTTTGCAGAATTCTCATACAACAACAGTTACCAAGCCAGTTTGCAAATGGCACAATTTGAGTTCTTATATGGAAGAAAGTGTACCCCTTTGAATTGGTCGCAAGTAGGAGAGAGTCAGATTTTTGGACCCGACATTCTCCGAGAAGCTGAAGAAAAGGTTCAAAAAGTCCGTGAGCACCTCAAGACCGCCTAATCCAGACAGAAGAGTTATGCTGACAAGAGAAGGAGAGACCTGACTTTCAATGTCGGAGATTTTGTGTATCTCAAGGTTTCACCATTGAAGGGAACCCAACGTTTTAGTCTGAAAGGAAAGTTAGCCCCCAGATATATTGGACCCTTCAAGATTCTGAATCGTCAAGGAGAAGTATCGTATCAAATGGAACTGCTAGAAGAGATGTCAGCCATCCACAATGTGTTCCATATCTCGTTACTTCGCAAATGCCTAGAAGTGCCGGAGAAGACCAAAGTTTTCAAGAACATCGATCACCGGGCTGTTGATATCAACAAAGGATCTGACGTATCGTGAAGTGCCCATCCGTATCTTGGAGGAAGCCTACAGAACCACCAGGACCCGGAGTATCAAATTTCTCAAGATCCAATGGAGCAACCATACCGAAGAAGAAGCCACTTGGGAGCAAGAAGATTACATTAGGACTGAGTTCCCAGATCTCTTTAGTTCCTAGTTTTCTTTCTTAAATCTCGGGACAAGTTTTGTTTAAGGGGGGGAGGTTTCTAACATCCCAAAACTTTAATAAAGGTTAATCAAGATCAAATCTACCCAATTTAGGGTTAACAAAAACTTTTTCCAGTTAAAATCTTTAAGCATTCATATGTGTGTGCATTTAAAATAGGAGTTGTTTGAAATGCCATTATTGTTTGTTCTAATGGTTGTAAAATGGTTCTATGATGAATATCACATCGTCTATATCATTCCCAAGCAAAAACCAAAGAAAAAGAAATCAAAAAGAATTAAATAAAGGAAATGGTCACTTTTTCCATTTTAATCCACTAGCCCACTTTGGCTATTCCTAGCACTCAAATTCTAACAGAAGAAATTGTGGATCTTTGCACCCCTTGCTAGTACAAGTAGTGATGTGCCAAGGCCCACTTTGTGAGCTCCCAAAAACATTCAAACTCTAATTTTAAATGACAATTGAAAATGGAATCTAGTTCATATGTATAGATCACACTTTTTCAAAAACCCCTCAAATGAATTCCATTTAACAAATCCTAGCAACCACAGAGGTTTAAGCATGTGAAAAACCACTCCACCAAATCTCATTTCAAAATTCAAAAGTTTTCTTCTTTCGGCCATTTGATCGAACACTTAGTGGGCAAAATCAAACTGGCCTAACTATTACTGTTGTTGATCAAATTTTGTCGAACCATTTGAGCCACATTAACCCTCTTGGTCTCCCCCAGACCCAACCAGACCAAAACCAGCCCATCCCCTAGTCCCTGGTGCTAGTGCAATGCCGCACCGAGGCCATGATCGCCGGCCAATCGTGCCCAAGCCGCAGCGGACCTCCATCCCCTCTCCGCCGCTCCAGGAAGCAAGGCGCCACTTCACTGCAGTCCATGGTCCACCCCACGACCACAGATAGCCACTGGACCACCCCATAGCCGCGCCGCACTATCCTCTTTGCGCACGCCAGAGCGCCATCACCGCCATCACTCCACAGACTGCGCCTCGACTGCAGACCATGCGCGCCGCTCCGCCTCAACCCCCTCACCCCTCCATACATGGCCGTAACCCGCCTCTCAACCCACACTCGCCAGGAACTGAGTCGATCACCACCTCTGTCTCCTAGAGCGTGTAACGCTCCCGACCATTAGCCACCGCCCCTAGCATCGCCATAACGCCGTAGAGGACCGCTAGGAGGCAAGCCACCGTCTGCCTACACCGCCCATGCCTCTAGGCCGATGTGCCATCGTCACCGACGAGCATCGTCCATGCCTCACTACCGCCTAGCCGCGCCTATATAAGGAGGCCGCCCCAGCACCAATTCGTCACACCATTCTCATCGACTCCCCCTCAGAACACTCCTAGACCCCCACCGGACCAAGCCGTAGCTCGTAGCACTGGAATTTCACTGGAGTCTGCCGCGGAAGGAGGAGAAGGGTGCCGTCGATCCAGGCCATCTCCCGGGATGCTGCCAGTACCAGGAGAACTGCCATCGTCTTCTCGTTCATTTGCCTGCCTCACTGCACTAGCTGGAGCCCCGATACGTCCCTACTGCAACCCCACCGAGCCGTTAGGGTTCAGTCTCGCCGGCGACGAGTCCGTCATCGACGACGACCGTGAGCCGTTGATCCAAGATCTAATCCTACGGCCACCGTTCGCCCATACCATTTCGGCAACCCCTGTCCCACAGATAGGTGGGTCCCTCACTTAAAACCAGCCCGGGCGCTATGTGGAGTAAACTGGGTCGGCCCATTTATTTCCCACGCAACCCGTTTAATTAAAATAACTCCTTTTCTTTTTAGACTTAAACTAGAATCTGTCACTTAGTTTGAAAATCAATTCAGAGAGTTATACAAATCCAAATTGAGTGATTCCAATTTTGTTGGAAAGGTAATAAAAATATCTATCCAAGCCCATTGGATTTAAATCATTTAGAGTTAGAGATCCCTCCTAGTAAAAATAACAAGACAGAAGCTTTTGCACATTCAAACATTTTTCTAAAATCAACCATAATAGCTTTTGAGTTGTTCCAAACTCTCAAAAATCACATTTAACCATACCTATATAAATATGTAATAATATTAAGGTTTGCATGTAGTGACTTTGGACTAGTACAAAAAATAATGCTATATACGCATTTATAGTCACTTTAAATCATTAATTATTAAACTTAAACTTATTAAAATATGATCCAACCTTTAAATCACATTCCCATATGTTAGAATATGTGGTGATGACATGTGTCCACATGATCCATATTTTAATTGGAGAATATTAAATCTTAGTTAATTTCAATGAGTAGAAAGTACTTTTCTCAAATAAAATAAATGAAGCTAGTTCATTAAACCTTGGGATGTTTGTGATGATACTAGATCATCAAATGTGTGCCTTAGTGTGCTAAGTAGACTAGTTAAGTATTGTTTGGTGATTGTGTATTCCGTATGTATTTATAGACGATAGTACCGACCAAGTCTACGAGGAGGACGACCTCTACCAAGAGGAGGAGGAAGAGAATTTCAACCACTACACCAACCAAGGCAAGCTATTATTGGCAAGCTATTATTGGCAAGCTAATACTTGCAAGCCATCATTAACAATGCAATATCACCCTTGCAAGCTATTGTTAGCAAACTAGAATTAAGCAAGATAACCTAAGCAAAATGCACTAGGCATGCTTTGGTTATACTTTTGACTATTACCTACTCCAAGTGTTATTTACAAGCTTTACCTTCTTTACTTTACCAAAGTCTTTTACATGTTTAAAGGTAGCATAAAGAGTATAAAACTTGACCTATCTAGTTAGACTTAGATGTCATTCTATGGCATGATATTGATCTTAGTATCCCACATTAGTGAACACTCTTAACTTAGTCATTTAGAGCTAAACCAAAACTTGATCACTTTAGATGGGAATACTTGGTGAAAATGACTTGTGAAAACCTTGGAATGATGAGTCATTCTATTGAGATGTTTTGACATGTGTTGAGAAACACAAATGGTTTATGATGATGATGAAATGTTAAGGCATGAGCCTTAGCCCTTTTACAAAAACTAATTGTTGGGTTCGGATGTGATACCATTCCAATTTTACCGTACAACCATAATACCTGAATTGGGTAAGGCTTAGCCGGAAGTTTATATGCATTAGTATTAGTTCCCTCGCGGGAGAGGTTTGAGCTGAGGCTACCTCTCAATGTTGTCCACCTATGAAGTGCCCAGGATGACAGATGGTCATGGCTGGGAGGCCATACTCATAGGAGAGGTGCTTATACTAGAGTGTGTAAAGGAAAGGTTATGTTTGATTATCTGCATACTAAGTATGATGATTCAGGGTTATCCCTGACAAATGTATCGAATCTTGTGGTGAAAGTGTACCACCTCTGCAGAGTGTCAAACTATTCGAATAGCCGCGTCCGTGGTTATGGACAGTTGGAGTGGCCATACTGTTCCGTTGTCAGATGTTTTCAAAATGACTTATGGAATGATTTGTGACATGACTTGACCACAACAGAGTTGTGACTATGATAACTAAGTTCCCACTTAGGTGTTTTCAAACTTTATTTTATCTTTCTTTGTTTCTGAACTCAGCTTAGGTTTCAAACTTAGTTTTACAAATAAACATAGAACTTAGCATTCCTACTAGAACTATCTTACTTGTTAGTGATAGTTTGCGAGTACTTAAAGAGTACTCATGGCTTTGTCCCTGGCTATTCCTATGGCCAGACTATGAGAAGGACTACCCTGAAAGAGGACAGCAGGATGGCTACGACAACTAGGATCATCTCCCATCGTTAGCATTGCCTGTGACACTGAAGATGGACCCCACCGCTATGCTATTTATTCTGCTACTTGATTGTACTAAGACCGGATCATGAGATCCTTTTATTTGTATAAGACCTTATATGGTTTGTAATGGATGATGTACTGTGATATCCAATCTGTTATGTCTCACAAAAATGGTAATCCTGGGATTGCGATGTATGGCATAACATGCATCTGGGATTAAAAATCTGGGTGTTGACACAAGTGCATCACCCCATCCATGTTTCCCAACCCTTCTTCAATATTTACCTGCCCACCCACTCCGACCTACATCAACTTTTTGGACCTGACGAGGGTTTAACTCGTCAATGCCCATTGTTATGGACTTGGGTTTTGGAGAAGGAGGGAGCACTGGAGACATCTATTGGCTAGCAAACAAGCACATAGGGGACAAAGGATTTACCAGGTTCAGGCCTCGTAGAGGTCCCTACTCCTGCTTGTCTGCTCGTGGAATTATCGAGGGAGTCGAAAGTTACAATGATGCGCAGATGAAATCTGGCGAGGGTTGCGAAAACTAGGGTTGCGTGTGTTTTCCTCGCCGCCCCCTCCTAGCCTTTATATAGATAGGCTAGGTCTCAGGTAGCAGGTCGATTCGGTTACAAGTTAGGGTTTTTCCCTTCAAACTTTCTATCTTTAGCTTCTTCTTGTCCTTCAAGCAATCGATAGTCCGTAGGTTACTCGAGTCCCTCCATCCGGCCCTTGGCGACACCGTGGGCCTGTATGTATTTGGACCGTATATACCAAGCTCAAGTACCCATAGGGTATACCCATGTCAGTAGCCCCCGAGTGCCCAATGGAATCGCAGATTCGACTGGGGACTTTTGAAGCCTTCGAGTGCCTAAATGAGTACATTTCGATTTCTTTTATTTATGTCATAGGGATTGTTGATATACGTGCCTGATATAACCAAAGCATCGGTATCAGTTAACCACCTTAGGGTGAAACAACGCAATCTACTCAAATTCGAGTCCCCGGATCGAATTCGGAAAAGTGCTGGTGTAATTCGACTCAGGCCGCGGAGGTCTTACAGGAGTTGAATTCCAGTTATATGGGTGTGAGCACTTGACGCGTCCATCAAGGATGTTCATCGTGCCTGTGGGCACGGATACGTTTATGGTAGTGCGCAGTTTAAATGCGTTGCCGGGCCTTATTCAGGCATTACCTTCACGCCGTAGGCGCGGCATCCGAATTTTGTCATCGCGGAAACGATTTGGCTAACCCAGGAGACGCAGTCTCTTTGCAGGGGGGAAATTATGAGGCGGTGTCGCCATGAGCTTCGAGTGTGGATGTTATCAACACATGGTTTTTGTTCAAATAATCATAGGGTGCGCGACCAACGCTCCCTATGGGAGTAGCCCCCGAGTGCCTGGTTGAGTCGAAGACTCAGGCAGGGACTAAAATCTTTTGTGACTGCTGTCATCTTTTGCTTGCTTGTTCAGTTGATGACCCAGGCAGGTACTAAAACACTTTTGCGACTACTGTCGTCTTTTGTTTGCTTGTTTCAGTCGATGACTCAGGCTGCTAAAATATTTTCGCGACTGCTGTCGTCTTTTGCCTGCTTTTTTCCGGCGCTCCCTATGGGAGTAACCCATGTTCATAATCGAACTGTGTTCCGAGTGGTTGGGTTTGCTTTTTGTGATTGTCCATGTTCCTGCAACAAGAAAAGAAAAATCATAGGGGGCGCGGCCAGCGCTCCCTATGGGAGTAGCCCCCGAGTGCTTGGTGGAGTCGAAGATTCCAGCAAGGACTAAAACTAGTCGAACTTCTCCATTGCATAGCCTTTGGTGACGTCAGTGCTGACTTTGATTTGACTGAGCGTGCGTAATCTTATTTTTAACTGTGCCTCCTTGATTTCCGCGCGTAATGGTAGAAGTGGGGGGACGGTTCGTGCTTCCTCTTCTCCACGTGTCCTACGCGATGCATGCCACGCGTCCAATAGGGTTTTTGTCAGCCGTTGGATTGCATCTTCCAGGGGTTAAGTAGCGATGCCGCGGCGGTAATTTTCCCATCTGTGTTCTTTCTTCCTTGTTGCCATCGCCATTGCCCTTTGCTTTCCTGCTTTTCTCTGTGCCCATCTTCTCCACGACGCTGGACCAGCTCCGTTCGTTCCCCAGCTATTTTCTTCGCTCTCATTGCCGCTGCGCAATGGGGAAGAAGAAGGGAGGCGCCGCTTGATGACCACCCTCGCTGCAGCGAAGAAGAAGGGTGGCTCCGCTGCTGCGGCCACCAGCGCCACCGCCACCGGGAAGAAGAAGGTCGCGGGCACCCGCGTGACTAATGGCACGTGGCGCCCCTCCATCATCAAGGCGTCGGATCTCCGTCTGCTTTGCCAAGACAGAGTGATTTCTGCATCAGTCGCCGATTCGGCCCCCCCGTTGAGACTGTTCTGTGCCTCCCGCTGGTTATCGAGTGATGTTTCTTGCATTCATCATTCGCGGTCTTTCCTTGCCTCTTCACCCCTTTCTTCGGGGTCTTTTGTGTTTCTATGGGCTCCAGCTCCACCAGCTGTCCCCAAATTCTCTCCTCCACATCACCTGTTTCATCACTCTCTGCGAGTGCTGGCTCGGAATCGAGCCGCACTTTGGTCTTTTCAAACGTATTTTTAAATTGAAGTGTCAGTCCGCATCTGGCTCTTTAGTTTATGATGTAGGTGGTTGCGGAATCCATGTGGATCCATCCGCCACCTACTTTTCAAAAGAATGGTGTGTAGCCGGTGGCGCTGTTTGGAGTTGTACGCAGGCTCCAGAGTATGGATTGCAGTTCGTTTGGCCAGCAGCCCGCGGCTTGTTCGAGTGGCCGGAGGAGTCGCTTCTTGATGCCACTGCAGACGAGCCCGTTTGCCTTTTCCACCTGACCGTTGGTCTGTGGATGTGCGACTAAGGCATAGCTGATGTTGATCCCCAGGTTCACGCAGAAATCTTGGGACTCCTTGGATGTAAAGTTCGTTCCATTGTCGGTGATGATGCTGTGTGGCACGCCGAAGCGGTAGACGATGGACTCGAAGAACTTGACTGCGCTGTGTCCTGATTGCTTGGTCACTGGCATGGCCTCAATCCACTTGGTGAACTTGTCGACTGCGACCAAGAGGTAGACGTAGCCTCCTTGCGAGGACCTTGGAAGTTTGCCGACCATGTCGAGTCCCCACTGGGCGAAGGGCCAGGCCAATGGAATAGGTCGTAGCTCTGCGCCTGGTGCGTGTGGCTTGTCCGCGAATCGCTGACAGGCGTTGCACTTTTGGAATATATCCTTGGCGTCGTGCATGGCCGTGGGCCAGTAAAATCCAGCTCGTAGAGCTTTGGCGATGAGGGCGCGGCTGCCAGCGTGGTGCCCGCAGGTCCCTTCATGGATGTCGAGGAGGACTGCTCTTCCATCGGCTAGGGAGACGCATCGCTGTAACACGCCTGTGATGCTGCGTTTATACAGTTCGTCGTTGATAACAGCGAATGCCTTGGAGCGTCGCGCGATGTGTCGTGCATCTGTCGGGTCGTCCGGTAGGCGCTTGCTGAGGAGGTACGTAATGTACGGCTGCGTCCAGGATTGTTCAATCACCATGACGCCCATTGGTCCCTCGAGTCTTGTGCCGAGCTCCAAGTCATCGATTTTCGTTGGCTCATTGGGTGGCGTAGCCCCCGAGTCCGTTGCTGCGCTTGTTTTCTTCTCTGCGGCCTTTGGCTTGATGGAGCGTTCGCATATGCGCTCGAGAAATACCCCAGGTGGTATGGGTGCGCAGGTGGAACCTATGTTGGCGAGTGCGTCCGCCTCCTCATTGCTTTCACGACCTACGTGTCGCAACTCGCAGCCGTCGAAGTCTCCTTTAAGTGTGTCGTAGAGGTCGCGGTATGCGATCATGTTGTCTTTTAGTGCATCGCACTCGTGCATTGTTTGGTTTACGACCAGCTTGGAGTCGCCATATATGATTATCCTCTTTGCGCCGCAGGCTTTTGCCATCCTCATCCCATGTAACAGGGCCTCGTATTCAGCCTCGTTGTTTGAGGCTGTGAACTGCATTCACAGGACGTACTTCAGCTTGTCCCCTTGAGGCAATGTCAGTATGACACCTGCTCCTGCTCCATCTTTTCTCTTGGACCCATCGAAGTGCATTGTCCAGAGGTAGGACATGTCTGGCTTGTCCGGGAGTTGGTTTTCCATCCAATGTACGAGGAAGTCCGGGAGAACTTGCGACTTAATTGCGCCGCGCTTTTCGTATGTGATGTCTCGTGGAGACAGTTCGATTCCCCAAAGCGCGACTCGCCCTGTGGTGTCAGGGTTATTGAGGATATGTCCCAATGGGGCGTCGTTGACTACCACGATTGGGTGTTCCTGGAAGTAGTGGCGCAGTCGCCGGGCGGTCATAAAGACGCCGTACGCCAGCTCTGATAGTGCGGGTACCTCTGTTTTGTTGGTGTGAGGACCTCGCTGAGGTAGTATACCGGGCGTTGTATGCCGTGGACCTTGTTTTCCTCGGCCCGTTCGACGACGAGCACTATGCTAACCACTTGGTTGGTGGCGGAGATGTACAGCAGCAATGGTTCCTTTTCTCGTGGAGTTACCAATACTGGCGAGGTGGATAGTAGGCGCTTTAGGTCTTCGAATGCTTCTTGCGCTTCATTGGTCCACTTGAATTTGTCAGTTTTGCGGAGGAGCTGATAGAACGGCAGCACCTTTTCTCCCATTCGACTGATAAATCGACTGAGGGCTGCGATTCGCCCAGCTAGTTGCTGAACGCCCCCTATGTTTTTGGCTTCTCCATGGCCAGTATGGCCTTTATCTTTTTCGGGTTTGCCTCAATCCCTCTCGCGGAGATGAGATACCCGAACAGTTGTCCCGAGGGTACGCCGAAGGCGCATTTGTCCGGATTGAGCTTTATCCGGTAGCGATCGAGATTGGCGAAGGTTTTGTGCAAGTCATCGATTAGAGAGGCTTCTTCCTTGGTCTTGATTACTATGTCGTCGACATAGACTTAGATGTTGCGACCAAGTTGCTCCTTGAGGCAGGCCTGCATGCATCGCTGGTACGTGGCTCCTGCGTTTTTAGCCCGAAGGGCATTGTGTTGTAGCAGAACACGCCGAAGGGCGTTGTAAACGTGGTCTTCTCCTGGTCTTCCTCCTTCATTCGAATTTGGTTATAGCCTGAGTAGGCGTCGAGGAAGCAGAGGCGCTCGCATCCAGCAGCGGAGTCGATGATTTGATTGATCCGTGGTAACGGGAAGTGGTATTTTGGGCAGTGCTTGTTAAGAGAAGTGAAGTCGACGCACATCCGCAGGATATCCGTGTCCTTATTTGGCACCAGTACTGTATTGGCGAGCCAAGTGCTTTCCTTGATCTCGCGTATGAATTCGGCCTCGAGGAGTCCGTTGATCTCCATTCTGACTGCCTGTGCCCATGGCTCAGACAGTCACCTGATTGTTTGCTTGACTGGCCTTGCGTCGGGGTTGACGTTGAGTGCGTGCTCGGCGAATTCCCTGGGAACTCCTGGCATGTCCGCAGGACACCAGGCGAAAATTTCCTAGTGCTCACGGAGGAATTCGACGAGCGCGAGTTCCTATGCGGGACTCAAGTTGTTCGCGATGAGGGCCGTTTTAGCGGGATCCGATGGATGGACCTGCACCTTCTTTGTGTGCACAGATGATTCGAAGGAGAGATCAGGTGAGCTTGACCTACTCAGAGGGGGCTCGTTGTCATCGTCGCTTCTTCAATCGCGAGTTCCTCCTGCATGCCGAAGGACTGGGAGATTCTGTTGAATTCCCTGTCGCAACTGTAAGATCGCTCGAAACTCCCGTTGATCGTGATGACGCCGTTGGGACCTGGAGTTTTCATCTGTAGATAGGTGTAGTGAGGTACTGCCATGAACCTAGCGAATGCGACGCGCCCGAGGATGCAGTGGTATTGTGAGGGCCAGTCGACAACTTCAAAGTCGATGCGCTCGCGCCGGAAGTTTTTCGGCGTGCCGAATATGACGTCGAGGTTGATTTTGCCCAGGGGTATACGCCTTTTCCTGGGACGATGTCGTGGAACGTTGTGTCCGATGCCTCCAAGCAGGTTAGAGGGATCCTCATTGCTCGCAAGGTACTCGCGAATATGAGGTTGATACCGCTTCCGCCGTCCATGAAGACGCGACTCATGTCGAAGCCTCCAATTTGCGCCTCGAGTACGAGGGGGCAATGACCTGGGCGAGGTACTTGAGGCGGGTGGTCGCGTTTGTCGAAGGTAATGCACGACTCACTGCCACTGAGGTACTCAGTGGTGGATGGTGGCGAGTGCGTGGCCAAATTGACTTGGCGGGTGATGGCCTTCTGCACCCTGTTCGAGGGGCGTCCCTTTTGGATCATCATGGTGCCCATGGCCCGTGGGTATGGTTCGCCTCCGTGACGCTGGTCCGGTGCAACTCCATTCGGGGGTGGCCCAGGTGGTGGTGGTGGTGCGCCATGTGCCATCGCTACCGAGCGTTCCAGTAGCCTCTTTCGACCGCGTTGCGGTTCATCCGCACCAACCCCTCGTGTAGCTTGAGGAACTCATGGCAGTCCTTGAGGAGGTGACTGGACTTTCTCTTGCCGTCATGCTTGTCGATGTAGAAGTGTATCGTGCATGGTCTGGACAGTTTATCTTCGATGGTGGTCGCGGGTGCTTCATCGCGGGTGCGGCGTTGCCATACTTGCGTGGTTTTCCCGGAGTCACGATATCCGCCGCTATGGTATCCGCTGTTGCGGTTGTCGTCGCGTCTATCAGCGTAACCGGGGCGACCATGTTGACGTCATCGCGATCGTCGTAGACGCGCATACGACGTTTCCCCGGCGGTCGCATCTGAGTTCTGCTTCCTCGTCAGAGTGAGCGCTGTTCTTCAGTGAATCTTCTTCATCAGCCCACCGGTTCGCGATCTCCATCAGGTGGTCGATGGTCTTGGGCTTTGAGCGTCCTAGCTCCTCCCTGAGTTCTATGCAGCGGACACCGTTGTTGAATGCATCAATCGCACGGTCTTCTGAGATGTTCTTCGCGGAGTTCTTGATGATGGACCACCTTTGGATGTAAGAGCGCAGCGATTCGCCAGATTTTTGCTGGCAGCATCTCAGTACTTCGATTGAAGCGGGGCGTTTGTATGTGCCCTTGAAGTTGCGCATGAAGCTGTAGACCAGCTCATCCCAGCTGCGAATGGATCCGCGCGGGAGGTTATTGAGCCATGCCCGGGCGGCGCCTTGCAGCTGTAGCTGCAAGCATTGCATGGTACTCGATCGCTTCGCGTGCTGACTGAGGAGATGTGATCTTCCAGCCAGATCTTGGGGTCCGGTAGACCGTCAAATTTCGGGTTCTCTGATGGGAGTTTGAACCCTTTAGGCATTCGCTTCTGCCTGATGGATCTGCTGAAGCATCTGGCACCGCAGAGCTCTCCATCTTCTTCTTCCGAATCAGTCGACCGAGCATGTCGTGCCCTTGACTTGTTGATCTTGTGATGTGTGAGCTCGTCGCGTGCATCGTAGTCGCGATCGTGTCGTCGCGAACGGCGGCGTCGAGATAGGTCGTGACTATCGTCGCTTGACGAGGATGAGTAATAGCGTTTTGCTAACGCCTTGCCCTTTTTTGGGTCGGGTACTGGTTATTTGTCGAGGGCGGCCTCGATTAGTCCAAGGCCCGCGATCGTAGATCGGTGCATGGCCGTCCGGGGATCTCCAGCCGGTGGCTAGTTAATGAGAAGGTACATGGTGGCCGCCGTCACCGCGGCCTGCGGCGTCCTGGGAACCACGTTACCTCTCGTGTCGACTGTCATGGAGCCGAAGTCGAGGATTTTTGTGGCGTCTATGCGTTCTTGCTCGGTGAGGTGAGCCATCCGCGATTGCCTCTTCTTGGCGAGGTGTTCGTTGCCTCTTGAGGAGGATCCTCCGTAGGAGGAGAGCCCAGCACGACAAAAGCTTGACTCGTCTGCCGCCTTTTTACGCACCTCAAGTTCCGCGATTGCTTGTTTCTGGCGCTTGAATTCCTCCTTTAGGAGCCAGTGGTAGCCCATCAGTAGTTCTTGCAGGAACCTGAAGGGTAGAGGTGTACCTCGTAGGGCTTCGCGGCATCGTTCCCACTCTTGCTCGTTGAGCCTAATCACGACGCGTTCGCCGGTTTGCTCGTTGATTATGGTGGGGGTTCGACTGCTCCTCCATTGCCACCGTTGCCGCCGTTGGCGGCGTTGGGCGGGTCGGTGCTGTTGCCGTGGTTGGCGGAGGTGTCGCCCGCGTTGATGACGGCGCACATGAAGTGATTTGGGAAGCTGTTGCTTCCACAACTTTCAAATCCGGAACCGTAGGTTCCTTCTTCAGTGGCCAGATCGCTTAGATCGGAGTCGCGACTGCTGTCGCTTACCATGTTCCCGATCGCCGCTGGGGTATTGAGCTTGCTGAGGGTACCGATTGATGGAGGGAACCATGAGGCAGGGGCAATCGCCGGTGTTGTTGGCTGATCAGGCATGTGAAGCGTGCCCATCTGACCAACTTGGAAGCGGAAACTCCCAATCGCCAGGCTGATTCCGTCGCCCACGGACTCGAAGGCCGGGCGAGTAGCCGGCATGTGGACGGTGAAGTCGAAGGCACCGAAGAGCTAGCGAATCTCTGCTGTTGCAGAGTTGTAGATCGCGTTTGATGGGGCCGAAGAAGCCGCAACATCAGCACTCCCGTTTCCCACAGACGGCGCCAATTGACGAGGGTTTAACTCGTCAATGCCCATTGTTATGGACTTGGGTTTTGGAGAAGGAGGGAGCGCTGAAGACATCTATCGGCTAGCAAACAAGCACACAGGGGACAAAGGATTTACCCAGGTTCAGGCCTCGTAGAGGTCCCTAATCCTGCTTGTCGGCTCATGGAATTATCGAGGGAGTCGAAAGTTACAATGATGCGCAGATGAAATCTGGCGAGGGTTGCGAAAACTAGGGTTGCGTGTGTTTTCCTCGCCGCCCCCTCCTAGCCTTTATATAGATAGGCTAGGTCTCAGGTAGCAGGTCGAGTCGGTTACAAGTTAGGGTTTTTCCCTTCAAACTTTCTATCTTTAGCTTCTTCTTGTCCTTCAAGCAATCGAGAGTCCGTAGGTTACTTGAGTCCCTCCATCCGGCCCTTGGCGACACCGTGGGCCTGTATGTATTTGGACCGTATATACCAAGCTCAAGTACCCGCAGGGTATACCCATGTCAGGACCCATGATGGACCAAAATATATCGAGCTTGTTGGGGAACCCCAAGAGGAAGGTATGATGAGCACAGTAGCAAGTTTTCCCTCAGTTATGAAACCAAGGTTATCGAACCAGTAGGAGCAAGGAAACACCTCCAAGGTGTTGTTTCCAACTTGGAATCCTGCACAACACAACCATAGAACTTTTTCCCCAACTTACAGTGAGGTTGTCAATCTCTCCGGTTTTGCTAAAAACAAAGGAAACTTATTGTGTGGAAGAAAGTAAAAGCTTGCAGAAAGTAAACACAAAACAGTAAACATTTGTATTTTGATGGTAAAAGAAAGGACCGGGGTCCATAGTTCACTATTGGTGGTTCTCCTTAAGATAGTTGACATGTTGGGTGAACAAATTACAGCGGGGCAATTGACAAATATCGAGAAAGCATACATGTTGTAACATCCCAAAACTTTAATCCAAGGTTATTAAGATCCAAATCATCAAAATTAGGGTTAACAAAAACTTTTCCAATTAAAATTATTAAAGCATTCATATGTGTGTGCATTTAAATAGGAGTTGATTTGAATTGCCATGATTAAGTGATCCATTGCTTGTAAAATGATTCTTAGGTGAAATAAACATCATCTAAATCATTCCCAAACAAATCCCAAAGAAAAACAAATCAAAATGAATAAAAGAATGAAATGGTCATTTGTGCCATTTTAATCAACATGCCTACTTTGGCTATTCCTAGTACTCAATTCTTAACAGAAACAAATGTGGATCTTTGCACCCCTTGCTAGTACACATAATGATGTACCAAGGCCCACTTTGTGATCTGCCAAAAACTTTCAAACACTAAATTTAAATGGCATTTGAAAATTGAATCTAGTTCATATGGGAAGATCCCACTATTTCAAAAACCACTCAAATGAGCTTTATTTTCAAAACCCAAGCAACCATAGAGTCTCAAGCTTATTACTAACACACCCACCAAAAATCTTTTCAAAATTCAAAAGTAAATTTCTTGCGGCCATTTTCACAAACACTTAGCAGGAAGGAATCAAACTTTAAAACCTAGCTCACTGTTTTCAATAGGGTTTTGCCCCCATTTGATCTCCATTTACTCCCTTTGTCTCCTAATGATCTAACCAAAGCCTAAGCACATCACCCCTTTGTCCCTAGCAGCAGTGCCATGCCATCCCGAGCACCATGTCACCGGCCTAACTTGCCATCACCGCAGCAGACCGCCCCTCTCTCTCGCCATGTCTATGAGCTAGCCCAGACCTCACCGCCACTCTCTGTCCCCTCCCCGAGCATAGCCGAGCCGTGGATCACCCACAGTGGCGCCCAGTGTTCTTGCGCCATGCCGAAAGCCGCGCGCATGCACACGTCGCCCCTCGACCGTAGCCCGCGTCCACCGCTTCGCCACGACCCAGGGAGCACCCTAGACATGCCCGTTCGCCGCCAATTGCACTACAGCCACCGCTCGCCGTGAAGACCGCTGCCTCTGCCGCTCAGAGCGTGAGCACCGCCCGACCAAACGCCACCGCCCCTATGCCCGCATTTAAGTCCTAGAGCACCGCCAGGAGACCAGCCACCGTCCCCTACCTCGAGCCACGCCGCTAGCACGCTGTGCAGCCCTCGTCGGAGTCGCCCGCCCATCACTCTCGGTCGCCTCGTCGAGCTATAAATAGAGGCCACCCCAGCACAAACCACTCACACCATTCCACTCCCCTCACCTCACTGGTCCTTCACCACCTCTAGCTAGAGCAGCGCGAGCACTTGTTCGCCGGAATTTGGCCGGAGGATCCCGCTGCAGAGGAGGAGAAGGCGACGTCGATTTCGTCCACCCCCGGAGTTGCCTCGACCACCCTTGAGCTCTCCGTCGTCCACCAGTTTGTTTGCCCCCATCGCCGTCGTCGCTGGAGCCCGGGTACGCCCCCTGAGCACCCCCCACCGAGCCGCTAGGGTTTGTCCTCGCCGGCGACCTATCCGTCGTCGATGACGAGCCCCAGCCGTCGATCCTAGTTCTAATCTAATGGCCCACATCGCCCCGTACCGCTTCGCATGTTATGAGCCGCTGACCGGTGGACCCCCCTATCAGCTAAGCCCCGCGCCGCGGAGTGCCACTGGGCCGGCCCGTTAGCCTTCTCGCGTGACCCAT
Organism: Avena insularis; assembly: GCA_023614405.1. Classification (NCBI taxonomy): domain Eukaryota; kingdom Viridiplantae; phylum Streptophyta; class Magnoliopsida; order Poales; family Poaceae; genus Avena; species Avena insularis. The sequence goes on along the minus strand of CM042694.1, from coordinate 239,653,353 downwards.
TTGATTCAAATCTAGATTTTTCTTTTTAGTTTGAACTTAGTTCTATCCCCTAGTTTTAAAATCAATTCAGAGAGATCTACAAATCCAAATGGAGTGATTCCAATTTTGTTTGAAAGCTACTAAAAAGATCTATCCAAGCCCGTTGGATTTAATTCAATTAGACTTAGAGATCTCTCCTAGTAAAAATAACAAGACAGAAGCTTTTGCACATTCAAACATTTTTATAAAATCAACCATGATAGCTTTTGAGTTGAATCCAACTCTCAAAAATCACATTTAACCATACCTATCTAAATATTTAATAATATTAGGGTTTACATGCAGTGACTTTGGACTAGTACCAAAATAATGCTATATAGGCATTTCTAGTCACTTTAAATCATTAAATAATGAACCTAAACCAAAGTAATTATGAACCAACCCTTAAATCACATTCCCACCTGTTAGAATATGTGGTGATGACATGTGTCCACATGATCCCATATTTTAAGTGGTGAATATTAAATCTTAGTTATTTTCAATGAGTAGAAATTACTTTTCTTAAATAAAAAGAATTAAGCTATAAAAAATAAAACTTGTGATGATAATAGATCATCAAATGTGTGCCTTAGAGTGCTAATTAGACTAGTTAAGTATTGTTTGGTGATTGTGTACTCCGTATGTATTTATAGACGATATTACCGACCAAGCTTTCTAGGAGGAGGAGTTCTATCAAGAGGAGGAAGAAAACTTCAACCACTGCACCAACCAAGGTAAGCCACCATTAACAATGCAAGTTAACCCTTGCAAGTATAATGCTTAACAAGCTAGACTTAAGCTAGATGACTTGAGCAAAGATGCTTTAGGCATGCTTTGGTCACACCATTTTGACCATTACTTACCCCAAGTATTATTTTCAAGCTTTACTCCCTTTTACTTTACCCAAAGTCTTTTACTTGTTGAAGGTAGCATAAAGAGTATAAAACTTGACCTATTTAGATAACTTTAGATGCCATTATATGGCATGAGATTGATCCCATCTTTCCACCTTAGTGAACACTCTTAACCTAGTAGTTTAGAGTAGATAAAAACTTGAGTCACTTTAGATGGGAACACTTGGTGAAAATGAATTGAGAAAACCTTGGAATGATGAGTCATTCTATTGAGATGTTTTGACATGTGTTGAGAAACACAAATGGTTTATGATGATGAAAATGTTGAGGCATGAGCCTTAGTCCTTTTACAAAACTGATGGTTGGATTCGGATGCGATACCATTCCAAATTTACCGTACAACCATAATACCTGAAGTGGGTAAGGCTTAGCCGGAAATTTATATGCATTAGTATTAGTTCCCTCGCGGGAGAGGTTTGAGCTGAGGCTACCTCTCAATGTTGTCCACCTATGCAGTGCCCAAGATGACAGATGATCATGGTTGGGAGGCCATGCTCATATGAGAGGTGCTTATACTAGGGTGTGTAAAGGAAAGGTTATGTTTGATTATCTACATACTAAGTATGATGATTCAGGGTTATCCCTGACAGATGTGTCAAACTATTCGAATAGCCGCGTCCGCGGTTATGGACAGTTGGAATGGCCATATTGTTTCGTTGTCAGATGTTTTCAAAATATCTTATGAAATGAATGTTGAATCTTGACTTGACCACAACAGGGTTGTGTTTATGACACTAGCTTCCCAACTTAAGTGATTCTAGAACTTTATTTTATCTTTCTTTGCTTCTGAACTTAGCTTAGGTTTCAAACTTAACTTTATAGTTAAACTTAGAGTTAGCACTTTAACTTAGAACTATTCTACTTGTTAGTGGTAGTTTGCGAGTACTTAAAGAGTACTCATGGCTTTTGTCCCTGGCTATTCTCATGGCCAGACTACGAAGGAGACTACCAATATGATGGCCAACAGGACGGCTATGATAACTAGGACTATCTGCCTTCGTCAGCATTGCCTGTGCCCCTGAAGATGGACCCCACCACTACGCTTATCTTTTATTCCGCTGCTTGTTGTATTAAGACTGGATCATGAGATCCTTATTTGTGTAAAACCTTATGTATGGTTTGTAATGGATGATGTACTGTGATATCCAATCTGTTATGTCTCACAAAAATGGTAATCATGGGATTGCGATGAATGACATAACAGGCGTCTGGGATTAAAAATCTGGGTGTTGACACATGCATATACTAATCATCTTGACTCCTATGAGATTTGATTGGGGATTACAACATTATACATAGACCGTAATCCAACTGCATCTATGACTAATAATCCACCTTCAGGTTATCAATCCGAACCCCCTCCAGTATTAAGTTGCAAGCAACAGATAATTGCATTACGCATGGCGTGTAAAGTAAACAATACGATTGTTCTATGAACAAAGGATTTTTGTTTTCTCCCTAGTAGCAACAGAACATCTAGTACCTTAGATATTTCTGTCACTTCCCCAGATTACTAGAGGCATGAACCCACTATTGAGCATAAATACTCCCTCTTGGAGTTTCTAGCATCTACTTGGCCAAGATATCTACTAACAACGGATAGCATGCAAGATCACAAATAACAAAGACATGATAGAATCAATAATCAATCTGAAATAGCATCTCAATATCCATCGGATCCCCGCAAACACAACATGTAGATTACAAATAGATGATCTTGATCATGAACGGAGCTCACAAGATCTAGACATGGTAGCACAAAGGAGAAGAACCAACCATCTAGCTACTACATGGACCCGTCCAAGGATGAACTACTCACGCAGCACACCGGAGGCTTGCATGGTGATGAAGAAGGCCTCTAGGGTGAATTATCCCCTCCGGCAGGGTGCCGGGAAGAGCTTTAGATCCCTCCCGATCTAGGGATGGAGATGGCGGCGGCTACAGACTCTTTCGTGGAATTTTGATCGGGTCCTTAGGTCTTATGTATAGGAGGCATCTTATAGGCGAAAGGGGAGGTCGTGGGGGTGCCCTAGGTGGCCACACCACCCCCTGGCGCGGGCCAGTCCTGGCCGCACAACCAGGTGGTATGGGTGGTCCCTGGCCCCTCTCCGTCTCGTATTCTGGCTCCGTGTCCCCCCGGTGAAATATTGACTTTGGCTTTTGTCCCGTCCAATTCTGAGAATATTCATTTTCTGACTTTCCTGGAACCAAAAACAGCAGAAAACAGGCAGCTAGCACTGTGGCATCTTGTTAATAGGTTAGTCCAAGAAAGTGTATAAAAAGTACTCCAAAGTGTGGACAAAACATAAGAAAGTATATATAAACCAAGCATGGAACATCAAAAATTATAGATACGTTTGCAATCTATCAACCCACTATGCAAGTGACCCACATGTCAGTGAGCCAGAATTACGGGAAGTAGAGATTCCCATCGCTTGTTGTTCAAAATTCGAACATTTTTCGCTAAACCGAGATAAAATCATTAAAATCATCCAACCTGGCTTATACTATCATTCCACTATGTCAGAGTAAAAGCTAAAAAAGAAAGCCAAAAACACGTTCGTAGCTTTATAAGCCAAATATCAAAAGCCAGAATTCGAGCCCAACCAAACAACCCAACCAATTTTATTTAACAAAAAATATGACCAAGTAGGATAACATCGACTTGTAGATCAATTTTTGAGATACTTTCATTAAATTGCGGTAACACCATTCTATTCCATGAATATATATATAACCATAAAGTTATAAAATATTATTGAGAATTCACGGAATCCTAAACCATAAAATCTAAACCCCTAAACCCTGACCAAGCAGGTATCGTGCAACTATAGATTAAATTGAGATACTTTCGTTAAATCAGGTAATGCCATTCTATTAGACGAATATAAGCATAAATCCTGAGCATTACCAAAAATTCTCTGAACCCTAAACTGGAAACAACCCATAAAACTAAACTGGAAAACCCTAAACCCTCGACCCATAAACTCTAATCAAGCAGGTATCGTGCACTTATATATCAAAATTTGAGATACTTTCATTAAATTGCGGTAATGCCATTCTATTCCACGAATAGAAGCATAAAGCTTGAACATTATTTAAAATTCCTGAAACCCTGAAATCTAAACACTAAACCCTAAATCCTTACCAAAGACGTAGCATGCACTTATCAATCAAAATTGATATATTTTCATTAAACTGGTAACTCCATTCTATTCGATGAATATAAGCATAAATCTTGAGCATTATCAAAAATACCCTAAACAACCCCTAATAAAACCTAAACCTAAAACCCCAACCCTCAACCCATAAACCCTAACAGATCATGTATCATGCACTTATAGATCAAATTAGGAGATACTTTCAATGAGTTAGGTAACGCCATATATATTCTATTAGACGAATATAAGCATAAAGCTTGAGTATTACTAAAAATTCGATAAAACCCCTAAACCCTATTTAGTCCATAAAACCTAAACCGTAAAACCCTAAACCCTCGACCCATATAAAAACCCTAACCAAGCAAGTATTGTGGACTTATAGATCAAAATCTGAGATTCGATATTTCATTAATTGCGGTAACGCCATTCTATTCCACGAATATAACAATAAAGTTTGAACATTATTGAAAATTCGGCAAAACCAAAACCCAAATCCTAAACCCCTAAACCCTATAACCCCAAACCCTCACCAAGAACGTAGCATGCACTTATAGATCAGAATTTAAGATAATTTCGTTAAATTAGGTAATGCCATTCTATTTGACGAATATAAGCATAAATCCTGAGTAATATAAAAATTTCCCTAAACCTTAAACAACCCCTAAAACTTAAACCCTAAACCCTAAAGCCCTAAACCCTCAGCCATAAACCCTAACCAAGCATGTGTCATGCACACATTGATCAAAATTTGAGATACTTTCATTAAATCAGCTAACACCCATTCTGTTCTATGAGTATAAGCATAAAACTTGAGCATTATTGAAAATTCGCTAAACCCTAAACCCTAAACAACCCATAAACTAAACTGTAAAAACCTATAACCCTAAACCCTCGACCCATAAACCCTAACCAAAGCAGGTATTGTGCACATATACATCAAAATTTGAGATTCTTTCAGTAAATTGATGTAATGCCATTCTATTCAATGAATATAAGCATAAAGCAACTTGAACATTATAGAAAATTCCTAAAACCCAAAACCCTAAACCCTAAACCCCTAAAACCCTAAACCCTAAACCCTTACCAAGCACGTAGCATGCACTTATAGATCAAAATTTGATATACTTTCGTTTAATTTGCTAACGCTATTTTATTCGACGAATATAAGCATAAATCTTGAGCATTATCAAAAATTCCCTAAACCCTAAAACCTAAACCCTAAAACCCCAAACCCTCAACCCATAAACACTAACCAAGCAGGCATCATGCACGTGATAGATCAAAATTTGAGATACTTTCATTAAATTAGGTAATGTCATTCTATTCGACAAATATAACAATAAAGCTTGAGCATTATTATAAATTTGATAAACTCTAAACCCTATACAATGATAAAACCTAAACTGTAAAACCCTAACCAAGCAGGTATCATGTGCTTATAGATCAACATTTGTGATACTTTCATTAAAGCAGGTAACGCCATTCTATTCAACGAATATAAGTATAAATCTTTGAGCATTATTGAAAAATTGCTAATCCCTAAACCCTAAATAACCCATAAAACCTAATCCATGAAACCCTAAATCATCGACCCATAAACCCTAAACACGCAGGTACCATGCACTTACAGATCAAAATTTGAGATACTTTCGTTAAATTGTGGTAACGCCATTCTATTACATGAATATAAGCATAAAGTTTGAAAAATATTGAAAATCATAAACCCTTAACCATAAGCCCTAATAACCTCCTAACCCTAGAACTCTAACTTCCTAACCCTAGAACCCTAAACCCTTACAAAGGAGGTATAATGCACTTATAGATCAAATTTTGAAATACTTTTATTAAATTGCAATAACGCCATTCTATTCCTTGAATATAACCATATATATAAGGCTTGAACATTATTATTGAAAATTCCCTAAACCTTTAAACCTAAACTATCATAAACGCTAAAACTTGAACAACCCTAAACCCTAAACCACTAAACCCTAAAAGCCTAAACCCTAAAATCCTAAACCATAAACCATGAACCCTTAAACCCTCAACCCAGAATAAAACACCAAACCCTAAACTTAATTAACCCTAGGCTATATATATTTTGAGTGAAAACCGGGGCAGTGGGATTTAAAGCCATGTTTTGTTGTAGCTTCATGACTAAAGCCATTGTTGTGATTAGAAAATTGAAATAATTCGGTGACCCAGCATACCACTACATGATGTAGTACACTATAGTCGTTGACATAACACCAATGAAACACCATTCACTAGTATTACATCCCTCAGAGTGGTACAACAGAAACACATCATGTCCAACACATGACTATAGATTATAACTTGACTCTTTACAAAAGATCCAGAGAACACTCTAGGTTAAAGAGAGAGAAAGAACTTCTTACAAAGAAGAATCAGAAATAATAACGCAGAAATATCTAGTAAATAAGACTAGCATCTAAACTATTGGGCTTGGCAGTGATGCTATTGCAATGGTCTACAGAAATAGGTTTTATGGCTAGAGAATCTACTCCTATCTAAACTGACACTTTATCTTCACTTCAGCTGATGTATATGTTGACTTCATTGACTTTATTGAAGAACTTGAGCTGCCGATGATGGTTTCTTGAGCAGAAATTGATGTTGACATCGTCTTCAATGGCTTAGAATCTAGCAAGGGTGAAGAAGGTACGGTTGAGTACGAGCGTACTCAGCAAGTTCACTAAAAAGGAGTGTATGATGCACTATCTCTACAGCCACCGACCATAGGTCATAGGCAATGCAGGTTTTTGTAAACATTTCTTCAAAGGTTGCTTTTATTCTGAAAACTATGTTCGATAGCCTTCACAGGTTAACCAGAACTTCATGGAGTTCCTTTCCTGCCGCATTCGTAGCTCCTACCTAGAACAGGGAGTAACATGTCACAAGTCTTACACTCTGCAGAGGTACGTCACTTTTCCCACAAGAGATCTTAGCCTTGTTGCACAACCGGGCAGCTTATTCCTGTCCACAATTCCTTGATGTGGGGCCCAGTCTAAGATCCAAGCCAGTACTGCCCTCTCCGCGACCCCATATGTCTGCACGATCCTTCGGGGCTGACTACACCTCCCTTAAGCCGCCAACTAGGGCAAGCTATAACCATGGGAAGTTCTCGAAGACTCTGTAAGAAGCTCTGACTGGCAGTCACCATCAGCTATGGTGAACTCTGACCCAGACAGCTATGCGCAGATAATCTAGACACCTAGCTCATGGGGAACTAAGGGGTCCCACCCATGTGTTGGATTCTCTGGAACTCCATGAGAAATCAATAGCCTCACAATAAGGTCATCTTGCCTCCATATGAAAGGGAGAAGATACAACTGACTTCTCTGTTCCATTCCAAATCTCATGGTTGACGCGTAATATACGGCGCTAGAATCACTGGAGACATTGGTTGTTAAGTCCTATATGATACATTACTGTACAATGGCGTTTCCATTGCCAGTTATGGTAGATTAGCTGATCACCCTAGATCAGTAATCAATATTTCCAGTTAATTGCGAAAATAGTGTTTTCGACCTTTTTGAAATGCAGGTGATGACACAGTTGAGTTACAAGCATAGAAAATAATCAAAGGACATGAGCAAGTTGTGAACTTGCCTTTTGTGATTGCAATACTATGCACTCACGGTCTTCAAGACACTAGAAGATCCATATTCTGTAAACAACATCATTGGTCCGGTAAGGACTAATGTTTAAAGAAGCAAGATGCAACTATGCATAAGTAATGTAATGCAATTTGATAAATGCGAATTCTCGGACTAATCGTATCTTATCTAGGGTTTGGAGTTTGTGATGAGTTCTTTGGAATGTGTTGCACTTTTATATCAGCTTTATACATGTGCTTCTTGTTAAAGCTTGTGAGAGTGTGTGAAACAATATGTAAATACAACAAGTAGCATACAATATTAAAACACTCAAATGGTTCATGATATCTAAAAGATTTCTTAAACAAGATTATTAATCACTTAGAGCTTTCAAGAAGTGTTTAAGGATTACTTTTAATGTTTCTTAAAGGAATAACTTTCAAGGAAAAGGTTACTTTTACAAAGTAAAAGTATTTAAATTTTAATATGCAAAGTATAGAAGTGAAGTATAATAATATTCTAAGATTGAGGTTGATTGCTATCTGGTAATTATGATGGAAATTATTATGTTAAGTTGTTAAGAGTTAAAGGACTTGTTATAAGATTGTTGTTTGAAGTGGCAAAACGAATAACTTTTGAAGAAAAGATTTCTTTGTTAAAGTTTAACAATCTTTGTGATTAATCAAATGTGATTGATATCGTTTACGCTAATCCGATAAGCTTGGACTTGAGATGCCTTATGACTTAATTTGGAATAGACAAAAGTTAACTATAAAAACATAATATAATTTGGTCCTTATGCTTATAACTTTGGTAGAGCAAAATTAACTTTAAAAGGAACATAAATAGACTTAGGATTCTGGTGTATCTAGATTATATTGAATTCTAGGATTAATACAAAGATGGTTAAGAGTGTGAATTCATTCACTTCCAATTTAAGTGAATAATAAGTTCAAAGGTGAATTGCTATAATGGAAATGCTTTGACTTATTAATGAAAGCAAATTTAAATGATCTCATTAAAGTGTTAAGGTTTAAAACCATGTTAAGCATGATTAAGAAATGGATAGCATTCACTTTTATTATAAGTGAATGATGTTTAAAAGTTACTTAAAATTGTTGGCTTATCTTAGAGTTATGGTTTTAAAGGATTTTTATAAAGTTAATAAGTTATTTTTAAGTATTATTATAGACTCAAATTACGATTTCTTGGCAGTGGTATTTGAATATAAAAGATTTAAGGTTTTATATGAAATTAGGATTATTATTTTTATTTAAGAAATGTTTCTAAAGAATTTGTGAAATAGGTATTTTATAGATAAAGATTTATTACTTTTAAAATCTTAAAAACTTTTGGGCTAAGATATGTAGCATTTTTCTAGTAAAATATATTTATTCCAAATCTTAAAAATGGATTTTATTTATTTTTAGGTAATATCTTTATTTTTATAAAATTCAACAAAGGATTAAATGTTTTTAAATATTTGCTTCAAGTTTTATTGGTTCAAAAATTAAGTTAGTATTTTTATTAAATAGTAGTTTTATGTCAAATGTAAAAATGATTTTTATTCATTTTTAGGACTTTTTTTTAATTTATGAAATTTCACTTAGGATTTAAGGGTGTTAATATTTATTTGCATTTTATTAAACTTAAATAAGTAAAATTATATTTTTCTTAGGTAGATATTATTTTTGTGGTCTTTTTGATATGCTATATATATTTTTAGGTCTTTTCTATATCTTTTTATAGGGTGGAAATAAACTTAGGCTATTTTGGGTAATTTGTATTTTATTTCTTATTATTATTTATATATATATAATTCTTATCCTATTTAACCTAGGTCGTTTAGTTGGGCACATGGGCTAACCTGGCCCATCTGGTTCTGGCTCGGGGTCACTTTGACCCCAACCCACTCTCCTACCCCACGCACGCCACACTCGATCCTCTCGTTCCCCTCTCTGCTCGCACAATGCACCGTCGCCAGCGCCGCTCCGGCTGGTCGTCGACCAAATCCAGCACGGTCGTCTGCCGACGAGGCCCCGGCTCGATCTCCTCCATCAACTCTCGTCGCCTCGTTGCCGCTCTTCTTCCCCGTCCGTGCCACCACGAAACCCTAGCCCCCACGACTTGGATCGCCTGTGCTGAGGACGAGATGACCCGGCATCCCCTGGTCCTTGCTGCCACGGATGCACGTCTCCAAGTCGAGGCGCACCTCCAGCTACTCCCTCACAGCAACCTCAACCCCTACGTCGGTCGAACTACTGGTTGTGCCTTGGCGCAGGTGCAACACCCCTAGCTCCCTGTGCCGCTGTACCGTGGTCGCCGCATGGGTTGATGCCATCTCTGCTTCTGCTCCGACGAGCTCTGCTCCGCCTCCAGGTAGGTTTCCTTTCCCCCCATTCTTTAGTCTTACTATGACCTCTCAGTGAGGAAATGGGATGGTGTCTTGTCTATATCATGTCCAGTTTGATTCATAGTGAAGCAATCGATGACCATGTTGGGTTCTATTACTGATGAAACTGAATGCTTGTCAGTCAGTTCTAAGCATCCTAGTATGTTCCATGTACTTTTGAAGTACTTCTGAATTAGTACAATAGGAATATATACAAGATCTATCTAATCTGGTAACCTGGGGAATATTATCTCTTGGAACTAATATGTGTATATTAAACACGAGTAGATACGCCATATGCTTGAGCCTTGGAAACTACCTCTAATTCCCTGACGTGCTTGACCAATTGGCTAATTGCTTGGGGTAATTGATGGTATTTTACATCTTGGTTGGTTGAGTGTTTTGGTTAAGTGATGATCTAAAATATTTACTGATCAGCTTGCTGCTGAAATTAGATGATTCCTAGGTAAATGGACTAGGAATTTGATTTATATAGACCCGCTGCTTGCTTGTGAAGCACCCTAAGGTCTTGGTATTGTAATAAGACATTATGTGATTGAACATATGATTCCTAATATGAGTGTCTAGGAAGATGATTTAATTATTGTGCATGTGCTTGTTGCAAACACTCAATAGTTGTTGTTCTGATGGATGTGTACTGTTGTGATGCCTCTCAGTGATAGTGTGCATAGCAGTGAACTCTCTTGTCAGCATGATATGTTGTTTTGAACCTGTGATTTATTGGATTAATAGAATCTTATTCAGTTCCAATGTCTAGAATAAGATTTTAGTGATGATTCTTAACTTGTACTGTAGTTAATATGCTAGAAACAATATGATTCCTAGAAGGAAGAATCTAGGAAAATGATTTGACAAAATTTAAGGTGGCTTAAAGATGGAATGATGTGCCAGATATGGTTTGCCTATATGGTAATAAATCTTATGATCCCTGAATTTATAATCAGGAAGATGATTAGTAGCTGGATAAACTGTCTTAGTGGCTTCTCTTACTTTGCCTATTTTTGTGGTGCCTCCATGCAGGAGTGTGCATAGTGTAGCCTTAGGTAGGATGATCTGCTGCTTATACAGTGAAGCAAAATTATTTAAACCTGAATTCTTATGATGCTGGTATGAAGCATAGGTTTATTGAGCCCTGCCTAGGATGCAAAGGCTGAGGCCTTAATGATGTTTGGATACAACAGTTATTTCTTGCTTATGAAAACTATCCAATGATGATCTAGTACTCTATTTGAGTACAGATCTGAGGATTTTCTAATGTCCCTGTCCATTTCTAAGATGCAATGGTAAGAATAGATACTTAAGCATAATCTTAGATGGATAACCTGTTGTTGTAGCTAATTTCTGATGCTAGAAATTTGGTTGGGATAAGATCAGTTGTTATTGGCCTTAATTATTGATTCTTGTGGTGAACTGCTTCTTCTAGTACTTTTGACTTGTGCTTCTGATGTTCCTGATCTTATTATACTCCCTTTAGCTCCTGCCTGATCTTAACCACCTTCTTGTCCTAGCTCATGGATGGCTCTACTGAGCAACCAGAGTTAGAGATGTGATGGTGGTTTGGGCGTATAACCTGGTGGTGTTTCTAGAGACAGAACTGATGCTAGTGCTGTGAAGGGGAAAATAGAGAGATATAATGTGCTTTTATGGTTTTATATTGTGTGTGCCTTCTTCCCTGGTCGACAGCACAACAACTGCATGTTGTGAGTATGCTGCTTGCAAGTGGGACCCTTCCCTTGTGGATCAGATCAAGCCTGATTTTGATTGTCCTTATTTACTTGCCAAGGTGAAACTTGCCCCACTTACTGCTTTAGTGAATTTTTCCCCAATTCTGTCAATGATGTTGTGCTAAGACAATGGATACACTGATAAGAATAGATACTATTTTTTTTGGTGAAACTTGCCCCTGCTTAATAAAGCTCCATGATGTGACAAAACAGTGCAACACACTGTTACTACTGAGAGCACTAATCCTAATCCCCTTCCTTTGTTTATTTTTAACTTATCTTGCAGGTACAAAATCATTCAAAGAAGATTAAGAAGATCTAGTGTACGATGTGGTTGTAATTTAGTTTAGGATTTTCCCTGATTACATTTTGTCATTCATTCTTTTTTATCTTCATAATTTAGTTTTTATTCTTTTGTAATTTACTTTTCCTTTGTAAAAGACATTGTAATATATATATAGTTTTGTAATAAAGAATTCTTTTAGTTATTTCATTTCCGTAATTCTTTTTTCTATTTAATTGTTTCCTGTACTTTATGTTCACTCTTTTCTTGTAAAAGAACAATAATACTATATGTATATATGTAATAATAAAGATTATCCTTTTCCATTATTAAGTCTTATATACTATTCATTTTATTTATTCATTGTAATATTTATATAACATCAATGAATTCAATAACTCATTTCTTTATTTATAACCTAATTCAAATTTCTTTTGAATTCAATTTAATCATTTGTATGTTCAAATATGAAATGATTCCCCTCAAACACAAGATACAGTAGAGGTCATGTCGAAATCCGTCGCACTTGCTCGGATGCTTTCATCAGAACAAGAGAGATCTTGACCCCTCACTAGCTTCTTTAGTTTCCACGAAAATTATCCAGATTTTCTATGCATGAATGCAATGCACACACCTCATCTCATCTTATTCCTAAGCTCTAATGCTGGGGTGTTACAAATAACTTCCAATTCGGAAGCTTCATTTGTAAATAATATTTTAAATGCCAATACACACCATAACAAATATGGATAGGTTATTATAAACTATAGAAAAGATATGGCCATGACCTTGGTCATCTCGTTTGAAAGCCATGCATATGCTTACATGGTATTACTCCATATATATTGTGATACAATTTTTTCTCAGAAATTATCAAATTTCAAGATTATATTTTTCCATGGAAACTAGCTAGTGCACATAGTGAGACATGAATAGAGAAAATAATGGATGCATTTCTTTTTATATTTTGTTTCTTTGTATTTTTTTTAAATGGTTGAAATTAGGTGTCATTACCATTCATATCAAAAAGTTGAATTTTCCAAAACTCTCGGTGGTTCTCCAATATTTGATTATTTGATATCTTTGAATTATTTTAAAAAGTCAAGAGCAAGGTATATGACACACAATCTAGTTCAAAATTAGACATATTTACTTTAGATTGTCAAAAAGTCATTTTATTGCATAGATTTACCTAGAAAGTTTGGAAATTCATGAAAGTTGGGCATTGTCCATCAAATCCAGATTTTTTTTTGAAATGCCAAGATGGAGCTATCTACCAGATATGGACATGCTATTATAAACTATACCAGAGATATGGTCGTGACCTTAGTCATCTTGTATGAAAGCCTTCAAAATATATTGTTTATCAATTTCGACAAATGTGTGGAAACTCATTTATATGTTGGTAAGCATATTGTCGCTGGCGTGTGGGTCTAGACGGGGCCAACACGTGAGAGCGGCCGCGTCGGAGTAGCGTACGTCGGAAGCTTCAACCTCAAAATTTCCGCATGGCGCCGAAACATCCCGCGCACATCTATTCAAATATCCCGTGCATCTATTCAAATATACCGCCCTGCTTTTTGCAAATGCAAAATTCCCGTTCTATCCCTGCTCCGGAAATAAGGACCGTGGCAGTACTGCAATAATAGAGGGGTATAGGTCATAAATGTGCACCATCCCACCTATATCCCCCCATTGTCTCTTCCCCGCCCATACCCCTCCAACCTCGACCTTCCTCTAGCTGCTTCACCGCCGACCCTCTCTTCCACACCGGAGTTCCACTGCAGGCACTCTTTACCGGAACTATTTCACCGATGCCCTCGCGGCACCGGATCTGCTTCGCCAATGTCGTCGTCTACCCTACCGGGTCCAGTTCACTGAATCATTCATTGCTGACCCCAAAGTGCCGAGCCGCCGCCCCCATCGCCCACTTGTCCGTCCCACCCGTCCTCACCACGCAGCGGTAATTTCTCTTGCCCGTTTGCTAAATTTTTGTTACTCGTAAGCTACGAAATCTTCAGGATGTTGCTCAATATCCTGGATGTTATTATCATTTCGTTTGCACCCTTCATCTTGTAGGTCCTATCCACCTTATTAGCTTCTTGCTTTTATTCCCTTTCTTTATTCTCACGCTATCGGTTTAATCCTCCAATTTGAACTCATAGATTCTATTCTTTCCGAGCGCTCGCACGGATCATGCAAACAGCTCATAGAGGATCCAACACTGACAATCTGACGCCCAGCAAAGCTGAATCGTGAGGTTTACTTGTGTTACTTAGGACAGTTTCTTGTCATGTTAATTAGTTGTCATTCTACCTAAGAACTTGCCATGACATTTGAATTTATGTTCAATTGTGAATATATCTACAAATGCTTAATTTGTAAAATGTCCATCTAGTTTGGATGATATATCTGGTCATTTTTAATGCTATATGTTGGTTTTTTCACCTACTTTCATCCTTCCAAACCAGCTATCTAGTTTGAAACATACATCTGGTAATTTTTAATGCTATGTTTTTGGTGTTTTCAAGAGTTTTCATCCTTCCAAACCAACCAACTTGGTTTCAAATGTCATGCAGAGAAATGACAATGGAGTACAAGGACCAGAGTTCCAACTGCTCTGCTCAGATTCTTCTAGCAGATTGACTAGGAGACGCACCCGCTCGAGAAGGAGCTACTATCAGCCTGAACGTGCTACTGTAAGTTCATACTTACTTTAAATGATCTCTACTTTATATAATACTACTTGTTTCCCTTGTTGTTTGTTTTAACCTATTTCACCATATTTTAGCAGTCTGCAGTTAAAATCTAGTAGGAGTCCTTGGAAGGCATGACTGAAAGTTGTGATCCCTCGTCCCATTCATCCTCACATTGCATTGCCGAAGAAAACTTACTTAACAGTACACCTAGAACAACTCTTGCACGTGATAAATATATAAATGATGTATCGTATGCAGAACGAAAGGGTGTAGCTGCTCTTAGATCTGTAGCTGAAATGTTGAAGAAGAGGATAGATGATATAGTGAAGCGAATCGCCATGTACCGATCTCTTATTGATGGTACTGACACGTTGTAATCTGCCAGAATTACGATCTTGTTGTATAACCTGTTGTAACAAATTTTTATTGTTGTGTAATAAGTAATGTTAATTTCTATGTGTTTATTAATTGATGTCTTGATATTCACCTGTTCTGCGAAAAGTAGGCGCTAAAAAGTCCAAACAAGAATAACATGCGCATGGGCTACCAGCGGCGAGCGTAAAAGGCCATAACAGTGAAAGGCCGTAAGCAGTAAAGACCGTAACAGTAAAAGGCCGTAATAGAAAAGGCCATAGCGAAAAAGGCCGTAAGTAAAGAGGAGAACCCTAAAAGGCCAGAATAGTAAAAGGCCAGAATAGTGAAAAGGTCGGAACAGTAAAAGGTCGGAACCGTAAAAGGTATCAATAGCAAAAGGCCAGTATGGTGGCAGGTCAGTACAGTAAAAGGCCAAACAGTGCTGGCCCTAACAGGCAAAATCCCACACACTAAAGGGCCTAAACAGTAACGGGTCAAAATTCCTAAAAGGCTGAAACGGTAATTGGACTGAACAGTAAAAGGCTAAATTGGTAACAGGCCTGAATAGTGTAGGGCCGGACTTGTGCAGGCCTCAAGTGGCAGCACAGTGTTGGACAAACATGGGCCTTCTATAGGCCAAAACCGAATCGGGCCTGAAAGTTCGCGGGCCGCATCTCTGGGCCTATATAAAATAATGCAGGACAAAATAGTAACGGGTCATCTTCATGTTGGGCTCCCCTGATGGGCCAACCCAGTTAGTAATTAGCAGGCCTTGGTTGGGCCTGGCTTCTGCCACGGTTTCTATGACCGTTAACAGCGGTAACCGGCCACTAACGGAGGTTGCCACTTGGCAGGTTGCATGACGTCAGCCGTCAGCATGGCTGGTGAACAGATCTACGACGGAAGATGTTTTTGTTGCTGAAGGGTGTGATCCGCCATGGGCGGAAAAAAAACTATGGTTAATTCATTTGTGATGGGACTTTTACCACGAAGGCCATCCGTCACGCAAGACTCTTCGGCCACGAAAAACAGGCCTTCAATCACGAAAATCGTCCATTGTAAAAGCCAACTTTTCTTGTAGTGACGTGACGCTGTGATTCCTTGTGTGGATCCAGCATATGGGTGGGCACCCTTAGGCCCCATGATTTTGGTATCTAGATTATCTATGAGCGGCTGCCCGAAGTATAGTCAAACCTATATGGAGCTTGCCAGGGGCATAACCGGCTCATAGAGTCTTCAGGAACTCATGAGGATTGTAGCTTGCCCGAAAGGGGGCTTAACGGAGGTGTAGTCTGCCCCGAAGGATCGTGCAGACATATGGGATCGCGAAGAGGGCAGTGATTGGCTTGGATCACCTACTGGGCCCCACATCACGGAATTGTGGACGGGAAAGTACGCCCGGTTGTGCAACAAGGAGTTGATCTCTCATGGGTAGAGCAACACACCTCTGCAGAGTGTAAGAACTATAACTTGTTACTCCCTATTCTAGGAAGGAGCTACGAACGTGGCAGGAAAGGAACTCCATGAAGTTCTGGTCAACCTGTGAAAGCTGATGGGCATAGTTTTTGATAATAAAATCAATCTTTGAAGTTAGAGCCAAGGACTGATAGTTCGAGGTGGTAGATAGAGCATCAAACTTCCCACCCTGCATATAATGAACTTGCTGGGTAACGATGTTACTCACCCTTTCCTTTGAACCCCCTGCTTAGACTCTGAGGAGCCAGAAGACACTTCGATGTACGTGGCTGAAGGGCAAGAGGATGTCTACTACGAGGAGAGACCTGTCTAGAGGAGTGGAAGGGGTGGACTACGAAATACACTATGGAGTGGAGGGCAACGAGTCTGAGTAGTTGCCTTAGTTATTAGTAAACCAGTTGAGCCGAGCAGCCTAAACCTTATAAAATAAGTTGTTGAGCTCAATTCGGAGTATGAGTTTGAACTTTATATCTTCCGCTAAAAGTACTTAAGTTTCGTTTGTAATTTTGTATCACTTGAAGTTTGGAACTTCTGGTTTTGTAATAATAATGAAGTGTGTATGTTTGTAATGTGGACCCGTAATGTTTCTGTTGTACCACTCTGAGGGATGTGATATTTAGGAACGGTGTTCTGTGGATGTCATGTCAACGACTATAGTATACTACACATGTAGTGGTATGCTGGGTCACCGCAGCTTGTATCAGAGCAATTGCTTTGACCTTAGGTTGGAAACCTAGTAAAGGGAACTACTTGTAGGAGTCTAGGAGCAACGGTAAAGAGTTCTCTAGATTATATGATGAATATTCAATTGGGAATACTTTGTTATATTTTTTAGTGCGATAATTCTTTATTATGATGCATCATTATAACTAATGGATACTAATTATGAATATATTTTTTTATATACAGTGGAAATGGCACCAAAGTTTCCAAAACAGACCTCAGCAAGGAAAGAAGAGACTCTCGATGATTATCAGGGGGCTTTAACTGAACAGCTTCGAGAACTTCTAAGGGTATTTGGTTGCACAACTAATATTCCAGTCAATGCCATGACATACCATGATGGGCAAATGTTAGCCAAATATCGTGTTAGCATCCAACTACCAAAGAAGCTTGGCTTATATCACGATTTACCTATCGGTGAAGGTAGAAGTCACCTAGCAGCATACCATGTTGCTATTGTGGAGACGATGGCCAATGTTCGGGAGCACAAAGCAGAAGAGTTAGCTGGAAGCACATATTCTGTGATTCCTCATTACTCTATAGACGAGGAACCAGAACCGGATCATCTTACTTTAGTAAAGAAGCATCCAAAACTAGCTTCTAAGTTTATGGATATGTATTAACTGATGGTTGGGTCTTTGTATAAGACACATCAGGTTATTGTAGAAGATCAGGTTGATATGTTAGAGGATTTAACGAATCCTGAAAGAAGGGAGAAGTTAGCATCTAAACTGAAGAATGAAGCAGTGGATAGGGCTAACCCAATTTTTAAGGATATATCTATAGATCTAGCATCTTTTACACCATATCCTTACTCACATATACCAGAACTGACTAGATATACTGATGAGGGCACTAGTCGTCCAGTACCACAGAGTTCTTGGGGAACTAAGGACTCGGAACTACCTATTCGAAATTCCGAAGGATGGAGGTACAGATCGATGGATGGGTCTGTCGGGAATCCTATTCCTGTGGAAGATTCAGTTGGGGTTTCCAGGCAGACTAGTCGCATGGGAGTGAGATCTTATTCTGTTGATGGAAGAGATGTCCATGTGGAGGATATAGAGTCCGATGAGGGAGATCCTGAAGAAAGGATGTTTGAGTCACCAAAACATTATCCTACTCCAGATAATGTGCACTATCCAATCATAGCTGAGGACTATCGTACCCAACAGAGTACTTGGGGAGCACCGGAAGGAGAATATTCTGTTGATTCCTCTAGAGTCAGGATGCAGGAGATGGATGAACAAGACAATGATGAGGATGATTCTGAAGATACTTCAGATGAGTTGGAAGGTATGGACGCACTTCAGCTAAATGATGTGTCAAGTTCGGAGACTTCTGATACTGAGTATCGTCCGTCGAAGAGGCAAGTTGTTCCACAGGCGGTGTGTCGTACTTCATGTTAGCACGGTTGTACTCCGGGTATGTACGATGAACGTCGCAGCTTCTGGGGAGCATGACCTTGGGGAGGAGTATCTCAGTGGTGATACGGAAGTTAGAGTCTGAGAACTTGATGTAAATAAATAAGTGGGATAGTATCCACATGAGCTTGTAATACTTAAATATTATGGGCTTGTAATCCCGTTGTATCGACTATGTTGTTTGTAATGTATAATATGTGTGTAATGCATATTTGGTCTTATTTGGATCGTGTTTTCCATTGTGTGACTAGTTTTGTGCATGAAGTTGAGCTCAGAACACATATGCATGATGTAATTATGAGTGTTCGCTTTATGTTACAGGACTAGGGGGGTATGGAAACGAGTGTAGAGGACGAGACCGAACAGCAACGCATGGAGCGCGAAGCTAAGGGAAAGGTGGATGAAGACGCTAGAATGCAAGAAAATTTACCACCACCATCACCACCAATGAGGCCATTGATGGAGCAGAACTTTATGCAGTACATGCAAATGATGCAAGTCCCATAACAAGTTTATGGAGGGGTTAGTTGATCGAGTGGGACAGCAGAGGGCACCTCAAGGGACGTGGTGTAAGTCTTTCGGATTTTCAGGATACAAGGCCTTTACCTTTTGCATCTGCCCTAGAACCACTGGATGCAGAGGATCGGTTAGCAGATACCGAGAGAAAGTTGAAAACTGTAGGATGCAATGAGGAAGAAAAGTTGAGGTATGCAGCACATCTATTGACCGAACCTATAGCAGCATGGTGGGAGGGTCAGTTAGCTATGCAACTTCCAAGAAGAGAGTACAACTGGGAGGAGTTCAAGCAGAGATTCCGTGAATCCCATGTTCTGGAAAGTATCATTGAGTTGAAGCGTAGGGAGTTTGAAGAACTGCAACAGGGTTACTCAAGTGCCATGAAGTATATCCGAGAGTTCAGTGATTTATCTCGTTACGCTACCGATGAAGTCAGCACTGAGGCGAAAAGGAAGAAGCGGTTCATGCGTCGACTGAATCCATTTGTGAAGATGGAGTTGAGGCTTGCCAACACCCAAAATTTTCAGCTGTTGCTTGATGCAGCTATAACCTTTGAGGATGATTACAAGAATGTCCAAGAGGACCGAAGAAAGAGATCAAAGAAGGAAACAGAGAGGATTCAAGCAAGTAAACCTAAAACCAATTTGGAATTCAAACCCAGAAACAGACCCTACAACAACAATGGAGGTCAGTTCAATCCTAGAAGGAATGTCATATGTCACAATTGCAAACTTCTAGGACATATTAGCAAGGATTGCAAGAAGCCAGTGATTATTTGTTTTAGTTGTGGTCAAAAGGGTCATATTAAGCCTGATTTCCCAAATAAACCACCCAGTGGTTGGCCCATAAAGGGTGGAGGACAAGCAGTGGAGGCGGAGGTGGACAGACTAATAGAGGTGGAAGCTATGGCAAAAATGACAATGGCACGAGGGGTAGGACTACTGGAAAGATGAATTGCGCAACCTTGGAGGATGTGGATAATTTGGATCAAGCGGTGATAGGTACGCTCAGTATTCTCACAAATCCCGGAAAAGTTTTATTTGATACCGGTGCAACTACTTCTTTCATATCTGAAGAATTTTGTGATAAATTTGGGATTAGAAGGGAATCGTTAGAAAAACCTATGACCGTAGTTACCGCCGGAGGTATCGTGGTAGTTAGAAACATTAAATTAAACCAACTCATCTCAATCTGTGGTCAAACCTATTATGCGGATCTTTATGTGATCCCATTAAGAGGAATAGCAGTAGTGTTGGGAATGGATTGGATGACGGACTATGGAGCTCAGATTAATTGTGAGGAGAAAACCATTTCAATCAGGTCTCCAAGTGGAGGAAGGATAGTCTATCAAGCAGATAAACATAGTCATATCATGGTGGATCTGCAGTTGAACTCAATGAAGGAGGTCAAATTGGAAGATATTCCTGTAGTGAAGGAATTCCAAGATGTTTTTCTAGTAGAGTTACCAGGAATGCCACCTGATTGGGAAATAGAGTTCACTATTGACCTGATACCGGGTACAGCACCAATAGCCCAAGCACCATATAAAATGGGTCCGAAAGAATTAAAAGAGCTTAAGGAGAAAATTGGTGAATTAGCCCGGAAAGGATTCATTCAGGAGAGTGTATCTTCGTGGGGAACTCCGGTGATCTTTGTGGACAAACGTGATGGAGGACGGAGAATGTGTGGGGATTACAGAAATCTCAACAATGTCACCATCAAGAACAAGTACCCATTACCAAGAATTCAAGATCTATTTGACCAAGTCAAGGGGCTAGAGTATTTTCCAAGATTGCTCTTAGATCAGGATACCATCAGATAAAAATTAAACCTGAAGATGTTCCTAAAACAACATTTGTGTCAAGGTATGGACATCATGAGTATCTCGTCATACCTTTTGGTTTGACCAATACACCAGCAATATTCATGAATTTGATGAACAAAATCTTCATGACTTACCTGGACAAGTTTGTCATAGTATTCATTGATGATATTTTGATATACTCTAAGGATAAAGAAGAGCATGCAGAGCATTTGAGAATAGCATTGTAAATCCTAAGAGAACATAAGCTTTATGCTAATTTTAGTTTTGGGGATATACTTTCCGGGTATCCTCACAGTCCTCACTGACCAGGGTGGCCCACTTCGGGTTAGAGCTTTGCTTCACGGGCGGCCCAGTCAGGGAGAAGAGGCGGAGTCCAATCCAGCTAGGGAAGGCCCAGAACACTTACCGACTTAGGCCCATAGTGTTACTTGTAGTTCAAGATGTACTCTGTAACCGACTCTTAGTCGTAGCCGGATAGATCTCTTCTGTAAACCCTAGGCCGGATATCTATATAAGCCGTCCTAGGGAGAGCCTTTAGGGCACCCACAATAGTTTACAATCTCAACTCGCACAGGCGAACCCTTGTAACCCATATTCCGGCTCTGCCGGCTAGCAGGAGTAGGATCCGTCCAAAGCCGGCGGATTCGAACCTGGGTAAACTTGTGTGCTCACCGTCCCGGAACACCATAATCTCACACCCCTCTCTTCCGCACGCCTCGAGGACCCCCTCGTGGCATACTTGTCATCAATCCGACGATAGTTGGCGCCCACCGTGGCGCAAGTGAGCTTCGGATCTGCGTTCCGAGCGTAATTTGCAAGAATCGGAATCGGCGAGACTATCGCCGTTGGTCACATCCTCTACGCCAGCGACGTCCCTCTCATCGTTCTCAACGAGACCTGGATTTCAGCTAGGGAGGCTGTGACTGCCTACACCATCATGTATTTTGGCGAGATCGATGTTTACATCGGTTTTGCTGAAACTGTCCCACCCACCTCGATGGTGATGATAGAGTCAGAGGAAATTTCTGGGTCCCCTTTGTCCGCAGAGGCGGCAGAGTTCCATATCTCAGAAAACCCTAATCCCACCCAGCCCGCACCAGTCACGGAGATAGTGGAGAAATCCGATCCTGAAGCAGACCTAGCGGCCCAAGTCGAATCTGGAGTGGATCTCTCTAGAGAGACCGAATCCCAGATAGACCCACCCGCTGAGGTTGAAATTCAGAAGGAGCACAATAACAACGACGGTTCCGACTCTGACGATGCCGAGACAGACAGGCCTTTCTTGAGGTACTCACTAAGACACATGATAATGCAAAACTCAGGCGTAGATGCAATTCTCGAGACCATCAAACGTTTCGACGAAGCCTACTATGAAGACCGTAGCTATCTCAGGAGGGGCACATCACACTTTGTCGGATATGTGGGATCCAAATCCGGCACTGCCGATGCTGGAGACAACACCGACTCTGTGCTAGAGGCGATTGGAACAAACACCGACGTACCCGCATCCTCGGATGAATCGATGACGTCAGCAGATTTCCGAATGTTCTCCGTGGAATATGAAGAGGAGTATAACTCCAAAGCTGCAGAGGAAGGAGAAGCCATGGATGAAGGATCCGGGGAACACTCTCCCAAAGCGCAGGATGACATGGAAGTCAGAGATAATCCCGAGGTCCAGATATCCGAAAGTACCGATCAGAGCTTGACTTAGGGAAACGGACCCAAAGCCATCTTTGCTACCAGCACTGCCAAGAAGGCAAAGAAGAAGAATAAGAAGAACAAGACCCTGGCGAAAGACCCTTCGACAGAGGTGGTGATTGCCGAGGAATACGAGGAAGACTCGGATGGAGCGCTTATCCCAGACGAGACCAAAAAAGAAGAATCGATGGATGGACACGTGATCACTAAAGGTGCGCGTAAACTCATCGATGCTGCATTAACCACACCTATTCCTACAGCTGCAGAACTTAGTGTTGAAGAGCTGGACGAGAGGGCACAGGCCCTAGAAGTGCGTCGTCAAGTACTCCTCGATGAAGCCAAAAACATTGAGGAGGAAAAGAAAGGCATGGCATCTGCGGAGAAGTACAACTCCAAGCAACACCAGAAGACCAGGAAACGTCATACTAATGACAACAATTTCCCGCAGATTCACAAAGTCCTTTTCGGAGGAGAAATGGGGATGCCTCGGAAAGATAGCAAAGGGGATTGGGTGTATCCAAAACCAGTACAGAACACCGTTGCGGCCCGAGAAATCCTATCGGCTAATCCAGGCCCAGAGCAGATCCGGTTGGGCATCAAATACTCAACAAGGGACTGGAGCCGCAAAAGGTCACCATGTCCGGAAGTCAAAAGCTGGTCTCCGATTCCGACCAGTGTCACACAGATCTGGCATGGGCCGACGTAAGACCCCAGCACGTTCCGGAGCAGCACCACCGCTCCGATCGTCGGGAGGACAATTACTCAAGAACCAGATCTTCGGGACAGCACCACAAAGCTGCCCGTGACTGGCGTAACATTAACCCAGTTGCGGAGCAAGTGGCAATTGCTACACTGAATCCGAGGAACCCGCCCCGGCGAGAGTCGAAAGACCGCAGGGACGATGATAAAGAGAAACATCGGGAGGAGAACCGACAAAGAATGCCACCTCCTAGAGATGCAAGCCATCCGGATGACGGACGAAGGAACGATGAACACCGTGCCGAGACAAGCCGGCAGGGGGCTCGTCACAATGAAGACCCTCCCCGGAACCGGAATAATGATGTTCCGGATGGAGGCTGGCGATCGGCCAGAAATAACCCAACTGCTCCACCCTCTCCGCCAAGTAGCCATCACAACGGCTCCCAAGGAGGCCAAGAAGGGCGTCGTGGTGGAGGAGGCGGTGGCAGAAGCCGAAGTTCGGCTCCAAGGCACCGCAGCCACAGCCGACACTCGGGACGATCTCTATCCCCGAACGATGCAAGGCACATGATCAACTCCAATATAGAGGCGCGGCGCTACGAAAATGATGATATATACGTGGGCCCAAAGTGCTTCGGACCATGCATAAGAGCTACAAGATTCCCGGAAGGATTTGCTATCTCAAGACATATCCAAGCTTACGACGACATAGCTCGGCCAGATACTTGGCTATAGGATTTCTTCTAAGCTTGCTGCATCGCCAAAGGCAAACAGCTTGGTCGCAACCCGATATCTCCCACTCATGTTGCGGAAGACGGCATGATCATGGCTCAATGAACTTCCGGAGAACACCATCCACAACTGGTATGACATGCAAAGTGCGTTCTTTCGGAATTTCGAGGGCACATACCGGAGGCCCTGTATGGTCGGAGATCTACAGCATTGCACCCAGAAAGCCGGAGAAACTTGCCGGGATTATCTCGGACGATGGATCGACACCAAGAACTCCTATGAAGGAGTAAATGACCAAACTGCGATTGAAGCTTTCATTGCATGTCTCCCAATTGGTTTACTGCATCATCGCTTGAAGTGTGACAAAGTCACTGATTTGGGAGAGATGATAGAAACAGCGAGCAAATATGCAGACGCTGACGATGATGCAGAGGGGTTACTCAACGCCCTGGCTATGCCACAGTCGGCAAAACAACCAAAGCAACAAGCTCAGAAGCGCAAGAATACCTCGGAAGAGAAACCCAATGCGGAAATGGCAGTGGTCACTGCTACTTTCGGGTCTGGAGGACGAGGAGGACGTGGCAGTGGCCGCGAACGTGGTCGTGGGACTTCAAGAGTTCAAGGTAGAGGAGACCAACAACCCGGAAAAACCTACTCTTGGGCCGACATTGCCAATAACCTGTGTGTGCATCACTTAGACGCTAATGGGGGCTCGTCCCACGCAAACGCCGAGTGTCGTTTCAATGACGACATTAAAAGAGATGATACCACTGGCTACAAAGCTAAGCGGAAGAAGGGAAAGAAGAATCCTGAAAAAGATAAAGAGACCAAGGAAGATTCCGACATGGAGGAAGCTGATGCTTCAAATCCCAAGCCGGAAGGGAAGAAAAAATTTCCGACCAAGAAAGACACTTATGTCACCTTCCTCGGATCTCAACCAGCAAAGGTCAAAAAGGCAGTGCTACATGAGCTCAATGCAACAGTTCTGGCTGTCCCCCAATTCTTGGACTGGTCGGAAGTGGCAATCACATTTGACCGTGTTGATCATCCGACTAAGTTACATAGGCGAGGAAAATGCGCCTTAATCGTCAATCCACTTATTGACGGTTATGGTTTCTCCAAGACTCTCATGGACGGTGGCAGCAGTATTAATATTCTGTATGTCGAAACGCTACGCCGGATGAAGATCACAGAGACCCAGCTGAACCACAGCTCTGTGATCTTTCACGGGGTTGTCCCAGGAAGACAAGCAAATTCCCTGGGAGAAATCACTTTGGATGTTACTTTTGGAACTCCAAAGAACTATCGGACGGAGGCACTTTCCTTCGAAGTGGTCCCGTTCAAGAGCGCGTACCACGCTATATTCGAGCGTCTGGCTTACTAGGCTTTTATGGCTCGTCCATGTTACATTTACAATATGATGAAAATTCTAGGTCCCAACAGCATGATCACCATCAGGGGAGACCCGAAGAAAGCCCGAGAGTGCGAGGATGGAAATGCTGCCTTTGCTGAAGCCGTGCTGCATGCCCAGGAGTACCAGGAGATCAAGAAGAGCATGGATCCGTCCGAGATGCCCGCAACAAAGAAGGAGGTGACAAACCCAAATCCGGAGTTCAAGACATCAGAAGAGACGAAGAAGATGCTGTTGAAGGATGATGACCCCTCCAAGGTGACCCAGATAGGCATAGGCCTAGATGGCGCATAGGAAAGCGTGCTCGTCAAGTTCCTCAAAGCAAATCAAGATATCTTTGCATGGCAGCCATCTGACATGACCGGAGTACCTAGGGAACTTGCCGAGCACTCTTTAAATGTAAACCCGAATGCTAAACCCGTCAAACAGTCCTTACGATGTTTCGGTGATGAAAAGCGTAAGGAAATAGCTAAGGAACTAGCACGACTCGAGTTAGCCGGATTCATAGAAGAGGTCATCCACACTGAGTGGCCGGCCAATCCTGCAATGGTCCCTAAAAAGGACACCACTGATTTAAGGATGTGTGTTGATTATACTGCCTTGAACAAGGCTTGCCCCAAAGATCCGTTCGCTCTGCCTAGGATTGATCAAGTTATCGATTCTACGGCAAGCTCGGAACTGCTATGTTTTCTCGACGCATATTCCGGTTATCACCAAATTCGGATGAAGGAATCTGACAAAGTCAAAACTTCATTCATAACCCCCTTTGGAACCTTCTGTTTTGTTACGATGCCCTTTGGGCTGAAGAACGCAGGAGCTATGTACCAGCGCACGATGCAGCGTTGCCTCCATGACCAACTCGGACACAATGTACATGCATATGTGGATGATATTGCGGTGATGTCCAAAAACAAGGAAACACAGATTTCCGACTTGGAGGAAACGTTCGCCAATCTATGAAAATACAACATAATGCTTAATATGAAGAAATGCTTCTTTGGAATTCCAACCGGAAAACTGTTAGGTTTCATCGTGTCTCAAAGAGGCATAGAGGTGAACCGAGACAAAATCAAGGCTATACTCAATATTTCCAGGCCAACTCGCCTGAAGGACGTACAAAGACTAACTGGTTGCATCACTGCAGTTAGTCGGTTCGTAACCCAGCTCGGTGAAAGAGTCGCACCATTGTACAAACTCCTAAAAAAGACCAAGGATTTTTTGTGGACCGACGAAGCTGAAGCTGCATTACAAGACCTGAAGAAAGTACTCTCATCTGCTCCTATCCTTGGTGCACCGGAACCACAGGAACCGATGATACTTTATCTTGCTGCGACAAATAAAGTCGTCAATATCGTCATGGTAGTGGAGAGACCGGGGGAAAATCAGGAACACTTGGTGCAGCGCCCGACTTACTTTGTCAGCGAGGTTCTAACAGAACCAAAACAGCGGTATCCGCACTATCAAAAGCTGGCTTATGGTGTTTTCCTATCATCTCGTAAGCTACGACACTATTTTTAGGAGCATCCAATTACCGTGGTGAGCAAAGCTCCCATGAGAGATATAATCAACAACAGTGACGCCACAGGACGTGTCACCAAATGGGGCATAGAGCTCTCGGCTTTCGATATTGAGTACAAACCTCGGACAACAATTAAATCCCAAATCCTTGCCGACTTTGTTGCTGATTGGACAAAGACGAAAGAGAATATGACCCTCCTTGAGTCGGAATATTGGACCCTATATTTTGATGGATCTAAGGCTCGCGGGGGCTCGGGGGCTGGCGTGGGGCTCAAATCACCCCAAGGAGATAAGCTTCTATATGTGTTGCAGATCCACTTCACAGCGACAAACAATATTGCCGAGTATGAAGCACTGCTACACGGAATCTAGATTGCTAAGGATATCGGCATCCGACGTTTGATGTGTTATGGAGATTCGGATCTTGTTGCTCAGCAAGTGTCGGATATTTGTAATGCAAATAAACACATAGCAACATATAAAGTTGTCGTGGATGATTTATCTAAATCGTTCGAAGGGTTTGAGGTTCAACACATCCCTCGAGTAGAAAATGAGGAAGCAGATGCACTATCTCGAATAGGCTCTGCACAGAAAGAGGTCCCGGATGGCGCTTTTTTAGAGCACCTCAAAGTTCCCTCAATAAAGGGAGTGGATGAGGAATATCCGACCAAATCCAATTCACCTCTAATAGAAGTTCTGGCTGTAATTCCCAGCTGGACTCAACCCTATCTTGATTATCTGGTAGATGGTAAATTACCAGAAGACGAGGTTCTAAGCCGGCAGATTATCCAACGAGCGAAAGCCTATACTATAGTTAAAGGTGAGCTCTATAAGCGGAGTGTGTCTGGGGTTTTTCAGCGCTGCGTATCTCCGGAAGAAGGAGCGGAAATCTTAAGAGAAATCCACGAAGGCGAGTGTGGTCACCATGCTGTAGCCAAATCTTTAGTGGCAAAAGCTTTCAAACACGGTTTTTTCTGGCTTACAGC
This sequence comes from Avena insularis, assembly GCA_023614405.1. Lineage (NCBI taxonomy): Eukaryota > Viridiplantae > Streptophyta > Magnoliopsida > Poales > Poaceae > Avena > Avena insularis. Next base: position 239,625,159 of record CM042694.1, on the reverse strand, counting down.
TCAGGCAGATGCCGAATGGCTAGTCAAGACGCGCAAAGGCTGCCAAAAGTACGCCAAACAAGCTCACATTCCAGCTGATCAGCTGCGAACAATACCTATAACATGGCCTTTTGTGGTCTGGGGGCTTGACATGGTAGGACCGTTTAGACGGGCTCCAAGTGGATTTACTCACCTCTTAGTGATGGTGGATAAATTCACCAAATGGATTGAGGCTAAACCCGTCACTAGTTGTGATGGAGTAACAGCCAAAAGATTTGTCGAGGATGTTATAATCCGGTATGGTTATCCGCATAGTATTATCACGGACAACGGGAGTAATTTCTCTATGGGAGAATTGGCCGAATTCTGCAACAAACAAAATATCCGGCTTGACATTGCATCAGTCGCACATCCACAGGCTAACGGACAAGTCGAAAGGGCAAATGGTTTAATCCTACAAGGCCTAAAACCGAGACTCGAAGCACCACTATGACGTGATGTGGGGGCTTGGGCAGAGGAATTACCCTCTATAATATGGAGTTTACGAACAACTCCGAACAGGTCAACCGGATACACACCTTTCTTCTTGGTCTATGGCGCAGGCGCTTCTTCCCATCGATTTGATTCACACTTCTCCTAGAGTGGCCGTGTATATCGAAGAGGATGCCGAGATTTCTCGACAAAATGATCTCGACTTAGTCGAAGAAGTTCGCGTCATTGCTGAAATGAGATCAACAGCCTATCAGCAGAAGTTATGCAAGTATCATAGCCAGAGAGTCAGAAACAGATCTTTCAATAAAGGCGATTTAGTTCTCCGGCTTGTGCAACAAAGAAAGCACAAACTTGCCCTTTTTAGTTAGTCGAGTATTGCACAATGGTTCGTACTACTTAACTGATATGATGCCAGTCAAAGAAAGACCTGCTACTAAGAAGAGAAAGAGAGTTGGAGGCAGTACAAATCCGGATGAGTTAGACCGACCATGGAATATTGCTCAGCTACGTCCCTTTTATTCTTAGTTTATCCTTCTTTGTAATCATACATATGTACATGTTCTGTGAGAAATAAAAGTTTTGGTTGCCTCAAGTTTTTTCTAAGAAGTTTTTACCATCTTATTTCCTAATGATCATGTCATAGTCGAAAATCCCAGAATACTTGAAAATACTTTACGCTCATGTTTTGTTCTGGTTTAGATTTCTGATTCTAAAAATGCTACCTTCGGGTATAATTCTAAAAGTTTCTAGTCCATACTTTGGTCATTTGTCTGATTGCTGGATGCGGGCATTTTCCGAGTAGTGAATTGTTGGTACTGGAAGCCGGCTTTGTTTCCGAGTTTAAACTGGTTTAGCAATTGAGCTCCGTTGCTCGGCAAAGTTTCCGTGCTAAAGGTTTAGCCGGCTCACGAAAGGGACGAAGCGGAAAGCCAGATAAACGATAAGTGTAGACAAAAAAGTATAAGTGCTTATGTAAATATTTCAGGTACACAAAAATTTAAGCCAAAAAGTGATGAATAGATAAAAGCTTAGCACTAGCAAAAATATAGTACTGCATAATTACAGACCCATAATGTTTCTCAGAATAATACATTTGTTTTCTGATCATCTATGATGCAGGAGAGGAGGTAGGAGCTATCGGCTCGCTGGACACATCAGCCGTGCCCTAATAACGATCCGAGATGTCCAAATCCGATATGGTTTGGCCATCGTCGGAAACTTCGGCTACTTCTTCGGGAGGCGGAGGCGGCGTGTCCACGCGGGTGAAGAAGGGAGTGTCGTAGCTGGTTAGGTCAGCTACGTGGCACCCATATCTGGCGCAGGAGTCCATAATGGCCTTGATGTCTTGCTCCTGTCCGTCTTCGTCCACCTTGTAGTACCCTCTGGTCACTTGCTAGATTTCCATGCTTCCATGGTGGCTCATGACCATTGTGAGGGAGTTCGGCGTTGCTGATCGCGCGTAGGACATATTCCAGTCCTAGACGAGCTGTGGCATCTCCTTCGCCTGGTCTCACACCTGAAAGTCAGACATGCGATGCATGTCCGGAACCTTGAGAGCTTCTCTAATGTCCTCAATGGATTGGCGGAAGTCATGGAGTAAATCACCGACTTGGGTAAGTCGGTGGGTGCGAGGCTCGGTAGAAGCAGAGTCCGTCAAGTTAAGAGGACCTATTCGTATAACGCAAAACGGTTAAGTAAATCCGACATCAAAAGAGTTGAAGAATGTAGGCAAGTCGGAAAGATGGAAATATACCAAAGATGACATCATCAACTTTGGTCTTCTCTTCTCGAAGACTCCGGAGTTCAGCCCGGAGTGACTCGGATAGATCCTTCTCTCTGCAAAGCTCATTGTTGAGATCCGAGATTCTCTGATCTTGAGCCGCAATCTTACGATCACGTTCATCAGTAGCCATGGAGGAGGATTCGAGAACTTGAGTGATGCTCTTCTCATGATCTTCCTTGAGCTTATCCAGCTCTTGGCGAAGTTGTTTATTCTCCACCACCAGGGTTTTGAGGTTCTCGGCCTCTTCTATCATAGCACAGGACTGCTTTATCAGTGTTGTAAGTCAAAAAGAACAACAGTTCAGTAAAAAATATTCGACTATGAAAACACAAGACAAGGTTTGAGTTTCGGAATGTTACCTTCGGCCTCATCCTTGGAAACCTTTAGCTTAGCATTCTTAAGTCGGAGAGCTCTGATCTCTCTCCACTTGTTGCAGACATTCTTCAACAAATCCTGGTTATATGAATTAACTTTCTGTAAGTCAGAATACCCAGAGTCAGAAGTCTACTAAAGACTCGGGCTAATATTGTTACTAATATCAGCACGAGCCTTAGGGGCTACACTAGTTCATTCTTTGGCATCCTAAGGAAGCATAAACCCGGATTGTATATCCTACTTCATGCTTGGGGGCTAGAGGATATGATATAAAGTATAATAAAGAAAAACGTGAGTTGGAATTCCGACTTACATGATGTTCATGTGTGAGCTTGCTCAGGCACATGTTCACCTTGGTGGTAACCTTCTCGGCGAGGGTGAGTGGAATAATCGGAGGTGGTGGAAGCACACCAGCTCTTAGTCCCTCATCGCAAAGGCGGACTTGTTCAAGAAGGTCGGAGTACTTGATGTCCTCCGCTTCTTGTGCTTCTTCTTTGGCAGAGAGATTTCGGCTCTCCAGGCATTGTCGGGCTAGAAGCTGGATTTCTTCCGCAGATTTCTGAGACAAGCCAAATTTGGCAAGTCCCGGATTGTTCAGGAGGTTTTCGGCAAAGGTCTCTGCCGAGGGATCATTACCCGAAGAGGGTTCACCCTTATCTAAACTTGAGCCACCCATGGTGCCATTAGTCTGTGATTCAAGGATCGATGGCCCTGTTGAAGGAGCCGGATCTTCTGCGACAACCGGCGATGGAATGATCACCGGTGTTGCAGAAGGTTGAGGGGCAGGAGTCGGAGGAGCCGCGGCAGGAGAAGCCATAGTCAGCTTCGTCTGCCACAAGGACTTCGAAGAAGTTCCCTTCCCCTTGCCCTTGATGAGCTGCTTAGCTCTGGGAATGTGATAGAATAGAAAACATTACATCTCGGAAGAAATTATGAGTAAAGTACAAAGGCGGAAGTTGTGTGGAAAGTTACCTCTTCACGACCGGCACTTCCTTTGTGCCAACAGCCACTATCGAAACCTTGTGCTTCCTGGGCCCAACGTCCAACAGTGGAGCCAGTTCCTCCTCCTGAGAAAACTTCAGAGGATATCCCTCGATAGGAGCCAGTTCCAACTTAGGGAGGTTGTCAAGCTGAAAAGAGGATAATATCTTAGTATTGCGAAATAACTTAAAGATGAGACACATAAAAAAGGGTTTATTGTTGAAAGCTTACCGGCACTACAAGGTCTTCTGATGTGTGCATGTCTAGAGACAAGTCCGGAATCTTTCTCTCAATCCACTCCTTGATCAGCCATTTGATCTGGCTTATGTAATCCTGTGGCTTTAAAGCCTTAGGACTAATGCAGAGGGAGTCATTCTTCGACGCCGTGATGGAATGCATCAGACGGTCACCGTGGTGCTGGAGGGGCTAGATCTGACGTGCAACCCAAGACTGGACTAAGTCAGACCCTCGCAGGCCCTTGTGTTTTATCAGGTATTCGATCTGCCTCTTAGCGAGGATCAGATCGTCACTGAGATCCGGAGGAGCCTCGTCCCAATATGGAAGGGCCGTGGCGGCTCCGTCGATGAAAGCCGGCAAAGCAGTAGCTTTGCCAGGAGCAGGAATATCCTTATGGTAAAAGAAAGTGTCCGGCCATTGTTTGACCGACTCACTGGCTGAAATGCGAGGATAACTACGCTCGCGTCTAACTGAAAGGCTAATAGTGCCGATAATATAAGGATTACTGGCAGTGATGGAGTTTCTACAGACATGAAAGTAGAAACAAAATAAAGTGAGACTCAGCCTAATGTCGATATATCCCTCACACAAAGTCACATAAGCACTCATCTCTAAGATGGAGTTGGGAGGAAGATAGTGGAGCTGAACACCGTAATGGTCTATCACCTCGAAAAAGAAATCCGAGGGAGGGAAATAAAAACCTCTATCGAGGTGGGTGCCGAAGTGTACCCGCTCGGCGGCGTGTGGGTGGGGGATGGTTTCGCTGAAACCGCTCCGCCAGTCGCCGGCGCGGAGGAGTCCTTCATTCTCCATGCCACGGAGCTTCTCGTCGTCAAGGAGACACGAGATCCAAACCCCACGGTTGCTCTCTTTCTCCACCGCCGCCGCTGCTGTCGTCACCGCTGCGAACCAGCCAAGCCAGACGATGAAGAGGAAGCCATTTCTCCGGTGCGCCGGTGACCTTGGATGGGCGGTGCTGGGAATCTGGGAGGCAGTAGAGCTCTGTGCGCGAGGGAGAAGTGGAGGAGAAGGAACGGCAAGGGAATAGGTGAAGAAGAGGAAAAGGAAATCCTCACCCCTTATAACCACCTAACCGCGCCAAGATTCGTGCAAATGGCACTGTGTAAACGCCACACGTCGTGGAAGGAACTGGGAAGGACCCACGCGATGATTACGTTGCCTTGATCTCCACGTACGCATTGAAACGGCGCCTTGGTTCCGCGAACGGTGGACCCACCAACGGTCGTGCTGACAGGATGTTTGTCATATGACGTGACTTGACCATGACCAGTGTCAGATGACGTCAGAGACCAAGTTCCGGCTTAGTTTGAATATCAAGTTGGAAAATACGAATAATATACTGATATGTCCGACTTATATTGAGACCCATATCGTATCTTTTGTTTTGAAGTTTCAGGAACCCTTCAAGATTCTGCAAGCCGAAGATCAAGCTAGATGATGAAGAATCCAACTTTGGATCTTGGAGACTTCCAGGGGCTGCTGTTGGGGATATACTTTCTAGGTATCCTCACAGTCCTCACCGACCAGGGTGGCCCACTTAGGGTTAGAGCTTTGCTTCATGGGCGGCCTAGTCAGGGAGAAGAGGCGGAGTCCAATCCGGCTACGGGAAGGCCCAGAAGACTTACCGACTTAGGCCCATAGTGTTACTTGTAGTTCAAGATGTACTATGTAACCGACTCTTAGTCGTAGCCGGATAGATCTCTCCTGTAAACCCTAGACCGGATATCTATATAAGCCGTCCTAGGGAGAGCCTTTAGGGCACCCACAATAGTCTACAATCTCAACTCGCATAGGTGAACCCTTGTAACCCATATTCTGGCTCTGTCATATTATTGGATTGCTAGCAGGAGTAGGATCCGTCCAAAGCCGGCAGATTCGAACCTGGGTAAACTTGTGTGCTCACCGTCCCGGAATACCGTACGTCTCACACCCCTCTCTTCCGCACACCTCGAGGACCCCCTCATGGCGTACTTGTCATCAATCAGACGACATTCAGTAAGTGTGAATTCTGGTTGGACAAAGTAGAGTTTCTTGGTCATGTGATCAGTAAGGATGGAATTGCTGTAAATCCATCCAAAGTTCAATCAGTGATGGAATGGAATGCACCAACCAATGTGAAGCAAATCCGAGGTTTCTTAGGCATGGCGGGTTATTATCGGAGATTCATTGAAGGTTTTTCCAAGATAGCTGGGCCAATGACCAAATTGTTAAGAAAGAATACACCTTTCATATGGGATGAGAAGTGCGAAGCAAGTTTTTAGTAGTTGAAGACCAGATTAACTACCACACCAATCCTAGCAGTTCTGAAAAGAGGAAAATATTACACAGTAGATTGTGATGCATCTAAGGAAGGATTAGGTTGTGTGATTATGCAAGATCGTAAGGTAATTACTTATGGATCTAGACAACTGAAACCACATGAAGTGAATTATCCAACTCATGATTTAGAGTTAGCAGCAGTAGTCTTTGCTTTAAAAGGATGGAGGGATTTTCTCAATGGGGTAAGGTGTGAGTTATACACTGACCACAAAAGTCTCAAATATTTCTTGAATCAAAAGGAATTGAATATGAGACAAAAGCGTTGGCTGGAGTTAATTAAAGATTATGATCTAGCAATCAATTATACCCCTCGAAAAGCAAATGTTGTGGCAGATGCTTTAAGTTGGAAAAGCACAGATACGCAACCTATTAATGGAGAACTGCCAAAAGAATTGCAGCTGGATTTGGAAAGGTTGGAAATACAATTTATTAGTACAGCAGTTCTTGGAGGACTAGCAATCATGAGAGTATTTGAAGAGCGGAGTAGTGATCTTCGGCATGAAATTTTTAGACATCAATGTGAAGACCCTTTCATTGCTGAAGAAGTTCAAAGAATCTCTCAAGGTCAAACATCAGCTTTTCACCTAGGAGATTATGGGTCTTTATGGTTTCCAAACCATCTTTGTGTACCAGATGTGCCAGAAATTCGAGAGGTGATACTTCGGGAAGCCCATGAAACACCATATTCTATACATCCTGGAAGTACAAAGATGTACATGGATTTAAAAGAATTATTTTGGTGGAACTATATGAAAAGAGATATTGCAAAGTATGTATCTGAATGCCATACTTGTCAAATGCTAAAAGCAGAACATCAAAGTACAGCAGGACCATTACAACCTTTGGAAATTCCAGAATGGAAGTGTGGAGAAATTGGTATGGATTTTATCACAGGGTTACCCATGACACCGAAGCGGAAGGATATGATATGGGTGATTATGGACAGATTCACAAAAAGTGCGCATTTTATTCCAGTAAACCAAAAGGATAATGCCGAAAAATTAGTAGAAATCTATATCAAAGAGATTGTGAGTAAGCACGGGGTACCCAAGAAAATTGTATCAGACAGAGGATATGTGTTTACATCAGCATTTTGGAAACAATTACATGAAGCACTTGGCTTAAAGTTGGATTTCAGCATAGCCTATCATCCAGAAACTGGAGGCCAAACAAAAAGGACCAATCAAATCTTGGAGGACATGCTTAGAGATTGTGCATTAGATTTTGGAGGTTCGTGAGAAGATCATCTACCGTTGGCAGAATTTTCCTACAACAATAGCTACCAGAGTAGTCTGAAGGCAGCACCTTACCAAGTACTATACGAAAGAAAGCGTAGATCACCTATATGCTGGTATGAACCTGGTAGTAGCAAGGAATTTGCACCAGACTATATCAAGGAAAAGCAAGATATCATAAATATTATTAGAGATTGATTGAAGATAGCTCAGAGTCAACAGAAGAGTTATGTTGATCAAAGCTGAAGATCATGGCATCCAGAAGTGGGGGATATGGTATATCTCAAAGTAAGTCCGATGAAGGGAGTGAAGAGATTCGGAGTCAAAGGAAAACTAAGCCCAAGATATATTGGACCATTCAAGATACTGAGTCAGAATAGAACAATAGCTTATGCTCTCGAATTACCAAAAAAGCTAGCTCAGATTCACAATGTTTTCCATGTATCACAACTCCGGAGATGTCTTAAAGTTCCAGATGATGCTATCACACATTAAGAGATCGAGTTACAAGCAGATTTGACTTATGTCGAGAAACCCTGTAAGATTCTAGAGGATAATTGGAAAAAGTTGAGAAACAGGGCAATCAAATACTACAAGGTACAGTGGGAACATCACCCAGAATGAGAAGCCGCATGGGAGAAAGAGGATGACTTGAGAGAAGCATATCCAGAACTATTCAGGTACACATTCGCAAACTTCGGGACGAAGTTTAATTTAAGGGGGGAAGTCTGTAACACCTAGCATTAGGATCCAACGAAGGGTAGAAATAGGAATCTAAGTTTGTGCATGCATGCATCTGTAAAAATTAGGGTAAATTTTTCGCCAAACAAAAACCTAAAGGGATCAAAGTTTCTTTCACTAACTAGAGGTAGGTATAGCTATTGTTAGTGATTGCTATGAATTTTGACATGACCTTTAGGAATTATTAAGTTTTTGGGGAAGTTATTTTGAATTCAAATTTGAAATTTAAATCAATTCGAAAGTATTTGAAATTTAGAAGTTAGTAAATTGAATTGTTTTCCAAAATACCTTATTAACATTGTTTGGTTAAATTATAGATATAGTAGACAACAATAAGGATTTAAGACAAGGAAAATTAAATAAGAAATGAATTCTTATTTTCTGATTCCATAATAATATTACAAATGGTGATAAATACACCAAAAATAGAATATTGCAGAGAATAGAAATAAAACTTTATTAACTTATAATAATATCTTTACAAGATTCTTTACAAAAAGAATAAAAAGGTTACAATTAAAACCTATACTACATATCTACGCCTATACTAAATCTTGTATATCCAGATCTTGTTCCTGCAAATAAGATAAAACAACTAAAAGGAAAATAAGGGTTAGTTAGTTAGTTTTACTCTCAGTGGTGAACAGTGAAATGCACTGTTCAAATTACATCATTGAGTAATAAAAGAGATGCAAGTTTCACTTGGGCAGTAGCTAGTAAAAGGGTAACAGGTGAAGATTATTTCACTTGATCTGATCCACACGACCAGACCACACAGCCATACAACTCAGTCACCAAAATGCATGGAGTGTGCTGTCAAGACAGCAGCAGTAGTATAGGCACTCAAACAGAGCACTCAGTCAATCACATCTACAGGAAACACATCTCTCCTTCTCAAGCACACGCTCAGAGTTCATTGAGTTTGCCAAAGCCTTCACAAAACCACCAGCCACTCTACCAAATCAACCATCAGTTCACCACCAGATGGTGACATAAGGAGGGGGTGGTGCAGGAGGATAGCAAGGGCAAGTTCCAGATCACATGAGACTAGGAGGAGCAGGAGGAGCACCAAGAGGTGCAGGCCAAGATCAAGCCAGCAAGAACCAGTCCACAAGATCAAGCCACAAGCAACACCATCACAGCAGCAACAAGCAACCGATGTGGTGAGTTATACAAAACCATCACATGCTAATTCTCAGATGAGCATGTGTTGTTTTATACATGATCCTCTCAGATTCACCCAAGTGGGGTGTATCCATCATAGAGGGATTTGAACTAAAGCCAAACAATCAATCTTTGCAAATAATACCAAGGTTTCAGCCTATGCATCATTGATCTTGGAGAATAAAACATGCTTATACATCTACTTATACATCAAATTTAACGGAATGTTCCTAGGCACATCCAAAGGATGGCAGCACCTCAGAAAGTAGTTCATATTAAATCTCTATAATACACAACATGGTTTAGCAAATCATTTTCTTAAAGGCTATAAGAATCATTGTTCTAAACTGATTACCAAAGCTGACTTGAGAGGGACACATTAGATAAAAACCTTAGTTTCTATCTAGTATTGCCTCAGACCAGCATCACAAGCATAATGAAATTATTGAGTACCATAGGCTAATTTATCCAGCAGGAGTTTTCAACTCATTTTAGCATCAAGACACTCTGGAACATAGGTAGAATAAAGACAGTACTAGAATTAACCTATGTGTACCATTCCAAGGAAGGTGTCACAAGGATTTATCCTAACCAAGCAGATCCTAACCAGTGATTACATAATCAAGGTCATTTAAAAAGAATATTCAATCATCTTCCTAATATATTAATTAGGAATCATTCTCTTACATAGAAGAACTATCACTAGACACATCAATAGTAATTCCCAGACAGCCAAATACATGTTCCAGTACTGAAACTAGTTAACCATCATCACTAATCAGATACTAGGCTAGACCAGAGTCACATCATCCCCATTTGTACAATGACAGTAACCAAGTTTAGATAAAAAATTATCTTACAGAACTATTAGAAACTCCCAAGCCCATCAGTAGGCAATGGGTCAGCACAGAATAACCACCAGAAATATTCCTAAATAGCTCAGTATCCTCAATAATCAACATAGAGGAGTGGAACCTTAATAGAATAGGTAAACCCTAATTAGGAATTTCTCTCTGGGAGCACACAGTGGCTAGCAAGTGAAGTAAAGGGAGAATAAGAAGGGGAAGCAGAAGAACTTACTCATGGTCCTTGCTAGAGTAGAGAAGAGGAAGCAGAGAGGCTGACGAGCACACACGACGGCACGGAGAGCACCCTAGGGCGCTGCAACCCACACCGGGCCATGCGGTGATGGCCACAGTCACGCGTGCATCAGCGGTGGCACCACAGAGTCACCAGCAGCCAACACAGCACCACCGGGACGGCGAAACTCCACATCGCCGGTAACCCCCACACCCTAGGGTTCGGGGTGGAGTCAACCTGGGCGGGAGAGGAGTCCAAAGGCGAATCGAACTAGACCAGTCGTCGGAGCAGCATCGGCTACCTTGCCACACACCACGGCGGCGGCCGGGGAGGCCCAGGAGGGTGGTAATCAAGCGGCAACAGCATCAGCAACACCACGCCACCGGAGGTCGAGGAAGAACACGAGGGGCGACAGGAGTGAGGTTTGCGTACTGGGGCGGTGTGGTCCAGTACCCCTCACTGGAGAGGGTTTGACTAGCCTAGATGGGCCAAGTCAGGGTTGGGCCAGCCCAATGGGCTAGGACCAGTGATACGTCCAAAACGTATCTACTTTCCCGAACACTTTTACTAATGTTTTTCCTCTAAACTTGTGTGATTTGGATACAACTAACACAGAATGACGCTGTTTTCAGCAGAATTACCTTGGTGTCTAGTTTTTGTGCAGAAAATCAACTATCAGGAAAAATCCCGGAAAATATGCCAAAAATCCTATTTCACCAGAAGACTCACGGACCCAGAAGACCAGACAGAGTAGGGCCACGAGGGGCCCACACCACCTGTCCGCGCGTGCCAGGCCAGGCCGCGCCTGGGGGTGGTGTGGCCGCCTCGGCTGCCCCTCGGCCCCCTCTTCGCCTATAAGTTGCCTTCTGACCTAAAAACTCAGGGGGGGTCGATGTTTTTCCAGAAAGAGTTCCGTTCCGCTGCCACCACCAGATTCCACGATTTGGAACCAAAAACTCCGTTCTGGCACCCTGCCGGGATGGGGAATTGGAGGATATCATCGCCATCATCATCACCATCGCTTCTCCATCGACCATCCATGTTTCCCCCATCTATGAGTGAGTAATCCCCGGCTGTAGGCTATGGGGATGGTAGGGATTGGATGAGATCGTTCATGTAATGGCATCGGATTGTTAGGGCATGGTGCCTAGTATCTATTATTAGTGCTTTTAGACTTTGTTGCAACTTGTTATGCTTAATGCTTGCCACTAGGGCCCGAGTGCCATGATTTCAGATCTGAACATGTTATTGATTCATTATGATAGTATTGTTTATGGTCTTACCTACAAGTTGTATACACACGTTGTTGTCCGGAACCAAAGGCCCCGAAGTGACAGTAATCAGGATAACCGGAGAGAATGGCTTTGATGTGAGGATCACATGTGTTCATGGAGTGTTAATGCTTTGCTCCGGTGCTCTATTAGAAGGAGTACCTTAATTGCTAGTAGTTCCCTTGAGACCCCGCTGCAAACGGGCTGGCAGGACAAAAGATGTTGTGCAAGTTCTCATTGCGAGCATGTATGACTATATATGGAACACATGCCTATGATTATTTAGTACTTGGATGCTTTATCTTATTTATCTGCAAATGCCCTACGTCTTGATTGCCATATGAATTGTCTTGTCTATGCAACACCCGTCCATCCATCCCTATGCCTACCACGCTTTAATCCTACTGTTTACTGCAATTGTTACTACTGTCTTTACTTTTACTACCGCTATTACTTTAGTATTCCTACTACAAAACTGTTGCTACTGACAAACTGCTGTGAGCAAGATTGTTTCCAGGTGCAGCTGAATTGAAAACTCAGTTGTTAAGGCTTATAAATATTCTTTGGCTCCCCTTGTGTCGAATCAATAAATTGGGTTTCACTTCCCTCAAAAATACTGCGATACACCCAGATACTTGTGGGTCATCAAGACTATTTTCTGGCGCCGTTGCCGGGGAGCATAGCTTTATTTATCAAGTCCACTTGGAATCATTATTGTTCGCTGCCATCCATCCATCATGGGTAAGTCTCGTGATGGCAAGGTCCATATTTTACCATCCACTACAATAAGAGGTACGGTTCTGAACACCTCTGTTGCTCTTGATTCACTGTCTATTATGAGTAAGCTCCTTACACCACCACATACACATGCTACACACACTGCTACTACTGCTGAATCTGAAACTTCTGATACTTATGATGCTGCTTCTATTGTGCTTGATAAGAGTGGTTCATTAGGTCCTTTCCTAGATGCTACGATTGTTAGAACTATAGCTAGAAATACTGAAACTCCTAATGAAGACACTACTACACCTGTTAGTTTACCTGAGTCTAGAGAAAGCTATGATATTGAAGATGATTATATTGAGATGACTGATGAATTTATTAAAGAATGTCAAAACACCCATGATAGGAGTGCTGCTAAGAGTCTCCTTGAGAGGCGTACCATTAAACCCAAATTGGCTCCTAATGCTAAGTTTGCCGCTTCTCCCATAAACATTAAAGATAAAGATTATGATTTCTCTCTTGATCTATCCTACAAAGCTATTGTTGAGAAAGAACATTTTTGTGGGACTAAGAATGAAAGTGCGGTAGCACATATGACTGAGCTTTCTACCATGAGTGGCCTGTTTTCTGATGATATTAAGATGCACACCTACTTTGTTGCTAAGATTTTCCCCTTTTCTCTGAAAGGAGAAGCTAAAACTTGGTTTAATAATTTACCTCTTGGATCTATTGGTAGCCTTGATTGCTTGATTAGTACTTTCCTGCAGAAATATTTTCCTCCTAGTGCTAGACATGCTATTTTGTAGGAACTTTTTGATTTTAAACAGGGAGAAAAAGAAATATTGCCTGAATCATGGGCAAGGTTTTGTGCTTTGATTCATGCACAGGCTGGATGTCCATTACCTAAGAATGAGCTTCTTGATATATTTTATAATGGACTAACTGAAGAATCTAGGACATACCTGGATAGTTATGCTAACTATGTTTTCAGGAATAATACTACCAAGGAAGCTAAGGAATTAATGGCTAAAATAAGCAAGAATTATGAAGACTAGACTCCTCATGAACCAGCTATACCTGAAACAATTATACCTGAACCAGCTATACCTGCGCCTATACCAACATCTAAGAAGAGGGGAGTTATTGAACTAAATGATGAAGTGATGAAGGAAGCTAAGAAATGTCTTAAGGAGAAGGGAATTAAAGCTGCTGATGTCAAGAATTTACCTCCTATAGAAGAATTATGTAAGCCAATTCCCCACTCATCCACTATTGAGGTACACTCTCTCCAACATTTTGATGAAGGGGATATCCCTTACTCTAAACCTCCTGATCAATGCTTAGAAGAATTCAATATTTTTATTGTTAAGCAAGATAATTTTAATAAAAGGGTGCAAAATCATTTAATGGAAAACACAAGAGCTATTGTTGAGTTGAAGGATATCGTGGAAAGAACCTCTAATGATGTTAAAATGCTTGTTAAACATTTTCAAATGGTTCAAACTCAATTAGATAAACTTATTAAAGTGCAAAAAGACTTGCTAGTTAATGCTGCTAAAGAAAAAACATGCTTATGAAATTAGAACTAGAAGTGGTGCTACTACCCAGGATCCTCTATATCCTGAGGGGCATCCTAAAAGAATTGAGCAGGATTCTCAACAAGCTGAAAATAATGGTACTACTCGTAAGAAAAGAAAAAAGAAACATAAAACTATTGTAGAACCCTCTGAACCTGCCAAAGATCCTAATAGTATATCTGTCTCTGATGCTGAAACTGAAAGTGGTAATGAAGAAAATGATGTTCCTAATAAAGAAAAAGTTGAAGAAGAACCTGAAAAGCACACTAAGAATACTAAATACACTAAAGGAGATTTTGTTGCTAAGAAACATGGTAGTGAAAGAGAGCCTTGGGTCCAAAAACCTATGCCTTTCCCTGATAAGAAACACAAGTCAAAGGAAGATGACCACTATAATAAGTTTTGTGAGTGGACGAAACCTTTATTCTTGCAAATTCCTTTGACTGATGTTATTAAATTGCCTCCTTATTCAAAGTATATGAAGTATATTGTCTCAAATAAAAGTAAGATCCCTAATGAAGATATTTCTACTTTGCTTGCTAATTATTCCTTTAATGATAAGGTTCCAAAGAAACTTGGAGACCTAGGGATTCCAGCTATTCCTTGCTCTATTAAGAATAGTTATGCTAGAACTGCTTTGTGTGATTTGGGAGCAGGAGTTAGTGTTATGCCTTTTTCTCTATATAAGAGACTTCAGCTGGAAAAACTAATACCAACTGATATATCTTTGCAAATGGCTGATAAATCTACCACTATTCATGTTGGTATATGTGAGGATGTACCTGTTCAAGTGGCTCATAATTGCTTGATATTAACTGATTTTGTTGTGCCTGAAATGCCTGAAGATGATAATATGTCTATTATTCTTGGGAGATCTTTTCTTAATACTGTAGGAGCTGTTATTAATTGTAATCAAGGAAAGGTGACCTTCAATGTTAATGACAAGGAACATACTGTCTATTTCCCCAAGAAGATTGATAGGACTTATGGTTTGAATTCAATTGAACATGTTGATGGCATTCAAGTTGGAGAAATATATTGTCCCATACCAAGAGAAAATTTTGAAACTATTATGATTGGGACCATTGCTATCAAGGTTGAGGTAACATAATCATTAGTGAAATACAAAGTTTTATTTCAAATAAAATTGTTTTGGTAACAAGACCTGATCAACCTTGTTAACAAAAGGATTTCATTGAACAAAACAATGTTTTCACCATGATTATCTCCGTGTACTTCTATTCTATCCATTTTAGTTTTTGCTTTCGTTTAGTTTTCTTTTCTGTTGTTAGTTGCTTGCATGTTAGAGTGTCTTAGAACTTATGAAGTTTTAGCCTTGTTTTGTCATTGCATCATTCCAAAACCCTTTTTCTGTCAGAAAATCATTCATCTATACCTGAAAATTGCTCAAAAATAAAGTGTCTCAAAAAATTCCAGAAAATTATATTAAATTTTTATGTGAAAAAAGGGGCAGAGGAGTGCCTAGAAGGTACCAGGGGGGGAACCAGGTAGGCACACCACCTGGTGGCGCGGCTAGCCTAGGGGCGCGCATGGCCATGGTGTGGGCCACCCCTGGCCCTCCACTCACTCTCTCACTTCCCACTTTATTCTCTCTCCCGAGAAAATACCAGTTCATTGCTCGAAATCGCGTTCTTGCTATTCTTGCCCTCAATTTTTCGATCTCCTTGCTCAGCCCATCTTTGTTGCTGAAATTTGGAGCGTTTGTTCTCCGGTATGTGACTCTTCCGTTTGTCCAAGTAGATTTGTGTTTAGTGGTTTGTATCTTGAGTATTTTGCTACTGTAGGTGACAGGTTATGAGAGCTTGTAAGCTTGTTCAATGCTTAGAGATATAGTTTTGATGCATGTTTAGGCCTCTACAAGTCCCTATGAGTAGTGCTCTCCATTATACATTCATGTTGCAATCACTTGTGTAATAGATGTTTAAATTTCAGAATATCAAAGATGAACAACCACACCTTTGGAGAAATTTTTGAGAGGGATGCACCTAGGAGGTCAAGGCCCTCAAGATCAGCCTCTCAGTTTAGGACTTCATACAATGAAGATCTCATTGCACCTCGCTTTGGTAATGAAGGAGATGATGGGGATGCTCACCCATCTACTTTTCCTTGTTATACCTTCTTGCAAGCTGCAGGGATTTTTGATGATTTCTTGCTACTGATTTAGAGGGTTGGTTTGACCTCATACATGCAAGATTAGAGTGAGCAATACGCTATGCTCACCAAAACTTTTGTTGAGAGTTTTATTTTCACTAACACCCCCTATCAGTCAACTGTTTCTTTCAGAATTTATAATCTTCCCTTTACCATGCCATTGGAAAGATTTTGTAGTATTATAGGTGTAGGCATGACGGGGACCGTACAGAAGATCCAAGGTAGACCCGCTGATTTGCTGAAGCTCTATCGAAGTGTGACAAACGACGATGACCGCGTAGCTCAGTGCGATAAGATAAGAAACATCTAACTCCCAGCTCTTAGATACTTTGCCTATTATCTTGCTACTAGCATTCTTGGTAGGGAGAATACGAGTAATATCTCCAATTATCATTTAGCCTTCCTCGCTGCTGCGCTTAACAATGATACTCGGTACAATCTTGGCTCTCTTATTGCTCGCCGCCTAGCTGCTAGGGGACCTATTTATGGGGGCATCATCACTTCACGTATGGTTAGTGCATTAGAGCTTTCGGTGGATCCCAATGATACTATATTGGCACCACAAAGTCTTGACCTTGCTGCTATGAAAACACATCACTTCGTCACTGCTAACTCTGATATGGACAGTTTAGTATACAGGATGTTGTTTACAGACGGGGATGAAAGGAAGATTCCTTTGCTGCAATCTACTTTGTTTAGTGTTCATAGGAGGTTGTGGTCACGCTCCAAGGAGGAGGTGGACGAGCAGCTCCGCTTGCTGGGTTTCCACAGGCAGCACCAGGAGGATGTGCCCTCCTACGATTACTCTGCGCACTACGGTGGGGCGTCCTCGATCTCGCACCAGGACGAGGGTACCTCCTCACCGTACTACGGAGGCGCTCCATCTTGGCCAGCTTAGGATTAATACCCACTTATGACAAAAACCTAAGCTTGGGGGGAGGTACACCGACATCACACTCATCTCCATATCATGTTTAGTCGGTACTTTGTATATCCATGCTTCATTCTCTTTTTAGTTTCCGTTCTTTCTTTGTTTTGCTTTCTAAACACAAAAAGACCAAAAATATTTTTGTTGTTTCTATTTGTTTGCTTCTTCTTCTTTTTTCCTTGGTTTGCTTTTCCCTTTTTGCTTTGTCTGAACTATTCGAAAAACCCAAAAAGATTTTGCTTTGCTTGTTCTTCCTTTTTTGGTTCTTGTTTAAAAAATCGAAAACACCAAAAATATTTGTTGTTCTTCTTTGGTTTTGTGAGTTTGTTGTAGGGTTCAGCAGTCCTCAGTGGAATTTGGTTTCATTTTATTATTCAAGCCATACAAGTGAAGGGCAATAATGAGGATTAATCACAACTTGAGGTGTGGTAAGAGGCTGGTAACGAACTCTATTTGTTTTCATTTTTGTACATATACTCATCATTTTGGGCATGCTTAGTCTGTTCATGTAGGGTGTATGTTATTTATGGATGCTTAGTAGTTCTTGCTTTCATATGATTAGTTCCAGCTTGCTAATAGTTTGTAGCATGTCATATGAATGTTTGCTTGCATTACTCTATTCATAACTTGGTATTACACTGTGGTATCCTCCTCTGAATGTTTCACTTGAATTGACTTGGCACATGCTCATGCATGCATATGACTGAAACAATAATCAGTTAAGCCTCGATGAATTATTTTGCCTCAGGGGTCTTGAATCACTTTCATGCCATGATTAGTCCTGTTTTGTTGCAAGCATGATTATGAAAGTTATTGCTCTCTCGTTTGTCGCTCCCTTGCTATTGCTAGCCTTCACCTACATTGAGTTTGAGCTCTACTCGTGTTTCCAATCCCCCCAAAAAAACAATATTGCCGAGAGTGTCCACCATACCTAGCTATTAGCATCCTTTGATATTCCATGCATATTCAATATGCCTAGTTTTCTTCCAAATAAAATGTTTGCTTATTATGAGAAAGTTAGTTAGTAAAGCTCTCACGAACTTGATGGCACACTTTATTTCCTGCACTTAATAAACCTGAACCATTGTGAATGTCCATGAAAGTTATATGCTTGCAAATTATAGGCTGGGGATTAGTAGAACCGTGATGTCATGGGGAACGCTTTCAACACCTATAAATATATACCCAGTTGATATCATGCTCTTTTGTTTGCGGATGTCGTCGGTGTGAAATAAAAGGGGAGCATGTAAGTCCATGGAGTTATGTATGTGTGTTAGAGAAACGCTTGGGCCTCCGGTCTAATCCATGCCTAATCATGGTGGAAACCTGCCGCGTAACCATAATGAGTATCTATGAAGCATTCTTCTTATAAAAAAGAGATAGCTATTGAGAAAAGCAAAAAAGGAGATATGAGAAAAGAGGAAAGAGAAAAAAGCACCATTTTCCCATGGTAAATAAGAAGATTGTTGAGATACTCATTGTCTGCTTGCCTTGTCATTTTGATATGGGGATTCTTCTGTATCATCGGGCAAGGGGTACCCCGTTGGCGGTTCTCTATGATACGCACGTATTTACTATGACAAGAACTTACCGGTAACTAAAGTTGAGTAGCATGAGGAGCGGCCCTCGTACTCAAGGGACATGAGATTTCCAGTTTATAGTCTGTCAAGCATATAACTTAGATTAGACCTCACTTTCACCTTAACCATTTAAAGATGCTTATGATAGGGGCAATGAGAGCTCAAAGCTAATAAGTACCATACTTTGATCATTTGGAAGCCTTTCAAACTTTTCAAAACCTTTTTCATTTCCTTGTTGAGTCTCCACCTATTCTATGAGCACTTTCTTGAGAGCATAGTTGTCATTCTTAGTATATGACTTTTATGCTTGTATGTTTGATATCTTTACTTCTGGTCTTCACCTGAACTTCAGAGGTGCCTTGGCATTCACAATCAAAGGCAAGCGAGATACCACTCTATCATACCTTGTTATGAGCATTGTAATGTTGCTTATATTTATGTTTCATGCTACTTATTATTTTTGAGTTGGAATCTCCACATAGCTTGCAATGCCTATTAAGTAAACTTAGTTGCATACTCTTTATTATGAATTGCCTGAGTAGTTGATCATATGCTGAGAATATATACATCATATGAAGCAAATGTGTTCATGAAAGTTTCTTTTATCGCACTCAGTTTTCAACTAAATTGCTTGAGGATAAGCAATAAGCTAAGCTTGGGGGAGTTGATACGTCCAAAACATATCTACTTTCCCGAACACTTTTGCTATTGTTTTTCCTCTAAACTTGTGTGATTTGGATACAACTAACACGGACTGACGTTGTTCTCAGCAGAATTACCTTGGTGTCTAGTTTTTATACAGAAAATCAACTATCAGGAAAAATCCTGGAAAATATACCAAAAATCCTATTTCACCAGAAGACTCACGAAGCCAGAAGATAAGACGGAGTAGGGCCACGAGGGGCCCACACCACTGATGCAGGCGGGGCCAGCCACGCTTTGGTGGTGTGGCCCTCTTCGCCTATAAGTTGCCTTCTGACCTAAAAACTCAGGGGGGTTCGACGTTTTTCCAGAAAGAGTTCCGCTCCGCCGCCACCACCAGATTCCGCGATTTGGAACCAGAAACTCCGTTCTGGCACCCTGCCGGGACGAGGAATTGGAGGAGATCATCGCCATCATCATCACCATCGCTTCTCCATCGACCATCCATGTTTCCCTCATCTTTGAGTGAGTAATCCCCCGTTGTAGGCTATGGAGATGGTAGGGATTGGATGAGATCGTTCATGTAATGGCATCAGATTGTTAGGGCATGGTGCCTAGTATCTATTATTAGTGCTTTTTGACTTTGTTGCGACTTGTTGTGCTTAATGCTTGTCACTAGGGCCCGAGTGCCATGATTTTAGATCTGGACATTTTATTGATTCATTATGATAGTATTGTTTATGGTCTTACCTGCAAATTGTATACACATGTTGTTGTCTGGAACCAAAGGCCCCGAAGTGACAGCAATCGGGATAACCGGAGGGAATGGCTTTGATGTGAGGATCACATGTGTTCATGGAGTGTTAATGTTTTGCTCCGGTGCTCTATTAAAAGGAGCACCTTAATTGCCAGTAGTTCCCTTGAGGCCCCGCTGCAAACGGGTTGGCAGGACAAAAGATGTTGTGCAAGTTCTCATTGCGAGCACGTATGACTATATATGGAACACATGCCTATGATTATTTAGTACTTGGATGCTTTACCTTATTTATCTACAAATGCCCTACGTCTTGATTGCCATATGAATTGTCTTGTCCATGCAACACCCGTCCATCCATCACTATGCCTACCGCGCTTTAATCCTACTATTTACTGCAATTGTTACTACTGTCTTTACTTTTACTACTGCTATTACATTACTATTCCTACTACAAAACTGTTGCTACTGATAAACTGCTGCGAGCAAGATTGTTTTCAGGTGGAGCTGAATTGACAACTCAGTTGTTAAGGCTTATAAATATTATTTGGCTCCCCTTGTGTCGAATCAATAATTGGGTTTCACTTTCCTCGAAAATACTGCGATACACCCCCTATACTTGTGGGTCATCAACCAGTTTAAAAGGAAAATCTTAATTAAATTATTAAATGACCAAAATACCCCTAGGACTTAAATGGCTCTAAGAAATAAAAATCCTAAAAATATAAATAAAATATAAATGGACTCATAGAAATGTCCTGTATTTAAGACAAATAACAAATGGAATTTTAGGTAATTAAATTTAAAATTATTTTTAAGGTATATATTCCTTTGGAATTTTATAAAAATGTACCAAACACATAAAATTGAATAAAATACATTTTTACAATTCTAAAAGGGAATGCTATTATAGAAAAATGCTAGTTTGTGTTTTTGAAAGGTAAATTAAGTGTGATAAAAATAAAGTCTTATTTCCTTAAAGGAATTTTAGTTAAATATTTAAAAGAGTTAAAAACTAAATAAATTCAATTTAAACTCTTAAAATAATACTAGTCATTATAAAAATATTAAATATAATATTTATGAATATTTCAAAAAACTTTAAGTAATACTTTTCTTTTAATTAAAGAAAATAACAAACTTTTACTAAGAGGGTAAAACACACAAATAAGCAAATAATAAACCATTGCATGACATTACTATGCATTGCATATTGCTTCTTTAAATATTGTCCTTACCAGGCAATAATGGTTCTCTGTAGAAACCGAAGCTCAAGGTCAGGTGGAAGCATCCGACTTCACTACCTTGCAGTCACAAGGCAAGTTCATCACTTGCTCATGTCCTTTGAAGAGTCTTTATCAAAGATATTGCAAATTGTGTGTTATCATCTATGATCTGGAGAAAGAAAATATTATCTTCTCAAATAAATAAGATGTGGTTATCATCCTAAGTGATGGTAAATATAAGATTGACAATGGAACTTAGGTTTCCAATTGCACGAGTCATCATAGGAATTAATAACCCATGACATCAGTGATTCTAGCACAGTATATTACGCGTTAACCATGAGATTTGGAATGGGACAGAGAAGTCAGTTGTATCTTCTTCTTTCATATGTAGGCAAGATGACCTTAACGTGATGCTGTGATTTCTTGTGTGGATCCAGCATATGGGTGGGTACCCTTAGGCCCCACAATTTTGGTATCTAGATTATCTATGAGCGGCTACCAGAGGTATAGTCGGACCTTTATGGAGCTTGCCAGTGCATAACCGGCTCATAGAGTCTTCGGGAACTCATCAGGGTTGTAGCTTGCCTGGAAGGGGGCTTAACGAAGGTGTAGTCAGCCCCGAAGGATCATGCAGACATATGGGATAGCAGAGAGGGCAGTGATTGGCTTGGATCACCTACTGGGCCCTACATCACGGAATTGTGGATGGGAAAGTACGCCCGATTATGCAACAAGGAGTTGATCTCTCATGGGTAAAGCAACGCACCTTTGCAGAGTGTAAGAACTGTAACTTGTTACTCCCTGTTCCGTGAAGGAGCTACGAACACGGGAGGAAAGGAACTCCATGAAGTTTTGGTCAACCTGTGAAGGCTGATGGGCATAGTTTTTGATAATAAAATCAATCTTTGAAGAAATGTTTATGAAAACTGCATAGAGCCAAGGACTGATAGTCCGAGGTGGTAGATAGAGCATCAAACTTCCCACCTTGCATATAATGAACTTGGGGTAACGATGTTAATCACCCTTTCCTTTGAACCCCCTGCTTAGACTCTGAGGAGCCAGAAGACACTTCGATGTACGCGGCTGAAGGGCAAGAGGATGTCTACTACGAGGAGCCAGACCTATCTAGAGAAGTGGAAGGGGTGGACTACAAAATATGCTAAGGAATGGAGGGCAACGAGTACGAGTAGTTGCCTTAGTTATTAGTAAACCAGTTGAGCCGAGCAACCTAAACCTTATAAAATAAGTTGTTGAGCTCAATTCAGAGTATGAGTTTGAACTTTATATCTTCCGCTGAAACTACTTAAGTTTGGTTTGTAATTTTGTATCACTTAAAGTTTGGAACTTCTGGTTTTGTAATAATAATGAAGTGTGTATGTTTGTAATGCGGACCCGCAATATTTCTGTTGTACCACTCTGAGGGATGTGATATTTATGGAACAGTGTTCTGTGGATGTCATGTCAACGACTATAGTGTACTACACATGCAGTGGTATGCTGGGTCACCGCACTAACCACTTCGATGTCTGAGAGCAGTCACCCATACAAACCACTGCAATTAAGGGTTTCCCCGTGGATATCTTAATTAGCTTAGGGAGTCCCTCTTTATCCTCCTTTGATCGTGTAGGTTACAAGCCGACGATGATCTCTCACAAGGCCATTACGTGTATGATCCCAAAACACGTCCAAAGGATTTCTCCCTCCCTTTAGTCCCGAGGGCAAATGATAGGTGACCGACAACACATATCATCTAAAGAGACAGATCAAACACAAATCATAAATCTATCATGGACCAGCAAGTCATATGGACACAAGAATAGATCATCTTTATTACAAATTCATAATGGTTCTTGGGTTTGTCCATCTCCCCAAGAACAAAGGAACTACTCACACATGGAAGCAATCAACAACATCATCATAGTCAAATTAATGGATAAAAGTATGGAGATAGATCTAATGGAAACCACAATTGAATCTGGAATCACAACAAGATCTAATAGATGAGAGATGGGGGTAATGGTGGTGAAGGAGATGCAGCGATTGATGATGAAGGCGATGATGCGTTGTCCTCCAATGATCCATGAAGCAGTTGGGATTTTACCCCAACCAAGTTCCTCCTTCAGATCCCTTTTAGATGTGTTTTTTCGTGGTTTCTGGTGACTATGAATGTTGGATACTCCTCTAGTCTTCGCGAGGAGAAAGTATTTTACGAGGCGATCACGCTGACACCTAGTACGGGCAAACGGTACAAGCGGGCTCTGCCCGTACCACCGGTCGTTATTGGTACTGATTTCTTCTCCTCTTTTGGTATTCTCCCAGGTGCGAAGGTAAATCCATAAAATGACTTTTATCACTTAGAAATATCATATTATAACATAATATGATAGTTCCAATTGATATATTCATTTAAGACTTAGTGAATTGAGATCCTGTTAAAACAAGAACAAAATGGCGCGTGCAAACACATTGAAATACAAAGATTCCTACTCTATTTATGCAAAGAACAATAGATAAATATGCTTCAATTTTTGACTCATCAATCATCATGTCCATTCCCAAGTCATCTAGAACCGTGGACACGTCTTTTCGAAAAGATTAAAACCCTGCAGGGGTGTACAACTTTACCAACATGTACCAACATACTCTTAATGCCAAGCTATAAGCCCTCTTTCTTGGAAGGCCAACAGAGGGTGGTTGACCACGACCTTTACCTTGTTGTCATAGAGACCATGAGTCACGCCCTAAGGAGATGTCACCGTAATGGGTTGAGTCCTAAAGTCGGTCCCTAGAGTTATGTGCAGGGACCCAAGATTATGAAGGTCGTGCCTTTCGTGTTCCTGACCAAGCCCTACTTGTTATGAGTGCACCTCCTTCACCACCTTCATCATAACATCCAAAGTGAATATGCCAAATGGAATACCCGAATATGTGACTCATGGAATCTACTAGGCAAGTTAGTTGGTCGGGGGGTTTCTAAGCCCCCGTGTGGTTGTACACTCGTCTTGGTTCAAGAGGAAAGAACTCATGTCCTAGTGGTGGAAAGTATAGGAATGCAAAAACCACAACCCAACGTGGCCTCCAATACAATACTTAGCATGTTTAACTTACATCTCTGACCATACCACATCATCATGTCATACTAGGTTCATTCGCAGCTATGATTCATCAACTGGATGGACCAACAGTAACAGTTAAGCATGGCTAAGCACAACCGATATAACAGATCTAGCAATGCTCACAAAGTCAAACCCTAGTTATGCTAGGAGCAGTGGATCGGGGAATATAGGCTATAAAGGGGAACATGCATCAGATATGGTTACTCTATCTATCGATAAAAACATTGGAATCGTATGCACATGGCGAGAATTGAAATACTTGAAATCATAGGATTATATCATGGTGGGGCTATGCTTGCCTTATTTGTTGATACCAAACTATAGATCATTGGAAGCCTTGTACTTGATTATCATAGTTGGTCAAGTATTAATCTTCGATATTTGATGGTGTTGATCCCTGACTTTGATCTCAGACTTGATCTCGAATTCTACCAGGAAGAAGCAAAACACTAGAAAGGAAGGGAAACAATCAACACATGGAATCGATGCAATTATCAAGAAAGTATGATGATATGATAAGTTAAAGAGTACTGAAATGAAACCCTAAACAATGCTTGACAATTTAAATGGGGTTCGAGTGATATGAACCCTAGTTCTAGAAAACCTCGGATGCATCTATGAGGGGGTTCATTTGATTCTTATAATTAACTTGTCATGAAAGTTTCTTAACAATGCATGAATTTGATGCTAAGAGATAGATCTTATTTTCTGAACATTTTCATATTATTGTATTTTTCTGATATAAAATGAAGTAGTTTTGATTTTCCCAATTTAAATCCATTTTAAATCATTTTGGGAAATTATAAAAAAATACATTTTAGAAATACTTTAATATTTATATTAATAAGAAAACATTTTTGAAAATGTTTAAACATTTTACAAAGGGGACCCACATGTCAGCATTTATCATTTACTGAAATAGTTATAGAGAACAATAAAAGAAAAGGGAATTGTGACATCAGCCTGACGTCATGACGATGTTAGCAATGGGGAGCTCCTAGGTTGAGCTCAAATCCGGTGATTCCAAGTGCGCCTAGATGCGTGGGTAGGTGCCTTGGACTCGTGCGAGTGCGCTGAGCCAAACGGTGGAGGCACCGCCCTGGATTGGTGACCTGAGTGACCTCTCTGATGGCGAGCAGCGTCAGGACTTGTAGACGCATGACATGAGCACGGGAGAGGGCGAGAGGAAGACGGAGAAGAGCATGGGCATGCTCATAAGCTCACCGGGAATATGATCATGGGGTTGACGAAGTTCGGGGAGGTCAAGAATGATGAGACGGTCGCTGGCAAAGCTCGTCCAAAGGCGAGGAAGGCGCGGACGTCCTGCTTGATTGCGGGCTCCCGTGGCTGATTCCTTTGGGGAGGCCCAATTGTGTTTCTCGTCCCCTCCTCTTCATGAAAGTTGCTTGTATTGAGCTAGCGGAGTCGAAGGGGGGTCGTACGGGCGGACGGTACAGGCGCATCCCGACCGTACTAATGGTCCTTATATGCGCTCAGAACACCTCTAATGAAGGGGGATCCAATTGGGGATTTGTTTCTTCAGGTGTAATTAGCTCATAAATGCTACCAGATCTTCCAAAAATGCTCATTACCTGAAAGCCATCACAAGAAACTAAGGTTTCGCTAATTGCGATATTATCATTAGTAAAAAGGGTGAAATCCAGTGAAACCCGACAATACCCAAAAGGAAAATCAATGATAAAAAGTGTTGATATTTGGAGCTATCAACTTCCCCAAACTTAGATGTTACTCGCCTCAAGTGACAAAGCTATAATGAATAATAGCGAAAAATTGAATCAAGAGGAAAAACTCACAAGTTCAAGGTTGTATCATATTCCATTGTCACAAATCCTGCAACCTTAAAGATGAGCATAATATATCTAAACAATTGCACTTAAGTTCACTTCCTAACCGCAAGTAACTCGCTAGCTAATAGTTCTTAAACTCAAAAGAGACTATCAAAAGTTTGTCTAAGCTTGCGAATCAATTCTTTTCAGTGCCCCTCTTTTATGAGGGTAAAAATATTTTCAAGCAAGGATGCTTTAGTCAAATTAAGGGTGCGAAAGTAGATGTCAAAAGAAGTATAAACTTAGAGCTTTCATTAACACCCACTTCAAAAATCGTGCCTATCTAACACCCCGTATCTTCCTTATTTTTCAAGAACTCTACCCTTTCTTTTAGGTGGTGAGGTGATACTAATACTCTCATAAGAATTGAATATTTTTAGCTCATATCTTGATTGTAGTTCTCTTTTTGCTCAAGTACTTGGGCCCATGGAACTAAAAAATTTCCCACCTCAGTAATGTTGTAAATGTCTAACCAACTCATAACCGAAATCTGAGATGAACTCAAGATCGTTCGTAGGCCATAAGAGTTGTTAGTTCCATGAAGTTTGGGTACTCTCATAATTCTTTTTCACATAAAGTATCTCTCTCTTTTTATTTCCTTTTTTTCTAATCAAAACGGGTTTGGCATCTCCCTCAACCAACGTAAAAATGTCCGTTCCATCAAACAATTCTTTTCAGAAGGTATTATCAAGTCAAATGATTAGGATGCGGGGTTGTACTACTAATATTAAACCCTTAAGACAAAAACATTACACCAAAGTTGTCAAAAGACAATTTCTCTTGTTCTCAAAAGTTTGGAGTTTAATCCAATGGGTTGTTTTTCTAACCGATCATAATTGTCATGAGTCTAAGCCAAAGAAGTGACATCAACCTTGAGATTAGGTCCTAAAAGATAACGAGCTAAGCGTGGAGTGGGACTCAAGTGCAACCGAACAAACACAACATGTTCATGAATAAACTTATAGAAGGGGGAAAATAGGAATGTGGTACCTCCTCTTGCTTGCTCATCTCACACTTTGGGTCAACTCTTCGCGTTCATCTCTATAGCTAAGTAACTAGGACTGAATAACCTGCAGAAAAATTAACGAGAGCCGAGAGAACTTTACACAAATCAAGATAAAAAGCTAGTCTAATATTTTTGGGTTTTCTTTTATCAATGCAAACTGAAAGTAAACATGCACTAGAAAAAAAAGAAATAAATCAAAAGAAGAATGAAAAATATGAATGCAAAAGGTGGGAAGGAGTTCAACCTCCCCAAGCTTAGGCTCTTGGCCTAACTTGGACCAATTATTGCCACCGTTATTAGGCAGCGGCTATAGGTATGGGAAGTACGGATAGCGGCTTGGAAAGTCTGTTATGAAGGTGGTGAAGTCTTGGGTGAGGTTGATGATGTTGGCATTCACATCGTGCAATGTATTGTATATGTTGTTGATATGATGCACCACCTGGTCAAAATCACTCCTTACGACGTAGTTGAATCCCGGCTAAGGTGGAGGCATACCTTGATGCTGGTATTCGGGAAAAGGTTGTTGTTGATGATGTTGTTGTCCGTAGTCATTCCAGCCCGTGGTGTTCTAGTCCTATCATCCTTGCTCCTACTACTACTGGCTGGTGGCTGCATCCTCCCAGTTGGGATGACCTTTCGATGGTGTAATCCTTCCTGAGGCAGTCATTGCCTGCTAGAACTCTTCCTCATTGAGGACCTAATTCAGTTTACCTGGCAAACCAAAAGCTTGGACAAAGGGAAGCAAGACTTTGTGGAGATCACCATTAGGCTCAAAATAAAACTGATAAGCACGAAGGTAGCATTGAGGCCTATAGACCCCCATGAATTTGGTGCTAGCCATGTGAATGTCATCCAAAATCTTACTACCAACCACAGCTCTCTCATGGGGCATGACAAACTCGCTTGCATAGGCAATATGTGTGATCAAGCCACCACAGCGGATGTCACCTCATGGAGCCGACCTTTGCCGCGGAAGTGCTAGATGAGCAAAGCTCCCAAGTTTACCTTATACTCCATTTTAGGATGGAGAGCCATATAAATTATACTCATATCGGGGCCTGCCATTGCCCCGATATCTCCCTTTCCGAAAATAGAATTCGCTAAGAAGGTGGCGAAGTAGTGGATGGTGGGATTCTGGATAGTGGCGCTCTTCTTGCGCAAATAATTGGTGTTCATGTGGACAACAATCTATTCCCAAGCATGCATTGCCTCTACGAGGACATCATTAGTGGTATCGAGCTCTTCCTCATAAGAGAACCCAGAACAATCGCAAGATTGATAGGAAGTGTAGCAACCCGGGTAAAACAACTACTTGAAAATCACTGTGTTTTTGTTTTGTGCATCATCATGACTGCATGCTCATGTCATCATGCCACATTGCATTTGAGCATCTTCATGTTTGCATGCATATAATTTGCTTGAAACTATTTTTGTAAAAGCCTAGCTTTGTTTTCTAAATAATCCCCTATTTATTTCAAATATAAAACACGATCCTCCAGATAATTTTGTTTGTCTAAAACTAAATATTAGGGTTAATTATTGGTTTGCCACTAGAGGCTGTCATATGCTCAGTTTTACCACTAACGTGGAATGGTGCTCAGTTTTTCCATTATTTCAGGCGCAGCTGCTATGGTGACGCCAACCAACTAGTTTAAATGAACATAACAAATTCAAAAAAATCAAGAAAATTCAAAACCTGCGCATACAGTCTTCTTATGACTTATACTAACAATTCAAGTTGATAAATAAGGTCTACATACATTCAAACAAAAAATTCATGTATTCATGTATGTAGACCTTGTTTAACACGTATTTATAATTTTTTCGTTTAAATGTATGTAGACCTTGTTTATCAACTTGAATCGTTAGTATAAGACCTAAGAAGGCTATGTGCGCAGGTTTTTTTTTTGATTTTTATGAATTTGTTATGCTTATTTAACCTGGTCGGTTAGCGTCGCTATAGCAGTTGCGTCCAAAATAGTGACAAATCTAAACACCATTCCACACTAGTGGCAACGCTGAGCATATAACGCCTCTAGTGACAAACCAATAATTAACCTAATACAAATATTAATTATACAAATAAATAAAACGTATTTTATAAAACCTGGGGAGGAAGCCGCCAGCTAGGCCCAAAAGGCCCCGCCAGCAGCCACCTACCACCTGGCTAAACCTAAAACCCCAAACCCAACCCTAGCCGCCAACCCCACATAGCCACCGCACAATCCTGCAGTCCTAGCCCCACCCCGCTTGTGCGCTGCCCCCGCACGCCAGCGCAACCTCGTGGTGTACCGCACGCTGCCAGCCCCGCGTACGCCAAATGCCCACCCGACACGCTCCCTCACACACAACACGCACGTTGTACGCAACGCGGCACACCACACCGGTATACCCAGCACCCTCGCACACACCCAAGCCCCGCAAGCACCCACGACGCACGCACGACCCCCACCTACCTCGATCGCCCCTGCTCCCCTGGTTCCCAACCACGACCGCCTCTATATCGCCTCCCCTCGATCCCGCCTTCCTCGTCTCACCCGCTCGAGCGGCACCGCCCCGTTCCTGGTCCCATGGCACCGCCCCCCTCTCGGCCGACCTTGCCCGCCGCTCGCAGCGTCACCTCTCTCCGCTCGCCCTCCGTCGCCTCCCCATCCGCCAGGCACACAGCATCGCTGCCTCCTTCCTCTCCTCCAAGCCCGAGCCTCGCCGAGCTCTCCCCGTGGCCGCGGCCCGTGCAAACTCGTAGCATCCAGTCCCCGTCGTCGGACTCATCCCCCAGTGTTGCAAGCTCCCCGCACGCCCGCTGCTCTGCTTCTCTTCTCCCGCTGTCGCCCTCCCTCACCGGAACCCGGGCCGCCGCCACCTAGACCCCGACCTCCACCTTCCTTGCTCCGGCCGCCGCCGCCATCAGAGGTTCTTCCTCGACCTTCGTCCTCAACCTCCTCATGCTTGAGGCGCTGCTCGCCGTCCCCCTCCGCGACGCGAGGCTAGCCCTCCTCTGCTCTGTCCTACGTGCCACCGTCGACCCCTGGACGCAACCGCAAGCCCCTCCTGCGCCTCCACAACCCCGGCCTCGTGTGCCCCGCCCTCCACCTGTGCCACCGTCACCTCTCCCAGATCCGCGTCGCCTGGGTCTCGCCGAGCCATATGACCACCTGCCGCGCCGTCCTCTGCCTCACCCTGCCGCTGGCCACTTGATCGTGTGGGTATCGCGATGTTTTTGTCGTGTTTAACATGATGTACTAAGTCTAAAGCTTGAGGATGAAAAGTGGCGACTCAGATGTGGTGTTGCTGATATGGCTGCTCGAGACCATCGTGATCGACAAGGTTGATAGGAATTCCGACAAGATCTTCGGCACTACATGAGTGACCAATATGGTCACGGAGACCGAACCACAAGGTCGCCAATGGAATCGAAGGATGCCAATGACAAGAACTCCTACATGGATTTGATGACCCGAAGCTCTTCTTCATAGACACCGAGACCGCTATGTTCTTCCATCCAGATCCGAAGACCCCGTTCCCGGAGGCGAAGATCGATCCTGCCGAGCCCCGAACCCCGTCGAACCCTCGGAAACCCATGATCGGCGAACCCGATACGTGACCCCTGATCCAAGCCCCTATTTTATAAATTGCCATACATATACTTGTTGCATATAAATTGTTCATGAACGCATTCATACTTTGACATTTGGTAGTGTTTTGTCGACTCACCTAATAATTAAATATGGAGACTATATGCAGGTATTCTAGTCTTATATTGGCTCCATTTAAATTTGTGTAGTGAACTAATGACATATTTTTCCTAGTTAATACAACATTCAAATTGCAGGGTATCTAAACAACATAAACCATCTAATTAAATATCGGGACCCTGGTTTCGCTTAATATTGACTAGTTGCATCACATGTTTGTCATGTCATGCATCATACATGCATCATGTCCGATCTTCCGCCGTAGTATTAAATAGTGCATTCGGTGTTTTTTTAGTGTTTTGCTTGTTCATGAATTAGGAAGTTGAGTTGATGCGAGTAACGATAAGTTCTTCGGATATGAACCTTTGGCAGTGTTTCCTAGGCGAGCAATCTCCCCCTTTCCACCTATTTTGCATCTATAGTCTTTACTTACTTCATGTTGATCTATTTCTACCCGTATTGTGATGCTTTAGTTTTGGTACCAATTATATTCCTTGCAGCCTCTATATAGCCTTGGACACCTCATATTGCATGTTGTTTGGGTAGTTAGTTGGCCTTGCGAGTCGTAGTTGCTTGCTCAGGTGTTGGTTCGAGTTGTCGAGTACCACAGTTATTGGAGGTTGCCACATGTTTAATGTTGTAGATGATCATAGATTTAATTATAACTTGATAATTAAATGCTGGGAATAGATATAACTAATGCAGAGACACTGGTGGACAATAGCTAATATTTGGTTTTTAACTGCCCACTTGTGTCTCGTAGGCCCCGAGTACTTGATACATGTTCCTTGACTATCGCACTATCCGCACGTGGGACCATGAATCCCCTTAGCCAGAGCTTGATTCATTTCTTATTTCTTGGGGCCACAAACTAGTTTGGGACTTTATTACTATCCTATATTTAGGCCATGCTTTACTGCTTTATTTATGATTGCGTGTGGAGTGCATGTACTATTTAGGACTTGTGACACGTTTTCACGGTATCGACAAGCCCATTCACACTTTCGGGTTCCCAGTCATTTACAGCCGTCTACAAAAACTCTAGGTTCGTCTCGGAGCTGACCAACTTCATTGTGGGTAGCTTAGTGGGGTGTCCGCCTAAAATATTTTATGAATCTTGTGATTGCTTTGTCGTGATGCCTCATTGGGTTTTTATTTGGTTTTTCCGAGGTTGACCATGCGTGTGTTGCTATTTGTGCACCCCTGCAGGGTAAATCTTTATGAAAGCCGTGTCCACGGTTATGGACGACTTGGAGCATATTATCTCGATCATAGACAACCATAACTAAAGTAGTGCTATAAATTTGACTTTGACATGTCTAGTAATCAGTTTCACTACAACGAAATGAGTAAATTAAAGTGCCAACAACTACTGGATTCGGGATGTCTCATGCCAATTGTATCTGACTAGTAAGTATTGCAACTACAACGGAATGGTCAACTAAAACTGCCCACTGCTTATGATATCATGATGACTCGTGTTATCTATATCTGACTAGTAAGTGTTGTAACTATAATGGAATAAATAAACAACCAACTGTGTGAGTTCCTCGGGTTGACTTCCTCGTTTGGTCTCGATGGGAAAATACTAGGATGTGTATGATTGGTGTTAGTATCAGGTTGGTTCCGAATAGGTCTTTCTTATCCCTATCTGATAGATGATAGTTATATCAAGTCTCTATAGGTTGTTTAGTGCATGCTTCGCTGCCGTTTCAGTCCACCATACCTATGTAGATGAGAGCCGCCGAATTCTAGACTCGGTCAGTACTGGCCTCAGTACTGACCGCTCCTTTTTCCTTTGCCCTTTGTTGGCACCCCTTTTGTTTAACAGGTATAAGTTCAACTTCATTAGCAGGGTTACCTTTCCGGCTTGGCCTGGGCAGCGTTATGGACACCATTGGTTTTTCTTTAGGGCTCTTAGCTCAATTTGCTTCTTATCCGTACTCGGATGTTGTATTGCTTTCAAGGTGATTTGGATCTTTGTACTGTATATCTGTATTCTTGACTCGTTGAGTCGTTGTTATATATAAATATATATGTTTTTGTGGGTTCCATCTTGAACTATTGTGTAATGGTATTACTTTGTTTTCCACCCGCACGCAAGTGCTTGGTGGACATCTTTGAATCATTTCTATGCTGGTTTGGCGGTAACCGCTAAAATCTGCATAGGGCGATTCGAGGGTGTTACAGAAAGTGAGGCTATGGGGTTGCCCATTGAGCACGAAACTCACATTGCAATTACGCTCTTGGGTCTCAAGGTCATCGTGGAACGATGAAAAGAACTCGTACGCGGAGAGCTCGTAGGTGTCGATGGATAGGTAGGAGAAAGGGACCATGCCAGCATTCACGGTCATCCTGTCGAAATCCTCTAGCAGACCCTGGTGGGACAAAAACTCATGGCTTACCCACATAGTGGGTAAAACCTTGTGTTCGATCACCCT
Source organism: Avena insularis (assembly GCA_023614405.1). NCBI lineage: Eukaryota > Viridiplantae > Streptophyta > Magnoliopsida > Poales > Poaceae > Avena > Avena insularis. The sequence continues at coordinate 239,591,768 of CM042694.1, read as the reverse complement.
CTCATAGTCCTTGTTCATGGCTGCTCTTAAGTTGTCCGCCTTTGAGTGTCTCTTCTTCGAGCCATGTGCCCTAGTGGAGCCTGAGGCCCCTACCATTCCCGAGCCCTTGCCCGAGTGGAAAATCCTCCCAATATTATGCATTATGCTGCAGAATTTTCAAATAAAGCTATAGGCATCAGGTTTCTATCATACAAACAAACGATTACAGGTATAAATTACAAATTCTAATGTGAGGAATTAAAAATAATCTCAAAATATGATGAACTCATCTAGATAGTCAATGTGAGGAATTCAACCATGGATTTCAAAAAATAAAGCGTGGATCGGATGAGAAACTTACCGATCTGAAGATTCCCCCACTCAAAAACAAGAAATTTCTTAAGAACTAAAGGTTCTAGAGGATTAGCGTTTGAGATGGAGAGAGAAAGCGGAAGAAAGAATGAGGGAGGAAGAAGAAAGAGGTTGGCTGCTAGCCAGCTGCCATCGGCTTTACTTGGTGATGTAGTCGGTACGGGCGGGTAGTACGGGCGCGTCCCGCCGGTACCGATGGTCGTCACCATTGGATAAAGATTAGGGTCCACGATTAAACCTAGGGGGTCTGGTACGGGTGGACGGTACGGGTACCTTCGTTCGTACCAGTGCTCGTTATAGCGCTAGACAGGTTGAGACAAATTATCGAAGTTTGGTACGGGAGGATGGTATGGGCTAATCCGACCGTACTAGTGCTCGTTATTGTGATAGCAAAGTTGGAGCAGATTTTCGCAAGCCAGTACGGGAAGATGGTAAGGGAGAGTTTCATCTATACCAGAGCTCGTTATGAATGTTGTTGAAAGGGCATGTATGCCCCCATGTGTGGTTTGGTAATTAATGACAATCCCTATGTACTAATGTCCAAATTAAGTTTCACTTGTAGGTTTGTCCATTGGCATCACTTGGACCATGTGTTGGTTTCAAGGATGAAAAAGAAGAAGCAATGTCCAAGGGCTTTGTGCCTATTGGAATCATTAAGAAGAAGAAGAATAACAAGATCAAGTATGTCTTCAAGAAGAAGAAGAAGAAGAAGAAGAAGAAGAAGATGGACTTCCTTATGTCTATCTTCAAGACATCATCAATAAATGAAGGGCACGCTCAAGGTGCGCCATCTCTAGAAGATCTCATGCTTGAATCTTGCCATCCTTGGCGATCATGGACCGATGAAGACAAGGTCAAAGAAGAGGTTTCCCCATGGAGTATGGGGGAGAAAGTCGCAAGTCTTCATCAAGCAAAGCACGAGCAAGAGCGATCAAGAAAGATGTTCCATCTTGAAGGTGACAAAATCGTCTACATCAAGCTCAAGTGGGATGCTCAAGTAAAAGGTATGATCTTGATAGGTTTTCTATACCGGTCTCTTGTAGTGTTGGGAGACCGGGTTTAGGATAGATAGCTGTACTATCAAGAGGGGCTCTCGAGTGTGTAGCTCGATTGTATCTTTCGGAGAGAGCTCAAACCTTTGCGTACATAGCATCATCTTTCTTGGTTGTTGTTTGGTTCTTATCCATGTGAGGATCTAGAGCTTATGGTTATCATCATGACAAGCTCTAGTTCATCAAAAACGGATCTCCCTTGCATATCTTATTGCGTTTTTGATCGTGCGGGTTTTTCGGCTCCACACCTCGGGAGATATCTCACATACATATATATATATATATATCTCCATGGTATTTTCCCCTTGGTGATACCCAATATTTCGAACAAAACTGGTGATTCTACACGTCGTTATCTTTCCAACAAAATTGGTTTCATTTCGTTTGGAGTTCGGATGCAAAATTTATGGTAGTTTCGGTTTTGGAGTTTTGTCTTGACCGAAAGTTCCGGCCATCCACCGGTAGTACCGCTAGGGCATTATACTGCCAGTAGTACCGGTGTTAATTCCGGCGCAACTTCCGGTAATCCCGATTTCAATTTAGTAACTTCTCTGTTTGATGATTTCTATTTGACGGAACTATGATCGGAAGTAGAGGCGGTAGTACCATCCATGGGCGGAAGTACCGGTCAGGCGCCGGAAGTACCGCTCGGGCAGAAATGCCGCCGGTAGTACCAGTGGAAGTACCAGAGCCACTTCCGTTCACCCTATTTTCTGTTCCGTAACCTCTCGTTTTTGGTCGCCCATATTTGTCAGAACTTCCACCGGAATTTCTGGCGGAAGTTTTGGCCAGATTTTTACTCTCTTCACATCGTGTTTTGTGACCGTTAGCCGGGTGCCACCGGTAGTACCAGCCATCCATCGATACTACCGGTCAGGGTCGTAAATGGCCCAACAGCTAGATTTGGGAGTCCTTTAAAAGGGGCTCCTCATCCCCTTCGTGGGGTTAGCTCGTTTGGACAGTTTTCACTCTCTCTCTCCTCCATTGTTGACCTTGAAGAGGTTGCCCTCTCCCCTTCCCCATCCTATGATTCTTGCATATTTTTGAGGGATTTGAGAGAGGATATCTAGATCTACAACCCCACCAAACCAAATCCCTTCTTTGTGAAGGAATCCTTGGGTCTAGATCTTGGAGAGTTTTGTGTTCTCCTCTTGTGTTCTTCCTCTCTTATTCCCCCAATAGCTTTTGTAGCTTTGGTGGAATTTGAGGGTGAAGCACTTGCCTCTTGCATTTGGTACATAGGTTTGAGTTCTCCTCGGAGATTCGGCGAGTACAAGCTCTTGAGCTTGTTTCTCTTGGTTCTTGGAACCCTAGACGGTTTTGTGGAGTTGTGGTGTGTCCTTGGGGGCTCCAATTGAGTTGTGAAGATTACCCAAGCTTGTTGGCCTTTTGTGGCATTGTGGATCCTTTGTGGCGTTTATTGAGAGCCCTCTAATTGAGTTGTGGAGATTGCCCCAAGCCTTGTACGGTTCGGTGACCGCCCTCAAGTGTCCGATAGTGGAACGTGAGTAGACCTTTGTGGCGAGCTCACGGGAGAATAGGGTGAGCCTTTTGTGGCATCGGTGTGTTGTGTGCCTTCGCATCTTGGGGTGAGTCCTTGTGTGGCATTGGGTGAGCATCGAGCCACCACACCTCGAGGTGAGCCACTTGTGGCGTTCAAAGTACATTGCACCACTGCACCTCTCCAACAGAGACGTAGCTTCTTTGGAAGTGAACTTCGGGAAACAAATCACCGTCTCTGCATCCATCGGTTATCTCTCAACCGAGCCCTTTACTTATCCAATTTACATTGTGATAGCCATCGTGCTTGAAGTATTATATCTTGCTATCACCTTGTTGCTTATCTTGCTTAGCATAGGTTGTTGGTGCACTTAGTGAACCTAGTGAATATAGGGTTTTGCTTGATAAATTAAACCTTAAGTTTCATTCCACATTTATTAGAGTCTAAACCGTAATAATTTTAAAACGCCTATTCACCCCCCCTCTAGGCGACGTCCGTTTCCCTTTCAGTTGTCTTCAAAATAATTTGGCGATTAACTTTGCTTCAATGGTATGGGCGCTAGGTACGGGCACTTCGGTCGTAATGGTGCTCGTTACTTGATTTGAACCATGTTTTATTCTTCCTTTCAACTTTATTTTACTCTTCTTTAAACTTCACTAAAGCATAATTTCTCTGTAAAACTAAAACTTAAACAAATTTATTAAAACACACAAAAATAAAATAAAATCTCTACTACTAAGAATGGGTTGACTCCCATTAAGAATTTTATTAAGGAGGGTTGGTGACATGGGCATAACCCTTCGGGTGCCTATTATTGCTATATATGGTGCGGCCCAACGGAATCCTCACCCAAAGATATGCCAAGATCCATGAAGCCCATGACGGTTTGGCCGATACAAAGCCTACAAGGACACAGACTCCTGGCGTAACAAGATAAGGAAAGTACAAGACTAGACTAGATACGAACTCTAACTTGTAACCAACTCGTATTGGTACCCGAGACCTAGCCTCCCCATATATAAAGGCTAGGAGGGGCCAACGAGGAGGGCAACCAATCTTACAATACGCACACCTCTCTCCCTCGATGAGATCGCATCTAGTCGACTCATCGAGTTTATACTCTCCAATGATAATACGAGTGGATAAGCAGGAAGTAGGGTTTCCTCTACGAGGGACTGAACCTGGGTAAATAGCCTCCCTTGTTTGTCTGTTAAGCCGACGAAATCCCAATGCTCTCCTTTTCCATGAAACACAAGTCCATAACCATGGGAATTGCCGAGATCACGCCTTGTCAACCAACCTCCGAGGCATTAGCATTTACCTCAGGCTGCCCTTCATTGATGGCATTTACCACTTGTATACGTTTAGGCGGTGGTATATATTTATCACATTGCTCTTGTTTCTTTGGAAAATAACAAACAATCTGATCATCATAAATATTGAAGACAATCTTACCGCTAGAGCAATCAACGTTAGCTCCTGTAGTTCTAAGAAAAGGTCTTCCAAGGATGATTGAAAGTTTGTCATCTTAGGGAACGTCTAATATGATAAAATCAGTGGGTATAGCATGTGGGTCAATTCTAAGTAAAACATCTTCGATCATATAGACAGGTTGCTTAGTTGTCTTATCAGCCATTTGCAAGATAATTGAAGTAGGAGAATACTCTCCTAGGTTTAACTTCTTGAATAGGGAATAAGGCATGACACTAACACCTGCACCTAGGTCACAAAGAACATTAATGATATTAGTTTTCCCAATTGCGCAAGAGATAGTGGGTCTCCAAGCTTAGCAGGCAGCTTGTCTCCAAAGCTTGTCATTACTGCTACAGTCTTAGTTACCCTCTTCTTTCTATTAAGAATATCTTGCATAAACTTTTTAGAAGTAGGAACTTGAATCGCATCAGTTAAAGGAAGTTCTAAAACAAAGGCTTCCTAGAGATTCGGCAAAAGAATCATAAATAGCTTTATCCGGTTCATACTGAACATGGTTAGGATAAGGAATTTTCTTTAGTGGGTATTACCTTCTCCTTTACCTTTGCCACTGGTTTAGCATCCTTTTAAGATTTCTTCCTTGTTCAAGGTTTTTGCTTATCGGCACGTTCTTCATTTGATGTGATAGCCTGCTCTTCTTGTTCCTTTCTAAGATCGGTTTCTTCTCTTGAGTCGACCATCTTAGCATCTGAATCATATTGTTTATGTTTATCTCCTACTTCTTCTTCTTTATCTTCTTCAGAAGCCTCATGCTCTCTTCTCTGAGCTTCATAATCAATATCATCTTCTGGATCAACAAGGTCATATTCTTATTGTCTCATTTCTTGAGTCTCTTTTGTTTTGTGGGCCTGTTCTTTTTGATACCAAGGTGGCCCCTAGGGTTCCTATGTCTCTGTACCACGTGCAGTGACAATGTTAGTAGAAACATTATTATAATTAAAATTATTTTGATCTAAAATCAGAGCTTGAGTTTCAACTATTTGATCACATTGTGTTTTAACCATACTTAAGTATTTATCCAAATGCCTAGTGGCATGTCCTAAATCATCAAAAACTTCAGTTGACTCTTTTATATTCTTTTCTTGAGACACTAGACGTTTATAATATTTCTCATGGAACTAATTTTGTTGATATCTAAACTTTTGCATTATAAGATCTATTTCATCTTCTACAACATAAATTTGAAGAATATCCACTTTATTTTCAACAAGTTCCACTGCCATCCCTTTTTTGCCATGGACTTTTTAACTTCATGCATAAGTTCTTGAGGTATGTGTAACATACCTTTTTGTGGTTTAACATCCTCAACTGGGTTGTATTGTTCATCGTTGAAGAATATTACCTCAAAAAGCTTTATGCATTTTGGCAACGTCAAGTTGCTAATAGCTCCTCCTCCAGATAAGTCAATCATTTATTTTGTATCTTCATTAAGTCCATTATAAAAGTATTGGATAATTAAATGCTGATGGAAACCATGATTCGGGACTTTCATAATCATTCCATAAAATCTATTCCATGCTTGATAAAAGTTTTCTTCAATCCCTTGAAGAAAGTTTGTAATGATGCGTTTGATTTGCATGATTTTAGTAAAAGAACAATATTTATGCATAAACTCTTGGATGCAATCTCCCCAGTTTTTTATAGTGTGATTGGGTAATGATTGTAGCCAAGTGAAAGCATTATCTTATAAAGACTAGTGAAAAAGTTTAAGGAGTACAAACTCTATTGGTAGACTAGCTGTTTTAAGAGTAGCACAGAGGTCGTAGACCTTCTTCAAATGATCACTAGGATATTCATCTTCTTTTAATGTGAAAGCAATTTCTATCATATATATTAGCTCAATATATATTTAGAATTCCTAGCTTTCAAGATCAGGATAAAGAATAAGTATTTTCCTCAAGTGCCTAGATGGATTCCCATATTCTCCCAAAGGTTGCTCAGGCTCTTCGGCCTCCTGTGTGATGGTCAAGTATGCCATCAAAGGAATAAAATTGTTCATGTCTATAGTACGTGAATTAGAAAATCTCTCAATAAATTCTAGGCGTCTTTCAGTTGGAACATGGTTAATATATGGAGGTAAATGAGTTCTTCCAGAATGGGTAGTACCTCTATCTTCAACGGAGATCATGGATGGTGTCAACAATCACGAATGTCAAGAAACAAACACTTAGCGCTTATCTCCTGGGCAACGGCGCGAGAAAATAGCTTGATGGCCTACAAGTGCACAGGTTCGTCAGAGCATGTTTTTGCGGAAGTATTAGTTCTAGTTTTTTATATCAATCCCAATAAGGAGCCTAGGTAAGTGTCTTTAGGTGGTGTTTCTGTCACACTCAAGGTGTCACGTTGTCTTGAGTGAATTGACTATAATTGTGTTGGGGATATGCTAATTGGGTATCACCATTAGATGCATCTAATCTGGATAACCCGAGTGGCCCATAATTGGTAGCACGTCCCATGGCCTACTGGGCAGCCCAGTTAGACAGATCCAGAAGGGAGGCCCATGTCGGAAGAAGGAATGCTACGGTGGAGTTACCGACCAACCCGGAGCATTGGAGTATAAGACACGAAGACTAGTTAGTATTAGTGTAGGACTCTGTAACTTATCCGGCAAGGTCCTTTCCCTATAACCGTAGGTTCTAGCGCCTTTATAATCCGGACCTGTGGGAGCCTTTAGGGCACAGGTTTATAGAACACCACAACCTCGCACAGCGAACCGATCCCTGTAACTCGGCGTATTACCTTTATAGTGATTTATAGAAGGAGTAGAGTTTTGCCACCATCGTGGAACTTGAACCTGGGTAAGCTATGTTATCTCGTACCGGTCAAATCACTGCCTTCTCCCACCTCTATGAACACGCTTTGTAAGGACCCCTCCATGGCGTACTCGTCGGCAATACCACGACAGTTGGCGCCCACCGTGGGGCAAGAGGCGCTTCGAGCTCTACACTGGGCAAGGTCCAAACTCTTCACGGGAATCGGTGACAATGTGGCCATTGGGCATGTTCTCTTCTCCGAAAATGTTCTGACCGTCCCCCCGGACGAGTTCTGGATCCCGGCGAAGACGAACCCCACCCGCTGCTCCATTGTTCCAATTAGGGACATCCATCTCTTCATCGGCGAAACCGACTCAGGTCCTAGCTCCCAGGAAGTTGGAAACGCGTTAAGGCCTGCGCGGACCACCTCCGGGCAGGACACATTCGTGGAAGGATCGGGATCAGATCTCTCTTAGAGTTTGCCAGCTCAGATCAGTAAAAATCAAGGCCCACCCAAACCGCCCCTTCATAGGTATGATTACTCGGGTCCCTATGATCTGCTACCTAGGGCCTGTAGAAAGGCTTACGACCCATGAAGAGTCAAGATGAAGATCCAAAGAAGCAACCAACAAAGATTATAGTTGTATTATGAAAGAGGAACAAAGACTGACATCGAGCTGGTGTTGTAATCATGTAACCTATCCGCATACAGCTTTGAGACCCGACCTATTATATATAGGGCGGGAGAAGCCTAGAAAGAGTACCAAACAATCCCCAAGTGATTTTTAACTGAGTGATTCTTCTTAATATTCAGGCAACTTTGATTCCATTGTTTCCTGACATCCGACGAAATCCGTAGCGTTCTCTTTTCCACAAAACCCTAAGTCCTTCTTCATGGACATTGCCGAGATCACCCCTCGTCAATTGGCGCCGTCTATGGGAAACATGAACGCTGGAACCATGGATTCGGCGGAATTATTTTCGCCAAGAAGCAACCCCACAAAAGCAAAACCATGCTCGCCCACCCCAGTGATAGTACCCGCCGGATTTAATGGTGGATCCGATCTGATAATCAGAAACTTCCACTTCCAAGTAGAAGACCCCTGATACATTGCAAATGTATCTATAATTTTTGATGTTCCATGCTTGGTTTTATCTCCTTTCTTGTGTTTTGTCCACACTTTGGAGTACGTTTCATATGATTTCTTGGACTAACCTATTAACAAGAGCCACAGTGCCAGCTGCCTGTTTTTTGCTGTTTTTGGTTCCAGGAAAGTCAGAAAATGAATATTCTTGGAATTGGACGGGACAAAAGCCAAAGTGCCTATTTTTTGGAAGACTCACGGAGCCAGAATACGATACGGAGGAGACCCAGGGATTCCAACTATCCCTTGCTCTATTAAGAACAGTTATGTTAGAACTGCTTTGTGTGATTTGGGAGCTGGAGTTAGTGTTATGCCTTTCTCTCTCTATAAGAGGCTTCAACTTGAAAAATTAATACCAACTGATATATCTTTGCAAATGGCTGATAAATCTACCACTATTCCTGTGGGTATATGTGAGGATGTACCTGTTCAGGTGGCTCACAATTTCTTGATATTAAGTGATTTTGTTGTGCTTGAAATGCTTGAAGATGATAATATGTCTATTATTCATGGGAGACCTTTTCTTAATACTGCAGGAGCTGTTATTAACTGTAATCAAGGAAAGGTGACTTTCAATGTTAATGACAAGGAACATACTGTCTATTTCCCCAAGAAAATTGAAAGGACTTATGGTTTGAATTCAATTGAACATGTTGAAGGCATTCAAGTTGGAGAAATATATTGTCCCATACCAAGAGAAAATTTTGAAACTATTACGATTGGGACCATTGTTATCAAAGTTGAGGTAACATAATCATTAGTGTAATACAGAGTTTTGTCTCATATGGAATTGTTTTGGTAGAAAGACTTGATCAACCTTGTTAACAAAAGGATTTCATTGAACAAAACAATGTTTTCACCATGATTATCTTCGCTTACTTCTATTTTATCCATTTTTAGTTCTTGCTTTTGCCTAACTTAAAGGCGTTAAATAAAAATACTTATTGGGAGATAACCCAAAAGTTTTAGAAGAGTCTTGGAAGTAATAACCGCTCCTTATCCTTTTTATTTGCTTTTTGTGCCAAGAGTAACCTCTAATGAGAGAGAAGTAATGATTGGAAAAGTTGTTGTCCCGAAACAGATTTCTGTGCTTCACCGTAAAAATCCGTGTACAATTTCTGAACGTCTTTTTGGGGCGTGAATGTTTTTGCTTCTGCCTAAGGTTTTTATCTAACTTTCGTTAGTTCAACACTTTTTGATTTGAGCAACAGAAGGTCTTCGAAAAAATTCGTCTTTACCTGCTGGTCTGTTTTGACAGATTTCTGCCATTTTCTGCATTTGCTTCTTGTTGTTTCCTTTTTGAGTTCTTTTGGGGAATTGAGCTTTTTGAGGGAAGTGCTACAGTAGCTAGTGTTCTAATGAAAGTTTATTTGGTGTTAGAACTAAAGCTTAAGACTTATTATCTTGAGTGTACTAATGTTGCTAATAAAGATTGTGTGAAGTTTTGTATGAAGGAAAAATTTCAGGTGTATGGAAGGAATGAGTAATGAGATGAAGGATGGACTAAAGCTCTAGCTTGGGGATGCCACGCATGTCACCCCAAGAAATATCCAAGAAGTACAAGAGTCAAAGCTTGGGGATGCCCAAGGCATCCCCTTCTTCATCAATAAAAATCCTAGGTTTCTTCCAAACACTTCATTTTTATTGTTTCATGCACAGTTGTGTTGTTCTTGGAGCGTCTTCTTTTTCGTTTTTTTATTTTGGTTTTTCATTTGCTTGGTTTTCTTAGTTTTCTTAATAAATTGGTTGGATCTCCTCTTTCATACATTGGTTTTCAAATAGTCTGGTTTGGATTGGAAAAGAGTAGGAAAGTTCATGCTTATGTGGTAAAAAAAGAGCTTGTTTTTTACTATGGCTTATGCTTTGTCATGCCATGCTTGATATTGTTTTGGCTTTATGCTTAGTATTCTTTGTTGTAGCATGACTCGTTATAAACAATTCAGATTTCTTAATGTGCCTTGGATGAATCATGCGTTGTTTTAGCATATTAAAGCATAGTATTGTGGTATTCTCCTTTTGATGCTTTATTTGGGTTGACTTGGCGCATGCTCACACCATGTTATGACTATCCCAAGTCACCATAAGCCTTTATGATCCTTTAGTTTTCAACTTGTAGTATCACTTTATGCTTTGATCATTGATGTTTTGTCGCTCTGCATGATTATGGCCATTATTGCTCTCTTAGTTTGTCGCCCCGCCTTTTTGCTAGCCTCCATAACCAAGTATGAGTTCCATTCATGCATCCAACTCCTTAAACCAAGTTATTCCAAAGAGTCCACCATACCTACCTACTAGCTTATGCTATTCCAAGTATATTCATGCTTTTGTTTACCTTCTGAATTAAACTTGTTATGAGAAAACTAGTGATTAAAGCTCTCACGAACTTGATGGCACACTTTACTTTTCTTGCCCTTAATAAACTTGAACCATTGTGTCGTCTATGTTGTATATGCTTGCACTTATTTGTTGGGAATTAGCAGAACCATGCTTTCATGGGGAACGCTTTCAACATTGCACTTGGTTGATATCATGCTCTTTTGTATATGGATGTCGTCGGTGTGAAATGAAAGGCGAGCTTGTAAGTCCATGGAGTTATGTATATGTGTTAGAGAAACGCCTGGGCCGCTGGTCTAATCCATGCTGACATGGTGGAAACCTACAGCGTAACCATAATGAGCTGTCTATGAAGCATTCTTCTTATAAAAAAGAGTCCTATATTGAGAAAAAAGAGAAAAAGAAAAAAAGAGATATTATGAAAAGAGGAAAGAGAGAAAAAAGCACCATATTCCCATGGTAAATCAGAAGAATGTTGAGATGCTCGTTGTCTGCTTGCCTTGTCATTTTGATATGGGGATTCTTCCGTATCATCGGGCAAGGGGTACCCGTATGGTTCTCTATGATACACATGTACTTACGATGACAAGAACTTACCGGTGACTAAACTTGAGTATCATGAGGAGCGGCCCTCGTATACAAGGGACATGAGATTTCTAACTTATACTTCGTCAAGCATGTACACCATAGTTTGTTCACTTTAACCTTAATCACTTCACGATGCTTATGATAGGGGCCATGAGAGCTGAAAGCTATAAGTACCATAATTTCTGGAAGCTCTTTATGAGACTTGAATCCCTACTTCCTTCTATGAAGGCCTTTCTTCCACCATTATATTGAGTCTCCACCTTCTACCTTTATGCACCTACTTTGAGAGCATAGTGGCCATTCTTAGTTCTATGTGCATTGTCCCAAGCCTAGTTGATTGATGCATAACTTGATATTGCTTGTTTTAACCTATTTGTATCTAGTCACTCTTATGAACTTTGAAGGTGTCCTATGCATTTATATTTGCTACTCTATGAGGGACAAGCTGAATGCCATTATGCTATGTTTTCTTTATGTGAAACAAACAAACGTCTTGCAAAGCACTGTTATTCATGAATCTTTTGTTTGTGCCTTTACATGTTGCATCATAGTTTATTTGTCCTATTGCTAGAACTTTGTCTTTCATGTTATGATTGAAGTACTATGATCCCAGCTTTGAATTTTTACAAATACTTTGGTCAAGTCTTTGATGGTGCATGTCACCTCAAAAATTATTCTTTCTTTTTATCACTTACCTACTCGAGGACGAGCAGGAGTTAAGCTTGGGGATGTTGATACATTGCAAATGTATCTATAATTTTTGATGTTCCATGCTTAGTTTTAGCTCCTTTCTTGTGTTTTGTCCACACTTTGGAGTACTTTTCATATGATTTCTTGGACTAACCTATTAACAAGAGCCACAGTGCCAGCTGCCTGTTTTCTGCTGTTTTTGGTTCCAGGAAAGTTAGAAAATGAATATTCTCGGAATTGGACGAGACAAAAGCCAAAGTGCCTATTTTTCCGGAAGACTCATGGAGCCAGAATACGAGATGGAGGAGGGCCAGGGGCTTGCCACACCACCCCCAGGAGCGTGATGGGCCTGGCCGCGCCAGGGCATGGTGTGGGACCCCTATGCACCCCCTCGGTCTCCCTCTTCGCCTATAAGAAGCCTTCTGACCTAAAAACTCCGGGGGTTCGACGTTTTTCCAGAAGGATTTCCGCTCTGCCGCCACCAGATTCCATTTAAAGCACTGTAAACTCCGTTACGCACTCATGGACGGGAATTGGAGGAGATCATCGCCATCATGATCACCATCTCTTCTCCATCGACCATCCATGTTTCCCCCATCTATGAGTGAGTAATCCCCTACTGTAGGCTATGGGGATGGTAGGGATTGGATGAGATCGTTCATGCAATGGCATCAGATTGTTAGGGCATGGTGCCTAGTATCTTTTATTAGTGCTTTATGACTTTGTTGCGACTTGTTGTGCTTAATGCTTGTCACTAGGTCCCGAGTGCCATGATTTCAGATCTGATCATGTTATTGATTCATTATGATAGTATTGTTTTTGGTCTTATCTGCGAGTTGTATACACACGTTGCTGTCCGGAACCAATGGCCCCGAAGTGACAGAAATCAGGATAACCGGAGGGAATGGATTTGATGTGAGGATCACATGTGTTCATGGAGTGTTAATGCTTTGCTCCGGTGCTTTATTAAAAGGAGCACCTTAATTGCCAGTAGTTCCCTTGAGGCCCCGTTGCAAACGGGCTGGCAGGACAAAAGATGTTGTGCAAGTTCTCATTGCGAGCACGTATGACTATATATGGAACACATGCCTAGAATTATCTAGTACTTGGATGCTTTATCTTATTTATCTGCAATTGCCCTATGTTCTGATTGCTATGTGAATTGTCTTGTCCATGCAACGCCCGTCCATCCATCCCTATGCCTACCGCACTCGAATCCCACTGTTTACTGCTATTGTTACTGCTGTCTTTACTTTGCTACTGATGTTACTTTGCTATTCCTACTACAAAACTGTAGCTACTGATAAATTGTTGTGAGCAAGATTGTTTCTAGGTGCAGCTGAATTGACAACTCAGTTGTTAAGGCTTATAAATATTCTTTGGATCCCCTTGTGTCGAATCAATAAATTGGGTTTCACTTCCCTTGAAAATACTACGATACACCCCCTATACTTGTGGGTCATGAACCCCCAAGAGTCACACCCTTCAGCCATGGTCACATCAGAACTGTCGGTGGAAAAGACTGCGCCTACGGCGGTTCCAGCATCGTCTGTCGGATCCTCTATGGAGGTCACGGCAGAAATCGAAGCACTCAATGAAAACAAGCAAGATGATACAGATCTGGGGGACCTTGATGGTCTTTAGGACAATCTCTCCTTGGAATCAGATTCCCCACTAACTCCACCACCCGGAACAAGCCCGGCAAACTCCGAACCCGAGGAATGCAGCGAAAGCATTGACTTTGGAATAAGGATGGCAGAAATTTACCAAGAGCAAAAATTTACGGACTCCGCTGATCCACCAGACAGTATCTCCCCCAATTCGGATGACGCTGCCACAAGTCCATATATTACACACCACCAAGTGTGCATGATCAATGGAGACACCTTGACGCCGCGCGACTCTAACGGTAACCCTATCCTCGACCCCAATGATATTTTATCGGATGATAATGCAGGAAACCACGGCAACGAAGGAGACCATGGAAATGGAGGAGAAACATCGAATAAACGCATAGTCCCCGGAGGAAGAGCAGAGCCAGATGGAGAAGAGAGACGGACTCTTCGGCTACCCACGACGGCATGGCAAAAGGCCAGGGAAGCAATTTCGGGTGCGGTTCCAATGACAGCTGACGCTTCACATGAAGATTTATTAGCATATCAATACCTTCTCCACCACAAGAAGAGAGACCTACTAAAGATGCAGAGGCAACTCGATGAAAGAAAAAGGTTAGCCAACGAATCCATCCTATGACGGGCACAACTCAGCTTGACCCGAAGGTCCGGGAGCGTAACAGGAGGAGCACCACCAGTAAGGGGATCATCTCGATTATAGAACATCCCCAAAGTAGAAACAAACAAACTGATCCGATACCTCGATCTATCATTCATGTCAGTATATCAAACAGGAAACATCAAAGCAAAAACGACCCAAGCAGCAATTGTGGCCGCACAGACATACTTGATCACAACCTAACCTGCACCCGACGATCCTCGTGCAGCTCTCCACCGCTCTGCCCTAATGAACCTCGACATGGTAGGAGCAACTCTCGTGCAAGCAGAACAAGGACTTACGCATCAACCCGATAGATCACCACGCTGTCGTAGTAGCCCTCGGCATATGGGCCACACCAGGCGATCACAGTCGCCACATCGGGAGCGTCTTTTAGGACTAGAGCCACGAAGCAATACGAGAGATGAAAACCGTAGCTGAAGAGAGCACGACAATGGCAATGGAGATGACTACGAGTTATGTGGAGCCAGTTGTTTTAATCAGAGGATTCGAAAAGCCTTAGTACCCAAGGATTTCAAACTTCCACATGACCATCAAAAATACGACGGACTCCAAGAACCCGAAGCTTAGTTAGCAGACTACCTGGCCACTGTCAAGCTACATGGCGACTCATCAGCCACAACAATGCAAAGCTTACAATTGCACCTCACTAGCGCTACAAGGTCATGGCTTAGGCAACTACCCGAAGATTCTATTCACAGCTGGAACAACCTCGAAGACAAGTTCATCCGACACTTTCATTCCACATTCAAGCGACCCGCATCTTTAGAGCAACTGCGGGCATGCAAACAGAAGCCCACAGAGTCAATAAGAGCATTCATCCAGGGATGGAACATCATCAAAAATACAGCTGAATCCATATCTGATGAAAGAGCAATTGATGCCTTCAATGATGGCCTCTGTCATCGTGAATTCATAGAAGAACTGGGGCAAATCAAACCCAAGACAATCTCATAGTTGATGGACATAGCAAATCGATGAGATGATGGATAAGATGCACTACATAACAAACGAACAAGGTCACCCGAAGAAGACAATGATAAACGTGGCAACGGCAGGAGGCAACGAAACAATGATGGAAGCACGGGACGAAGATATGCCGCGGCCAGTTTTTCGGGTGAAGGCAACAACAGAAATGATGACTACAACAGTGGGTACCGCCACAACAGGGATGAAGGCAGAGGAAGTCCATCAGCGTAGTGATATCAGCCAAGAACTCACGACCAGCCCATGTCCGCAATGCAAATACTGGAAGGGCCCTGTAATATGCAGTTTTACATCGATTCAGTGGGAAGAAGACAATCCAACCACCTCATGAAAGATTGCCGAACGTTCTTAAAGATGCAAGAGCTATGTAATGCAAAAGCAACCGAAGCAACAAGAAGAGGATACACATCCACGCCGAACATGTTGGCCATCGGTGCGCCACCTCCGCCAGCAGGACAACCACAAAACACAACCAATCAAAATGACGATTACCCTAGGTCAAAAGGGGCAATGTCGATGATTCAAAAAGGGCGTCCATCTAACAGAACTCAGAAGCTAATCACAAGACAAGTCAACATGGCATAAATGGATCCACCAACCACACCCGAATATCTCCACTAGTCAGAACAAGAAATCACATTTAGTAGAGCTGATCATGCTCATCGTGTACCAAGACCGGGCCATTCGGCCTAGATAGTTGAGGCACAAATTGGCGGATTCGACATGAGTAAGGTCTTCATGGATGCATGAAGTAGCATAAACCTGATCTACGCCAAAACACTTAGGGCAATGAATTACCCCTTGGCAAATTTGGCACCAACAGAAATATCCTTCCACGGCATAGTACTAGGTAAAGCCAAAATTCCTTTAGGTAAAATTTTCCTTGACGTTGTGTTTGGATCCAAAGAAAATTTCAGGCAGGAAAAGCTTGAATTCAAAGTCATGGACTGGCCATCATAGTATCACGCGATCCTAGGACGCCCGGCTTTCGCACGATTCATGGAAGTTCCTCACTATGCATACCTAGACATGAAAATGCTAGCACCAAAGGGAATCATATCAATAATAGGAAGCTTCACACGTTCTGACAATTGTGATCGAGAATTCAACAAAATTTCTAAATTTTTCGGGATGGCAACCGAGCTTGAGCAGCTCAAAATGACAACAACCGTAGAACCTCTCGCAGTAACACACGTCAACCCCGACCAGGCCTTCAACACTTCAAAGGACACTAAAGAAGTATAGATCCACCCCACCGATCCGAAGAAGACAACATTTGTGGCCTCCAACCTTGGTCCTGCATAGGAAAGCATGCTCATCGAGTTCCTCCGTGAGCACTAGGAAATATTTGCATGGCTACCTTCTGACATGCCGGGAATTCCCAAGGAACTCGCTGAACATGCACTAAATTTGGACCCAAAATCAAAACCAGTCAAGCAATCGCTTCATCGTTTCGCGGAACAAAAGTGCAAAGCTATTGGAAAAGAGCTACATCGCCTCATGTATGCTAATTCATAAAGGAAATAAAGAAAGTAGAGTGGGTCGCAAACCCAGTATGTGTCCCAAAGAAGAACACCAAAGAACTACGGATGTCCATCAACTTCACAACATTGAATAAACACCGTCCAAAGGATCACTTTCCACTGCCACGAATCGATCAAATAATCGATGCAACTGCAGGATGTGCACGCCTTTCTTTTCTAGATGCATACTCAGGATACCACCAGATTCGTATGAAGGAGGAGGATCAGGAGAAAACAACGTTCATCACACCTTATGGTGTATTTTGCTACACAACAATGTCGTTTGGCCTCAAAAACACCGGGGTAACATATCAACGGATGATGCAAAGTTTCCTAGGAAACCAAATTGGCACAAATGTACAAGTGTATATCGATGATGTCATAGTTACATCAAAGCAAATCTCAGCACTTATCAAGGATCTCGAAGAAACATTCAACAACCTAGACAAGTTCTGCATCAAATTAAACCCGATGAAGTGTTCCTTTGGAGTCCCAGCAGGGCAACTCCTCGGATACGTGGTATCAGCAAGAGGAATCGAAGCCAATCCTGAGAAAATACAAGCAATCTTAATAATGAAAAAATCAACAAATTTACGAGGAGTACAACTATTGGCCAAGCGAGTGGCAGCGCTTAGCCGTTTCATTGCTCGATTAGGAGAAAAATCATTACTATTCTACGCCCTTATGAGAAAATCAGGTAAGTATGAATGGACCGAAGAAGCTCAGCATGCCTTTGAAGACCTCAAGAATACACTTTCGACGCCCCCCATCGTCGTGTCTCCACGAGAAAAAGAGCCACTACTTCTTTACATAACTTCCACAAATCAGGTGGTCAGCACAGACCTAGTTGTGGAGCGACCCGAAGAAGGAAAAACCCACGGTGTTCAGAGGCCAGTTTATTTTTTAAGCAAGGTCCTTTCACCATCCAAACAAAGGTACCTGATGACCCACAAGTATAGGGGGTGTATCGCAGTACTTTCGAGTAAGAGTGTCGAACCCAACGAGGAGCAGAAGGTCCTGGCTAGTGGTATGGATCAGGAATTCTCTGCAAATACTTAGCAAACGGATTTTTAGGGGTTTTTGATAAAGCAAGTAAACAAAGTACGAGCAAATAAAAGATAGTAGGAATAAATGCAGCAAGTGGCCCAATCCTTTATGTAGCAAAGGACAAGCCGGTTGTATTACTTAAGATGACCAAACGTTCTCGAGGACACATGGGAAGACTGTCAAGTGCTTTCGCTTCATATAGTTGATTAATCTTCTCTAGCTTGCTAAGTGTTGTGTGGGTGAACCTATGCTAATGTACCGCCCCATCCAAGACTAACACATACTTGTGATTATACCCCTTGCAAACATCCGTAAGTATAAGAAAGTAATTAAGGTAGAGACCTAACCACATCTTTAAACTCTAAGACCCTTATGTCCCTTGTGCAATGGTTTCCTAACGGGAGTTCAGGTTTCTGTCACTCCGGCAACCCCTACGATTAGTAGCCAAATACACAATGCATTCCCCTAGGACCATATAGGTGAAGTGTCATGTAGTCGATGTTCACATGACACCACTATAAGAAGTACACCACAACTTAAATATCAAACTATTGAATCTTTCTCAACACAACTCCACTACTAACAACATGACTTCTCCCATGTCCTCAAGAACAAAACGAACTACTCACAAGACATCATATGGATCATGATCAGAGATGGAATAATGATGTATAACAATCTGAACATAAACAATAATTCAATGGTTCACTCAATAGCATCAACTACAAAGAGTAATCAACACCGGGAAAGTTTCCCCTATGAACTAATGCAAGATTCAACTCAATTGTTACAGCAATATGGAGATGGTGATGAGGGTGCTGATGGTGATGATGATGGTGGTGATGATGATGATCTCGATGAAGTCCAACTTGATGGTGGTGTTGATGGCGACGATCTCCCCTCTCCGGGAAGGAATTCCCCCGGCAGAAATCTGTCTGCCGGAGAGATCTTTCTCTCTAGGTGTTTTCCGCCCCGCAGAGGCGGCAGAATCTTTCTGTGGTCGCTCCCCGAGTCTTAGGGTTTCAGGAGGATAATATACGCCAGAGGAGAGAGCCAGAGGTGGGCCAGGGCGGCCACACCACCTCCTGGCGCGGCCTAGGGCTGCCCGCGCCAGGGGGTGGTGTGGGCCCCCTGTGGCCCATCTCCACTCCGTCTTCTGGCATCCTTAGTCTTCTGGAAAAATAGGATTTTCCGTATATTTTCCCGGATTTTCTGATCTTCGCGAATTTTGCCTCCAAACAGCACCTTTTCCATCAGAATCATGACTGCAGCGGTCCATGCTCCAAAAGTCATCAACCATGCAAAAACAGATGAAATAACATAAGTATCACCTCTCAATATGAAATATATCAATGAATAATAGTGAATTAAGACATAGAATAGTGATGCAAAATGGACGTATCAACTCCCCCCAAGCTTAGACTCCGCTTGTCCCTTAAAAGCGAGCTCAATAAACATGGCCTCAGGTTTATGGAGTGAAGAGTCGATAAAAGAATACAGACAAGAAGCATCACATTCATCAAATACATAGATCATAATAGAAGACAACTCACTATTATATAACTCAACTTGTAATAAGTAAAGGAAACACAATAAAGATACATAAAGTGAATCATAATTGGTAATGGCAAACTTAGCTCTTGGTCGAAGAATAGTTGATAATTGCTGGAGTTCACAAATAACTGGTTTGAATGATAGCTTTCAAAGTAGTAGACATCAAGATAAGAGCAATGTGCAAAACAAGGAACATAAGAAACATGATTGAATAAATCATCATATGAATGAGTGAAACACAACAACTCAAAATGCTTGCTGAGATAGAAGGGAATAGGTTTACTGACTCAACTACAAATTAAAAGAAAGGCCCTTCACAGAGGGAAGCAGGGATTGCAAGTCTCATAAAGAGCTCCCAAAAATTATGATACTTACTAGCTTTCAGCTCTCATTGCCCCTATCATAGGCATCTCTAGGTGATTAAGGTTAAAGTGATCAAATATGAGGATATGCATTGACAAGTTGTAAATTGAGAATCTCGTGTCCCTTGAATACGAGGGCCGCTCCTCATGCTACTCAAGTTTAGTCACCGGTAAGTTCTTGTCATCGTAAGCATATGTGTATCATAGAGAACCACCAACGGGGTACCCCTTGCCCGATGATACGGAAGAATCCCCATATCAAAATGACAAGGCAAGCAGACAACAAGTATCTCAGCAATCTTCTTATTTACCATGGGAATATGGTGCTTTTTTCTCTCTTTCCTCTTTTCATAATATCTCCTTTCTTTTCTTTTCTTTTTCTCAATCTCTATCTCTTTTTTTATAAGAAGAATGCTTCATAGATACTCGTTATGGTTACGCTGCAGGTTTCCACCATGTCAGCATGGATTAGACCAGCGGCCCAGGCGTTTCTCTAACACACATGCATAACTCCATGAACTTACAAGCTCCCCTTTCATTTCACACCGACGACATCCATAGACAAAAGAACATGATATCAACTAGGTACAAAGTACCAGTGCAATGTTGAAAGCGTTCCCCATGACAGAATGGTTCTGCTAATTCACAACTTACAAAGCGCAAGCATATACGCAACATAGATGGGCACAATGGTTCAAGTTTATTAAGTGCAAGAAAGTAAAGTGTGCCATCAAGTTCGTGAGAGCTTTAATCACTAATTTTCACATAACAAGTTTAATTTGGGAGGTAGATAAAACAAGAATTTACTTGGAATAGCAATAATGCTACTAGGTAGGTATGGTGGACACAAATGGCGTGGGTTTTGGTTTAAAGGAGTTGGATGCACGAGAAGAATACCCTCTCAGTACAGGTTTTTGGCTAGCAAGGCTGGGTAGCAAGTATAAGAGTTGAAGAAAACAAACAAACATACAAGTGATAAAGACAAACATGCAATCTTCCTTGGAAGCACAAAAGATCTTAACTAGAGAATACTAAACTTATGAGCAAATCAAGAAAGAAAGATGATGAAATTAGTTTTCTTTAAAGGTACTTTTATCTTTTCTTTCAACTATCAAAAATAGTGTTGCTACTGACCGAGCCAGGTTTGCCAAAACCAACTAAATTAACTCAATGATCCCAAAGTGATACCAATACTAACAACAAGATCAATCATATAACCACGAATTGAAAACTAATATAAGCTATGCAAAAGAGTTAATGATAGAACTTCTCATTAATATTCCATAACGGCAACTCACACCAAGGGATACATATCTAACGAGAGAGGGGACACTTCCATAATGCAAACCATACTACATAATAACTCCTCTATTCATGATATGACTCTACTAATAAGGTAAAAATATAGAAGATAGTGATGTGATATCGCGACACTCCCCCAAGCTTGGAACAAACCAAGGGGATGCCAAACCTGATGACGAATTACTCGTTAGGTGGTGGTGGTATTATTTCCTTAGTTGACGTGAGGAAATCTTCCAACATCTTGTGAAGCCTATTATTATCCCATTGAAGCATGTCCACCTTCCTCTGCAAGTCTCGGTACTTATCGCAGAACTCCTTAGCGACTCGTAGGGCTTCCGCTGACGCAGGGCAAGGGACTAAAGGTACCAGCCCCAGCTTGGGGTCTTGGAAATCCTCTTCCATGGGCTTCTTCCCTTTATCCTTGGCAGACACCATTGTTCTTCTAGGCCTTCAAAGAGTATGTCCTGGCAGAAACAGATCGAAACAAAAACACGACAAAAACACGATATACGAACCTCGGGGGATCCTGGGGGTTATATATTACGAAGTTTCAAAGCAAAAGGAAGGTACCGGGAGAAAACGAGTCGGAGGCGGAGTCCGGGGTGGACTCACCACCTGGTGGCGTGGCTAGGGGAGGGCCCACGCCATAGGGTCGTGTGAGCCACCCTGGCTCCGTTTCTGTCCCTTTTTCGCTTCGTAGCTTTCCTTATTGACTGAAAACTGCAAAAATATAGTTGGATAGTATTTTCGCAGAACTTTTCTTACCAGAACTGTTACCTATTTGAAAACGGACTCTGCAGGTCTCTGAATTTGGTATCTAGTAGATTCTTTCAGAGTCACCACTTGAATAACATCAATATCTTCATCTTCATACACTTATTACTGGAGTCATAAAACCCCTCTCTTCCTTATTACACCATTATCTCCACTTCCTAGAAATTTCTCTCACACAAAACTTCACACAATTCTCATTAGCAACATTAGTATAAGTGAAGTGATAAAACCTTTTGAGTCCAACTTAAACTGAAAACCATCAAAACATAAGCTACTGTAGCAACTCCTTCTGAAAACCCAAAAAGAATTCAAAAAGGAAATCGAATAAAGAAGCAAATGCAAGAGTGGCAAAATCTGTCAAAACAGACCAGCAGGTAAAGATCAATTTTTTCGAAAATCTTATGTTGCTCAAATAAAAAAGTGCAAAACTAACGAAAGTTAAAGAACAACCTGGGGCAGAAGCACAAAAAATTACAGCTCAATCCGACATACAGAGATCTCTCACGAATTTTTACGGTGAAGCACAAAAATCTGTTTCGGGACAGCAACTTCCCCAAATATTACTTCTCTCTCATTAGAGGTTGATCTTGACACAAAAACCAAACAAAACGAATAAGGAGCGGTTATTACCAAAGTAATAACTTCCAAGACTCAAAGAAACAAAAAACAAACTGAAAGCAAAAACAAATTGGGTTGTCTCCCAAAAAGCTCTTTCTTTAAAGCCATTAAGATGGGCATTATAATTTTGAAGAAGCTCACATAGGAATATGAATTGAAGTGAAAGAGAGAATTAAGAAGCAAAAAAAATACACACATTTAAGTCTAACCCACTTCCTATGCAAGGGAATTTTGCAAACAAACAAGTTGTTGAAACCAGAGGCAACTTGCATAAGAAGGCAAAAGAAGTGCAACATAAAAACTTTCAGCATGAAATGAGGAAACTTGATATTATTGAGATGCATACGAACACTTTTCCCTCTCTCATAGTAACTTTCAGTATCATGCATAAACTTAACAATATATCTATCACAAGTACCATCATAGCAATAATCACTTATTCTAACAAAAAACACAGGAATACTAGCTCTCATAACACTACTATGTGAAACAATATTAGAGGTATCCTTACAAAGGATAGTGTGTCCCTCTTCTTCATATTTAGTAACAAAGTATTTCACATTTGCTATTATAGGTTCATCAACCATTTGTTTATCAGGTTCAACAGCTTCATTCATACTTTCATCAACCATACTAGCTATCATAGAGTGTTCCCTTATCTTAACTGGGAAAGGCATTTTCTCAATATAAGGTTCAGGTAAAACATGATTAGCAGTATAAACTTCAGTATTTCTTGCAGGAACACTCTTAGCAATATATTTATAAGGTTCATGATACTTATTCCACTTCTTTTTAGGCACTTCAATATAGGAAGCAAAAGCCATAAAATAAGAAGCAATAGCTTGAGAGTCTAGACCATAAGTATTTTTAATATTTTGAAAGTCATCAGTTCCCATAAAAGATTCAATGCATTCATAATCATAAATTATACCTGACTTTCTACCTTTGTCATTCTCCCAAGCTTCAGCATTATCTTGAATACGGTCCAGAAGATCCCATTTAGCTTCTTCTTCCATGCGAGTGAATGATCCAGCACAAGAAGCATCCAATAAATCTTTATCATGTAGAGGGAGCCTTGCATAAAATTATTGATAATAATATTGTTGGGAAGCTCATGAATGGGACATTTGAGCATTAGTAACTTCAATCTCCCCCAAGCTTGAGCTGTACTCTCTCCATCAAGAGGCCAAAAGTTGTATATTTGATTCCGATCTTTATGAATCTCACTAGGAGGATAAAACTTTGAATAAAAGAGAGGCACTATTTCCTCCCATTCCAGAGCTTGACCATTCTTCAGCAGCTTATACCATTCCTCAGCTCTTCCTTTCAGCGATAATGAGAATAACTTCTTGTTAACTTGATCTGTAGTAATACCTGCACACTTGAACAACCTGCATAATTCGTGTATAAAGAGCAAATGATCACCAGGATGGACAGTTCCATCCCCAACATAGTAGGTATCCATAACACGATCAATAATTCTTGTAGGTATTTTGAAAATATCATTCTCAGCAGGTGGTGGCTTATCTACTACCTTAGCAGTGGTAGTAGCATTACCAAATAAGAAACTCAGCGAATTATCCATAACGAAAATAAAGCAACTAGCAGAAGTAAACAATACTCACAGTAGAAGTTTCATTTACCAGTTCTACTCTCCAATAGCGCTTCACTCCCCGGCAACGGCGCCAGAAAATAGTCTTGATGACCCACAAGTATAGGGGGTGTATCGTAGTATTTTCGATAAGTAAGAGTGTCGAACCCAACGAGGAGCAGAAGGTGCTGGCTAGTGGTATGGATCAGGAATTCTCTGCAAATACTTAGCAAACGGATTTTTAGGGTTTTTTGATAAAGTAAGTAAACAAAGTATGAGCAAATAAAAGACAGTAGGAATAAATGCAACAAGTGGACCAATCCTTTATGCAGCAAAGGATAAGCCGGTTGTATTACTTAAGATGACCAAACGTTCTCGAGGACACATGGGAAGACTGTCAAGTGCTTTCGCTTCATATATTTGATTAATCTTCTCTAGCTTGCTAAGTGTTGTGTGGGTGAACCTGTGCTAATGTACCGCCCCATCCAAGACTAATACATACTTGTGATTATACCCCTTGCAAACATCCGTAAGTACAAGAAAGTAATTAAGGTAGAGACCTAACCATAGCTTTAAACTCTAAGACCCTTACGTCCCTTGTGCAATGGTTTCCTAACGGGGGTTCAGGTTTTCACATCCGCAACCCCTACGATTAGTAGCCAAATACACAATGCATTCCCCTAGGCCCATATAGGTGAAGTGTCATGTAGTCGACGTTCACATGACACCACTAGAAGAAGTACACCACAACTTAAATATCAAAGTATTGAATCTTTCTCAACACAACTCCACTACTAATAACATGACTTCTCCCATATCCTCAAGAACAAAACAAACTACTCACAAGACATCATATGGATCATGATCAGAGATGGAATAATGATGTATAACAATCTGAACATAAACAATAATTCAATGGTTCACTCAATAGCATCAACTACAAAGAGTAATCAACCCCGGGAACGTTTCCCCTATCAACTAGTGCAAGATTCAACTCAATTGTTACAGCAATATGGAGATGGTGATGAGGGTGCTGATGGTGATGATGATGGTGGTGATGATGATGATGATCCCGATGAAGTCCAGCTTGATGGTGGTGTTGATGACGACGAGCTCCCCTCTCTGGGAAGGAATTCCCCCGGCAGAAATCTGTCTGCCGGAGAGATCTTTCTCTCTCGGTGTTTTCCGCCCCGCAGAGGCGGCGGAATCTTTCTGTGGTCACTCCCCGAGTCTTAGGGTTTCGGGAGGATAATATACGCCAGAGGAGAGAGCTAGAGGTGGGCCAGGGCGGCCACACCACCTCCTGGCGTGGCCTAGGGCTGCCCCCGCCAGGGGGTGGTGTGGGCCCCCTATGGCCCATCTCCACTCCGTCTTCTGGCATCCTTAGTCTTCTGGAAAAATAGGATTTTCCGTATATTTTCCCGGATTTTCTGATCTTCACGAATTTTGCCTCCAAACAACACCTTTTCCATCAGAATCCTGACTGCATTGGTCCATGCTCCAAAAGTCATCAACCATGCAAAAACAGATGAAATAACATAAGTATCACCTCTCAATATGAAATATATCAATGAATAATAGTGATGCAAAATGGGCGTATCAGTACCCACATTACCAAAAAATAGCATATGGAGTATTCATGATAGCACGGAAACTATGCCATTATTTTTTGGAACATCCGATCATAGTGGTCAAGGAGGCACCTCTGTCGAACATCCTTAATAACCCAGAAGCAACTGGGTGTGTCTCCCTATGGGGCATCGAATTGTCCCCTCGGGACATCACATATGAGAAGCGAAAATCTATCAAATCACAAGTTCTACTGGATTTCATCACGGAGTGGACCGTGTTACAATGTGCAGGTCCACCTGATCTTTCAAGCGCCTGGACAATGTACTTCGATGGATGAAAAAGAACAAAAGGAGCAGGAGCGGGGGTCATATTAATATCACCGCAAGGCGACAAGATGTGATATATATACTTCGGATGAGTTTTGCAAACGCATCCAACAATGAAGCTGAGTACGAGGCCTTGTTGCAAATCATGCGGATGGCAAAGGCTTGCGGTGCAACTCGTCTAAAAATCTTCGGTGACTCAAACCTCGTAGCGCAGCAAACAATGAACAAGTGTGATGATGTTAGCGACAATATGATTGCTTACCACAATTTATACAGCATCATGGAAGCTCAATTTGATGGATGCGAGGTATCACACATAGGAAGAGGAAGCAACGACGAAGCTGACAATTTGGCAAACATCGGGTCCCTGTGTTTACCAGTGCCACCCGGGTTTTTTGGGAAGAAATCTCTGAGCGTTCTATCAAAGCAAAAAGAGTTTATGAGGTCATAGCACCCAAGACAGGGAAAAAAGTAAGCCGTGAAAAGACTCGGGGGCTCCATCAACCAGTACAAGCAAAGAAGAAGCCATTGGAGAAGAACTAGAAATTGATGAAGTTATGATAATAGAGTCTACATGGATGAGCCATACATAGCTTATATAATTCAGGGAGAATTACCCGAGGATGTAACGAAAGCCCGATGAATCACTCGACGATCGAAAGCCTTCAGTATAATCAATGGAGAATTATATAAAATAAGTATTTCAGGTGTGTTATAGCGATGTGTCACACTCAAAGAAGGAAAATCCATACTCAAGGATATACATGAAGGAGTTTGCGGTCATCATGCCAGCAGCCGAGCAATTGCCGCCAAAGCATTCAGGGCAGGATTTTATTGGTTTACAGCAGTTCAAGATGCAAAAGATATAGTCAGAACATGTGAAGCATGTCAACGATTTGCAACAAAACCAGGAGCACCAGCAGCTGAATTAAACCCTATACCTCTAGCTTGGCCCTTCGCTCAGTGGGGGCTTGACATGGTGGGTAAACTTCACAAGTCATCTCCAGGAGGATATGTCTTTCTACTAGTAGCAGTCGACAAATTTACTAAATGGATTGAGGCAATACCAGTCACCACTCAAGACGGAACTTCGGCTATGAATTTCATAAAATCCATAGTATTTCGGTTCGGCATGCCAAACAGCATCGTCACGGATAATGGAACCAATTTTACCTCCAATGAGTTTAAAGAATATTGCCAAGAGATGGGCATCAAGGTAAGCTACGCCTCAGTAGCTCACCCGCAAACCAATGGACAAGTAGAAAAACACAATGGTCTAGTAACTGCTGGCCTCAATAAAAGGTTGCTAGCACGACACGACAGAGCAAAAGGAGCATGGGTTGATGAGCTACCATCTATTTTGTGGAGTTTACAAACTACCCCAAATAATTCAACACAAGAAACACTCTTCTTTATGGTCCACGGTGTTGAAGTCATCCTTCCAGTCGAAGTTTCACATGAATCTCCAAGAGTAGATGCATATGATGAAGACAAATCAAGAGAAGCACTTGAAGATAACATTGACACACTCGATGAAGCTCGAGATGAAGCCCTACAAAGAGGCCACCATATATCAGCAAAACTTGCACAACTATCACAGTCGATGATTACAACCTATGTCCTTTGCAGTAGGGGACCTAGTTCTTCGACTCAAGCAAGATGGCCACCGAAAACTAGAATCACCTTGGGAAGGACCCTGCATCGTCACAGAAGTTATTCCTGGAGGAGCGTATCATCTACAGGACAAGAAGACAGGAGTCCAGTATTCCAATCCATGAAACGTAGCACAACTACGACACTTTTATGCTTAAGATATCTTATGTTTACTTATAAATTCAATAAGGCCTATGGCCCGGTTTTTAAAGCCAAAATACTTCGGCTTACGGCCAGACGGCAATCCGCCAAAATAATATACCCATGGTTATGCCATATACCTATAAAGATAAGTTCGTCATACCTTCAATTTCCGTTCATATAAACTCAAAAGGATGTTTTGTATGTTTGCTTGATTTAACATCAGTTATGAGCCTATGTCTAGATACAGGAATCCGAACATAGCCTCGGGGCTACTCCCATCGGGAGCGCTGTCGCGCACCCGATAGAAATATTATGCAGGCCAAGTAAAAGACAATCATCGCCTAAAAATACTTGTGAGTTTTACATTTATTGTATCCTCCGAAGGTTACTCCCATCAGGAGCTTTCATGAAGTATCAAAATATATTGCAAAATTCAGAAATATTAGCAGCCCAGCAGGGCAACGGACAAAATATATAAATCTTAGATCACAGCTAAATGCAACAAAACTCTGAATGTCGTGTTCAGAAACATGAAGGTAAGACCCCAGGATTCGTCCCGTGTGGCCTAGTAATCGCACAAGAATGCGCTCTGCCAGAATTATATCTGTATCTATGATATGATGAAAATCCCGATGAACGCATTGGGTACCTGATAAAATAAAATTGGAATTCAATATTCGATAAGACCTTAGCGGCCTGAACTGAGTTACGCCAGCAATAAATTCCGAGTTCAGGCTTGGGGACTTGAATTTGATGTAGGACAACCTTGCTTTTGCCTAGGAGCAATTAACTGATTCCTGATCCATCGGATGCATCAGGCTCGTTGTACCAAATCCCTATAAAGCTTAAAAATAGTGAAAACAAAGAAAAAGAATTAAACATTTTCTTGAGACTGAACCTGAATCTATGGTTCGGGTAGAGTCTCGGGGGCTACTGACATAGGTATGATTACTTGGATCCCTATGATTTGCTACCTAGGGCCTGCAGAAAGGCTTACGACCCATGAAGAGTCAAGATGAAGATCCAAAGAAGTAACCGGCAAATATTATAGTTGTATTAGGAAATAGGAACAAAGACCGACATCGAGTTGGTGTTGTAATCATGTAACCTATCCGCATATAGATTTGAGATCCGACCTATTATATATAGGGTGGGAGAAGCCTAGAAAGAGTACCAAACAATCCCTAAGTGATTTGTAACATAGCAATTCTTCTTAATATTCAGGTGACTTTGATTCCATTGTTAACGTCTGACGAAATCCCCAGCGTTCTCTTTTTCGCAAAACCCTAAGTCCTTCTTCATGGACATTGCCGAGATTACCCCTAGTCATCCCCTGTGCAAGATATAATGGTGGAAGGACCCCGCATATCCACTTGGGTTCCCTGAGTGTTTGAGAAGCGAAGGTCACACTTTGTCAGCGTCATCACCATCTTTGATCTGGCTAGATGTGTCCAGAGGACGGGGGAATCCCCTGTTGGAAATATGCCCTAGAGACAAATAGTAATAAGGATTATTATCATATTTCATAAAGTTTATGATTAAGTTTTATATCATGCTATAACTGTATTGAAAGGAAACGTCAATGCACATGGGATATATAAACAACCAGGAGTTCCCGTTGAAGCTCTATTCACTGGTTCATTGGTGAACAAATGATCAAGGTTTCCTGATCATGTGGAATTTATGCTAGTTGGAAATGGAGTCACCTCATATGAGAATGAGATGATGAACTATACCTAGCCTAAGCATCATGACCCGATCATGTCACGAAGTTCAAGTTACAATGATTAGAATAGACCTAGTGTACTATTTCTTAGACCGTGAGGCCATATCAATAATTGTCACCCGAGGGTACTTTGATAGCATCAAATGTCACTCGGTTAAATGGTGATCATAAAGGTGTGTTCAGGTATTCGGAGGAACAGTTGAGGAAATATGTGTCAAGAGTGAGATTTTTCCATCTGCGTGACAGAAATATACTCGAGGGCCCACTCAGAGAAGTTATATCCAATAGTTGCGCAGTGTGTGATTTCATCACGGGGATATCACTTGTCGGAACGAGTCAAGTAGA
The DNA here is from genome assembly GCA_023614405.1 of Avena insularis. NCBI lineage: Eukaryota > Viridiplantae > Streptophyta > Magnoliopsida > Poales > Poaceae > Avena > Avena insularis. The sequence goes on along the minus strand of CM042694.1, from coordinate 239,562,047 downwards.
ATTTGTCGGTAACGAGATTGAACACGACATGGTGATGTCATTGATCAGATCTCAGACAATGCAAGTATCGAGAGACAAAAGGAATAAGACACGAAGTTCATGGTTCAAACAATGAAAGATTTCATGGAATGCACAGGGGTCACATGGACATCTAGGTCCCTCTATTGATCATTGGTGCGGGAGGGTCCCGACCATGTCTGGAGTGTTCCCGATCTTTGGGGTATCACTCTTAAGGGCTTGATGATGCTTAGAGAGTGTTTTAGGATTGGTAGAATCACCCAAGAAAGAGAAGAGAGAAAACTGGAAGGGTTTTGATAAGTCCAGAGGATGTCCGGAATGATAGGGAATGAGTTCCACATCAATGGGGATTAAAGAATATGTAAGTGAATGTTGAATATTGATTGAATCATTCAATTATACTTATTCAATAAAAGAAAAAAGAATTAAAAAGGGTCAAATACCTTAATGGGCCAATCCGGAGGGAAAAGGGCCCATGAGGGAAAGACCGAAGGGAGGAACAAGGACGGGATGGCCAGCTGGGCGAAGGCACCCCACGTGGGGCCCACTAGGGCCTAGGCCAGCGGCAGACAAGCCCCCCTCTCCCCTCTCCCTTGTTTAGTCCCACATGGCTAAGCTAGTTAGCTATGGGTTTTTCCCCTATATAAAGAGAGGTATTTTGGCAAATTAAATACAACAATAGTCAATAAAAGGTTCCCTCTATTTTGGGAGACCTCCAATTGATTCTCTCTCTCCTATGACTGTGGTCCCAAGTCCTGATCGTGCGAGCATGAGACTTCTTCACCATGGAGCGCCATCCTGTTGTGGGATTTGGGATTCGAATACAAGAGCTCTACTTCCACAACTGCTGTTGGATCGGGGAAGCGGGGCGGGAGTCATCGCCAGGCATCGGATGTGTGTAACTCCCTACGAGGTGCAACACTTTGGGCACTAGGATTCGTTGGAGCCACATGAGCTACCAGGACTTCAACACGACCTTGAGGTTGACTTCGGTTCGTCTACATCAACCACGCTCTCCCGAGCATTGACAACGCTTTTCGGTCTTCAAGGGTAAGTTCGCGAAAAGACCCTCCCATTATTGAATTACTAATAGATAGGTCCTGGCAACTGGGGTTCTAGCGTAGGAAAAAATTTATTGTTTTCATGCGCAAACCCCTATAGTGGTATCAGAGCTAGATCTATGCGTAGTATTTCTAGTACGGGTAGAACACATGAGATGTAGCGTGTGGGCGTTGATCTTTTAGTTGTTACCCTCCCACGTGTACTTGTGTATACCGCAGTAATGCTTGATGAAGCGGCCCCCAACCGACTTTACGCGTTCATTCACGAGACTGGTCCACAATTGACATACGGCTTGTACTGTATAAAGTGGCTTTGGGGGGTATGTCTCTCTCCCATTAGTTGGTATGCCATTTGCAATGGAGGGCCCCGAAAGGGGTGGAGTATAGACAACTACTTGATCAGTGTTGCGGTGAATACATGGCCTCAGAACATGGATGGTCAAAAGATCGAGCACGAGTCGCATGAATGATGTGATCGACGTTTAGGCGTCCACGTTCGCAACTATCTCACCGACCGTGACGATCAGGAGCGGTGTAGTGAATAGGGATCATGTAATCACTAGAACCCTTCCGGGGATAGGTGTTTTTAGTGGAGTTATTAATTTTAACTCATATAATTATAAACTTAGTCTAAAATCCTTTTTGCAATTATAAATGTAGAAAATGGTTCTCCCCAATGCTACCTTCCCTGTTGACGATTGGTTAGATGGAGACAATCTCAAACTAGATGGATCCAACTTTTCTTGTGCGACTCCATGTTCTCCTTAGCAAGAATGACGTGGTCGACTATATACTCGACGAGATGGATTCGGAGCAGCCTAGTGTCTTTGAGACCCTAGAGCAGTGGGAAGACCGCTATTACCATCGTGAGATGTCCACCTTCATATCAGTGACAATGCGTTTCTGAATGGTTGATGAGCTGTGGCCAATCATGGGTAACCTTGACCCTCGTACGGTTATGGAACAGCTTAGATCACATTTCGTGGAACAAGTGCGCATATGGGAGCATGAGCTGATGGAAGATTTCCTCTCCATAAAGATGGAGGAGAACTCTTCACTTCAAGACCACTTGGAGCGCATGCATGATGCATACATGAGGCTTGCATACTTCCTGGATAACTGGTTGACGAGCTCTTTTGCAAATGGCATTGTGATGCAGTCGCTGCCACCAAGCTACCAAGCACATGCCAGGATTTGCATCATGAGAGGCGATGTGGAAACACAGGATTTCCACAGGTTCATATCACATCTCAGGAATGTGAAGGTTGAACCCATTGCCGGAGAGGTCATCAATGACAAAGGTATATATTTGATATATAGTTTTATAAATGTTATAATCTTGCAAACACATATTGTAGTGTTAAAGTATTTGATACTTATTCTATTTTGGTGAAAACAGGCCCATCTGCATGAGAGCTGCTTGCTGGAGAGGAGGTGACATCGCACGTTGATGGCAAGCATGATGATGATGGCCAAGGACACTCTCCCTTGACATTTATCACTTATTTTATGGTTTTGGATGATTATTGTAATCGATGGATTGTGAAATTCTTTAGTATGTCTCACACTTTGTGAGACGGTTATTCATATGAGTTTGTAACAAATAGTTGTTCTACTTCTATGATTGATTTCTATTTGCGTTCATATCCTGTTCGATTATGTGTGAACTATCCTTGTTTTGAAGATAATGCATCAACACTGATGACCCACAAGTATAGGGGGTGTATCGCAGTATTTTCGAGGGAAGTGAAACCCAATTTATTGATTCGACACAAGGGGAGCCAAAGAATATTTATAAGCCTTAACAACTGAGTTGTCAATTCAGCTGCACCTGGAAACAATCTTGCTCACATCAGTTTATCAGTAGCAACAGTTTTGTAGTAGGAATAGTAAAGTAACAACAATAGTAAAGTAAAGGCAGTAGTAACAATAGCAGTAAATAGTAGGATTCGAGTGCGGTAGGCATAGGGATGGATGGACGGGCGTTGCATGGACAAGACAATTCACATAGCAATCAGAACATAGGGCAATTGCAGATAAATAAGATAAAGCATCCAAGTACTAGATAATCCTAGGCATGTGTTCCATATATAGTCATACGTGCTCGCAATGAGAACTTGCACAACATCTTTTGTCCTGCCAGCCCGTTTGTAGCGGGGCCTGATGCGCTCGACGATCGATGTAGAGCTTGTTGGGAACCCCAAGAGGAAGGTATGATGAGCACAGCAGCAAGTTTTCCCTCAGTTATGAAACCAAGGTTTAATCGAACCAGTAGGAGCAAGGAAACACCCCAAAGGTGTTACTAGCTGAACTTTGGCAGGGCGCACTACCGGTGCTAGTAGCAACGTGGAGACCTGCACAACACAACCAGAGAACTTTGTCCCCAACTTGCGATGAGGTTGTCAATCTCACCCTGTTTTGCAGAAAACAAAGGATTAAACATATCGAATGGAAAGAAGTAAAAGTTTGCAGAAAGTAAACACAAGCAGTAAACAGTTGTAGATTGTATGTAAAGAAAAAGGATCGGGATCCATAGTTCACTAGAGGTGGCTCTCCTTAGATAGAAAACATGTTGGGTGAACAAATTACAGCGGGGCAATTGACAAACACCGAGAAAGCAATACATGCATATACTAATCATCTTGACTCCTTTGAGACTTGATTGGGCAATACAACATAATACATAGACCGCCATCCAACTGCATCTATGACTAATAATCCACCTTCAGGTTATCATCGAACCCCTCCAAGATTAAGTTGCAAGCAACAGATTATTGCTTTACTTAACTTCGTGTAAGGTAAATAATACAATTGTTCGATGAACAAAGGATTGTTGTTTTCTCCTAGTAGCAACAGACATCTAGTACCTTAGAGATTTCATCACTTCCCAGTTACAGAGGCATGAACCCACTATCGAGCATAAATACTAACTCTTGGAGTTGATAGCATCTACTTGGCCAAGATAGCTACTAACAACGGAAAGCATGCAAGATCTCAAATAACAATGACATGATAGAATCAATAATCAATCTGAAATAGCATCTCAATATCCATCGGATCCCCGCAAACACAACATGTATGAATTACAAATAGATGATCTTGATCATGAACAGAGCTCACAAGATCTAAGCATGAAAGCACAAAGGAAGAGCAACCAGCCATCTAGCTACTACATGAATCCGTAGTCCAAGGATGAACTACTCACGCACACACCGGAGGCTTGCATGGTGATGAAGAAAGCCTGTGGTGAATTCCCTCTCCTGTGGTGCCGGAAGAGCTGCAGATCCCTCCCGATCTAGGGATGGAGATGACGGCGGCTACAGACTCTTTCATGGATTTTTTTATCGGGTCCTTAGGGTTTTCGTCCCGAGGGCAACTTATAGGCGGAAGGAGAGGCCGAGGGGGTGCTGGGGTCGGCCAGACCACCCCCTGGCACGGGCCAGGCCTGGCCACGCAGCCAGGTGGTGTGGCCGGCCCCCAGCCCTTCTCCGTCTCGTATTCTCGCACTTGATCCCTTCCGGAAAAATAGGCACTTTGGCTTTTGTCCCGTCCAATTCCGAGAATATTCATTTTCTGACTTTCCTGGAAACAGCAGAAAACAGGCATGGCAATCGTGGCTCTTGTTAATAGGTTAGTCCAAGAAATCATAATAAAAGTACTCCAAAGTTGGAACAAAACACAAGAAAGTGGATAAAACCAAGCATGGAACATCAAAAATTATAGATACATTTGCAATGTATCAACATCCCCAAGCTTAACTCCTGCTCGTCCTCGAGTAGGTAAGTGATAAAAAGAATAATTTTTGAGGTGACATGCACCATCAAAGACTTGTTCAAAGTATTTGCAAAATATTCAAGGCTGGGATCAAAGTACTTTAATCATAACATTAAAGACAAAGTTCTAGCAATAAGCAAAGAAACTATGATGCAACATGAAAAGGCACAAACAAAATATTCATGAATAACATGCTTTGCAAGACGTTTGTTTGTTTCACATAAAGAAAACATAGCATAAAAGTATCCAGCTTGTCCCTCAATAGAGTAGCAAATATAAATGCATGGGACACCTTCAAAGTTCATAAGAGTGACTAGATACAATAGTTTCAAACAAGAAATAACAAGTTATGCATCAATCAACTAGTCTTGGGACAATGCACATAGAACTAAGAATGGCCACTATGCTCTCAAAGTAGTGCATAAAGATAGAAGGTCGAGACTCAATATAATGGTGGAAGAAAGGCCTTTTGTAAAAGGAAGTAGGGATTCAAGTATCATAAAGAGCTTCCAAAAATTATGGTACTTGTAGCTTTCAGCTCTCATTGCCCCTATCATAAGCATCTTGAAGGTGATTAAGGTTAAAGTGACACAACTAAGAGGATATGCTTGACAAGTTATAAACCAAAATCTCATGCCCCTTACTTACAAAGACCGATCCTCATGATACTTAACTTTAGTCACGAGTAAGCTCTTGTCATTGTAAGTATATGTGTATCATTAAGAACCGCCAACGGGGTACCCCTTGCACACAATACAGGAGCTTTCCCATAATCAAAATGACAAGGCAAGTAGACAATGAGCATCTCAGCGATCTTTTTATTTGCTATTTGCATAGGTTTTTATTGAGGATGCTTCATAGAGTGCTCATTATGGTGATGCTGCAAGTTTCCACCATGATTAGGCATGGCTTAGGCTAGCGGCCCAGGCATTTCTCTAACACACATACAGACTCCATGATCATACAAGTTCCACATTTATTTCACACCGCCGGGATCCGTAAGCAAAAGAACATAATATCAACGGGGTACAAAGTACAAGTGCAATGTTAAAAGCGTTCCTCATGAAACATGGTTCTTCTAATTTCAACTTATAAAGCGCAAGCATATACGCAACAAAGAAGGACCCAATGGTTCAAGTTTATTAGAGGCAAAAAAGTAAAGTGTGCCATCAAGTTCGTGAGAGCTTTAATCACTAGTTTTCTCATAACAAGTGAAAGGTAGACAAAAGCATGAATATACTTGGAATAGCATAAGCTAGTAGGTAGGTATGGTGGACTCTTTGGAATAACTTGGTTTAGGGAGTTGGATGCATGAGTGGAACTCATACTTTGTGGTGGAGGCTAGCAAAAGACTGGGAGCGACAAACTAAGAGAGCAATAATGGCCATAATCATGCAGAGCGACAAAACATCATTGATCAAAGCATAAAGTGATACTACAAGTTGAAAACTAAAGGATCATAAAGGCTATGGTGACTTGAGATAGTCATAACATGGTGTGAGCATGTGCCAAGTCAACCCAACTAAAGCATCAAAGGAGAATACCACTATACTATGCTTTAATATGCTAAAACAACGCATGATTCATCCAAGGCACATTAAGCAATCTCAATTATTTATAACAAGTCATGCTACAGCAAAGAATACTAAGCATAAAGCCAAAACAATATCAAGCATGGCATGACAAAGCATAGGCACAGTCAAAAACGAGCTCTTTTTACCACAAAAGTATGCACTTTCCTACTCTTTTCCAAACCAAACCAAACTATTTGCAAACCAAAGTATGAAAGAGGGGGTCCAACCAACTTATTCAGAGAACTAAACAAAACAAGCAAACTAAAAACTAAAGCAAAAACGAAAAAGAAGACGCTCCAAGAAAAACACAACTGTGCATGAAACAATAAAAATGAAGCGTTTGGAAAAAACCTGGAATTTTTATTGATGAAGGGGATGCCTTGGGCATACCCAAGATTTGACGCTTGTACTTCTTGTATATTTCTTGGGTGACACGTGTGGCATCCCCAAGCTTGAGCTTTAGTCCATCCTTCATCTCGTTACTCATTTCTTCCATACACCTGAAAATTTTCCTTCATACAAAACTTCACACAATCTCATTAGCAACATTAGTGCACTTAAGATAAATAAGTCTCAAGGTTCAGTTTTAACCCCAAATAAACTTCCATTAGAACACCAGATACTGTAGCACCTTCCCTCAAAAATCTCAATTCCCCAAAAGAACTCAAGAAGGAACCAACAAGAAGCAAATGCAGAAAATGGCAGAAATCTGTCAAAACAGACCAGAAGGTAAAGAAGAATTTGTTCGAAGACCTTCTGTTGCTCAAATCAAAAAGTTCTGAACTAACGAAAGTTAGATAACAACCTGGGGCAGAATCACAAAAAATTACAGCTCAATCCTACATACAGAACTCTCTCAGGAACTTTTACGGTGAAGCACAGAAATCTGTTTCGGGACAGCAACTTTCCCAATCATTAATTCACTCTCTTTAGAGGTTACTCTTGGCACAAAAAGCAAATAAAAAGGATAAGGAGAGGTTATTACAGAGGTAATAACTTCCAAGACTCAACTAAAACTCTTGGGTTATCTCCCAACAAGTACTTTTCTTTAACGCCTTTAAGTTAGGCATGAAAAATTGAGAAGATGCTCTCATAGGAAATATGAATTGAAGTAAAAGAGAGCATCAAGAAGCAAATTCAAAACATATTTAAGTCTAACCCACTTCCTATGCATAGGAATCTTGTATGCAAATAAATGCACAAAGAGCAAAGTGACAGGCATAGGAAGATAAAACAAAAGTAACTTCAAAACTTTCAGCACATAGAGAGGTGTTTCATTACCATAAAAACTTCTACAACCATATTTTCCTCTCTCGTAATAATTTTCAGTAGCCTCATGAATAAACTCCACAATATAACTATCACATAAGTCATGCTTTTCATGATCTACAAGCACTAGAGCTTTACTATAAACATTTTCAAAAGAATTCTCGGGAACATAACATTCGTCCTCCTTTGGTAAGCATGGGGGACAATCAAATAATGTAAGAGGTAAAGAGTTACTCTCATTAGAAGGTAGGCATGGGTAGATCCATTCTTCCTCCTTTTGTCCATCACTCTCCTCCTCTTTTTCATCTAATGAGCTTTCAGGTTCAGCAATTTCTTCTTCCATGGAGGTTCTAGCAGGCGGTGGTTCACCTATTACCTTAGTAGTCATAATACTGTTCCCAAATAGGAAACTGAGTGAGCTATCCATAATGAAGTAGTAATTGGATCAGAGCTAGTCATAAAGGCAACTTAAGAAAGGAACTAATTTTTTTGTGTTTTTCAAATAAGAAAGCAAACAAGGAAAACTAATTTTTTTGTGTTTTTTGAAGAACAAAACAAGCAAACAAAGCAAAAAGAAACTAAGCAAAACAAAAACAACAAAGTAAAGAGATTGGTTATGAGGGACTCCCCTTGTGAAGATGTCCTTGACTCCCCGGCAACGGCGCCAGAAAATACTTTGATGGCGCGAGGTTGACATGGGAGCTTCTTCTTCTTCAGTCCCTGGCAACGGCGCCAGAAAATAGCTTGATGCACTCGACGATCGACGTAGAGCTCGTTAGGAACCCCAAGAGGAAGGTATGATGAGCACAGCAGCAAGTTTTCCCTCAGTTATGAAACCAAGGTTTAATCGAACTAGTAGGAGCAAGGAAACACCCCAAAGGTGTTACTAGCTGAGCTTTGGCAGGGCGCACTACTGGTGCTAGTAGCAACATGGAGACCTGCACAACACAACCACAGAACTTTGTCCCCAACTTGCGATGAGGTTGTCAATCTCACCGTGTTTTGCAGAAAACAATGGATTAAACGTATCGAATGGAAAGAAGTAAAAGTTTGCAGAAAGTAAACACAAGCAGTAAACAGTTGTAGATTGTATGTAAAGAAAAAGGACCGGGATCCAAAGTTCACTAGAGGTGGCTCTCCTTAGATAGAAAACATGCTAGGTGAACAAATTACAGCGGGGCAATTGACAAACACCGAGAAAGCAATACATGCATATACTAATCATCTTGACTCCTTTGAGACTTGATTGGGCAATACAACATAATACATAGACCGCCATCCAACTGCATCTATGACTAATAATCCACCTTCAGGTTATCATCCGAACCCCTCCAGTATTAAGTTGCAAGCAACAGATTATTGCTTTATGAACTGCGTGTAAGGTAAACAATACAATTGTTCTATGAACAAAGGATTGTTGTTTTATCCCTAGTAGCAACAGCACATCTAGTACCTTAGAGATTTCTATCACTTCCCCAGATTACCAGAGGCATGAACCCACTATCGAGCATAAATACTAACTCTTGGAGTTGCTAGCATCTACTTGGCCAAGATAGCTACTAACAACGGAAAGCATGCAAGATCTCAAATAAAAAAGACATGATAGAATCAATAATCAATCTGAAATAGCATCTCAATATCCATCGGATCCCCGCAAACACAACATGTATGAATTACAAATAGATGATCTTGATCATGAACGGAGCTCACAACATCTAAACATGAAAGCACAAAGGAGGAGAAACCAGCCATCTAGCTACTACATGGATCCGTATTCCAAGGATGAACTACTCACGCATCACACCGGAGGCTTGCATGGTGATGAAGAAGGCCCCCAGGGTGAATTCCCTTCTCAAGTAGGGTGCCGGGAAGAGCTTCAGATCCCTCCCAATCTAGGGATGGAGATGACGGCGGCTACAGACTCTTTCATGGATTTTTGATCGGGTCCTTAGGGTTTTCGTCCCGAGGGCAACTTATAGGCGGAAGGAGAGGCCGAGGTCTTGGGGTCGGCTGGACCACCCTGGCTGAGCCAGCTGGCCTGCTGCTGACAGTGGTGTGGCCGGCCCCTAGCCCTTCTCCGTCTCGTATTCTGGCACTTGATCCCTTCCAGAAAAATAGGCACTTTGGCTTTTGTCCCATCCAATTCCGAGAATATTCATTTTCTGACTTTCCTGGAACCAAAAACAGCAGAAAACAGGCAGCTGGCACTATGGCTCTTGTTAATAGGTTAGTCCAAGAAATCATAATAAAAGTACTCCAAAGTTGGAACAAAACACAAGAAAGTGGATAAAACCAAGCATGGAACATCAAAAATTATAGATACATTTGCAATGTATCAGGGCCTCAAGGGAACTACTGGCAATTAAGGTGCTCCTTTTAATAGAGCATCGGAGCAAAGCATTAACACTCCGTGAACACATGTGATCCTCACATCAAAGCCATTCCCTCTGGTTATCCCGATTTCTGTCACTTCGAGGCCATTGGTTCCGGCCAACAACGTGTGTATACAACTTGTAGATAAGATCATAAACAATACTATCGTAATGAATCAATAACATGTTCAGATCTGAAATCATGGCACTCGGGCCCTAGTGACAAGCATTAAGCATAACAAGTCGCAACAAACTTATAAACCACTAATAAAAGATACTAGGCACCATGCCCAAACAATCTGATGCCATTACATGAACGATCTCATCCAACCCCTACCATCCCCATAGCCTACAACAGGGGATTACTCACTCATAGATGGGGGAAACATGGATGGTCGATGGAGAAGCGATGGTGATGATGATGGCGATGATATCCTCCAATTCCCTGTCTCGGCAGGGTGCCAGAACAGAGTTTCTGGTGCTGTTTCGTGGAATCTAGTGGTGGCGGTGGAGCGGAACTCCTTCTGGAAAAACGTCAAACTCCTCAGAGTTTTTAGGTCAAAAGGCTTCTTATAGGCGAAGAGGGAGACCGAGGGGGTGCATAGGGGTCCCACACCATGCCCTGGCGCGGCCAGGCCCATCACGCTCCTGGGGGTGGTGTGGCAAGCCCCTGGCCCTCCTCCATCTCGTATTCTGGCTCCATGAGTCTTCCGGAAAAATAGGCACTTTGGCTTTTGTCTCGTCTAATTCCGGGAATATTCATTTTCTAACTTTCCTGGAACCAAAAACAGCAGAAAACAGGCAGCTGGCACTGTGGCTCTTGTTAATAGGTTAGTCCAAGAAATCATATGAAAAGTACTCCAAAGTGTGGACAAAACACAATAAAGGAGATAAAACCAAGCATGGAACATCAAAAATTATAGATACATTTGCTATGTATCAACATCCCCAAGCTTAACTCCTGCTCGTCCTCGAGCAGGTAAGTGATAAATAGAAATAATAATTTTTGAGGTGACATGCACCATCAAAGACTTGATCAAAGTATTTGTAAAACATTCAAGAGATAGGATCATAGTACTTCAATCATAGCATGAAAGACAAAGTCCTAGCAATAAGACAAAGAAATTATGATGCAACATGAAAAGGCACAAACAAAAGATTCATGAATAATAATGCTTTGCAAGATGTTTGTTTGTTTCACATAAAGAAAACATAGCATAATAGTATTCAGCTTGTCCCTCATAGAGTAGCAAATATAAATGCATAGGACACCTTCAGAGTTCATAAGAGTGACTAGATACAAATAGTTTAAAACAAGCAATGTCAAGATATGCATCAATCAACTAGTCTTGGGACAATGCACATAGAACTAAGAATGGCCACTATGCTCTCAAAGTAGGTGCATAAAGGTAGAAGGTGGAGACTCAATATAATGGTGGAAGAAAGGCCTTTATAAAAGGAAGTAGAGATTCAAGTCTCATAAAGAGCTTCCTAAAATTATGGTACTTATAGCTTTCAGCTCTCATTGCCCCTATCATAAGCATCTTTAAGGTGATTCAGGTTAAAGTGACACAACTAAGAGGATATGCTTGACAAGTTATAAACCGAAATCTCATGCCCCTTACTTACGAAGACGAAACCTCATGCTACTCAACTTTAGTCACGAGTAAGCTCTTGTCATTGTAAGTACAGGTGTATCATAAAGAACTGCCAACGGGGTACCCCTTGCACATGATACAGAAGCTTTCCCATAATCAAAATGACAAGGCAAGCAGACAATGAGCATCTCAGCGATCTTTCTATTTGCTATTTGCATAGGTTTTTATTGAGGATGCTTCATAGAGTGCTCATTATGGTGATGCTACAAGTTTCCACCATGATTAGGCATGGCTTAGGCTAGCGTCCCAGGCGTTTCTCTAACACACATACAAACTCCATGGTCTTACACTTCCACTTTTATTTCACACCGCCGGGATCCGTAAGCAAAAGAACATGATATCAACGGGGTACAAAGTACAAGTGCAATGTTGAAAGTGTTCCCCATGAAACATGGTTCTGCTAATTGCAACTTATAAAGCGCAAGCATATACGCAACAAAGAAGGACCCAAAGGTTCAAGTTTATTAGATGCAAAAAAGTAAAGTGTGCCATCAAGTTTGTGAGAGCTTTAATCACTAGTTTTCTCATAACAAGTGAAAGGTAGACAAAAGCATGAATATACTTGGAATAGCATAAGCTAGTAGGTAGGTATGGTGGACTCTTTGGAATAACTTGGTTTAGGGAGTTGGATGCATGAGTGGAACTCATACTTTGTGGTGGAGGCTAGCAAAAGACTGGGAGCGACAAACTAAGAGAGCAATAATGGCCATAATCATGCAGAGCGACAAAACATCATTAATCAAAGCATAAAGTGATACTACAAGTTGAAAACTAAAGGATCATAAAGGCTATGGTGACTTGAGATAGTCATAACATGGTGTGAGCATGTGCCAAGTCAACCCAACTAAAGCATCAAAGGAGAATACCACTATACTATGCTTTAATATGCTAAAACAACGCATGATTCATCCTAGGCACATTAAGCAATCTCAATTATTTATAACAAGTCATGCTACAGCAAAGAATACTAAGCATAAAGCCAAAACAATATCAAGCATGGCATGACAAAGCATAGGCACAGTCAAAAACGAGCTCTTTTTACCACAAAAGTATGCACTTTCCTACTCTTTTCCAAACCAAACCAAACTATTTGCAAACCAATGTATGAAAGAGGGGGTCCAACCAATTTTTTAGCAAACTAAGCAAACCACGCAAACTAAAAACCAAAACAAAAACGAAAAAGAAGACGCTCCAAGAACAACACAACTGTGCATGAAACAATAAAAATAAAGTGTTTGGAAGAAACCTGGGATTTTATTGATGAAGAGGGGATGCCTTGGGCATCCCCAAGGCATCCCCAAGCTTTGACGCTTGTACATCTTGGATATTTCTTGGGGTGACACGCGTGGAATCCCCAAGCTTGAGCTTTAGTCCATCCTTCATCTCATTACTCATTCCTTCCATACACCTGAAATTTTTCCTTCATACAAAACTTCACACAATCTTTATTAGCAACATTAGTGCACTCAAGATAATAAGTCTTAAGGTTAAGTTCTAACACCAATAAACTTCCATTATAACACTAGCTACTGAAGCACTTCCCTCAAAAAGCTCAATTCCCCAAAAGAACTCAAAAAGGAACCAACAAGAAGCAAATGCAGAAAATGGCAGAAATCTGTCAAAACAGACCAGCAGGTAAAGACGATTTTTTTCGAAGACCTTGTGTTGCTCAAATCAAAAAGTGTTGAACTAAAGAAAGTTAGATAACAACCTTAGGCAGAACAAAAAAATTCACGCCCCAAAAAGACGTTCAGAGATTTTACACGAATTTTTACGGTGAAGCACAGAAATTTGTTTCGGGACAGCAACTTTCCCAATCATTACCTCTCTCTCATTAGAGGTTACTCTTGGCACAAAAAGCAAATAAAAAGTATAAGAAGCGGTTATTACTAAAATAATAACTTCCAACTCTCATCTAAAACTTTTGGGTTATCTCCCAATAAGTACTTTTATTTAACGCCTTTAAGTTAGGCAAAAGCAAAAACTAAAAATGGATAGAATAGAAGTAAGCGGAGATAATCATGGTGAAAACATTGTTTTGTTCAATGAAATCCTTTTGTTAACAAGGTTGATCAGGTATTGTTATCAAAACAATTTCATATGATACAAAACTTTGTATTCCACTAATGATTATGTTACCTCAACCTTGATAGCAATGGTCCCAATCATAATAGTTTCAATTTTTCTCTTGGTATGGGACAATATATTTCTCCAACTTTAATGCCCTCAACATGTTCAATTGAATTCAAACCGTAAGTCCTTTCAATCTTCTTGGGGAAATAGACAGTATGTTCCTTGTCATTAACATTGAAGGTCACCTTCCCTTGATTATAATTAATAACAGCTCCTGCAGTATTTAAGAAAAGGTCTCCCAAGAATAATAGACATATTATCATCTTCAGGCATGATAGTTTGAGAGGATGATCACATAAGAAATATGAGTTGAAGTAAAAGAGAGCATCAAGAAGAAAATTAAAAACACATTTAAGTCTAACCCACTTCCTATGCATAGGAATTGTGTATGTAAATAAATTCGCAAAGAACAAAGTGACAGGCATAGGAAGATAAAACAAGAGTAACTTCAAAACTTTCAGCACATAGAGAGGTGTTTCAATACCATGAAAACTTCTACAACCATATTTTCCTCTCTCATAATAATTTTCAGTAGCCTCATGAATAAACTCAACAATATAACTATCACATAAAGCATGTTTTTCATGATCTACAAGCACTAGAGCTTTATTATAAACATTTTCAAAAGAATCCTCAGGAACATAACATTCATCCTCCTTTAGTAAGCATGGAGGACAATCAAATCATGTAATGGATAAAGAGTTACTCTCATTAGAAGGTAGGCATGGGTAGCTAATCCATTCTTCCTCCTTTTGTTCATAACTCTCCTCCTCTTTTTCATCTAATGAGATTTTAGGTTCATCAATTTCTTCTTCCATAGGATCCTGCAAGGCATTAGTCTCTTCAATTTGTGGAAAGCATCTATTAAAATATTCAAGAATATAGCCATTTTCATCCTTGTAATTATCAAAGCAAAATTTAAGTATACCATAAACCTCATATTTGTAAGGTGAATCATCAATATTTTCAAGCAAACTAGCAAGTTCAAAAGCACCCTTCCAAGCGATAAATTCTTCAATTTGTTCCGCATCATAAAAGTCATAAATTCCTTTAGCATAAGAAGATATGGTATCATTATCATTGTACTCACATTGAGAAGGGAGGTGTTTATACCTCTTTTTGTAACACGATTTATCACAACAATAAGTAACATTATAAGTAGAGCACACGTTTCTAGCAATGGTATACAATCTATCAATTTGTTCCCGCAAGTGTTTTGCTTTTTGTGACAAGCGGTGTTCCTTATAATAATACTTCTGATCTTCCGTGAACCCACCTTGCCAATAAGCTTCAGTTTCAAAGAAACCAACCATTGACAACAAGCATGATAAGGCAAGACAATAACAGACCAACGAAAATAACAACTAGAGTAGGAACTACTTTTTTTGTATTTTTGATAAAGAAACAAGCAAACAAGGCGAAAATAAACTTAGCTTGAACAATAGTGATTCCAAGTGGACTTGATAAATAAAGCTATGCTCCCCGGCAACGGCGCCAGAAAATAGTCTTGATGACCCACAAGTATAGGGGGTGTATCACAGTATTTTCGAGGGAAGTGAAACCCAATTTATTGATTCGACACAAGGGGAGCCAAAGAATATTTATAAGCCTTAACAACCGAGTTGTCAATTCATCTGCACCTAGAAACAATCTTGCTCACAACAGTTTATCAGTAGCAACAATTTTGTAGTAAGAATAGTAAAGTAACAGCAGCAGTAAAGTAAAGACAGCAGTAATAATAGCAGTGATAAGAGGATTCGAAAAGTAGGCATAGGGATGGATGGAC
Organism: Avena insularis; assembly: GCA_023614405.1. Taxonomy (NCBI): domain Eukaryota; kingdom Viridiplantae; phylum Streptophyta; class Magnoliopsida; order Poales; family Poaceae; genus Avena; species Avena insularis. The sequence continues at coordinate 239,546,402 of CM042694.1, read as the reverse complement.
GGGCGTTGCATGGACAAGACAATTCACATAGCAATCAGAACATAGGGCAATTGCAGATAAATAAGATAAAGCATCCAAGTACTAGATAATCCTAGGCATGTGTTCCATATATAGTCATACGTGCTCGCAATGAGAACTTGCACAACAACTTTTGTCCTGCCAGCCCGTTTGCAGCGAGGCCTCAAGGGAACTACTGGCAATTAAGGTGCTCCTTTTAATAGAGCACCAGAGCAAAGCATTAACACTCCGTGAAAACATGTGATCCTCACATCAAAGCCATTCCCTCCGGTTATCCTGATTTCGCCACTGGGCCATTGGTTCCGGACAACAACGTGTGTATACAACTTGTAGATAAGACCATAAACAATACTATCATAATGAATCAATAACATGTTCAGATCTGAAATCATGGCACTCAGGCCCTCGTGACAAGCATTAAGCATAACAAGTCGCAACAAAGTCATAAAGCACTAATAAAAGATACTAGGCACCATGCCCTAACAATCTGATGCCATTACATGAACGATCTCATCCAATCCCTACCATCCCCATAGCCTACAGCGGGGGATTACTCACTCATAGATGGGCGAAACATGGATGGTCGATGGAGAAGCGATGGTGATGATGATGGCGATGATCTCCTCCAATTCCCGTCCGGCAGGTGCCGAACGGAGTTTCGTGTCGTTTCATGGAATCTGGTGGTGGTGGCGAGCGGAACTCCTTCTGAAAAACGCCGAACCCTCAGAGTTTTTAGGTCAAGGCTTCTTATAGGCGAAGAGGAGACCGAGGGTGCCTGAGGCCCACACCATGCCTCGGTGCGGCCAGCCCCCAGCCTGGGGTGTGTGGCCAGCCCCTGGCCCTCCTCTGTCTCGTATTCTGGCTCTGTGAGTCTTTCGAAAAAATAGGCACTTTGGCTTTTGTCCCGTCCAATTCCGAGAATATTCATTTTCTGACTTTCCTGGAACCAAAAATAGCAGAAAAGCAAAGGTAATCGTGTGGCTCTTGTTAATAGGTTAGTCCAAGAAATCATATGAAAAGTACTCCAAAGTGTGGACAAAACACAAGAAAGGATATAAAACCAAGCATGGAACATCAAAAATTATAGATACATTTGCAATGTATCAAACACTTGTAAAATATTGAAAAAATGCCTTATAAATACCCAACTTAATGATATATTCATTTTAAATGAAACAATTGTTTAAATTCAAAGTTATATTGATAATATGTGAAAGCCACTTGTATTCTTGTGACATATGAATCATGCCAAGTTTGGCAAGATAACTTAAACATCGTGTATTGCATGAATACAAAGTATTTGATGAATTATTGGAAGTAAATGCATATTTGATGTATTGTATTTCAACAAAATGGTGATTATCATTATATGATTGTTTGAATTTTGTAAAGAGGTTTACCAAAGGAAACATGAGTATGAAACTTTTTTATATGATTGAAGTATTTCATCATCCAAGGGTATTATAGATAAAATAGAATCTAATTACTATGATTTGATCAAAAGTAATGAAATTCAACATTATAAGATTGGCATAAAGGAATTGTGAAATGCAATGCGTTTGAAACATCCAAATGCAAAGCATCACAATGTGATATTAGATATCAAGTGGGTGAATAGATGGCGCCAAATATATCGTTGTAGTATAAGTGTAAAGACCATTAGTTAGAAATAGTTAGCACTAGATTAATATATTTAGTGAACCATATGAATTCATGAGATCGGCTCCATATCTTGTATGGATCGTCGTGGAAGTTTTGGAGTTATTTGATATCACCAAGACAAATAGCAAATAAGTCCTTATAAAGTATTCATTGGAAACTTTGAATACGAAATCCATTACTAGATCCAAAATAAAGGCAAAACTAGTATTGCTTGAATTTTGGTGCTTTTTCGAGAAAGTTTATGTTCTCGAATATGAAGCTCATGGAAGATAGTGAAAAACACGATGAGGATTCAAACCCCTCCATCAGAGTGTTGAGAAGCGCAACGGAAAGCGTTCCTGAACGATTCTCTTCATAAAGGAAAGAATCAATGATAATGATCATTGTGTTTCCCCACTAGTGTTTTCACTACATATAGTAGGATTCAAAATGTACCCCATATCGTGTATGGAGACATTTGTGAATCATTTGTCATGTTACCGAAATATGACATACCAACGAACTGGGAAGGAAATAATGGTAAACTAAAATTATGAGAAATCTTAGAGGTAAAATTCACTTAAGATTAGAAAGCAATTCATTGCTGAATCTTAACAAGTAAAGGGTTACTTGAATTTTCCAAACGACCGCAAGGCCATGAAGGAAAATTTGAATGACAAAGGCACAATTTGTCATGAATAATGTATTAGACAAATTCAAGAGAATTTGATTCAAAAGTGCTGAAAGCCTAGTGGATTTGATACTAGTAAGGTACTAGCATCTCATAATAAATCTCTCAGTTTGATAATTGATCAACGGATTTTGAAATTATTCAAAATAGTGAGAGGATATGCAATTTGCATAAATTGAGTGGGAGTTGTAATAGTTTTCCTAAAACAATATGTGAATAACATATTTTTGAGTGGGAGCAATATAAGACTCGTACTCAAATATGTTGGGAACATATTTTGAGTGGGAGCTTAAAGGTTGATTCTTAAGTGTGTGTACAACACATTGATAATAAAAGCGCAAGTACCGATAAATAATGATTTATAGGGATTAGAAGTTGAAAGTAAGTATATTATGATATTATGTAGTATTCCTAAAAGGATTCTTAAAAGAGTTTCAGAATAGGAATTAATTAAGGAGTGGTCCTTGGTCAACTCAAATTAGGAATACCAGTAAGTTAAACATCAATAGTTGAAAGAAAGAAAAGGATGATCATCATCCACTATGTTGAGACATAGGTTCTATCTTGGGAAACCATGATCACAACTTAACATAATATATGATCTAAGAAGGAATGTTTGAAAAGTGATTAAGTATGAATCACGGAATGTTGAGCGTCCACAATGTCTAATTAAGAACTGTAGATGATACCTTCGATCCAGATTACGGATGTAGTATAGCTCTTTTTCCCTAGTAGACCTAAATTTATCAAATCCTTGGGAAGCAGAAGCATAGTGAAGTTACTTTAATGGACCTTCAGGAGTTTTAGAATTCCTTTTGTGTTTTTACCGGACCAAGAGTTTGCTGACTTTTGTTGTTGTCGATGATGGAGAAAGAGGGCCTAGGGCTTTCGGTTTCACCTGTAGTTGTGCAAAACATCTGATTGGAATAAAAGATAATAATAAAGTATGCATGTAATTGTTACAACAAGATAAATTATATGTGGGCAGTGCATCCATAATTTCTATTGCCTCCACAACTACTTATAGCAATAATCTACTAGTCTCATCCATAGAAGAAAGAGAACTAATGATATGCATAGTGACATCACCGTTGATCCCAATTAAATCCCTCACATACAGTAGTACTACCCCTTCTGTCACTAGGGTTCCCAACCTGTAGATTAGTCATTAATCATACTCCCTATACCTGGCTCAATCCTCGGGATCTTGGGTACCTGACAAGTCCTTGGATTGAGGCAAGATAGGATACAATAATCATCATGTCATACAAACTAATACATGATCCCATCTATGACAAATAACATGCACAAAAGCTACATGGCTAGGCCGAAGCCCTTAGCCCAAGGAGGATTACTCACACATAGAGATGAAATCAAAGATCATAAACATTGCAATGGGAATCATGAGATTTATAGCAAATATTCTTACAATGTCGCTAATCGAAGATGAGATCTACTATTACAAGTGATGGAATATGGCTATGGTGGTAGAGAATGGTTTGGAGATTAGATCTAAGTATATTCCTCTCACGGCTCTTCGGTGTTGTGGATGGAGATCTAGGGCGGCTGGTGATCAGAAAGGAGCTCTATTTCTCGTCGCCCGAGGCCTCTTTATATAGGGGTCCCTTCACGAAAGTTGTTCTATATGACCTAGCGGTGTTGATGGCAACTATACGACCGGAACTATATGACCAGAATTTTATTCCCACCGTATAGTTGGTCGTTAAAGCGTATGTCTCCACTTCATGACTCCTGATTTCTTTGGGTTGTTGGAAATCTCGTATATTTGACTTTAATGTAGTGATTCCCATCATCAAACGTCATTATCTATGCAGGGAAAAATACCAAGAAAGGATTGCATACCCCTTTGATCATTAGGCATTAGTGGCAGAGTTTAGAGAGATATTTCATCAAAAATATGAATAATATCCAGTTTAAATGTGGACGTAGATGGCTACATTTCAGAGCCATCAACCTCCCCAAGCATAAACTTGATCGTCCTCGAGCAAGAAAACCAAAATCAAAAAGGAACTCGGCATTTAAACCAAAATAACGAGATGATGATCTTACTCATGATTGTTAGTCTCATGTTTCCTCCACTTTAGAAATCTAAAAAACTTCAGCATAGATAGAGTAATGGCAAACATATCATACGGGTTTTTATGCATCCTTGTAGCACAGAAAAATTATTGTTAACATGGATGATTCAATTGAGTCAACTTTATTCCATGTCATGTAATCAACTCATAGGCTTGCCTTGAACAATAAAGTATGATCATGTAAAATTGAGAGTGTGAGAGTTGTCATGAAAAGCACATACACTAGAGTATCTCAATTCTCCCACATCAATAAATCAAGACTTTTCAAGCACTACTTTTCCATTCATTGTCCTTCAAGAATTTTAGTTCTTAAGTAACTGAGAGCATGCCAAAAAAATTATTAGTTTATCGGGTTGTGATGGACACTCGTGGCATTACTAAGGTTTTTGTTCCTTTTGCACAATGATTACTCATATCAGCCAGAGGAGTGATTCCATCATGAACACAGCTACCTAGGAGTGCCAAGAATCTTACCCACTATAGCATTGCTGCTACATGTGTTTAATCAACTCATAGCCAAAATATAGGAGTTTCCTCCATGAAGATCGTTCGTAGGCTAGCGGAGTTGTTGGCATCCCATGAAGTTTGACATGCATAAAGCTATATCATTCTTATGATTAACAAGTCAAACTTTGTCATGCTCACAAAAACGCTAAACATTAATTCAATCGAACAAATCCTTTTAAAGAGAGCTATCAAGTCAATCATTATATTCCGTGGTGTTGAGTGTTTCTAGAAATAAGCCTTCAAGACTAAACACTCCAACACCCAAGCCTTCAATTGTGAAACTTTTTCTTATTACAATTGTTTAGCAAATTTTAGGCAAGACTTGGTTTACTATAAGAGCTGGAACAAAACGTACCCAACTAAATACCCATGTGATGACTGCAAGTGCACAGATCGTTTGTAGCTAGTTTCGAAATAAAGATATCGATCCCACAGGGAGCAGGTGTCTAAAGTCTAATAACTCTTGAAATAAATATTACGATAGAAATGCTAGATAAAGTTCTAAGTGACAAGATAAAATGTGAGTATTGTGTAAAAAGGTGTTTTGGGGTTTTGGGTATAAGAGCAATAAAGTAAAGTAAAACAACTGAGTACAGAAAGTAAGTATCGCATATGTAAGAGAGATTGGAATTGCAGTAGGGAAAAGGCATTCTCAGGGAGTAGCGGATACACCACTAGTATTATAGATCTAAGATAAAGATTATCATCATGAACATTCTCAACTATGTATGTGTGGGAGGAACTCTGTATTTGGATGAATAGGCAGCAACCACTGCTCACATCATCCTCATAACCACAGTAGTCAGCAATCGACATCAATCGAAATACTGCGCTATTAAGGGACATAATCCTGTAGGACGTATCCCATGGCATGGATAGTGTTCCATGAGTTTCCTCGGTTTCCCAAGTTGATATGTAAGGGGTGCCAACAGCTTTATAGTCACTATAAGTGCTAGCACACCTCCGTCTACCAACAAGTAGTTTCCTCCATCAAGTTCCCACGAGAGGAAAACATTGAGAGGTCAACTTCTCTCAACATCAAGATGTAGAAAATCTAACACATGGTCACAACGATGAATATCATAATAGAATTTATCTTATTTCAATCTCATACTAGGGTTTCTCCATCTCCCCAAGAAATAATGATCTACTCAGACATGGAGGCAATCAACGTCACGACAATGGTAATGGAAACAATCATAGATGAATAGTACTTGTATAAATACACAATGAGTACGGGAATTACAACAAGATCTAGACAAGATGTAGATGGGATGGATGGAGATGGTGGTGATGCAGCGGTGGATGATGAAGATCGATGCCTTAGCCTCCTGGATCTGCGCAGGGCAAAGATGGATCCTTGGTGAATGAGTTCCCCCTCCAAATGCCTTCCGGAGGTGAGGTTTCTGCGATTTCTAGGTGTTCTGTATGTCGTCTCCTCGAACAAATTGCACGGGGTGAAACTATTTGACGAGGTGGAGGCGGCACCAACTATACGACCAGAGCTATACAGCCGGAAAAGTTGCTCCGGTCGTATAGTTGGTCGTTGGACTATCTGCCTCCTTTATTCACTTCTGGTTTTCTTCTGGTATTATTAATATTTCCGAAATAAGCGATTTACGTTGTTTTTGACTCCTTTTCTCCACAGTACAACTGCTCCAAGAATTGTATCCATTGGATCCATCATCTGTCCTGATCCTAGTGAAAACAGACATAAAATATGCGCGCAAACGTCGTAAAATACCAAGATCCTACATCTACAATGCAAAATAATAATGTTAAACATGATGCAAATATGCACTCATCAACTTCCCTAAGCTTAGACTCTTGCTCGTCCCGAGCAAGTTTTAGCTTAATGATGTGATCCTCATATTCATGAAGCTGAGTCGAGAAAATAAATGAGGCAATTGCAGCATGTGTTTATCATGTACGATACATAGGAATAAATACATGAATAGTACCTTACTCGAACCATCTGAATAGTATTAGAAGGCTTCCACACCTTAGTGATCAATAGTTCATAAAAGATGAATCTCAACATAATGTAAAAGAATTCGGTTCAACCAGATGAGTTAGCGAGGAAGTCCCAAGTGTTTTAGGATCAACGTATTCACTTTGGATTTATAATCTCAAAAGTATCTCTTTGTCATACTACAACACAATGGTATATGCCTACTTGCTCTTTGCACACTCGCTCTTTTTATTCTTCTTTTTTCTTTTATTTTGTATATATGCTCACACTTTTGTTTAAGTGATGTGCAAAGGAGCTAGCCATACATTCCACTTTATGTGGGAATTCAAAGTTTAACGATCTCAATTACCAAATTCCAATTGTATATGAAGCATTCTTATGACTTGAAGATTCTACCTCGACTTGTTCCCACTCTTTTCTGATAGCACTTTTATTTCCCTTTGTTCAAGGTTTCTTTTTCAACTTAACTGTATAGATAATTTTTCTTTGTAAATCAAACCATAGACTTACATCATATTGACTAAATTATCTTTAGGTGGTCTATTAATACCAATGGTGTGGAAGAATCCTATTGCTATCATCAAGTGCAAGTAAAATTATACTCAAGCCATTCATATACCAATAAAGCAAACACAAACTCAATATTGCTCCATATATAATAATAAACTCGGAATTTCATAAAAGGGATCAACTATTCCTGAAGGGAATTCTGATGATGCAAACTTTATTGCTAGTTTGAATGAATGCAAAAAATAGTAATAAAAAGTTATAGGATAGATTACAAGGTCTTAAAGATCTCCCCAAGCTTGAAATCAAGCCAGGCGGGATCAAATAATCCCTTGCGATTATTTGATACCATGATTGTTGTATATCACTGTGGCGCCATGGCATGTAACACCACGGTGCATAGCTTCTTATTGGTCTCCTTCAAAGCAGTTATGCAGCTGTAGCACCTCCGCAAATCAGACTGCAGAGTGTCCACTCTATCAGCGAGCTTAGTCACCAATAGAAGGAGGTCTTCCTTCTTCTCCATCTCATCAAGACGGTGACGGACTTCAATGCGATGGAGTAGCTCCTGCTTCTGATATATCTCCAATGCTCGCATGCAATCCTTGGTCCTGGGGACAGCTTCTCCTTCCTCGTCCATAATTGATGGATCAGGGAAGTGGAAACCATACCTCCACTCTTCTTGAGGCTTGACCTTCATACGAACACCAATGGTTGGCTCCGCGAGTGGTACCTCAGCTCCTTTGATAGCACCTGCACCAATATTATATAATTCCTTACGCTTGTGTGGCCTTTGATCCGTAGTGATGAACTTGACCGTCTCCACACGCCCTTTTCCATGTGTTTTGTGATCTTCTCTCTCTTGTTGAGCTTTCTTCATCGCCCCCTAATTGATCTCTAGTGGATCATAGACGTCACGGCAGATGTAGACGTCAACCACATCATCATTGGAATCATTGTTGAAGTAGCTTGGCTCGATGTACTCCTTATACCTCGGGCTAAACCTCTCCACCTCCTCGTCATCGTCCTCCATGGACGAGCTGCTAGAGCGGTCCCTAGAAGGAGCAATGAGCCCCAAGGGTTTTCCACGGCCTGGGACGGGATAACACATCGCTAGATTTGTTCCTAGAGATTATGATTAGAGAGAAAGACAATTGCAGTATATAAGGGGGGCAGAGGTCGGTAAAACTCGCGAGAAACACCAAATTGTCGCCCAAGAAAAGAATCTGAACAAAACAGGGAAAAAAATCATGGATTTGGAAGTGTCATGCCGCATAACAACCAACTATATGGGCGTATCTCGTATAGCTCCGGCCGTATAGTTGGTTCCGGGAAGATATTTCCAAATATCTCGAGTCTAGGTCGATTAAATAACGACTAGGAACCAACAATAAGTTTTTTTAGATGAATAATAAATGAAAGATCAAACGAAAAAGTGTCTGAGAGTTTAACGACCAACTATATGGCCAGGATTTTTGGTTCCGCTCGTATAGTTACGACCGTATAGATACAGACATCAAAGGCAGAAAGTGTCTGAGAGTTTAACGACCAACTATACGGCCGGAATTTTTGGTTTCGGTCGTATAGTTGTGACCGTATAGATACAGACATCAAAAGCAAAAGTGTCTGAGAGTTTAATGACCAACTATACGATCGGAATTTTTGGTTCTAGTCATATAGTTGTGACCGTATAGATACAAACATCAAAATCAAAACTGTTTGAGAGTTTAACGACCAACTATACGGTCAGAATTTTTGGTTCCGGTCGTATAGTTGCGAACGTATAGTCTTAGATAACGAAAACAATTTCACGAAGATGATACAGAGAGTTTAACAACCAACTATACGGCGGGAGCTTCCTATACGGTCGTATAGTTTCGCCCATATAGTTGGTAAAACCCCTCTAAAACTTCAGAAAAACACAAGGAATTGAAAGGCAGAATTTTCAAAAGTAAAAATTGTGAAAACAGATCACTTATTTGGGTAAGAACACTTACCTTGCACTTACCATTGTTTATTCGGGGATGAGAAGTTCCTCCCACAACAAAGACTTCTTCTCTTTTGGAGGAATTGACCTTAGTTCATTGAATAATTCCCGTAAACGAAAATCACTAGGACTAAAGTTCCTCTCAATAAGATTGGTGTCTTGTAGGGCAATCATGGACACTGCATCCAACATTTTTATTTCTTGCCTCTGCATAATCTGCAACTCAAATTCTTGAAGTGAAAGAATCCAACAGATCAGTCTTGGGTTATGGTATTTCCTTTCAAGGAGTTCTTTTAAGCCATCACGATCCATGTGAACTCTTACCTTTGCATCAACTATATAGGAACGAAATTTATCACAAGAGAAAAATATAGCAAAAAGTTCCTTTTCTTCCTTAGGGTAATTCTTTTGAGAACCATTGAGAGTTCTACTAGCATGATATATAATATTAAATCTACGACCAACATGTTGTCCAAGAGTTACTCCTACAACATCATCGCTAGCTTCACATATTAAGTCAAAGGTTGTATCCTAGATAGGTGGTTTAATGGTGGGAGCACGAGTTAAAGCATTTTCGAGTTTATCAAAGGCTTCAAGACACTTATCATCAAAACTAAATCTCATTCCCTTTTGCAAGAGGTTAGTCAAAGGTTTAGATATACCAGAGAAATTTCTAATGAACCTTCTATAAAAACCCACATGACCAAGAAAACTTCTTATACCTTTAATATCCCTAGGTTGTGGCATTCTCTCTATTGCTTCAACCTTAGCTCTATCAACTTCAATTCCCTTACCTGATTCCTTGTGTCCGAGGACTATACCTTCTTTGACCATAAAGTGGCACTTCTCCTAGTTTAGAACAAGATTAGTTTCTTCACAATGCTGTAAAACCATTTTGAGATTATACAAACAACTAGTAAATGAAGTTCCATAGATAGAAAAGTCATCCATAAATACTTCCATTATAAGTTCTATAAAATCAGGAAAAATAGCAGTCATGCATCTTTGAAAAGTAGCTGGAGCGTTACATAATCCAAAAGGCATATGTTGGTAAGCATATAAACCATAAGGACTAATGAAAGTTGTTTTAAGTTGGTCATTAGGATGAACAGCTATTTGAGAGAAACCATAGTATCCGTCCAAGTAGCAAAAATGAGTATGGTTTGCTAGCCTTTCTAAAGTTTGATCTATGAACGGTAATGGATAGTGATCTTTTCTAGTCTCTTTATTTAATTTCCTGAAGTCTATGCACATCCTATGCCCAACAATAGTTCTAGTAGGTATCAATTCATTGTTTTCATTAGGAACAACAATAAAACCGCCCTTCTTAGGAACACAGTGAACAGGACTTACCCATTCACTTTCTTAAACGGGATAGATTATACTTGCATCCAATAGGCGTACAATTTCTTTTCTTACCACTTCTTTCATTTTAGGCTTCAGTCTTCTATTGAATTTGGCAACTGGTTTGGCACCTTCTTCCATGAATATTCGATGGACGGCTATCATGGGACTAATGCCCTTCAAGTCATCCATTGAGTACCCAAAGGCCTGGCGATGCTCCTTAAGTATCCTCATGAGTTCTTCTTCTTCTCCTAAAATTTTAGCACTAATAATAACAGGGAATTTATTGATATCATCTAAAAAACTGTATTTGAGATTTTCTGGCAGAGTCTTTGACTCTAGGGGTGGTAATTCCTCGTCCCCTCTCTTTTCTGGCTCTTCAAAAGCCTCCTCAGTTGGAGGTCCCAAAACAGGAAGTGAATCGAATTCATTTTCTAGTTCTCCCAGGGACTTGTCCTCCATAACTATTTCTTCATAATTTGGCTCTTCATCTATTTCTTCTTCTTGATTACTAAAGAAAAGAGCCGCCATTTCCTCAATAGTTCTCTCATCTTCTTCTTCTTCTTCATGTATTTGTGGAGGCCTGTCTTTAAATTTGGAAAAATGGAATTTATTTTCCGTTCCCCCAAGCTTAAGAGACACAATCTCCTTCTTGAAGTTAAAATAGGCACCTATATCACCCAAAAAGTTCCTTCCAAATATAATTGGGAAAAGAGTGTCAACTGGCATATCAACAACTACAAAATCGATAGGAAAGTTTTTGTTGCCAATTGTGATAGTTTCATCGTCAACTACTCCTATTGGAATTCTCAGATTTTTATTGGCTAACATAATTGTCATATTAGTATTTTCAATTGTAGCCGGTTCTATTTCTTCTTTTATTTCTAAGTAGAAATCATAAGATATAACATTAACTTTGGTGCCAAGATCACATAAACCATAATGTGAGGTTTCTTTAAATATGCAGGGAAGAATAGGCTTACCCACATCTTTTACCTTTGTTTTACCTTCAACCAATATGGAAGTCTCTTCATCAAGTTCAACTATGTTACAATGTGAGTACATAGCCATAATTGCTTCCTTGGTTACCTCTTCATCTTTGGTTTCTTCCAGATGTTCCACGACTTCTGGCATGCTTTCCTCTTCCCTCTTTTCCTGTACTGCTTTGACCTGTTCCTATTCAAAAATATGCTTTCGTGCAGTGTTAGGGAAAGACACTTCATATATTGGTTCTACGGAGGCCAGTGTTGCTTTATCTTCTCTTTTCTTTTCTAGTTCAGGTGGTGGATCATACTTGACTGGACCCTCCTTTGGAGCTTTAATATGTTCTATAAAAGCTTTAACAACTTGCAACACAAGATATGAATCCAAATAAAGTTCTTTAGATAATTCTTTAAGATGGCCTTTTTTATTATAGTCATGAATACAATCATGCTCTATTTCTACGCCTCCTTCACTTCCTAGACCAAAATTCCATGAAACTCTATGATCACGAATTCTATTAAGTAAAGCCCAAGCTTTAGGTATAGGAAGATTCATAAAGGCTCCTTCCGCGAAAGAGTCTAGTTCAATTTTATTAGGTTCAATTAAACCGTCATAAAAGATATGTAGTAAATACCATTCAGGCAAATCATGATGACGACATAGTCGTAGTAAATCTTTAAATCTAATATAGGCTCTTACTAGTCCTTCATTAGAACGATTCTTCCAAGTCATTATAAGACGCCTCATTCCAAAAGATTTTGATAATGGATAATATTTTGATAGAAATTCACAGGCTAGATTATCCCAAGTAGTAGTGGCTTCAGGGGTAGAGATCTATACCATGAGAGAGCTGTACTTGTCAAAGTTTGACTAAAAATTTTAACCCTTACCTCATCAGCGGTGTATCCCGTCAATAGAAAAGTGCCACATATATCTTTAAAACATGCAATCTACTCATATGGACCAGGATCTTCTTCATCTCCATTAAATTGCTTCTTATGTAGAATACTAAGTAGTAGAGGATTTATTTGAAACCCCCTTGTCTTCTCATTGGAGTTGTCTTTTTTATAAATATCATAGGGTTAGCACTCGTCATATTCTCAAACTCCATCATGTTGGTGGAAACCTGTAACTCAAAACAAAATTTAGCAAGACAAAAATTAATAAGCAAAAACTAAAAGACCTACATCGCTTAGCTCCCCGGCAACGGCGCTAGAAAATAGCTTGATGACTGCAAGTACACAGATTGTTTGTAGCTAGTTTCGAAATAAAGATATCGATCCCACAGGGAGAAGGAGTCTAAAGTCTAATAACTCTTGAAATAAATATTACGATAGAAATAATAGATAAAGTTCTAAGTGACAAGGTAAAATGCGAGTATTGTGTAAAAATGTGTTTTTAGGTTTTGGGTATAAGAGCAATAAATTAAAGTAAAACAACTGAGTACACAAAGTAAGTACGTGTATGTAAGAGAGATTGGAACTGTAGCAGGGAAAAAGCATTCTCAGGGAGTAGCGGATACACCACTAGTATTGTAAAGATCTAAGATAAAGATTATCATCATGAACATTCTCAACTATGTATGTGTGGGAGGAACTCCGTATTTGGACGAATAGGCAGCAACCGATGCTCACATCATCCACATAACCACAGCAGTCAGCAATCGACATCAATTGAATTACTGCGCTATTAAGGGACGTAATCTCGTAGGACGTATCCCATGGCATGGATAGTGTTCTATGAGTTTTCTAGGTTTCCCAAGTTGATACGTAAGGGGTGCCAACAGCTTTATAGTCACTGTAAGTGCTAGCACACCTCCGCCTACCAGCAGGTAGTTTCCTCCATCAAGTCCCCACGAGAGGCAAATATTAAGGTCGACTTCTCTCAACATCAAGATGTAGAAAATCTAACACATGGTCACAACGATGAATATCATAATAGACTTTATCTTATTTCAATCTCATACTAGGGTTTCTCCATCTCCCTAAGAACTAATGATCTACTCAGACATGGAGGCAATCAACATCACGGCAATGGTAATGGAAACAATCATAGATAAATAGTACTTTTATAAATCCACAACGAGTACGGGAATTACAACAAGATCTAGACAATATGTAGATGGGATGGATGGAGATGGTCGTGATGCAGCGGTGGATGATGAAGATCGATGCCTTAGCCTCCTAGATCTGTGCAGGGTGAAGATGGATCCTTGGCGGATGAGTTACCCCTTTAGATGCCTTCCGGAGGTGAGGTTTCTGCAATTTCTAGGTGTTCCGTATGTCGTCTCCTCGAACTAATTGCAAGGAGTGAAACTATTTGACGAGACAGAGGCGACGCCAACTGTGGGGCCCCGGATTAATCCTCCAAGAATCCCTGTTATGCATACAACCATGATCCCATGATCAGTTAGTCGTGGCACATAACCGACAAGTATCAAAGTAAACATCCAATACATAACAAATACCTGTCATACCTTATTTGCCATTATGGCTACATTGATCAACATCAGCAGAACTTCATCAAGTGTAGAGCCCGAGCCATGCCTTAACCTACAGGCAACTGACTGGGAGAATGTCCTAGCTCGCATAGTCGTTAACTTCATCCTCTTCTTGATATCTGACCAAGTTAATAGCCAGGGACAATGCCAGTGAGTACTTTGAATGTACTCGCAAACCACCTTAAGATAACAATAATAGCAAGAGGATATGCATTATGGCTGTGGTAGTAGGAGGGCTCCAAGGGAGGTTCTTTTCTCAAATAGTTTCTCTTGTAGATATAGCATCTACATATCTTTGTTGAAAACTTTTGTAAAGCATTTTGGAAACTGTTTTGAAATGTTTTGGAAAAACATCAGGACTAGTTCGCCCATTTTTCCCCGTCTTCAGGTCATCCCACGACCAAACTCCTTTCTCCTCCTTCCGACCATCCCATGGTCAAAAACCTTCCTCCTTTACGACCATCCCATGGTCAAAACATTTCCAAAGCCATTTCTTTTCTGAAATCCTTTTTGAAAAAAAAACCAGCACCGCTCTACAGCAACCTTCCCAATCGTCCATGATCGCGGACGCGGCTATTTGAATAGATTTACACTCTGTAGAGGTTGTACACTTTACCCATACCATCCGGGTACACTACCCTGATCTTCACCGATCGTGGGTCGAGTAACCGATCAAGACTCTCCGGATGCTCACTCCAATATAGGTGCCTACCCAATGAGTGTTGTTCCCCTCAACACCAGGACGTCAAGTACCGAGGACCAACCGGAGCGCATATTGCACGTCCCACGTGCGCGCTTTCAATGAGGGGCTCATAGTAACGCGCGGAGGTCTGTAGACCCTTCGTTCCTTCTCCCGGTCAATGTCTCACATGGATCGTTTGACTAGAGAAGGCCCACCCTCCAGGGAGTTTCATCCCCTGTAGTAGTTGCGAGGCAGCTTATACCAGAATAGACAAACATTATATCCAGCCTTGTCCCATTTCCAGAGTAATGTGGTTGCACAGGGTTAATTGTTCTAGCAAAACTGCAAAGAACCGGGTGCGTTTTTGTAAACCTTTTTCCTCCATCTTTCCTTCAGAATTTTGTAAAACAAAACCTTTCTCTTTCTCAACATCTCCTGGGAGGTCCCACCACCTCACCAAGGTTTTATCAGAGAACATTTGGTAAAAACCTTTTTTTCCAGGGTCTTCCCATCCTCTAGTTTTGCTTCGGCTAAATCGGGGTCTCCAAAAGGGTATGGTGTAATACACCATCTATTCTGCTAGGTACAAGTAGGTGTCACCAAGGGGGTTGTACTAAATAGTACAAAAGTGTAATGGTTCGGAGGTGCCAAACCACTACCATATATATACATCAACATATAGTGAAACAATGCAGTTTTAATATGCAGTAGATAAAACATGCATAAGTAAAACAGTAGGACAAGGCTTATGAGCAAGAAGGTGGCTTGCATGATGATCAGCAATATGGCAATATGTCCCTAGACTTCTTCTTTAGATAACCAAGAATACCAATAATAATAAGACATCTTCTTCTCGGCGTCAATACAAGCGCAACTATCATCGTCACCGGGTATACATGCAAACAAGCAAGACCACAATCAAACCAGGCATTTAAGCATCAAAACCATACAGTAAGAAAATGACAATACAAGAGTACAAGTCATTAGTGGTGTTGAGAGAATGGATTAGAAGGATTGGGAGCATGACATGGAACATTTGAAGGAAACCATATGGGTTGCATAGTCTAGAGCTAGGGATGAGAGGGTGTTGGACCAAAGACTTAATCTAAAGGTACCATTGGAAAAATATGATACCAACAGATAGTTATTGATAAAATGAAACCAACAAAAGTGGTTTCACCAAATTATCAAATTCCATGGATTTATAATGAATATTCTAGTGGGAAAACTCTAGTTTAGGATAATTCACCAGAGAGGTTCTGGAGCTCCAAAAATTATTTTCTTGGATGGTTCAGTAGGGTTTGATGTACTTGTTCACTGAGAGTTGGAATCAGGTCAAGAGAATTACCAGAATGCCCTCAGGAAATTCCCAAAGGCAGTTCTGTAGGAAATTTGTCTTTTTCACCAGATTAAATCTATAGTAACTATTGATATGACACCAAGGACACCTGTTAGGTATTTCTAATAACTTTCTGCATAAATTGGATTCACTCTTTTTGGAGTTACAGAGCTACTGTAGTGATTTATCTAGTGAATTGACTAAGTCCAGAACAGATTAATTCACAATAAATCAACTGAGGCTTAGAAAATTAGGGGCTCCTGGATTTTGATAGATCTTATGTTTTAGGAACTAGGAGAGTTGGATTTATGTCAGTACCTATTTTAAATTGGCCCAGAGAAAATCTTAAAGGCAGAAATGCCCTATTTTTGTTATTTTTGCTACTGGTGGACCAGAGCTCAAACTAGCATGGGACCAATGCTAGATAGAAGGTATGCAGAATACCTACCAGGTAAGGTTTGTTTCACCACATTTGGATGAGGATGGTTCTCTGGGGAATTTATTTACTAGAATAGATACATGTTTGTATATTTATTTCTAGAATTTATTGGCAGACCTTTTTGTACTAGGGTTGGTTTTGCATGTTAGAGAAAACATACAGGAACATGTCAAAAATTTAATCTGGGCAAAATATGGTCGTTTTCATTTTCATATTGAATTAAACCTGTTGGTAATACTATGGATAGAAGGGTTTGAATAAAAGAAAAAGGAAAGGGGTACTACCGGGCCGATTCCTCCACCGCAATGGGTCGTGTAGAGAGGATTCGGCCTACCCAGGGGCGAGCCACGCGCGGGAGGAAGGTTTCGATCCCGCGCGGCGGGGCCCGGCTGTCAGCCTCACGGGGGTGCAAAGGGGTATGGAGCAACTCTAACCGTTCGATCAAGTGGTGATCAACGGCTGGGCTTCGTCTTCCTCGGCAAACAAAACAGCGGCGGCGGAAACCCTAACGGCGGTAGAGGCTCGTCGGGGAGGGCTCACCGAGGCACGTCGGTGTCGGAGGGGTGGCGGAGGAGGAGCGGCGTGGCGTGGCGGTCCAGAAGAGGGGCGGCAGAGGCAGGTTCAGCGTCTGGAACGGTCTCACGCGGGGGCATCCGAGGTGAGCTCGCCGGAGCTCGGCGGCGCAGCGGAGCCAGAGATTTCTAGGCACGGAAGAGAGGGAGGTCAGATGCAGAGGATCATGGGGGATCCAAAAACATCACATGCAGAGGGAGAGGATCAAGGGAGAGAGCACCAGGGCCAAACCTTGAGAAGTGGCCGAAGGGGCGAGCCCTTCCTCTCTAGTGACATGCAGGCACAGGGGCTCGCTGGGAAGGTGCAGGGGAACTATATGGGGGCTGTGGAAGGGATCTAAGGCACTGGGGAAGGTCGGGGTCGACCCTGTACTCCACTACTCGAGGGAGACCGAGATGAGAGCTTGTTCTCCTCCATGGCAATTAGGAGCTCGAGATCTGGATCTGGGGCTTGAGAGGGGTAAGGGGGTGTGGAATGAGGAAGAGGGTGGAGTCTTTGGTGGCCAGGGGCCTTCTTATCCGAGAGGGACATTGTCCATGGTAGTCTTGGTCCATTTTGGACATGAGCAAAGGAGGGAGCACGGGATAGGGTAGGAGGGGTGGTGGATAGGTGATGTGGGGCTAAGGACACGACCATAGGGAGAGGTGAGGCGTGCTGCAGCTGCTGTGGCTTTAAGACCAAGACTTAAATTTCCTAGGCCTTGTCTCTTTCTCTTTCTCTCACTTACAAAGGCAAGAGACAAGGGAAAGGGGAGTGCTACAGTGCATCTCGACCAGAACGAGGGTGGTGGGGTTGGTGGAGTGATGGAAGGACCTAGTGATGATTTTAATTTGGTCTAGGCCACTAATTCCTTAGTTAGCCACATTTGAACAAAATGAGGCTTGTGAAGGAAGTTTGATATTTTGCATCGGGCAAGGTGGTAAGATGGTACTGGTAGATAGATGAGGTCAAGACACACCTCCAGGAATTATTTGGGATTTTTCAAAAGATTAAAAGTCCATTTAAATCCATTTATTCAAAAACTACAGAAGTGAAGTATTGAAGCTCATTTGATATTTTTACATTGGACTTTGTTGGATTTTGATGTGAGGTGATCCCAAATAGGAATACACACTTAGGGAAATTTTCCCAAGATTTATTGGGGCTTAAAAGTATTTAAAACATTTATTTTGTTGTTTCTACCATTTAGGAAAAAGAGCAAAAAGAATTATTAAAGCTCTTCAAAAATATTTATTTTTGAATTGGGATGATAGGGTATGATATATAGGACTCAATTGAGCCCAAAGTTAGGGAAGTGTTTTGGCAAAAACCAAACTTTCCTTTGTGAGAGGAGTTTTGGAGATTTTGACTATTAAAGAGATTAATTAGGTTTTGGAGCCAAATAATTATGGATTATTTTTGGTAAATCTTGATGATCAAGGTATATGATGTAGACAAGGTGTAGCAAGAATTTGCAACCTTGGTATTGGAGAATCCAAGTTGATTTTGGTGAAATACCTTAGGTTAAGGATCTAGGGTGATGTTAATTTCATACCATCAAAACATGGTTGTATCTTGGAGTTCAGATCTCCCTTTGGGGCATGGTATAGATGGATGGATAGTGATGCACATCAACATGGTACAAAGGTTTGAGCTTGATCTTTCTTGAGTTCACCAAGAATTGATTTCAAACTTTGAATAAAATAAGCCTGCCAAAGAAGATTATCAACTAGCCTTCAAAACCTTGTGGGTTTAAGAAGCACAAGGATCCACCTGGAACAACTGAAGTAGATGTTGATAGACCTATATGAGTAGAACACAACCATGCAAATATTTGGTCCATAGAAGGTTGGATGATGGTGTGAGCTTCTATCAAAGTAGGCATGTTGACTAGATTCGCAAGAAAATTTATTTTCTTGCCTGCAAAACCATCAAGAACAAGTGGGTTGGAGGATGATCTAACCAAGGGAAAGGGTGGTCCTTGGTAGTACTTCGGATGGTTAACAATATGGTTCAGATGCATTTTCAAAAATGCACAAGGGTTGAGAAAGGGAGACATTCAAAAAGGTGATGTTGAAACAGATTCCAGACTTAGCCAAATTTGGCAGATTTAGGGATTTTGACTAGAGCATGAGAGGGGATGTTTTTGATGGGTTGCTAGGTACCCAAGAATCATCAAGTGGATGATGTCGAAGTGTAAATTGAGTAGAAAGGATCCATGCTTGATATTGGTCTTCAATGTCTTGGAAACTTCAAGAATGGATCACTGCAGAATTGATCTGGTTAAGGGTTTTAGATGATCACCTGGTGGCTAGAGATAAGATCCAGATTATACTCTTGCTTAGGGTTTGGGGAATTTAAGTATGTTGATCCTAGTGGATGAGCTCCTAGAGTAGCTCATACTATCTCCTAAGCCGACAAATCAAGCAGCAGATCAAGGCAACAAATCAACTACTACTAGGGTTACCATCAAGCTTAGCTTGAGGTAAGGATGGGCAACTTTGAAAGATTGGAGTTTGAACAAGGTAAGGTCCTTGGTACATCTACCAAGAGTAGAGTTCAAAAGATTTATAAAAGGTTTTGGAAATCTTAGAGGTAAGAGTAGTTGAAGGTTCTGTCTTGAGAACATAAGGAGGTTATATTATATATCTCTCGATAGTTTTGTCAATAGAAGCTACTAAAATAGTTTTGGTTACATAAGCGTCTTGGCTCATTTTTGAAATGCTAGAACATTTGAGAATATGTAAAATGAGCCAGGATATTTTTGGTAAATAGTTTTTGTCAACTGAGGGTGAGGTAAGGAGTATCATATGGTATACACTCACATGCACAATCATAAACAAACACTGCACCAAAATACAAGAAAAAGTTTTTGTTCCCCCTGATTGTTGCATTCTGGACAACTAATCAGGGTTGTTGAAATTGGGATGTTACACCAACTATACGGTCGGAGCTATATGGCCGGAAAAGTTGCTCCATTCATATAGTTGGTCGTTGGACTCTCTACCTCCTTTGTTCGCTTCTGGTTTTCTTCTGGTATTATTAATATTTCCCAAATAAGCGATTTACGTTGTTTTTGACTCCTTTTCTCCACAGTACAACTGCTCCAAGAATTGTATCCATTGGATCCATCATCTGTCCTGGTCCTGGTAAAAACATACATAAAATGTGCGTGTGAACACCGTAAAATACCAAGATCCTACATCTACAATGCAAAATAATAATGTAAAACATGATGCAAATATGCACTTATCACCATGCAAACAAAACTTTACTACATTATAAAGACTCACTCCACCAATATAATATCTCAACATTTACTACTAACTAGCATGGGTTTCTCAAACTTCAAAAGTGGGGAGTCATAAGGCATACCTCTCATGTTTGGTTCCACTTCTCGCTTCCTTTTTTTATTTGTTTCTTGGAAACTCGAAGTTGATCACTCTTACTGCAAATTCATGAGAACCTCAAGGCAGAAAGAAAAGAAAGAGGGAAAAATAAAGATAAATGGAGAATTTTTTTTGTTGTTTTTGAGAGGGGGAATTAAAGAGTAGAAAACTGGCGGCAAAGTTTGGCTAGAAAATCTCGAAAACAAAATAGAAATAACTAAAGATAAAGTGTTGGGGAAACTAACATGAGTGCTTATAAGCTCGAATTAAAAACATAACCTCAAAATAAACCAAATGAATGCCAAATAAAGATAAAAGAGGAAACTTCCCCAAGCTTAGGCTTTTGCAAGCCCTTCAAATCATTGTGGTGGCAGGAAAAAGTCATTACTCCAGTTCGCAAATTGAGTTGATAAATTACTAGTTGTTCCTTGGAGGTTCAAAGAGAGGTTATGCATCCTCTCCACAGTCCCTCAAAGTTCTTGGAAGTCTTGGTATGTGGCGAACCGGGTTGGTGGCTGCTCCGCTTGATAAGGAACTTCTTGCTCCTCTTCTTGGTCCTCATCCTCATCCGGAATCTCCTCCTCGGGTTGGTGTTGCTCAACCTGCAAGTCATATAGCAAACGTCCTTTCTTTATAGAGAAAAGACCATTAGGCATAGGAGCGGGGTAGAGACGCCCAGCTCTAACAATATGCAAGTAATAAACACCACCTCTCCTAGTGAGCATTCCACAAGCCTTTAAAGTAGAGAAACCAACACATCGCTCACCTAAAATAGGTTGCAACTCACCTAGGTCGATGCCTAGGGCAATGGCAAGCACGGTGATGACGCCTCCACCTATGACTGGTCCTTGGCTTTGGGAGGATTGGTGCTCTAGATAGCGCATAAGGATTGCGCTCAAGTTGATTGACAAGTAGCAGTTGTTGTAAGCAGCTTCTACAAGGACTAAGATGTCCTCCTCATTGAGTCTTGTGAACTCATTTCGTGCCTGCAAGGTGTTAGCAATAACATAGAACAGATAGCAAATTGCAGGATGTTGAATATTCTTCCCCTTGCTCACTCTAGAACTGAAGCTCATTGGATTATAATATTGTTTCAGGGAAGGGTCTAAGCTAGTAAAGGATGCGCGTAGGGCATTAGCATCATTGTTTGGAAGATTAAAGCATGCGCACCATTCATCTAGTGATAAAGTGTAATTGTTGTTCATAAATCGGAAAGAAATCGTGTCGCGTTATGGCAAAGTTGACGCGGCTTTCACGGAGTCAACGCGGAGGACGAAGGTCGCGCTATGGCGAAGTTGACGCGGCGGACACGGAGTCAACACGGGGGATGGAGGTCGGCGCTGTCGACGTCGACGGAGGAGGACGCGACGGAAGTCGACGCTTTGTACATGGTCGGCGTGGTATGGTGTCTATGGACAGGCGGAGAAGTCGACTGTGGATACGGTCGACATAGCCGGATGGGGGTCGTGCTATGGCGAAGTCAACGCGGCGGACATGGTGTCAGCACGGTGGATGGAGTAGCGTGGCGGAGCCATTGGCGTTTAGCCGGTGCATGGCGAGTCCGCAACAAACGAGTCGCCGGACGTGGCGAGTCCATGGCCGTGGTGAGTTCGCGAGGGCGAGGCGAGTCTCTGAGGGCGGCGAGCCCGCGAGGCGCAAGGCGAGTACCTGAGGGTGGCGAGTCCGCGAGGGGCGAGACGAGTCCCGATGACGAGGTCGCTATGGAGAGTTCACGGCGGGAGAGTCCCCGAACATGGAGAGTCCGCGAGAACGAGTTCATGATGGCGGGTTCGCGGCGGCGAGGCGCGGTAGACGTGTCCACGATAGACGGGTGCGCCATGATGGTCATAAATCAGCTAACCTGTGTATATATACAAGTCGAGAAGTACAGAAATCTTTGTATAAATATATTATGATAGGCAAAATAGTTGAATAGATATCACCAGGTGTTTTGCGTATCTATCTGGTGATCTCCTTGTTGCACTCGTCCGGCCTTGATACGTGTGGCGTCGGCGAGTGACCTGAATTTTACCATCCGTCTATTCGCGCTTAGATGATAAGTTCTCCAGTTAAATCTTGTACTTGGTGATTGCTCAAGACATGCATAGCAAATAAATACACACGGTGTGGTGAGTCGTGGTCCAAATAAAATAATCAATAAGAGAGACAAAGAATCGAACGGAATTAATAAAGAAAACCCATTATCCCTTTGCTAGAGATTAGATCAAACGGAATTAATAATGAAACCGATCGGTCCTTTGCTGCATTTATCAAGATGAAGTCCCGAACGCTCGAGCGGGAGTGCGTGGTGAGAGGCGGCGCTGAGCTCGAGCACCTTTGTAGACGGAGCTGATCTCACGAAAGTGAAAACCACCATCGTCCTTGTTGATGATGGACTCGTACCGATAAATAGTACTCTGCTCCGATCCTGCGTTCATGATCAAATATCCAAATGGAGAATATATACATGCATACAAGATTATATGCAAATAAATAATCAATTGATAGAGCGAGAGATGGAGACTGAATAATAATAAAAACTCATCAGCATATGGAACAGATCATGGATGTTTTGTTGCCTGGCTTGTTTATCCAAGATTGGCATATGCGTGCGCCTACATGAGATGCAATCTGGCCGCCGCTGACGGTGAGGGATCCTGCCCGAATCATCACCTCCAAGCATCGTTTGTCCCACGGTGGGCGCCAACTATCTTGGTATTGGTCATGACAGATGCTATAGGGTAGCTTACATAGAGCAAAGGGCAAGGCGGCGAAGAAGAATCCAGAAGCGAGATTGGCACACGATGTACCCAAGTTCACGCCCCTCGGTGGAGGATCGCTACATCCTGCTATCAATCTAGTATATGATCATAGATTGGTTACATGGAAGTCGTCGTAGGCAGAGGGAGGGACTATATCTAATATGACGTACTCCGTGGGGTGCCCCTGTGGATTTATATATGCATCCAGTTAGGGTTTACAAGTATACTAATGGGCTTTATATTGGAGTCGCCATCTTGGGCCTTCAGTCGGCGTGGCGTCTAGGTCCAGTATGCACAGCAGCCGCAGGAACTCAGTACCGGACCCAGTGCTGCAAACCAAACAAACCCACCACCTCCACCATCTACGTCAGCAGCTGGCAACCCCTTGGTCACTCCTGCCGACAAGGTTATGTACGGTGATCTCCTTGTCGAACCGCTAACGGTCGCCCATATTCGGAATGTTACGGAGCTTGATGAGAAGTGCTAGGAGATCCTCGTGGAGGCCAAGTACGTCGCAGAATAGGGCACCGAGCTAGACAGGGACATGGCCAAGGCATAGCAATCGATCAAGGCGGCAAGAGCAATGGAGGCTAAGTACAAGAAGTTATTATGAAGCACAAGGCAAAGAAAAGTCTGGATCGCATCGTCGGTGATCTTGGCGTTCGACGCAACTTGGAGTGGGCTCCATCCAAACCGACAAAAGCTACCCCTACATCGATTCGGCTGGGAAGCAAGTCATCCCAACCCCCACCCTCAATATTGTTGTCGCCAAGAACTTACTCGAACAGGATAGATCACATGAAGCGGTGGATAAGGTCTATGACCTTGTCACCAAGGCTTACAAACAACATGAGAAGGCCACCTCGCAGAGGATGGAGTCCAACCCGGAGCTTTGCCAGTCTAGCATGAAAAACGACCGCAGACCAAGATCTCCTTGGGATGAAGGATCCCACACAGGCTCCACAGAATGTAGGCGGAGGGATGCGGGCAACAGGACTGATGCTATCCCAATATCCTCCGGCAACGGAGACAAAGCTCACCCCCGTCGCTCGCTGCCACCCCCGCAGTCCCGAGATCGTGAGGACCCATAGCCGCGCCACCGTACGAACATGCCACCTCCTAGGCGTCCTCGGGTCGTCATTGTTATACGCGACTAATGAGTCCAAAAATTGAGCATTTTTACTTATTGTTTATGCATTAGTAGCATATGGTTTTTAGTATTTTACCACGTTAGTGCGCACCTTTTTGTCCTTGTTTCGACGGGATCCCAATTTACTAAGTCTTTAATGAACATATCAATTGAGACTATCATATTATATAGTAATATGTATTTTTAAGTGATAAAAGTTATTTTATTGATTTACCTTCGTACCTGAAAGAATTGTCCACGCCTAGGAGGCTCTAGCCAGCGTAACAACCAGTGGTACGGGCAGAGCCCGCCCGTATCACGCGCCCGTACGACCTGGCGACGGGACCGCCTCGTCAAATACTTCCTCCTTGTGAAAGCAGATCATAGATCTGGCATTCACAAAAACCTCCAGCCACGAAAAACCACACCAGAAAAGGATCTGAAGGAGGATCTTGAAGAAGAGAAAATCATTGCTGCTGCACGGATCATTGGAGGACAACGCATCATCCCCTACATCATCAACCATTGCATCTCCATCGTCATCTCTAACCCATTTTCCATCCATTAGATCTTGTTGTAATTCCATATTCAATTGTGGTTTGCACTAGATTCATCCCATTATTTGTATCCATCCATTTCATTATGATGATGTTGTTGATTTCTTCCATATGTGAGTAGTTCCCTTCGTTCTTGGGGAGATGGAGAAACCCTAGCATTATCATGAAATGAAATAAAGATGATATATTACTTGTGTAGAGGATCCATTGATCTATGATGTGTGTTTGATATCTCCCTTTAGATGGTATTTGTAGTTGGCCTACATATCATTTTCCTTCGGGTCTAAAGTAAGAGGGTGAAACCCTTTAGATGTACTTGGATGTTTGTGTCGGTTGCTACTGTGACTATAAGCACCGCTATCACCCAACAATGATCGAAGGGGGAACAGAGGGAGATTCACTAAGCTAATTACGATATCCACGGGAAACCCTTAATTGCAGTGGTATGCATGGTGATTGCTTCTAGGCATCGTAGTGGTTATTTAGAGATGACCTCATTCTTGGCTTAACAAAGTGACTACCTACGAGCCTTGGTGAATATCTTTTTGCGGAACTATCTCCACACGTATCATGAAACAAGAAATAGGTTATCCTAATTATGATTAATTACAACATGCTAGAGGTGTATCCTACACCCTCGAGAACATCTTAGCCCCATCGAGTTCAACCACCATTCCAAAAACACTCTTTTTACTTGCTTTGCCTTTACTTGTTTTATTTACTTTCCTGCACTAAAACAAAAAACCTTTCAAACACCCGTTCACCTGAAATAAAAGGCAGCTTATAAGTATCCTTTGGTAGATAATGACGAGGGACATAAAGACCTCAACCAAATAGCTCTCTATGGGTTCAATACTATTATTTCGAAACTAGCTACAATCAATGTGTGCGCTTGCAGTAATCAGCGACTAGGAGGAGCAGCCTCGGCATGACGGAGAGCATAGTGGAAACGTTGGATAGAGGAGTAGATCTCACAAGGAAGCCCCATGTCCGACAAGCAACCGTGACAGGCGTGAAGATTCACATGGAGGGAGTATCAAGAAAGCTAACCCACCGCCGCCACCGCCACCGTTGCTACCCAACAGCCACCATGGCGAAGGATCGCGCAGGTCTCACACCTCGCTCCACAACTCCCCTCCCCATGGTGGAGATCAGCACCAACAACAACCAGAGTCGTACGATGCATGTTCGTTCCTTGATAAGATCCATGAATCCTAGAAAGAGTCATACCTGGGGCCACGTTGCTTTGAGCTGATTATCCGGGCCACAACCTAACCTAAGGGCCTCCAGATTGACAAGACTATTAAGCCCTATGACGACACTGTCAGGACAACCACGTGGTTCCAGGACTACCACGAAGCGATCGAAATCGTAGGGGAAACCCCAATATCGCCATCAAGTACCTCCCACCCATGCTCTCTGGCACTTCCTGATAATGGATCGACGACTTGCCAGAGAAATCAATCTGTAATTGGTTGGAAATGCATGAAGCGTTCACCAAGAACTTCGAGGGTACGTACAAACACCCCTGTAATGTCGATGACCTACAACGGTGTGTGCAGGAAAAGGACGAATCCTCTCATGCTTATATATCTGAAAGGGTTCCATAGCAGAAAACAAAAAAATCCTACGTTGGAACTCTCTCTAACGTCCAAGATCTATCTATGTAGTAATGCAGTAACGACCGGGGCGTATATAATACATACCCTTGTAGACCGTACGCAGTTAACATTCCGAGAGGAACGTGGTTTATGTAGTCGAACTCGTAGCCGACCTCAAGGTCGCGAAGCTCCTCGCAGGTCACCCATTACTCCATCTTCATCATGCAGTAGCTCTAGCTCACGATATCCAAAGTGCCCCAAGTGTTACACCTCGTGGCTTCATACACATCTGGTGTACGATGAGACCTCCATCTCCCTGATCCCACCGGGAATGCGGAAGTAGATCTCTGGCTAGGAATCCCTGCAGCGCAACGGCGTGCTGCAGGTGCGCCATCTCTTGCGCGAACAGTCCTTTCTTAGGACCGTGCCAACACGTGGAGACAATTATGTAGAGAGAGAGGAAGGAATTCTCTAAGGAAAATGCCTTAGAGAATATCTCAAATTGTGTGTATAATCTTACCCATGGGCGCCTCTTTATATAGGGGAAGGGAGGTGTGTCCTCCCCTTTAGGTGTCCCGTGTGGGACTAAAAGGCAAACGAAAAAAATAGGGGAAACCTTCCCAGCCGGCTGGGCCAGCCAAAGCCAACCCAGCAAACCAACAGCATCTGGCAGCCTGCAGCGGCCGAGGCGGGCCAGCCTCCCACGCGGGCCTCAGCGCCCCGGCGGCCCAGCGCCAAGCGGAGGGGAGGCAACCCGGGGTAGGCCGGCTCCGGGCGCACACGGCCCAGTTGGCGCGTCGGCTCCCCGCAAGCTCCCCTGGGTCTGTCGCCCCCATGCGACGGATATAATCTGCCGCCCACGTGCGCCTGGGCTGTTTTCCTTTTTCCTGTTTTTCTGCAGCATTTCTTTTTAGTCAAATTCCTCCGGGGTTTTGGCCTAATAAGAACGTTGACTTTTATAAATCTAAATCTAAATATTTATTTAGAATATAATAATTCATAATTAACATATAATAAATGCATATATTAAATTGCCAATTATCCGAAACACCTTTTTAGCCTTTTCTTTATTCCTTTCTCCGAACAACTTCGGATCTCTCCGCGGAACAATTCCGGCTTTCTCTTTCTCTACTGTGATTCCATCTTACGGATGATCTCTCTCATCGTACCCTTAAGTGTATCCCCTCATGGCTCGGGGATGCTCTATACATGGTCCATATCAATGATCAATAGAGGTACCAGTCGGGATGCCCATGTGACCCCTATGCATTCCACGATGACGATGTCGTATGAACCGTAAAATGTCGAGTCCAATTCCCTCTATTTATCTTATACGACTTATCCGATATTCGATCATTGGTATCACATGTCCTGTTCAATCTCGTTACCGACAAGTTCTGTTTTACTTCTTACTGTGATATTACATCCCCGTGACCTAGTCGCATGTTGCAACATTTATGGATATAATCTCATCAAGCCAGACGTATGTATCTTACCTGTCACGTGGGTGAACAAATCACGCTCTTGAGTCACATGTCATCTACTGTTTCTTTGGAATACCCAACGTACACCTTTATGATCACTGTTTAACCGAGTGACGTTTGATGCAGTCAAAGCAGCCTCGGGAAATAATGAGTAATATGATCTCACGGTCTAAGAAAAAGGAGACTACGTTTCTAGCTATTGCAACAATAAACTCTGGCTTGATCGTGTCTCAATATTTGAGGAATGTACATCACATCATCCATCAATGATATGACCTCATTGTCAATTGGCATAAATGCCTCATGATTAGGAAACCTTGATCATCGCTTGACCAAAGAACTAGTATGAATAGAGGCTACTAGGGACTTGGTTTGTTTCATACCACAAAGTACCAATGTTTCCACTTGATACAGTTATAGCACAATATGAAACTATTATGAACTAATTGAGATATGATAATAAAAACCTAATTATTATTTGCATGTAGGGCATTACTCCTTTAGTCTCCCACTTGCACTAGAGTACAAATTATCTAGCTTGCATTTTACTAATCATAAACCATATCACATATGCATTTATTGATCATGCATGTTCATGGGAAATGTCCTGTTTTACCAGATCATTATGTCTTTTTCAAATCATCAATGTCTTCCTAATTTTGACATTTACACCATTATCTCATAATGGGTTGAAGTATTCGTTTGGCGGCAGAGTGAGACTTTGTTTCTACTGTTTACAATGACAGTCGCTTTCACCGTTGTCACATGAACTTTGAAACACACTTTGCACTCCTTTGTGTGTATATATAGCAGTTATGGAAACAGAGTGAGGTCGGTATCCAGGAGCCAGCAGTGACGTTAGATCAGCCACACCAAGCTTTCTCATGGGCACTGTGCCCTAGGACACACACTCTGCATAAAGACGAACTAGTCCCATCACAACAATATACATCATGTCAGATGGTGCACTTATACTTATTTATCTATTTAGATCCTAGTGCATGAAGTGCAACAATGCACCCTACTTTGCTTCTTGCCATTTAGGGACAAACTTAATTCTGGTTCAGTGATTAACTCAAGAATTACTTCAAGACATGTTCTTACAGTCAAGATCTTGTCCTTCCAACCATATCATCGAGTCACATTACGTCGAGTATACAATATGGTTGCATGGAAGAACCTATGGCTGAGGCATAGGATACGCAGCACACCTCTTTCTTTCTTTTAACCATAGTTGTAATACTAAGACTTACTCAATGCTTCATACAAGTAAGAACTTCTTTCTTACCGTGTACCATTCTGAACTACTTCAGAATCTTGTCTAGGACATTCTGAACATCTTCAGAATCAAGTCCAGGAAGCATTCAATTATGATGTTTATCAAACTTACTAATCTATCTCGATAGATCTTGTTGCTTAATAACTTGTTCAACTTCAGCCATATTTATTAACTTAAATATTATCAATACCAATCACATCATTCATATATGTTGTCCACGTATTTCAGAATGATTTCATGCTCCCACTCAAATGTGGTATCCATATATGAGATCTAGGGATTTAGCTCCCACTCAAAATATGTCTGCTACATATTATGATCCAGCCAAGCTACTTAGCTCCCACTCAAATGCAGGTCCTCTCAATAATCTTGGACATTCCAAAATTCTTTGATTACTATCAAATCGAGAATTCTAGTTACGAGAGTTCAAAATCCACATATTGCTAGTGTAAATCCAATAGACTCAAGCATTCCTACAATTGTAGTCAACTCCTTGAATTTTTCTAAACTTTGTGACAAATTGAGCTTTAAGTCTTCATTAAGTTTCATTTCCTTCTGATGACTTTGCATTCATTCAGAAATATCAAGTAAACTTCTTTACTTAATAAGATCAAGTAACATATTACTTTTCAATCTTAAATGTAACTTAGTATATGATTTTATGACTCCTAGTCATTTCTCGCACTTAGTTCCATCACGCTTCTTGGTAGTTCATAGGTATGTCTTGTTCAAAATATGACAAGTGAATCAATGATATAATTCCACAGACTTGCAGAATATATATAGTTGAATCCTACTTTCTGTAGTAAAAGTATTCGCTAAAACTTTATGATCATTATCATTAGTTTCTCCTCTATATGTAGAGTTCGGTTTCACAGAACAAATTTTGCTGTGCCACTCAACAATCTGGAGGTAAGGGTCCAATACCTTATTTTGATCTTTTACTTTTTTCCACCTATATCTTCATCAAGACACATAAACTTTGGACAAGAGCAGGTTTGCCCCCTTGTGGAACATGTATTCGTAGTTTCCTAAGAATACTCTACAAAGACTTGTTTATTCGCCACGATTTCAAATTATCAAAATCTCTAGAAACTCGAACATGCCATAACTATTATGATGTTGTTTCCACAAATTTTTAGATGTTCCTTTGCATGCTCATTCTGATCTCTAAATCTAAATGACAACTATAACCCCGATAAGAGATAATATTATACCATATGTATCTGATACAACATGATTATGATATTTAGACATTTCAATATAGTTTGAATTTGTCCAATTGTCATAATTTGTGAAACCTCCTTCATATGTCCTTTTATGCCAAAATTAACTTAAATACTTTAGTCATGTTGATCAAATCGAAGAGACTTTGTATCACTATTAATTCAATATCCCTCTTTGTTGTGAACTCATTTAAACAATTCAAATCGTTTCAAACTTATGTTTCATTAAGTAAATACGCTTATTCACTTAAGTCCACAATTAAGTAATGATTTCCACTATTTGTTGAAAATACGATACATCACTATGTATAAAGTTCAACATTTCTTCGCATATCACCGTTTTACCAGAATGCAGAGTTTTAGTCATTCTACCCAACGAGGCATGGTTTTGCAAATTCTCTAGATTAAGTATCTAAGACCCCGATCTTCATTTAGGATGAAGAACATGCAATAACCAAAACGACTTAAACTATAGTGTCATTTCATTATTAAATTTTGGATATCTTTTAGCATTCCAATCCTTTATAAATGTTTAAACTATTATCATTAATATAGTGATTAGAATAACTCATTTATAATCATAATGTGACCATAACGGTATTATTCATAAGAACAGTACAACTAGATTGTAACTTATTTATATGAATAATCGTCTCGCCTAAAGCAAGACACACATACAAGGATTACAAAATTATATTCAAGTCCACTAATCTAAATGATAATCTTTGAGGAAATGGGTGATGTCGGCCATCAACTGTTTTGCTTGCCATCATCAAACCACATTGCCTCATTATCTCCAGTAATTCTCAAATAGACAATCCTATTTTCACAAATCAGGACAAGTATCAAATACTTTGCAAACTGTAAAGAGTTTTGCCAAACCACATTTATAATTTGTATATCTTACATATACCCTTTCCATCGATAAACTCCACTACAATTGTTGCGGAGTCATCGAACTATCTCCTAATGGTTATCGTATCAAGAAGAGAAGATCATCTATTACGAGGATATCTCTCAAACGTGGGTATTAATCTATGAAGTTGGACCCTTTATCTAAGTTCCACATCAAGCAACAAATTTCCCATGGTCTCAAAAGACCTCAATGGGATAGGCCATGATCTACTAAGATATTTGCAAATAGGCATCTAGGCTAAGTTCATAATATGAGTTCAGTCCTAATTGAGCTCCCACTAAAATTGTCATCCCCTGGACGATTTTAGCGATCACACGATCCCAATCCGCTACACCACCCCCGATCATCACGGTCGGCAATGTAGTTTCAAAGGTAGACATTCCCTAATGTCAATCACATCATCCATGTGATTCATGCTCGATCTTTCTATCTCTTGTGTTTTGAGGCCATATCTTCGTATGGTAGGCTCACCAAATCTAACTTGTGTGTATTCGTTGTGCAACATGGCTTACACCCATTGTATGCGGACGTATATATGTATAGCCCCCGATCGTCACGGCCGGCTTCATAACAAAGAACTTTCTTCGTGGTGCACACACACAAGGGCCATACTATCATTGGAATTAATAGGGATTATCTTATTTGCTACCATTGAGTATCTAATACTAGCACATAATAAGATTAATAATAGGTATAAACATCACTTGTATATATTGTGATATGATATGTTCCTTCTTGTTGCACCTTGATCTCCATCGAGCGCTCCGGCATGATCTCCATATTGCCATCGGTTTGACGTCAAGTCCACGATGCCACCAGTAGGTCGTCCATCGAAACGATGACTATTACTACATAAATTAGTAACATAAAAGTAAACTACTTTACCTTTGTCACGACCATGACCATATCATAACACATGCCCTCCTGCAAAACAAAGTTAGACGCCTCTACTTTATCTTTTGCAAGTTTTACGTGGTCATTAGGGCTTTCGCAATAGAACTGTTTATAAACTACAAACTTTTCAACCACAACATGGATCCAATAGTTGTCACTACTACACCCTTTCGGGGCCCTCCGTTTTAAATGCTATATCAACTATTGAATGAGAGACATACACCCGCTAGCCACTTATACGGAACAAGCCGTATGTCCAGTGTGGAACCATTCTCGCGTATGAATACGCGTAAGGTCGGTCTGTGCCGCTTCATCAATCAATACCGTGATATAAACAAGTACACATTAGAGGGTAACAACTAAGGGATCAATGCCCACAATACTTATGCGTCCTAGCCATACAACACTCCTACGCATAGATCGACTCTAATACCACTAAAAGGGTTCCTTAGCAGAAAACAAAAAAAATCCTATGTTGTAACTCTTTAACGCCCAAGATCTATCTATGTAGTAATGCAGTAACAACCGGAGCATATAGAATAATACCCTTGTAGACCGTACGTTGTTAACGTTCCGAGAGGAACGTGGTTGATGTAGTCGAACTCGT
The DNA here is from genome assembly GCA_023614405.1 of Avena insularis. Lineage (NCBI taxonomy): Eukaryota > Viridiplantae > Streptophyta > Magnoliopsida > Poales > Poaceae > Avena > Avena insularis. The sequence continues at coordinate 239,513,296 of CM042694.1, read as the reverse complement.
AGCCGACCTCAAGGTCGCGAAGCTCCTCGCAGGTCACCCCTTGCTCCATCTTCATCGTGCAGCAGCTCCGACTCACGACATCCAAAGTTCCCCAAGTGTTGCACCTCGTGGCTTCGTACACATCCGGTGTACGATGAGACCTCCATCTCCCTGATCCCACCGAGAGTGCGGAAGTAGATCTCCGGCTAGGAATCCCTACAGTGCAACGGCGTGCTGCAGGTGCACCGTCTCTTGCGTGAACAATCCTTTCTTGGGACCGTGCCAACGCGTGGAGACAACTATGTAGAGAGAGAGGGGGAGGAATTCTCTAAGGAAAATGCCTTAGAGAACATCTGAAATTGTGTGTATAATCCCACCCATGGGCACCTCTTTATATAGGGGAAGGGAGGTGTGCCCCCCTTTAGGTGTTCTATGTGGGACTAAAAGGAAAAAGAAAATAGGGATTTCTATTTTCGTGCCCCTGGTTCGTTAGTTGTACTCAGTTTTCCCCAGCCGCTTAGTTTTGACTCACTTTTTCCCTCCCTCCATTCTGAAACCCTCACATGTGCTCGGACGGAGGGATGCTGTCAGGTCAAAGGCTTGACCATTACATGCTGACCGGTGGGACCGCGTTGGGTGGGAGGGTCATGCGTTGAGCACTACGTTACGTCACCTCAACCTTTACATGCTAACAAGTGGGGCCAGGATACACAGCGGACCAGTCATCCATCTCTCGCTGATTATGGGGGACGTGGTGTGGGACCATATAGGGCGCGTTTGGTGGTTACGTGCACCATGTCGCCTAAATTGGAAGTTTTCTTTTTTGTTATTTTTATGATTGGCCTTTTTAAGAGCGCCTTTTCCCCTCTCTCTCTCGCTAACAATTGTGTTTTTTTGCCCAAAAAGGTAGCGAATCTAGAGCAGCTTCTCTCTTTATTCATTGTTCCTTTTTCCCTCGTTTCCCCAATCTGATAGCAAATCTAGAGCAGCAAAACTAACCAGCATCATAAATAAATTCAGTAAATAGAGCAGATTTAGATAAAGCATCTAATATAGGTTATATAGTACGGTACTTAATGAGGTTCGACAATTAGGCTGCTCAGCAGCAGCGGACTAGTTCAACATAGACAAGAAAAAAGAAGCTGCTTTACAGCAGTAGCAGCAGTAGATCAGTGGCCCCTCATGGCCTCTACCAGGAGGGCCTCCGCCTCCTCCCTCTAGCGCCTCCTCCACTTCTTGATGCCCAGTCCCTTGACCTTGCGCACCTTGGGCTTGATAAGGGGCATGCGGCCCTCCTCGATAGCCACCTTCTAGAGGTTGCGGAGGTAAAGACCGAGCACCTGGTGCTTGGCTATGAAGCTATGGACGTTCATGGACTCGCCGCAGGTCCTCACGTCATCGACATGCTTCACGAGGGAGTTGAAGTCCGTGGCGTGGAGCCTCCTGGTGGGGCAGTAGGGGCACCTATACACGTCGTCAGCGAAGAAGTTGTTGTATTGGCCGGACTTCAGCCTCCTCAGCACATGACGAGTCTTGGTGTCCATGGACTCATCGTCGTTGCGGACGTCGCTGCTATCCTTCTGTTGGAAAAAACAATAGAGTGCAATAAGGACATGATTGAGATACTTTGATTATCGGGATTGATTATTTGCATAAATTAACTCATTGAGATCTCCTGATTATTCCCCAAATCTCAGACCAAATCGAATACTGATCCCAACTACGAATAGGGGTTCAAATACAAATAGGAGGATTCATCGAAATACGAGACCTAACACAAGAAGATTAGCTACTGTTAAAATACGAACAGCCGAGCCCTAATAACATACAATCTAGCATCCAATAATGGGAATAGGGGAAGAACAAGAGAAGGGGAGAAAACCTTGGTTACCTCCGACCATGGGTCGGCGATTCTGGTGTCGTAGGGGTTCTCTGGCCTTATGTAATCAACCTCCTCATAGGGGTCCCAGTCGAGCGGGATCTACCCGAGACCGGCGGGGTCCTCCTCGCTGTCGGCTACGGTGGATGCGGGGACGGGGACGGGGGCCTGTACGGGGACGAGGGCCTCCTGGCCAGCGGCCTGGGAGGCGCCGATGGCCACCGTGTCGTTCTTCTCCATCGCTGGCCTAGTTGGGGTTTTCTTGGGGGTTTGCAGAAGGTGATTGGATAGTAGAGATGGTTGAGTGAGCGAGTGAGTGATGAGTGAGAGTGGGGAGGCCTCTATTAAAGAACAAGGGAAGCGACATTTCTTTGCACTACCATGCACTGAGCTGCAGACGCTATCGACTGCACTGCACGGTCACATGTCCGCCACGCCTGCACCATGCACACGCATACTGTGAGTCACGTTTTTTCCGTCGTGTCTAACCCCGGCGACTTAGTTGTACTCGGTTTTTCCCTCGAGTGTAATACTGGAAGTTTGGTTGTACTCAATTTTGCCCTGTGGTACTAACACTGCCATGTGCAATATACTCAGTTTTACCCCGATGGCTGGTCAACAGAGAGTCAACAAATAGGTTTTAGCTAGCTAATTGAGTCATTTTATGCACAATAAATTCAAAAAGAGGAAAAATAGTGGGATCTATCCAGGGAGTCTTATTATGTGACATGCCACCATAAGAAATGTATATAAACCAAGTTTTAACCTAAATCGCCACTTCTCAAATCACCTACTATCTATGAAGGTTCATGGTTTTCTACTCAAGCCTCTTCCTAAAACATCCCTCCCCAAAACATAGTTTGTCTGAATGAGGCAATAATTATCAAACTGGTGTATATTTGAATTGCAAATCTTTTGATGTATGCCAAGATGTATTTATTGTATAAAAGACGCATTTTCCATTTTTTTAAATATTTTTCTATTTTCTATTTGAATCCCTTTGTCAGTCTTGCCCTTGGTTTTAAAGTTTTACTCAGTTTTGCCCTTGGTTCTTAAGTGCTACTCAGTTTCCCCCTCTCTTAGTATCAATCTCTCGTACTTGTACTCATCTTCACTGCTACGCTCTAATTGGTCGAGATAGTTGTCACGCGGATCGTGCCCACCAACCGTTGATCCTTTGTGATCTAGCAAACATGATAACCCCTATATCTGTCGGGGGCACCCCTCTATCCATGCAAAATAACGTGTTTGCCACCGGTACTTTAACTCCATAAACAAATGAACTTGAATATAATTTGAAGGGAACGTGTTCGAAGGTGTAAAATTTTTGCATTACATTCTACTCTATGAAAATAATAATCTCTCAAGATTTTCTTAGCACGGTATTATCACGTATTAAGTGCGATTTCAAAGAGTTCAAATATGTATAATTTTTGTATATGCAAGTTTATGCATTACATTCCACTCTATGGAAATGGGGGAATAAAATGATAATCTCTCAAAATTTTGCTAGTACATCATTATCTCGTTATTAAGTGTGATTTCACAGCGTTCAAAGGTTTAAAATTTCGTGTACGCAAGTTTATGCATTATATTTCACTCCATGGAAATGATAAATGATCAGGATTTTATAAGCACAATATTATCATGACCTAAGAGTCCAAAGGTGTATACTTTTCGTATATGCCAGTTTATGCATTACATTCCACTATATGAAAATGATAATCTCTCAAGATTTTCTTAGCACAACATTATCATGTATTAAGTGCGATTTTAAAGAGTTCAAAGGTGTATAATTTTCGTATATGCAAATTTATGCATTACATTCCACGAAAATAATAATCTCTCAAGATTTTTTTAGCACAACATTATCACGTATTAAGTGTGATTTCAAAGAGTTCAAAGATGTATAAACTTCGTATATGCAAGTTTATGCATTACATTCCACTCTATAAAAATGGGGGAGAAAATAATAATCTCTCAAAATTTTGTTAGCACATCATTATCACGTATTAAGTGCGATTTAAAAGTGTTCAAAGGTTTATAATTTTCGCATATGCAAGTTTGTGCATTACATTCCACTCTATGAAAATGATAATCTCTCAAGATTTTCTTAGCACGATATTATCATGTATTAAGTGCGATTTCAAAGAGTTCAAATGTGTATAATTTTTGTATACGCAAGTGTATGCATTATATTTCACTCCATGGAAATGATAAATGATCAGGGTTTTATTAGCACAACATTATCATGTCCTAAGTGTGATTTAAAAGAGTTCAAAGGTGTATAAATTTTGTATAATTTTCATATATGCATTACATTTCACTATATGAAAATGAAGCAACGGCACGGGCGCAGGCGCAGGGCTGGCTCAGGGTCCCAGCTTGCAACGCCAACTTGGGTAAGTTGTGGGTCCGGTGCTCACGTGGATAAGCTGGGGGTCCGGTGCTAACATGGATAAGCTGTGGGTCCGATGCTGAACTGGATAAGTTGAGAGGGGTGTCCACTACGGGAATTGACTGAACGTGGCCCCACTTGTCAACATGTAATGGCAAGGGTACACTACGGGACCCGACAGAACACGACCCTACTCGTTAGCATGTAACGGCGAGGGTCCACTACGGGACCTGACTGAACGCGGCCCCACTTGTAAGCACGTAATGGAAAGGCTGACGGACGGCGAGTTTCAGACTATGTGAGAGTTTCATACAAGCAGATGGGCAAAAGTGAGAAAAATGTAAGCGGTTGGGGAAAAGTGAGTACAACTAATGAACCGAGGGCACGAAAATAGAAATCCCAAGAAAATAATAGGGAAAACCTTCCCAGCCGTCTGGGCCAACCAAAGCCAGCCCAACAACAGTAGCTAGCCGCGCATGGGCCGGCATCGCCCGCGAGCAGCATCAGCATCCGGCGGCCTATAGCGGCCGAGGCGGGTCGGCCTCCCGCGCGAGCCTTCGCACCCCGGTGGCCGAGCGCCAAGCGGAGGGGAGGCGACCTGGGGTGGGCCTGCTGCACACGCGCCCAGCTTGCGCCCGGCTCCCGCGAGCTCCCTGGGCTGGTCGAGGCAGCCCACGCCTGCTGCGTGTGCCCCGTGCGCCAGATATAATCTGCCGCCCACATGTGCATGGGCTGTTTTCCTTTTTCCTATTTTTCTGCAATATTTATTTTTAGTCAAATCCGTCCAGGGTTTTGGCCTAATAAGAAAGTTGACTTTTAGACATCTTAATTTAAATATTTATTTAGAATGTATTAATTCAGGGGAGACTAGGGACTGCAACTATGGGAGACGCTGCCACGATCTGCTGGGTGTGGCTCCTGAACCTGCGGTGCTGTCCGCGGCGGAGGTGAGTACGGCCAGCGTCGATCAGGCTGGGGCGTTGAGCCTCAAACTCAAGGCTTACATCGACGACACCATCCTGCCTCTTGTGACGGAGAGGAAGGAGCTGCGCTGCTGAACCGCGCGCGTGTCCGCCTTCCTCGATGATCTCTGGCACGACATGCAAGAAAAGCGGGCTACCTCACCTCCGGCCACCTGCCAGGACAACCACGAGACCATCTGTGACCTGGTCCGCTCCCCTCCGCCGCGTGACGCTGATGCTGTGCCCCTGGGAGCTAGGCCGACCGTGCCTTTGGATGCTCTCCTCGGCGTCGCCACTGAGGAGCGTGCGGGTGGGCCGCTTGCTGATGCCATGGGCATGCTCACCCGGTTGGAGATTTCTGCGGGGCACCTGGTCCCTACGGGGACTAAAGCCTGGGACGAACCGGCTGTGGATCCAGCTCTGCTGATGAAGACTGGTGACTCCGGCGACGAAGCTCCGCACCTTCATGCTGCCATGCCAGCGGCTGGTGGCGCGGTGAATGATGTCATGGTGGAAGCGGATGATGGAGCCCCCGATCTGTAGCAGTTCCTAGATTCTGCCGTGGTCCCGGTGCAGCCGTCGATCATCTCCACCCCCCGCCGTGCAAGTGCAAGAAGAAGGTCTTGTCGTTTTCATGCTCACCATGACGTAGTGGTCGCATCACCATAAAAAAGAAGGCAAGACAGCTCAGCGATGGAGCAGCGGCAGTCCAGGAGCTCATTGCCCGGGTCTACGGCATCATCGGGCCGGAGGAGTCCTTCGACAACAAGTCTCGCGTGGCGTACCTAAGCATGTTCCAGCATGCTCCTCTGGTAGCGGCAGCCATTCAGCCTATGGAGGCACTTGTCAAGCAGATGCAGAAACTAAAAAGGAAGAAGAAGAGCCCAACCAAGGGCACTGAGACACTCGTGTCAGTTTCTACAAATGTGTAGACACCGGCAGCAACCATGTCCACCTGGGCGTCCAGGCCGCATCTCCACTGCACCTAGCTGCAGCATTCCTCTACACTACACTGGCAGTTTGATTTCACTATGTTAGCCTCACGAAGGCTTCGTATCGGTTCTTTCTGCGTCTACTACTACGCTTATCCCTCGCTCTCGGCAAGATGTTTTGGCGATCGCTCCTACACGTGTCAAAGAGTTTGATTAATGTCGCAAAAAAAGTCAACCTGCTCAATTGGAACCAGAGAGGCCTGAATAATATTGCTTGTCGGGAAACCATTCGCGATGTCGCTCGCGACTCCCACACCTCCATTGTGTGTCTCCAAGAAACAAAGCTCGAAAATGTTGATGATGCGACCATCTCCAACATGCTCGGCCCTAACTTCATCAATAACTTCGCTTTCCTCCCGGCTATGGGGACGAGGGGTGGTATCATTATCGTGGCCTCAAAAGTGTTCTTCACTCTATCGGACCCCTATGCCATGGACTCTACGCTTTCGGTCACGATCACGGTGCACGAAGAAGGAATCAAGTGGACCCTCACTTGCGTCTATGGACCGCAAGGAAACCAGAAGAAGCGGGCTTTTATTCAAGAACTTCGCGAGCTAAAGCCTCTTGTCCGCAACGAATGGCTCCTCGTGGGTGACTTCAACTTGATCACAAAGGCTTCTAATAAAAACAACCTCAACATCAACCGCAATCTCATCCGCAGATTCCGGGAGGCCAGGGACTTCCTTCAGCTTAAAGACATACGCATGGTCGATAGACGCTTCGCCTGGTCCAATGCCCAGGACGACCCGGTTCTCACCAAGATTGACCATGTTTTCTTCTCTGATGAGTGGGACACGCTTTTCCCAGACGCGCATCTTCGCCGACGATCGGCCCGGACCATGCCCCCCTTCTTCTGCAAGGGTGTGTCTCATCTACCAGGAAGCAATCCTTCAAGTTTGAAAAATTCTGGCTACGTATGCATGGATTCAAAGAAACCGTCACCGAAGCCTGGAACAAGACTGTCCTTGACCTGGACCCCATCCGCAGAATTCACACGAAGCTCTCTCGTACTGCAAAGGCTCTTAGGATTTGGCAGCGCAATTGCATCAGAGATTTGAGAACGCAAATTGTGATGGCCAAGGAGATCATATGGCAGATGGACCTCGGAGAAGAATCGAGGCCCCTTTCTGATGAAGAGCGCGAGTTACACCGCCGGCTAAAATCCTCCTATGTGGGACTACTTGCCATCCAGAAGTCAAGCTTCGCCAGAGATCGCATCTTACTTGGATCCGACTAGGTGATGCCAACATCAAGATTTTCCACGCCAGAGCCAACGGCAGGAAGCGAAGGGTCTACATCCAATCCTTAGCCATGGCCTCTGGAATGGCGATCACGACAAAAGACAAAGAGGAATCTTTGCTTCAGCATTTCAAGTCACAACTCGGCTCACCGACCCCTAGGCATGTCAGCCTCGATTGGGATGGGCTTGGGTATGCCCCACGAGATCTGTCTGAATTGGATGCACCTTTTGACCACTAGGAAATTAAGGAGGCGGTTTTCTCCATGCCCTCAGTAAAAGCGCTGGGCCTCGACGGTTATATAGGAGCCTTCTTCAAGTCCTGCTGGGATATAATCCAAGTCAATGTAATCAACGCCATTATCCACATGTCCAAACTTCGAGAAAACTGTGTGCATCTGGTCAACTCAGCCAACATTATTCTCATCCCCAAGAAGCCCGACGCATAGTTCGTGAGCGACTTTAGACCCATCAGCCTCATTCACAGCCTCTCAAATTTTTTCTCCAAGCTCCTCACCAACCGCCTGGCTCCAGTACTACCGGACATCGTCTCTAAGTGTCAAAGTGCATTCATAAAGAAAAGAAGCATTCACGACAACTTCATGCATGTGCAAAACCTCATCAAAGAGCTTCACTCCTCTAAGACCCCGAGCCTGTTTCTTAAGCTGGACATCTCCAAAGCCTTCGACTCGGTGGCATGGGTCTACCTGATTGAAGTGATGGCTGCCATCGGTTTTGGTCCCATGTGGAGAGACTGGGTCTGTCTCACACTTGCTTCGGCTTCCTCTAGAATCCTGCTGAACAGGGACCCTGCCAAGGTTTTTTGGCACCGTAGAGGGCTCCGTCAAGGCGACCCACTTTCCCCGATGCTTTTCATCCTAGCAATTGACCAGTTGCAACATATTCTGGCTGAGGCCACGAGCAAGGGGATTCTGAGGCCTATTCGCTCCCGCTCGGCCAGATGTCGAATCTCTCTCTACGCCGACGATGCCAAAAAAATTGTCAACCCGACCGTTGAAGAACTAACTACCGTTAAAGCCATCCTTGACTCCTTCGGACAAGCTAGCGGCCTGGTAACCAACATGGAAAAAACCGAGATCTTCCCGGTGCAATGCGGTCAGATTGATCGGGAAGATGTTCTCATGGCATTCCCAGCAAGACTCGCTAATTTCCCGGGAAAGTATCTTGGCCTACCTCTTCACTTTCGGCACCTCCGCAAAGTCGATTACCAGCCACTCTTCGATAAGATTGCGGGAAAGCTTCCTGGCTGGTACGGGAAAAACACTACGCGTCCTGGCAGGGTCACCTTAGCTAATACGATGCTCATGGCCACTTCGACCTACCACTCCACGACCATCCCGCTTACAAAATGGGCTCGCACGCAGATCACAAAGACCGTCCGGAACTTTGTTTGGGTTGGTGATGAGGGCGAGCATGTTGTGCAAGGAAAAGCGCTTGTCAACTAGAAGACTGTCTGTAGGTCTAAGGCATTGGGAGGCCTCGGGATGCCTGACCTCACCCGCACTGGAAGGGCTTTGAGACTATGTTGGCCTTGGCTACAATGGACTGACCCCGCGTGCACCTGGGTTGGATCTAAGCTATCCTGCAGCTCGGCAGACTTGGACCTTTTCAGAGCATGCACAAAAATAACAATTGGGAAGGACCTTCCTTCGGCACGACAATTGTGACATCGCGTCATCAAAGCAAGGCCCTGACCTCTACAAAGATCGCCACAAGGAAAAGAAGAACGGTTTCTAAAGAGATCTCTCAGGGAAACTGGATCCGTTCGGTCGCTGGCATCCACACCCCTATTTAGCTATCCCAATACCTGGAGATTTGGGACGTAATACAGGAAACCAACCTCGACCCCCTCCAACCGGACTCCATCAGATGGACTTCGACTACAAACGGAAATTACACTGCTAGCTCAGACTACCATGCTCAGTTCCATGGATGCTTCCCCAGATTCATGACGCAGAAGATTTGGGATGCGCATGCGGAGCCAAAATGCAAGCTCTTCTCCTGGATGGCTCTTCATGGGAAGCTGCTCACTGCCGACATGCTGGCAATCTATGGATGGCCAAATGACCCGACCTGCCAGCTCTGCTGTTCAGCCCCGGAAACTGTTGTCCATCTCTGCAAGGACTTCCCCTTCACAACGCCGGTTTGGCACACTACGCAGTCATGGGCCAATGATCACGTGGGAAACCATGGCCACTCCTTCGACTCCACCTCGAAGTGGTGGGACGACCTGATTAAAGGAAAGACGAAGAAGGAGCAAGACCACCTCAGCGGTCGCATGTTATACGTTATGTGGAATGCCTGGAAAGAACGGAACAGACGAATCTTCACGAGCCGGTAGCTGACATATATTGAGGTGGCCTCCATCGCCAGCAACGACATTGCTCAACGCTCCACTGCTTTTGCCAGCCACAGGCCAGCCATCCCAGCTGAGCCAGATTGATTTTTGGTTTTTCACATGTCTTGGTGTTTTTCTAGCATGTTCACACCTTAACTTAAACATGTCTTTCTGTATCGGACCTTTTATTTCCCCCTTCCAATAGAAAAGGCAGATCTCCTGCCGGTTGCTCTAAAAAAATGTATTAATTCATAATTAACATATAATAAATGCATATATTAAATTTCCATTTATCCGAAACACCTTTTCGGCATTTTCTTTATTCCTTTCTCCGAAAAACTTCGGATCTCTCCGCAGAACAATTCCGGCTTTCTCTTCTCTACTGTGATTCCATCTTACGGATGATCTCTCTCGTCGTACCCTTAAGTGTATCCCCTCATGGCTTGGGAATGCTCTAGACATGATCCATATCAATGATCAATAGAGGGACCGGCCGGGATTCCCATGTGACCCCTATGCATTCCATGATGACTATGTCGTATGAACCGTAAAACGCCGAGTCTAATTCCCTTTGTTTCTCTTATACGACTTGTCCGAGATTTGATCATTGTTCAATCTCGTTACTGACAAGTTCTATTTTACTTATTACCGTGATATTACATCCCGTGACCTAGTCACATGTTGCAACATTTATGGATGTAATCTCACCAAGCCGGTCGTATGTATCTTACCCGTCACGTGGGTGAACAAATCACGCTCTTGAGTCACATGTCATCTATTGTTCCTTTGAAATACCCAACGTACACCTTTATGATCACCGTTTAACCAAGTGATGTTTGATGCAATCAAAGCAACTCGAGAAACAGTGAGTAATATGATCTCACGGTCTAAGGTGAAGGAGACTATGTTTCTAGCTATTGCAACAATGAACTCTGTGACTTGATCACGTCGCAATCTTTGAGGAATGTCCATCACATCATTCACCAATGATATGACCTCATTGTCAATTGGCATAAATGCCCCATGATCAGGAAATCTTGATCATCACTTGACCAACGAACTAGTATGAATAGAGGCTACTAGGTACTTGGTTTGTCTCATACCACACCTGTACCAATGTTTCCACTTGATACTGTTATAGCACAATGAAACTATTATGAACTAATTGAGATATGATAATAAAAACCTATTTATTATTTACCTCTAGGGCATAACTCCTTCACTATCCCGTTGGCTTGATATGAAAAATTCACGCGCAGGAGTACACAACCAAACTGCTATGGCCGCCTTCATCGAAAGTCTGGAAAAGGGAACACTGCTCCGACATACGCTAAAGCACACTCAAGATAAGGGAAAACTTGACCTCAACTTAATGATTGACAAGTCTAGTGAGTTCACACTGCCGATGACGATGCTCGTGGGTCCCTACTTGAAGTGGAAATTCCCACCCAGGCCAAGAAGAACAACAACAATAAGTGGAAGAATCCGCCAGAAGACAAGCAACCAACCGACATGGTCACCATGACTTTCACTAGCAGAGGCGAAGGCGGACAACGTGGTAATGGCCAGGGGATGGTCATGGGCAGCAGCGAAGTAAATCTACACCCACAACACCCCACGTTCCCCAAACGTACGAGGAGTACCATGATATGTCGTGTTTCGTACATCTCGACGCAAACGGTAAAGCCACTCATACCAACCTCCAGTGCAAGTTTGTCAACAACCTCAAGGAAGACCCTGAGTCCAACTACAAGCAAAGTCAGAAGAATAGATCCCACGAAAAGGGCAAAGGGAAGAAGAAGGAGGAAGGTCCAAGGATTCAGATGATGTGGATGAAGATGCGGACCCCAAACCCACCAACAAGAGCGATGACAAGGGCAATAATTCCTTTGAAAAGAAAGCTCCGGTCTACCACACTTTCCTTGGCACTCCCACCATCTGGGCCCAGAAAACCTCCCTGAGGATACTGATGGCCACACTCCCTGCAGTTCCCCAGTAAGTCAGGTGGTCTGAAATTCTAGTTACTTGGGACAGAGAAGATCACCCAGAACTCATCCCAATAGAGAACTAGTATGCCATGGTCATCAAACCCCTAATTGACTGCGGTGAGTTCACCAAGTGCATCGTGGACAGTGTAAGCGGCATCAACATTATGTACCTTGATACACTGCACAAGATGAATTTGACAGAGACCCAACTAAGGCGGAGGAACACCGTGTTCCATGGCATCGTCCCTGGCCAGCAAGCTCGGTCCCTTGGCTACATCACCCTTCCGATCGCCTTTGGTGATGTCAACAATTACCGCCAAGAGCGCATGAACTTTGAAGTGGTGCCCTTCAAGAGCGTGTACCACGTCATATTTGGATGCTACATCTTCCACTCCTTCCTCGCCAGGCCATGTTTCATCTACAACAAGCTCAAGATACCCGGACCAAATGGCATTATCACTATTGCTGGAAGATTCACCAAGGCAAGGGAGTGCGAGCTGAGTGAAGTCACCTTTGACAAAGCAGTCCTCTACAGTGAAGAATTCAAGGAGATTCAGCGCCAGGTTGATGCTTTAGAGATGCCGGCTTCGAAGAAACGGATTTCTGACTTCTAACCCGCCTTCAAGGCCGCCATCAAAACCAAGAAGGTGGAACTCGTGGAAGGTGATTCCTCCAAGACCACCTCCATTGGCACGGACCTATATCCCAAATAGGAAAGCATGCTCGTCGAGTTCCTCCATGAGAATAGGGACATCTTCGTCTAGCAACTTGTCGATATGAAGGGTGTACCTAGGGAACTTGCCGAGCACAACTTAAACATAGATCCTAAAGAAAAACCGGTGAAACAACCTCTATGATGCTTCGGTGATGAAAAACAATGAGCCATAGGCAAGGAGCTAGCTAGGCTACTTAAGGCTAGTTTTATCCAAGAAGTTATTCACACCTAGTGGGTGGCTAATCCTATACTTGTCCCCAAAAGGGAACCAAAGAATTAAGAATGTGTGTTGATTACACTAGCTTGAACAAATCGTGCCCGAAGGACCATTTGCTTTGCCTCGCATTGACCAAGTCATTGACTCGACGGCTGACTCGGAACTTCTGTGTTTTCTTGATGCATACTTAGGATACCACCAAATCAAGATGCGAAAGTCGAGCCAATTGGCCACTTTGTTAATCACACCTTATGGCACGTACTGCTACATCACGATGCCCTTTGGGTTGAAAAACGCTGGTGCTGCGTACCAGCGGACAATGTAGCATTGCCTACATGACCAAAAAGGTCGCAATGTACACGCTTATGTAGAAAAAATTGCGGTGATGTCAAAGAAATTAAACGATCTCATCACCGACTTGCAGGAAATTTTCGGCAACCTCCGAAAATACAACATGATCCTCAACCCCAAGAAGTGTGTCTTTGGGGTCCCAGCTGACAAATTGTTGTGCTTCATCGTTTCACATCACAGAATTGAGGTCTACTCATAGAAGATCAAGGCCATCCTCGACATCAAACGCTCGACATTCTTGAAGGTCATACATCAGCTCACAGGTTGCATTGCAGCAGTAAGCCGATTCATTAGCCGACTTGGAGAGAAGGCAATGCCGCTCTACAAGTTACTCAAGAAGGCATAAAAATTCATATGGACGGACGAGGCAGATGCAGCACTTTAGGAGTTGAAGAGAATATTCTCCTTCGCGCCAATACTTGCAGCACCGGAGTCAATGGAGCCAATGTTAATATACATGGCGGCAACCAACCGGCTTATCAGCATCTTTGTCGTGGTGGAGCACAAGGAACCAACACACGAACACAGAGTTTAGCGACCAGTTTACTATGTAAGCAAGGTCTTGACAGTATCCAAGCAGCGTTACCCACACTATGAGAAGCTACCTTATGGAATTTTACTTGCTTCACGCAAGATAAGGCAGTACTTCGAGGAGCACCCCATAATAGTGGTGAGCAAAGCTCCACTGTTCGAAATTATCAACAATAGCGACGCTACAGGAAGGGTGGCAAAGTGGGGCATTGAATTTGCTGCCTTCGAAATCTCCTACAAGAGGCACGACGCTATAAAATCTCAAGAATTGGTAGATTTTATCATAGATTAGACATAACTGCCAGAAGATACTCTTGTGCTGGAGCCAGAGTTTTGGGTCATGCACTTTGACTGATCCAAGTTACTCAATGGCTCGGGGGCTATTGTATTACTACAATCGCCAATAGGGGAGAAGTTGCAGTATGTCCTGCATATCCACTTCAGCGCTACCAACAACATGGCAGAATATGAAGCCCTTATTCATGGACTTTGTGTGGCCAAGAATATTAGCATCAAGCACATAGTTTGTTGTGGAGATTCCGACTTGGTTGCCCATCAGGTGGCTGGGACCTGGAATGCGCGGAACCCTATGATGGTGGCATATCAAGATGAAGTAGACAAGATAGCCAAGTGTTTCGATGACTACGAAGTCAAGTATGTCAAAAGGGAGGAGAACAAAGTGGCAGATTTGCTATGTAAGCTTGGATCGTCCCGCAGACTAATTCCTCCTAGCGTTTCCCTGGAGCAGCTACGAACACCATCCGTAAAAGGAGCGGACCCCTACAATCTGGATAGAGTGGACTCATTTGTTAACTTAGTTATAGTGACCTCTCTGGCTTGGACAAAACCGCTCATGGACTAGCTTCAAGATGGAACACTGCCCGCCGACAAAGTCGAAAGTTGGCAGATAGTACGCAGAGCAAAAGGCTATGTTATAATAGACGACCAGCTATATAAAAGAAGTACCACAGGAGTATTTCTACGGTGCATCTCCCAACAACAAACTATGGATATCCTTAGAGAGATACATCTCGAAGATTGTGGGCATCACGCTGCTCCCGATCGTGAATCCAAGAAGGGTTCTACTGGCTGAGCACCAAGGCAGACGCCGATAAGCTATTGCAGACTTGTATCGGATGTCAGTTCTATGCAAGGAAATCACATGTTCCAACTGAAGAATTGCAAACTATTCCAATTACTTGGTCGTTTGTATTCTGGGGGCTTGATATGGTTGGTCCCTTGAAGACGACACTCTGTGGGTTTACACACTTTCTAATTGTAGTTGATAAATTCACCAAATGGATTGAAGCTAAACCCATTAGAAAGCTCGATGGGGCAACAACCCTGAAATTTGTCTAGGATCTAGTGGTGAGATTTGGTCTCCAGCATAGCATCATCACCGACAATGGCAGCAACCTATCACTCGGATAAGTAGAGGCTTACTGTCACGATAATGGTATCCACCTTTGAAATGGATCGTACGGGCACGTAGAGGGAGGGGTGGATAGGTGGTACTAGAAATTTTAATTCTTTTTCAATTTTAGGCTCGACACAAAGGAAAATTCTCTAGATATGCAACTACGGAGAATTTCCCTATATGTAAGCCTAACTACTAAGCGAGTAAAGGCAAGTAAAAGCGAGGAGTGAGGAAACCATAGTGGAGCACGTGGAGACACATGATTTGTTTTACCGCAGTTCCTTCCTTGTTAAGGGAAGTACGTCTGCGTTGGAGGGGTGGGAGGTACTAAGACCACAATGCCACAATAGGCCTCACCCTGTTCTATGATGGATCTCACCACCAAAGGCCTGATCCACCTTTCCACTATTGGTACCCTTCGAGGCGGGAACCGGTGCCCTTTACACAACTAGCAGGGCATACATCCACAACCGAATTTGAGGCTCTCGTGATGACAACAAGCTGCCACAAGAACAAGTAATATCAATAACCAAAACACAAGATCTAGATATTCGCAAGAAATACTAGATCGAGGATCCTCCAAGTGAATGGAGGGGAAGTGATGCACTTGATTGGTGTTGTCGAAGATCGAAGCCTCCTTCTTCGATTCCCCAAAGATCGGAGCCTTCAGGTGGTTGAAGGGAGAGATTTTTGTTGAGAGCTTGAAGAACAGAACAACACTTTTTCAAATGAATCAAGAGTACTGACATGAGAATCAATTAGGGTATTTATACCCTTGCCAAAACTTAGTTGTTGGAGATTTTGGGGGCCGGATTATCCGGCCGGGGCAAATCTCTGTCCCCCATACCGCATGATGCGCCTAGGCTACCTTTGCAAAAACACCTGGGGGCAGATTATCTGACCCCCTCGAGGGGCGGATTATCTGGCCCAGGCAAAAACTCCGGCCATGGCCGGACAATCCGAAGGATAGTCCGCCCCCATACCACATGACGCGCCTTGTCCATCTTTTTCGATTGAGCTAGGATGGATTATCCGGCCCTTGATAGGGGCGGATAATCCCCCCCCCCCCCAAACCTGTTTTGGCTATTATTTATATGAGCACTTATCTGTAGCACTTAACACACATCAAATCTTCCTTGGTATTGTTATCTAACACACAAAACTATAGGGATTAAGGAATGTTCTTTCAATCTCCCCCTTTTTGGTGTTAGATGACAATACTAGGATTTGCATAAAGGACCTACTAACATCATCATTTCAAGGATGGAAAAGACTCCCCCTAATTGTGTGCATATTAAAAGTTTGCATTTGAATACAAATGCACACAAGTAGGTACAAGGCTTTATATTGACTTGAAAGCTACACACAAATGATGAGTTAAAAAAATAAATCATACCACCGGGAGGATGAAGTTCTCAATAGTATATAGATATCCAATATAATCATCACTCTTTAGGACTTCGAATCATAATACCATTTGGATGCATCCATAGAGATAAAACCATAATTCCATAGCATCTAGATGAATCCATACTCCCCAATAAATAAATCCATAATAATAATTCCAGTGATGACCGGAATAAATACAAAGTACCACATAAACCACATAGTCTCATACAGACCAAATAGAAAATTTAAAGTTCAACACTAAAATGGGCACAAGCGAGAATAAAGCGAAATGGTAAAGTGCAAATGCTTGCGTCCGACCCATGCAAATCCATGATATCTTAATAGAACTACTTCTCTCCCTTTGGCATCAAAACGCCAAAAAGGAAGAAGAGCGATGCTAATGCCCCAAGGAGTCACTCCTCGTCCTCGTCCTCGTCCTTGTACCCCACTTCATATTCTTCATCATCATTAGCCGGTGGAGTAGGTTCCCTCTCAAAGGTGGGGAACAAGTGACACTCAAGCTCACCATAGTTGGTGCCAGAAGTGTTTAGAGCTCCTGGAACTTGGGACTTGAGTCCTGGTCGGGGTCCTAGGGCAGTGACTTCGAGGTTCGGCCGCCAGAAACTCCGATGGTCGGTGGCCGAAGACTCCAGTGTTGCTTCAATTGTTTCTTACTTTTGCTCTTCCAAGCCTCTTGTGTAGGGGTCTTGGATCTGGGGCATCCTTGTATCCTCCTCTTAGTGTCATGGTCATGGGCCTACTCATACAATAGGAATCCGTCTGAAGTAGGATCCCATTCACACGATAACCAAAGGAAGGTAAGAGATGGAAAGAATTCAGCTTTGTAGGAATGGTTGGCATGACATGATGTAGACTAATGGTGATTACCATGTGTTGGGTTGCATCAACTCCCCCCACTGGAAAATGAGTCATCCTCGACGAAGTTTCCTCATCATCATGCAAGAAAAGATATGTGTATGTGGTATTGAGGTTGTTTATGATTGGGTCTTCGGTGTCAAAGCCTTTAGAAAAGTTGTCAAAGAGATTATAGTTATGCAAGAAAAAGGGTTGATAACTTCGATCCAGATTACAGATGCAATATAGTAGATTTTTCTCTAGAAAGACCTAGGTTTTATCGAACCTTGGGAAACAAATGCTAAAAGGAAATTCGAGGAACGTCTATAAGACTTGCGTATTAATTTTGTTTTCCGTTTACCAGACCTTTCCAATTTACTATGTATCTTTGGTTGTTTTCAACGATGGAGATAGGCTAGGGTTGAAGATCTACCTACAGCTATGCATATGAAATTGGATAAAAATAAGATTAGGCGCAGTCATGTGTAAAATGATCTAATAGCGATAGGAATTGTGGGAAGCACATCCTTAGCTACTATAGGCCCTAAAACCATAAATGACAATAGTATTTTGGTTCAATCGTTATACCACGAAACCACAGCTTACAACAATTATTAAGTAGAACAGACCAAAGCATTAAGATCAATGATGTTACTGTCGATCCCAAGCGTATCACTAAGCGAATACCATACTCCCCCTTGCTATCACTGAGGTTTTGCATATCAGACGCCATTCTCCACTCATCTCACCTCACACCTTGATCAATCTATGGGGTCTTCGGTACCTACAAGTCGTCGGATCGAGGTGGATACAAAGATATAAGATAATAAGGCTACTATTTGATCACTACACAATATTCCCATAAGATTAGATGCACATACACACTATGAGGCTTCACCCCAACCCGCAGCCCGTGAGGTCTACTCACTAAGATCAACAATATGAATCATTGATAAAATAATTAGATTGAAATCAAATATTTTTACAATGGTCACCATTTCGCAAGAAGATCTCTATTACAAGATAATGGCTATTACTATGAGGAGGTAGGAGATGGATGTGATGAACTATGGTGGAATGGATCTCCTTCGATGTGTGATGGATGAGATCTGGATGGCGAATGGGTTCTGTGGCGGCTGGAGGTTGCATCCCTCCTCGAATGGTGTCGCCTCCTTCACATAAGTAGTTGTGTTTGACCCAAGGAGGGCTCCTGTGAGCAGTACAGGTGGACGGTATGTGAAGGGTTCACCCATACCGATGCTCGTTATGCACTCTAGAAGCACCTTTTTCCCCTGGTTGACTTGGTTGTGTTGGCAATGACATATTCCTCAATAATTGCTCCTGATTTCATCATAAATGCATGATTTTCTGCATATCACAAATCAAGAGAAGGATTTGCACATATTTGCAATAATTAGCCATTAATAGCAAGGCAAGAGAGTTATTTAGTCAATTTCTTGACTTAAAATAAGATTTCACAACCATCACTTGTCTTCAAGTTGTGGCCAGAGCTCTTGTAGCTTGTTCCTTGGAGGTGGTGGTCTATATTGAGTACCTTGCAAAACCGACAACAAAGAGAGAGAATTGTATGATGGATTGTTAGTATGGGTCACATCAAATCACTCTTCTCACGTTTGGTGGCATGCGTCATGGCACTCATGATTTTTCACTCATTTGAGGCTTGTGGCACTCACTCACTTGTTGGTGGTTCACTCTCTCACCACTCATCTCACAAGGGTCCTTAGCTTGTTTTATCTTAGGCAAGTTTGTCATATTGGAAGCAATAACTTGGCTTGGTGTCATTGGTTGGAGCACAAACGTCTTATCGTTCCACTTGGAGTATTGGTTGGTGGTACCATCATGTATGGCTCATCTATCATATTGCCATGGTCTCCCAAGTAGCATGTGACACATGGTCATATGTACTACATCACACTCGACCGTGTCTTCATATGGCCCAATCTCGAAGGAGATGTTGACTTTGTGTTTGATTTTGAGGGTTCCATTGTCATCAAGCCATTTGACATGATATGGGTGTTGATGCTCCATGTATGGCAACTTGATTTTCTCACAAATGTTGGTGCTCGCAAGGTTGTGACAACTTCCTCCATCTATGATCACTATTATGGACTTGCCATCAATTTCGGCTCGAGTTTGGGAAATATTGAGGTGTTGGTCCTCTCATGGCATAGAGTGTGTTGTTAAGACTTGCGCTATGACGAGTGAAGGACTTGGATCATGCTCGCATAGAATGGTGTCATCCTCATTCATTGCGGCTTCCCTTGCAATTACACGTTGAGTCAAAGCTTCATATCATTCCTCGCTCAGGGAATAGGTTATGCGATTTTCATTTGTAAGCTTAAATATTGTGTTGATGCACTCATATAACTTGTGACCCTTTCCTCCATAGTGGAAACAAATGACTTGGTTTTCAGATGTTGTGTTGGAGGAGGATGCTAATGGAGTTTTTTCTTGCTTGGATGAGCTTGGTGCTTGAATTGTTGGCTTAGAGGGGCAGTTGCATTGATTGAAGCATAGTAGGTCTTTTTCTTGTCATAAGCATTTTCCTTTTGCAATTGGCGCTCGACTTTGGTTTCTTGGTGGATAAGATCGATGAGGTTCTTGTACGGTTGGAAGTCAACAGTTTTTCGTATTGGTAGGCTCAAACCATTGAGGAACCTTGCTATTGTTTGCTCTTCGAGTTCTCTCACATCAGACCACATCATAGTCTTCTCCATTTCCTTGTAGTACTCCTCAATCGACCTTGTGCCTTGCTTAAAGTCTCGTAGCTTGTCGAAGAGGTCTTCTCTATAGTGCTCGGGGATGAACCTTGCATACATCACCCGCTTCACTTCCATCCAAGTGTTAATCAATGTCTCTTCTTGCTTTTCATGATGGCTTTGATAGTCTTCCCACCACACAATGGCGTAGTCCTCAAACTCAAGGGATTCCATTGCAACTTTCTTCTCTTAGGAATAGTTGTGGAATCAGAATATCTTATCAACTTTGAGTTCCCATTCAATATATACGTCAAAATCTTCTTATCCTTTGAACTTGGGCTTTGCAAACTTTAGCTTCCCAAGCTTGCCATCATCATGCTCACGGTGGTAGTTGTATCAGTGTTCTTGGCACATACTTGCTTCACTAGGTTCATGTGGTGGTGGAGGATGATGTGGAGCTTGATTGCCTTGAGAAGGCAGTGAGGGAGGATCTTGAAGATCTCTTTTTTGGTCCCTTCGACCCCTTTTCTCAGGATCATTTGCATTCGTTCCTCGGCGGTGCCGATGGTGTGGTTGAGCAAAGCGGCAGGCACGTAGTTCTCCTTCATCATCATTGCTTGGATCCCGTTTCGGTTTATTAAAGTTACGCCTTGCATTATAGTTGTGAGGGTGATGTTGCCGGTGGTCATTGTTGTTGTGGGGAACTTGATTCGGGGGTGGATCATGCTCTTGATGAGGTTGACAAAGGTCTTTCGTTTGTTGTTGATGTATGTCATGATAAGCATGGTGTCGATGATGTCTTTCTTGCTACAGTGGTGGAACTTGAGGATCAACCGCTTGTTCATGTCAATGACGAGCTTAGTTTTTCTGGTTGTGGTGCTGGGGTTATCCATGACGGGAGTGTGAGCGCGAAGACTCATCATGATGGCTTGAGGAACGAGTACACGATGAGCTTGATGAGCTTGAGTGATGTCCATGACGGTTGCCTAGATCGGCAATGGCCCAGTGAAGAGCCTGTAATTAAGCATGATGCTCCACTTGACATTGTTGGACACAGTAGTCGAATTCTCGGAATGTGTCATCAATATAGATCTCAAGCCTATCAAATTGAGCAACAAATTCTTGGTGTTGCACCCGCAAGCTATCGTGTGTGGTGAAACCTTCTAGGTTGTTGAAGTTTCCATCTCCACTAGCTCCGCTTCCCCTAGACATTATCTCACGAGACCAAAAGTATTATGGTGGAAAATGTAAAGAAATTGTATTCCTATGTCTCAATTTGGATAGTACCATGAAGATGATTCAAGTTGAGTTTAACCAAAAACGTGAAACACATGACACACACAAAGGCATATGGTGGAAGGTTAGGAAGGTGGATAGCAAATGTAACAACCAAACGAAAAGGTTATTATCAAAAGTGGGTAAAATCCAACAAGAAAACAATGTCAAAGGAGAAGATCAAAAAAGGTGATGAGAACCTACGACTATACACACACAGTGGAGATTAAAGTGGCTAGGACGACTATGGAAAATGAGAAACAAAAAAAGTTCCTATCAAAGACTAATGCTCGATGTCGTGCCAATGCTAGGAGAGACTATAGCTTGTTTGCCAAAAGTTTTGAGAAGCAACATATTTGCACGCTTGCCTTGCTCTTACTCGCGCTTTTGCTTAGAAGCTTTAGAGTCTCTTTGTATTGGTATACTTTTTTTGATATTTTATCTCTTTCTATGCTATGGAGTCAACTTTTGCTACTGCCTATGCACTATCACTATGCAAGAGTAAGCACGCAATGCTTTGGCAAACACAAAATGAGCTACTCTCGATGGGTTAGGTAACACACAAAGGAAGAACATGGGTTAATAAGGGTGGTGCACATTATACATTGTGTTGATGTTGTACTTGCAACCATTGGTGTAGGGGATAGTTTGAGTTCAATGGTGTCGATGTCGAGCGCGAAGAGCAGTTGCAGAATCTTTGTTAGATGACAAACACACAGACGAAACACAAACAACAAAAGGAAATCAATAAAAAAGGAATTAAGGTGAAAATTGGGGTTAGGGCTGGAGAATCCGGGGTTCAGGTGGCGGAGACTCTGGGGTTTGAGGGCTAGAGACTCCGGTGTCGGGGCCAACACGACAAACTGCTCATGTTCTTGAGCGGAAATCCGGGACTTTGAACCTCAAATCCAGAAATTTTCGACCATGTTGGGATGGGAAACATAGGCAAATGGTAGACCAACTCCAAAGATAAATTTCTTATGGATAAAAGCCACAATCAACTCACCAAAATGGGAGATCGAAATAAAAGCAATTTGGGGTAATTTTTTGGTATTTTCAAATTTATGGTGGAAATTAATGAACGAAGTCAAATCTGTGGCAACCAAAAGTCGTTGATGCAATTATGTTGCAGGTTACTGTGAGACCAGGCACATGGCTTAATAGGATTGATAGAATTCTCATACCAACAAGTTTCAACTTCTTTTGCGGAAGCTCATTCGAAAAAAACTCTAAGGTTAAGTGTGCTTGGCCTAAAGCAATTCTAGGATGGGTGGCCGACCAGGAAGTGGGTATCGGGTGTGCACGAGTGAGGACAAAGTGCGTAGAAAAGACTAGTGTTGGTCTGTGGGGACAGTCTAGATATCCAATTAAGCTTCTAGGAGTGACACCCCCGGGCCTAGTGGACGGGGTGTTACAAGTGGTATTGTCGTCGGATTGATGACAAGTACGCCATGAGGGGGTCCTCGAGGCGTGTGGAAGAGAGGGGTGTGAGACGTATGGTGTTCCGGGACGGTGAGCACACAAGTTTACCCAGGTTCGAATCCGCTGGCTTTGGACAGATCCTACTCCTGCTAGCAATCCAGTAATACGGCAGAGCCGGAATATGGGTTACAAGGGTTTGCTTGTGCGAGTTGAGATTGTAGACTATTGAGGTGTCTAGAGTGTTGCCCTAAAGGCTCTCCCTAGGATGGCTTATATAGATATCTGGCCTAGGGTTTACAGGAGAGATCTATCCGGCTACGACTAAGAGTCGGTTACAGAGTACATCTTGAACTACAAGTAACACTATGGACCTAAGTCGGTAAGTCTTCTGGGCCTTCCCGTAGCCGGATTGGACTCTGTCTTTCTCCCTGACTGGGCCGCCCGTGAAGCAAAGCTCTAACCCGAAGTGGGCCACCCTGGTCAGTGAGGAACTGTGAGGATACCCGAAAAGTATATCCCCAACAGCAGCCCCCGGAGGCCTCCAAGATCCAAAGTCAGATTTATCATCGCCTAGCTTGATCTTCGGCTTGCAGAATCTTGAAGGGTTCCTGAAACTTCACAACAAAGAATACGATCCGGGTCTTAAAAATAAGTCGGACCTATCAACAGGTTACTCGGATTTCCCAGCTTGATTTCAAACTAAGCCGGAACTTGGTCTCTAAGGCCGCCTGACACAAGTCATGGTCATGTCACGTCATCTGACAAACATCCTATCAGTACGACCATTGGTGGGTCCGCAGTTCACGAAACCGAGGCACCGTTTCAATGCGTACACGGAGATCGAGGCGACGTAATCATCGCGTGAGTCCTTCCCAGTTCCTTCCTCGACGCGTGGCGGTTACACTATAGCATTTGCACGAATCTTGGTGCGGTTAGGTGGATATAAGGGGTTAGGATTTTCTCCTTCTCTCTTCACCTGTTCCCTTGCCTTTTCCTCTCCTCCAAATCTCCCCCGCGCGCACTGAGCTCCTCCGTTCCTCCCCCAAAAAACTCCCAGCACCGCCCATCCTAGGTCATCTCCCGCCAGAGAAATGGCTTCTTCTTCCTCTTCCGGCTTGGCGGCATGACGGTGGCGGCGCATGGAGAAGGAAAGCTTCATGGGTCTGGATCCCCCAGACTGACGCACGAGAAGCTCCAGAACATGGAGAATGAAGGGCTCCTCCGCGCCGGCGACTGGCGGAGCGGCTTCGAGGAAACCATCCCCAACCCGCGCGCCGGCGAGCGGGTCCACTTCGGCACCCACCTTGACAGAGGTTTGTCGTTTCCTCCCTCGGAGTTCTTCTCCGAGGTGATTGACCATTACGGAGTTCAACTCCACCATCTTCCTCCCAACTCTCTCTTAGAGATGAGCGCTTACGCTTCTTTATGTGAGGGCTTTCTCGGCATTAGGCCGAATTTGATCTTATTCCGGTACTATTTTCATGTCCGGAGAAACTCTATTACTGCCGGTGTTCCTTATATCACCGGTACCATTAGCTTTTCGCTTAGACACGAGCGTGCATATCCCAAAATCCTAGCTAGTGACTCGGTCAAACAATGGCCAGCCACATTCTTTTATCATAAGGATATTTCGGCTCCCGACAAAGCCACTGCTTTGCCGGCTTTCATTGACGGAGCTGCCACGGCCCAACCGTCTTGGGAAGAGGCTCCTCTGGCTCTCACTGACGATCTGATCCTCGCCAAGAGGCGGATCGAATACTTGATCAAACACGAAGGACTGAAGGGATCCGACTTGGTCCAATGCTGGGTCTCACGCCGGATCCAGCCCCTTCAGTACCACGAAACTTGACTGATGCACTCCATCACGTCGTCCAAGAAAGACTCCCTCCGCATCAGCCCCAAAGCCCACACCACAGGGCTATATAAGCCAAATCAAGTGGCTGATCAGGGAGCGGATCGAGAGGAGGATCCCGAAGGTTTCTCTGGATATGCATACGGCGGAAAACCCCGTAGTGTCGGTAAGCTTCTTTCAGTACACCTTTTTATGTGTTTCAATCTTTGAGTTACATTGCAATACTGATATGTTTTCTTCTTTTCAGCTTGCTGACCTCCCCGAGTCGGAATTCGCTCCGCTCGAAGGATATCCTCCAAAGTTTTCTCAGGAGACAGAAGTGGTACCATTATCGGATGTTGCGCCCAAGAAGCGCAAAGCTCCGACAGTGGCTGTTGGCACAAAGGAGGTGCCCGTCGTGAAGAGGTAACTTTCAATCACAACTTCCGCCTTTGTACTTTATTCGAATTTTCTTCTGAGATGTAATGTTTCCAACTTTATCGCATTCTCAGAGCTAAACAGCTTATCAAGGGCAAGGGGAAGGGAACTTCTTCGAAGCCCCTACGACAGACGAAGCTTACCATAACTTCTCCTGTCGTGGCTCCTCCAACTCCTGCCCCTCAACCTTCTGCAACGCCGGTGATCTCTCCAGCTGCAACAGAAGATCCAGATCCTTCAACGGAGCCTGCGATCCTTGAGTCGCAAACTGACGTCACCATGGGTGAGTCAGATTTAGATAAGGGTGAACCCTCTTTGGGTAATGATCCCTCGGTAGAAACCTTTGCTGAAAACCTTATCAGCAATCTGGGACTTGCCAAGTTTGGCCTGTCTCGGAAATCTGCTGAAGAGATCCAGCGGCTGGCCAGGCAATGCCTGGAGAAAAGAAACTTATCTGCCGAAGAAGAAGCACAAGAGGCAGAGGACATCAAACACTCTGACCTTCTTGAACAAGTGCGTCTTCGCAATGAGAGGATACGGACCGGTGAGCTTCCAACAGCTCCAGTGGTCCCACTGACTCTCGCCGAGAAGGTTGCAGTTGAAGTAAAAAGCGAGTTTGGATAGACTCACTCGCGAACAATATGTAAGTCGGAATTCCAACTCCTCTTTTTACTTTATTTCATATCATATCCTCTAGCCCCCAAGCATGAAGTAGGATAAATAATCTGAGTTTATGCTTCCTTAGGATGCCAAAGAATGAACTAGTGTAGCCCCCAAGGCTCGTGCTGATATTAGCAAAAATATTATCCCGAGTCTTTAGTAGCTTTCTGACTTTGGGTATTCTGAATTATAGAAAGTATGTTCCTATAACAAGGATTTGTTGAAGAATGTCTGTGATAAGCGGAGAGAGATCAAGGCTCTCCGACTTAAAAATGCTGAACTTAAGGTCTCCAAGGATGAGGCTGAAGGTAAACATTTCGAGACTCAAACCTTGTCTTTCATGTTTTCATAGTCAAACTTTTCTGAACTGTTGTTCTTTTTGACTTACAGCGCCGGTAAAACAATCCTGTGCCATGATTGAAGAGGCCGAGAACCTCAAGACTTTGGTGGTGGAGAACAAGGAGCTTTGCCAAGAGCTGGATCAGCTCAAGGCGGATCATGAAAAAAGCATCGCTCAAATCCTTGAATCCTCCTCCATGGCTACCGATGAGCGTGATCGCAAGATCGCTGCTCAAGATCAAAAAATCTCGGACCTCAATAATGAGCTTAGCAGAGAGAGGGACCTTTCCGAGGCGCTCCGGGCTGAACTCCAGAGTCTTCGGGAAGAGAAGACCAAAATTGACGATGTCATTTTCGGTACGTTCCATCTGCCTGACTTTTTCTCTTTCTTCGACTTCTACCAATGTCGGATTTTTCTTAACTCGTTTTGTTTATAGGTCCTCTGAACTTGACGGACTCTTCCTCCTCCGAGCCCCACACCCACCATCTTACCCAAGTTGGCGACCTGCTTCATGACTTCCTCCAATCCCTTGAGGACATCGGCGAAGCTCTCAAGATTCCGGACATGCACAACATGTCGGATTTTCAGGTGCGGGACAAGGCAAAGGAGATGCCGCAACTTGTTCAGGATTGGAACATGTCCTACACGCGGACTACGGCGCAGAACGCTCTCACCATGGTCATGAGCCACCATGGAAACATGGAAATATGGCAAGTGACCAGAGGGTACTACAAAGTAGATGAAGACGGCCAGGATCAGGACCTTCAAGCCATCATGCACTCATGTGCCGGATATGGGTGTCACGTGGTTGATTTGACCAGCTACGAAACCCCTTTCTTCACCCTCGTGGACACTCCGCCTCCGCCTCCAGAAGAATCAGCAGAAGTTTCCGACGATGACCGCACCGTTTCGGATGTGGATATCTCGGAATGATACCAAGGCGGTGTATCCGGTAATGACTCCTTCTTCTCCTCCTGCATCATAGATTGCCAGACAAATTTGTATTATTCTGAAAAACATGATGGGTCTGTAATTCTGCAGTACTATAATTTTGCTAGTGCTAAGCTTTTGATCTATTCAGCACTTTTGGCTTTCAATATTCGTGTGCCTGAAATGTTTTCATAAGCACTTGTATTTTTTCGTCTATACTTATCGTTTATCTAGATTTCCGCCTCGTTCCTTTCGTGAGCCGGCTAAACCTTCTGCCGGAAACTTTGTCGAGCAATGGAGCTCAATTGCTAAACCAGTTTAAACTCAGAAACAAAGCTAGCTTCTAGTACCAACAATTCACTACTCGGAAAATGCCCGCATCCAGCAATCAGACAAATAACCGAAGTAAAGACTAGAAACTTTAGAGTTATACCCGAGGGTAGCAGTTTTTAGAATCGGAAACCTAAACCAGAACGAACATGAGCATAAAGTACTTTCAAGCATTCTGGGATTTTCGACTATGACATGATCATTCGGAAATAAGATGGTAAAAACTTCTCAGAAAAATTGAGGCAACCAAAACTTTTATTTCTCACAGAACATGTACATATATATGTTTACAAAGAAGGATAAACTAAGAATAAAAGGGACGTAGTTGAGCAATATTCCATGGTCTGTCTAACTCATCCGGATTTGTACTGCCTCCAACTCTCTTTCTCTTCTTAGTAGCAGGTCTTTCTTTGACTGGCCTCATGTCAGTTAAGTAGTACGATCTATTGTGCAATACTCGACTAACTAAAAAGGTCCCTTACCATACTGGGGAAAGTTTGTGCTTTCTTTGTTGCACAAGCCGGAGAACCAAATCACCTTTATTGAAGGATCTATTTCGGACTCTCTTGCTATGATATTTGCGTAACTTCTGCTGATAGGCTATAGATCTCATTTCAGCAACGACGCGAACTTCTTCGACTAAGTCGAGATTGTTTTGTCGAGAAATCTTGGCATCCACTTCAATATACGCGGCCACTCTAGGAGAAGTGTGAATCAAATCACTAGGAAGAACTGCTTCTGCGCCAAAGACCAAGAAGAAAGGTGTGTATCCTGTTGACCTGTTTGGAGTTATTCGTAAACTCCAAATTACAGAGGGTAGTTCTCTGCCCAAGCCCCCGCAGCATGTTGTAGTGGTGCTTTGAGTCTCGGTTTTAGGCCTTGTAGGATTAAACCATTTGCTCTTTCGACTTGTCCATTAGCCTGTGGATGTGCGACCGGCGCAATGTCAAGCCGAATATTATGCTCATTGCAGAATTCGGCCAATTCTCCCATAGAGAAGTTACTCCTGTTGTCCGTGATAATGCTATGCGGATAACCATACCGGATTATAACATCCTCGACAAATCTTTTGGTTGTTGCTCCATCACAACTAGTGACAGGTTTAGCTTCAATCCATTTGGTGAATTTATCCACCATCACTAAGAGGTGAGTAAATCCACTTGGAGCCCGTTTAAATGGTCCTACCATATCAAGCCCCCAGACCGCAAAGGGCCATGTTATAGGTATTGTTCGCAACTGATTAGCCAGAACATGAGCTTGTTTGGCGTACTTTTTGCAGCCTTTGTACGTCTTGACTAATCGTTCGGCATCTGCCTGAGCTGTAAGCCAGAAAAATCCGTGTCTAAAAGCTTTTGCCACTAGAGATTTGGCTGTAGCGTGGTGACCACACTCGCCTTCGTGGATTTCCCTTAAGATTTCCACTCCTTCTTCCGGAGATACACAACGCTGAAAAACCCCAGAAACACTCATCTTATAGAGCTCACCTTTAACTATAGTATAGGCTTTTGCTCATCGGATGATCT
Organism: Avena insularis; assembly: GCA_023614405.1. Taxonomy (NCBI): domain Eukaryota; kingdom Viridiplantae; phylum Streptophyta; class Magnoliopsida; order Poales; family Poaceae; genus Avena; species Avena insularis. The sequence continues at coordinate 239,484,558 of CM042694.1, read as the reverse complement.
GCCAGCTCAGCACCTCGTCTTCGGGTAACTTGCCATCTACCAAATAATCGAGGTAGGGTTGAGTCCAGCTAGGAATTACAGCCAGAACTGCTATCAAAGGTGAGTCAGATTTGGTCGGATATTCCTCATCTACTCCCTTTATTGGGGGAACTTTGAGGTGCTCTAAAAAAGCGCCATCCGGGACCTCTTTCTGTGCAGAGCCTATCCGAGATAGTGCATTTGCTTCCTCGTTTTCTACTCGAGGGATGTGTTGAACCTCAAATCCTTCGAACGATTTAGATAGATCATCCACGACAGCTTTATACGCTGCCATGTGTTTATTTGCATTACAAATATCCGACACTTATTGAGCAACAAGATCTGAATCTCCGTAACACATCAAACGTCGGATGCCAATGTCTTTAGCAATCCGTATTCCATGTAGTAGTGCTTCATACTCAGCAATATTATTTGTCGTTGTGAAGTGGATCTACAACACGTATAAAAGTTTATTTCCTTGGGGTGATTTGAGCACCACGCCAGCTCCCGAGCCCCCTCGAGCCTTAGACCCATCGAAATAGAGGGTCCAATATTCCGACTCAGGGAGGATCATGTTCTCCTTCGTCTCTGTCCAATCAGCAACAAAGTCAGCAAGGATCTGGGATTTGATTGTTGTCTGAGGTTTATACTCAATATCAAAAGCTGAAAGCTCTATGCCCCATTTAGCGACGCGTCCTATGGCATCACTGTTGTTGATTATATCTCTCATGGGAGCTGTGCTCACCATGGTAATTGGATGCTCCTGAAAATAGTGTCGTAACTTACGAGATGCTAGAAAAACACCGTAAGCCAACTTTTGATAATACGGATACCGCTGTTTTGACTCTGTCAGGACTTCACTGACAAAGTAAGCCGGACGTTGTACCAGGTGCTCCTGATTTTCCTCCGGTCTCTCCACCACCATGATGATACTAACGACCTTATTTATCGCAGCAAGATAAAGCAACATCGGTTCTTGGGGATCCGGTGCTGCAAGGATAGGAGCAGATGAGAGTACTTTCTTCAGGTCTTGTAGTGCAGCTTCAGCTTCATCATTCCAAACAAAATATTTGGTCTTTTTCAGGAGTTTGTATAATGGTGCGGCTCGTTCACCAAGCCGGCTTACAAACCGACTGACTGCAGCAATGCAACCAGTTAGTCTTTGTACGTCCTTCAGGCGTGTTGTCCTGGAAATATTGAGTATAGCCTTGATTTTGTCCCGGTTCACCTCTATGCCTCTTTGAGACACGATAAAACCTAACAATTTTCCCGTTGGTATTCCAAAGAAACATTTCTTCGGGTTAAGCATGATATTGTATTTTCGTAGATTGGCAAATGTTTCCTCCAAGTCAGAAATCAGCGTTTCCTTCTTTTTGGACATCACTGCGATATCATCCACATATGCATGTACATTGCGTCTGAGTTGGTCGTGGAGGCAACGTTGTATCGTGCGCTGGTACGTAGCTCCTGCGTTCTTCAGCCCAAAGGGCATCGTAACAAAACAGAAGGTTCCGAAGGGGGTTATGAATGAAGTTTTGACTTTGTCAGATTCCTTCATCCGGATTTGGTGATAGCCGGAATATGCGTCGAGAAAACAGAGGAGTTCTGAGCCTGCCATAGAATCGATAACTTGATCAATTCTAGGCAGAACGAACGGATCTTTTGGACAAGCCTTGTTCAAGGCAGTATAATCAACACACATCCTTAAATCAGTGGTGTCCTTTTTAGGGACCATTAGAGGATTAGCCGACCACTCAGTGTGGATGACCTCTTCTATGAATCCAGCTAACTCGAGCCGTGCTAGTTCCTTAGATATTGCCTTACGCTTTTCATCGCTGAAACGTCGTAAGGACTGTTTGACGGGTTTAGCGTTTGGGTTTACTTTTAAAGAGTGCTCGACAAGTTCCCTAGGTACTCCGGTCATGTCAGATGGCTGCCATGCGAAGATATCTTGATTTGCTTGGAGGAACTTGACGAGCGTGCTTTCCTATGCGCTACCTAGGCCTATGCCTATCTGGGTCACCTTGGAGGGGTCATCATCCTTCAACGGCGTCTTCTTCGTCTCTTCTGATTCCTTGAACTTTGGATTTGGCTTTGTCATCTCCTTCTTCGTTGCGGGCATCTCGGACGGATCTATGTTCTTCTTGATTTCCTGGTACTCTTGGGCATGCAGCACGGCTTCGGCAAAGGCGGCATTTCCATCCTCGCACTCTCGCGCTTTATTTGGGTCTTCCTTGATGGTGATCACGCTGTTGGGAACTGGAATTTTCATCATATTGTAAATGTAACATGGACAAGCCATAAAGCCCAGTAAGCCGAACGTCCGAATATAGTGTGGTACGCGCTCTTGAACGAGACCACTTCGAAGGAAAGTGCCTTCGTCCGATAGTTCTTTGGAGTTCCAAAGGTAAAATCAAAAGTAATCTCTCCCAGGGAATTAGCTTGTCTTCCTAGGACAACTCCGTGAAAGATCACAGAGCTATGGTTCAGCTGTGTTTCCGAGATCTTCATCCGGCGTAGCGTTTCGACATAGAGAATATTGATACTGCTATCACCGTCCATGAGGGTCTTGGAGAAACCATAACCGTCAATAAGTGGATTGATGATTAAGGCGTATTTTCGTCGCCTGTGCAACTTAGGCGGATGATCAGCGCGGTCAAATGTGATTGCCACTTCTGACCAGTCCAGGTACTGGGGGACAGTCAGAACTATTGCATTGAGCTCATGTAGAACTGCTTTTTTGACCTTTGCTGGTTGAGATCCGAGGAAAGTGACATAAGTGTCCTTCTTGGTGGGAAAAGTTTTCTTCCCTTCCGGCTTGGGATTTGAAGCATCAGCTTCCTCCATGTCGGAATCTTCCTTGGTCTCTTAATCTTTTTCGGGATTCTTCTTTCCCTTCTTCCGCTTAGCTTTGTAGCCCGCGGTGTCATCTCTTTTGATGTCGTTGTTGAAACGACATTCGGCGTTGGTGTGGGACGAGCCCCCATTGGCGTCTAGGTGATGCACACATGGGTTATTGGCAATGTCGGCCCAAGAGTAGGTTTTGCCTGGTTGCTGGTCTCCTCTCCCTTGGACCCTTGAAGTCCCATGGCCATGCCCGCGGCCTCCACCGTGTCCTCCTCGTCCTCCGGACCCGAAAGTAGCAGTGACCACTGCTGTTTCCGTGTTGGGTTTCTCCTTCGAGGTATTTTTGCGCTTCTGATCTTGTTGCTTTGGTTGTTTTGCCGACTGAGGCACAACTAGGGCATTGAGTAATCCCTCTGCATCGTCGTCGGCATCTGCATACTTGCTCACTGTTTCTATCATCTCTCCCAAATCAGTGACCTTGTCACACTTCAAGCGATGGCGCAGTAGACCAATTGGGAGACCTGCGATGAAAGCTTCAATCGCAGTTTGATCATTTACTCCTTCGCAGGAGTTCTTGGTGTCGATCCATCATCCGAGGTAATCCCGGCAAGTTTCTCCGGCCTTCTGGGTGCAACGCTGTAGGTCTCCGACCGTACAAGGCCTCCGATACGTGCCTTCGAAATTCCGAAAGAACGCACTTTGCATGTCATACCAGTTGTGGATGGTGTTCTCCGGAAGTTCATTAAGCCATGATCGTGCCATCTTCCGCAACATAAGTGGGAGATATCAGGTTGCGACCAGGCTATTTCCGTCTTTGGCAATGCAGCAAGCTTGGAAAAAATCCTGTAGCCAGGTGTCTGGTCGAGCAATGCCGTCGTAGGCTTGGATATGTCTTGAGATAACAAATCCTTCCGGGAATCTTGTAGCTTTGATGCGTGGTGTGAAGCATTTTGGGCCCATGTAGATATCATCGTTTTCATAGCGCCGCGCCTCTATGTTGGAATTGATCATGTGCCTTGCGTCGTTTGGGGATAGTGATCGTCCCGAATGTCGGTTGTGGCTGCGGTGCCTTGGAGCCAGACTTCGGCTTCTGCCACCACCTCCTCCGCCACGTCGTCCTCCTTGTCCCCTTTGGGAGCCGTTGTGATGACTGCTTGGTGGAAAAGGTGGGGCAGCTAGATAGTTTCCGGCTGATCGTCGGCCTCTGTCCGGAGCGTCATTATTCCGGTTCCGGGGAGGGTCTTGGCTACGACGAGCCCCCTGCCGGCTTGTCCCGGCATGGTTTCCGTCGTTCCTTCGTCCGTCATTCCCACTATGGTGAGGCTCACCCGGATGGCTTGCATGTCTAGGAGGTGGCTTTTTTGATGATCCTCCTCCCAACGTTTCTCTTTATCTTCTCCCCTTCGATCGTTAGACTCTCGTCGGGGAGGATTCCTCGGATTCAGTGCAGCGATGGCCTCTTTTTCGGCCGCTGGGGCGACGTTGCTCTAGTCACGCGTAGTCCTGTGGTGCTGTCCTGACGATCCGGTTCTCGAGTAATTGTCCTCCCGACGTTCGGGGCGATGTTGCTGCTCCGGAACGTGATGGGGTCTTACGTCAGCCCATGTCGGATCTGTGCGACATTGGTCAGAATCCGAGACCAGTTTTTGACTTCCGGATAGGGCGACCTTTTGCTGCTCCAGTCCCTTGTTGAGTAGTTTGATACCCAAACGGATCTCCTTCGGTCCTGGATTAGCCGATAGAATTTCTCGGGCCGCCACAGTATTCTGCACTAGGGTTGGATATACCCAATCTCCTTTGCTATCTTTCCGTGGCTTCCCCATCTCATCTCCAAAAAGGACGGCACGGATATGTGGGAATTGGTCGTCATTGGTGTGACGCTTCCGTGTCTTCTGATGCAACCGAGACATGTAATCCTTAGTTGCCATGCGTTTCTTCTCCTCCTCGATGTTTTTGGCTTCATCCAGGAGTTGTTGACGACGCGCTTCTAGGGCTTGGGCCCTTTCGTCCAGCTCTTCAGCAGTAAGTTATGCAGTTGTAGGAATAGGTGTGGTTAATGCAGCATCGATGAGTTTACGCGCACCTTCGGTGATCAGGTGTCCATCCACCGATTCTTCTTTTTCGGCTCTTCTAGGATAAGTGCTCCATCCGAGTCTTCTTCGTATTCCTCTGCAATCACCTCTTCTGCCAGAGGGCCTTCTGTCGGGGTCTTGTTCTTCTTGTTCTTCTTCTTTGCCTTCTTGGCAGCGCCGGTAGCAAAGACGGCTTTGGGATCCGTTTCCCGGAGTCAAGCTCTGATCGGTACTTTCGGACATCTGGACTTCGGGATTATCTCCGACGTCCATGTCATCCTGCGCTTTGGGAGAGTGTTCCCTGGATCCTTCATCCATGGCTTCTCCTTCTTCTGCAGCTTTGGAGTTATACTCCTCTTCATATTCCGCGGAGAACTTTCGGAAATCCGCTGACGTCATTGATTCATCCAAGGATGCGGGTACGTCAGCGTTTGTTCCAATCGCCTCTAGCACAGAGTCGGTGTTTTCTCCAGCATCGGCAGAGCCGGATCCAGATCCCACATATCCGACGAAGTCCGACGCGTGCTTCCTGAGGTACCTGCGGCTCTCGCGGTCAGCCATGTTGAAACTTTTGATGGTCTCGAGAATTGCATCTGCGCTTGCATCTTGCATTATCATACGTCGCAGTGTGTACCTTAGGAAAGGTTTGTCTGTCCGGCCATCGAGCCGTAATCGTGTCGTTGATATGCTCCTCCTGGATTTCGACTTCCGCGGGTGGGTCGGTCTGGGATACGGTCTCTTCGAGGAGATCCATTCCAGATTCGGCTTTAATCGCTAGGTCTTTCTCAGGCTCAGATTTCTCCACTATCTCCGCAGCTAGTGCGGGCTGGGTGGGATTAGGGTTTTCTGAGATCCGGAACTCTGCCGCCTCCGCGGACAAAGGAGACCCAGAAGATTCTTCTGCCTCTATCATCACCGATGGGGTGAGTGGGGCAGGTTCAGCGAAACCGATGTAAACATCGATCTCACCAAAATATATGATTGTGTAGGCAGTCACGGCCTCCCTAGCCGGAATCCAAGTCGCGTCGAGAACGATGAGAGGGACGTCACTGGCGTAGAGGATGCGACCGACGGCGATAGTCTCGCTAATTCCGGTTCTTGCGAGATTCCGCTCAGAACGCAGATCCGAAGCTCACTTGCACCATGGTGGGCGCCAACTGTCGTCAGATTGATGACAAGTACACCATGAGGGGGTCCTCGAGGCATGCGGAAGAGAGGGGTGTGAGACGTACGGTGTTCCAAGACGGTGAGCACACAAGTTTACCCAGGTTCAAATCCGCCGGCTTTGGACGGATCCTACTCCTGCTAGCAATCTAGTAATACGACAGAGCCGGAATATGGATTACAAGGGTTCGCCTGTGCGAGTTGAGATTGTAGACTATCGAGGTGTCTAGAGTGTTGCCCTAAAGGCTCTCCCTAGGACGGCTTATAAAGATATCCGGCCTAGGGTTTACAGGAGAGATCTATCCGGCTATGACTAAGAGTCGGTTACAGGGTACATCTTGAACTACAAGTAACACTATGGGCCTAAGTCGGTAAGTCTTCTGGGCCTTCCCGTAGCCGGATTGGACTCCATCTTTCTCCCTGACTGGGCCGCCCGTGAAGCAAAGCTCTAACCCGAAGTGGGCCACCCTGGTCAGTGAGGAACTGTGAGGATACCCGGAAAGTATATCCCCAACAGGTATCAGAGCTGATCCTCGCGGTTAAACGGGTGTGTGCGGGTCAGTGACTGGACATGTGGATCATGGCGTGTGTGTCCCGGAGTGGACACGGCATGGCACATGTGCCGGCACTGAATGCACAGACGCGTGCCAAGAGGGAACGTTCCTGGGGTGTGCTTGATCAATGAGGGCATCGATCTTCTAAAGGGTGGGTGTATGTGAGACCAGGCACATGGCTTAATAGGATTGATAGAATACTCATACCAACAAGTTCCAACTTTTTTTCTGGAAGCTCATTCGAAAAGAACTCTAAAGTTAAGCGTGCTTAGCCTAGAGCAATTCTAGGAAGGGTGACCGACCGAGAAGTGGGTACCGGGTGCGCACGAGTGAGGACAAAGTGCATATAAAAGACTAGTGTTGGTCTGTGGGGCCAGTCTAGATATCCTATTAAGCTGCCAGGAGTGACACCCCCGGGCCTAGTGGACGGGGTGTTACAGTTCCTTTGGGTTTGACACTCGGGGTGACCCGATCTTCACGGATTTGAGGCGGGAGACTGAGTGGAAAGGCTATGAACATGGTGAACTCAACACAAAAGGCAAGGTAACTAGATTTATCACTATGAACGTGGGAGACAATAATCTAGTTACATAGTGATAAATCTTTTCCACTCAGTCTCCCACTTGCACTAGAGACAATGATCTAATTACATAGTGATAAATCTAACACCCATGGAGTTCTCGTGTTGATCATGTTTTGCTCTAGGGAGAACTTTAGTCAATGGATTTGCTACATTCAGATCTGTATGTACTTTACAAATCTTTATATCTCCATCCTTGACATGCTCGCGGATGGAGTGAAACCGGGGCTTAATATGCTTGGAATTCTTGTGAGACCTTGGTTCCTTGGTGTTGGCTATGGCTCCATTGTTGTCACAATAGATCACCATTGGGTCCAACGCACTAGGAACCACACCTAGTCCAGTTATGAACTCCTTCATCCAAACCGCTTCCTGCGCTGCTTTCGAAGCAGCAATATATTCCGCCTCCGTTGTTGATCTTGTCACCACAGGTTGTTTGGAGCTCCTCCAACTAACTGCTGCTCCATTCATGAGAAATATGTATCCGGATTGAGATTTAGAGTCATCCGGATCAGTGTCAAAGCTAGCGTCGACATAACAATTAGCGACCAGCTCTTTTTCACCTCTGTATACAATAAGCATTTCCTTAGTTCTTCTTAAGTACTTAAGGATATTCTTGACCGATATCCAGTGTTCTGAACCTGGATCAGATTTGTACCTACCAGTCAAACTAATAGCATGTGCCACATCCGGTCTTGTACATAGCATGGCGTACATTATAGAGCCTATGGCTGAAGCATGGGGGATCTTATCCATTATCTCTCTTTCTTCCGTCGTAGTCGGACTTTGAGTCTTACTCAATGTCTTGCCTTGCAACATAGGTAAGAACCCCTTCTTACTTTCGTCCATTTTAAACTTCTTTAAAATCTTATCAAGGTGTGTACTATGTGATAGCCCTATTAGGCGCCTTGATATATCTCTATAGATCTTAATGCCTAATATATATGATGCTTCACCAAGGTCCTTCATCGAAAATTTGCTATTTAGATAACTTTTAAACACTGTTTAAAAGATCTATATCATTTCCAATCAGTAATATGTTATCCACATATAATATCAGAAATGCCACATTGCTCCCACTCACTTTATTGTAAAAACAAGCCTCTCCATAAGTTTGGACAAATCCAAACTCTTTGATCACCTCATCAAAGCGAAGATTCCAACTCCGGGATGCTTGCTTTAGTCCATAGATGGATCGCTAAAGCTTGCATACCTTGTCAGCATCCTTAGTATCGACAAAACCCTTTGGTTGTATCATATACAACTCTTCTTCAATATTACCATTGAGGAATGCAGTTTTGACATCCATCTGCCATATCACATAATCGAAATACGCAGCAATTGCTAACATAATCCTAACCGACTTTAGCATCGCTACGGGAGAGAATGTCTCATTGTAGTCAACTCGTTGAATTTTTCGAAAGCCCTTTGTGACAAGTCGAGCTTTATAGATGGTCACATTACCATCAGCATCAGTTTTTCTTTTGAAAATCCATTTATTCTCAATGGCCTTTCAGTCCTGAGGTAAGTCCATCAAGGTCCAAACCTGGTTTTCGTACATGGATTCCATCTCAGATTTCATGGCTTCTAGCCATTTGTTGGAATCCAGGCTCATCATCGCTTCTTAATACGTAGTAGGGTCATCTATTTCATCAACCATGAAATTCATAACAAGATTTCCGTATAGTTCTGGAGCTGCATGTGTCCTGCTTGACCTGCGAGGTTCGGTAGTGTCCTCTTTCGGAGTTTCATGATCATTATCATTAGTTCCCTCTTCGTTCGGTGAAGTCAACTCCGGAACAGTTTCTGGCGATGTGCCACTCGTCGTTTCATGAAGAGAAGGTTCAATAATAACCTTTTCGAGTTCTACCTTCCGACTACTCACGCCTTTCGCGAGAAACTCCTTCTCAACAAAGGATCCATTCTTGCCAACAAAAACCTTGCCCTCGGATCTGTGATAGAAGTTATAACCAATTGTTTCTTTAGGGTATCCTATGAAGACGCATTTTTCCGCTTTGGGTTCGAGTTTATCAGGCTGAAGTTTCTTCACATAAACATCGCATCCCTAAACTTAAAGAAACGACAACTTAGGTTTGTTTCCAAACCACAATTCATACGGTGTCGTTTCAACATATTTAGATGGTGCCCGATTTAAAGTGAATCCAGCGGTTTCCAATGCATAACCCCAAAATGAGAGTGGCAAGTCAGTTAGAGACATCATAGATTGTACCATATCCAATAAAGTACGATTACGATGTTTCGACACACTATTACGCTATGGTGTTCCGGCAGGTGTGATTTGTGAAACTATTCCACAATCTCTCATATGTGCGCTAAACTCGTAACTAAGATACTCTCCTCCATGGTCGGACTACAGAAATTTGATCTTTTTATTATGATGATTTTCCACTTCACTATGAAATTCCTTGAACTTTTCAAAGGTTTCAGACTTGTGTTTCATCAAATAGATATACCCGTATCTACTCAAATCATCCGTGAAAGTAACAAAATAACGATATCCACCATGCGCCTACACACTCATTGGACCACATACATCAGTACGTATTATTTCCAATAAATCTGTCGCCCGTTCCATTGAACCAGAAAACGGCGTTCTAGTCATCTTGCCCATAAGGCATGGATCACATGTATCAAATGATTCAAAATTAGGTGATTCCAAAAGTCCATCGGAATGGAGCTTCTTAATACGTTTAACACCAATATGACCTAGACGGCAGTACCACATGTATGCAGATATATCATCATCAAGTTTAATCCTTTTAGCATCAACATTATGAATATGTGTAACACTATTATCGAGATCCAACAGAAATAAACCTTTCATCACAACTGCATGACCATAAAAGATATCATTCATATAAATCGAACAACCATTGTTTTCAGACTTAAATGAATAACCATTTCGCATCAAACACGATTCGGATACAATGTTCATGCTTAGTGCAGGCACCAAATAACAATTATTTAGATTTATCACTAATCCCGACGGTAGGTGGAGAGGTAGTGCTCCGACGGCGATCACATCAACTCTTGATCCATTGCCGACATGCATCTTGACCTCACCCCTTGCTAGCGGTCGCTTGTTCCGCAACCCCTGATTCGAGTTACATATATTAGCAACCGATCCAGTATCAAATACCCAGGTGCTAATGCGAGTACTAGTCAAGTACACATTAATAACATGTATATCATATATACCTTTGTTTGCCTTGTCGACCTTCTTGTTCGCCAAATACTTGGGGCAGTTGTGCTTCCAATGGCCAGTCCCCTTATAGTAATAGCACTCGGTATCAGACTTAGGGCCAGCTCGAGATTTCTTTCTAGGCACAGTAACATATTTGCCACCCTTCTTTCCCTTATGTTTACCCTTCTTGTATTTCTTGAAACCGGTGGTCTTATTGATCATTAACACTTGATGCTCTTTCCTAATCTCTACTTCTGTAGTTTTAAGCATTGACAGAAGCTCGGGGAGAGACTTCTTCATACCTTGCATGCTATAGTTCATCACGAAGCTCTTGTAGCTAGGTGGCAGAGATTGGATAACACGATGTATGCCTAAGTCATTAGGAATCGTTATTCCCATGGACACAAGCTTATCGCCGTACCCAGACATTTTGAGTACGTGCTCACTAACGGAGCTATTATCTTCCATCATGCAGCTAAAGAACTTTTCAGAAGTATTATAACTCTCTATGGCAGCATGGGTATCGAAAGTTATTTTTAATTCTCCCATGGCATCAAAGGCATTGCCATTTTAGAAATGCTTTCGAAGTTTTGGCTCTAGCCCATATAGTATGCCATAATGAACTAAGTTGTGGTTCTCCTGACGAGTCAAATAGACGTCTTTTCCTCATCATGGGCATCAGGAGCTTGTGGGGGGCCTAGCGGCGCTTCTAGCACATATTGCTTTTGTGCAGCAGTGAGGAGAATCCTCAAATTCATGGTTGATGTCTACACACTTCTATTCTTGCAGACAGTTGTTGGGCCTCCAAGTGCAGAGGTTTGTAGAACAGTAGCAAGTTTTCCCATAAGTGGATCACCCAAGGTTTATCGAACTCAGGGAGGAAGTGGTCAAAGGTATCCCCTCTCAAGCAACCCTATAATCAAGATACAAGAAGTCTCTTGTGTCCCCAACACACCCAATACACTTGTCAGGTGTATAGGTGCACTAGTTCAGCGAAGAGATAGTAAAATACAAGTGGTATGGATATAAGACAATGGTGCCAGAAATACTTTGATGGTGTGGAAGAGACTAAAGGTAAACTGAAATAAAGATGGTGGCAAGCAAACATGTAACATATCTAGTTGCAAACAATGTTTCAATGCTTAGAAACAAGGCCTAGGGATCATACTTTCGCTAGTGAACACTCTCATGTAAATATCTTCTCTTCATGATACTACTCTGAACTACTCTCTGGTTGGACACTCTAATCCATGGTAGGGTTATAACAACACTCCTCAAAGTTTGCTTTCCCCATCTAGATGACCCCACACTGTCACCTTGAGCGCTAGATGGTTCCAACAAACACCACAATTTCATAGAGACATCCAACTCCAAATATAAATCATAACAAGTATTTGTAATCTCTAGCCTAAGTGCTACCATGGTATGCACGCTGTCACTTCCACACACATGGGGAGAGCAGAGATATATTAAAGCATTTGAGTACCAAGGTAGATCTACTTGATTACAAAGCTCATGATCACAATATGATCATGCATAGAGAGAGAGATGAACACATAGCTACCGGTAGAACCCTTAGCCTCGAGGAAGAACTACTCCCTCTTCATCATGGGAATCAGCAACGGCCATGGATATGGTGGTGGAGATCGATGGAGATGGCTCCGGGGGCACTTCCCGTCTCCGTCAGGTGCCTAGAGACTTTCTGTCTCGAATCTCCTTGGTGGCGCGGCAACAGAACTTTTCGTGGCTGGAGGCTAGATTCTTTAGGGTTTTCTCATCGGGGGCTTCTTATAGGCAAAGAGGCAAGGTCGATGGCTGGCCAGGGGGCCCACACCATGCCCTGGCGTGGCCTAGGGCTACCCGCGCCAAGGGGGGTGTGGTCGCCCTGTGGCCCCCCTTCGTCTCTCCTTCGTACTCCATGTGTCTTCCGGTAAAATATTGACTTTGGCTTTTGTCTGGTCCAATTCCGAGAATATTCATTTTCTGGCTTTTCTTGAACCAAAAACAGAAGAAAATAGACAACTGGAACTATGGCATATTGTTAATAGGTTAGTCCCAGAAAACATATAAAAATACCTCAAAGTGTTGACAAAGCAAAGCAAAGTAGATACTAAACAAGCATGGAACATCAAAAATTATAGATACGTTTGCAACGTATCAGGCTCCCCAAGCTTAACTCCTACTCGTCCTCGAGTAGGTAAGTGATAAAAAGAATAATTTTTTAGGTGACATGCACCATCACAATCAAGATCAAACCATTTGCAAGCATTGAAAGCTGGGATCAATGTACTCTAAACATGAGCATGAAAGATGAAGTTCTAACAATAAGACATAGTAACTATGTTGTAACATGAAAAGGTACAAACAAAAGATTCATAAATAACAATACTTTGAAAGACGTTTGTTTGTTTCACATATAGAAAACATAATGAGAATGGTATTCAGCTTGTCCCTCATAGTGTAGCAAAACATAAATGCATAGGACACCTTCAAAGTTCATAAGGGTGACTAGATACAAATAGTTTAAGAACAAGCAATATCAAAGTTATGCATCAATCAAAAAGTCTTGGAACAATGCATATTAAACTAAGAATGGCCACTATGCTCCCTCAATAGGTGCATAAAGATAGAAGATGGAGACTCAACATGAAAGAAAGGCCCTTCAAAGGGAAGCAGGGATTCAAGTCTCATAAAGAGCTTCCAAAAATTATGGTACTTATTAGCTTTCAGCTCTCATTGCCCCTATCATAAGCATCTTTAAGTGATTAAGGTTAAAGTGACACAACTAAGAGGATATGCTTGACAAGTTATAAGTTGAAATCTCGTGCCCCTTACTTATAAGTACCGAACCTCATGCTACTCAACTTCAGTCACAAGTAAGCTCTTGTCATTGTAAGTACATATGTATCATAGAGAACTGCCAATGGGGTACCCCTTGCACATGATACAGGAGCTATCCCATAGGTTTGCTATTTGCTATTTGCATCTCAGCGATCTTTTTGTTTGCTATTTGCATAGGTTTTTATTGAGGATGCTTCATAGAGTGCTCATTATGATTATGCTACAAGTTTCAACCATGATTAGGCATGGGTTAGGCTAGCGGCCCATGCGTTTCTCTAACACACATACAAAATCCATGATCTTACAAGTTCCTCTTTTATTTCACACTGCCGGGATCCATAAGCAAAAGAATCATGATATCAACGGAATATAAGTGCAATGTTGAAAGCGTTCCCCATGATACATGGTTCTGCTAACTTCAATTTATAAAGCGCAAGCATATACGCAACAAAGATGGACACAATGGTTAAAGTTTATTAAGTGCAAGAAAGTAAAATGTGCCATCAAGTTCGTGAGAGCTTTAATCACTAATTTTCACATAACAAGTTTAATTCGGAAGGTAGATAAAAACATGAATATACTTGGAATAGCAAATGCTAATAGGTAGGTATGGTGGACTCTTTGGAATAACTTGGTTTTATTTGGAGTTGGATGTATGAGTGGAACTCATACTTGGTATGGAGGCTAGGAAAAGACTGGGAGCGACCAACCAAGAGAGCAATAATGGCCATAATCATGCAAAGCGACAAAACATTATTAATTAAAGCATAAAGTGATATTACAAGTCGAAAACTAAATGATCATAGAGGCTATGGTGACTTGGGATAGTCTTAACATGGTGTGAGCATGCGCCAATTCAACCCAAATAAAGCATCAAAGGAGAATACCACAATACTATGCTTTAATATGCTAAAACAACGCATGATTCTTTCAAGGCACATTAAGCAATCTCAATTATTTGTAACATGTCATTCTACAGCAAAAATCACTAAGCATGAAGCCAAAATAATATCAAGCATGACATGACAAAGCATAGGCCACACTCAAAAACAAGCTCCTTTCTTACCACTTAAGCATGAACTTTTCCTACTCTTTTCCAACCCAAACCAATCTTATTTGAAAACTAATGTATGAAAGAGGAGGCCCAACCAATTTATTCAAGAAAACTAAGCAAACTAAGCAAACGAAACCAAAACCAAAAACAAAGACACTCCAAGAACAACACAACTGTGCATGAAACAATAAAAATGAAGTGTTTGGAAGAAACCTGAATTTTTTATTGATGAAGAAGGGGATGCCTTGGGCATCCCCAAGCTTTGATGCTTGTACTTCTTGGATATTTCTTGGGGTGACACGGGGTGGCATCCCCAAGCTTGAGCTTTTGTCCATTCTTCATCTCATTCCATTACTCTTCCCTTACACCTGAAATTTTTCCTTCATACAAAACTTCACACAATCTTCATTAGCAACATTAGTGTAGTCAAGATAATAAGTCTTTTAGTTCAGTTCTAACACAAGTAAAACTTCCATTAAAACACAAGCTACTGTAGCAATTCCTTTTAAAAGTTCAAGTGATCAAAGAGAACTCAAAGAGAAAGAGATTAAGAGGCAAATGCAAATAATGGCAGAAATCTGTCAAAACAGAACAGCAGGTAAAAAAACCAATTTTTTCGAAGACCTTCTATTGCTCAAATCGAAAAGTGTTGACTAACGAAAGTTGTATAACAACCTGGGGCAGAAGGACGAAAAATTACAGCTGAAACCGACGTACAGATATTTTTCACGAATTTTTACAGCGAAGCACAAAAATCTGTTTTGGGACAGCAACTTTCCCAAATCTTTCTTCTCTCTCATTAGAGGTTATTTTTGGCACAAAAACCACACAAAAATGATAAGGAGAGGTTATTACTGAAGCAATAACTTTCAAGACTCAACTAAAACTTTTGGGTAATCTCCCAATAAGTACTTTTCTTTAACGCCTTTAAGTTAGGCATGATAGTTTGAGAAGATGCTCACATAAGAAATATGAATTGAAGTAGAAGAGAGCATCAAGAAGCAAATTCAAAGCACATTTAAGTCTAACCCACTTCCTATACATAGGAATCTTGTAAAGAAACAAGTCATGAAAGCACAAAGCAACAAGCATAGTAAAGCAAAACAAGTGCAACTTCAAGACTTTCAACATAAAGAGGGGAAACTTAATATTATTGAGATGCATAAAACCATGTTTCCCTCTCTCATAATAACTTTCAGTAGCATCATGAATAAAATTAACAATATATCTATCACATAAAACATTCTTATGATGAGCCACATGCATAAAAGAATTAATACTCTCCACATAAACATAGTCATTCTTATTAATTGTAGTGGGAGCAAATTCAACAAAATAGCTATCATTATTATTCTCATCACCATAATCATAAAATATAGGAGGCATGCTGTAATTATTAATTTTCTCCTGAATAGTAGGTGGACTGAAAATATCATATTCATCATTGTAATGATCATATATTGGAGGTTTGGTATCATCATAAGCAATAGAATAGCTATCTTCCAAAGCTGGGGAAGCAAAAAGATCATTTTCATAAAAACTAGATTCCCCAAGCTTATACTTTTCCATAGCATTAGCGATAATGGTGTCTAAAGAATTCATACTAACAACATTGCTATTAGCATGCAAATAAAGTTCCATAGGTTTTTTAATTTTCTCTTCAAACACTTCATGTCCTAGCTCAAGATAAATACTATAAAGCTCTCTAATTTTGTTGTTGTTTTCCATTAAGCCTAACTAGTGAAAATAAGAAACAAAAAGACAAAATTGCAGAATCTAAATGAAATAACTTCGAGCACTCACACCGGAGGATTGAGTACCTTTTACCTTACCTCCTCGGCAATGGCGCTAGAAAATAGCTTGATGTCTACGCACTTCTATTCTTGTAGACAGTTGTTGGGCCTCCAAGTGCAGAGGTTTGTAGAACAGCAACAAGTTTTCCCTTAAGTGGATCACCCAAGGTTTATCGAACTCAGGGAGGGAGTGGTCAAAGGTATCCCCTCTCAAGCAACTCTGCAATCAAGATACAAGAAGTCTCTTGTGTCCCCATGATACGTTGCAAACGTATCTATAATTTTTGATGTTCCATGCTTGGTTTTTATCTACTTTCTTATGTTTTGCCCACACTTTGGAGTATTTTTATACACTTTCTTGGACTAACCTATTAACAAGATGCCACACTGCTGGTTGCCTGTTTTCTGCTGTTTTTGGTTCCAGGAAAGTCAGAAAATGAATATTCTGAATTGACGGGACAAAAGCCAAAGTCGATTTTTCACCGAGGGACACGGCGCTGAAGACGAGAGAGGGCCAGAGGCCACACCACCTGGCCACACGGCCAGGCCTGGCCCACGCCAGGGGGTGGTGTGGCCGCCTAGGGAACCCACTCGGCCTCCCCTTTCGCCTATAAGATGCCTCTGATACAGAAACCCAAAGTACCTAATCAAAATTCCACGAAAGAGTATGTAGCCGCCGTCATCTCCATCCCTAGATCGGGAGGGATTTGAAGCTCTTCTCGGCACCCTGCCAAATGGGAGAATTCACCCTGGAGGCCTTCTTCATCACCATGCAAGCCTCCGGTGTGATGCGTGAGTAGTTCATCCCTGGACTACGGGTCCATGTAGTAGCTAGATGGTTGGTTCTTCTCCTTTGTGCTACCATGTCTAGATCTTGTGAGCTCCGTTCATGATCAAGATCATCTATTTGTAATCCTACATGTTGTGTTTGCAGGGATCCGATGGATATTGAGATGCTATTTCAGATTAATTATTGATTCTATCATGTCTTTGTTATTTGTGATCTTGCATGCTCTCCGTTGTTAGTAGATATCTTGGCCAAGTAGATGCTAGCAACTCCAAGAGGGAGTATTTATGCTTGATAGTGGGTTCATTCCTCTAGTAATCTAGGGAAGTGACATAAATCTCTAAGGTACTAGATGTGTTGTTGCTACTAGGGAGAAAACAGCAATCCTTTGTTCATAGAACAATCGTATTGTTTACTTTACACACAATGCGTAATGCAATTATCTGTTCCTTGCAACTTAATACTGGAGGGGGTTCGGATGATAACCTGAAGGTGGATTATTAGTCATAGATGCAGATGGATTACGTTCTATGTATAATGTTGTAATGCCCAATCAAATCTCATAGGAGTCAAGATGATTAGTATATGCATGTATGCTTTCTCGATGTTTGTCAATTGCCCCGCTGTAATTTGTTCACCCAACATGTCATTTATCTTAAGGAGAACCACCACTAGTGAACTATGGATCCCAGTCCTTTCTTTTACCATCAATCTGCAACTGTTTTACGCTTCGCTTTACTTTACAGGTGCTTTTACTTTCTTCCACACAATACGTTTAATCCTTTGTTTTCAGCAAAACCGGTGAGATTGACAACCTCACTGTAAGTTGGGGGCAAAGTTATGTGGTTATGTTGTGCCGGATTCCAAGTTAGCAACAACACCTTGGGGTGTTTCCTTGCTCCTACTGGTTCGATTAAACCTTGGTTTCATAATGGAGGGAAAACTTGTTGATGTGCTCATCATACCTTCCTCTTGGGGTTCCCCAACGAGCTCGATATATTTTGGGCCATCAAGCTATTTTTCTGGCGCCGTTGCCGTGGAGTTAAGGACATCTTCACAAGGGGAGTCCCTCATAACCAATCTCTTTACTTTGTTATTTTTGTTTTGCTTAGTTTACTTTTGCTTTGTTTGCTTGTTTCTTTATAAAAAACACAAAAAAAATTAGTTTTACAAGTTTGCTTTCTTTATCAAAAACACACAAAAAATGACTACGCTTGAAAACACTAAGTTGTGTGACTTCACTAGCACCAACAACAATGATTTTATGAGCACGCTTATTGCTCCACCTGTTCCTGAAGCTACTTTCCTTGAGATAAAACCTGCTTTACTCAATCTTGTTATGAGAGAACAATTTTCTGGTATTGGTAATGAAGATGCTGCTGCTCATCTAAATAACTTTGTTGAACTTTGTGAGATGCAAAAGCATAGGGATATAGATGGAGATATTATTAAGCTTAAATTGTTTCCTTTCTCTTTGAGAGGAAAAGCTAAAGAATGGTTGAATTCCTTAACTAGGAATAGTATTGATTCTTTGACTAAATGCAAAGATGCTTTCATTGGAAAATACTATCCTCCTGCTAAGATTATATCTATGAGAAGTGAAATAATGAAGTTTAAACAGTCTGATAATGAACATGTTGCTCAAGCTTGGGAAAGAATGAAATCTTTGGTAAAGAATTGTCCCACTCATGGACTGACTGCTTGGATGATTATCCAGACCTTTTATGCAGGATTGAACTATTCTTCAAGGAACCTATTGGATTTTGCTGCTGGAGGTACCTTTATGACCATTACTTTGGGTGCTGCAACAAAGCTTCTGGATAATATGATGGTTAACTATTCTGAATAGCATACTGAAAGAGCTCCACAAGGTAAGAAGGTAAATTATGTTGAGGAAACCTCCTCCTTGAGTGATAAGATTGATATTATTATGTCTATTCTTGTTAATGGGAAAGCCCATATTTATCCAAATAATGTTCCCTTAGCCTCTTTGGTTGCTCAAGAAGAGCAAGTTGATGTGAACTTTATAAGAAATAATAATTTTGGCAACAATGCTTATGGTAATAACAATTATAGGCCCTATCCTCCTAATAATACTTATGGTTATAATGGCAAACCTGGAATACCTAGTGAAGAAAGAATTTTAGAAGTTGAAAGAGCAACTAAAAACTTCATGCAAATGCAATATGAACAAAATAAACTATTTACTAAAACTATGGAGGAACAATCTACCATTTTGAAGAACATTAGTCATCAACTTGAGAGTTTAAATAGGGAAATTCCTAATTTGCAATTGAAACTTTCTAATGCTGAAACAAATATATCATCTTTGTCTGAAGCTCAATCCTCTTTGATTAATAAAATGGCTGCTAAACCTGAGACTAATGATAATCCCTTTGCAGCTACTAATGCCATACAAGTAAGAATTGATGAAAATGTTAGACTATTAGCTGAATTGCATGCTAAATGGGAAAGAGAAGATGAAATTGCTAGAAACATTATTGTTTCTACTATCACTACCACTAGTGTTGAGGCTAGTAATAGCTCTACTACTTTAGATGATAATTATGATTTTGATCTTGATGGTTGCAATATCTCTGAAGTTATTAAGTTCCTACAAAAGCTTGCTAAAAATCCTAATGCTAGTGCTATGAATATGGCCTTTACAAAACACATTATTGATGCTCTCATAAAGATTAAAGAAGAAAAGATGAAACATAAAGATTCTATTCCTATAAAACAAGAACATGGTTGGGAACCCATCATCAATATGAAAGTGAATGATTTTGATTTTAAAGATTTATGTGATCTTGATAGTAGTGTTTCCATTATGCCTAGAAAGATTTATGATATGCTTGATTTGCCACCACTTGAAGATTGTTATTTGAATGTCCCACTTGATGATAATGCTAAAAAGAAACTCATGGGGAGTATTAATGATGTTCTAATTATGGTTAACGATGCCTATGTCCCTGTTGATTTCTATGTTTTGGATGTTGAATGCAATGCTTCTTGTCCTATTACTTTGGGAAGATCTTTTCTTAGAACTGTTGGTGCCATTATTGATATGAAAGAAGGCGCCATTAAATATCAACTCACACTCAAGAAAGGTATAGAACACTTTCCTAAGCAGAGAGAGAAGATTTCTTTTGCTTCTCCTATGAAAACAAAATTTGCTCTTAATGCTTCTTCATTTGAGAACACTTGATTCTTTTTCTTGCTTCTTATGCCTAACTTAAAGGCGTTAAAGAAAAGTACTTATTGGGAGATAACCCAAAAGTTTTAGATGAGTCTTGGAAGTTATTACTTTAGTAATAACCTCTCCTTATCCTTTTTATTTGCTTTTTGTGCCAAGAGTAACCTCTAATGAGAGAGAAGTAATGATTGGGAAAGTTGCTGTCCCGAAACAGATTTTTGTGCTTCACCGTAAAAATTTGTGTAAAATCTCTGTACGTCCTTTTCAGGCGTGAATTTTTGTGCTTCTGCCCCAGGTTGTTATCTAAGTTTCGTTAGTTCAACACTTTTTGATTTGATCAACAGAAAGTCTTCGAAAAAATTCGTCTTTACATGCTGGTCTGTTTTGATAGATTTCTGCCATTTTCTGCATTTGCTTCTTGTTGGTTCCTTTTTGAGTTATTTTGGGGAATTGAGATTTTTGAGGGAAGTGCTACAGTAGCTTGTGTTCTAATGGAAGTTTTATTGGTGTTGTAACTGAACCTAAAGATTTATTATCTTGAGTGCACTAATATTGCTAATAAAGATTGTGTGAAGTTTTGTATGAAGGAAATATTTCAGGTGTATGGAAGGAATGAGTAATGAGATGAAGGATGGACTAAAGCTCAAGCTTGGGGATGCCACGCGTGTCACCCCAAGAAATATCCAAGAAGTACAAGCGTCAAAGCTTGGGGATGCCCAAGGCATCCCCCTCTTCATCAATAAAAATCCCAGATTTCTTCCAAACGCTTCATTTTTATTGTTTCATGCACAGTTCTGTTGTTCATGGAGCGTCTTCTTTTTCATTTTCGTTTTGGTTTTTCGTTTGATTTGTTTTCTTAGTTTTCTGAATAAATTTGTTGGACCCCCTCTTTCATACATTGGTTTTCAAATAGTTTGGTTTGGATTGGAAAAGAGTAGGAAAGTTCATGCTTAAGTGGTAAAAAGTGCTTGTTTTTTACTATGGCCTATGCTTTGTCATGCCATGCTTGATATTGTTTTGGCTTTATGCTTAGTATTCTTTTTTGTACCATGACTTGTTATAAACAATTGAGATTTCTTAATGTGCCTTTGAAGAATCATGCGTTGTTTTAGCTTAAAGCGTAGTATAGTGGTATTCTCCTCTGATGCTTTATTTGGGTTGACTTGGCACATGCTCACACCATGTATGACTATCCCAAGTCACCATAGCCTTTATGATCCTTTAGTTTTCAACTTATAGTATCACTTTATGCTTTGACCAATGATGGTTTGTCGCTCTGCATGATTATGGCCATTATTGCTCTCTTAGTTTGTCGCTCCGAGTCTTTTGCTAGCCTCCACAACCAAGTATGAGTTCCACTCATGCATCCAACTTCCTAAACCAAGTCATTCCAAAGATTCCACCATACTTACCTACTAGCATATGCTATTCCAAGTATATTCATGTTTTTATCTACCTTCCGAATTAAACTTGTTATGAGAAAACTAGTGATAAAAGCTCTCACGAACTTGATGGCACACTTTACTTTTCTTGCCCTTAATAAACTTGAACCATTGTGTCGTCTATGTTGTATATGCTTGCACTTATTTGTTGGGGATTAGCAGAACCATGATGTCATGGGGAACGCTTTCAACATTGCACTTGTACTTTGTACCTAGTTGATATCATGCTCTTTTGTTTATGGATGTCGTCGGTGTGAAATGAAAGGGGAGCTTGTAAGTCCATGGAGTTATGTATATGTGTTAGAGAAACGCCTGGGCCGCTGGTCTAATCCATGCTAACATGGTGGAAACCTGCAGCGTAACCATAATGAGCTGTCTACGAAGCATTCGTCTTATAAAAAAGAGTCAGATATTGAGAAAAAAGAGAAAAAGAAAAAAAGAGATTATGAAAAGAGGAAAGAGAGAAAAAGCACCATATTCCCATGGTAAATAAGAAGATTGCTGAGATGCATGTTGTCTGCTTGCCTTGTCATTTTGATATGGGGATTCTTCCGTATCATCGGGCAAGGGGTACCCCGTTGGCGGTTCTCTATGATACACATGTACTTACAAGAACTTACCGGTGACTAAACTTGAGTAGCATGAGGAGCGGCCCTCGTATTCAAGGGACATGAGATTTCCAACTTATACTTCATTAAGAATATACACCATAGTTTGTTCACTTTAACCTTAATCACTTCAAGATGCTTATGATAGGGGCAATGAGAGCTAAAAGCTATTAAGTACCATAATTTTTGGAAGCTCTTTATGAGACTTGAATCCCTACTTCCTTCTATGAAGGCCTTTTTTTACTTTTATGTTGAGTCTCCACCTTCTACCTTTATGCACCTACTTTGAGAGCATAGTGGCCATTCTTAGTTCTATGTGCATTGTCCCAAGATTTGTTGATTGATGCATACCTTGATATTGCTTGTTTTAAACTATTTGTATTTAGTCACTCTTATGAACTTTGAAGGTGTCCTATGCATTTATGTTTGCTACTCTATGAGGGACAAGCTGAATACTACTATGCTATGTTTTCTTTATGTGAAACAGACAAACGTCTTGCAAAGCATTGCTATTCATTAATCTTTTGTTTGTGCCTTTTCATGTTGCAACATAGTTGCTTTGTCTTATTGCTAGAACTTTGTCTTTCATGTTATGATTGAATTATTATGATCCCAGCTTTGAATGTTTTACAAATACTTTGATCAAGTTTATGATGGTGCATGTCACCTAAAAAATTATTCTTTCTTTTTATCACTTACCTACTCGAGGACGAGCAGGAGTTAAGCTTGGGGATGTTGATACGTTGCAAACATATCCATAATTTTTGATGTTCCATGCTTGGTTTTATCTACTTTCTTGTGTTTTGTCCACACTTGGGAGTAATTTTCATATGACTTCTTGGACTAACCTATTAACAAGAGCCACAATGCCAGCTGTGTGTTTTCTGTTGTTTTTGGTTCCAGGAAAGTCAAAAAATGAATATTCTCGGAATTGGACGGGACAAAAGCCAAAGTCAGTTTTTCACCGAGGGACACCTGGAGCCAGAATACGAGATGGAGAGGGGCTGGGGCCCGGCCACACCACCTGGCCGTGCGGCCTAGCCTAGCCCGTGCTAGGGGGTGGTCTGGCCGCCCTAGGCACCCTCTCGGCCTCTCCTTCCGCCTATATATTGCCTCTGATACGGAAACCCTAAGTACCTGATCAAAATTCCACAAAGAGTTCAGAGGCCCGTCATCTCCATCCCTAGATCGGGAGGATCTGGCTCTTCCGGCACCTGCCAGAGAGGGGAATTCACCCTGGAGGCCTTCTTCATCATCATGCAAGCCTCCGGTGTGATGCGTGAGTAGTTCATCTCTGGACTACGGGTCCATGTAGTAGCTAGATGGCTGGTTCTCCTCCTTCGTGTTATCATGTTTAGATCTTAGATGATAACCTAAAGGTGGATTATTAATCATAGATGCAGTTGGATGGCGGTCTATGTATAATGTTGTAATGCCCAATCGAATCTCAAAGGAGTCAAGATGAGTAGTATATTCTTGCATGCTTTCTCGATTTTTGTCAATTGCCTCGCTGTAATTTGTTCACCCAACATGTTATCTATCTTAAGGAGAGCCACCTCTAGTGAACTATGGACCCCGGTCCTTTATTTTACTATCAATCTACAATCAACTGTTTACTACTTTGTGTTTACTTTCTGCAAACTATTACTTTCTCCCACTCGATATGTTTAATCCTTTGTTTTCAGCAAAACCGGTGAGATTGACAACCTCATCGCAAGTTGGGGACAGAGTTCTATGGTTGTGTTGTGCAGGTCTCCATGTTGCTGCTGGCACCGGTAGTGCGCCCTGCCAAAGTTCAGCTAGCAACACCTTTTGGGTGTTTCCTTGCTCCTACTGGTTCGATTAAACCTTGGTTTTATAATTGAGAGAAAACTTGTTGTTGTGCTCATCATACCTTCCTCTTGGGGTTCCCCAACAAGCTCGATATATTTTGGGCCATCAGCAGCACATCCATGATAGCACACATGTTCAGGCCACCAAACAACCTCCACCTTCTCGCTCCACCGATGCAGTAGAAGCAACAACTCCTTCCAGACGAAATGCCACCGGGAACATGTATCTCGCTAATCCGAGACCATGGGGGAATAATTCTAGAGGGGGAGAGAGATCCTTCACGAGGAGGTGTGTTTTGAGAGGGAGGAGAGGGGGGCAGGCCCTCCCATGGCCGGCGGCCAAGAGGAGGTGCCCCCACCTCTTCCACATTCATGTGGTGAAGCTCCACTCACATCAATTTCGCCTCCACTCAAATTCCCACTCACATGCATTAAATTTCCACCAAATTTAATGCAACTCTCATTTAATAAAACTCTTTTATTTATTTATTTCGGAATTTTTTAATTACTTTAATTAACAAACATTCACATAAAACCCCCTGCAACATTTCAATATCACATGCAGAACCAATTTCAGCAATTTCACCTGGAACAATTCCGGTGTCCATTGAAATAATTCCAACGCTTTGTAATTCTTTCGTCTAGAACATATTTGCTCCAAATGGTGTTGGTATCCCTTAAGTGTGTCACCCTACGGTTCGCAAATAATGCAGACATAATCGAGACCCCTCTCAGATCAATAATCAGAAGAGGGGCCTGGAGATCCATACTGACTCCCACACATTCAACGATGACTTCTGTGATCATGAGAACCTTTAACGCTAGTAACTAAATCCCTTTGTCTCGCGATATATTACATGTTCGAGATTTGATCATCGATATCTCTATACCTAGTTTGATCTGTTACCGACATGCACTCTTTTCTTGTTCCCGTGATATAACATTCTACTGATCACATCACTTGCTTGCAAGCTATCTTAATATGATATCATCGAGAGGGCCCATAGTATATCTATCTGTCATCGTGATGGACAAATTCCACTCTTGATCCATGAGCCTCTACATAACACCTTCGTAACACTGAACCCACCTTTATAGACACCCTTTCACGGTGTGATGTTTGATGTTATCAAGATACTCTTCCAGTGTTAGTGATTGACATGATCTCATGGTCTAAGGACTAGGATTACTTCGTATGATGTTATAGCAATATAAACACAATGACTTATCGTAATGCTATACTTCGGATGAATGTTCATCACATCATTCCACTAATGTTGTGACCTCGTTATTAACAACATCCAATGTCCATGATTAGAAAGCCTTGATCATCTTGTTAATCAACGAGCTAGTTTATAAGAGAGGCATAACTAGGAACTTTCTATTTGTTTATTAAACACACCTGTATTAATGGTTTCCGTATTAATACAATTATCGCATGCAAAATAAACATCTAACATATACTTGGAATACATATAATAACAACTTTATTATTGCCTCTCGGGCATATTCCTTTCAGAATCTACTTGTGAAGAGATTACAATAAATAGAGACCCAAAGAGAGAGATCAACGCAATTAAGATCATGAGATAGAAAGGGCGCTCGTACGGTGAGGGTCTTGTACAACCTAGGTATTGATGTAGATCCTAGAGAGGTTCCCCTATGGGAAGATGGAGGCTAAGCCAATTCTACTCAATATTCATTTTAGGGTTTCTAGGAGGAGGTGGTGGCATATTTATAGGCCATACACTTAAACATGGGTATTTTAGGCATAAAGATGAAGTTCTGGGCGAGATGGGGTGTTACATGGGCCAGACCCAACTTCAAGGCTCGCATGTCTATTCACTTAGGCCGGAGACTCCAGGGTCGTCTCCGGGGTAGCCTCCGGGGTCACGCTTGGAGCTCCTGGAACTTGGGCCGGAGTCCTGGGGCAGAGATTCCGGGGTTTGGCGGCCAGAGACTCCGGTGCTGCTTCAACTGCTTCTTCCTTCTCCTCTTCCAAGCCTCTTGAGTGGGGGTCTTGGCTCCGGGGGCATCCTTGTCTCCTTCTCTTGGTGTCATGGTTATGGGCCTACTCGTACAATAAGATTTCGTCTCAAGTAGGATCACATTCACATGATAACCGAAGGAAGGCAAGAGATGGAAGGAATTCACGTTTGTAGGAATGGTTGGCGTGACATGATGTGGACCAATGGTGATTGCCATGTGTTGGGCTTCATCACCTATGATGGGTGCTATAGCAAAATTTTGGTGGGGAGACGATGTGAATGGCAATAACATGCATTAGTACGCGTGGTGGAAACTGTGTTTCCAAATAAAGGTGACATGGATTCAGAGTTTTCCACTCTTTTAATTTGGCTATGCTAGCTAAACAAACACGGAGACTTATCACCGAGCTAGACTCCTTATGTGCACGTGTTCTAAGGGCTAAATATTATGCAGATGGTGATCTTCCTATGACCAGGCCAAAAGCGGGTCCTTCATTTACTTGGCAAAGCATCTTGGCTTGTTTAGCTACATTCAAAAGAGCTTATGTATGGAGAATGAGCAATAGAGAGAAAATCAATATATGAAAAGACCCTTTGATCGCTAGCTGCCCTATTAGAATGGTTATCTCTCCTAAGATAGATGTTATCTGTACAAAAGTTTGTGAGCTTATTGATCTGAACATGAGACAGTGGGATGAAGAGCTCATTCGTGGTTTATTTACACCTGTTGATGTCAACCACATTTTACATATACCTCTTAATGATCAAGGTTTTGATGATTTTATCTCATGAAGTTATACCAAACATGGTAGATACACGGTGATGTCAGGGTACCACCTCTAATGGCGTCATCAGTCTAGTCCTTCGGCAAGCCAATTGGCACTCCCCGGATCATCAACTCCTAATCCTATTTGGAAGACTCTTTGGCGGTTAAAGATCTCTAGCAAAGTTAAAATATCAATGTGGCATGCTCTACATGAAATTCTACTGCTGGAATGTATTCTTGTTAATCGCCACATTGGAACAACCGGGAGATGTCCGATCA
Organism: Avena insularis; assembly: GCA_023614405.1. Taxonomy (NCBI): domain Eukaryota; kingdom Viridiplantae; phylum Streptophyta; class Magnoliopsida; order Poales; family Poaceae; genus Avena; species Avena insularis. The sequence goes on along the minus strand of CM042694.1, from coordinate 239,457,532 downwards.
ATGCATAGGGACCGAAGACATTAAACAACGACATTTTTAATTCCTAACAATTAGAGATATGTGGCGATCTTTTGGACCTTGCTTTGATTGAAGAAGTTTCTATTGAAGATAGGGCAGTCTCGGCCGTCCTATAACTGTTGCTCCGTCGGCAAGGTAATGACCAGCAAATCTTCAACAATATAGGCCGAAAGTAGTTGATCACGAGGATGTTCCTCCTTTGTTTAACTGCAAAATTTCTATACTATCAATTGTCGCTAATTTTGTAAAGGCGGCGAAACCAAGCGGTATCGCTGGAAATCTTCAACGGAAGCACCCAAATAGGTCAGGTAAAAATTAACGCCGACACTCATTTCATGATTCTATACATAGCTTCTTCCATTGGAGGTATTATCTTTTAACATTGCCAGCTGCGTATAAGATAGCAAGAGCATGTTTATTGATAAAATTTCGTATAATTGGAACAATGAGCCCTCTAGCTTCTTGTTAGATTCTCTCATGAACAATGTAATAACTCTCATAAACAATGTAACTATTATATTGAATAATAAAGCTTGCAGCAGAGTCTTATTGTTTCATAAAAGAAATCGAATTCTATTTCTACTTAAAAAGGAAAAATCATGATAACAAATTCTTACTCTTTTGGGGACCAAACGCGAAATGCATCCTTCCCGCAGACAAGAAAAGCAGAAAAGCGCGAGCAATACAGGGGCGCAGGGGCTGCCTGGAACTCGCTCTCCACCTCATTTGGCTGCAGCACCTCACCTCGCCTCGCCTCTATCCCTCGATCTCCGTCGCCGCCTTCCCCCATTCTTCCGGAACCTTCCTCCCCCTCCCGATCTTCCCCGCCGACGCCGCCGAGATCCTCGCTCCATGGTGTCGTGACGGCAGCGGCGCTCATGGACCCCAAGTCCCCCGACGACCGCCCCCAGGCGGCGGCGCCGCAGCCGCAGCCGCTAGAGTGGCGGTTCGCGCAGGTCTTCGGCGAGCGCGGTGCCGGGGAGGACGTGCAGGAAGGTAACCCGTCCGCATGCCTCGGGCTTCTGCTACTCGCCTCGCGCCTCGCGAGATCTACTCAGTTTTCCTGGTGGGGGTTTGACGCCGCCGCAGCCCCAGAAGGCGCGCGCATTTCACCGGGGGGATGCGGGGATCTCTTAGATTCGGACGTTGCCGCCCGTTGCGAATCGAGAATTGAGGGGATATTGCATGGAGGCTTCTGCCGCGATTTGGGTTTGAAGCGCTTGGTTCCAGGCATTGTACGAAGTATTCTGCTTCTATCGTGTTTCTCAGCGATCTAGTACGGTTCGTGGCTAAATGTCGACCATTTTTATACGGGCGGTTGGGTGCTTAGCTAAACCGGATCACGTGTGGGGATCAGTTCATGCTCTAGGCTTTGCTGATTAGATGCTCAGCATTTCCTCCATGCTAGGGACTCACGTTGACAGTAGGACACTAAGAATGCTTGATGGATTTGCTCTTATAGCATGATATCCATGTGGCGTCTTCAAAGTTTAAACCTTTTTGTGTGAGATGAATTGATGACGTGTGGGGATTGTGGACATGCCAATGTTTTCGATGCCTTGAGATGGTTGGGCAGTAAATCTATGAGCTTTTGGCATATGAATTGTGCACACACTATGTGTAGTGAGCCGAGAAGCTGCGTAGGGTAATGCTAGTGTCACCTTGTGATTAATCCATACCATAACATCTTGATCGTTTGGCATTGGATGGGCAGGGTTCATAAGCATGGCTAGTTTGTACAGTATAGAAAAATGTCACATCTTCCTGCATTTACTTCAACTGGGTCATGTGCACTTTTGGCTTCCTTGGATCATCAAATCATATGATATATTGCATTGCTACTCTTCAATTTAATTATAGTTTTATGGTGAAATGCTGTTTTCAACAAGTGTCTGTTGCGGAACAGTGAGGCATACCTTTGTATGCCTCATGTAACTGATCATGCAGACAACCTGCCTTTATTTGTAGGATTATTAAGAATCAACCATAGTGGTATCCTAAGTCGTACATAATATTTAAGATATAAACATGATGTACACAATTTCAGTCCTAGACGTGCAGTCTGTTGAGATAAGTGGTTCAGTCCTAGACATGTAGTCCGTTCAGTTCAGTCTGACATCTTACTCTTGTCCTACTACAGTTTCCCATGAGCACCCTTCCATCACCATAGGACCTCAGGATCCTTCAGACAATTCATTCCTACTCCCTACTTCTCATTGTACTTGGGACATTAGAAATTTACGCCTACAAAGGAGGAGTTAAGGGTTTGTTTAGGCTAAATGTGACACTCGTGCATTGGCTTATGCAGCTACTGGTCATAAATCTGATGCATTCATTGGCTCACCACACCTCATTTTTCCTAATGTGAAAACCCCCAGAGAAAAACCAATACACAATGTAAATTGAAACAGAGGGGGTACATACAGCTCTCGCCCTACTTTTCAATAGATGGCTAGCACAAAGCTGGAATTCCTGCAGAATCCAGTTCTGTTGATCTAACAGCGACTCATTACATTTTTAACATGTTTCCAGTACTACAACTATTAAGGAGCTCTTTTTGTAGAACGCACTCCCAACACTTCGCAGTGATGGATAAATTGATCATTGATGGTATGCTGTTGAGAAAAAAAAAGCAGCCATAGGTTTTTCCCAACGGTAGCCATGTTATTTGGTTCGTTTATAGGAATTATCAAAATCACATAAACCAGTTTCCACATTTACCATTTGTTTATAGAGTTAGCAGAGAATTGACAATTCATCTCCTCAGTCTGAATGTGGTTCTACTCATTTTACTTGGCCATTGTGTTTAAATGCTCTAAATGATTTACTTTTGTGGTTTACTTGAAACTACCAAGTACAATTTTTATCTTTTGATTAAGTATGTTACTTGTTTCAGTTGACATCATCTCTGCAATTGAGTTTGACAAATCCGGTGACCATCTTGCCACTGGAGATAGAGGTGGTCGTGTTGTTTTGTTTGAAAGAACTGATGCCAGGGGTGTAAGTACCACACTATCTCAGTGTCGCTGCTTACCTGCTTAAATCTGCTGTGCCCATAAAATCAAGTTACATGCAGAATGCCACTCGGACAGAACTTGAGAGACAAGATTACACGGTGGCTAGGCATCCTGAGTTCCGCTATAAAACTGAATTTCAGAGTCACGAACCCGAGGTATTAACTTTGGGTCTTTGGCCATAAATTACCATGTCCTATGTATCTCCAGCATCTTGGGCCCCATTCGGTTTGGAGTTTTTTCCCAATCTAACTGCACATTTTCTTTTTGTGCTAAATCTCTTGTAATCTTGTGCCCCAACAGAGCCCTAGCGTTAGAAGTTTGTGAAATATTTCTGATGATATCATACCATGCCCGCAAAATGTGTTTTTCCCCCCCATTTTGTACAGTAACCATAGTACTTTACCATAGTATAGATTTAAAATGCGTACAGTCCTGCTACACTTAGAAAAAATATTTCCTTAGCTTTAGTTGTAGGATAAGCTTACTAGTATACAAGCAACATACAATCATTTGTACTGCTACTACATGTTATCTTCTGAATTGAACTATTGTAATATCCTTGAAACCATATTTTTCCTGATTTATATGTAACTCCTGTAGTTCGACTACCTAAAAAGTTTGGAAATAGAGGAGAAGATAAACAAGATCAAGTGGGGCCAAACAGCCAACAATGCACTCTTTATCTTGTCTACAAATGACAAAACAATCAAGTACTGGAAGGTATGTATGAAACAGTTGCATCAGAAAGCTTACTTGCTCATTTCGTTTCTTTCGATTATGACTTTATTTCCTTAACTAATGTTGACTAGTGATGTCATACTTGCAATACGTATCATCAGTTGCATGGTTTACCAGTTACTTTTGGGCACCTTGTGGTGGATTTACAGTAAATCTTATTTCAGCCTTTCTGCTTCTAGGTGTGGGAGTATTCATTTTTTTCCATTTATACTGGCTTTTTTTTATCAAGATACACTTATTTTTAATACTTTTAAGTCCTACCTATACAGATGAAGCATTCAATTTCTTCTTTACCCTGTCAATTATTCTCAATCATATGGCTTGCCTTGTATGAAAAGTTTATTTGTACTTGCCAAATGCAAGTGCAACCCATGTGATATTTGGTGCCTTACTGCTTTGCTAAATCTGCAGGTGCAAGATAAGAAAGTGAAACGAATTTCAGTGATGAATTTGGATACTTCCCAAAGTTCAGACAATGGTACAACTTCCAGTAGCTCTAGAGGCCTTCTTCCAAATGGAGGATGCTCAGAAAAGTTGTGCGCAAACAAGGATCTGTCATTGCCTCCTGGAGGATGTGCATCATTGCGTTTGCCTGTGGTAGTTGTACTTGTTCCACTTTATCCAACATCTATAGTTCTGTATAGCATCATTCATCACTAATGCATGCATATATAATAAGTTTCCTTTATCATGATAGACAGGTATACTTTGTGGAAAATTGTATGTAAATTGCAGTAAACAAATCTGACAAGTTTCATTTACTATGTGTGCAGGTTACTGGCCAAGATATAAACCCTGTCGCCAGATGCCGGCGTGTATATGCGCATGCCCATGATTACCATATCAATTCCATTTCGAATAATAGGTTAGCTCTCCTCATGGTATTATGGATGTCTGGTGAAAAACCTTTCAAAAAATATGGATGTCTGGTCAAACTGTAAAATTTTGTAATTTGCGTTCTTGTTTTACTGTCTCTTGACTTTATACTGCTTCCTTCATTTGGTGTTATTATATTGTTGCCCTTGCTATTTTGTGTCGCTTCTCTCTGTTTTACGTCGACACTACTCTTACGTATTTATCTCCATCTCTCCTAATTAAAAAACAGCCTAAGCTTTCTTCTGTGTTATCAAGGGAGAGTTAATTGTTCTCATTGGTCATTACTATTCTGTACGCGCAAAATTATACTCTTCGTGGCGCTTTAACCTTTTCTTGTCCTTTTGTTATGAGTTGACGACCTGCCTCTTAGTATTGTTGCATATGTTTTGTAGATGCTGTCTTTGTTGTGCTTTAATTTTCTTTTTGAAGTTGTGACTAGTATTATGGTTTTTCTTTATCTGTGTCCTCCACAAGTTGTTCCCTTTGGATGAATTCATGAAATTGGCTTTCTGCAACTATATATTTAATGCCTTGTTGATTTATGAGTGACTGAATGATACAATCCATGGGTGCTATGCTGATACCTTTTTCTCGTGTTGTTTTGCTCCTAGTGATGGTGAGACATTCATATCAGCAGATGATCTGCGAATTAATCTGTGGAATTTGGAAATTAACAGTCAGAGCTTCAACATTGTTGATGTGAAGCCTACAAACATGGAGGATCTAACTGGTAAACTTGTCGCACAATAAAAACTATTCCTGCTGTGCACTGAGCTGTTAATTAATATGTTAAACGCAATGTTATCTAACTGGAGAAATTGTCCAATAGCTTGACATCATTCATGAAATTCTCTATTAATGGAGCAAGAGTAACCAGGGTCAGGTCATTTTACCTTCTCTTTAATCATAAAGCCTTTTATCTTGCAAGCACTGGCATGCTGCAGGAATTGTCTGCTATGCAGGGTGTCCAAGTTTTCTTCATTGCCCCCAAAAATTAAAACTAATTCATCTATATGGCTTATTGTTGGAACTTGGATAACATGTATTACTCCCTCCAACCCTAAATAAGTGGCGTATAAAATTGGTCAAAAAGTCGCTGTTTTCGAAGGTTGACCAATTATATAGAATATAACTATCAACAACTATAATATTGAGTAAATACATTATGTATATTGTATGGTGGATCTGTTGATGTTTGTTTGGTATTGTAACTCTTCATATTTTTGTGTATATACTTGGTCAAACTAAAAAAATGGTTGACTTTTTTACTCATTTTATACGCCACCTATTTGGGGACGGAGGGAGTAAGTATGTATCAATTGGATCTTTGAGTGGGGTCAAAATTTCCCTGATGGACTGGATAAATGAAGATGGGATGGAAGTAATTCCTACACTTTCGCCTACTAATTTCTTGACGATTTCTCACTCTGTAGTTTGTTGGCAATCAATGTTTAGCAGCTTTTATTTAATATTGAGAAACGGAGATTCAGAGTAGTGCTTGCTCTATAGGAAAACCCTAAGTGGATAAAACAAAGATAATCTGCATGAGCTGCTGCTACTCAGATACAAAACTGATCTCTTATCTTTAATTTGTGATCCCTAATTTTTTTTCTTGGTTAGTCAATAGTGCAATTACTTTGGCCTTTGTTGTTAATTTTAAATATACACATGTGATTGTCTTTAATTTTTGATATGATTCATGTCAGTTCCTTCATTCCTCATCTCCTCCATACAATTTTCCTGTGGCAACATGCATCACATGCTATAATTTTGTGAAATTTCAGAGGTGATTACATGTGCGGAGTTCCATCCAACTCATTGTAATACACTAGCGTATAGTAGCTCAAAGGGCGCTATCAGGCTTATTGACCTGCGGCAATCAGCGCTGTGTGACAACCACTCTAAACTGTTAGTACCCTTTGCATTTCCTCATGTAATAGTTCCTGTTTAGAAGGCAATGCTCAGTATTATTTGAAGGTCACAAACATTTTAAATTAATATATCTGTCTAAAATTTGCAAAAAACTGTTCCCTCTAATTTGATGGGACCATTTTGTACAGATTTGAGGAGCATGAATCGGCTGGATCAAAATCCTTTTTTACAGAGATAATTGCATCGGTTTCTGATATAAAGTTTGCAAGGGACGGAAGACATATTCTTAGTCGTGATTATATGACTCTCAAGGTTTGTAACCAATCTATCTGCTGCCTGTTCATCGAGTCTTTCTGGCCTATTGCTTTCGTGAATCTCCGCTATTTGAATATTGAGCATCATAACCACGAATAGGAATGAAATGGCAGTAGCTCCTATATGAACTACTGGGGAGATCTATGTAAATTGAATTCAAATGCCTTGTCCATTTGTTCACCTTGCGCTGGTCTTTCACGGTATATTGATTTCACAAGCTGCTAGCTAGGCAGGTGCATTAAATTTGTGGTTGTCGACATCGACTATTATTTGGTTTCTAAGTTTCTTTAAAGTACAGTTTATAATATTTTCTTTGCTGTCTGCAAAACCAAACGATAGCTCCTGGTTAATTTTGATCTTGACTCTCTTACTGGCTAGAAAGGAATAGTAGTTTTGACCATAGCCTTACTTGCGTGCATCCAGTGGGTCTTAGGATCAGTGAACTGACAATATGTTACTTGGGTGCATCCAGTGGCTTAGGATCAGTGATGCTATTGTCGTTTTGTCTTGCTTTTGTTAACATTTGGAATTTTGATGACATTCGAAACTAAGGAAAAAGGGAATTATGAAATCTTCTTCGGACGTTTGCATGTCAAGCTGTTGATTCCAACATTTTTGTATGATGTATTAAAATAGTTGAATATTGGAATCTCTGGATCTTGTGTCCTGGAGGTCCTGGGTTCGAATCAGCCTCTTTGCATAAAAGTAAGGTAAAGGCTGCCTAGAAATTCCTTTCCCCGGACGGCCAGACCCCGCAATGTGTGGGAGCTTTCGGCACTGGGTATGCCATTTATTGGAGTTTCTGGGCCTCGGAACCTTTTCTTTTCACCTTGTTTTCTTGTACGAAAGTGATTTACTGCTTAAAATATATTTACTGCAATCTTCTTTGTCTTTCTTCAGTTATGGGATCTCAACATGGATTCAGGTCCAGTAGCAACTTTCCAAGTTCATGAACATTTAAGGCCTAAGGTGAAATTTTATCATCTTACCGTATAGCAAAGCAGCAATGTCAAAATCTGTTATAATCTAATGTTGTGTTGATCCCATCTTTTTCAGCTTTGTGATCTATACGAAAACGATTCAATCTTTGACAAATTTGAATGTTGTCTGAGCGGGGACGGTCTTCGTGTTGCGACTGGCTCTTATAGGTATTCTCATCGTGAGCTATAGAAGGTGGTTGCTATTGTCGAATATGGAACTTCTGTATGCTAACTTGTATTCTTCTTGTGGTGTTCTACTGCAGTAATTTATTTCGTGTTTTTGGTTGTACTCCTGGAAATACAGAGGCAATCACTTTAGAAGCAAGCAGAAACCCTATGAGGTATGTCTTATCGTGTGAATTATTATTGGTGTTTATATTGTTGCGAATGAGTGTAAGCTATACTCTACTTGGACATGGGCTAGTCCAATTTGTGCGTAATTCATAAGCCCCTTACACCATCATGATTTTCTACTCCACTTAGCTCAAAAGGCGCTGCCTAGTTCTCCCGCGATTCTGGAGCTATCTGCATTTCTTTTATATGTTTCATTTATGAGTCGAATGTGTAAGTTGGTAGGATTACCAAACATTCAACATAGGTGACCAGTGACCAACTGGTAGTACAAACACAACCGTTGAAGATTGAACCATGTTCACCAACCCACACTGATTGGAATACATTTGTCTAACCTTACTATGTTTTCGTGTTTTGTTGGGATTGAATACTGGGTAGGCGTCAGGTTGCTAATCCAGCAAGGCCTGCAAGAACGCTGACCTCTTTGACCCGTGCTGTGAGGAGAGGTAAGTGTCTCTTGTACGATAGACCTAATTATTTCTGTCACATAGGTAGACTAGATTTAACCTAACTCTCCTTTTGCAAAATTTCTTCCATGCCACCTCTCATCCTAAGTCAAATATTACACAGGTGGTGAAAATGCAGGAGCTGATGGCAATGTGAACTCTAACGACTTCTCAACAAAGTTACTCCATCTTGCATGGCATCCAACCGAGAATTCCATCGCGTGTGCTGCTGGAAATAGCTTGTACATGTATTACGCATAGGGAATGTGCTAGAGAAGATTCACTAGTTTTGGTTTGTTCGACGTGAAAGCTCTCGCCTTCCACATGCAACCAGGGAAACAGTGCAGGGCATTGTTGTCTATTCCGTGATTGGGGCCAAAAGAAGCTGTCAGATATCCTCCAAGTGCAGCAGACTATTTCCTTCTGATTCTTTAGTAAATGTGAAACACAAATTCTAAAGTTTTTGGGTCCCAGGATATAATTGTAGCTCACTTTGTAGCCAAAAAATACCAGCAGTTGGAGGGCAGAGCAGAAGATAGCAAGGATGATTCTAATTTCACTTGGTCACCGGAAATATCTGCTTAAGGTGGATGTAAGAAAGTTTCTTTTTATCTTCACGTGTAATGTAATGCCGCCTAGCCAGGGTTAACCATCTGCTGTCACGAACTTCGAAAATCTGTGGACATAAATTATTACTTCAGTTATTGTTGTAGATCTTGTTCTGTTTGTTGGATGGTCCAAAGTTACAAATAAGTTTGCGTGAGTGTACCTGAACTAATGCTGCATGTGATCGGATGTGACCTTGTAAGTTGAATATGATGCTGCATTTGGCCCTACAAAACTCACAGCTAATGATATGACTGTTAGAATAGAATGATATCATCGACGTGTATCTTTTCCATGGAGATCTTATTTTCAATCAAAAATGGCCGAGTTAATTAGGAGGGTGTGTATCTTTTTCATTTAGATCTTATTTTCAATCGAAAAAGTTTGAGTTAATTAGGAGGGTTAGGAAAGACACAATTTTAAAAAGGCGAGAAGCAACGGGGCATACCCACTGGAAACAACGGATTTGAGTGTTCCTAGTGGGCTTGCCCCAGATGTGCTTTGTGGTGCATGCAGGCCGCAACACGGAGAGAGCCCATGCAACTGATCAACCCGATTAATTCTTCTCTGGGGTTTGGGTAGATTTCATGCGACTTACCAAACACATCCCTAATGTTTGGTTGCCCACAAAGTGGGTGGGCCTACATTGCCGTGGTCCTTAAAGCAGCCTGGAGTTTGGATCTACAGAAACATCTAAATCGACCATTTTCAGATGATTTTGGTAATGTTTGGATACTAGAGGAACGTCTAAATCCACCTTTGAATGGCTCCGGTATGCGAAAACCCTTTTGCATGTGGCCTTTTTTGCTCACCTTTTTTTAATCTCCTTTAGCTAATCCCTTCTAATCAATGTAATGTGCTTTGATTCCTAGTTTATGTTCGGAGTCTAAGTATCTTGTTCAACCTCTCTCACATTCATCTACTTTGTCAGTCCATCGTTATATGATGATGTCTACATAAAAAACATGTATCGATAACGTGATTCCATTCCAACAAGCGATTTCGAGTTTTGTACTGTAACTCTACAATTTTGTGTTCAAGTTTGGACATATTTTTATACGAATTCCCTCAAATACATTGCACACGGTTGATCCTTTGAAATTTCCTTTAATCACTAGCTTCATCTCATTGTTTCATGCAACTCTGATGTTGTACGTTTTTATTTCGAGACTAATATGCGAAGTTGCTAAGTGTGGTGGTCTGACACTGTGTGAAGAAGAGATAAGAGCGACCAGAGCGACCATGAGTGCGCATGTAACCAAACAACTGCATTTTTCATCTTGAAAGCATATGGATGCAACCAAACATCGCGCTTCCGTTTTTGCTCTCGTGTGAGCAAGACAAAGTGGGCAACCAAACATGATGCATAACATGGCTCAGATCCTGCCCGCACCCGAGCAGGCTCAGTTGGGCCATATTAGTACTTCTAAAACAAAACTTGTTTACTTCTGTCCTTACATCAACACGTGGGGACCCGCTGATAATCCCCAAGAGCAGAGAATCATTGTAGCACAATTTAATAAGTATTTGAGTGTCGAATACACGAGGAGTTGAAGGTAAAGTATCTATTCTCTAAAACCCTATAACCCACTTATGTGGTCTTTTATGCAATGCAATGAACTAGAGGTGTAAGGTACTTTTTACTTCTAACTAGAAAGCGGTAAAGTGCTAAAAGTAATAACAGGAAGTTAACTATTGCAAGTAAAGTAAACTATTAAAAGTAAAAGAAAGTAACTCAAGGGAGTAAGTGTTCTAGCAAATTGTTATTTTATTCGTTTGGGTTTCACAATTAGTGAAGCACATGGATAGTCTTTATTGTTTCTTCTAGAGAGGAGTCATAAATAGGTGCAGTCGTGTAACGCGCAAATACACCCCAAGTGATTGATCCCAAAGCCATTTCTATGCAAGCAAAGGAGTTATTAAGACATAAAGTCCAACCACCACTACAAGTTTCAAGGTCCCTATAACCTATCCCCCGTTAGTTAACCATGAATTAACATAGCATGCATATTTAAGACTTGGGACATGGTTTCTGTCAATCTCCAGCCATCCCTCCTCCTAGCAACATGCAACAGTGATAACCTTATGCATTCCCAACATATGTGTGCACTCATATATCAGTACATAAGACCACCGTAGAAGATAACATACTTGTATGCAACCAACAACAAACTATTTCAGAATTTCCATGAACAGATCACTACTCAAACATAAACATAGACACACAATAGATCATGGGAAAATAATAAATTGCACCATACATCATGTTTGCTAAGAGATTACAATAGAGAGATGAAGGAAAGGTGTTGTAGATGATGATGGAGGAGTCCCTCCACAAGGAGGATAGATAGCCACACGAGGAGAGGAGGCGATGCTATCGGCCTCCTATGGGTGACGACTACCCTTGGGGCAGCGGCCCTTGGCCCCTTCTTCCTTGGACCTTCAAGGTGTTATAGAGGATCCCTTCCCTTGTAGATGGGATCCAAGGGAGGGGTGCAAATTTATGGCTTGGGGACTTGTGGTGGCTGCCTTCAAAAGTAGGGTTTCCTCCAATATATAGAGGTAGAGATGCAATCTAGGCCATGCGAGAGATGCCCCTTTGATCCGAAGGGCACTTGGTCACCTCTAGAACCTTCATAAGACTTCCCGCTGTCCTTTATGAGCCCATAAAGTCGTGGTTTGGTCGAATCCATAGTATGAAAAGAGTTTGAGTCAATCATGTTGCAAACTTTCGGAATCACGAAACTGCTTCTGTACCCCGTAGTAAGTGGGGTCTTGAGGCCGCGTCTAGAGACCGTTTGGGGTGGATTTTATATCAATCGATATTAGAAGAAACATTTCAACAACTTTCACGTTTTTACCTTTTCTATTTGATGCGGTCTTCAAGGTATTTCTGAGCAATCTTAGAAAACTATTCTGCAGGGACAAATTTCAGGAAACTCCGAATTTCACCATAATGAGCGATCTCCTTTCATATTTGTGCAATTCCTACACAACAAAGTGTAAACCAAGAAATTATGTACTTTTGCAACTATTAGTAGGATTGTCCCACTAAATATAATAAAGTTGCAAAATAATATGGATTTTAACACAATAAACTAAAAATTTCATGGATGCATTTCACATGCATCACCCACATATCACTGTGATATTCAATTTCCTTCTCTTTCTCCTCAAATAACTCCTTCTCAGCGACGAGATTAGCGCGAGGTGCCAGAAGGAGCCATGATGGCATCGATCATGGCCATGAGGGCGGAAGAGACCACGACAATGATCGGTAGAGCGAGAGGAGCCAACAACAACAAGGGAGGATGCAGCTGCAGGAAACACATGAGGAGTCATCAGAGGGACACACCGGTGGGCCACATGGGAGGAGGAGGGCACTCCACATATGACACAAGAGAAGTACTGCGGCGATGGGAGAAGGAGCACCTATCACTAGTGCCACTGCGAGTGAGGAACCTTACTGTTGTGCATGAAAACCACATACGACACATGATAAGTAGGGCGGCGTATGGATAACACCGAAATGTCATAAGTGTTAAATGTGCAAATGAAGACTAGATTATTTTCTCTAGTTCAAGTGAGAGACCGTTGGAAATATGTCCTAGAGGAAATAATAAAGTTTTTATTATCATATTTCCTTGTTCACATAAGTATTTATTCTCCATGCTATAATTGTATTAACCAGAAATTAAATACATGTGTGGATATAACAACAAAGTGCCCCTAGTAAGCCTCTTCTGACTAGTTCGTTAGTCAGGTGATGGTTAAGGTTTCCTAACCATGGATATGTAATGTCACTTGATAACGAGATCATATCATTAGAAGACGGTTGTGATGGACATACCCAAATAACAAGCATAGTTTTTGATCGTGTCACTTAGTTTCATTGCTATCGCTTCTGTATATGTCAAGTATCGATTTCTTAGACCATGAGATTGTGTTAATCCTAGGTAGCGGAGGATTGCTTTGTGGACATCAAACGTCACTTCGTAACCGGGTGATTATAAAGTGGCTTCTAGGTATCTCCAATGGTATTTTGTTGAGTTGCATGAATCAAGAGTGGAATTTGTCACTCTAAGTGATGGAGAGATATCTATGGGCCCTCTCATTAGTGTTGACATAGTTGATAAGGAAATGTACGTCGCTTAGAGGGGGTGAATAGGCGTTTTTTAAAAATTAAAACGGTTTAGGATCTAATAAATGCAGAATAAAACTAATATTTAATTTATAGAGCACAAAACCTAAACCACTAGGTTCACTAAGTGCACCAACAACCTATGCTAAGCAATACAAGCAACAAGGTGATAGCAAGATATAATACTTCAAGCACGATGGCTATCACAATGTAAATTGCATGAGTAAAGGGCTCGGTTGAGAGATAACCAATGGAAATGGAGACGATGATTTTTATCCTGAAGTTCTCTTCCAAAGAAGCTACGTCTCTATTGGAGAGGTGTGATGGCGTAATGTACTCCGAACGCCACAAATGGCTCACCTTGAGGTGTGGTGGCTCGATGCTCACCCAAGGCCACACAAGGCCTCACCCCAAGATGCGAAGGCACATAACTCACCGATGCCACAAAAGGCTCACTCTATTCTCCTGAGTGCGCACCACAAAGGCGGACACTCGATCCACTATGGGACACTTGAGGGTGGTCACTGAACCCGTACAAGGCTAGGTGAAACTCCATAACTCAATTGGAGGGCTCCCAAGGAACACCACAAAGGCCACAAGCTTGAGAAATCTCCACAACAATTGGAGGACCCAAGAACAATGCCACAATAGGCCACAAGCTTGAGGAATCTCCACAACTCAATTGGAGGCCCCAATGGTATCACACCTCTACCACACAACCGTCTAGGGTTCCAAGAACCCAAGAGAAACAAGAACAATAGCTTGAACTCGCCAAATCTCCATGGAGAACTCAAACCTATGCACCGAATGCAAGAGACAAGTCCTTCACTCTCAAATTCCATGAAAGCTAAAAAAGCTATTGGGGGAATAAGAGAGTAAAAAAACAAGAGGAGAACACAAAACTCTCCAAGATCTAGATCCCAAGGATTCCTTCACAAAGAAGGGATTTGGTTTGGTGGGGGTTGTAGATCTAGATCTCCTCTCTCAAATCTCTCAAAAAGATGCAAGAATCATAGGAGGGGGGAAGAGGAGAGGATAAGCTCTTCAAGGTCAACAATGGAGGAGAGAGAAAAGGCCAAAAACCAAGAAAAGAGCTAGTACCCATGAAGGGGAAGAGGAGCCCCTTCTAAAGGGCTCCTAGATCTGCCCATTACGCATAGATCCGTGCACGTCTGGTAGTACCGGTGGGGGGAGGTACTACTGCTGACACCCAGCCAACGGTCAAAAGAATAGCGATGCGGGAGACAGAAAAGCGAGCCTGGCCAGTACTACCGCCGATTCACCGGTACTACCGCTTGGGACGGTACTACCACTAAAACTTCCGATCAAAGTTCCATCAAATAGGACTCCCAAAACAGAGCTACTGAACCGCAACCAGGATGAGCGGAAGTGGCTCCGGTACTGATACATTCGATCTGGATTCACGGATGTAGTATAATAGCCTTTTCCCTAGAAGACCTAGGTTTAATAAAACCTCAGAAAGCAATGCTAAAAGGAAATAAAAAGGACACGTCTACAAGACTTTGTTTGTTGGTTTTACCTTAGTTTACTGGAACAATCTAGTTTACTTATAATGGGTTGAATCAATGGATGGAGATATGCCAGTGTTGAAGATCCACCTGCAGATGCACATCAAATGGGATAAAAGATAATAATAAGCATAGTCATGTATAATATTTGAACGGAGATAATCTCTTGTGGGCAACACATCCTAATATACTAGAGCCCCCGTGATGCAGCGGGCATAGAAATAGTATTTTAATCCAACTGAATGCACACCGAAGCAACGGGCTACATGTGATTATTAAGTGTAAAACACAGATCAAAGGTTTAAGTGGTGATGTTGTTGTGATTACCGAATGGGTCGCTAAGCGAAGACCGTACTACCCTTTCTGTCACTGAGGTTCCTATGATATTGCCGCTAGCCAAGTATCTCACCTCATGCCTTTATCAATCTATGGGATATTAGGTATGTGCAAGTCCACGGATCGAGACAAGAGACAAAGAAACAAAAGATACAAATCTCAATTGCAAACAAAATACAATACTCCCATGATCTAGATGCACATAACCACTGCGAGGTTTCTCCCCAACCCACAACCCGTGAGGACTACTCACTCATAACAAATAGATCAGAGATAGAAAACATCATACAAATACTTAGATTGAAATCAAATATTCTTACAATGGTCGCCAAATCACAAGGATATCTAAAGTACAAAGCAATGGCTATGGCTAGTGAATAGATGGATGGTGGAAGTGATGAACAATGGTGTGGATCTCCTTTGGTGGTGTTGTGATGTAATCTGAGAATGGCGGCTCTTTGGCTGGTGCCTGGAGCCTCAAAATATATAGGCGTCTTCACAAAAGTTGTAGGGTTTGATGGGACGAAGCCGTCGCCACCTGGTACAGGCGGACGGTACGGGCGGGCCCTGTCCGTACCAGTGGTCGTTAAGCTTGCTGACGCCCTAGAACGACTCCCCATTTACTTGGCCGTCTGGACTTCCTCAAAAACGTTCATTCTGACTCCTTATTTCGCATTTAAAACCTTGATTTTACGCACAACATAATTCAAAGAGAGGTTTTTCATATCTCTGCAATTGTTAGTCATTAGTGGCAAGGATTGAGAGTTTCTTGGCAATTGCTTGACGAAAAACAATGTTTAAACATGGTAGAAGACGGAAAATATTGGATCCAATAGGTACTTCCGCTGATACTACCAGCGGCAAGAATGCCCTAGCGGTACTACTGGTGGCTCACCGAAACTACTGGTTAGGAAAAACTTTAGAACTAAAACTTCCATAACTTTTGCATCCGCACTCCAAACAAGATGAAACCAATTTTGTTTGAAATATTGGGTATCACCATGGGAGAAAATATCAAGAATATATACGTGATATATATCCCAAGGTATGGAGCGGGAAAACCCGCAAGATCAATAACACAATAAGATATATCAGGGAAATCCGTTTTTGATGAACTAGAGCTTGTTATGATGATAACTACAAGCTCTAGATCCTCACAAGGACAAGATCCAAACAACAACCAAGAAATATGATGCAAGAATGCAAAGGTTTGAGCTCTCTCCGAAGGATGCGATCGAGTCACCCACTCGAGAGCCCCTCTTGATAGTACAACTATCTATCCTAAACCCGGTCTCCCAACACTACAAGAGACTGGTAACATAGAAAAGCAATCAAGATCATACCTTTTCCTTGAACATCCCACTTGATCTTGATGTAGACGATCTTATCACCTTCAAGATGGAACATCTTTCTTGATCGATCTTGCTCGCGGTTTGCTTGATGAAGACTTGCGTCTTGCTCCCCCATACACCATGGGGAAACCTATTCTTTGAACTTGTCTTCATCACTCCATGATCGCAAAGGATGTCAAGCTTCAAGCATGAGATATTCTAGAGATGCGGACCCTTGAGCTTGCCCTTCATTTCTTGATGATGTCTTGAAGATAGCCATGATGAACTCCATCTTCTTCAAGACACTCTTGATATTCTTCTACATGATTCCAATAGGCACAAAGCCCATGGACATTTCTTCTTCTTCTTCTTCTCCTTCTTCTTCATTTCTTCACTTTTTATCCTTGAAACCAACACATGGCCCAAGGATGCCAACAGACAAATCCTACAAGTGAAACTTAATTTACACATTAGTCCATAAAGATTGTCATTAATTACTAAAACCACACATGGGGGCATACATGCCCTTTCAATACTTACGCCCAACGGGTAACAAAACAAAGGAGATCCACTATGATTTTTACCTTTGTTTTGTCACCCCACGTTAAGTGTAGCATCGTAATGTTTGCAAACATGTGAATAATGTGTTTAGTCACGGGGATCCTACACAACGGAATGAGTAAAGATAACTTTCCAGTAACGAGATTGAACTAGGTATATCGATACCGACGATCAAATCTTGGGCAAGTAATATATCAGGAGACAAAGGGAATATGATATCATATTAATTGAATCCTCGACATTGTGGTTCAACTGATAAACGAACTATGTTGAATATGTAGGAACCAATATGGACATCCTAGTCCCACTGATGGTTATTGATCGGAGAGGTGTCTCGATCATGTCTGCATGTTCTCAAACCTGTAGGGTCACACACTTCAGTGTCGTTAGGTTTCATCGAGATAATATATGGTGCAAGTGAATAGAGATTCAGAGTCCCAGATGGATTGTAGATGCCACGAGGAGTTCCAGAATGGTCTGGAGGTAGAGAAAAAGTGTATGTGAGCTAGTTTTTGGTTCCGGGATTAATTCTAGATAGTTTTGGAATTGTTCTGGATTGATCTAGAAGGTTCTAGAGTGGGTCCCACTTGTATGGAAGGGTACATGGGCCAAGTGGAGGGGAACACCGGCCTACATGGGCCAGGGTGCTACAACCCCAAAGGGCCATTAACTTGGGTATCTTCTTTACCCTTTACTAAGCTAAGCAACTCGTCTACCTTAGATGTAAGCTCTTCATTATTTACCTCGGTAATTGAACTTACTCTCTTCAAGGTTCTTTCCACATGCCATTGGGCATGGTTGTTTTGCATATCATCAAGTGACTTGTTTGTAACACTCACTTGCTTTCCCATGATTGTTCCTCCTGCCAAAGTATCTAGCATAGACTGAGACATTGGGTTAAGACCAATAAAACAAATGTAATATAAGCCACTCTTCCATCCCATGACTAGGATAGTTCATTACGACTTCTTTCATCCTTTACCATGCAAGCGCTAGCGGCTCACGGTCGTCTTGTATAAATCTCGTAATGTTGGATCTCAGCTACATAGTCTTAGCTGGGAAAAAATTTAGTCATAAACAAATTAGTACATTCCTCCCAAGATTTAATAGTGCCCTTTGGTAGTGCTAGCAACCAATCCTTAGCCTTTCCTCTAAGAGAAAAAGGAAACAATCTTAATTTAACAACATTTGGATCTAAATTCTTAATACACATCATGTTGCAAATTTCAGTGAAAGTGTTTAAGTGCAAACCTGAATCTTTAGTGGATGAGCCCCTAAATTGGTTTTGTTGAACCAAACTTAAAAGGTTAGGCTTTATCTCATATGTTTCCGCGTCAATTGCGGGCTGAGTGATGGGTGCACGAATAAAATAATCATCGGGAGTAGCATACTCCCCTAATCTCTTTCGAGCCATGGCTCTTATATTTTTGATATTTTTAAGTAATGAAAACAAATAACAAGTAACTATTTTTTTGGGTTTTCAAATAGATAACAAGAAAGTAAACTAATAACAAGAATTAAACTACAAACTAATAATAAAACTAAAAACAAGGTCTCTAGTGACCTCACCAGGATAGCGAAATTGCTTGCCCGACAACGGCGCCAGAAAAAGGGTTGATACCTTCGATCTGGATTCAAGGATGTAGTATAATGGCTTTTTCCCTAGAAGACCTAGGTTTAATAGAACCCCGGAAAGCAATGATAAAAGGAAATAAAAAGGACATGTCTACAAGAATTCGTTTGTTGGTTTTACCTTAGTTTACTGGACCAATCTAGTTTACTTTATAATGGGTTGAATCAATGGATGGAGATAGGCCAGGGTTGAAGATCCACCTGCAGCTGCACATCATATGGGATAAAAGATAATAATAAGCATAGTCATGTATAATTTTTGAATGGAGATAATCTCTTGTGAGCAACACATCCTAATATACTAGAGCCCTTGTGATGTAGCGGGCATAGCAATAGTGTTTTAATCTAACCGAGTGCACACCGAAGCAACGGGCTACATATGATTATTAAGTGTAAAACACAGGTCAAAGCTTTAAGTGGTGATGTTGTTGTGATTACCGAATGGGTCTCTATGCGAATACCGTACTACCCTTTATGTCACTAAGGTTCCTATGATATTGCCGCTAGCCAAGTATCTCACCTCAAGCCTTTACCAATCTATGGGATCTTAGGTACCTACAAGTCCACATATCAAGACAAGAGACAAAGAAACAAAAGATACAAATCTCAATTGCAAACAAAATACAATACTCCCATGATCTAGATGCACATAACCGCTACGAGGTTTCTCCCTAACCCACAACCCGTGAGGACTACTCACTCATAGCAAATAGATCGGAGATAGAAAACATCATACAAATACTTAGATTGAAATCAAATATTCTTACAATGGTCACCAAATCACAAAAAGATCTAAAGTAGAAAGCAATGGCTATGGCTAGTGAATAGATGGATGGTGGAAGTGATGAACAATGGATGAAAAATTGTGTGGATCTCCTTTGGTGGTGTTGTGATGTAATCTGAGAATGGCGGCTCTCTGGCTGGTGGCTGGAGCCTCAAAATATATAGGCGTCTTGATGAAAGTTGTAGGGTTTGATGGGACGAAGCCATCGCCACCTGGTACGGGCAGGCCCTATCCGTACCAGTGGTCGTTAAGCTTGCTGATGCCCTGGAATGACTCCCCAATTACTTGGTCGTGTTGACTTCCTCAAAAACCTTCATTATGACTCCTTATTTTGCATTTAAAACCGTGGTTTTCCGCACAACATAATTCAAAGAGAGGTTTTTCATATCTCTGCAATTGTTAGTCATTAGTGGCAAGGATTGAGAGTTTCTTAGCAATTGCTTGATGAAAACAATGTTTAAACGTGGTAGAAGATGGAAAATATTGGATCCATCAGGTACTTCCACTGATACTACCAACGGCAAGAATGCCCTAGCGGTACTACCGGTGGCTCTCCGGAACTACTGGTTAGGAAAAACTTTAGAACTAAAACTTCCATAACTTTTGCATCCGCACTCCAAACAAGATGAAACCAATTTTGTTTGAAATATTGGGTATCACCAAGGGAGAAAATATCATGAATATATACGTGAGATATATCCCAAGGTATGGAGCTGGAAAACCCGCAAGATCAATAACGCAATAAGATTTATCAGGGAAATCCATTTTTGATGAACTAGAGCTTGTTATGATGATAACTACAAGCTCTAGATCCTCACATGGACAAGATCCAAACAACAACCAAGAAATATGATGCAAGAATGCAAATGTTTGAGCTCTCTCCGAAGGATGTGATCAAGTCACCCACTCGAGAGCCCCTCTTGATAGTACGTCTATCTATCATAAACCCGGTCTCCCAACACTACAAGAGACTGGTAACATAGAAAAGCTATCAAGATCATACCTTTGCCTTGAGCATTCCACTTGAACTTGATGTAGACAATCTTATCACCTTCAAGATGGAACATCTTTCTTGATCGATCTTGCCTGTGCTTTGCTTGATGAGGACTTGCGTCTTGCTCCCCCATACACCATGGGGAAACCTATTCTTTGAACTTGTCTTCATCACTCCATGATCGCAAAGGATGTCAAGCTTCAAGCATGAGATATTCTAGAGATGCGGCACCTTGAGCTTGCCCTTCATTTCTTGATGATGTCTTGAAGATAGCCATGATGAACTCCATCTTCTTCTTCAAGACACTCTTAATCTTATTCTACATGATTCCAATAGGCACAAAGCCCTTGGACATTTCTTCTTCTTCTTCTTCTTCTTCTTCTTCATTTCTTCACTTTTTATCCTTGAAAGCAACACATGGCCCAAGGATTCCAATGGAAAAATCCTACAAGTGAAACTTAATTCACACATTAGTCCATAAAGATTGTCATTAATTACTAAAACCACACATGGGGGCATACATGCCCTTTCAATAGTTATGCCCAACGGGTAACAAAACAAAGGAGATCCACTATGTTTTTTTACCTTTGTTTTGTCACCCCACGTTAAGTGTAGCATCATAATGTTTGCAAACATGTGAATAATGTGTTTAGTCACGGGGATCCTACACAATGAACGAGTAAAGAT
This sequence comes from Avena insularis, assembly GCA_023614405.1. Taxonomy (NCBI): domain Eukaryota; kingdom Viridiplantae; phylum Streptophyta; class Magnoliopsida; order Poales; family Poaceae; genus Avena; species Avena insularis. Next base: position 239,436,315 of record CM042694.1, on the reverse strand, counting down.
AACTTTCCAGTAACGAGATTGAACTAGGTATACCGATACCGACGACCAAATCTTGGGCAAGTAATATATCAGGAGACAAAGGGAATATGATATCATATTAATTGAATCCTCGACATTGTGGTTCAACTGATAAACGAACTCTATTGAATATGTAGGAACCAATATAGACATCCTAGTCCCACTAATGGTTATTCATCGGAGAGGTGTCTCGATCATGTCTGCATGTTCTCGAACATGTAGGGTCACACACTTCAGTGTCGTTAGGTTTCATCGAGATAATATATGGTGCAAGTGAATAGAGATCCAGAGTCCCAGATGGATCATAGATACCACGAGGAGTTCCAGAATGGTCTGGATGTAGAGAAAAAGTGTATGTGAGCTAGTTTTTGGTTCCGGGATTAATTCTAGATAGTTTTGGAATTGTTCTGGATTGATCTAGAAGGTTCTAGAGTGGGTCCCACCTGTATGGAAGGGTACATGGGCCAAGTGGAGGGGAACACCGGCCTACATGGGCTAGGGTGCCACAACCCCAAAGGGCCCATGCGCCCTCCTTAGGGAAACCCTAGCCGCCACACCAAATCCCAAGGAAGGAGGGGAGGATTCCCTCCTCTGGCTACCGCCCCCTCCCTTGGAGGAAGGGAAAGGGATGTCTGGCCCCTCCCCTGGTTCCCTATATAAATAGGTGCAGAGGAGGCGCAACACCACACCCTTCTAGGTGCCGCCTTCCTCGCCCTCTCCCTCTCTCTCCCACGTAGACACTTAGCAAAGCGCCGCCATTCTTATCCACTATATATCCAAGCAATGGGGTTATGCTGCTGGGATTTTGCGAAGATCTTCTCCCTCACTTGTGGGATCAAGGAGGAGGAGATGACGCCAAGCTAGAATGTGTGGATAAATGGCTAGCACGTGTATGTCTCTCCTACTATAGTTAATGTTACTTTTACAATGGAGGGCCCAAAAGGGTGTAGTAGAGACAACATGATTATCACCATTGTGGATTTATGTAGGTAAGAAAGGTTCTTATACATTGACCATAAAATCCACATAAAAATTTGTAAGAACAAAGTAGAGGACACCTAACTTGTTTTTGCAGGGCATGTGACGTGGTGGCCAAAACTGTGATGTGTTTGATATATGTGATGTATGCAATGATCGTGTGTTTGTAATCTTTCATGACTTGGATGTCGATGAGTATGACAACTGACAAGATCCATATGGTTGTCTCTTTAATGTATTGTATGACTAGTGAGTCAATCTTTCATCTCCATATAAATGCTTTACTTTATTGCTATTAGTTAGTTATAGCTGTAGTAGCAATAGTTGGTGGAGGTAACTATGTGACGGTCTCAAGGACCATAGAGCCATGCTAGTGTGTAACATCCCAAAATTTTCATCTAAAAATCATCATCATTGCATTCATATCATCATGGCATGTTCTACCTTGCATTAGGTTTGTCCTCCAAAAATTTGGTGAAATTTAGAGACTTTTTGGAGCACTTTTGCTAGATTCAAAAAAAACTAGAAAAGAAATACTAAAGGAAAAAGAAAAGGAGGGAAAAGAGATTTTAAAAACAGCAAACAGTTTCTGGCCTATTTGGCCCAAACCGGCCCAACCAGCCCACCCGGACCTCCCTCTCCCCCTCTCTGTCTTTTCGCACATCCCCACAACTCACCCCACCCACTTACCTCCTGGCCCCACGCCACGTCGACGCCACCTCAGCGTCTTCCACGCGAACGGCCAGCACCCCCTCCCCTCCTCTGCCGTTACCAACTCTGGTTGAATTCACGTGTTATAGCGATTAAATCGCAATCACTACCGCCCCTTCTTAATCCTCTCCCCCTCCTCGACAGAATCCCCCAGCCACAGCCCCTGGAGAGCCCCCAGGCTCCCCAATTGCCACCTCAAACCGCCGCCATCCGAAGCAACTCCGGCGACAATTCCGGTGAGCCCCGACCACGCCGTGCCCTCCTCTCTGCCCTGTTTTATTTGCCATGACCTGGCGCGTGTTTTAACCCTGGCCGTATGCCTCCTTTTGCCCTAGGTCAATGACGCGAGCAACTCCGGCAAACTCCCTCTGCCGCCATCGTCTAACGCTTTTTCCGGTGAAGGTAGGGTTTCCACCGCCCCTTTTTGGCCTCTGTTAGACCGTGCTGATCCGTGCACATTTCACTGACCCCCTTGCTGGCTTGTTCGAGCCCCAGGTCATCATCTCCGACACAGAGCCGCGAGCTCCGCCGACGACGCAACTCCGACGAGGGATCGAGGCCAAGCCAGAGCACCCCACGCCACCGTAACCTCCATCGAGACTGCCACGACCTCCTCGACCTCTGGTACGTGTCCACAGACTCCCAGCCCCTGTAGAAACGCCGGTACGCCATCGGCCGAAGCTCCGCCACCGCGCGCAGCTGGTCAGCGCCACCCATCTCCGGCCAGGCTACCAGGGACCGTTAGATCTTTTGTCTGCTGCTAGGATTAGAACGGCGAGCAAAACAGTACGGGCTAATAAGATCCGTCTGTTTATCACTTAAGATCCAACGGTCCGCAGCAGTCGATCCGACCGAACCGGTACGGGCCAATGAGATTGCGCCACGTCGCCCAAGTTATTTGTTTAAATAGAAAATTAGACATATTTTGTATTAAACTTAGAAAATCAATAACTTTTGATCCACAATTCAGAAAAATGCAAATTTGGTGTCTATGGATTCAGAAAAATAAGACCTTTATTATAGAGGCCTTGTTTCACACTTTTGCTTCTGAAAAATTGGAATTATAGGCAGAACCTTTTTAGGAGTATTTTGCTCATAAAAATTATTCCATAAATTGTTTTGGGGTATTTCTTATGCCTTTAGATGAGGTATTTTAACCTCTGTACTGTAGACTCTGTAAGTTATAGAGTTGTGATCATATCATTGCATTTTGCATGCATTCATATTTTTGTAATGTTTTATTGATTGAATTATTGTTGTTGTATTGTTCTTTGTGTAGATTGTGTGGATTGTGAAGTTTGTTGCTGTGAGGATTGTACCTATTCCCCTAGCTACCAAGGCAAGTGATATTTCATCTCATGTCCTATTATTTTCACTATTGCACTAGTGTTATTTTGGTAGATCTTAGCATGATAGGATTATTTATATGTTACTATACTATGCTATGCTACCCCATAAACTATATCTTGGTAGCATCTCCTAGTTGAAAGACTTCGTATGCTAGAGTGCTTAGCCATGCTATTAGAATTCGTGGGTGGAAAATACACATCAAGATAGTATGGAAAGATATTATTTTGTTTGACTAAGAAAACAACTAATGTTAATGAAACACCTGGGTGGAATGGGACTTGCTTGGATTATGTTGAGCGGTTACTCAGGGGCCATGTCTATGGTCAGCTGGTGTATCACACTTGTGGATGGCCACCTAGGAACAAAGAGATTGGAGACGTTCTTGTCATGAAGCTTCCAGTGCAGCCACATGGCATATGGGCTCTGCCTTGACCAACTAAGTTGCAAGAACTCAGCCAGACGGACAAAAGGTGGTAGTTGTGATAGGATGGAACGCGTCCGTGGTGGTCTGAGGGATTGCTTCTGAAAAGTCTTGTCTCGATACATGTCGAGTCTTGTGGGAAAAGTGCACCACCTCTCGAGAGAGTAAAACTAAGTACTTAGCCGTGTCCCCGGTTATGGACAATTTCTGAGCCTCAAGACAGTGAAGCAATTCAATAATATCCTCATCCAAATTTCTCTAAGTTAAAAACTTGTGGGTGAACATGGGTAGAGGTTCAGTGATGTCTATCATTGGTACCTTAGTGTTTGAATGAGAAAACTCACTCTTCAAAAACTATAAGTTAAACTAGCTTTTAGCAAAGTCAGCCAAAACCCCACTTAGCCATATATTCATGTAGTTGTTGGATTATACTAAGTATCTATGGTATCACTTGCCAATACAATTCCAAATGTATTGACCCTTGTGGCTGTAACTTATTATGTTGCAGGATACTCTGATGATGAGTAGGGTTGCAGGTCTACACTCGACATGTTTGCCTGTGGCGCATGAAGACAAAAGACTCTATTATTATTATTATGCTATGTAATGTGAACCTTAAGTATCTTAGCCTTGGGCTAAGTGAGTTGTAAGAACCATTATATTCTTGTATATGCGATGTAATAATGACCTTTGTTTCTATGTACTTCATCTTAAACTGTGGGTGCTAGCATTTTGATCCAGGGACTAGCACTGCAATCACAGGGATCTTACCTTATTATGGTGAGATCTTACAGATGGTATCAGAGCACTGTGTTGCCTGTAGGTTCGTGACCCTAGAATGGATTAGACTAAGGAAAACCCTTAGGAAAAATAACTTTATATTCCAACTTTACACTTGTCTTTTCATCTCATAAAACTTTCCCTAATCATCCTTTGTCATCTATTTTTGTAGATGTCCACCATCAATGAATCTGTCAAGAAGGGACCACTGATGACTATGACCCTGGAGTGTGAGACAGAATTTCCCAAGGCACTCGAGAACCTCATGATCGGCTTGGGTATGAATGGTGAAGCCTTGTACAAGGGATTTCCTGTGATAGATGAAGGACAAGAGTATTGGTGGGTACAACTCCATTTGTACAAGAACAAGGAAGATGATCCCAAGAGTACGGGATTCTGCATGTTCACCAACTCTGAAATGCACACGTCATTCTTTGACTCTGCAAGGAATGCTGCATGGAAAGCTATTGAGGAACTTGGGGAAAGACTCAAGTATAGAATTCTCAATACTCAGGAGGATCTCAAGGAGGAGAAGCATCTTGTCCAAGACTCAAAGGCCACTGTGAAACATCTGAGTAAGGATATCATAGGCCTAGCTTTGGAGCTATGCGACCAAGACAAGCAGATTGCTGCCAAGGATGCCCAGATTGCTACCTTGGTTAAGAAGGAGTGAGATACTAGTTGGACCACCACCCTTGGCGTTTTATCATGTTAGTATTTTGATCATACCAACCTATGTGGTATGGCAAAAATAAGTTTATGTCTGGAACCTTGACTGCTTGAGTTGAATAATGTACTGCTACTTGGAATGTTTTGTTGTTTTTTATTTGTTTTTGTGACTTGTGTTTTCTTTCTCTAGACTTATGTTGTTACTAATTTTTTCCATGCTATGCAAAAGATGCCTAGTGTTATCTACAGCACGGCCGAGGATTTCAAGGGAACTCGCTTCGGGACTCACATGTTGGAGCTAGTCCAGGTGCTCGCTCTTCCAATCCCTACCATTCAGGGACTCCAGCTAAGGAAATTTCAGAGGAAGGACTTATGGGGATTCAGAGTTACCCAGCCAGGACGCGAGATAGAGCCCCAAACTAAGGAGATCGCCTTCAAGATACTCCACGATGACTTGGAGAGAGGGCTCGACGTCGCTATGCAGGAGCTGTTGGGACGTCTATGTGGACGTCACTCTTCCGAGATCAAGAGCCACTACTTTCACTTCTTTGGGAGACGCGAAGAGGACGGAGAGCCTATTGTGCTGGATGAGGCCACTCAGGAGTCTATCAAGCCTGTGCGTCACCATCTCCAGGATTTAGAGAGCCTTATCAGGAGCCTTGATACCGATAGGACTAATGTGATGCTTAGCAATGATGAACTACGAGTCCAGCTAAAAGAGAAAGACAAGACCTTCCAGGAACAGGATAAGAGAATCAAGGAAATGGAGAAGAAGTTTGAAGACCAGGATAAGAAATTCAAGAATCAAGATAAGAGGGTTCAAGAGAAGAATAAGAAGATCAGAGACTTGGAGGCCGAGTTAGAGCTTGAGGACATTGAGATGGAAGCGGATCACGAGGTGATTAAGAGGCTACGCACACAGAAGAGAGATTTACATGCAAAGATCGATGCTTTGACTACAAGCTTGGAGGAATACAAGGCAGGATTTGCCGCAGCAGGACTTGCACTAGTGGAGGAGGAAGTTGACATGGAGGAGTAGCGATACTATCCATCTATCTATCGTTTTATTATTATCGAGTTGCATAGATCATACCGACTTGTGGGTGACTATGCTAGTATGTTTATTTTTGCAAACTCTGTTATTATTGTGATGTTGAACCTGCATGTGCTTGTTTGTTTGATTGTTTTCATTTTATTTGGGTTATCTATCATTACTTACCCTTATTAAACCCACAGATGCCTCCCCGACGCAACAACGAGGATAACAATGACAATGGCAATGGAATGCAGCAGATGATGACTGCACAGACCCAATTGATGCAAATGATGACTCAATTCATGGCAAACCAGAATCAGAACAACAATAATAAGAATAACAACAACCAGAACAATCCACCACCTCTGGATATGCTGACCAGATTTCTAAGGCCGAGACCTGCTAAGTTCTTTGGTACTACTGACCCCATGGTAGCAAATGATTGGCTACGTTCTGTGAATAAGTACCTAGTCACAGTTGGATGCACGGATGTAGAAAAGGTCAGATTCGCAGCACACTTATTGGAAGGTCACGCAGCTACTTGGTGGGACAATTTTCAAGTTACTCACCCTATTGAGGAAGTGACTTGGGCAATGTTTGAGGATGGGTTTCGCACCACTCACATCTCTTCTGGAATAATGGGGTTGAAGAAAAAGAAGTTTCATAACCTCAAGCAACGCCACCGTAGTATTTCTGAGTACATCGAAGAGTTCAACAATCAGTCACGTTATGCACCCGATGATGTTGACACTGATGCAAAGAGAAAGGAGAAGTTCCTAGATGGGTTGAATGATGAAATTTCTATGCAACTATCTGTTGCTTATGTTCCAACTTATCAATCTTTGTGTGATAAATCTACCATCCTAGAAAACAAGATGAAGCAAGTGGAGGGTAGAAAGAGAAAGCACCATTTTGATAAGTTTGGATCAGGATCACCTCACAAGCGCTCTCATGGTGAAGGAAGTGGGAGTTTAGGTTTCCACAAGAATGGGAATCATAATAACCATCATAACAATAACCACCACCATGATGGAAACAATCATCGTGGACATAACAAAAGTGGATTCAGGAACAACCACAATGGTCATGGCCATGGAAACCAAAATGGTCAGAATCGTCACAGTCAGCCAGCAAAGAAAGACATCAGTCAGGTGGAATGTTTCAAGTGTAAGAAAACAGGGCACTATGCTAATGAATTCCCAGAGAAGAAGGCTGATGGGGCTAAGCCGAACCCATTTCAAAAGGGTCACGTGAATCACATCAATGTGGAGGAAATTCAAGAAGGATCTGATGCCATGATCGGTAAGTTCAAGATTAATTCCTTTCCTGCACTTATCCTTTTCGATACTGGCGCATCGCATTCATTCATTTCAAGAGCATTTGTAAATAAAAACGAACTCTCCACTGAAACCATTGGATGCCCCATTAAGGTAAGCTCCCCGGGTGGAGAAATGATAGTAAATTCTGGGTGTCGATAGATAACCCTAGAAATTGGGAAGAACAAGTTTCTAGTTAATTTAATAATCCTAGAGACCCAAGGATTAGATGTAATATTAGGGATGGACTGGTTGACCCGTTATGAAGGAGTGATTGATTGTGCCAAACGAACTATTATGCTCACCACCCCAGAAAAGAAAAGGATCAGGTTCAAGTCTAATTTTGAACCCAAGGGGAGCAAGGTTAATTCTCCTAAGGGGGTTAGCCTAGACAGTGTGCCAATAGTGAAAGAGTACCCAGATGTGTTCCCCGAAGAATTACCTGGCATGCCACCTGACAGGGATGTGGAGTTTTTGATAGACCTACTGCCAAGAACTACGCCTATAGCAAAGAGACCTTACAAAATGTCGGTGGACGAGTTAAAAGAACTCAAGAAACAGCTGGGAGAACAGTTGAAAAAGGGATTTATCCAACCAAGTTCGTTGTCTTGGGGAACACTAGTTTTGTTTGTTGAGAAGAAGGACCGAAGTCAAAGGCTATGCATAGATTATCGTTCACTTAATGAAGTGACCATAAAGAATAAATATCCCCTGCCTAGAATAAATGATCTCTTCGATTAGCTAGAGGGAGCATGTGTGCTCTCAAAAATTGATCTTCGATCAGGATACTTCCAACTAAAGATTAGAGAACATGACATACCCAAGACTGCATTTACCACTAGATATGGGTTGTATGAATATACAGTGATGCCGTTTGGATTGACTAATGCACCAGCCTATTTCATGAACATGATGAATAAGGTATTCATGGAATTCCTTGACAAGTTCATAGTGGTATTCATCGATGACATATTGGTATATTCCAAGAGCAACAAAGAACATGAAGAGAATCTACGCCTGATTCTAGAGAAACTCAGGGAACACAAACTTTATGCCAAGTTCAGCAAATGTGAATTTTGGCTGAATGAAGTGGGTTTTCTTGGGCACATAGTATCTGGAAATGGTATAGCTATTGATCCAGCAAAAGTGGCAGCTGTGACAGAATGGGAACCTCCTAAATCGGTTAAAGAAATCCGTAGTTTCCTAGGCCTAGCAGGGTACTACCAGAGGTTCATTGAAAATTTCTCTAAGATAGCAAAACCTATGACTGATTTGCTAAAGAAAGAGAAGAAGTTTAATTGGACAGAAGCTTGTGAAACCAGCTTTCAGGAGTTGAAGAAGAGACTAGTGTCAGCACCAGTGTTATGTCTGCCAGACCTTGAGAAAGACTTTCAAGTATATTGTGATGCATCTCACCAAGGATTAGGAGGTGTACTGATGCAGGAAGGTAGAGTTGTAGCTTATGCATCAAGGCAACTCAAAAATCATGAAGTGAACTATCCTACTCATGACCTAGAGTTGGCATCAGTTGTACATGCCTTAAAAACATGGAGGCATTATCTTATGGGAAAACGTTGTGAAATGTTCACTGATCACAAGAGTCTGAAATACATTTTTACATAGAAAGAACTCAATATGAGACAAAAAAGATGGCTAGAACTTATCAAAGATTACGACTTAAGTTTGCAATACCACCCTGGAAAGGCAAATGTCGTAGCCGATGCATTAAGCCGCAAGGTTTATGTAAATGGCCTCAATAAAGGAGAATTGCCGGAGGAGTTATGTGCCCAATTTAGAGAGCTGAGACTTGAAATAGTGCCTAAAGGGTACCTTGCATCCTTGGAAGTGCAACCCACACTGATGAAAAGAATTCAAGAAGCCCAAAAGATGGACAAGGAAATAGAAGAAATCAAAAGTAAGGTTAGTGAAGGCAAGACAAAAGGATTTCATGTAGATGAACAAGGAATCTTATGGTACGAAAAACGTATCTGTGTTCCGTAGGATCTTGAACTTAAGAAGTTGATCTTATAAGAAGCGCACAACTCACCATATTCAATTCATCCTGGCAACACCAAGATGTATATGGATGTTAAGGAAAGATTTTGGTGGAATAATTTAAAGAAGGATATAGCAGAACACATTGCCTTGTGTGACGTGTGCAGTCGTGTAAAGGCAGAACATCAGAAACCGGCAGGATTATTACAACCACTGCCAATACCTGATTGGAAATGGGATAAAATCGGTATGGATTTTATCACCGGACTGCCAAGGACTAAATCTGGATACGATTCTATATGGGTTATCGTTGACCGCTTGACAAAGGTGGCCCATTTCATACCAATGAAGACCACCTATACAAGTGCAAAGCTAGCCAAGATATACATGAATACGATTCTATATGTTTACATGGGGTACCTAAGAGTATCGTGTCTGATAGAGGAACTCAATTCACTTCGCACTTTTAGCAACAACTTCACGAGTCATTGGGAACTCGATTAGAATTCAGTACTGCATTTCATCCGCAAACTGATGGGCAGATAGAAAGGACCAATCAAATATTGGAAGATATGCTAAGAGCATGTGCGTTAGATTATGGATCTAGTTGGGATGAAAGTCTACCATACGCAGAGTTTTCCTACAATAACAGCTATCAATCAAGCATAGAAATGGCTTCGTTTGAATTCCTTTATGGAAGGAAGTGTACTACACCATTGCTGTGGAATGGAGTAGGAGAAAGAATTTTTTTTGGGCCAGACCTAATCAAGGAGGCTGAAGAGAAAGTCAAGATGGTAAAGGATAGGCTAAAGGTAGCCTAATCTTGGCAAAAGAGCTATGCCGATCCAAAACATAGAGAGGTTACCTATGAGGTTGGTGATAGAGCTTATCTCAGGGTATCACCACTTCGTGGTGTGAAGAGATTTGGAATCAAAGGAAAATTAGCACCACGCTATGTAGGACCTTTCAAGATTTTGAGCCGCAAAGGAGAAGTGGCATACGAGATAGAATTACCAGAATCTCTGTCAGCAGTTCATAATGTATTTCATGTCAGTCAGCTGAAAAAGTGTCACCCAGAAATGGAAGAAACTTCGTTAAAAGACACTATACCATTAGAGGAAGTTCAGATAGAGAATGATCTCACTTATGAAGAGAAACCTATTAAGATTCTGGAGATAGCAGAAAGAATTACCCGTACCAAGACAATCAAATTATGCAAAGTGAAGTGGAACCATCACACTGAATCAAAAGCAACGTGGGAGTGAGAGGATGAATTTCAGAGAGATCAGCCTCACCTATTTGCTAGCCAACCCGAATCTCGAGGGCGAGATTCATCTTAAGGGGGTTAGATTTGTAACATCCCAAAATTTTCATCTGAAAATCATCATCATTGCATTCGTATCATCATGGCATGTTCTACCTTGCATTAGGTTTGTCCCCAAAAATTTGGTGAAATTTAGAGACTTTTTGGAGCACTTTTGCTAAATTCAAAAAAAACTAGAAAAGAAATACTAAAGGAAAAAGAAAAGGAGGGAAAAGAGATTTTAAACAGCAAACAGTTTCTGGCCTATTTGGCCCAAACCGGCCCAACCAGCCCACCCGGACCTCCCTCTCCCCCTCTCTGTCTTTTCGCACATCCCCACAGCTCACCCCACCCACTTACCTCCTGGCCCCACGCCACGTCGACGCCACCTCAGCGTCTTCCACGTGAACGGCCGGCACCCCCTCCCCTCCTCTGCTGTTACCAACTCTGGTTGAATTCGCGCGTTACAGCGATTAAATCGCAATCACTACCGCCACTTCTTAATCCTCTCCCCCTCCTCGATAGAATCCCCCAGCCACAACCCCTAGCGAGCCCCCAGGCTCCCCGATTGCCACCTCAAACCGCCGCCGTCCAAAGCAACTCCGGCGACAATTCTGGTGAGCCCCGGCCACGCCGTGCCCTCCTCTTTGCCCTGTTTTATTTGCCGTGACCTAGCGCGTGTTTTAACCCCGGCCGCATGCCTCCTTTTGCCCCAGGTCGATGACGCAAGCAACTCCGACGAACTCCCTCTGCCGCCGCCGTCTAACGCTTTTTCCGATGAAGGTAGGGTTTCCACCGCCCCTTTTTGGCCTCTGCTAGACCGTGCTGATCCGTGCGCATCTCACTGACCCCCTTGCTGGCTTGTTCGAGCCCCAGGTCGTCATCTCTGACACAGAGCCGCGAGCTCCGCCGACGACGCAACTCCGGCGAGGGATCGATGCCAAGCCAGAGCACCCCCCACGCCACCGTAACCTCCATCGAGACCGCCACGACCTCCTCGACCTCTGGTACGTGTCCACAGACTCCCAGCCCCTGTAGAAACACCGACACACCATCGGCCGATGCTCTGCCACCGCGCGCAGCTGGTCAGCGCCGCCCATCTCTGGCCAGGCTACCAGGGACCGTTAGATCTTTTGTCTGCGGCTAGGATTAGAAACGGCGAGCGAAACGGTACGGGCTAATAAGATCCGTCTGTTTATCACTTAAGATCCAACGGTCCGCAGCACTCGATCCGACCGAACTGGTATGGGCCAATGAGATTGCGCCACGTCGCCCAGGTTATTTGTTTAAATAGAAAATTAGACAGATTTTGTATTAAACTTAGAAAATCAATAACTTTTGATCCACAATTCAGAAAAATGCAAATTTGGTGTCTATGGATTCAGAAAAATAAGACCTTTATTATAGAGGCCTTGTTTCACACTTTTCCTTCTGAAAAATTGGAATTATAGGCAGAACCTTTTTAGGAGTATTTTGCTCATAAAAATTATTCCATAAATTGTTTTGGGGTATTTCTTATGCCTTTAGATGAGGTATTTTAACCTCTGTACTGTAGACTCTGTAAGTTATAGAATTGTGATCATATCATTGCATTTTGCATGCATTCATATTTTTGTAATGTTTTATTGATTGAATTATTGTTGTTGTATTGTTCTTTGTGTAGATTGTGTGGATTGTGAAGTTTGTTGCTGTGAGGATTGTACCTATTCCCCTAGCTACCAAGGCAAGTGATATTTCATCTCATGTCCTATTATTTTCACTATTGCACTAGTGTTATTTTGGTAGATCTTAGCATGATAGGATTATTTATATGTTACTATACTATGCTATGCTACCCCATAAACTATATCTTGGTAGCATCTCCTAGTTGAAAGACTTCGTATGCTAGAGTGCTTAGCCATGCTATTAGAATTCGTGGGTGGAAAATACACATCAAGATAGTATGGAAAGATATTATTTTGTTTGACTAAGAAAACAACTAATGTTAATGAAACACCTGGGTGGAATGGGACTTGCTTGGATTATGTTGAGCGGTTACTCAGGGGCCATGTCTATGGTCAGCTAGTGTATCACACTTGTGGATGGACACCCAGGAACAAAGAGATTGGAGACGTTCTTGTCACGAAGCTTCCAGTGCAGCCACATGGCATATGGGCTCTGCCTTGACCAACTAAGTTGCAAGAACTCAGCCAGACGGACAAAAGGTGGTAGTTGTGATAGGATGGAACGCGTCCGTGGTGGTCTGAGGGATTGCTTCTAAAAAGTCTTGTCTCGATACATGTCGAGTCTTGTGGGAAAAGTGCACCACCTCTCGAGAGGGTAAAACTAAGTACTTAGCCGTGTCATCGGTTATGGACAATTTCTGAGCCTCAAGACAGTGAAGCAGTTCAATAATCTCCTCATCCAAATTTCTCTAAGTTAAAAACTTGTGGGTGAACATGGGTAGAGGTTCAGTGATGTCTATCATTGGTACCTTAGTGTTTGAATGAGAAAGCTCACTCTTCAAAAACTATAAGTTAAACTAGCTTTTAGCAAAGTCAACCAAAACCCCACTTAGCCATATATTCATGTAGTTGTTGGATTATACTAAGTATCTATGGTATCACGTGCCAATACAATTCCAAATGTATTGACCCTTGTGGCTGTAACTTATTATGTTGCAGGATACTCTGATGATGAGTAGGGTTGCAGGTCTACACTCGACATGTTTGCCTGTGGCGCATGAAGACAAAAGACTCTATTATTATTATTATTATTATTATGCTATGTAATGTGAACCTTAAGTATCTTAGCCTTGGGCTAAGTGAGTTGTAAGAACCATTATATTCCTGGATATGCGATGTAATAATGACCTTTGTTTCTGTGTACTTCATCTTAAACTGTGGGTGCTAGCATTTTGATCTAGGGACTAGCACTGCAATCACAGGGATCTTACCTTATTATGGTGAGACTTACATAGTGATGATGGAGATCATGTCGGTGCTTTGGATATGGACATCAAAAGCACAATAAGAAGAAAAGGCTAGACCATATCACATTATTCATGCATGTGATGTTTATTCTTTTATGTATCTTATTTTGCTTTGATTAGATGTAACATCCCAAAAATATTAAACAAGCTTATCAAGATCTAATCACCCAAGTTTAGGGTTAACAAAAACTTTTATTATGAAACTTGATATGAATGCATGTGTGATTTACATTAATGCATGAATGCTTGAAATTACCATGTTTGATTGCTACAAAGGTTAAGGATTAGTTTTAAAAGGTTTTCCACATCATCTAGGTCAATTACAAACAAAATCAAATGAAGAGAAAGTCAAATATGGATCATATGAGCATATGGTCATTTTGGCAAATATTAACCACTAGCCCACTTTGGGCATCTATAGTAAAAGATTTATAACAGGAACAATTCTACATCTTTTCACCCCTTGCTAGACCAAGTAAAAATGAACCCAAGCAAACCTTAGAAAGTCCTAGAAACTATTTTCAAATCTATTTAATAGGAAATTCAAAATTGAATCAAGTGTATTTACCTAGATCATCACTTTTCAAAAACCACTCAAACAATCACCCCTTGGCAATTCCCAACAACCATAGACTACCAAGCATATGATCAGAACACTCACCAAAAATCTCTCAAAAATTTGAAAGTTGAATTCATGCGGCCATTAAGTCGAACACCTCATAGACAGAGTACAACCTCAACCACTATCTACTGTTTTGATCTATCAATTGATCATCGAATGTACCCAATTCCACTCCACTACTCCTCCATGATCATTCCCAGTACTTGGTCGTGTAGAGGAGAGGCATCACTCGCCACATTAACTAGTGACATGCCCGTATCGAGCTTGCCATGCCGGTCGAGCATGAACTAGTTGCTGCACGCCGCACCGTCCTCTCCCACGACACCTAGCTGCTAGCCGTGACCTCACCGCCACCCTCTGTCCACCCCTTGACCAACGGTGAGGAGAGGAGGATCTAGGACAGCCGCACCCATTTAATCCCCCGCCATGCCGAGAGAACAACGAAGCACCGCAGTCGCCTCGTGCACACATGCCGCACCTCGCTCTCTCCGCTCGTACCCACAGTCGCCATGGCACCAGTGACCTCCCAGACATGATGGTGCACTGCCACGCGCCTCGTGACCACCGTACTTAGTGACGAACACCTACGTACCTGAACAGAGCGCCGACGTTGCCCGACCAACTGAGACCGCCCCTTGCCGTGCCGTCATGCGCATGACAATCGCTGTAGTACCCCGCGTCGACCCATGCCCTCCGCCATGCTTAGCGTGACCTGTAACAACGTCGCCGGCGAAGCCTGACCGTGCCGCCCTGCCTCCGATGTTGGTGTATAAATAGAGGCCACCCCAGACCTCATTCGACACACCATTCCACTTCCCACTACCCAGGAACCTCACTGACCCTTCCTCGGAGCAAGGTGAGCATCACGACACCGAAATTTGGCCGGAGTCCGCCGCTGCAGTGGAGGAAGGAAGCCATCAATTGGAGCCACCCTAGGAGCTACCACAACCACCCCTCGAACCACCGTTGTTGACCATCTCATTCACCCCATCACCGACCCTAGCTGGAGCCCCGGTGAGTCCCCAGCGACCCCCACCGCCGCGTTAGGATCTCGCTGGAGCTGTTCGTCGTAGATTTCGTTCTAATCGTAGGGCTGAGATTGATAGATACCGTTTCAGTTAGAATTAGTCGCTGACGCATGAGACCGTTCTGTCAGCAGCCCACGGTGCCCGCGCTGTGTAGTTGGGCCGGCCCATTTCTTTTCCTGCGCAGAGCCCCGTAGTTCAAATAGAAATTTTGCTATTTAGTTAAAACCCTATTCTGTCAGTACATTCATAATTCAATTCAAAGAGTTGTTCTGATCCAAAATGCATGATTCCAATTTTGTTAGAAAGGTATTGAAAATATCTACACACTCCCGTTGGATTCAAACAAATTGAAACTATAGATCATCTATACTAAAAATAACAAGAAAGAGACTTTTACAACTTCAAACATTTTTATAAAATCAACCATAAATGCTTTTGAGTTGATTTCAACTCTCAAAAATCACATTTTCCATGCTCTACATGAATATGTAAAAATATTAGGTTTTATAGATATGAAACATGGTTTAGTATTAAAGGAAGAATATATAGGCATTTCTAGTCACTTAAATATTATTAAATAGTAATATTAAATCTTGTAATGCATGACCATCATTTTAAATCACATTCCCAACTATTGAAGTAGGTGGTGATGACATGTGTCAATATGATCCCCTATTTTAATTGGAGAATATTAAATCTTAAAGATTTTAAATGAGTAGAAATTACTTTTCTAAAATAAGAAAGATAAGTAAAGGTTAATATTCCATATGATGATTGAGATGATATTAGATCATCTAGTATGAGCCTTTGTGTGCTAAATAGAAGTTGTGAAGTGTTGTTTGGTGAGTGTGTGCATTGTGTGTATTTATAGACGCTAGTACCGACCCAGGCTACGACGAGGAGGAGTACTTCGAGGAAGAAGAAGAGAACTTCAACAACTGCACTGCTCAAGGCAAGCCCACTATGCGAGCTATCCATGCAAGTTTAGCTATGCAAGCTAACTTGTACAAATACCATATGCAAATGTTTGAGATGCAACTTTACCAATTCCCAGTTTTACTCCAAACTTTGCTTTTCCCTTTGCTACAGTTACTTACTTAGTTAATGAATTATGATTAGTGGAAAATAGGATGGATACCATCAAGATCATAGAACTAGCCCTGGATACTTATACTTGGTTAGTACCCCCAATAGTGATACCCTCAACATTAGTGGCTAGTGCTAAGATAAAACTTGATTACTTTAGATGGGAATACTTGGTGAAAATGATTATGAAAACCTTGGAAGGATGATTCATTCTATTGAAATGTTTTGACATGTGTTATGAAACACAATGGTTTGATGATGAAACTGAATGAGGCATGAGCCTTGACTTTGACAAAAACTGATGGTTGGGTTTGGATGCGATACCATTCCAATTTTACCGTACAACCACATTACCTGAGTTGGGTAGGCTTTACTGGAAGTTTATATGTCTTAGTATGGGTTCCCTTGCGGAAGAGGTTGAGTTGAGGCTACCTCATGATGAATGTCCACCTATGCAGTGCCCAGGATGGCAGATGGCCATGGCTGGGAGGCCAAACTCATAGGAGAGGCGCCTATACTAGGGTGTGTAATTGAAAGGTTAGGATTGGTTATCCGCATACCAAGTATGATGATTCAGGGTTATCCCTGACGGATGTATCGAATTTTGTGGTGAAAGTGTATAATCTCTGCAGAGTGTCAAACTATTCGAATAGCCATGTCCGCGGTTATGGACAGTTGGAGTGGCCATACTATTCCATTGTCAGATGTTTTCAAAATGACTGGTGACTTGAAAGATGACTTTGACTTGACCACAACAGAGTTGTGGACATGAAATTTAAGTTCCCACTTAAGTAATGTAGAGAACTAAACTTAGGTCTTTAATCATAAGGCTTTATGAAATAAACCTGGCTTTTTGCAAACAAAACTAGAGCTTAAGGTTCCTACAACATTTACCTTACTCATGTTAGTGTTAGTTTGCAAGTACTTAAAGATTACTCATGGCTTTGTCCCTGGCTATTCCCATGGCCAGACTATGAGGAGGATTACTCGGAAGATGGACAACAGGAGGTCTATGACAACTAGGATCAACTCCCATCGTCAGCATTGCCTGTGACCATGAAGATGGATCCCTACTAAATTTACTTTCCACTACTTTGATTGTATTAAGACTGGATATGAGATCCTTTATTTGTAAGACCTTTATTATGGTTTGTAATGGATGATGTACTATGGTACCAATTCTGTTATGTCTCGCAAAAATGGTAATCCTGGGATTGCGATGTACAGCATAACATGCATCTGGACTTAAAAATCCAGGTGTTGACATTAGATCACGACGGTAGCATTTATAAGATGATCCCTCACAGTTAATAGCAAGATAATAACATGTTATCCCTTAATGCATTGTTGCGGAAGTTCGTCATTTTGAAGGACCACAAGATAATCGGGTGTGATAAACTCTACATTCACATACAATGGGTGTAAGCCAGATTTACACACGTGGATATAATTTGGTTAACATGACGAGCCTAATAAGTACATACATGGCCTCAGAACATAGGGAACCGAAAAGTTAAACATGAGTCATATGAATGATATGATCAACATGGTGATGTTCACCATTGAAGCTACACCATCTCATGTGATGATCGGACCTAGTGTAGTGGATTTGGATCATGTATCACTAAAAAACTTCGAGGGATGTTGAGTTTAGTGGGATTTAATTAGTAATATGAACCATTATCATGAACTAACAATATAAGTGAATTTGTGTAACATCCCAAAACTTCAATCCAAGGTTATTAAGATCCAAATCATCAAAATTAGGGTTAACAAAAACTTTTCCAATTAAAATTATTAAAGCATTCATATGTGTGTGCATTTAAATAGGAGTTGTTTTGAATTGCCATGATTAAGTGATCCATTGCTTGTAAAATGATTCTTACGTGAAATAATCATCATCGAGATCATTCCCAAACAAATCCCAAAGAAAAACAAATCAAATTGAATAAAAGAAGAGAATGGTCATTTGTGCCATTTTAATCAACATGCCTACTTTGGCTATTCCTAGTACTCAATTCTTAATAGAAACAAATGTGGATCTTTGCACCCCTTGCTAGTACATGTAATGATGTACCAAGCCCCACTTTGTGATCTGCCAAAAACTTTCAAACACTAATTTTAAATGGCATTTGAAAATTGAATCTAGTTCATATGGGAAGATTCCACTTATTCAAAAACCACTCAAATGAGCTTTATTTTCAATCCCAAGCAACCACAGATGATCAAGCTTATGACTAACACACCCACCATAAATCTTTTCAAAATTCAAAACTAAATTTCTTGCGGCCATTTTCACAAACACTTGGCAGGCAGGAATTACACCTAGTATTAGCTCATTGTTTTCTACAGGGTTTTGCCACCCAATTGACCTCAAATCACTCCCTCTGTCTCCACTTGATCTAACCAAGCAATAAACACCCCATCCCCTAGCCCCTAGCAGTAGTGCCGAGCCACCCCGAGGACATGCTCGCCGGTCGAGCATGGATAGCTCGCAGCCGACCGCCCCTCTCTCTCGCCATGTCTAGGAGCTAGACCAGACCATGCCGCCGCCCTCTGTCGCCTCCCCGAGCAGAGCCAAGCCATGGACCACCCGCAGAGCGCCGCGCCCAGAGCGTCTACACCATGCCGAGCACGCGCCAGAGCGCCACGCCCGACAAACATGCACACGCCGCGCCTCGACCGCAGCCCGCACTCACCGCTCAGCCACGAACCCAGGAACCGCCCGGACATGCCCGTTCGCTGCCGTTTGACCCGCAGCCACCACACGGCGTGTTGAACGCCGCCTCTGCCGCTCAGAGCGTGAGCACTGCCCCTAGCAGCGCCATTACACCGTAGAGCACCGTCAGGAGACCGCGCATTGATCGCTACTCGCAGCCATGCCGCTAGCAGCCCGTAGCCATGTCGCCACCGTCGCCTGGCCACGCCGTGTTGTCCCGTCATCGATCCTATATAAGGAGGCCACCCCCAGCCTTATTCTGCACACCACTCACCTCCCCTCTCACCACTGATCAGTCCCCACTTCTTCCCGGAGCCGCTCGAGCTCGTAGTCGCTGGAATTCCACCGGAGCTGGCCGCTTCTGGAGGAGAAGGGCCCCGCTGATTGCGAACACCCTAGGAGCTGACGTGACCACCCTGACCTCGCCGTCGTCCACCAGTTCGTTTGCCCGCCTTGCCGTCGTTGCTGGAGCCCTGGTACGCCCCCTGAGCACCCCCACCGAGCCGCTAGGGTTTGTCCTCGCTGGCGACCTGTCCGTTGTTGACGACGAGCCCCAACCGTAGATCCTAGTTCTAATCTAACGGCCCACATCGCCTCGTACCACTTAGCGTGTAAATAGCCGCTGAACGGTGGACCCCCCTGTCAGCTGTGCCCCGCGCCGTGGAGTGCCACTAGGCCAACCCGTTAGCTTTCCCGCGCGACCCATTTAATTCAAATTAGGATTTTTCTATTTAGGTTTGAACTTAGTTCTGTCCCCTAGTTTGAAAATCAATTTAGAGAGATCTACAAATCCCAATGGAGTGATTCCAATTTTTTTAAAAGCTACTGAAAAGCTCTACCCAAGCCCGTTGGATTTAATTCAATTAGAGTTAGAGATCTGTCCTAGTAAAAATAACAAGACAAAAGCTTTTGCACATTCAAACATTTTTATAAAATCAACCATGATAGCTTTTGAGTTGATTCCAACTCTCAAAAATCACATTTCACCATACCTATCTGAATATGTAATAATATTAGGGTTTACATGCAGTGACTTTGGACTAGTACCAAAATAATGCTATATAGGCATTTCTAGTCACTTTAAATCATTAAATAATGAACTTAAACCAAAGTAATTATGAACCAACCCATAAATCACATCCCCATATGTTGGAATATGTGGTGATGACATGTGTCCACATGATCCCATATTTTAAGTGGTGAATGTTAAATATTAGTTATTTTTCAATGAGTAGAAATTACTTTTCTTAAATAAAAAGAATGAAACTAGTTAATAAAACTTGTGATGCTTGTGATGATAATAGATCATCAAATGTGTGCCTTAGAGTGCTAATTAGACTAGTTAAGTATTATTTGGTGATTGTGGACTCCATATGTATTTATACACGATAGTACCGACCAAGCTTTCGAGGAGGAGGAGTTCTATCAAGAGGATGAAGAAAACTTCAACCACTGCACCAACCAAGGCAAGCTAACACTTGCAAGTATAATGCTTAGCAAGCTAGAATTAAGCTAGATGATTGAGCAAATATGCTTTAGGCATGCTTTGGTCATACCACTTTGACTATTACTTACCCCAAGTAATATTTTCAAGCTTTACTTCCTTTACTTTACCCAAAGTCTTTTACTTGTTTTGAAGGTAGCATAAAGAGTATAAAACTTGACCTATTTAGATAACTTTAGATGTCATTCTATGGCATGAGATTGATCCCATCTTTTCACCTTAGTGAAAACTCATAACCTAGTAGTTTAGAGTTAAATAAAAACTTGAGTCACTTTAGATGGGAACACTTGGTGAAAATGAATTGAGAAAACCTTGGAATGATGAGTCATTCTATTGAGATGTTTTGACATGTGTTGAGAAACACAAATGGTTTATGATGGTGAAAATGTTGAGGCATGAGCCTTAACCCTTTTACAAAACTGATGGTTGGATTCGGATGCGATACCATTCCAAATTTACCGTACAACCACAATACCTGAATTGGGTAAGGCTTAGCCGGAAATTTATATGCATTAGTATTAGTTCCCTCGTGGGAGAGGTTTGAGCTGAGGCTACCTCTCAATGTTGTCTACCTATGTAGTGCCCAAGATGACAGATGGTCATGGTTGGGAGGCCATGCTCATATGAGAGGTGCTTATACTAGGGTGTGTAAAGGAAAGGTTATATTTAATTATCTGCATACTAAGTATGATGATTTAGGGTTATCCCTGATAGATGTATCGAATCTTGTGGTGAAAGTGTACCACCTCTGCAGAGTGTCAAACTATTCGAATAGCCGCGTCCGTGGTTATGGACAGTTGGAGTGGCCATACTGTTTCGTTGTCAGATGTTTTCAAAATAACTTATGAAATGAATGTTGAATCTTGACTTGACCACAACAGGGTTGTGTTTATGACACTAGCTTCCCAACTTAAGTGATTATAGAACTTTATTTTATCTTTCTTTGCTTCTGAACTCAGCTTAGGTTTCAAACTTAACCTTATAGTTAAACTTAGAGTTAATACTTTACATTAGAATTATACTACTCGTTAGTGGTAGTTTGCGAGTACTTAAAGAGTACTCATGGCTTTTGTCCCTGGCTATTCTCATGGCCAGACTATGAAGGAGACTACCAAGATGATGGCCAGCAGGGCGGCTATGATAACTAGGACTATCGCCTTCGGCATTGCTGTGCCTCGAAGATGGACCCCACCGCTACGCTTATCTTTTATTCCGCTGCTTGTTGTATTAAGACTAGATCATGAGATCCTTATTTGTGTAAGACCTTATGTATGGTTTGTAATGGATGATGTACTATGATATTCAATCTGTTATGTCTTGCAAAAATGGTAATCCTGGGATTGTGATGAATGACATAACAGGCATCTGGGATTAAAAACCCGGGTGTTGACAAGTTGGTAGCAGAGCCAGGTTGACCATAGGAGACCTTAGTTAGAATGGACGTCCGAACCAAAAACCTAGTTTCAAAACCAAAGTGAGTATTTATGAAAAACTATTTCCTCTCTTATCCTTGGGAATTCATTCTTTCTCAAAAATTTATGTTCCTCAAAATTCTTACATTACTACTTAAAATTTGACACACTTGATGACTTCACTAATTTTCTCATCCTTAATTCTTGTAGATGGAGACTCAGTTCAGCAAGTTCTACTAGTTGGGAAACGGAGGTCAGCTGATCTTTGAGAGGAATCTGGATTCAATATCGGAGTTATTGGGACGCCCACATCCGGAGTTTCTTGGAGCTCAACTTCTAGGACCCCCAGGAGGAGATTTGCAGTGGCTGGTCACCGCTGATCTTAGAGGAAGCATCGAAGCACCAACGTCCGGGAGAATCCAGTTCTCCATGAGAGAGAACAACTGGCTAGATGGATTAGCCAGTGCAATGCATGAAGCTCTCGCACGTCTGTGTGCCCTCAATGTCAACCAACTCCAGGGAACCCATTTTTCTCACTATGCAAGATGTGACTTCATGGGGATGCCAATGGAGATGCCCAGTCACCCAGAGCTGAAGCGTCAAGTGGAGAACCTTGACTTCCTTTTGTACGATCGCCAGAAGGAATTGGACAATTCTAGGGAGTTCGCCAACCACAACCGTGCCATTGCCGCCCAGAAGGCCCAGACTTTCTCACTGCTAGTCAAGGACCGCCAGTCTCTTCGCCTCCAGCGCGAAAAGAAGGATCGCACCATCGCCTATCTTTGCAAGAAGGTGGCCGACCTCGAGAAGACCGTCAAGGAGCAGGAAGCTCAGCTTGCGGCAAAGGAGGAAGAAGAGGAGGGTGAAGACATCCAGGGAGACATGGATTCTTACCTCACTTTCTGGAGGAGGATGCTGTGGACTTCTACACTGACGATGAGGACTCCGACTTCATCAACGATGAGTAGATGCACTAGAGCACTGTCGTAGCATGAGATGTATTGGTCCCATTGTATCGTAGCTTGCAGAATGGTTCTTCAAACCATCTGTTTTCCTTTGTTGTTGTGGTGTGTGTTTGTATCATGTGCTTGTTTGCATGAATGAAATGAAGTTAGTTGCAAAACCTGAGTCAAACACAAAGTTTTATATTGAAATCAAAACCATGAACCTTAGAACTTCCCTCTTACCCCTTTATCTACCTCAATCTTCAAATGACTCGTGGAAACCAAAGAGGGAGCAGCTCGTCGCAAGACCCAATGCTGCAGATTATGTAGATGTTAGTTGCAGACCATGAAGCAAGCAGGGCAGAGCGCCAGGACAACTTAGCAACATTGCAACAGATATCTCAAATGGCCCAAAACAACGAAGGGCATGGAAATCAGGATCACCATGGGTCCAAACTCAAAAACTTCCAGAATACCAATCCCCCAATCTTCAACCAAGCTGAAAACCCACTAGATGCTGATGACTGGTTACAGACAATGGAAAACAACTTAGAAGTAGCCGGAGTTGATGACAACGAGAAAGTTCTCTTTGCCACCCACTATCTGGCGGGAGATGCAAGAGCTTGGTGGACTAGTATCCTTAACATGAACCATGGTCAAGTGATGACATGGGAAGCCTTCAAAACCAAGTTCAGCCACACCCATGTGCCGCAAGGTCTAGTCACCAGACTAAGGGATGAGTTTCGTGACTTGAAGCAAGGCAGAATGACTGTGGTGGAATACCGTGACAGATTCCTGTCGCTTGCAAGATACGCCCCTGATGAGATCAACACAGAGGTCAAGAAGAAGGAGAGATTCCTAAACGGACTGCATGATGAGATGCAGACTGTCCTCGTCAACATCCGCTTCGAGGATCTCGAAGAGCTAGTCGACTCTGCCATTCAGATGGAAGGGAAGATTAATCAGGCAAACGACAACCGCAAACGCCGTATGATGCAGCAATCTGGATCCAGCAGTCACCAGAAGTACCGTCCCAACCCCTCACCAGGATATGCACCAAGGAACAATCGACCCCCAATGTCTCGCCCAAGCTACCCCAACCATAGCGGAGGCAATGTGAAGTCCGGAGGAAACAATCACAACTCCGGTAACACCAACAATTTCAACCGTGCCCCTCCCAAGGACAACAACAACAACAACACTGCACCCAGAACTGGCAGCAATGCTGTGCCCGTCACAGCAAAGGACAAGTCCCAGATCACTTATTTCGAGTGTGGAGTAAAGGGCCACTATTCCAATGAGTGTCCCAAAAGACTGCCACCACTTCCAATGTAAATGCCCCAGCTCAACAGCAGCGTCGTGTTCAACTAGGGAGAAGATTTGCCCCAGGGAACCCTCACAACCGCAACGGCCGTCTCTTCCACATGAACGCCGAAGAAGCCCAAGAAGCGCCAGATGTAGTGCTGGGTATGTTTTCTGTCAACTCAGTTTTAGCAAGAGTATTGTTTGATTCGGGAGCATCGCATTCATTTGTCACCGAAGAATTTGCATGCACTAGTAAGATTCACCCAACCAACTTGAAGCATGTCATGATAGTTCAAATCCCCAGATCAACTACAAAATCTAGAAAAATTTGCAAAGCTGTACCTATCAGGATACATGGGATATATTTTTATGCCAACCTAATTGTACTTGGAACCAAAGGATTGGAAGTAGTACTAGGTATGGACTGGATGTAAGGCATAAAGGAATGATAGACTGTGCTAAGAAAGCCATCACCATGACCAGTAGCTCTGGAGTCACAGTAGAACATATATCTGAAACCTTACCCCGTCAATTCAAGTGCAACAAGAGTCTAGCCCTACCCACCATAGACCAAGTAAGAGTAGTCTGTGAATACCCCGACATATTCCCAGATGAATTGCCAGGTATGCCCCCGGATAGGGATATTGAGTTCATTATCGAACTAATCCCCGGAACCGGACCCATAGCCTAGAGACCCTATAGCATGAACCCCTCAGAGTTAGTAGAACTGAAGAAGCAGTTAGATGCCATGTTAGCAACATGCTTGATTCAACCAAGCGCTTCGCCATGGAGATCACCAGTGTTATTCGTCGACAAGAAAGATGGAGGCAACCGTCTGTGCACAGATTATAGGAAACTGAATGACGTCACCATCAAGAACAGGTACCCCTTGCCAAAGATAGAGGATCTATTTGATCAGTTGACTGGAGCTCAGGTATTCTCAAAGATTGATCTTAGGACTGGTTATCACCAACTAAGATTCATGCAACGGATATTCCAAAGACCGCCTTTACTACTCGCTATGGTTTATACGAGTATACGTTTATGTCTGTTGGATTAACCAATGCCCCTGCTTATTTCATGAATCTCATGAATAAGATCTTTATGAATTTCCTAGATAAGTTTGTAGTTGTGTTTATCAACGATATCCTTATCTACTCCAAGTCAGAAGAAGAGCATGAGCAACACCTGAGAATCATCCTAGAAATCCTGAGAGAGCACCGGTTATATGCCAAGTTCAGCAAGTGTGAGTTTTGGCTGAAAGAAGTAGGATTCCTAGGACATATTGTGTCTGCCGGAGGAGTCTCTGTTAATCCTGCCAAGATCAAAGATGTCGAAGCATGGGAAGCCCCAACCACTCAAACCCAAGTCCGTGCATTCCTCGGATTAGCGGGATACTACCACAAGTTCGTCGAAGGATTTTCAAGCATCGCCAGACCCATGACCCAATTGCTGAAGAAGGACAAGAAGTTTGAATGGACCGACAAGTGTGAAGCCAGTTTTTAGGAGCTAAAGAAGAGATTGATATCAGCCCCAATTTTGATCATGCCAGATATCAAGAAGCTGTTTGATGTGTATTGTGATGCATCCAAAATTGGTCTCAGATGTGTACTGATGTAGGAAGGCAAAGTCATCGCCTATTTGTCTCGACAACTGAAGCAGCATGAGCAGAACTATCCGACCCATGATCTTGAATTAGCAGCCGTAGTTTTGGCATTGCGGACATGTCATCATTATATTATGGGTAATCGCTGTGAGATTTATTCAGATCACAAGAGCTTGAAGTATATTTTCACTCAGAAGGAGCTGAATATAAGGCAAAGGAGTGGATAGAGTTAATCAAGGATTATGACCTTGACATTCACTATCACCCCGGCAAAGCCAATGTGGTAGCGGATGCTCTTAGCAGATTGCCGTGTAGGCTAAACACCATGATCAAGAAGCAACCCAGTTTGTATGAGGAGTTGGAGCAGTTTAGAACTGAGCTAGTTAGCAAAGGATTCTTAGCTAGCATTGAACTTCAACCCACTTTGATTAGCCAAATCAAGGAAGCCTAGAAGGGAATGAAAGTATCGACGGAATCAAACGTCGTATTGGTACAGGAAAGGTACCTGGATTCATTGAAGACAAAGAAGGAGTTCTATGGTACAAAGGCCATATCTGTGTGCCAGCAGATTCGGAGCTGAAGCAAGTTATCATGAAGGAAGATCATGATACTCTTTATTCTATCCACCCCGGAGGAACGAAGATGTATCAAGATTTGAAGAAGCAATTTTGGTGGCATAAAATGAAGAGAGAAATCGGAAGCTACATCGCCAAGTGTGACATCTGTCAAAGAGTCAAAGCAGAGCATCAGAGACCCGTAGGACTGTTGCAACCATTGCAGATTCCGGAATGGAAATGGGATTCCGTCGAAATGGAATTTATCACCGGTTTGCCTACTTCTAGTAGGGGAAATGACTCAATCTGGGTCATAGTTGATAGACTGTCCAAGGTAGCTCACTTCATACCTGTCAAGACTACCTACCAGAGTGCGAAGCTAGCAGAGCTGTACATTGCTAGGATTGTTAGTCTGCATGGAACCCCCAAGACCATAGTATTAGATCGAGGAACCCAGTTTACCTCTAGATTTTGGCAGAAAGTTCAGGAAGGATTGGGAACCAAGTTGAACTTCAGCACCGCTTATCACCCGCAAACTGATGGACAGACTGAGAGAGTCAACCAGATCTTAGAGGATATGCTTAGAGCTTGTGTGTTATAGTATGGATCAAAATGGGAAGACTGCCCGCCTTTCGTAGAATTCTCATATAACAACAGTTATCAAGCTAGTTTGCAAATGACACCATTTGAGTTCCTATACTGAAGAAAATGCCGTACCCCTTTGAATTGGTTGCAAGTAGGAGAGAGTCAGATCTTTGGACTAGACATTCTCCGAGAAGCCGAAGAGAAAGTTCACAAGGTCCGTGATCACCTCAAGACCGCCCAATCCAGACAGAAGAGTTATGCTGACAAGAGAAGGAGAGACCTGACTTTCAATGTCGGAGATTTTGTATATCTCAAGGTTTCACCATTGAAGGGAACGCAACACTTTAGTCTGAAAGGAAAGTTAGCCCCTAGATATATCGGGCCCTTCAAGATTCTGAATCATCGAGGAGAAGTATTGTATCAACTGGAACTACCTGAAGAGATGTCAGCCATCCACAATGTGTTCCATATCTCGTTACTTCGCAAATGTCTGGAAGTGCCAGAGAAGACTGAAGTTTTCAAGAACATCGATCACCGAGCTGTTGAAATCAACAATGACCTGACCTATCGTGAAGTGCCTATCCATATCCTAGAAGAAGCTTACAGAACCACCAGAACCAGAAGTATCAAGTTTCTCAAGATTCAATGGAGCAACCATACCGAAGACGAAGCCACTTGGGAGCGAGAAGATTACATTAGGACAGAGTTCCCGGATCTCTTTAGTTCCTAGTTTTCTTGGTAAATCTCGGGACGAGATTTTGTTTAAGTGGGGAAGATTTGTAACATCCCAAAACTTCAATCCAAGGTTATTAAGATCCAAATCATCAAAATTAGGGTTAACAAAAACTTTTCCAATTAAAATTATTAAAGCATTCATATGTGTGTGCATTTAAATAGGAGTTGTTTTGAATTGCCATGAATAAGTGATCCATTGCTTGTAAAATGATTATTAGGTGAAATAATCATCATCGAGATCATTCCCAAACAAATCCCAAAGAAAAACAAATCAAATTGAATAAAAGAAGAGAATGGTCATTTGTGCCATTTTAATCAACATGCATACTTTGGCTATTCCTAGTACTCAATTCTTAACAGAAACAAATGTGGATCTTTGCACCCCTTGCTAGTACATGTAATGATGTACCAAGGCCCACTTTGTGATCTGCCAAAAACTTTCAAACACTAATTTTAAATGGCATTTGAAAATTGAATCTAGTTCATATGGGAAGATCCCACTTATTCAAAAACCACTCAAATGAGCTTTATTTTGAAAACCCAAGCAACCACAGATGATCAAGCTTATGACTAACACACCCACCAAAAATCTTTTCAAAATTCAAAACTAAATTTCTTGCGGCCATTTTCACAAACACTTGGCAGGCAGGAATTACACCTAGTATTAGCTCACTGTTTTCTACAGGGTTTTGCCACCCAATTGACCTCAAATCACTCCCTCTGTCTCCACTTGATCTAACCAAGCAATAAACACCCCATCCCCTAGCCCCTAGCAGTAGTGCCGAGCCACCCCGAGGACATGCTCGCCGGTCGAGCATGGATAGCTCGCAGCTGACCGACCCTCTCTCTCTCTTGCCATGTCTAGGAGCTAGACCAGACCAGGCCGCCGCCCTCTGTCCCCTCCCCGAGCAGAGCCAAGCCGTGGACCACCCACAGAGCGCCACGCCCAGAGCGTCTGCACCATGCCGAGCACGCGCCAGAGCGCCGTGCCCGACAAACGTGCACACACCGCGCCTCGACTGCAGCCCGCGCTCACCGCTCAGTCACGAACCCAGGAACCGCCCGGACATGCCCGTTCGCCGCCGTTTGACCCGCAACCACCGCACGCCGTGTCGAACGCCGCCTCTGCCGCTCAGAGCGTGAGCATCGCCCGACCGTTTGCCACTGCCCCTAGCAACGCCATTACATTGTAGAGCACCGCCAGGAGACCGTGCATCGATCGCCACTCGCAGCCATGCCGCTAGCAGCCCGTAGCCATGTCGCCACCGTCGCCTGGCCATGCCGCGCTATCCCTTCGTCGAGCCTATATAAGAAGGCCACCGCCAGCCTTATTATACACACCACTCACCTCCCCTCTCGCCACTGATTAGTCCCCACTTCTTCTTGGAGCCGCTCGAGCTTGTAGTCACCGGAATTCCACCGGAGCTGGCCGCTTCTAGAGGAGAAGGGCCCCGCTGATTGCAACCACCCTAGGAGCTGCCGCGACCACCCCTGACCTCACCGTCGTCCACCAGTTTGTTTGCCCGCCTCGCCGTCGTCGCTGGAGCTCTGGTACGCCCCCTGAGCACCCCCATCGAGCCGCTAGGGTTTGTCCTCGCCGGCGACCTATTCGTCGTCGATGACGAGCCCCAGCCGTAGATCCTAGTTCTAATCTAACGGCCCACATCACCCCGTACCACTTCACGTGTAAATAGCCGCTGACCGGCGGACCCCCTGTCAGCTGTGCCCCGCGCCGCGGAGTGCCACTGGGCCAGCCCGTTAGCTGTCCTGCGCGACCCATTTGATTCAAATTAGGATTTTTCTATTTAGTTTTGAACTTAGTTCTGTCCCCTAGTTTGAAAATCAATTCAGAGAGATCTACAAATCCCAATGGAGTGATTCCAATTTTGTTAGAAAGCTACTGAAAAGATCTACCCAAGCCTGTTGGATTTAATTCAATTAGAGTTAGAGATCTCTCCTAGTAAAAGTAACAAGACAGAAGCTTTTGCACATTCAAACATTTTTATAAAATCAACCATGATAGCTTTTGAGTTGATTCCAACTCTCAAAAATCACATTTCACCATACCTATCTGAATATGTAATAATATTAGGGTTTACATGCAGTGACTTTGGACTAGTACCAAAATAATGCGATATAGGCATTTCTAGTCACTTTAAATCATTAAATAATGAACTTAAACCAAAGTAATTATGAACCAACCCTTAAATCACATTCCCACATGTTAGAATATGTGGTGATGACATGTGTCCACATGATCCCATATTTTAAGTGGTGAATATTAAATATTAGTTATTTTTCAATGAGTAGAAATTACTTTTCTTAAATAAAAAGAATGAAACTAGTTAATAAAACTTGTGATGCTTGTGATGATAATAGATCATCAAATGTGTGCCTTAGAGTGCTAATTAGACTAGTTAAGTATTGTTTGGTGATTGTGGACTCCATATGTATTTATAGACGATAGTACCGACCAAGCTTTCGAGGAGGAGGAGTTCTATCAAGAGGATGAAGAAAACTTCAACCACTGCACCAACCAAGGCAAGCTAACACTTGCAAGTATAATGCTTAGCAAGCTAGAATTAAGCTAGATGATTGAGCAAAGATGCTTTAGGCATGCTTTGGTCATACCACTTTGACTATTACTTACCCCAAGTATTATTTTCAAGCCTTACTTCCTTTACTTTACCCAAAGTCTTTTACTTGTTTTGAAGGTAGCATAAAGAGTATAAAACTTGACCTATTTAGATAACTTTAGATGTAATTCTATGACATGAGATTGATCCCATCTTTTCACCTTAGTGAACACTCATAACCTAGTAGTTTAGAGTTAAATAAAAACTCGAGTCACTTTAGATGGGAACACTTGGTGAAAATGAATTGAGAAAACATTGGAATCATGAGTCATTCTATTGAGATGTTTTGACATTTGTTGAGAAACACAAATGGTTTATGATGGTGAAAATGTTGAGGCATGAGCCTTAACCCTTTTACAAAACTGATGGTTAGATTCGGATGCGATACCATTCCAAATTTACCGTACAACCACAATACCTGAATTGGGTAAGGCTTAGCCGGAAATTTATATGCATTAGTATTAGTTCCCTCGCGGGAGAGGTTTGAGCTGAGGCTACCTCTCAATGTTGTCCACCTATGAAGTGCCCAAGATGACAGATGGTCATGGTTGGGAGGCCATGCTCATAGGAGAGGTGCTTATACTAGGGTGTGTAAAGGAAAGGTTATGTTTGATTATCTGCATACTAAGTATGATGATTTAGGGTTATCCCTGACAGATGTATCGAATCTTGTGGTGAAAGTGTACCACCTCTGCAAAGTGTCAAACTATTCGAATAGCCGCGTCCGCGGTTATGGACAGTTGGAGTGGCCATACTACTTCGTTGTCAGATGTTTTCAAAATAACTTATGAAATGAATGTTGAATCTTGAATTGACCACAACAGGGTTATGTTTATGACACTAGCTTCCCAACTTAAGTGATTCTAGAACTTTACTTTATCTTTCTTTGCTTCTGAACTCAGCTTAGGTTTCAAACTTAACCTTATAGTTAAACTTAGAGTTAGTACTTTACATTAGAATTATACTACTCGTTAGTGGTAGTTTGCGAGTACTTAAAGAGTACTCATGGCTTTTGTCCCTGGCTATTCTCATGGCCAGACTATGAAGGAGACTACCAAGATGATGGCGATGGGAGCTATGATAACTAGGACTATCTGCCTTCAAGATTGCTGTGCCCCTGAAGATGGACCCCACCGCTACGCTTATCTTTTATTCCGCTGCTTGTTGTATTAAGACTGGATCATGAGATACTTATTTGTGTAAGACCTTATGTATGGTTTGTAATGGATGATGTACTGTGATATCCAATCTGTTATGTCTCGCAAAAATGGTAATCCGGGATTGCGATTAATGACATAACAAGCATCTGGGATTAAAAACCCGGGTGTTGACAATTTGCATAGTTCATTGTAGTAATTGACATCCATATACTACCTTGCGCTCAGTTATAATTGAGATAATAGAACTGTATAATTATGGATATTCACTTTACAAATTGGTACCGTATTGTCCGAGTGTCAAACTAAAGAAAACTCGTAATGCAAACTTTCAACAAACCTTGCTTACTACACAAGGTTTAATAAGTTTTATTAATCCAAGATTAAAAGATTCCAAAGTTAGTATCTAAATATCATGCTTGCCTCCATGATACTTGATATTGAAAAGAAGTTTTAGTATCAAGATTATCTAGGACCTGAAAGAATCGTTTTAGAAGTCATCCTGTGTGAAAGATGTTTTGATATCTGAAACATTGTTTGATTGCAATATGATAAAGTGTAAATCAGTCAGAAACAAATTCTCGTATTGTATGAGGATTTGTGAATCATAGTGATGCTAGGCGTACTTATCGCCAAATAGGTTTGGGAACTAATATTACACAAACATTCACCCTGATGAGCTATAGTAGTTTCATCATGAAAGTTGTCATTGTAGGATGGATAAAAGGTATAGGTAAAGTGTTTACTATACTAAGAGATTAGTAAAATTAGAATCCAAAAGAACACGGATCATGTAATGATGGTGATGCAATCCGAAGTGTGAATTCAAGGGTATTAAGTACTTGACGAACACACTTGGATTATGTACCATGTGATTGGTTCCGCTATTGGTAGATTGTTATAGAAGAGAGGAAAACATTGAAAGAGTATCCACCAATGTAATTGGCAGAAAATAGAAGACTAGAAATGTTCAACTTAGGTATATAGAAGATATACATGTTATGGATTCATTCTTTGCTTGTTAAAACAATGTAATTCTTCGGTATTAGATATTGGATTGGTTAGTATGAAGTGTCATACAAAGCAACTCAATACAAGAAATACAATGGCCCAAGTAACTAGCAAGAGAATGAGGTGATGATGTTTATCGAGAAACAAATAAAGTGTTATTGTGTTTGTCATATGCGTTAAAGACCTAGCCATCAAGATTTATTCCGATAATTGTTATTTTGGTTCTGGTGTCGTGAGAACAAATTGTTGTTCAAATGATTACTATATTCCATAGACGAAGGATGAACCATTATAAATCTTGTTGGTGAAATAAGATTAGAATTTCACTTAACTGTGACACCACCATTTAAGTTATATTGGAAATAAAGATATGAAGAAACTCCATGTTGATGGAATTTTGGAGTCAATTGTTTTTGAATAAATTGACGCTTGTAAGACTTTCCTATAGATATCTGAAACTCCATTCACGGGCAAAAATAGAATGGGTGGCTAACTTATTAGAGGTCATACATGTCTATGTATGTAATATATTATGTGAAATCATGTGTGGTGGATTATTCTACCTCGTACAATTTTACAAGGACTTGAGTAGATATATGAGTATATCTATTTAAGGAGGAAAAAAGTATGAGACATTTTAAACATGTTCAAAAGTTTCAATGTG
Organism: Avena insularis; assembly: GCA_023614405.1. Classification (NCBI taxonomy): domain Eukaryota; kingdom Viridiplantae; phylum Streptophyta; class Magnoliopsida; order Poales; family Poaceae; genus Avena; species Avena insularis. The sequence continues at coordinate 239,403,199 of CM042694.1, read as the reverse complement.
AAGTATAAATCATCGTAACAAGAGAATTTCACTTAACTGTTTAGAATTTTGGAGTCAATTGTTTTGGAGTCATTATAAAACATCACAAGATAAAATGATTAGAATTTCACTTAACTGTGACACCACCATTTAAGTTATATTGGAAATAAAGATATGAAGAAACTCCATGTTGATGGAATTTTGGAGTCAATTGTTTTTGAATAAATTGACGCTTGTAAGACTTTCCTATAGATAACTGAAACTCCATTCACGGGCAAAAATAGAATGGGTGGCTAACTTATTAGAATGGGTGGCTAACTTATCAAGAGTTTATAATTGAATCATAAAAGAAGATATTTAAGTTACAGGTTTAGCAAACATCTAAGAGTTGAGAAATTGTTTTGTAGACTTGAATTTCCCAAAACACCATAGTAGTATGGAATGTTGGAGAATGTAACCGAAGCTAGTTTGACTTGGTAAGATCAAATATAAAACTACCATTATGCATTTTAAAGATTATGCTATAGTGACTACCACTTTTACATTGAAAAGAGCAACATCATGATCCATTGAAATGGCAAGGGATAAAACCCAGGTTGTCCTTTCTTGAATTTTGGTATGTAAGGCATATATAAAATGTTTACGACCAAAATTGGATAAGCACATCTTTGTAGGTTATCACAAAGTAACTGTTGGGTATTCCTACCATAAAACTTAAGACAAAAGTGTTTGTCACTGAAAATGACAAGTTCCTTAAGAAGGATTTTTTGGTGAAAATTTAAGTGGGAGGACTATAGAAATTTTGATGATGTTATCAAACCTGAGTAACATGTGCTAAGTAGCGCAACACCCGAAAGTGTCTTGGAGGCATCTACGGTGCTCATGGATCCCATGCCTACACATGCTATAGCCCTGGAGATCTAAGTTCCTATTGAACCATGTGGATCGGGTAATTATCAAATAGCAAGATATGAGGATGAAGTATTATTGTTGGACAATAATAAACCGACTACATATAAAGAAGAAATGACGGGCCCTAACTCTGTTAGATGGCTAGAAGCCATAAGAATCTGTGATAGAATCCATATATGAAAATCAAGTTGTGAACTTGGTAGACCCTCTGGAAGACGTGAAGCTTTTCAAGAGTAAATGGACCTAAAAAGAAACAAACATGGATGTTTACATCTGCGAAATGGTTGACATGTCGGAAAGAAGTTTATGACAATATTCAAAGAGTTAACTGTACAAGATCTGATCTTTCATAGCAATGTTTAGTCTATGTGGATTGTTGTAGCAACTACTACATATTTTAATTTTGAGATATGATAGTTGGATAAAAAATGTTCTTATAATAGAATGGTTACCTAGGATGTGTAAATGACACTATCCAAATGGTTTTGTTGACTCGAAGGGTGCTAAAAAGCATACGAACTTCAATGGTTGAAGTAAGCCTCATGGAGTTGGAATCTTCACCGTGATAAAAACCAACATTAATTTCATCAGAAATGATGAATATGCTTGTATTTACAACAAAGTAAGTGGGAGTGCTAAGACATACTTCTAGTGCTTTATGTAGAATACATTTTGTTGGTTGGAAATGAGGTGTCCTTTTGTTTGATACAAATTAATAATTTCATTAAAATTTGAATTTCGATGAAAGACTTAGGCAAAACCAGAATATTAGACATCAAGGTCTATACAAATAGATGGAAGTGCTAATATAATTATGCCAAAGTACATACATGAAATATTGAATTAGTTAAATATGAAAATGCTAAGAAAAGTTCTTGCCTCATGGAAGAAGGTTGAAGCAAGATCCAATTATTGACAATTGGTGAATGAAACCTCGTGAATGATTTGTTCAATCATGAATACCGTGATATGTACATATCTATATAAGTCCTGTTCTACAAGTGTTATGAGCATATACCATAGTGATTCATAAGATGATCATCGGACAATAGTAATGATATTCTTGTGTGATTTGGAAGAACTAAGAATATGTTCTATATGTAGAGGTGACAAAATAATTCATTGTAATGTGTTACATTGATACAAACTCTGTCGCATATACAATAAAGTTTATCTTAGTTTAGGCTATGTGTTAAGAAATAAGGTGGGACAGTGAAAATGGAAGATAGTTCCATGATGAATTTGGATGAGTTCCAAAGTTATAATATTGTGATGGATACTACAATGATGACTGAGTACATGACTTCTCTAGTAGTAAAAGAAGAAGGGAATTTGTGTCAAGTAGTTTGTGATCAAACTAGGCGTAGTTCCAAGTGGGCTATACTATAAAGATCTATTGTACGACAATAGTGTAAACACATTTTTGGCAAAGGAATTGAGGTCTCACCAGAAGACTAAATTTATACAATGTCATTTCATTTGAGAATGAGTGATGCGTAGAGATGCAAAGACATGCAAATACACACGAACCTGAAAGTTTCAGAACCGGATCTTAGTAAATTTATACAAGCAACGCGTATGGCTAAAACCGAAATGCCATAGGTATTAAATGCACACACAAAAACTAGGTTATTTTCTATAGTGCAAGTGGGAGGTTGTTGGAAATATGTCCTAGAGGCAAAAATAAAGTTGTTATTATCGCATTTTCCTATTCATATAAGTATTTATTCTCCATGTTATAATTGTATTCACTAGAAAGTAAATACATGTGTGGATATATAAACAACAAAGTGTCCCTAGTAAGCCTCTTTTGACTAGTTCGTTAGTCAAGTGATGGTTAAGGTTTCCTAACCATGGACATGTAATGTCACTTGATAGCAGGATCATATCATTAGGAGAATAATGTGATGGAAATACCCAAATAATAAGCATAACTATTGATTGTGTCACTTAGTTTGATTTCTATCGCTTTTGTATATGTCAAGTATTGTTTCCTTAGACCATGAGATTGTGTCACTCCTAAGTAGTAGAGTGTTGCTTTGTAAACATCAAACATCACTTCGTAACTGGGTGATTATAATGGTGGATTTTAGGTATATCCGATGGTATTTTGTTGAGTTACATGAATCAAGAATGGGATTTGTCACTCCAAGTGATGGAGAGATATCTCTAGGCCCTCTCAGTAGTGTAGCATCCTAAATTTTGCAAACATGTGACTAATGGGTTTAGTCACGGGGATCCTACACCATGGAACAAATAAATAGAACTTGATAGTAATGAGATTTAACAAGGTATACTAATACCGATGACCAAATCTCAGGCAAGTAATATATCACGAGACAAATTGAATCAGATACTAGATTAATTGAATCCTCAACATTGTGGTTCAACTGATAAAATAACTTAGTTGAATATGTAGGAACCAATATGGGCATCCCTGTCCTGCTGATGGTTATTGATCGGAGAGGTGTGTTGATCATGTCTACATGTTCTCGAACCGGTCATGTCACACACTTAACACTTTAGTGTCGCTAGGTTTCATCAAGATAATAGATGGTGTGAGCGAATAGAGATTTAGAGTCTGGAATGATATCCTAGATACCACGAGGAGTTCTAGAATGGTCTATAGGAAGATAAAAAAGTGTATGGGAGCTAGTTTTTGGTTCCGAGGTTAATTCGAGATAGTTCCGGAATTGTTTCGTATTGATCTAGAAGGTTCCAAAGTGGGTTCCACCTATCCAGAAGGTTACATGGTCCAAGTGGAGAGGCGCCCGGCCTACATGGGCTAGGGTTCCATAGCCCAAAAGTTCCCATGCACCCCCTTGGGGAGACCCTAGCCGCCCCACCAAACCCTAGGGGTAGAGGGGAGGATTCCCTCCTCTGGTAACCGCCCCCTCCCTTGGAGGAGGGGAATGGATGGCCAACCCCTCCCCTAGTCCCCTATATAAAGAGGGGTAGAGGAGCACAACAACACACCCTTATAGGTGCCGCCTCCCTCTATCCCCTCTCTCTCCCACATAGACTCGTGGCGAAGCATGGCCATTCTTCTCCACCATATATCCAAGCAACACTGTTATGCTACTAGGATCTCATAAATCTCTTCTCCCTCGCTTTCAGGATCAAGGATGAGGAGATGACACCAAGCCGGAACATGTGGATAATGCAGAGGTGCTGCCGGATCACAGGACTTCATCGGTTTGAACTGACACAATTAATGACTACATCGTCCATGATCCCTCGATAGTCAAATGCTTTGAATCTTTGAGGGTATGTAGATCTGATATAAATCTTGTTACTTGCATCTCGTAGATCTGATCTTGCTGGTTTACATCCGATATTATGTAGGATTTTTTGTTTTCCATGCTACGAACCCATTAGTCTCAGGGAGGAGGGTAAGTCATGTGCTCATGGGTCAGCATGAGCGAATGTTTCCCCGAAGTCCGAAGAGGTTCAATCACCAGGGGTGTTTTCGAGGGTGTTATGGTCTCCGACTCAACAGTCCTAACACCAACGCGAAGCAACACAAGGATCAACAACAGAAAGTTAGCATGACTACCGACTTATGGAATCATGCCTCTTACTTGTGTCGATGTCCGGTTGGAGATTCTTTGACCTCGAAGCCACATACCCTTTCTCATTCACCTTCCAGAAAACATGTCAACGCAAATATTACTGTCAATGCATAGTCCCTTATATAACATGAACACCCATGTCTCTAGGAAGATAAACTTAGCTTGAGAGCCAAATGAGCCAAATTCACAAGAATGACAATCTTGAGGGTAAGTTGGGTGACCTAAAATCATCGGTTTGGTGAGGGTCATGATGTGTCGCGAAATTTAGGTATCCTCCCTTTTCTTCAGAGGTTTTAGATATTCCAACAGAGAAAGTCAATGGTAATCTAGACCCTATTGAAACCCCAACTGATCAAATTGTTTTATCGATTTTACTATGGTGGCAAGCGATTCATCAGACCTTTGGTTCAAAAAACATTTCTCACACTCATAGGCGACGATATTCTTGAAATACAAGTCACATAAGAAAAACTCGGTGTCGTTGGATTGAATAAAAGTATGCCATGAGGGGGTCCTCTAGGTGTGGGGAAAGGCGGAGTGTGAGACGTACGGTGGTCCGGACAAAGAAAAATGAATTAAAAGGTCAAATACCTAATTGGGCCAAATTCCATAGGGAAAAGGCCCATAAGGGAAATACCAAAGGGGAAGAGAGAGAGAGGGGCGGCCGGCTGGGCCAAGGTTCCCCACGTGGGGCCCAGTTGGGACCTGGCTAGTGGCAGCCAGCCCCCTTCTCCCCTCTCCTTTGTTTAGTCCCACATGGCTAAGATAATTAGTTATGTGGGGGGGGGGGGGGGTTCCCCTATATATTGTGAGGTATTTTGACTAAATAAATACACCAATAATCAATAAAGGTTCCCTCTCTTTTAGTGAGACCTCCTATTGATATTCTCTCTCCCTCTCTCCCGTGATCGTGGTCCCAAGTCAGGATTGCATGAGCAGGATACTTCTTCACCGCGGAGCACCGTCGCGCTGCGGGATTTGGATCTAGAAGGTCTAGTTCCACAACTATTGCTGGATCAGAGGAGCGGGAGTCATCGTTAGGCACCAGACATGTGTAACTCCCTCAGAGGTGCAAAACTTGGGGCACTAGGAGTTGCCAGAGCCGCAAGACTTCAACATGACCCCGAGGTCAGCGTCGGAGCAACTACATCAACCACGCTCTCCTGAACATTGACAATGATTTTCGGTCTACAAGGGTAAGTTTGCGAAAAGCTCCTCCCCTTACTGCATTACTAATAGATAGGTCCTAGCATTAGGGTTCTTGGTGTTGGATATATGCCCAAGAGGCAATAATAAAGTGGTTATTATTATATCTTTATGTTTATGATAAATGTTTACATCCCATGCTATAATTGTATTAACCGGAAACATTGATACTTGTGTGTTTTGTAAACATAAAAGAGTCCCTAGTAAGCCTCTTGTTAAACTAGCTTGTTGATTAATGGATGATCATGGTTTCCTGATCATGGACATTGGATGTCGTTAATAACAAGATCATATCATTAGGAGAATGATGTGATGGACACACACCCATAGTAAGCGTAGCATAAGATCAAGTCATTAAGTTCGTATTGCTGTAAGCTTTCAAATGCATAGTAACCTAATCCTTCGACCATGAGGTTATGTTAATCACCATCACCGGATGGGTACTTTGATGACATCAAACGCTTCAGAATCGGGCGGTTATAAAGGTGTCATTGGGTATTCTGAAAGTATGTGTTGAAGCGCATGGACCAAGATTGGGATTTGTCCATCCATATGATGGATAGATATGCTCTGGGCCCTCTCGGTGGAATGTCATCTAGATAGCTTGCAAGCATGTGACTAGGTCACAAGGGATGACATAACATGGAAACGAGTAAAGAGTACTTATCAGTAATGAGGTAGAACTAGGTATGCAGATACCGATGATCAAACCTTGGATAAGTAGAATATCACGTGACAAAGGGAATTGGTTTCATATGTAAAATGGTTCAATCGATCACAAAGTCATCGTTGAGTATGTGGGAGCCGTTATGGATCTCCAGATCCCGCTAATGGTTATTGATCGGAGAGGTGTCTTCATCATGTCTGCATATTCACGAACCATAGGGTGACACACTTAAGGTTCGAAGTTGTTTTAAGTAGATATGGAATATGCATTGGAGACCGAATGATGTTTGGAGTCTCGGAATGGATCCGGGACATCACGAGGAGATCCGGAATGGTCCGGAGAATAAGATTCATATATTGGGGATCATTTTCTAAGTTAGGAAATGTTCCGGAGTGTTTGTATGGAGATTCTAGAAGGTTTCGGAATGTTCTGGAAGGTTCTAGAGGATTTCTTGGAGTTTGCTTGAAAACCAAGAAAGGGATCAAGGAGTCTAAGTGGGGCAATACACAGATTCGTGGGGGAGGAGGTTTCCTCCCCCCTTCCCACCGCCGGCCCAAGGAGGGGAGTCCTACTAGGACTCCCCCTCCCCAGGCGCGCCTCCCTCCCTTAAATAGAAGGGAGGGGGCGCCCCCTCTTGCACCACCTATCACAACACCCAATCTCTGCCGCCTCTCTCCTCCACCTTTCTTCTGCACAGGCATAGGCGAAGCCCTGCAGAATTCTCATCTCCACCACCACCACCACGCCGTCGTGCTGCTGGGATTCCGTGGAGAAGATCTACTACCTCCATTGCTCATGGAACGGGAGAGGAAGGTCCGCCGACTCGCACGTGTGACCGTCATGAAGCGCCGAACGCTGGCGCCGAAGGATCGTCCACACGATCTTGAGATCGGCAAGTGATCGACTACATCATCCACGAGATCTAATCTCGTAACGCTTTCGGTTCTACGAGGGTTAGTACCGATCTATCTCGTTGCTCATGTCTAATATATTAGATCTTGGCTTTTATCTAGATTAGATCTGGGTTTTGTTCGTTCTTGCGGTAGAAATTGTTTGTTTTCCATGCTACGAACCCATCAGTGGTATCAGAGCCGTGTCTATGCGTAGATCTGTTGCACGAGTAGAACACAATGGTTTTGTGGGCGTTGGTGCTCGTGCCGTCTTTTGCTATTTGTGTACTTTGCATCTTGCGGTATGGTGGGATGAAGCGGCTCGGGCTAACATTACATGTCATCGCACATGAGACTTGCTCCACGCTTGACGTGCAACTTGCTTTGCACAAGTGGCTTTATGGTGTCTCTCCCATCATAGTATAGATCAAATCTACACTTTGCACTTGATAGCACTTGTATCAACGTTGTGGTTCAGTTTCGTAGGTAAGATCCGTTCTTAGTCGAAAGCCCCAAGCCACGTAAAACTTACAAAGATATTTAGAGGCGTCTAACTTGTTTTTGCAGGGGTTTTTGTGATGTGATATGGCCTACATGTGATTGTGATTGTATTTGATGTATGCAATGATCCTTGTTGTAATATGGCAACCGACAGGAGCCTAATGGTTGTCTTTAATTCTGTTAAGACCTGCGTGTCGATTCATCTTGTAATAGCTTCGTTCCAAGTAGTTGTAATAGTTGCTAGTGAAGATGAACAACCATGAAGCGGCGCCACGGACCTTGACGCAATGCTGGTGATGATGGAGATCATGTCCGTGCTTTGGAGATGGAGATCGAAGGCATAAGAAGAAAGGGCCATATCATATCACACTAATTATGAATTGCCTGTGATGTTAATCCTTTATGCATCTTGTATTGCTTAGATCGCGACGGTAGCATTATAAGATGATCCCTCTCACTAAATATCAAGTAATAAAGTGTTCGTCCTTAGTAGGCACCGTTGCTAAGACTCGTCGTTTTGAAGCATCTCGTGATGATCAGGTGTGATAGATTCTACGTGTGCATACAACGGGTGCAAGCCAGATTTGCACATGTGGATACTAAGGTTAACCTTGACGAGCCTAGCATGTACAGACATGGTCTCGGAACACGGAATACCGAAAGGTAGAGCATGAGTCATATGTATGATATGATGAACATGATGATTGTTCGCCATTGAAACTACATCATCTCACGTGATGATCGGACTTGGTGTAGTGGATTTGGTTCGTGTGATCACTAAAACAAATCGAGGGATGTTGTTTTGAGTGGGAGTTCATTTGTAATTTGGATTAGTCGAACTCAATTTATCATAAACACAATCAAAGTGAATTTGCATAGTTTATTGTAGTCATTGGCATCTGTTCACCACCTTACGCTTAGTTATAGTTGAGATAGTAGAACTATAGAAATTCTGGATATTTGCTTTACGAACTGGTATCATATTGTTTTGAGTGTCAATCTAAAGTTTAAAAGTCATATTGCAAACTTTCAGCAAACTCCGTTTACTCTGTGAAGTTTAATAAACAGTATTAAATCAAGAGTAACAATTCCAGTGTTAGTATCTAATGTATCATGTTTGCCTCCATGATTCTTGATACTCAAAAGATTGTTTTTAATATCAAGTTTATCTAAGAGCTGAAAGCAATGTTTCAGAAACCATCATATGTGAAAGGTATTGCGATATCTAAAACAATGTATTGGTTACAACATGATAGAGTATATGTCCTCATATTTGATGAGAATTTGTGAAGGTTGGAGACGCTGGTCGTCCTAATCCTCCAAAAGGTTTTGGAAAAGAAACATTATACTCGCAATTCAACTTTATAAGCTATAGCAGCTTGATCATGAAAGTTGTCATGATAAGGATGAATAGAAGATGTAAGTAAAATGTTTACTACACTAAAAGGTTACTAAAGAATGGAATTTTGAAAGAATGCCAAACATTTGATGAAGGTGATCCACTTCAAAGTGCAAGTCCAAAGGTATTAGTATTTGACTATACACACTTTGTACTATGTGTCATGTGAATGACACCACTATTGATGTTGATATATTCTTTTAAAAGAAAAGGAATTGTTGAAAGAGAATCTATAAAATACTTGGCAGAAAAGAAAAGATTGGAGATATCCAACTTAGGTATATAGGAGATACATGTTATGGCTGTATTCCTTGGTGGTTAAACAAAGTGGTTCTCGGTATTTGATACCTAATTGGTTGATATGAAGTGTCATACAGGACAACACAATTCATGAACTGCAATGGCCTAAGTAACTAGCAAGAGAATATGTGATGATGTTCATCAAAAACAAACAAAGGGTTGTTGTGTTTCTCGTTAACATCAAAGCTTGCCTTCAAGATTTGTCTCAATAATTGTTATTTTGATTAGGTATTATGACGACAAAAGGTTGTTCAAATAATTGCCGCATTCCATAATAGATGGATGATATACAAGTCTAGTTGGAAAAATAACGACCATAAAACTAATGCTAAAATGTCGCAAGACAAATGATTGAAAGATCACTTGCAAAGTGACATCGCCGTTTAAATTATATTGAAAGGGATACATGAAGAAACTCCATGTTTATGGATTTTTGGAGTCTTTGATTTTGATCAAAAGACGCTGATGATACTTTCCTGGAGATAATTAAAATTCCGTTCGTAGGCCAAAAAGAGGAACGGACGACTAACTGATTGGAATTTGTACATATTGATCTATATAGTCCATTATGTGTAGTCGTGGGCGATGGATTTCAACTTCATATGCTTTCTCCGAAGATTTGAGTGAGTATATGTATATACTTACTCAATAAGGAAAAGTATGAAACATTTGAAAATGTTCAAAGACCTTCAAGATGAAGTGGAAAATTATTGTAACAAGAAAATAAAAAGTTTATGATTGGATCATAAAGAAAGATGTTTGAGTTACAAGTTTAGCAAAACACCTAAGATTTAAGGAATCGTTCCATGGATTTGCATTTCCCAAAACACCATAGGAGTATGGAGTGTTCGAGATATGTAATGAAACCTTGTTTGACATGGTAAGATCAAAGGTGTCATTTATAAAACTGCCATTATATTTTAAAGATTAAAGCTTTAGTGACTACCGCTTTTACACTGAAAAGAGCTCCATCGTGATCCGTTGAAATGACACCATATAAGTCATGGTTTGGGATAAAACCCAGGATGTCCTTTATTAAAATTTTGGTATGCTAGGCATAAGTAAAATGTTTACAACCAAATACGGATGAACATGTCTTTGTAGGTTATTTAGAATAACCATTGGGTATTCCTCCATAACACCGAAGACAAAATTGTTTGTCGCTTAGAATATCGAGTTTCTTGAGAAGGAATTGGGTGAAAAGTTAAGTGGGAGGACAATAGAACTTTGACAAGGTCGTTGAACCTTGGCTAATATGTGCTGAGTTGCGTAGCGTCGGTAAGTGTCCCGGAGGCAGCAACAATGCTCATGGATCATGTGCCTCAAAGGTTGTGGTCACGGAGATCTAAGTTACTATTGAACCAAGTAGGTCGGGTAAGTAATCAAATGCCAAGATTTGAGAGTTAAATCATTGTTGTTTGACAATGATGAACCGACTACATGCAAAGAAGCAATGATGGGCCCTGACTTCGTTAAGTGGCTTGAAGCCATAAAATCCGCGATAATTCCATACACAAGAAATCAAGCTTTGAATTTGAAAGACCCTCTGGAAAGGTGCAAGACCTTACAGTCGTATATGGATCTATAAAGAAATAGACATGGATGTTTTACATCTATGAAATAGTCGACATGTCGGAAAGAGTTTACGACAATGTTCAAGGAATTGACTATGATAAGATTTGATCTTTCATAGCGATATTTATTCTGGACGGATTAATGTAGCAACCACTACATATATTTTGGTATATGGTAGTTGAACAAACAAAACAAGTTCTTCTAAAAGAATGGTTACCTAGGATGTGTCCATGACACGATCCAAAGGGTTTTGTTAATTCAAAGGATGCTAAAAGAGTATGCAAAACTTCAATGGTTGAAGTGAGCATCGCGGAGTTGGAATCTTCACCGTGATGAAACCGTTAAAAGGTTTAATTTCATCAAAGACGATGAAGATGTTTGCATTTTGCAAGGAATTATGTGGGAGCGCTAAGACATATTTCTAATACATTATGTGAAAGACATATTGTTGATTAGAAATGATGTATCTTTTATTGACACAGGTTAAGAATTTCATTTCGATGAAATACTTAGGCATAACCCAAGAATTAGGCATCAATGTCCATATGGATAGATTGAGGCGCTAATATGGTTTTGCCAAATGTACATAGATAAGATGTTGAATGAGTTCAATATGGAAACAACAAGAAAGGTTCTTGGCCTTGCGGAAAGGACTGAATCAAGATTCAAGTGTGTTGACATGAGATTCAAGTGTTTTGACACTTGGTGAAATCACAAGAATATTTTGATCAATCATTCTTTGATATGTACACATCCAGATATGTCCTATGCTCTAAATGTTATGAGCATATACCAGAATGACTCATAAGATGATCATTGGACAATAGTAGGGATATTCCTATGATCTTTGGAAGAACTAAGAATATATTACTTATATAGTGGTGACAAATAGTTCATTGTAAATTGTTACATTGATACTAGTTTTGTCACAAATTAAGTTTATCTCAATTTAAACTATGGGTGGCACAATGTAATGGAAAGGAAGTTCCATAACGGATTTGGTTGAGTACCAAAGTTAAAACATTGTGACAGATACTACAACAAAAGGCTAAGTATATGACTGCTATTGTAGCAGCAAATGAGGGCATTTGCGTCAAGTAGTTTGTTATCAAACTAGGTGTGGTTCATAGCGGGATAATACTATGAAGATACATTGTACGACAATTGTATCAACATGATTTAATCCCAAGGAACTAAAGGTCTCACCAAAGGACCAAATTTATACAATGCCATCTCATTGGAGAATGAGTAATGCATAGAGACGCAAGGACATGAAAATACACACGGACCTGGAAGTGTCAGATCTGAAGATTATGTTTACCACTAGCAATAGTGTCTATACAACACCAGAAAGCCATAGGTGTTGAGTGCACAAGTTTTTAACTAGATTATTGACTCTAGTGCAAGTGGGAGACTGTTGGAGATATGCCCAAGAGGCAATAATAAAGTGGTTATTATTATATCTTTATGTTTATGATAAATGTTTACATCCCATGCTATAATTGTATTAACCGGAAACATTGATACTTGTGTGTTTTGTAAACATAAAAGAGTCCCTAGTAAGCCTCTTGTTAAACTAGCTTGTTGATTAATGGATGATCATGGTTTCCTGATCATGGACAATGGATGTCGTTAATAACAAGATCATATCATTAGGAGAATGATGTGATGGACACACACCCATAGTAAGTGTAGCATAAGATCAAGTCATTAAGTTCGTATTGCTGTAAGCTTTCAAATGCATAGTAACCTAATCCTTCGACCATGAGGTTATGTTAATCACCATCACCGGATGGGTACTTTGATGACATCAAACGCTGCTTCATAACTAGGCGGTTATAAAGGTGTCATCGGGTATTCTGAAAGTATGTGTTGAAGCGCATGGACCAAGATTGGGATTTGTCCATCCATATGACGGATAGATATGCTCTGGGCCCTCTCGGTGGAATGTCATCTAGATAGCTTGCAAGCATGTGACTAGGTCACAAGGGATGACATAACATGGAAACGAGTAAAGTCTACTTATCAGTAACGAGGTAGAACTAGGTATGCAGATACCGACGATCAAACCTCGGATAAGTAGAATATCGCGTGACAAAGGGAATTGGTTTCGTATGTAAAATGGTTCAATCGATCACAAAGTCATCGTTGAGTATGTGGGATCCGTTATGGATCTCCAGATCCTGTTAATGGTTATTGATCGGAGAGGTGTCTTCATCATGTCTGCATATTCACGAACCGTAGGGTGACACACTTAAGGTTCGAAGTTGTTTTAAGTAGATATGGAATATGCGTTGGAGACCGAATGATGTTCGGAGTCTCGGAATGGATCCGGGACATCACGAGGAGATCCGGAATGGTCCGGAGAATAAGATTCATATATTGGGGATCATTTTCTAAGTTAGTAAATGTTTCGGAGTGTTTGTATGGAGACTCTACAAGGTTTCGGAATGTTCTGGAAGGTTCTAGAGGATTTCTTGGAGTTTGCTTGAAAACCAAGAAAGGGATCAAGGAGTCCAAGTGGGGCAATACACGGATTCATGGGGGAGGAGGTTTCCTCCCCCCTTCCCACCGCCGGCCCAAGGAGGGGAGTCCTACTAGGACTCCCCCTCCCCAGGCGCGCCTCCCTCCCTTAAATAGAAGGGAGGGGGCGCCCCCTCTTGCACCTCCTATCACAACAACCAATCTCTGCCGCCTCTCTCCGCCCCCTTTCTTACGCATGCATAGGAAGCCTGCAGAATTCTCATCTCCACCACCACCACCACTTTGTCGTCTGCTGGGATTCCGTGGAGAAGATCTACTACCTCTGCTCATTGAACAGGGAGAGGAAGGTGCTTCGACTCAAGCGTGTGACCGTCTGTGAAGCGCTCACGAACGCCGACGCCGGAAGGATCGTCCACACAATCTTGAGATCGGCAAGTGATCGACTACATCATCCACGAGATCTAATCTCGTAACGCTTTCAGTTCTACGAGGGTTAGTACCGATCTATCTCGTTGCTCATGTCTAATAGATTAGATCTTGGCTTTTATCTAGATTAGATCTGGGTTTTGTTCGTTCTTGCGGTAGAAATTTTTTGTTTTCCATGCTACGAACCCATCACTTGGCGTAGGAAAAATTTATTCTTTTCATGCGTGAACCCCTATAGTGGTATCAGAACTAGATCTATGCGTAGTATTGCTAGTATGGGTAGAACACACAAGTTGTAGCATGTGGGCGTTGATATTTTAGTTGTTACCCTCCCACATGTACTTGTGTATACTGTATTAATGCTTGATCAAGTGGCCCCAACCGACTTTACACGTTCATTCGCGAGATTGGTCCACGCTTGACATATGTCTTGCACTGTATAAAGTGGCTTTGGGGGCTGTCTGTCTCTCTCGCATTAGTTGGTATGCCATTTGCAAAGGAGGGCCCTGAAAGGGGTGTAGTATAGACAAATAGTTGATCCATGTTGTGGTTGAAGTTCATAGGTAAGAAATGGTTCTTATGCGAAAGCCCTAGCAGCCACGTAAAACATGCAAAGATAAAGTAGAGGTGTCTAACTTTTTTTTGCAGGGGCAATGTGATGTGATATCGTCATAGTCAAGGTAAAGTAGTTTATTTTTTCTGTTGCTAAGTACTCCCTCTGTTTCAAAATATAAGATGTTTTAGGTTTGTGAAGGTAATGTATTTAGACATCTTTTAGTGTGTAGATTCAGAGTGAACCTCTTCGAACCTATACAGTAAAAAGCGTCTAGATATATTATCTCCACAAAACTAAAACATCTTATATTATGAAACAGAGGGAGTAATAGTAATGGTCATGTTGATGACGGACTACAACACGGGGAGCTAGTACCCTCGTTCCCACAACACCAAAAACCTGGCGCTGGACCCGGAGACGCATGATGGAGATCACATCATGAAGACCATATCGCATCGCACTTACATTCAATGTTTGTTGATTGTGCATCTTATTAGCATGCTAGTATTAGATACTCGATGGTAGCCTAATAAGATGATCCCTAAACAAAAATACCAATGAAAGTATTCTCCCTTAGTGTGCACCACCAAGAAAGTTTTTCGTTATGAGGCACACCGTGATGATCGGGTGTCACACATAACTGTGTTCACATACGATGGGTGTAAGCCATGTTGCACAGCAAAAACCACGTAAGGTTAAGTTGGCGAGCCTAGCATGTACATACATGGCCTCGGAACATGGATGGTCGAATGATCAAGCACGAGTCACATGAATGATGTGATCGATGGTTTAGTGTCCACCTTTGCAACTATATCGCCGACCGTGACGATCAGGGGCGATGTAGTGAATGGGGATCGTGTAATCACTAAAACCCTTTTGAGATAGGAGTTATTGGTGGAGTTCTTGTTTTAACTCATATAATTATAAACTTAGTCTAAATTCCTTTTACAATTCTAAATGTAGAGATGTCTCACCGTGAAGCTTATTTTGATGTTGCTGAGTGGGTAGTTGCTGAAAAGCTTAGACTTGATGGATTAAACTTCCCTGAGTAGCTAGTGCGTCTGAATGATCTCCTTACTAAGAATAAAGTGGTAGATTACATACGCCTCACGATGGACTTGGATGAGCCAGATGACTATGAGACCCCACGAGAGTGGGCCGACCGGCACTTTCGTCAAGAGATGTCCACTTTTATTCAAGTGATAATGCGCTACAGGATGGTGAACGAACTATACCCACTCATGGGTGATCTTGACCCATATTTGATGGTCACTAGTAGGGAAAGGCTCACCGCCTGCGCACCAAAATCACCTACCACCGGCGAGTTCTGGTTCACCGGTGACCATCTCGCCGACGGTAATGCACTACAGCCGGCGAACTACAAAGTTCACAGGCAATAACTGAGCATACCACCAGCGAGTAGCCCCATTCACTGGGGATAATGTCCCTTAACACTAGCGCACAACTCTTCGCTAGGGGTAATACAATTGGTTCACCAGCAGTATTATGTATGAGAGCAAAAAATAGACAGAATACACAGATGAATACATGAATACATAGTATATAGGATAATGATAACAAAATACATATTAACACAAGAAACAGTAGCAGTATCCACCAAATGTTCAATATAGCTAGGACATTGGTTCATATAGCATTATCTAGAGTTCACTCATCTTCACCCTCGTCGGAAGAGTTGGGAGGAAAGCAAGTGAAATAGATGATGCCATAAGTATGACTGAGCAAAAACTTGAACTCCCGTCCCTCTTGCATGTCTTCATACAAGATGAGGAGTCTGTTCCATCTAGGACCACTAAAATATGTTCGGGCCTCCTCGTTGGTGACCCTAACCTGGTATGTCCTATCAGGATGATTATGATGTGTCAAAGTGACACTAAATATAGCAACCTCATCCATGCTTCTATGGAGAGGGTCCATGAAGCCATGTCGTGCACCGCAAGGGATTGACTGAGTAAAATCATAAGACAAAACAATTAGTCATGATTTTCATTGAACATATATATTTACATTCTCCACATGAATTTTAGAGAACATACTATCCTAACACCAAAGTTCGAAGGGAGCGGTATGGTAATCTTCCTGTCCATGCAATGATAACTATGTTGACCACAATTACCGCACGCTTCTTCGCTATAATCCAATCTACATATATTGAGAAGAAAGTCACATAAAAAGAATGCATGTATAGAGTAAACGACATATAATACGATGGTCTCGACTACATATCTAGCTTACTGTTTGATATCATCATCAGGGGGCGTGTACATGTAGTAGATTACGGCTGCTGGATGAATGAGAAATATCTTTATCTTGTCTCTGTATTGCATGTTATGCTCATGGAAGAAGTTTATCCAGCCAGGTCCACTGAAAGATGTCCTGATCGCTATGTTGGTCACTGTAACCACATAACTCCTGTCGAGATCAGCATCTGACATCAAAATGACCTCAAACACGACATTGTCCATGGTGTTTCTATGGAAATGGTCCATGAAGTCCCATCACCAAGCACAAGGGATTGACTGAGTAAAAAAATAAAAGTACAACAAAGTCCATGGTTTATTTTCGATTTTATATAGAGACATCCATGATATTGTGTATCTCATAGAGCACATACCATCCTAGCCTCAAAACCGACAGGGAGCACTATGGGAAACTTCTTGTCCAGGCACCTCCCTAATGGTTGTGCACAATTGTTGCACACTTGATCCATTCTATATATTTATTTAGAAAGAAGATGCATAGTAAACATAGTTATAAAGTAATTAAGTAGCAGGATAAGTAATATATGACAAGTAGCTGATCCACGTCTAGACGGATAAGTAATATATATGACAAAGTCTAGCAGGATAAGTCTAAAGTAATATATGACAAAGTCTAGCTAGACCAGGCATCGTCATCATCATCAGACGACAAACCTAAGGAACCTAGGTCAGCAGACATGGGTGTGATGGTGAAGTTGCCAGGGCTGAACCCATAGTACGGGCCCTGAGGGTGCGCGGTGGAGGAGCTAGAGGGACCCGTCTCCTAGATAGGCTGCCGGTGTGTAATGGTCGCCAAGACCTCGTACAATTGCGACATCACCGTAGGATCCGCATGGAGTGTCTGGACCAAGGGGTTAACAAGCTGTCTCTCGACCAGTCGGTGCTCCTGCTCCTCCGCCCTCATGGCGACTCTCATACCCATGGGCCTATTCTGAATGGCCCTAGCTTGATCCTCGGGGAAGTTTAGGATTGCCCTAGCCCCTCTGTGCTGGAGTGCCATGTAGTCGTAGGCACATGCCGCCTCCTCGGGGGACTGCTATGTCCTAAGGTGGTGCCTAATCCCATCGATGGTGATCTTAGCCTCCCAAGTAGGGATCCTTGTTGACTTCTTGTACACACCGCGGTACTTCAGATCCCACTGCGCCATACTACTTAAAAAGAAAAACATACATATTAGCAAAAACAGTGTACAAGTAACTGAATCATAGCTAGGACATTGTAACTCTTCATTCAATACAAGTACAAGTGCAACCTTTTATGAAAACCTTCATTCAGTACAAGTGCATCAACTGTTTAAGCTACCTAGGAAGTAGATTACAATGGTGGCTAATTTAAATAAGCAAAACATGCAAAAGGAGAAGTTGGTAATAAGCAAGTAAATACCATTTCGATTTATAGGCATCAACTTTGATTTATCCCATACTAGACAAAAATAGATACCTTTACCCATGGGGATGGATAGATGATGCATCAAATTCTCAGTTCACTGGAAAAAATAGCAAGTGCATTCCTACAAATAGATTGCGCTAACTCCTTTGTTCAAAAATAGCAAGTACATTCCTACAAACAGATTGCGCTAACTACCTCAAATTCCGAGTTTATCCCATCCACAGTTGTACTATTAAATGTGTGTGTGGTATCAGGTACTCAGACTTGGATGGGCGACAGTGAGGCGAGGCGGACGACGATGATGAGGCTGGATGGGCGACAGCGACGCGAGGTGGACGGCGACGGAGAGGCGGACATCAATGATGAGGCTGGATGGGCGATGGCGAGGCAAGGCATACGGCGACGACGAGGCTTGATGGGCGACAACAAGGGTGACGCTGGCCTCCTCCTCCTTCCCTTCCGCGAGGCGGACGTCAGAGCGAGAGGGTGCCTCCTCCTTCCCTTTGACGGTGAGGTTGATGGCAGAGCGAGCACGACGATAGCGAGGCGAGGCGAGTGGTAGGGTTGCGGGTGGGGATTTTTCATCGGCGTGTGATGGATCGATGGGGGTGGGGAGGGGTCGGGTGATATGGATCGATGGGGGTGGGTTGGGTATTTTTCGTCAGCGTGTGAGATGGTTGACAGGTGGACCCCCAGTGCCTAAGGGCCTAATTCGCCAAGGATAAAAGCTTTCGGCCTGGGCAGACCCACCTACCCACTGTACCCTCGACACAAATGGGCTTAATTCGCCAGTGGTAACGGCCAGCCCATCCGGGGGCACGCAGCCCACAACATCCCCGGCGCGCACCAGGCTTCTTCGCTGGTGATAATTGGGCCAGTCCCAACGCAGATGTTTCCTTCTCGCCGGCAGTAACGGGAGGAAGGCCTGTGTGGCCTTACCGCCAGTGACGTGAGTGCCCACTTCGCTGGCGGTAATGAATCTGTCTATAGGGTTTTCCCTACTAGTGGGTGGATCAGTTGAGAGCAGAGTTCGTAAGCCATGTGCGCATGTGGAAGCATGAGCTGCTTGGAGATTTCCTTTCCATACAGATGGAGGAACACACTTGTCTGTAGAGTCACTTGGAGCGCATACATGATGCACACACGAGGCTCATTTACTTTTTGGACTACTAGATGACCGACTCATTTGCAATAGGCATGTTGCTTCGGTCGCTGCCTCCCAGCTACGAAGAACACGTCCGAAATAGCATCATGAGTGGTGATACGGAAACACTAGATTTCCATGATTCCATATTACATTTCAAGAACGTAAAGGTTGAACCCATTGCCGGAGAGGTCATCGATGACGAAGGTATATATTTGATATACAGTTTTATAAATGTTATAAATCTTGCAAACACGTGTTGTAGTATTAAAGTATCTGATGCTTGTTCTGTTTTGGTGAAAATAGGTCCTTCTGCATGAGATATGATTGCTAGAGAGGAGGTGACGTTGCGTGTTAATGGCGAGCATGATGATGATGGGCGATGACACTCTCCCTCGGCATTTATCATTTAGTTTATTGTTTTGGATGATTATTGTAATCGATGGATTGTGAATGTTTTTAGTGTGTCTCACACTTCGTGAGATGGTTATTCATATGAGTTTGTAACAAACAGTTGTTCTACTTTATGAGTGATCTCTATTTGTGTTCATACGTTGTTCGATTATGTGCGAATTATTCATGTTGTGAAACTAATTGATAATGCATGAACATTTGTAAAATATTGAAATGCCTTCAAAAATACCCAACTTAATGATATACTCATTTTGAATGAAACCATTGTTTAAAAATTCAAAGTTATGTTGATAAATATGTGAAAGTCATTTTATTTCTTGTCACATATGAATACAATGTGTTTAATGAATTTATGAAAGAAATACATATTCGACGTACCACATTTCAACGGAGTGGAGAACCGTTTGATATGATCAAAAAAAATCATCATCAAGGGGTATAAAATAAAAGAGAATCTAGTTACTACGATTTGATCAATAGTAATGAAATTCGATGTTATAAGATTGGCATAAGATATTTTGAAATGTAATGCATTTTGATACCTTGAAGTGCTAAGCATCACAATGTGATATTTTATATCAAGTGGGTGAATAGATGGCACTGAATAAATCATGGTAGTGTAAATGTAAAGACCATTAGTATAAAATAGCAAACACTCATTTAGATTATGAAGTGAACCATCTAAAATTCGTGAGATTGGCACCATATCTTGTATGGACTATCGTGGGAGTTTTGGAGTTATTTGATATCACCAAAACAACAACGAACAAGTCCTTGTAGAGTATTCATTGAAATCTTTAAATACGAAGTCCATAACTGGAACCAAAAGATAGGAAAAACTAGTATTGCTAAAATTTTGGTGTGTTCTCAAGAAATTGTATTCTTAAGAATATTGTTTGAATGGAAGTAAAAGCACGATGAAGGTTTATGACCCTGCATCAGAGTGTTGAGAAGCACAACGGAACATGTTCTAGAACACGTCTCTTCATAAAGGAAAGGATCAATGATAATGATCATTGTGTTTTCCCCACTAGTGTTTTTACTACATGAGGTAGGATAGAAAAATGTACCCCACATCTTGTGTGGAGACATTTATGAATCACTTGTCATGTTACCATAATGTGACATACCTACGAACTACAAAGGAAATAATGGTATACTAAAGATACGAGGAATCCTAGAAGTGGATTTAACTTAAGATTAGAAAGTAAAATGTTACTGTATCTTGTCAAGTAAAGGGGTTGCTTGATTATTCCAAAGGACTGCAAGGTCATGATGGAAAGGGTGAAAAACAAAAGCACAATTTGTCATAAATAATGTATTGGGAAAATTCAAAATAATTTGATTCAGAAGTGAAGCCTAGTGGATTTTGATACTAGTAAAGTACTAGTGTCTCATAAAAGAAACCCTCAATTTGATAAACGATCAAGGGATTTTGAAGACATTCAAAATATTGGGAGGATATGCAATTTGCATGAAATTGAGTGGGAGCTATAAAGTCTTCCTAAAATAATATGTGAATAACATATTTTTGAGTAGGAGCAATGTAAGTTTCGGACTCGAATATGTAGGGAACATATTTTGAGTGGGAGCTTAATTCCTATGTGTATGCGACACATTGAGAATAGAAACGCAGGCACTCATAAATTATGATTTATAAAGTGTAAAGTTGAGAAGAAAGTATATTACAATATTATGTTGTAATGAATTCCTAGAAGAGATTCTAAAATAGTTTCGTAATAGGAATTGATTAAGGAATGGTCCTTGGTCATTCGAATTAGGAAAGACATTGAGCACAATATCAATGGTTGGAAGAAAGAAAAATGATTATCGTCATCCAGTATGTCGAGACATAGGTTCTATCCTAGGAACCATGATGAGAACTCAACATAATAAGATACAAGAAGAAAAGTTCTGAAGTGATTAAGCCCGAATCATTGAACATTGAGCTAAGTTTGTCCACAGTGTCTAATGAGAATTGTAGACATGTTTTCAGATCCATGAAGGGTGGCATACCTTAAAACATAAAGGGTTATGTTATAAGGGCATGTGTTAACCTTAAAAGATTGGAAATCTCTGTGTCGATAATACCGACTAAAGTCAAGTAGGAAACGAGGTGACAAACATCAAAAATGCACATAGTGCACTAGTGTTCTGATAACTACATTTAAAAGTAAAAGCATAAGGATACTATCTATAGTGATGTATGATGTTGTGGCGGGACAAGTTTGTATTTTTGCAGAGAGTGTGTCTAGGGCATAGTGCCCATGAGAAAGTTCGCATTGACTGATCTAATGTCACTGCTGGCTCCTAGAACTAACCTCACTATATTGCCATAACTACGATACATACACAAGATGTTATCATAAGATGATAAAGTGTTAATGTCAATCAAGGTGACATTAATAAGTTGCAAAGGATATAAGGGGCTATAAAGCCCAGACCCTAGACTCAACCTCTTCCACGAGCATGCATGATCAGAAGTGCCGGGTCATATGGTGCCAATGATTAGTAACAAATGCAGCTAATTTATTTGTACTCTAGTGCAAGTGGGAGACTGTTGGAAATATGTCCTAGAGACAAATAATAATATGGATTATTATCATATTTTATAAAGTTTATGATTAAGTTTTATATCATGCTATAACTATATTGAAAGGAAACGTCAATACATGTGAGATATATAGACAACCTGGAGTTCCTGGTGAATCTCTAGTCATTGGTTCATTGGTCAACAGATGATCAAGGTTTCCTGATCATGTGGCATTTATGACAATTGACAATGGAGTCACCTCATTACGAGACTGATATGATGAGCTATACCCAATCTAAGCATCATGACCCGATCATGTCACGAAGATTAGAAAAAAAGCCTAGTGTCTTATTTCTCACCCCGTGAGACCATATCAATCACTATCACCTGAGAATACTTAGATAACACTAAACGTCACTTGTGTGAGCCATGATCATGATAGGTGTGTTCAGGTATTTGGAGGGGAATGCATCGCATTATGTGTCGAGAGGGATATTTGTCCATCCGCATGATGAAAAGATACTCAAGGGCCCACTCGGAGAAGTTACATCCAAACAGCTGCGTAGCATGTGACTAGGTCACGAGATATCTCTTGTCGGAACCAGTTAAGTAGCATTTGTCAGTAATGAGATTGAACATGACATGGTGATGTCATTGACCAGATCTCAGACAATGCAAGTATCGAAGAGACAAAAGGAATATGACGCGACGTTCATGATTCAACGACGAAATATTCATGGAATGCAGAGGGGTCATCATGGGCATCCAGGTCCCGCTGATGATCATTGGTATGAGAGGGGTTTCGACCATGTCTAGAGTGTTCCCGAACTTCCACATATCACGCTTAAGGGCTTGATAATGCTCAGAGATCATTTTGGTATATTTAGAATCACTGAAGAATAGAGAGAGAGAAAACCGGAAGGGTTTCAGTAAGTCCGGAGGATGTTCGGAGTGGAGGTGGAAGGAGTTCCATAGCCACGGGGATTGAATAATATGTAAGTAAATGTTAAATATTGATTTAGTCATTTATTTATCATTATTTAATTAAATAAAAAATGAATTAAAAGGTCAAATACCTATTTGGGCCAAATTCCATAGGGAAAAGGCCCATGAGGGAAAGACCAAAGGGGAAGAGAGAGAGAGAGGGGGTGGCCAGCTGGGCCAAGGGACCCATGTGGGTTTCCCCTATATATTGTGAGGTATTTTGACACAATAAATAGACCAATAACCAATAAATATTCCCTCTCTTTTGGGGAGACCTCATATTGATATTCTCTCTCTCTCTCTCCGATGACCATGGTCCCAAGTCAGGATTGCGCGAGTAGGAGACTTCTTCACCATGGAGCACCGTCACACTGCAGGATTCGGATCTAGAAGGTATACTTCTACAACTATTGCTAGATCGGAGGAGCGAGAGTCAGCATCAGGCATTGGACGTGTGTAACACCCTCGGAGGTGCAACACTTGGGGCACTAGGAGTCCCCGGAGCCGCAGGACTTCAACATGACCCCAAGGTCAGTGTCAGAGCGACTACATCAACCACACTCTCCTGAGTGTTGACAATGATTTTCGGTCTTCAATGGAAAGTTCATGAAAAGATCCTCCCATTACTGCATTACTAATAGATAGGTCCTGGCATTAGGGTTCTTAGCATAGAAAAAATTATTGTTTTCATGCGCGAATCCCTATAGAATTCGTATTTCGATTCTTCCCCAAGGTAAATACTATTGAAGTAAGAAGGGTGATCACAAATTTCAAAAACCGCCCAGGTGAAGGCTTGGTAAAGGCCTTCAAAAGGTGTAAGTCCCTACTTAATAAATGTCCTCATCATGATTTACCTGCATGGTATGTTTTACCTATTTGAAAATCCAAAATGAACTAGCCTCCACTGAATTAGAGGATACTGACATGACTATAATGCTTGCGGATAAGACACTCAGAGTCCGTATGGGAATAATTAGAGATGTTCCAATCTGTATTGGACCATATAAGTACCCCATTGATTTTGTACTAATCCATATGCCTACTGATATTTATTGTCCAATTATTTTCGGAAGAACCTTTCCGAACACCGCAGGTGCAAACATTGATTGCAAGAGACATATTGTATCTCTCAAGTTTTGTGAAGACAAAATGGACATTCATTTTTCCAAATTTGACCACAAGCCGGTGATCAAGGATTTGGATGATTATGAGTATGGACAAGAAGAGGAAGGTAATATTGTTAATCTTGCTTCAGTAGTTATTGAGACTCCTGATGATGATTTAGCAAGAAGTTTAGTCAATAATAATAACATCCTCCTTGACGTAGAAAAAATGGAAATGGATAATTATCTTGACTCCACACCTGAGGTGGATCTCGAGATGAATCAAAAGTACAAAGAATCTATAAGGAGAGGAGATGAGGCACCTCCACCTCCTATTCTCAAAACCTTGCCCAAGGAATTAAAATATAGGTTTTATAACACCCTCGCCCGATAAGGCCGAGTTCCTGTGTATAGTGCTAATCCCTGGATCGGTTCACTAGCACACACAATACAAAATGATACCAAATATAACTATGCATCATAAATATAACGAATTTGATCAAGAGTTTACATTATATTACAGCAGAAAGCATTACAAGGTAGATCTCCATCCTTCAAATGTGCCACAGGCGAACAATTGTTGAATGGAGTCTCGCGACCTATAAAAATCACTCTAAAACGATATAACCTGCAACATGAAATGTTACAGCCACGAATGATCAATACATTGAATGTATGGCAAGTAGGCTAAAGTGGTTAACAATAGACCTAGCAACTACATGCTTATTTGTCTAGGTGGAGTTCAGGCTCATTTGTGTAAAGCAATAGTTTTATCCTAATAATTGTAACAAAGTAGTTTTCCAATATGATAAATATGACACTCTGGTTCACTCCTAGGTGCTCCTATCCAATTAAGTTCACCCACAAATTTGAAGTAATTGAGAAATAAGGATGAGAGAGAAATATGTCATAGCCTCAGAATTAGGTCGCTAAAATTGTCCATGACTGCGGACACGGCTAAGTACTTAGATTAGACACCCTGCATGGGTTTGTACACTTTACCCATGCGACCTGGTCAACCCGCTCGTACCACCACACTCATATTGTGTCATGGTTGGGAGAAGTCCAAGAAGAGACCATTCGGGAAGAGCTTCCCAAACTCATCCACGCGCCGTACCAACCGACACTATTCTACATCTCTGGCTACGTAGGGTTCGAGTCACCACAACCTACTAAGTCCAGTCAATCGCCCATTTCATTATTGGCACATGGTTGTACACATAAGCTACCAAATAAAGAAACCAATCCTTTCTCGGTACCTTGGGCGGCATTCCCCACCATTGTTCTTCACTCCGACAATGAAACCAATCCTCCTAGGAGGTTCATTAACATTATGTTGTTTTAGTTGAACAAAACATATACTCTACCATAGCATGGTGTAATCCCATCCACGTCTAAAATAGCATGGCTAAGCATATCTATCATACGGTGGCTCATAAACAAGGATAACTAGGGAATAATATGGGATATAGCATAGCATATACACATCAATTTCTATACATGCAATTCTACAAAAACATCTACAATGCATAGGAAAAGAGTAGGGCATTTATGACCAATATAGCACTGTAGGGGTTCGCGTATGAAAACAATAAAATTTTACCCTACGCCCCTGAACCCCTTTATTGCCAGGACCTATCTATTAGTAATGCAGTAACGGGAGGGGCTTTCCGTGAACTTACCCTTGAAGACCGAAAAGCGTTGTCAACGCTCGGGAGAGCGTGGTTGATGTAGATGAGCCAAAGCCAACCTTGAGGTCATGTTGAAGTCCTTGCACTCCTTTGGCTCCAACGACTTCTAGTGCGTCAAGTGTGACACCTCACAGGGAGTTACATGCATCCGGTGCCTGGCGATGACTCCTGCTTCCACGATCCAACAGCAGTTGTGAAAGTAGAGCTCCTAGATCCGAATCCACAGCGGAATGGCGCTCCACGATGAAGATGTCTCTCGTTTGCGCAGTCCGAACTTGGGACCACGGTCACGGGAGAGAGAGAGAATCAACTAGAAGGTATCCCCAAAAGAGAGGGAACCTTTATTGATTATTCTGTGTATTTATTTAGCCAAAATAACTCTCTTTATATAGGGGGAGGGGGAGGTACTCTATCAACACCCGAATTTTTAATCCCAGATGCCTGTTATGCCATACATCGCAATCCCAGGATTACCATTTTTGCGAGACATAACAGATTGGCACCATAGTACATCATCCATTACAAACCATAATAAGGTCTTACAAATAAAGGATCTCATGATCCAGTCTTAATACAAATCAAATCAATGGAAAATAAACATAGTAGGGACTCCATCTTCAGGGTCACAAGCAATGCTGACGATGGGAGATGATCTTAGTTGTCATAGACCTCCTGCTGTCCATCATCCTGGTAGTCCTCCTCATAGTCTAGCCACGGGAATAGCCAGGGACAAAGCCATGAGTACTCTTTAAGTACTCGCAAACTATCACTAACAAGTAAGGTAGTTCTAAATAGGAATCTTAAGCTCTAGGTTTATTTGCAAAAAGCCAGGTTTATCTAAAACTGAGTTTAGAAGTAAAGAAAACTAAGTTAATGTTCTAAATCACTTAAGTGGGAAACTAGTTTTCATATCCACAACCCGGTTTTGGTCAAGTCAAAGTCATAGTTCAATTCACAAGTCATTTTGAAAACATCTGATGATGGAACAGTATGGCCACTCCAACTGTCCATAACCGCAGACGTGGCTATTCGAATAGTTTGACACTATGCAGAGGTGGTACACTTTCACCACAAAATTCGATACATCCGTCAGGGATAACCCTGAATCATCATACTTAGTATGCGGATAATCAATCATAACCTTTCAATTACACACCCTAGTATAGGCACCTCCCCTATGAGCTTGGCCTCCCAACCATGACCATCTGCCATCCTGGGAACTGCATAGGTGGGCATTCACACTCACGAGGTAGCCTCAGCTCAACCTCTTTCCGTGAGGGAACCCATACTAAGGCATATAAACTTCTAGTTAGGCCCTACCCAATTCAGGTATTGTGGTTGTACGGTAAGATTGGAATGGTATCGCATCCGAACCCAACCATCAGTTTTTATAAAGAGCTAAGGCTCATGCCTCAACATTTTCATCATCAAATCCTTTTGTGTCCATAACACATGTCAAAACATTTCAATAGAATGAATCCTCATTCAAAGGTTTTCATAATCATTTGCACCAAGTATTCCCATCTAAAGTGATCAACTTCTATGCTTATCACTAGCCACTAAAGTTCAGGGTATTCACTAATGAGGGTGTTAATCAAGGGTAACTATCCAACTCTAATCTCATGCCTTGGAATGACATCTAAGTATACTACTTAGGCCTAGTTTTATACTCTTTATGGTATCTATACTATTTTTCCAATACTCACAAAGCACCAACTAAAAGTAAAGAACTTAGGTAAAGTAAAAGAATAAAGCTTGCAAGTAAAACTTGGGATTGGTATAATCAAAGTTATATAACCAAGCATGCCTAATGCATCTTGCATAGGTTATCTTGCAAGGATTGCTTGCATAGTTCTAGCTTGCAATTAGTGATGGCTTGCCTTGAGTAGTGCAGTGGTTGAAGTTTTCTTCTTCTTCTTCTTGGTAGTACTCCTCCTCCTCGTATCCCGGGTGGGTGCTATCGTCTATAAATGAATACGGGGTACACAATCACCAAACAATACTTATCTACTTCTATCTAGTACACTAAGGCTCACACTTGACGATCTAGCATCATCACAAATCATCACATGAAATAAAGACTTAATCTTATTTATCTTATTATAGAAAAGTAATTTCTACTCACTGAAAATACTTAAGATTTAATATTTTCCAATTAAAGTATGGGATCATGTTGACACATGTCATCACCACATATTCTAATACATGGGAATGTGATTTAAAGTGTTGGTCATATTTATAAAGTTTAAGATTACTATTTAATAGAATTAAAGTGACTAGAAATGCCTATATAGCATTCTTTTGGTACTAGTCCAATGTCACTGCATGTAAACCTAAATATTTTTACATATTCAGATAGATCTTATCAAATGTGATTTTTGAGAGTTGGAATCAACTCAAAAGCATTTATGGTTGATTTTTGAAAAATGTTTGAATGTGGAAAAGTCTATGTCTTGTTTTTTTGTATAGGTGATCTCTAACTCCAAATGATTTGAATCCAATGGGCTTGGATAGATAATTTAAATAGCTTTCTAACAAAATTGGAATCATGCAATTTGGTTTAGTGAATCTCTCTAAAATGATTTTTGAATCTACTGATAGAATCTGGTTTTAACTAAATTGGAAAATAACTATTTGAATTCACAGGCCTGCGCGAGAAACTAACTGGGACGGCCCAATCTGCCAGCGCGGCGCAGCGGGATGCTGACAGGGGGTCCCACTAGTCAGCGACTTAATCTAACCGAAACGGTATCGTGCAATCTAGGCCCTACGATTAGAACACGATCTAACGGCTGAGGTTCATCGTCGACGACGAACAGCTCCGGCAAGGTCTGAACCCTAACGCGGCGGTGGGGGGCATGTGAGGCTCACCAGGGCTCCGGCTAGGGTCGGCGATGGGGGCGAACGGTGTTGTCAACGACGGCGGTTCGAACGGTGGTCACGGCAGCTCCTAGGGCGGCTCCAATCGACGACGCCCTTCCTTCACTACAGCGGCGGGCCCTAGCTAAATTCCGGCAGGCTGGTGCTCGCCTTGCTCCGGGAAGAAGTGTGGGAGGGTCTATGAGGAGTGGGGAGTGAGGTGGTGTGGAGATTTGAGGCGGAGAGGGCCTCTATTTATACCCCGACGAGGGGACCGAGCAGGATGGGCTGGCTTCTCCGGCGACGGCGGTACAACGAGCTATCGGCGTGGCTGCGGGTAAGGGGCGGTGCGGTGTTCCCTGGCGGTCATCACTGGCTTAATGGCATGGCACGGGGCGGTTAAGGACGGTCGGGCGCGTGCGGTGCTCTGCGCGGAACTAGCGGTGTTCGATACGGCGCACGGGTGCTACAGGTCGCGCAGCGGTGAATGGGGATGTCTGGGAGCTAGCTAGGGTTAAGGCGAGTGGGTGCACAGGTGGAGAGGGCGAGGAGCGGCGCGTGCGAGCTGGTCGGCTGCAACGCTCTGGCGCGCTCTCGGCATGGCGCAGAGACAATGTGCACGGCGATGCTGGGGTGGTCCAGGGCCTGGCTGTGGTCGTGGGCTGGACAGGGGGTGGCGGTGGACGGTCGCCTGTCTCCTGCATGTTGTGGGAGAGGGCGGCATGGTCCGTGGCGCTCTGTCCATGGTCGACCTGGCGCGACGGCTTCGGGCAGCGGCGTACTAGCGCAACGACAAAGGGAGACTGCTGTCTGGTGCTGCTAGAGGCCGGGGGAGACAGGGAGAATGCAATGGGGGCATTTGGTTGAATGATCACTGCTCAAAACAGTGAAGTTAGGCAGTGGTTTAATTAGTGTCTGCAAGGTGTTTGATTAAATGGCCGAAAGAAATTAAGTTTGAAATTTTTGAATGAAATTTGGTGAGTGTTTTGATCTTATGCTTGGTAGTCTCTGGTTGCTTGGGTTTTCCAAGGTGAATTGATTTAGTTGGTTTTTGCAAAATGGTGATCTTACCATATGAACTAGATTCAAATTTGAATTGTCCTTTAAATTGATCTGGAAATAGCTTTTGCGAGTTTGTAAAGTGGGCTTGGATTCACTTTTACTTGGTCTAGCATGGGGTGAAAATAATAGAATTGTTTCTGTTAGAATTTCTTTGCTAGGAACTCACAAAGTGGCCTAGTGGTTAACTTTGGTCAAAATGACCATTTGATCATTTTATTCATATTTGATTTCTTTTTTTCTTTGGATCTTGTTTGTAATTGGCCTAGATGAAGTAGTAGTCATCTTTAAACCATTTCTTATCATTTGCATCAATCAAACATGGCAATTTCACTCAATCATACACTAATGCAAATCACACATGCATTCATATTCAAAATTATTAATAAAAGTTTTTGTTAACCCTAAACTTGGGTGATTAGAACTTGATAATCTTGATTAGCATTTTTGGGGTGTTACATACTCCCTCCCTCAAAGTCCCGGGGTGAGACTAATCAAGGATGGAGGTGGGGAGGCGCACCGGCCAGGCCCCACGTGGGGAGCAACCCACATGTGGCCTGCGGCCCTCCTAGGGCGGCGACCCCCCTCTTGGCCTTTTTCCCCTCTGGGATTTGGCCCATTAGGTGGGCTGCCCCATTAAATCATATTTAAATATTAAATAAATATAAATAAATGTATAATTCAATAATTAACATATATTTACATATTATTTAATTCCCCGTTGATGTGGAAACCATCCCCTCTCATTCTGGACAACTTTCGAACTTACCGAAACCCTTCTAGTTTTCTCTCTTCTCTTTCTTCGGTGATTCTACCAATCATGTAAACACTCTCTAAGCATCACCAAGCCCTTAAGCTTGATACCCCATGGTTCGGGAACACTCTAGACATGGTCGGGACACTCCTAGACCAATGATCAACAGAGGTATCTGGATGGCCATGTGACCCCTATGCATTCCACGAAGATCTTTTGTTGTTTGAACCGTGACTGTTGCGTCTGATTCCTTTTGTCTCTCGATACTTGCATTGTCCGAGATCTAATCAATGACATCACCATGTCGTGTTCAATCTCGTTACCGATAAATGCTACTTGGCTCGTTTCAACAAGTAATATCCCTGTGATCAAATCACACGTTGCGCACCTATTGGATATAACTTCTCCGAGTGGGACCTCGAGTATCTTTCTGTCACACGGATGGACAAATCCCACTCTCGACATATATTGCCTCAAAAGTTCCTCCTAATACCTGAACAGACCTTTATGATCACTATATTACCAAGTGACGTTTGATGCTATCAAAGCACCCTTAGGAGACAGTGATTGATATAGCCTCACGGTCTAAGGAATAGTATACTAGGTCTATTCGAATCATCGTAACTTGAACTTTGTGACATGATCGGGTCATGATGTTTAGGTTGGGTATTGGTTCATCATCTCATTCACATAATGAGATGACTCCATTTCCAACTGGCATAAATGCCACATGATCAAGAAACCTTGATCATCTGTTGATCAATGAACTAGTGACTAGAGTTTCACTGGGAACCCCTGGTTGTTTATATATCACACGTGTATTGACGTTTCCTTTCAATATAGTTATAGCATGATATAAAACTTAATCATAAACTTTATGAAATATGATAATAATCCTTATTACTATTTGTCTCTAGGGCATATTTCCAACATTCTCCCACTTGCACTAGAGTACAAATAAACTAGCTACATTTGTTCTTAATCATTCGCACCATATAACCCTGAACATGCTTGCTCATGGAAGAGGTTGAGTCTTGGGCATGTACTTTATAGTACCAAATCCTTTGCAACTTACTAATGTCACCTTGATTGACATTAATACTTTATCATCACATGATAACATTTTTGTGTATGCATCATCGCTATGTCAGCAGAACGAGGCCGGTTTCCAGGAACCTACAGTGACTTTAGATCAACCTCATGGGCTTTCTCATGGGCACTGTGCCCTGGGACACATCATTCTACGTTAAAAGCGAACTAGCCCCACCATAACATTATACATAACTTTAGATGGTACCCTTATCTATTATTATAAATGTGATCATCGATACACTAGTGCACCCTGTGCAACTTTCGATGTTTTGTTCACCTCGCTTCCTACTTGACTTTAGTCGGTATTATCGATACAGGAGTTTCCAACATATTCCCTTATAACATAACCCTTTATGCTTTAAGATAAGTCATCCTTTATGGATTTGGAATTATGTCTACAGTTCTCTATTAGACACTGCAGAAAACTTAGCTCAACATTCTGTGATTCGTGCTTAATCACTTTTCAAATGTTCCTTCTTGGATCATATATTATGTTAAGTTGTCACCATGGTTTTCTATGATAGAACCTATGTCTCAACATAGTGGATGATGGTCATCCTTTTATTTCTTTCAACCATCGATGTTATACTTCTATTCCTAATTTGATTTATCAAGGACCAGTTCCTTAATTAACTTCTATTCTAAAACTCTTTTCAGAATCCCTTTTAGGAATACTACATAATATCGTAATATACTTACTATCAACTTCTACTCCCTATAAATCATTATTTATTGGTACTTGCGCTTTCATTCTTAATGTGTCGTATACACACTTAAGAATCACTCCTTAAGCTTCCACTCGAAATATGTTCCTAACGTATTTGAGTATGAGTCATTACTCCTACTCTAAATACGTTCCTACATATTTGAATCTAAGACTTACTTTGCTCCCACTCAAAAATATGTCATTCACATATTGTTTTAGGAAGACTTTCATAGATCCCACTCAATTTCATGCAAATTACATATCCACTCACTATTTTGAACAACTTCAAAATCCTTTGATAGATTATCAAACTAAGGGATTTATTATGAGATATTAGTACATTACTAGTTTTAGATCCACTAGACTTTCACCACACTTGAATCAAATTCATTTGAATTTGTCTAATACATTATTCATGACAAATTGTGCGTTTATCATTCACCCTTTTCCTTCTCCACTATGGCTTTGCAGTCATTTGGGAAAATTCAAGTATCTCCTTTACTTGTTAAGGTTCAACAATGAATTTCTTTCTAATCTTAAGTGAATTTTGCTTTAGGATTTCTCATAATTTTAGTTTACCATTATTTCCTTCGTAGTTCATAGGTATGTCATATTCCGGTAATACGACAAATGATTCTCAAATGTCTCCATACGGGATATGGGGTACATTTTGAATCCTACTTTATGTAGTGAAAACACCAGTGGGGAAAACACAATGATCATTATCATTGGTTCTTTACTTTGTGAAGAGAATCGTTCAGGAACGCTTTTCGTTGCGCTTCTCAACACTGTGATGCAGGGTTTTGAATCCTCATCGTGTTTTTCACTATCTTCCAAAAGCTCCACATTCGAGAACATAAAATTTCTCGAAAATGCACCAAAACTTCAAGCAATACTAATTTTGCCTTTCTTTTGGTTCTAGCTATGGCTATTGTATTCAAACTTTCCAATGAATACTCTACAAGGACTTATTCACTATTGTTTT
This sequence comes from Avena insularis, assembly GCA_023614405.1. Taxonomy (NCBI): domain Eukaryota; kingdom Viridiplantae; phylum Streptophyta; class Magnoliopsida; order Poales; family Poaceae; genus Avena; species Avena insularis. Next base: position 239,369,737 of record CM042694.1, on the reverse strand, counting down.
TGGTTATACCGAATAACTCCAAACTTTCACGATGATCCATACTAGATATGGCACTGATCTCATGAATTCATATGGTTCACTATATATTCTAATTGAGTGCTAACTATTTCTAACTAATGGTATTTACACTTACACTACAACAATTTATTTTGCACCATCTATTCACCCACTTTGATATCTAATACTATCATATTGTAATGCTTTGAATTTTGACATTTCAAACGCATTGCATTCCACAATTTTCTTTATGCCACTCTTATAAAGTTGAATTTCATTACTATTGATCAAATCATAGTAATTAGATTCTCTTTTATCTTTATACCATTGATATGCTGAAATTCTTTGATCATGTCAAATAGTTTCATGCTCATGTTTCCTTTGGTAAACTTCTTTACACATTTTAAACAATCATATAATGATAATTACCATTTTTTTTGAAATACAATACATCGAATATGCATTCACTTTCAACAATTCATCAAAACACTTAGTATTCATGCAATACACGGAGTTTAAGTTATTTTGCCGAACTTAGGCATGATTCATATGTGACAAGAAATTCAAATGTCTTTCACATACTATCATTATAACTTTGAATTCAAACAATGGTTTCATTCAAAATGAGTATATCATTAAGTTGGGTAATTTTCAAGTCATTTTCAATATTTTACAAATGTTCATGTATTATCAATTAGTTTCATAACCAAGACAATTCACACACAATCAAACAAGATATGAACACAAATATAAATCATTCATAAAAGTGGAACGACTGTTTGATACAAACTTATATGAATAACCATCTCACGAAGTGTGAGACACACTAAAGAAGTTCATAATCTACCGATTACAATAACTATCTAAAAACGATAAAATAAATGATAAATGTCGAGGGAGAGTGTCGTTGGCCATCATCATCATGCTCGCCATCAACACGCAATGTCACCTCCTCTCTAGCAAGAAACTCTTATGCAGAAGGACCTATTTTTAGCAAAATAGAACAAGTATCAAATATACTTAACTGGGCAATATGTGTTTGCAAGATTATAACATTTATAAAACTGTATATCAAATATATACCTTCATCATCGACAACCTCTCCGGCGATTGGTTTAACCTTTATGTTTCTGAAACATAATATAAAATCCTGGAAATCCAATGTTTCCGTATCACCACTCATGATGCTACTCCGGACACGTCCTAGCCTAGCTAGGAGGTAGCGATCGAAGAAGCACGCCTATCGCAAATGACTCAGTCATCTAGTGGTCCACGAAGTAAACCAGTCTCATGTGTGCATCAAGCATGCGCTCCAAGTGACTCTTTAGACAAGTGTGTTCCTCCATCTTTATGGAAAGAAACTCTCCAAGTAGTTTGTGCTTCCACATGCACACATGGCTTATGAACTCTGCTCTCAGTTGATGCACCATCGAATATGGGTCAAGATCACCCATGAGCGGATGTAGTTCATCCACCATTTCGTAATGCATTATTATCTGAATGTAAGTGGACATCTCTTGGCGATAGTAGCAGTCCGCCCTCTCTCGTGGGGTCTCATAGCCATCAGGCTTGGCCAATTCCATCATGCGGTGTATGTAATCTACCACATGATTCCTAGTAAGGAGGTCATTCAGGCGCACAAGCCAACTGGGGAAGTTGGATCCATCAAGTCTAAGTGTCTCACCAACTACCCACTCCTCAACATCAAAGTAAGCTTCACAATTAGCCATCTCTACATTTATAATTGCAAAAAGGAATTTAGACTAAGTTTACAATTAAATGAGTTAATATAATAACTCCACTAAAAACACCTACCCCATGAAGGGTTCTAGTGATTACACGACCCCTTTTCCCCACATCTCCCCGATCATCACGACCATCAATGTGGGTGCTATGGTGGATGCCTAAATGTCGGTCAAATCATTCATGCGACTCGTTCTCGATCTTTCGACCATCCGTGTTCCGAGGCCATGTCTACACATGCTAGGCTTGCCAACTCAACCTTATTGTATTCGCTATGCAACATGGCTTACACCCACTATATACGAACCTAGATATGTCTGACACCCGATCATCACGGTGCTGCCTCATACCGAAGAACTTTCCTTGTGGTGCACACTAAGGGAGAACACAATCATTGGTATTCTTAATAGGGATCATCTTATTAGGCTACCATCGAGTATCTAATACTAGCACACAATAAGATATACAAACAATAACATTGAATGTAAGAGTAATGTGATATGGTCCTTCTCGCCGTGATCTCCATCCTGCGCCTTCGAATTCCGGCGCCAGGGTTCCGACACCGTAGGCACTAGGGTACCGGTGCCTTTCGGCGTGGTAGTCCGTCATCTCCGTGACCGTCTACTACTACTTAGAAACTTAAGTAATCTATTTTACCTTTGCCACAACCATATCACATCATAACGCCCCCTACAAAAAAAAGTTAGACACCTCTACTTTATCTTTACATGTTTTACATGGCTGAACGGGCTTTCGCACAAGAACCGTTCTTACCTACGAACTTTCACCACAACGCCGATCAAGTAGTTGTCTATACTACACGCCTTTCGGGGCCCTCTGTTGCAAATGGTATACCAACTAATGCAAGAGAGATAGACACCCCCTAAGCCACTTTGTACGGTACAAGACGCATGTCAAGCATGGACCAATCTCGCGAATGAACGTGTAAAGTTGGTTGGGGGCCGCTTCATCAAGCATTGCTGTGGTATACACAAGTACACATGGGAGGGTAACAACTAAAATATCAACGCCCACACGCTACATCTCGTGTGTTCTACTGATGACTGCAAGAGCATAGATTGTTTGTAGCTAGTTTCGAAATAAAGATATCGATCCCACAGGGAGCAGGAGTCTGAAGTCTAATAACTCTTGAAATAAATATTACGATAGAAATGCTAGATAAAGTTCTAAGTGACAAGATAATGCGAGTATTGTGTAAAAATGTGTTTTTGGGTTTTGGGTATAAGACCAATAAAGTAAAGTAAAACAACTGAGTATAGAAAGTAAGTATCGCGTATGTAAGAGAGATTGGAACTACAGTAGGGAAAAAGGCGTTCTCAGGGGGTAGCGGATACACCACTAGTATTGTAAATATCTAAGATAAAGATTATCATCATGAACATTCTCAACTATGTATGTGTGGGAGGAACTCCATATTTGGACGAATAGGCAACAACCGCTGCTCACATCATCCTCATAACCACAACAGTCAGCAATCGACATCAATCAAATTACTGCATTATTAAGGGACATAATCCCGTAGGACGTATCCCATGGCATGGATAGTTTTTCATGAGTTTCCTCGATTTCCCAAGTTGATACGTAAGGGGTGCCAACAGCTTTATAGTCACTATAAGTGCTAACACACCTCCGTCTACCAACAAGTAGTTTCCTGCATCAAGTCCCCACGAGAGGCAAATATTAAGAGGTCGACTTCTCTCAACATCAAGATGTAGAAAATCTAACACATGGTCATAGCGATGGATATCATAATAGACTTTATCTTATTTCAATCTCATACTAGGGTTTCTCCATCTCCCCAAGAACTAATGATCTACTCAGACATGGAGGCAATCAACATCATGGCAATGGTAATGGAAACAATCATAGATGAATAGTACTTGTATAAATCCACAACAATTATAGAAATTACAACAAGATCTAGACAATATGTAGATGGGATGGATGGAGATGGTGGTGATGCATCGGTGGATGATGAAGATCGATGCCTTAGCCTCCTGGATTTGTGCAGGGCAAAGATGGATCCCTGGTGGATGAGTTCTCCCTCCAGATGCCTTCCGGAGGTGAGATTTCTGCGATTTCTGGTGTTCTATATGTCGTCTCTCCGAACCAATTGTCGGGGTGAAACTATTTGACGAGGCGGAGGCGGCGCCAGCTATACGGCCAGAAAATTTGCTCCGCCTATATAGTTGGTCATTGCGCTCTCTGCCTCCCTTGTTCGCTTCTGGTTCTCTTCTGGTATTATTAATATTTCCCAGATAAGCGATTTATGTTGTTTTTTACTCCTTTTTCTCCACAGTACAACTGCTTCAAGAATTGTATCCATTGGATCCATCATCTATCCTGATCCTGGTGAAAACAGACATAAAATGTGCGCGTGAACAAAGTAAAATACCAAGATCCTACATCTACAATGCAAAATAATAATGTAAAACATGATGCAAATGTGCACTCATTATCTACCCATACTAGCATTACTACGCATAAAACTGGCTCTATTACCACTGTAGGGGTTCGCGTATGAAAATAATAAATTTTTACCCTACGCCCCTGAACCCCTTTGTTGCTAGGACCTATCTATTAGTAATGCAATAATGGGAGGGGCTTTTCGCGAACTTACCCTTGAAGAGCAAAACGGAGTCAACGCTCGGGACATCGTGGTTGATGTAGACGAGCTGAAGCCAACCTCAAGGTCGTGTTGAAGTCCTTGCGCTCCTTTGGATCCAACGAATTCTAGTGCCTCAAGTGTGACACCTCGCAGGAAGTTACATGCATCCGGTGCCTGGCGATGACTTCCGCTTGCCCGATCGAGCAACAGTTGTGGAAGTAGAGTTCCTGGATCTGAGTCCCGCAGTGCGATGGTGCTCCGCGGTGAAAATGTCTCTCATTCGTGCAGTCCGAACTTGGGACCACGGTCACAGGAGAGAGAGAGAGAATCAACTAGAAGGTCTCCCCAAAAGAGAGGGAACCTTTATTGATTATTTTGTGTATTTATTTAGCCAAAACACCTCTCTTTATATGGGGAAGGGGGAGGTACTCCCTCCCTCAAAGTCCTGAGGTGGGACTAATCAAGGGAGGAGGTGGGGAGGCACGCCGGCCAGGTCCCACATGGGCGTCACGTGGGGAGTAGCCCACATGTGGCCGGCGACCCTCCTAGGCCCCTCCTAGGGCGACACCCCCCCTCTTGGGCATTTTCCCCTTCGGGATTTGGCCCATTAGGTGGGATGCCCCATTAAATCATATTTAAATATTAAATAAATATAAATACATGTATAATTCAATAATGAACATATATTTACATATTATTTAATTCCCTATTGATGTGGAAACCATCGCCTCTCATTCCGGACTACTTCCGGACTTACCAAAACCCTTCCGATTTTCTCTCTTCTCTTTCTTCGGTGATTCTACCAATTCTGTAAACACTCTCTAAGCATCACCAAGCCCTTAAGCATTATACCCCATGGTTCGGGAACACTCTAGACATGGCCAGGACACTCCCGGACCAATGATCGATAGAGGGACCTGGATGGCCATGTGACCCCTGTGCATTCCAAGAAGATCTTTCGTTGTTTGAACCGTGACTGTCATGTCTTATTCCTTTTGTCTCGCGATACTTGCATTGTCTGAGACCTGATCAATGACATCACCATGTCATGTTCAATCTCGTTACTGATAAATGCTACTTGACTCGTTTCAACAAGTGATATCCCTGTGATCAAATCACACGCTACACACCTATTGAATATAACTTCTCCGAGTGGGCCCTCGAGTATCTTTCCGTCACGCGGATGGACAAATATCGCTCTCGACATATATTTCCTCAAAAGTTCCTCCGAATACCTGAACACACCTTTATGATCATTGTATTACCAAGTGACATTTGATGCTATCAAAGCACCCTCGGGAGACAATGATTGATATAGCCTCACGGTCTAAGGAATAGTCTACTAGGTCTATTCTAATCATCGTAACTTGAACTTAGTGACATGATCGGGTCATGATGTTTAGGTTGGGTATTGTTTCATCATGTCATTCTCAGAATGAGATGACTCCATTTCCAACTGGCATAAATGCCACATGAACAGGAAACCTTGATCATCTGTTTACCAATGAACCAATGACTAGAGTTTCACCGGGAACCCCTGGTTGTTTATATATCACACGTGTATTGATGTTTCCTTTCAATATAGTTATATCATGATATAAAACTTAATCATAAAATTTATAAAATATGATAATAATCCTTATTACTATTTATCTCTAGGGCATATTTCCAACAAGCACCACTTGCGTTTTGTAGATGTAGTCGATTAGATAATCCTCACAAATATAATGGTTGCACTCGTTGCACTCAAATACTTGCAATCACAATACTCGCAATCATAGCAATTGCGATCGTAATAGTTGCACTTCTTGTAATCTAACGTTTAAAACAAAGCACAACAATACACGACTCAAAACATTGAAATTATGCACAATACAATAAAAAATGATGATCAAATGCATGCATGAAAATTTAATATGTCACAATGATTGTAATTAGTTCTCTAAACAATACTAGATCACATGATGCATGTAGAGAATCATTTAATGCCTTAGGGTATTTATTATTAATTCTTCATTGCCAATAGAGGGGTTTTAATAGTTCTGTTTTAAATTCTATACTAATTGCCATATTAAATTCAGATCTTAACTGTACTGGATAGATGACATTAATACGAACTAGTAGCAATTGGATTCACCCTAAACAGAGTTGTAGATATTGTTCTATGATTTAATTACTACTTAATAAAGTTTAAATTATTTAAACAGTTTACCACGACCAAATATAAATCTAAGGCCAGATCTAGAATCTGAATGGAATTGTGAATCCAGGGACATATTATTTATATTTTTTTGGATCTATTAATAATTTACTACGAATTCATTACTCCAGAAGGCTATTAAAACTATTTAATTAATTACCAGTTAACTGTAGCCCAAAAGTTAGATCGAATCTGAAATTTAATTAATAAACAACATGAAATTATCTTCAATTTGATATAGTATATGAAATTTTTAGACATAGTATGCATTTCTTATGGATTTTACAAGTTATAATCTGCAATTTTAAATTCGAACGGAATATTACAGGGAATATTCCGCTGTCTGGACAGGTTGACAGTGCATGCTGACTAGGACTAGATGCTGACCTGGCAATGTCCTGGTGGTGACGAGGCAGCTGACCAGGTCGATTGAATCTCGACCGTCGGGATGGGATCTGGTGGCTAGGAGAGAAGTTGGCTAGAAGACGGCTTGATTTTGCCTTAGAAAAGATTAGAAACACATCTGTGTTAGAGAGACAAATCTGTAGATCAAATCAAAAACTTCCAACATGACAGTTGTGGAGAATCATTAGATCTACCTTTTCACCAAAGGAATTTGTATTTAAAGAAATGGGCACGAGTAAATCTTGGAATTATGCCGACATATATGAAATATTGCGTCCTGCAATTCTCCAGACATGGTGGATGAAAAGAGGTAATGTTTTTTCGGGACTGAAAGATTTCAACGAGATCTACAATTTTCGTGTTGGAGCCGAAGGCAACCGACGAAGTTTAGATAGGTTTAGAAGCGAAGTATAATTCGAAAAGGTGTAGATTTGGGCTTTCGAGGAGGAAAAGTGATATAGCTGTGGCTCCGGTGATTTATCTAGGGGTTTAGAATGGTGAAGAGATAAAACTTGGAGTAGGAAACAAGTAGAAACAAACAGAAGGCAATTCGGAGTTGTAGATAAAAAGATATTGAAGTTTGAATAGAGATAGGTTTGGAAAGAGAAAATTTCGCACACTTTTTAAAGAAATGGTGGGATCGATCCTTCCCGTGCGCCTGGATGGGTGGTTTGGTCGACCAGCTAGCGGGGCCGCCGGCTGGCTTGGCCGGTCTAGTTAGTTTTTTTCTTTTTCTTTTTCTTTTTTTTGGTATTTCCTTTATATCTTTTGCATACGAACTTCAAATGACACGATTCTTGCTTCTAAAATTTAGTAGATTATTATAGGATCATTTTTGTAACATTTTCACTAGTTTGAAGATGGTGGATTTATAAATCTTTATATATTCTTTATAGAAACATTTGGGTAATTCAACTATAAGATTTCAAAACTAGGGTTTGGATTCAATTTTTGAGAAATTTGCATGGATGCAATGCAATGCTCATGAATGCTTCACGATTTTCATTTTTGCAAACATTCACACAAATACTAAAACTAAAACTCAATCCACGCCTTTTTTGCCTAAATGGCTACTTAGGTCATAACAATCTGAGTTCTTTCCAATTCAAAAGGTTTCTTTTGTTTTCAACAAAGTCAAGCAATCTACCAAACTTATTTTATCTATTTCATATTCTGAAATTTGGAAAATTTTGGGATGTGACAGGTTTCTTGATGGAACTAATAATTTCCCCATTTCTATAAGTTCTAACCTTGTAGAAAAATAGGAGGAAAACCTAATGATGGTTCTCTGGAAGCATTGGAATGCTCTTGGGTATTCGATGAGTGACTTGAAAGGGATTAGTCCCTCGATAGCCACCCATAGAATATTTATGGAAGAAGGAGCCCAACCGGTTGCAGACTTTCAGAGGCGACTTAAACCTCACATGAAAGAAGAGGTAAGGAAGGAAGTAATTCGTTTATTAGATGCAGGGATCATCTTTCATGTGGAGGAAAGTGAATGGGTAAGTCTTGTTCATTGTGTTCCTAAGAAAGGTGGATTTATCATTGTTGAAAATGAACACAATGAGATGATACCTACTAGAACTGTTGTTGGACACATGATGTGTATTGACTATAGAAAAATTAATAAGAAACTAGAAAGGATCATTATCCTTTACCATTTATAGATCAAACCCTAGAAAGGCTTGCTATGCATTCTCATTTCTGCTATCCAGATGGTTATTCCAGTTTTTCTCAAATTTCTGTTCACCCTAATGACCAACTTAAAACAACCTTTATTTGTCCTTTCGGTTTATATGCATATCACCGTATGCCTTTCGGTCTTTGCAATGCCCCTGCCACCTTCCAAAGGTGTATGACAACTATATTTGTTGATTATATTGAAAGTATTATGGAAGTATTCATGAATGATTTTTCTGTTTATGGAACTTCATTTAATCACTATCTACATAACCTTCATAAAGTTGTGCAGAGATGTGAGGATACTAAACTAGTCTTGAATTGGGAAGAATGTCACTTTATGGTTCAAGAAGGTATAGTGCTTGGTCACAAAATCTCAAGTAAGGGTATAGAAGTTGATAAAACAAAGATTGAAGCAATAGAAAGGCTTCCGCCTCCTCGTGATATAAATGGGTATTAGAAGTTTCTTAGGCCATGCTGGATTTTATAGAAGATTCATTAAGAACTTCTCAAAAACTATGAAACCACTAACTAACCTTCTTCAAAAGGATGTTGCTTTTAATTTTTGACGAAAACTATCTTACTGCTTTTAGCATATTAAAACAAGCCCTTCTTGAAGCACCTGTTATAAAACCACCTAACTAGAAGAAACCTTTTGATCTATTCTGTGAGGCTAGCCATGAATCTTTGGGAGCAATTCTTTGCCAGTATGATGGTGATGAACTCAATATCATTCATCATGCTAGTCGTACCTTGAACGGTGCTCAAAATATTACCCTATAACAGAGAAGGAATTTTTTGCCATGGTTTTCTCCCTTGATAAGTTATATTATTGACTCTAAGATAAGGGTGCATACTAATCGTGTTGGCTTGAAAGAGATTCTTGGAAGGACTGATGTTAAGCCAAGAATGATTCGTTGGACTTTACTTTTGCAAGAGTTTGAATTACAGATTCCCCAAAGAAAGGAAGAACATGAGGAAGCATCCATGTACATTGAGGAGATTGATCTGCCTGGGGTAGTGTACGTCCATTTGCATACCCTCAAGAACTACAATTCCTAAAAGAAAATTTTCAATTTCTCTTTACAATGGTTTTTGCAATTTCTTGTGGCCAACATTCTTCAAAGGGAAAAAGAAAAAGCTGATTCAAGAATTAAAATGAGATGAAGGTACTCGAATAAACTCCTTCCCTCTCGATGAACAAGATATTTAAAATCTTGAAACATCTTTGTTCTAGTTGATCTTTTGCTGTTTCTATTTGCATTTTTGGTTTCCCTTTGCTTTTCTGAAGTCACCGCTGATTTTACGAGGTCGGTATGGGCTTGCGGTACGACCACACTTGCCCGTTCCACTGCTCATTAAACTGTCACTGAGTCTGGCTCGATTTTCACATATTGGTACGACCGGGCCGTACGGGTGCATCCACCCGTATGAATGGTCGTTACCAGTTTTGTGTTCCCTGTTCGATTCTTGTATTCAATTGTGTAAAAGAGAGAGAGAGAAATGAAGTCGGTAATAATTAGTACGGGCGGGTCCCGCCCGTACCAATTAGTCAATTGGTTATTCACCATCTTCAATAGGTTAGATTTTTTGGAAGAAATCCAGTACGGGAATGCTATACGGACGTCCGCCCGTACCAGTGGTTGTTACGACCGTGTTTTCTTCCCTTTTCGCTTATTTCTTTCCTTATTTGTTGGGATTCTTTTCTTGCCCAACACCTTTTCTCCCAGTACAAATTTTTCCTGTCTCTAAACCTTCATAAGTCTTCGAAAAGATTTCTTTTCTCCTCTTGTCAAATAGATCTTCCCCACGTCGCTCTTACCTCTCAGGAACCTTGCAACTATGTCTTACCCATGGAAAATTGACGAGGGGTTAAATCATCAATGCCCATTGTTATGGACTTGGGTTTAGAGGAAGAGGGGTGCACTAGAGATCTCGTTCGGCTAATAGACAAGCAATACGGGACACAATGTTTACCCAGGTTTAGGCCCCTCGAGGGAAAACCCTACCCCTGCTTGTCTGCTCTTGATTGATGATGATCCAAAGGATTACAAGGTCACCGATGGCGGTGGATGCGCATATTGGATCTGCGTATGTGTATGCTAAGGGTGTTGTCTAGATATGTTGTGTATCGTGGGAGATCATAGATATGTCTATTGGGTGCCCTCCTCATTGGACCCTCATATCCTTTATATATGGGGATGCTAGGTCTCGGGTACCATTATGAGTTGTTACAAGTTAGATTCAAACTCTAGTCTTGAGATTTTCTTGTCTTGTGCGTTTGGGAGTCCGTGTCTATATGGGCTTCATGGATCTTGATATATATTCTACTGGGCCTTCCGTCGGGCTACACCAGGTAGGCTGTAGTCGGGTGTCTGTTGGGCATACCTATGTCAGTTGCCCCCGAGTGTCCATGCGAATCATAGATTTGGGTGGAGACTTAGTTGTCTTGAGCCTTGCATTAGGATGTCGGAGTCGACATTTGTATTGAGTGTGAAGCTTTCACCCAGAAGTTCATCGGGCTAGCCGGATTCATAGTAGTACATAGGGATGATGGTAAATGCACCTGGTGCGCTCGACTGATCGGGACCAGTTAATTGCTCTAGGGAAAAAACGACGTCACCTACTCAAACTTGAGTCTCCGGACTAGAATTCAGAAATTGCTGGCGTAGTTCGACTCATGCCGCGGAGGCCTTACTGAGCCAAACTCCAATTTTAATGCATATGTACCCAACGCGTCCGTCGAGATTTTCTTAATGTCGTAAACACGGTATTTATCTGGTAGATCACAATGGATGCAGTTGCAAGGCCATCACATTAGATATGTAGGTCTTATCTTTGCAGCATAGACACAACATCCGAATGTTTATCACCACAGATGTGTTTCGGGTGGTTAATGAGACATTGTCTCTGAACTTGACATTGGAATGTAAGTAGGCGGAGTCACCAATGAGTTCGATTGCTATAAGTGAGTCGACATTGTGGACGCAGTCGACACAATGGACCATACTGTGAATCTTTTGTTTTCTATAGGGTGTGTGACCAACGCTCCCTATGGGAGTATCCCTCGAGTGTCTGTTCGAGTCGTAGACTCGAGAAGAGACTTATAGTCTTCGGTTGCATAGACAGAACAATACAGAAGTACTTCAGATGATCTTGCGAATGCCATCAATGCTGGTGCTTTTTCGAATGCGCGACCAACATGTCCTATGGGAATAGCCCCCGAGTCCTCATTCGAATCATTTATTAGAGTGAGGATTTGGAGCATGCCACTCGAAGATCTTGTATGTGCGCGACTAGTGATCCAGTTTGGAGTAGCCCTCCAGTGTCTGGCCGAGTTGTAGACTCAGGCATAGACTCAAGTCTTGTATCATACGAGGAGAAACCACTGACCCGGAAGTGCATCGAGTCAACATCTCACGTGTAGCCAAGAGTCGACATTGTAGATGGAGTCGATGCGGCGGAGTTGTGCGGCGTTTACCTAGAAAGACTCGACGTCACGAATGGAATCAACGCAGTCACTTCTGTCAGGTGTGTGGCCAGAATCGCGTCTTTTGTAAAATCAAGCGGTGCAACCATCCGAGGTGGGACTCGACTCGGGTCTTGAGTTGATGGCATAGCCAGTTGTTTCGTCGACTCCTGTTAGAGACCCTTATAGAATAGCTTGATGTAGTCGACATTCTTGTAAACTACAGAAAACATTAAGAATTGTGAAGTACTTGTATCTTGTAAAGAATATTTGCATGTTGTCTTGTAAAGTAAAATTCTGATGCCAATCGATTCGACACTTTTACACTATATGCTAGGACTTTTTGTTAGCCTGATTACCCTTAGTCTCAATACCTTGCCAAGGTGCTCAAAGTTCAAGGATTTGACGATCAGGCAGAATCAGCTACTCGAGTAGAGACTTATAGTCTTCGGTTGCATAGACAGAACGATCTGGAAGTACTTCAGATGATCTTGCGAATGCCATCAACGCCAACACTTTTTCGAATGCGCGACCAGCGTGACCTATGGGAATAGCCCCGAGTCCTCATTCGAATCATTGATTCAAGTGAGGATTTGGAGCGTGCCACTCGAAGATCTTGTATGTGCGTGACCAGTGATCCAAATTGGAGTAGTCCTCGAGTGTCTGGCCGAGTCATAGACTCAGGCATAGACTCAAGTCTTGTATCATACAAGGAGAAACCACTGACCTGGAAGTGCATCGAGTCAGCATCTCACGTGTAGCCAAGAGTCGATGTTGTAGATGGGTCGACGCGGTGGATGGAATCAACATAGTCGCTTCTATCGGGTTCGTGGCCAGCATCGCGTCTTTTGTAGCATCAAGCGGTGCAACCATCCGAGGTGGGACTCGACTCGGGTCTTGAGTTAATGGCATAGCCAGTTGTTTTGTCGACTCCTGTTGGAGACCCTGATAGAATAGCTTGATGTAGTCGACATTCTTGTAAACTACAGAAAACATTAAGAATTGTGAAGTACTTGTATCTTATAAAGAATATTTGCATGTTGGCTTGTAAAGTAAAATTCTAGTGCCAATCGAGTCGACACTTTTGCACTGTATGTTAGGCCTTTTCGTTAGCCTGATTACCCTTAGTCTTAATACCTTGTCAAGGTACTCAAAGTTCAAGGATTTGATGATCAGGCAGAATCAGCTACTCGGGCTGTCATGTATGAAATGCTTGAGTGTGTGGAGTCGACGGCACATTAGGTTACTCGAAGAGGACGTAGCCCCCGAGTGTTTTGAGTGCGAGTTAAAAAAGAATCAACTCTAAGTAGACTAAAACTTAGAGGTCGTTTGGTATCCATCATTGGGGCCTAGAATCCTAGAATTCATTCTGCAATTTCATCCTTATGCCGTTTGGTTGGCACGGAATTGGGCTTTATTGGTAGTTGCTGAGGTGGACGAAGCTGATGCAGCAACAAAGTCGTGGGAGCCAATGCGACCAGCGGGTCGCAGTAGCCGATGGCGACAGCGGGTCACTACAGCCGAAGATTGTAGCGGGTTATGTGGTGGAGTCGGTGGAGCCCCCTAGTGTAGAGTCTACGAGGTGGCAGGTCACGCGGCGGACGTAGTCGACGCGGCGGACTGGAGTCACATGGTGAAGACGAGCTGCCGCATCTGAAGACTACAACGGGTCACTGCGGTTGTGCGGTTGAATACAGTGGCGGGTCGCCGAATCCGAGGGAGCCTCCGAGTAATTTTTTCGCAAACTAAAACCTTGGAGAGATTAGAGTTTCTTTCATTACCTTGAGTTAGGATTTAGCTCTTTATAGTCATTGTATAAACTTTGACATGATCTCTAGGAATTATAATGAATTTGGGTGAATAATTTGAATTCTTATTTAAAGTTTGAATCATTTGAAAAAGATTTGAAAGATATAAGTAATTAGTGTTTATTTGTTTTCCAAAAAGAATTAGTTAATATTGTTTGAATATTTACTAGTTATAAAACAATTAAGAGAATTGAAACAATACAAAAAGTATAACTCAAATAGTTATTTTTTAATTCTTTCCCTTATTCAATAAGCAGTAAATAAATACAAGAATTTCTCAAGAAATAAGAAATTACAATAGATAAATAATAGTACTAAATGAAATGAAAGCTTTATTGAATAATATATAGGTATTACATTGTTCTTACAAAAGGAAAAAGAAAAGATTACAAATGAAAATAAAAGGCTAATCCTAAACTAAACCCTATACTAAATCTTCTTAATCTTCATTACTTTGTCTTGTACCTACAAATAAAGACTGAAAATGAAATACACAGAGAGGGGGTTAGTGTTAGTTTTGCTCTCAATGGTAAACAATGAAGTGCACTGTTTTCAATACATCATTGAGCAAGTTAATTAAAAAGGGACAAAATCCATCAAGTGAAGTATCTGTTCTTTTCAAAATTTAAAGCCTCAGGACAACATCATAGGCAAAAGGGGCAAGTTTCACCAGGACAGAGAATAGTAAAAGGAAGGGGCAATCCACCAAATTCAGTTGATCTCATCCATAGGTAAAGCCAATAGTGAAGCAGCTCACACACCTAATTGCATGCAATGAGGTGTCAGCAGCACAGGAGTGAGGGGCAGTTTAAAACAAAGCAACATAGAGCAAAGCAAACTTTGCTATTCACTTCACAAGCTCAAACACAGTTTGTCACCAGCCTACACAAGAACATCACCAGTTATTGCAACATACCACTAGATCAACACACCTTTCATAATAGAAACCTCCAGGAGATCAACAACAAGATGGTTACTTGAAGGAGGCGGTAGTCTGGGTGGATAGCAAGGGCAAGCTGAAGCTTTCAGCAACAATACCAAGCCAGGATAGCAGTTAAAGGATAAGATCAACCACTAGAATAAGAAGGACAAGCTACCACAACAAGTCTAACATCAGGGTATATCCCAAATCTCTAGATCTGTCCATTATTCATTTTAATCTGTTTTCATGCAAGTGCATGATAAGTTGGACATTAGACACAATAGATACTAGACAGCAAGTAAAGAACATCTGTTCTTGGAAAGAAAGGTCTCAGACCAACATCATTGACCAAAGGATATAGTCTAAACTAGATAGCAATAAATCATAGCCTGTAAGCATACAGGGCACATTCCCATTAGAGGGTAGCACCTCTGTATCTAAAAGATAAATGCTAGCTTGAGTACAAGCTCAAGCACATCCTCTTAATCACAAACAATCGTCTTCCTAAAAGATTGTAGGAATCATTAATTCTCTTCATTTACAAAGAACGTCAGATGTCAACACTGGTTATCACTAGGTCACAAAATGCAAGATCTCAGAAACCAAAAGAAATCACTTTCCTACAAACAGTAGGAATCATTCTATCCTAGAGCACCCCAATAATCACCACAAAGAATAAACTAAGCATTATTAACCATAGATCTACACAACATCAGGATTGAATCCTGAGTAAAGCTATTGATCACAAAGGTTCTTCATAGACCAGTATCAGAACAGATAACCAACAACATAATTTCAGCAGTGAAACATCCCAATTCAAAGCCAATAGGAGTATACCAATCAAAGGCCATAACCATTGCCTTAACATTAAACCCAACTAGGCAACCCTAGAAATGTTGTCTGCCGGTGAAAATAGCACCAGGAACATGAGCAACAAAGTATAGGAACCCATCATCAGTAGGTCATCAGTAAGTAGATTGCACAGGGAACTAACCCAAGAGGCTCTGCTAATTATCACTATAGGGGATGAACCCTAGAAATGAGGGATGAACCCAAATGGGGAATGAAGGGTAGTAATCACATGGCATGGAAGAAAGAGAAGCAGAGAGCTAGAGGGGTAAGAGAGGTGGACTTACTCGAGGTCCTCACGATTATACATGAGAGAGAGCAGAGGAGGAGGCTAACAATGGTGAGGTGCACGGGGAGCACCCTAGAGGGGGCGCTACAACCCACGCCAAGCTGCTGATATGTCCATTTTGCATCACTATTCTATATCATAATTTACTATTATTCATTGATATATTTCATATTAAGAGATGATACTTATGTTATTTCATCTGTTTTTGCATGGTTGATGACTTTTGGAGGATGGACCACTGAAGTCAGGATTCTGATGGAAAAGGCACTGTTTGGAGGCTAATTCACGAAGATCAGAAAATCCCAGAAAATACACGGAAAATCCTATTTTTCTAGAAGGCGAAGGATGTTAAAAGGGGGAGCGGAGTTGGGCCACAGGGGGCCCACACCACCCCCTGGCGCTGGCCACCCTTGGCCGCGCCACCAGGTGGTGTGGCCACCCTGGCCCACCTCTGTCTCTCCTCTTTGGCGTATATATTCCTCCCGAAACCCTAAGACTCGGGGAGCGACCATAGAAACATTCCACCACCTCTGCGGGGCGGAAAACCGCAGAGAGAGAAAGAGCTCTCCAGCAGGCAGAAATCTGCCGGGGAAATTCCTTCTCGGAGAGGGGATATCGTCGCCATCAACACCACCATCAAGCTAGATTTCATCGGGAGCATCATCATCATCTCCACCAGCACCATCATCACCACTCCACACCGCTGTAACAATTGGGTTGAATCTTGCATAGTTCTTAGGGGAAACTTTCCTGGTGTTGATTACTTGTTGTAGTTGATGCTATTGAGTGGAACCATTGAATTATCGTTCATATTTAGATTGTTACTTATCATTATTTCACCTCTGATCTTGATCCATATGATGTCTTGTGCGTAGTACGTTTAGTTCTTGAGGACATGGAGAAGTCATGTTGTTAGTAGTGGAATTGTGTTGAGAAAGATTCAATGGTTTGATATTTAAGTTGTGGTGTTATTCTTCTAGTGGTTTCATGTGAACATCGACTACATGACACTTCACCTTTATGGGCCTAGGGGAATGCATTGTGTATTTGGCTACTAATCGTAGGGGTTGCCGGCATGACAGAAACCTAAACCCCCGTTAGGAAACCTTTGCACAAGGGAGTGTAGGATCTTAGAGTTTAAAGATGTGGTTAGGTTTTTATCTTAATTACTTTCTTGTAGTTGCGGATGCTTGCAAGGGGTATAATCACAAGTATGTATTAGTCCTAGGAAGGTCAGTACATTAGCACAGGTTCACCCACACAACACTTATCAAACTAAAGAAGATTAATCAACTATATGAAGCGAAAGCACTTGACATATTCCCATGTGTCCTCGAGAACGTTTGGTCATCTTAAGTAATACAATCGGCTTGTCCTTTGCTAAAGAAAGGATTGGGCCACTTGCTGCATCTATTATTACTGTCTTTTATTTACTCGTGCTTTATTTATCTGCATTATCAAAAACCCCTAAAAATCTGTTTGCTAAGTATTTACAGAGAATTCCTGCCCCAAGCTACTCGTCAACACCTTCTGCTCCTTGTTGGGTTCGACACTCTTACTTATCGAAAATACTGCGATGCACCCCCTAGACTTGTGGGTCATTAAGACTATTTTCTGGCGCCGTTGCCGGGGAGTGAAGCGCTATTGGAGCGTGGAACTGGTAAAGGAAACTTCTACTGTGAGTATTGTTTATTTCTGTTAGTTACTTTATTCTCAATATGGATAATTCACTTAGTTTCTTATTTCGTAATGCTACTACCACTTCTAAGGTAGTAGATGAACTACCACCTACTGAAAATGATACTTCTAAAATACCTATAAGAATTATTGATCGTGTTATGGATAACTACTATTTTGGAGATGGAACTATCCATCCTGGTAATCATTTGCTCTTTATGCACGAATTATGCGGGTTGTTCAAGTGTGCAGGTATTACAACAGATCAAGTCAAGAAGAAGTTATTCTCATTATCACTGAAAAGAAGAGCTGAAGAATGGTACAAGCTGCTGAAGAATGGTCAAGCTCTTGAATGGGAGGAAGTAGTACCTCTCTTTTATTCAAAATTTTATCCTCCTAGTGAGATTCATAAAGATCAGAATCGAATATACAACTTTTGGCCTCTTGATGGAGAGAGTACAACTCAAGCTTGAGGGAGATTGAAGTTACTAATGCTCAAATGTCCTATTCATGAGCTCCCCAATAATATTATTATCAATAACTTTTATGCAAGGCTTTCTCTTCATGATAAGGATCTATTGGATGCTTCTTGTGCTGGATCATTTACACGCATGGAAGAAGAAGCTAAATGGGACCTTCTAGACTGTATTCAAGATAATGCTAAAGAATGGGAGAATGATAAAGGAAGAAAGTCGGGTATAAATTATGATTATGAATGCATTGAATCTTTTATGGGAACTGATGACTTTTAGAATATTAGTAATGCTTATGGTCTTGATTCTCAAAGTATTGCAAC
This sequence comes from Avena insularis, assembly GCA_023614405.1. Lineage (NCBI taxonomy): Eukaryota > Viridiplantae > Streptophyta > Magnoliopsida > Poales > Poaceae > Avena > Avena insularis. The sequence continues at coordinate 239,351,273 of CM042694.1, read as the reverse complement.
TTATTTTAAGGCTTTTGCTTCTTATATTGAAATTCCTAAAAAGAAATGGAATAAGTATCATGAGCCATATAAAGATATTGTTAATTGTGTTCCTACAAGAAATACTGAAGTTTATACTGCTAATCATGTTTTACCTAAACCTTACATTGAGAAAATGACTTTCCCAGTTAAGATAAAGGAATATTCTATGATAGCTAGTATGGGTAACGAAAGTACAAATAAAGCTGTTGAACCTAATGAACAAATAGCTATTGAACCTGTAGTAGAAAATGTAAAAGACTTTGTCACTAAATATGTAGAAGATGAACACACTATCCTCTGTAAGGATACTTCTAATATTGTTTCACAAAGTAGTGTTATGAGAGCTAGTGTCCCCGTGTTTTCTGTTAGAATAAGTGATCATTGCTACAATGGTTCATGTGATAGTTATATCATTAAATTTATGCATGATACTAAAAGTTATTATGAGAGAGGGAAGATTATTCTAATGCATCTCAATAATATTAAATTTCCTCGCTTTATGCTGAAAGTCTTTATGTTGCACTTATTTTGCCTTCCTATGCTAGCAGCCTCTGGTTTCAACAATTTATTTTCTTACAAAATTCCCTTGCATAGGAAGTGGGTTAGACTTAAACATGTGTATTTTTGCTTCTTTATGCTCTCTGTTACTTCAATTCATATTCTTATGTGAGCATCATTGAAATTATCATGCCCATCTTAATGGCTATAAAGAAAGAGCTTTTTGGGAGATAACCTAATATATTTTTGCTTTCAGTTTGTTTTTTTATTTGAGTCTTGGAAGTTATTGCCCTGCAATAACCTCTCCTTATCATTTTGTTTGGTTTTTGTGTCAAGATCAACCTCTAATGAGAGAGAAGTAAGATTTGGGGAAGTTGCTGTCCCGAAACAGATTTTCGTGCTTGACTATAAAAAATAATTAAAATCCCAGAATGTCTTACTGATCTTTAATTTTTTGTGTGCATGCCCCAGGTTATTATTTAACTTTCGTTAGTTTTATACTTTTTGATTTGAGCAACAGAAGATTTTCGAAAAAATTGATCATTACCTGCTGGTCTGTTTTGGCAGATATTTGTCACTCTTGCATTTGCCTCTTAAATCGATTTCCTTTTTGAATTCCTTTTTGGTCTTTCGGAAGGAGTTGCTACAGTAGCTTATGTTTTGATGGATTTCAGTTAAAATTGAACTTAAAAGGTTTATTACCTTGCATGCACTAATGTTGCTAATGAGAATCGTGTGAAGTTTTGTGCGAAAGAAATTTCCAGGTTATAGGAGAAAATGGTGTAATAAGATGGTGAATGGTTAAATGACTCAAACAATATGCTTATAAAGATGAAGATATTGATGTTCAAGTGGTGACTCCGGAAAAATTTATCAAAGACCAAAGTTAGAGACCGGAAGAGTCTGTTTTCGAATAGGTAATAGTTCTGGTAAGAAAAGGCCCGTGAAAAATCTTCCAATTTATATTTCTGCAGTTTTTATCTAACATGGAAAGAAATGAGTGGAAATAGGGATGGAACCAGAGCCTGGGTGGCTCACACCACCCCGTGGCGCGGGCCCACCTGGCCGCGCCACCAGGGGGTGTGACCACCCCGGAGCCCGTCTCTGACCCGCTTTCTCTTAGTATTTTCCTTTTATTGTCAAACTTCGTAATATATAATCCACCGGATACCCCGAGGTTCGTATATCGTGTTCTCGTAATGTTTTTGTTTTGATCTGTTTCTATCAGGAACTATTCTTAAAGTTTAGAGGCACAATGGTCTCCGCCAATGATAAGGGCAAGGAGCCTACGGAAGATGATCTCCAAGACCTTGAGCAGGAGGAGGAGATCGAGAGTGAAGTTGAAGAGGAGGCAAAGGAAGACCAACATCCACACAATAGCACCACCATTGCAGGCATTGCAGTGGTGGCAAATCCTGCCAGGTTCAAAAGGACTGCACAGATGTCTACTGGAGGGAATTGATTGAAAAGCTCATCGAGAGAACACCACCACCGAATGAGTAATTCGTCATCAGGTTTTGGCATCCCCTTGGTTTGTTCCAAGCTTGGGGGAGTGCCGCGGTATCACATCACTATCTTTTATCTTTTTACCTATTTAAGTAGAGTCATATCATGAATAGAGAAGCTATCATATAGGATGGTTTGCATTATAGAAGTGTCTCCCCTCTTGTTAGTTATCTATGTATCCCTTGGTGTGAGTTGCCGTTGCCGTTATGGAATATTAATGAGAAGTTCTATCATTTACTTTTTGCATATCTTATTTTAGTTTGCAATTTATATTATATGATTGATCTTGTTGTTAGTACTGGTATCACTTTGGGATCATTAAGTAAATTTAGTTGGTTTTGGAAAACCTGGCTCGGTCAGTAGCAACACTATTATGAGAATTGAATGAAAAAGATAAAAGTACTCTTAAGAAATATAATCTCATCAATTTTTTCTTGATTGGCTCATAAGCTTAGTATTCTCTAGTTAAGATCTTTTGTGCTTCCAAGGAAGATTGCATGTTTGTTTTTATCACTTGTTTGTTTGTTTGTTTCCTTCAATTCTTATGCTTGCTACCCAGCCTTGCTAGCCAAAAACATGTACTAAGAGGGAATGCTTCTCGTGCATCCAACCCTTAAACCAAAACCTATGCCATTTGTGTCCACCATACCTACCTATTAGCATTATTTCTATCCTAAGTAAATTCATGTCTTTATCTACCTTCCGAATTAAACTTGTTATGTGAAAATTAGTGATTAAAGCTCTCACAAACTTGATGGCACACTTTACTTTCTTGCACTTAATAAACTTGAACCATTGTGCCCATCTATGTTGCGTATATGCTTGAGCTTTATAAGTTGAGAGTTAGCAAAACCATGTTACCATGGGGAATGCTTTCAACATTGCACTTATTTAGTTGATATCATGATTCTTTTGCTTATGGATCCCGACGGTGTGAAATAAAAGGGGAGCTTGTAAGCTCATGGAGTTTGTATGTGTGTTAGATAAACGCCTGGGCGGCTAGCCTAAGCCATGCCTAATCATGGTGGAAACTTGCAGCATAACCATAGTGAGAAATCTGTGAAGCATCCTCAATAAAAACCTATGCAAATAGCAAATAAAAAGATCACTGAGATGCTCATTGTCTGCTTGCCTTGTTATTTTGATATGGGAAAGCTTCCGTATCATCGGGCAAGGGGTACCCCGTTGGCGGTTCTCCATGATACACATGTATTTACAATGACAAGAACTTACTCGTGACTAAAGTTGAGTAGCATGAGGTCTGGTACTCGTAAGCACGAGGCATGAGATTTTCAACTTATAACTTGTCAAGCATATCCTCATATTTGTTCACTTTAACCTTAATCACCTCAAGATGCTTATGATAGGGGTAATGAGAGCTGAAAGCTAGTAAGCACCATAATTTTTGGAAGCTCTTTATGAAACTAGAAATCCCTCCTTCCCTCTACGAAGGGCCTATCTTTTACTTTTTAGTTGAGTCAGTAAACCTATTCCTTTCTATCTCAGCAAGTATTTTGAGTTGTTGTGTTTCATTCATTCATATGATGATTTATTCAATCATGTTTCTTGTGTTCCTTGTTTTGCACACTGCTCTTATCTTAGTGAATATTACTTTGAAATCTATCATTGAAAACACCATTATGTTTGAACTCCTGCAAATTGTTAACTATTCTTTGACCGAGAACAAAGTTTGCCATTACCAATTATGATTTACCTTGTGTATCTTTACTGTGTTTCCTTTACTTATTGCAAGTTAAGTTATATAATAGTGAGCTGTCTTCTATTGTGATTTATGTAATGATGAATGTGATGCTTCTGGTCCGTATTAGTTTATTGACACTTCACTCTATAAACCTGAGGTCATGTTTATTGAGCTCAGTTTTCGCTTGGGGACAAGCGAAGTCTAAGCTTGGGGGAGTTGATACGTCCATTTTGCATCACTATTCTATATCATAATTTACTATTATTCATTGATATATTTCATATTAAGAGATGATACTTATGTTATTTCATATGTTTTTGCATGGTTGATGACTTTTGGAGAATGGACCGCTGAAGTCAGGATTCTGATGGAAAAGGCACTGTTTGGAGGCGAAATTCACGAAGATCAGAAAATCACGGAAAATACACGGAAAATCCTATTTTTCCACAAGACGAAGGATGCCAGAAGAGGGAGTGGAGTTGGGCCACAGGGGGCCCACACCACCACCTGGTGCGGGCCACCCTTGGCCGTGCCATGTCAACACCCGAATTTTTAATCCCAGATGCCCGTTATGCCATACCTCGCAATCCCAGGATTACCGTTTTTGCGAGACATAACGGATTGGATATCACAGTCCATCATCCATTACAAACAATACATAAGGTTTTACACAAATAAGGATCTCATGATCCAGTCTTTTAATACAACAAGCAGCGGAAATAAACGATAGCGTAGCGGTGGGGTCCATCTTCAGGGGCACAGTAATGCACGACTAAGGCAGATAGTCCTAGTTATCATAGCCGTCCTGCTGACCATCATCTTGATAATCTCCTTCATAGTCTGGCCATGATAATAGCCAGGGACAAAAGCCATGAGTACTCTTTAAGTACTCGCAAACTACTACTAGCAAGTGTTATGATTCTAAGTTAAAGTACTGAATTGAAAGAGTAACTATCAAGTTCAGTTTGAAACCTAAGCTTAGTTCTGAAACAAGAAAAGATAAAATAAAAGTCTAGAATCACTTAAGTTGGGAAGCTATTTTCATCTACAAAACCCTGTTGTGGTCAAGTCAAGGTTCATCATTCATTTCAAGTCATTTAGAAAACATCTGACAATGAAACAGTATGGCCATTCCAACTGTCCATAACCGCGGACGCGGCTATTCAAATAGTTTGACACTCTGCAGAGGTGGTACACTTTCACCACAAGATTCGATACATCTGTCAGGGATAACCCTGAATCATCATAATTAGTATGCAGATAATCAAACATAACCTTCCCTTTACACACCCTAGTACAAGTACCTCTCCTATGAGCATGGCCTCCCAACCATGACCATCAGTCATCTTGGGCACTGCATAGGTGGACAACATTGAGAGGTAGCCTCAGCTCAAACCTCTCCCATGAGGGAACTAATACTAATGCATATAAATTTCCAGCTAAGCCTTACCCAATTCAGGTAATGTGGTTGTACGGTAAATTTGGAATGGTATCGCATCCGAATCCAACCATCAGTTTTATAAAAAGGGTTAAGGCTCATGCCTCATCATTTTCATCATCATAAACCAATTGTGTTTCGCAACACATGTCAAAACATCTCAATAGAATGACTCATCATTCCAAGGTTTTCATAACTCATTTTCACCAAGTGTTCCCATCTAAAATGACTCAAGTTTGATCTATTCTAAAACACTAGGTTAAGAGTGTTCACTAAGGTGGGAAGGTGGGATCAATCTCATGCCATAGAATGACATCTAAGGGTTTCTAAGTAGGTCAAGTTTTATACTCTTTATGCTACCTTCAAACTTAATTAAAGAAATGTGTGTAACTAAGGGGGTGTGATCAAAGTATGCTTAAGGAATCTTTACTAAACTATCTAGTTTTATTCTAGCTTGCTAGAATAGCTTACTAAAGCATGTTTGCAAGGGTTAGCTTGCCACTAATAGCTTGCCTTGGTTGGTGCACTGGTTGAAGTTTTCTTCTTCTTCTTCTTCTTCTTCTTCTTCTTGGTAGAACTCCTCCTCCTCGAAGGCTTGGTCGGTACTAGCGTCTAGAAATACATAGGGAGTGCACAATCACCAAAAAATACTTAACTTAGGCTAAGTAGTATTTTAAACCACACCATTGATGATCTATTATCATCCCAAACATCACAAGTTTAATTCAATAGTTTCAACCTTTTTATTTTGGAAAAGTAATTTCTACTCATTGAAATATTAACTAAAATTTAATATTCACCACCAAAATATGGGATCATGTGGACACATGTCCTCACCACATATTCTAACATGTGGGAATGAGATTTAAAGGTTGGATCAATATTACTTTGGTTTAAGTTTATTATTTAATGATTTAAAGTGACTAGAAATGCCTATATAGCATTATTTTGGTACTAGTCCAAAGTCACTGCCTGTAAACCTTAATATTATTACATATTTGGATAGATATGATGAAATGTGATTTTTGAGAGTTGGAATCAACTCAAAAGCTAACTTGGTTGATTTTACAAAAATGTTTCAAGTTGCAAGAGCTTCTGTCTTCTTATTTTTATTAGGAGAAATCTATAACTCTAAATGAATTAAATCCAACGGGCTTGGATAGAGCATTTCAATACCTTTCATACAAAATTAGTTTCATGTAATTTGGATTTGTCAAACTCACAGAATTGAATTTTGAAGCATTGGACAGAAACTATATTCTAACTAAAAAGAAAATTCCTAATTTGAATTTGAAACGCGCGCGGGAAAGGAAATGGGCCAGCCCACTGTGCTCCGCGCAGCGTCGCGGGTTGGCTTAAGTGAGGGCCCCACCCGTCAGTGGAACAGGGGGGTACCGAAGGGGTATGGATGAAAGGTGGCCGTGCGATTAGAGGGCAGATCGACGGCTCACAGCTATCGTCCTCGTCGGAACAGGACACGACGGGAGCTAACCCTAGCGCGGTCGGTGAGGGTGCAGTGGGGGCGTACCGGGGATCCAGCGAGGTCGGCGATGCGGGCGAATGAAGTGGTAGACGATGGCGGTTCTCCTGGTACAAGCGGCGCTTCCTGGGATGGCCTGGATCAACGGCGCCCTTCTCCTCCAGAGGCGGCGGCTCCGGCTGCAATTCCGGCGTCCTGGTGCTCGAGCGGCTCCGGCTAGCTATGGGGAGTGAGAGTGAGAGGTGGGGATGAGAATGGTGTGAAGAGAGCTTGCTGGGGAGTCCTCCTTATATAGGCGAGCGAAGGGTGTAGAGCAGCATGGGCAGAGCTCGACGTGGGCGACGACACAGCGAGCTAAGGGTATGGGAGAGGTAGGCGGACGGTGGCCGGTCTCCTGGCGATCCTCTATGGCTTGATGGTGCGGCAAGGGGCTATCTCTATTGGTCTGGAGCGGGCGGTGCACTGGGCGCGGGCGGCGGTGTTCGACGCGGTTCCTCGGGGCTGCTGGTCGCGAGGCTGCGAACAAGGATGTCTGGGCGGTTGTTGGGCCTACTGCGGGTGCTGCCACGCAAGGCTAGGGCTTGGCGAGGCCGGTGCTGCTCTGGCAGGCGCGGCGCTCCGGGGTGATCAGCATGGCGGACAGAGACATGGGCGCGAGCAACTGGGGGGTAGTCCTCCGCTCGATTTTGGTCGGGGGATGGTCGAGGCGGCGGTGAAGTAATGAGCTTTGGCTTAAGCTGTCCATGGTCGAACTGGCGCATGGCGTCGGGCGGCTTGGCACTGGCGCATCTAGGGGAGAGGGAGAGAGAGCTAGGGTCGGGGTTTTAGCTGGGGGGACAAGGGGACCGAGTTAGGCCCAAATGGTGACAAGAAGCACTGCACACTATAGTGTTTTGACAAATGTTTGATCTGGTTGCCACTGCCCGATGAAATGGCCGCAAGAGACCAAAGTTTGAATTTTGAGTTCAAAATTTTTGAGTGATCTCCACTAGTGCTAGGTAGTCTCTGGTTGCAAGGGTTTTGAAAATGGAGCTCAAATACATGGTTTTTGAAATAGGGGTGATCTATGCATATGCATTAGATTCAATTTTGAACTGCCATTTGAAATAGTTTCCAGAATGTTTTTAGAAGATCAAAAGGTGGGCCCTGGTACCTCATTATGTGTACTAGCAAGGGGTGCAAAGATCAAGAATTGTTTCTGTTAAGAATTGAGTACTAGGAATAGCCAAAGTAGGCATGAGAGTTAAATTTGTCCAAATGACCATTCCTTCATTTTAATTCTTTTTTATTTGATTTCTTTTAGGAAAAGTTTGGGAATGATGTAGATGATGTTTAAATCACCTAAGAAACATTTTAGAAGAAAAGGATCACACAATCATGGCAATTCCAAATAACTCCTATTTTAAATGCACACATATATGAATGCTTTCATTTTAAATTTGGAAAAGGTTTTGTTAACCCCATTTTTGGATGATTTGATCATGATAAGCTTGGATTGAAGTTTAGGGATGTTACATGCCACCAGGTGGTGTGGCCACCCTGTCCCACCTCTGGCTCTCCTCTTTGGCGTATATATTCCTCCCGAAACCCTAAGACTTGGGGAGCGACCACAGAAAGATTCCGCCGCCTCTGCGGGGCGAAAAACTACAGAGAGAGAAAGAGCTCTACGATAGGTAGAAATCTGCTGGGGAAATTCCTAACCTGAGAGGGGAGATCGTTGCCATCAACACCACCATCAAGCTAGCCACAAGTATAGGGGATCACAACAGTCTTTGAGGGAAGTAAAACCCAATTTATTGATTCGACACAAGGGGAGCCAAAGAATATTTATAAGCCTTAACAACTGAGTTGTCAATTCAGCTGCACCTAGAAACAATCTTGCTCGCAGTAGTTTATCAGTAGCAATAGTTTTGTAATAGCAATAGCAAAGTAAAAGCAGTAGTAAAAGTAAAGATAGTAGTAACAATTGTAGTAAACAGTAGGATTAAAGCGCGGTAGGCATAGGAATGGATGGACGGGCGTTGCATGGACAAGACAATTTATATAGAAATCAAGATATAGGGCATTTACAGATAAATAAGGTAAAGCATCCAAGTACTAAATAATCATAGGCATGTGTTCCATATATTGTCATCCATACTCGTAATGAGAACTTGCACAACATCTTTTGTTCTGCCAGCCCGTTGCAGCGGGGCCTCAAGGGAATCTACTGGAAATTAAGGTGCTCCTTTGAATAGAGCACCAAGCAAAGCATTAACACTCCATGAACACACGTGATCCTCATATCATAGCCATCCCCTCCGGTTATCCCGATTTTTGTCACTTCGGGGCCTTTGGTTCCGTACAATAATATGTGTATAGAACTTGCAAGTAAGATCATAAACAATAATATCCACATGAATCAATAACATGTCCAGATCTGAAATCATGGCACTCGGGCCCTAATGACAAGCATTAAGCATAACAAGTTGTAACAATGTCAAAAAGCACTAATAATAGATACTAGGCACCATGCCCTAACAATCTGATGCCATTACATGAACGATCTCATCCAATCCCTACCATCCCCATAGCCTACAACGGGGGATTACTCACTCATGGATGGGGGAATCATGGATGGTTGATGGAGAAGCGATGGTGATGAAGATGGCGATGATATCCAATTCCATGTCCCGACAGGGTGCCAGAACGGAGTTTCTGGTTCCGAATCACGGAATCTGGTGGTGGCGGCATAGCAGAACTCTATCTAGAAAAACATCGAACCCCCTGTCTGTTTTAGGTCAGAGGGCTTTTATAGGCTAAAGGAGAGGTCGAGGCAGAGTTCGAGGTAGCCACACCACCCCCTGGCACGACCTATCCTGGCCTGCGCGGCCAGGTTGTGTGGGCCCCTCGTGGCTCCTCTTCGTCCTGTCTTCTAGCTCCATGAGTCTTCTGGTAAAATAGGAGTTTTGCGATATTTTTCGGGATTTTTCCTAAAAGTTGATTTCCTGCACAAAAACGAGACACCAAAGCAATTCTGCTGTAAACAGCGTTAGTCGGCATTAGTTGTATCCAAATCACACAAATTAGAGGAGAAACAATAGCAAAAGTTTTCGGGAAAGTAGATATGTTTTGGACGTATCAGACTTCATCGGGATCATCATGATCATATCCATCATCATCTCCACCAGCACCACCATCACCACTCCACACCGCTATAACAATTGGGTTGAATCTTGCATAGTTCTTAGGGGAAACTTTCCCGGTGTTGATTACTTATTGTAGTTGATGCTATTGTAGTTGATGCTATTGTAGTTGATGCTAAAGATGTGGTTAGGTTTTTATCTTAATTACTTTCTTGTAGTTGCGGATGCTTGCAAGGGGTATAATCACAAGTATGTATTAGTCCTAGGAAGGTCAGTACATTAGCACAGGTTCACCCACACAACACTTATCAAACTAAAGAATATTAATCAACTATATGAAGCGAAAGCACTTGACATATTCCCATGTGTCCTCGAGAAAGTTTGGTCATCTTAAGTAATACAACCAGCTTGTCCTTTGCTAGAGAAAGGATTGGGCCACTTGCTGCATCTATTATTACTATCTTTTATTTACTCGTACTTTATTTATCTGCATTATCAAAAACCCCTAAAAATCCGTTTGCTAAGTATTTACAAAGAATTCCTGCTCCAAGCCACTCGTCAACACCTTCTTCTCCTCGTTGGGTTAGACAGTCTTATTTATCGAAAATACTGCGATACACCCCTATACTTGTGGGTCATCAGCAGCAACGGGGGGAGGGGGGGGGGACGAACCGTTGAAACCGCGGTGGACCCAAACCCTAGCCACATGGTGGCGTCAGCGCGGACAGTAGAGGGCGTGTGCGTCGAATCAAACAGGACAGGCATGCACGGCATCGTCGCCTACATCGGTGAGCACCACGATGGCGGTCAAGGTGGCCTAGAGTGGCTAGAATTGAGCGCGTGCTTGCGACGGCATCGAGTCGACCCAGAGAGGAGCGTCGCAAGAGAAAGATGAGAGAAAGGGATATAGTGGGTTACTAGGCCATGTGCCAGCCTAGTACTGCCCAGGGGTATTTGACCAGCCCATATGGGTCGGGTCGGGCCGGGCCAGGCCCATGTTTTAAAAGAGGACTTATTTAAAATATCTAATTACAAATATACCCCTAGAATTAACTAAATATGCTCTAGAAAAATAAAAAAACTTAAATATATAATATATCGAAAAGACCACAAAAACAATATCTACCTAACAAAAATACAACCTTACTTGTTTAAGTTAAATAAAATATTAAGGAGAAGTTAGATTTTTGCACTAAAACTATAATTGAAAATTAATAAAATAAGGAGAATTCCTAAAAGTGAATAAAAATCATATTTGGATACAAAAATAAATCCACTATTGTATAAAAATACTAGCTAGATTTTTACGAATAAAACTTGTAATTAATATCAAAGAACATTTAATACTTTATGGATTTTTATAAAAATAAGAACACTTCTTAAAAAATAAATAAAACCATTTTTAAGAACTTGAATAATTATATTTTACTAGAAAAATACTAAATTATATTTTGATTTGATAACTTTAAAATGAACGATTAAGAACATATATTCTTACACAGAATTTTCTACAAATAAAGATAATACCTAAAACTAAAAAAGAATCTACTTTTGTGATTCTAAATAAATTTGAAGTATAAGAAAAATACTAGTTTGTATTTTAGTCAAGAAAATTAAGTTAGGTATTTCCCAAACACTTATTCTTTCATGGAATTTTCCAAAGATCAAAATAATATTTGAAAATAAATAAACAACCAGCTTTAAGATCTTTACTAGGTTTACTTTAGTAGAAATATACAAGATGTATCATTTGAAAAGTATTTCAAATTATAAAGTAATAAATTCCTATTTATCTATTTTATAGAAATTCTTATTTAAACTTATAACTTCATAAAATACTTTAGTCTTGAATAATCCATTAAGTCAAAAAATACTAATCTTAAAACCATAATTATGGTATATAATAAAACCTAAGTGTAAATTATTAATACTCCTTTAGATTCTTAAATCAATTATAACTAATAACTTCGAAATAACCTTTAGCATCATTCACTTATATTGATGGTGAATGATCTCATATCTCAAACCTTACATGAAAATACTTTATAATCTCATAATTAGCTTTAACTCTATAATCTCCTTAGCATCTATTTGCTAAGCTTAGATTCATAAAGTTATGCTCAATATCTATACAAATCTGTCTTTGAGCTTATCGAAGAAGTTCTTAACCCCGACCACGATATAAAAATACGACATTCTAATCCAAGTTATCTTTTATAGTTAACTTTGGTCTATTATTTAATCAACCAAAAGCACATTAACTTAAGATCGTTGAAGCGATCCAAATAGCCATTAAGTTTAATCTAAGAACACCACAAATTACTTACCTTGATGTAATAAGTATTTTCTTCAAAAGTTATTCGTTTTGCCACTTCAAACAAAAGTTATAATCAATCTGCTAACAACCACCCACTTGAATTATAATACCCTTAAAAGTGCTAATCAATCAACATCTACTAACAACTTTCATTGTACTTTACTTTCATCACTTCTCAATTACTTTTAGAAGCTTAATACAAAATTCTTTGTAAAGTAAAACTTGATTGTAAAACAAATCTTTCATAAATCACCAAACTCAATCCATATTGATTCATGGGGATTCATTTTGGGATTTATACAAAATGCATGTCATTATCTATGCATAATAGCATATTGGTTCTTTAAACATTAGTCCTTACCAGACCAATGATGTTGTTTCAGATATTGGAGTTTATACCCTAGAAGACCTTGACTACATAATCTTGCAGTCAAAAAGGCAAGTTCACACTTGCTCATGTCCTTTGATTTTTTTCTATCAAGTATGTGCAAACTGTTGTGTCATCACCTGCATTTCAAAAAGGTCAGAAAACACTATTTTTGAAAATAATGTAAACTATTGGTTAGTGATCCAGCGTGATCAGTTAATATATTAAGCCTGACAATTGGGATACCATTATACAGGAATATATCATCTAAGACTTAACAACCAATGTCACTAGTGATTCTAGCGTCATATATCACGCGTTAACCACGAGATCTATAATGGCTCTAGGGAAGTCAGCTGGATTTTCTTCCTGTTGCATGGACGGATGACCTTATCGTGAAGGTATGGATTTCTCGTGAGAACCTAGCACATGGGTGGGACCCATTTTGTTCCCCATGATTTTGGTGTCTAGACTATCTTTGAGCGGCAGCCAGTGGTATAGTCGGTCCTTTAGGGAGCTTGCTAGGGTATAACCATCTCATATAGTCTCTAGGGACCTACCAGAGTTATAGCTTGTCCGAAAGGGGCTCAACGGAGGTGTGGTACATCCTGGGGGGTCGTGCCTTCATGCGGGGTCATGGAGAAGGGCAGCGATTGGCTTGGATCTTAGGTTGGGCCTCAAACTAAGGAAGTTTGAATGGGGACATACTCTCGGTTGTGCAACAAAGCTTAAGGTCTCTCATGGGTAAAGTAGCGCACCTCTGCAGAGTGTAAGAACCGTGACATGTTACTCCCTATTCCGGGAAGGAGCTGCGAATGTTGTAGGAAAGGAACTCCACGAAAGTTCCGGTAAACCTGTGAAGGCTGACGGACATAGCTTTTCAGAATAAAAGCAACCTTTGAAGAAATGTTTACAAAAACCTGCATAACCTATGACCGTTTGGTCTGTAGTTGTAGTCAGTGCATCAAACACTCCTTTTTAGTGAACTTGCTGAGTACGCTCGTACTCAACCGTACCTTCTTAACCCTTGCTAGATTCAGGAGCACTCAATGGAGAACTTAGGAGGTGAACTGCTTGAAGAACTGAAGATATCCAACGGAGATCAACAGGGTCAACATCTACATCTGAAGTCAAAGAAGTCAAGCTGAAGCGTAGCATATAAATAATCTTAGGGACCAGAACCTACTTCTGTAGAGCATTGATGTAGCAGCACTTGCAAGCCATAGTTATATAATAGTGGTATATCTAGAATCGACTTCGAGTTGCTATTCTATTTTGTAAATTATAATTCTCGTTACATCGAGGAAGTTCTTTGGATCTTCTATAATGTGTTTTATGTAATGTAAAGTCACATTGTGGACCTGTGATGTTTCTATTGTGCCATTTTGAGGGATGTAATGCTGGTGAACGGTGTTCATTGGTGTTATGTCAATGAATATAGTGTACTACATAATGCAGTGGTATGTTGGGTCACCGTAGTTGGTATCAGAGCCAATGCTTTGACCTTAGGTTGGAAACCTATTAAATGGGTAAAACCTATAGGAAGGGTGTTAGCAACAATAAGGAGTTCTATAGAAATATCATGAGTATTCAACCGAGAATCACATTGTCATGTTTCTAGTACGATAATTCTTTATTAGGATACAATTAGGATAATAATAGTGAGTTATCACTCGGTAGAAATTAGTTATAATATCTTAACTATAGTAAGGAATAACATTTTTCGGTATCCAAGGCAGAACGTTCAAGTGCCGAATAGGACTTTATATGACTATGAAAGTGAATGGACCAATACTCTGAAACAACTTCTGTGGAGTCTAGATTATGGATCTTGACTTCTTGTCAAGATTTACCATTCTTATGACGAGTAGGTGTCAGCTAAGTAACAGGTTGTGATTATATTAACCATAATGTGGAGTATAAACGGGAGAATGCCATCAACATAGGTGAGATGTATGGTGGTGGTGTATTAAATTGCCGTAGTAGAAGTAATAATCATGATCGGGAGTAGAGATTCAATTAGTTCGGAGGTAGTATTCATACTACTATATCGCATGATTCTCTAAGTTCGGAGCTTGAGTTGGATCATACTGATCTTGTGTAGATTGAACTCACTTTAGCTATCGAATATATGAATCGTTACAGGTCCTTACTCGATGTATTTAATAACACTTAGACAGTTCTAGTCCAAAAATTGGGTATTATCCTTGAGGATTTCACCGATCCTATAAAGGCATTCGACCCAAGAATGAAGTTGGTAGTGAAGATAGGTACCCGAAAGCAGTATTTTCAGAAGGAGGTGTACAAAGAAACTGAGATTGATGATCCTTAGTCATAAACCTATGCCTATTACTAGTATGAATCTCAATCACCTGAAGATCTAGGAGCCAAATACTTAGTTGAGAATGAAGCTAGGGGAATGCCAAGTTTGACATTCGAGAAGAGGGTGGTTACAAAACTTGACAGAAGAGGCTGCGTAAACACTGAGATGGAAGTTATGTTCTACTTTAGAATGGGATTGAAACTAGGCAGAATACTTCTACTATGAATCACACATCTTCTATTCAGTTTTCAATGGCTAAGCTCAATCTATGTACTTCTGATTCGTAGTACGCACCCTACGGACATTCTTATGTTCCAGAAGGCAGACGTCATACTTCACATTGTTGTAGACGGAATTCCAAGAAGTACTAAGAAGAAGATGAAGAGTAAGAAGAAGTAGTAACCATTGTTAGTGGGAGCTATGAAAGAGGGGTGTATACCCGGAAGTGAGTATTATAGTACTTAGAGGATAACTATAATAAGTGAAAGTATGTCACATGCACCAATAAGAGCTTGTAATATACTAGTATCGTAATAGCAAACGATAAGATAGAGTTGTGAGAATAGTTTTTGTACTGTTTTATAATAACCATGTGTAATACATAGTATATATTTGGTTTTTATTTGGATTTGGTTCTTGATTTATTGTGTGACTAGGTCCGTGCATGAAGTTTGAACTTGATGGGCATATGCATTGTGTTACATTAAGTTCATACTTGATGTACAGGTCTAGAGGGGGAAATGGATTCGCATGAGGGAGCAGTGACTTATCATTGTGATGAAGTAGAGATGAAGTCTTGTAACATGGTGGAGACAACACAAACAGAGGATATCAACGCAAATCCAAGGGAAGGATCAATTCCAATGCCACAATCGACTATCAATGAAGGATTTCTCTAGTACATGAAGGGCAAGGTGGAAGGTAGGAGTATTGAAATGACGAGGCAGAATCAGTTCTATCAGGATGTAACATCCCAAAACTTTAATCCAAGCTTAACAAGATCAAATCATCCAAAAATAGGGTTAACAAAAACTTTTCCAAATTTAAAATGAAAGCATTCATATATGTATGCATTTTAAAATAGGAGTTGTTTGAATTGCCATGATTGATTGAGCCAATGCTTGTAAAATGTTTCTTAGGTGATTTAAACATCATCTACATCTTTCCCAAACTTTTCTTAAAGAAAATCAAATCAAAAAGAATTAAAATGAAGGAATGGTATTTCGGCAAATTTAACTCTCATGCCTACTTTGGCTATTCCTAGTACTCAAGTCTTAACAGAAACAATTCTTGATCTTTGCACCCCTTGCTAGTACACATAATGAGGTACCAAAGCCCACCTTTTGATCTGCTAAAAACATTTTGTTAACTATTTTAAATGACACTTTAAAATTGAATCTAATGCATATGCATAGATCACCCCTATTTCAAAAACCATCTATTTGAGCTCCACTTTCAAAACCCTTGCAACCAGAGACTACCTATCACTAGTGGAGATCATTCAAAAAATTTGAACTCAAAATTCAAACCTTTTTCTCTTGCGGCCATTTCATCAAACACATGGCAGGCAGAATCAAACACAAATAGCTAGCTCACTGTTTCTATAGAGTTTAGCCACCTATATGACCACAAAACACTCCCTCTGTCTCCACTTGATCAAACCATGCCATTACCACCCCAACCCCTACACCCTAGTAGCCAGACCAAGCCATGCCGAGCACCAACTCGCCGGCCAACCTTGCCCTCACCCTAGCAGACCACCTCCCCCTCTCTCTCCATGTCTAGGAGGTAGCCAACACCTCACCGCCCCTCTCTGTCCCCTGCCCGAGCCAAGTGCTGCCATGGACCACCGAGGAGAGCCCGCGCCCAGTGCCACACATACCAAGTCGCCCAGGCCAGCGCCTTGTCCCAGCGTGCACAAGTCACCGCTCGCAGACCCGCACCGCCTGCTCACTTTGGAGAACACCCAGGACATCCCGTTCACGCCCAAAGCCTCACAGCCACTGCTCGCCGTGGACACCGCCGCTTTGGCAGAGCCTCGCCACCTGCGTGCCACCACCCCTACGGCCGCACTTAAGTCCTAGAGCACCGCCAGGGAACCGCCCATCGATCGCCATCCCCAGCCATGCCTCTACCTCGTCGTAGCCATGTCGCCACCGTCGACCGCCCATCCCGCTCGGTCTCACCGTCGGGCCTATAAAAGGAGCCCTCCCTAGCCATTCTTCTCCACACCATTCCACTCCCCTCACCTCTATGAACCTCACCCACCTCTCTCTGGAGCAAGTGGAGCAGCAGCTCGCCGGAATTGGAATCGGAGCCGACGCCTCTGGAGGAGAAGGGTGCCGTTGATTTCGACCGCCCCAAGCTCCGTCACGACCACGCCTCGCCTCACCGTCGTCTTCCACTTCGTTTGCCCGCCTCGCCGACCCCGCTGGAGCCCTGGTACAAAAATGATCTATCCAAACCCGTTGGATTTAATTCAATTAGAGTTATAGATCTCTCCTAATAAAAATAACAAAACAGAAGCTTTTGCAACTTGTAACATTTTTATAAAATCAACCAAGTTAGCTTTTGAGTTGATTCCAACTCTCAAAAATCACAGTTCATCATATCTATCTAAATATGTAATAATATTAAGGATGACATTCAGTGACTCTGGACTAGTACCAAAATAATGCTATATAGGCATTTCTAGTCACTTTAAATCATTAAATAATGAACTTAAACCAAAGTAATATTGATCCCACCCTTAAACCTCATTCCCACATGTTAGAATATGTGGTGAGGACATGTGTCCACATGATCCCATATTTTGGTGGTGAATATTAAATTTTAGTTAATATTTCAATGAGTAGAAATTACTTTTCTAAAATAAAAAGGTTGAAACTATTGAATTAAACTTGTGATGCTTGTGATGATAATAGATCATCAATTGTGTGTTTTAGAATGCTACTTAGCCTAGTTAAGTATTGTTTGGTGATTGTCTACTCCCTATGTATTTATAGACGCTAGTACCGACCAAACTTTCAAGGAGGAGGAGTTCTACCAAGAAGAAGAAGAAGAAAACTTCAACCACTGCACCAACCAAGGCAAGCTATTGTTAGCAAGCTAGAATTAAACTAGATGGTTTAGCAAAGATGCCTTAAGCATGCTTTGATCACACCCCTTTAACTATTAGTACCCCAAGTCTTATTGACAAGTTTTACCTCCCTTAGTTTACACAAAGTTCTTTACTTAATTTTGAAGGTAGCATAAAAAGTATAAAACTTGACCTACTTAGAAACCTTTAGATGTCACTCTATGGCAGGAGATTGAACCCATCACTTCCACCTTAGTGAACACTCTTAACTTAGTACCTTAGTATAGATCAAAAACTTGAGTCACTCTAGATGGGAATACTTGGTGAAAATGAATTATGAAAACCTTGGAATGATGAGTCATTCTATTGAGATGTTTTGACATGTGTTGAGAAACACAACTGGTTTATGATGATGAAAATGACGAGGCATGAGCCTTAACCCTTTTATAAAACTGATGGTTGGATTCGGATGCGATACCATTCCAAATTTACCGTACAACCACATTACCTGAATTGGGTAAGGCTTAGCTGGAAATTTATATGCATTAGTATTAGTTCCCTCACGGGAGAGGTTTGAGCTGAGGCTACCTCTCAATGTTGTCCACCTATGCAGTGCCCAAGATGACTGATGGTCATGATTAGGAGGCCATGCTCATAGGAGAGGTGCTTATACTAGGGTGTGTAAAGGGAAGGTTATGTTTGATTATCTGCATACTAAGTATGATGATTCCGGGTTATCCCTGACAGATGTATCGAATCTTGTGGTGAAAGTGTACCACCTCTGCAGAGTGTCAAACTATTCGAATAGCAGTCATGATTATGGACAGTTGGAATGGCCATACTGTTTCATTGTCAGCTGTTTTCTAAATAACTTGACATGAATGATGAACTTTGACTTGACCACAACAGGGTTGTGTTTATGATAATAGCTTCCCAACTTAAGTGATTCTAGAACTTTACTTTATCTTTCTTTGCTTCTGAACTCAGCTTAGATTTCAAACTTAACTTGATAGTTAACTTAGATTCAACACTTTAACTTAGAATTATACCCCTTGTTTGTAGTAGTTTGCGAGTACTTAAAGAGTACTCATGGCTTTTGTCCCTGGCTATTATCATGGCCAGACTATGAAGGAGATTATCAAGATGATGGTCAGCAGGACGGCTATGATAACTAGGACTATCTGCCTTCACAAGATTGCTGTGCCCCTGAAGATGGACCCCACCGCTATGCTATCGTTTATTTCCGCTGTTTGTTGTATTAAAGACTAGATCTTGAGATCCTTATTTGTGTAAAACCTTATGTATGGTTTGTAATGGATGATGTACTGTGATATCCAATCCGTTATGTCTCGCAAAAATGGTAATCCTGGGATTGCAAGGTATGGCATAACGGGCATCTGGGATTAAAAATCCGGGTGTTGACAAGTTGGTATCAGAGCCATCCTGACCATAGGAGACCCTAGTTAGAATGGACGTCCAAACCAAAAACTTAGCTTCAAAACCAAAGTGAGTATTTATGAAAAACTATTTCCCCTCTTACCCTTGTGAACTCATTCTTTCTCAAAAATACATGTTCCTCAAAATTCTTACATTACTACTTAAAATTTGACACACTTGATCACTTCAGTAACTTCCTCATCCTAAAATCTTGTAGATGGAGACTCAATTCAGCAAGTTTTACCAGTTGGGAAACGGAGGTCAGCTGATCTTCGAGAGGGATCTAGATTCGCTGTCGGAGTTACTGGGACGCCCACATCCAGAGTTTCTTGGAGCTCAACTTCCAGGACCCCCAGGAGGAGACCTAAAGTGGCTAGTCACCGCGGATCTTCGGGGAAGCATCGAAGCACCAACTTCCGAGAGAATTCAGTTCTCCGTGAGAGAGAACAACTGGCTAGATGGATTAGCCAGGGCAATGCATGAAGCTCTCGCATGTCTATGTGCCCTCAGCGTCAACAAGATTCAAGGAACCCGTTTTGCCCACTATGCAAGACGTGACTTCATGGGAATGCCGATGGAGATGCCAAGTCACCCAGAGTTGAGGCGTCAAGTGGAGAACCTCGATTTCTTGCTTCATGATAGACAGCAGGAACTGGACAATGCCAGAGAGTTAGCCAACCAGAACCGTGCCATTGCCGACCAGAAGGCCCAGACTTTCACACTACTCGTCCAAGATCACTAGTCTCTTCGTCGCCAGCGTGCAAAGAAGGATCGCACCATCGCCCGTCTTTGCAAGAAGGTGGCCGACCTCGAGAAGACCGTCAAGGAGCAGGAAGCTCAGCTTGCCGCCAAGGAAGAAGATGATGAGGGTGAAGACATCCAGGGAGATATGGATTCTTACCTCAGCAATGATGATGACTTTCTGGAGGAGGATGCTGTGGACTTCTACACTGATGATGAAGACTCCGACTTCATCGACGATGAGTAGAGGCACTATAGCACTGTCGTAGCATGAGATGTATCATCTCATTGTATCGTAGCTTGCAGAATGGTTCTTCAAACCATCTGTTTTCCCCCTTTGATTGTTGTGGTGTGTGTTGTATCGGGTGCTTGCTTGCATGAATGAAAAAGAAGTTAGTTGAAAAACCTGAGCCTAACTCAATGTTTTAGCATTGAAAAACCCAAAACCATGAACCTTAGAATTTCCCTCTTATCCCTATATCTATCGCAATCTTCAGATGACTCGTGGAAACCAAGGAGGGAGCAACACGTCGCAGGACCCAATGCTGCAGATATTGCAGAATCTTATTACGGACCGTGAAGCAAGAAGGGCCGAGCGTCAAGCCAACTTAGCAACATTGCAGCAGATCGCCCAAATGGATCTCAACAACCAAGGACATGGAAATCAGGATCACCAAGGATCCAAACTCAAAAACTTTCAGAACACCAATCCCCCAATCTTTAACCAATCTGAAAACCCATTAGATGTCAAGGATCGTTACAGACCATGGAAAACAACTTAGAGGTTGCCAGAGTTGAGGAGAATGAGAAAGTGCTCTCCGCCACCCACTATCTGGCGGGAGATGCAAGAGCTTGGTGGAATAGCATCCGCAATATGAACCATGGCCAGGTGATGACCTGGGAAGCATTCAAGGTCAAGTTCAGCCGCACCCACGTGCCGCAAGGTCTTGTCAACAGGATGAGAGATGAATTCCGCGAATTGAAGCAAGGAAGAATGACTATGGTGGAGTACCGTGACAAATTCTTGTCACTTGCCAGATATGCACCGGATGAGATCAACACGGAGGCCAAGAAGAAGGAGAGATTCTTAAACGGACTGCATGATGAGATGCAGACTGTCCTCGTCAACACCCGTTTCAATGATCTCGAAGAGCTAGTCGACTCTGCTATTCAGATGGAAGGGAAGATTAACTAGGCAAACGACAACCGCAAGCGCCGTATGATGCAGCGATTGGATCCATGAGTCACCGGTACCGTCCTAACCCCTCACTAGGATATGCACCAAGGAACAACCGACCCCCAAATTCTCGCCCAAGCTACCCCAACCGTAGCGGAGGCAATGTGAAGTCTGGAGGAAACAATCACATCTCCAGCAATGCCAACAATTTCAACCGTGCCCCTCCCAAGAGCAACAACAACAACAACAACAACACTGCACCCAGAACTGGCAGTAATGATGTACCTGTCGCAGTCAAGGACAAGTCCCAGATCACTTGTTTCGAGTGTGGAGTGAAGGGTCACTACTCCAATGAGTGTCCCAAGAAGACTGCCGCCAATGCCCCTGTGAATTCCCCACCAGCAAAGAGCGTCGTGTTCAACCGAAGGGATTTGCCCAGGAACCCAAGACAATCAAGAATGGTCGTCTCTTCCACATGAACGCAGAAGAAGCCCAGGAAGCGCCAGATGTAGTGCTGGGTATGTTTTATGTCAACTCAGTTTTAGCAAGAGAATTGTTTGATTCTGGAGCATCGCATTCATTTGTCACCGAAGAATTTGTATGCACTAGTAAGATTCGCCCAACCAACCTGAAGCATGTCATGATAGTTCAAATCCCCGGTTCAACAACAAAAGCTAGAAAAATTTGCAAAGCTGTACCTATCAGAATACATGGAATAGATTTTTATGCCAACCTAATTGTACTTGGAACCAAAGGATTGGAAGTAGTACTAGGTATGGACTAGATGTCAAGGCATAAAGGACTGATAGACTGTGCTAAGAAAGCCATCACCATGACCAGTAGTTCTGGAGTAACAGTAGAGCATATCTCTGAAACCTTACCCCGTCAATTCAAGTGCAACAAGAGTGTATCCCTGCCTACCATTGACCAAGTCAAAGTAGTCTGTGAATACCCCGACGTATTCCCAGATGAATTGCTAGGTATGCCCCTGGATAGGGATATTGAGTTCATTATCGAACTAATCCCTGGAACCGGACCTATAGCCCAGAGACCCTATACCATGAACCCCTCAGAATTAGTGGAACTGAAGAAGTAGTTGGATGCCATGTTAGCAACAGGCTTGATTCAGCCAAGTGCATCGCCATGGAGATCACCAGTGTTATTCGTCGACAAGAAAGATGGAGGCAACCGTCTGTGTACAGACTACAGAAAATTGAATGATGTCACCATCAAGAACATGTACCCCTTGCCAAAGAAAGAGGATCTATTTGATCAGCTGACCGGAGCTCAGGTATTCTCAAAGATTGATCTTAGGACTGGTTATCACCAACTTAAGATTCGTGCAATGGATATTCCGAAGACCGCCTTTACTACTCGCTATGGTTTATACGAGTATACGGTTATGTCTTTTGGATTAACCAATGCCCCTGCTTATTTCATGAATCTCATGAATAAGATCTTTATGAATTTCCTAGATAAGTTAGTAGTTGTGTTTATCGACGACATCCTTATCTACTCCAAGTCAGAAGAAGAGCACGAGCAACATCTAAGAATCATCCTAGAAACCCTGAGAGAGCATCAGTTATATGCCAAGTTCAGCAAGTGTGAGTTTTGGCTGAAAGAAGTAGGATTCCTAGGCCATATTGTGTCTGCCGGAGGAGTCTCTGTTGATCGCACCAAGATCAAAGATGTCGAAGAATGGGAAGCCCCAACCAATCAAACCCAAGTTCGTTCATTTCTCGGATAGCGGGATATTACCGCAAGTTCGTAGAAGGATTCTCGACAGCACCAATGACCCAATTGTTGAAGAAGGACAAGAAGTTTGAATGGACAGTCAAGTGTGAAGCTAGTTTCCAGGAGCTGAAGAAGAGATTGATATCAGCCCCAATTTTGATCATGCCAGACATCAAGAAGCCGTTTGATGTGTATTGTGATGCATCCAAGATTGGCCTAGGATGTGTATTGATGCAAGAAGGCAAAGTAATCGCGTATCTGTCTCGACAATTGAAGCAACATGAGCAGAACTATCCGACCCATGATCTTGAGCTAGCAGCCGTGGTTCTAGAGTTGAAGACATGGCGTCATTATTTGATGGGTAATCGTTGTGAGATTTACTCAGACCATAATAGCTTGACGTATATCTTCACCCAGAATGAGCGGAATATGAGGCAAAGAAGATGGATAGAGTTAATCAAGGATTATGACCTTGACATTCACTATCACCTCGGCAAAGCCAATGTGGTAGCAGATGCTCTTAGCAGATTGCCGTGTAGGCTGAACACCATGATCAAAGAGAAGCAACCAAGTTTGTATGAGGAGTTTGAGGAGTTCAGGACTGAGTTAGTTAGCAAAGGATTCCTAGCTAGCATTGAACTTCAACCCACTTTGATTAGCCAAATCAAGGAAGCCCAGAAGGGAAATGAGAGTATCGACGGAATCAAACGTCGTATTGGTACAGGAAAGGTACCTGGATTCACCGAAGACGAAGAAGGTGTACTGTGGTACAAAGGACGATTCGTGCCGCCAGATTCGAGTGAAGGAGGTTATCATGAAGGAAACTCATGATACTCTTTATTCTATCCACCCCGGAGGAACAAAGATGTATCAAGATTTGAAAGAGCAATTTTGGTGGCACAAGATGAAGAGAGAGATCGGAAGCTACATCGCCAAATGTGACATCTGTCAAAGAGTCAAAGCAGAGCATCAGAGACCTGCAGGACTGTTGCAACCATTGCAGATTCTGGAATGGAAATGGGATTCCATCGGAATGGACTTTATCACCGGTTTACCCACTTCTAGTAGGGGAAATGACTCAATCTGGGTCATAGTTGATAGATTGTCTAAGGTAGCCCACTTCATACCAGTCAAGACTACCTACCAGAGTGCAAAGCTAGCAGAGCTGTACATTGCTAGGAATGTTAGTCTGCATGGAACCCCCAAGACCATCGTCTCAGATCGAGGAACCAAGTTTACTTCAAGATTTTGGCAGAAAGTTCAGGAAGGTTTAGGAACCAAGTTGAATTTCAATACCGCTGATCACCCGCAAACAGATGGACAAACTGAGCAAGTCAACCAGATCTTGGAGGATATGCTTAGAGCTTGTGTGCTGGAATACGGATCAAAATGGGAAGACTGCCTGCCTTTCGCAGAATTCTCATATAACAACAGTTATCAGGCTAGTTTGCAGATGGCACCATTCGAATTCCTATACGGAAGAAAGTGTCGTACCCCTTTGAATTGGTCGCAAGTAGGACAGAGTCAGATCTTTGGACCCGACATTCTTTGAGAAGCAGAAGAGAAAGTTCACAAAGGCCGTGAGCACCTCAAGACTGCCCAATCCAGACAGAAGAGCTATGCTGACAACACAAGGAGAGACCTGACTTTCAATGTCAGAGATTTCGTATATCTCAAGGTTTCACCATTGAAGGGAACTCAACGCTTTAGTCTGAAGGGAAAATTAGCTCCCAGATATATCGGACCTTTCAAGATTCTAAACCGCCGAGGAGAAGTATCGTATCAACTGGAACTGCCTGAAGAGATGTCAGCCATCCACAATGTGTTCCATATCTCGTTACTTCGCAAATGCATGGAAGTGCCTGAGAAGACTGAAGTTTGAAGAACATTGATCACAGAGCTGTGGAAATCAACAATGACCTGACCTATCGAGAAGTACCCATCCGTATCTTGGAAGAAGCCTACAGAACCACCAGGACCAGGAGTATCAAGTTTCTCAAGATTCAGTGGAGCAACCATACCGAGGAGGAAGCTACTTGGGAACGCGAAGAGTACATTAGGACAGAGTTCCCAGATCTCTTTAGTTCCTAGTTTTCTTTGTAAATCTCGGGACAAGATTTTGTTTATGGGGGGATGGTTTGTAACATCCCAAAATTTTAATCCAAGCTTAACAAGATCAAATCATCCAAAAATAGGGTTAACAAAAACTTTCCAAATTTAAAATGAAAGCATTCATATATGTATGCATTTTAAAATAGGAGTTGTTTGAATTGCCATGATTGATTGAGACAATGCTTGTAAAATGTTTCTTAGGTGATTTAAACATCATCTACATCTTTCCCAAACTTTTCTTAAAGAAAATCAAATCAAAAAGAATAAAATGAAGGAATGGTCATTTTGGCAAATTTAACTCTCATGCCTACTTTGGCTATTCCTAGTACTCAATTCTTAACAGAAACAATTCTTGATCTTTGCACCCCTTGCTAGTACACATAATGAGGTACCAAATCCCACCTTTTGATCTGCAAAAAACATTCTATTAACTATTTTAAATGACAGTTTAAAATTGAATCTAATGCATATGCATAGATCACCCCTATTTCAAAAACCATCTATTCGAGCTCCACTTTCAAAACCCTTGCAACCAGAGACTACCTATCACTAGTGGAGATCATTCAAAAAATTTGAACTCAAAATTCAAAACTTTTTCTCTTGCGGCCATTTCATCAAACACATGGCAGGCAGAATCAAACACAAATAGCTAGCTCACTGTTTCTACAGAGTTTAGCCACCCATTTAACCACAAAACACTCCCTATGTATCCACTTGATCAAACCATGCCATTACCACCCCAACCCCTACACCCTAGTGGCCAGGCCAAGCCATGTCGAGCACCAACTCGCCGGCCAACCTTGCCCTCACCCTAGCAGACCACCTCCCTCTCTCTCTCCATGTCTAGGAGGTAGCCAACACCTCACCGCCCCTCTTTGTCCCCTGCCCGAGCCAAGTGCTGCCGTGGACCACCGAGGAGAGCCCGCGCCCAGTGCCACCGCACCATACCAGTGCCGCCCCCAGAGCGCGCCTTGTCCCCGCGTGCACAAGTCACCGCTCGACCGCAGCCCGCGCCCACCGCTCCACCTCGGCCTGGAGAACACCCCAGACATCCCCGTTCGCCGCCCAAAGCCTCACAGCCACCGCTCGTCGTGGACACCGCCGCTTCGGCCGCGCAGAGCGCCACCTCGCCCAGACCGCGTGCCACCACCCCTACGGCCGCACTTAAGTCCTAGAGCACCGCCAGGGAACCGCCCATCGATCGCCATCCCCAGCCATGCCTCTACCTCGTCGTAGCCATGTCGCCACCGTCGACCGCCCATCCCGCTCGGTCTCACCGTCGGGCCTATAAAAGGAGCCCTCCCCAGCCATTCTTCTCCACACCATTCCACTCCCCTCACCTCTCTGAACCTCACGCACCTCTCGCCGGAGCAAGTGAAGCAGCAGCTCGCCGGAATTGGAACCGGAGCCGCCGCCTCTGGAGGAGAAGGGTGCCGTTGATTTTGACCGCCCCAAGCTCCACCGCGACCACGCCTCGCCTCACCATCGTCTTCCACTTTGTTTGCCCGCCTCGCCGACCCTGTTGGAGCCCTGGTACGCCCCCAGTAGACCCCCTCCGAGCCGCTAGTGTTCGAGCTCGCCGGCGACCTGTTCGTCGTCGACGACGACCCTCAGCCGTTGATCTCGCTTCTAATCGCACGGCCCACAACGTGCGTACCGTTTCGCGTGTTAAGTGCCGCTGACAAGCGGGACCCCCCTGTCAGCTGAGCCCCATGCCGCAGAGCGCCACTGGGCCGGCCCATTTCTTTTCCCGCGCTAGCCCATAGATTCAAATCTTGATTTTTCTTTTTTAGTTAAATCTAGTTTCTATCCCCTAGTTTGAAAATCAATTCAGAGAGTTTAAAAATCCAAATTGCATGAAACCAGTTTTCTCTGAAAGGTATTAAAATGATCTATCCAAACCCGTTGGATTTAATTCAATTAGAGTTATAGATCTCTCCTAATAAAAATAACAAAACATAAGCTTTTGCAACTTGTAACATTTTTATAAAATCAACCAAGTTAGCTTTTGAGTTGATTCCAACTCTCAAAAATCACAGTTCATCATATCTATCTAAATATGTAATAATATTAAGGTTGACATGCAGTGACTCTGGACTAGTACCAAAATAATGCTATATAGGCATTTCTAGTCACTTTAAATCATTAAATAATGAACTTAAACCAAAGTAATATTGATCCCACCCTTAAACCTCATTCCCACATGTTAGAATATGTGGTGAGGACATGTGTCCACATTATCCCATATTTTGGTGGTGAATATTAAATTTGAGTTAATATTTCAATGAGTAGAAATTACTTTTCTAAAATAAAAAGGTTGAAACTATTGAATTAAACTTGTGATGCTTGTGATGATAATAGATCATCAATTGTGTGTTTTAGAATGCTACTTAGCCTAGTTAAGTATTGGTTGGTGATTGTCTACTCCCTATGTATTTATAGACGCTAGTACCGACCAAACTTTCAAGGAGGAGGAGTTCTACCAAGAAGAAGAAGAAGAAGAAAACTTCAACCACTGCACCAACCAAGGCAAGCTATTGTTAGCAAGCTAGAATTAAACTAGATGGTTTAGCAAAGATGCCTTAAGCATGCTTTGATCACACCACTTTAACTATTAGTACCCCAAGTCTTATTGACAAGTTTTACCTCCCTTAGTTTACACAAAGTTCTTTACTTAATTTTGAAGGTAGCATAAAAAGTATAAAACTTGACCTACTTAGAAACCTTTAGATGTCACTCTATGGCAGGAGATTGAACCCATCACTTCCACCTTAGTGAACACTCTTAACTTAATACCTTAGTATAGATCAAAAACTTGAGTCACTCTAGATGGGAATACTTGGTGAAAATGAATTATGAAAACCTTGGAATGATGAGTCATTCTATTGAGATGTTTTGACATGTGTTGAGAAACACAACTGGTTTATGATGATGAAAATGACGAGGCATGAGCCTTAACCCTTTTATAAAACTGATGGTTGGATTTGGATACGATACCATTCCAAATTTACCGTACAACCACATTACCTGAATTGGGTAAGGCTTAGCTGGAAATTTATATGCATTAGTATTAGTTCCCTCACGGGAGAGGTTTGAGCTGAGGCTACCTCTCAATGTTGTCCACCTATGCAGTGCCCAAGATGACTGATGGTCATGGTTGGGAGGCCATGCTCATAGGAGAGGTGCTTATACTAGGGTGTGTAAAGGGAAGGTTATGTTTGATTATCTGCATACTAAGTATGATGATTCCGGGTTATCTCTGACAGATGTATCGAATCTTGTGGTGAAAGTGTACCACCTCTGCAGAGTGTCAAACTATTCGAATAGCCGCGTCCACGGTTATGGACAGTTGGAATGGCCATACTGTTTCGTTGTCAGCTGTTTTCTAAATAACTTGACATGAATGATGAACTTTGACTTGACCACAACAGAGTTATGTTTATGCTAATAGCTTCCCAACTTAAGTGATTCTAGAACTTTACTTTATCTTTCTTTGCTTCTGAACTCAGCTTAGGTTTCAAACTTAACTTGATAGTTAACTTAGATTCAACACTTTAACTTAGAATTATACCCCTTGTTAGTAGTAGTTTGCGAGTACTTAAAGAGTACTCATGGCTTTTGTCCCTGGCTATTATCATGGCCAGACTATGAAGGAGATTATCAAGATGATGGTCAGCAGGACGGCTATGATAACTAGGATTATCTATCACAAGATTGCCTTCGTGCCCCGAAGATGGACCCCACCGCTACGCTATCGTTTATTTCCGCTGCTTGTTGTATTAAAGACTGGATCATGAGATCCTTATTTGTGTAAAACCTTATGTATGGTTTGTAATGGATGATGTACTATGATATCCAATCCGTTATGTCTCGCAAAAATGGTAACCCTGGGATTGTGAGGTATGGCATAACGGGCATCTGGGATTAAAAATCCGGGTGTTATGTTCTACTTTAGAACAGGATTGAAACTAGGCATAATACTTCTACTGTGAATCACACATCTTCTATTCATTTTTAAATGGCTAAGCTCAATCTATGTACTTTTGATTCATAGTACGCACCCTACGGACATTCTTATGTTCCAAAAGGCAGACGTCATACTTCACATTGTTGTAGACGGAATTCCAAGAAGTACTAAGAAGAAGATGAAGAGTAAGAAGAAGTAGTAACCGTTGTTAGTGGGAGCTATGAAAGAGGGGTGTATACCCGGAAGTGAGTATTATAGTACTTAGAGGATAACTATAATAAGTGAAAGTATGTCACATGCACTAATAAGAGCTTGTAATATACTAGTATCGTAATAGCAAACGATAAGATAGAGTTGTGAGAATAGTTTTTTGTACTATTTTATAATAACCATGTGTAATACATAGTATATATTTGGTTTTTATTTGGATTTGGTTCTTGATTTATTGTGTGACTAGGTCCGTGCATGAAGTTTGAACTTGATGGGCATATGCATTGTGTTACATTAAGTTCATACTTGATGTACAGGTCTAGAGGGGGAAATGGATTCGCATGAGGGAGCAGTGACTTATCATTGTGATGAAGTAGAGATGAAGTCTTGTAACATGGTGGAGACAACACAAATAGAGGCTATCAATGCAAATCCAATGGAAGGATCAATTCCAATGCCACAATCTACTATCAATGAAGGATTTCTCTAGTACATGAAGGGCAAGGTGGAAGGTAGGAGGATTGAAATGACGAGGTAGAATCAGTTCTATCAGGATGTACTAAAGAGCATGCAGAAGAAGCCATTTGAGGAATCCCATTCAATGCTTAAATTCATGGAATTTTTACAAACCAAACCTTGGAGTTTTTCCATGATAGAGGAACCTATGGAGGTGGAGAATTGGTTAATGGACACATCTCGTAAGAAAAGAAGCGTGGGATGTAGGGATGAGGAGAAAGTGAGATATGCAACCTATCTATTAACTGAAACAACAGCCACGTGGTGGGAAAGTCAAAGTTTGTAGCTCTAGGAGGAGGAATTAGTACCTTGGTGGAGTTCAAGAAGAAATTCCATGAAGAAGTTGTTCATAGAAATAGTGGGCAGGTGAAGGATAAGGAAGCTTTAGAGAACAAGAATCTCCAAGTTCTGAAGCATGTATGGGAATTCAATCCTTTATCCCGATATATTATTGAGGAAGTAAATAAGGAGGCGAAACATCAAATGAAGTTCATGAAAGGACTACAGGCATTCAT
The DNA here is from genome assembly GCA_023614405.1 of Avena insularis. NCBI lineage: Eukaryota > Viridiplantae > Streptophyta > Magnoliopsida > Poales > Poaceae > Avena > Avena insularis. Next base: position 239,321,008 of record CM042694.1, on the reverse strand, counting down.
GAGGATGCAACTTAGGATTGTGCGTGCAAAGGAGTTCCAGGAGTTATTGGCTAGTGCACATCTATCAGTGGATGACGAGATTATTGTATCCGAAGAAAAGAGGAAGAAAGTTCAAAAATAGACCAGAACATGTCAGATCCAAGGTCACATGACGAAGAATTGTCTGGATCCACATATAACAGATAACACCAATAAAATTTGTCATAATTGTGGAATTAGGGGCCACATTTTTAAGGAATGCCCAAATCCAAAGATATTTTTCCACAAGTGTGGAGAATCGGGACATATTAGACCTCATTATCCCAATCGACCACCGGGTTGTGAACCAACAACACGGGGTGGAAGCAAGAGAAGAACTTATGGGAAATACCTGAATATATGCTATGAATGTGAACAGTCAGGACATATTAGGATCAATTGCCCGATACTTCTATCATAAGAAGAAAGCGACATGGTAAATGGAGTATTACAAGTAAGGGAGGTATAGTGGAAGCAACATCCTCGGGGAAGAGGATGTATGAGGCTATGACTCAAATCAATCCTGATGTCCAAAACAACCAAGCAAGTGGTAAGTCACTATAGTGTCTCTAGTATGAATTATTTTATGCATACATCTTGTGGGATGAAGAGTTCACACGGGTATCCACAAATGTGTGGGTATAACATATGTCTCTTCATAATACCATTAGGAAAACCTAAGGGGGAGAGTAAAGAAAAGGTTAAACATCCAGATTTGATAGTTACCATAGTTTCATGAGAAATATCTAAATCCATTCGAGAATATTCTAAGTTTGACGGTAACTTTAGTGTTGAAGATGTATTTAGACCGCGACTGGTCTCAATTGATAACACCTAGCTTGATACCAATAGAAGTTCCAATTAGGGATATAATGATCAAATACCTCAATTACGGAAAAGTAGGGTAGTTTAGAATGGATGGACTAAATGAGTTCAATTCGTTCCTAAAAAGGACATTGAAAGAGAATAGTTAGAATCCATCGGGATCTGAGAATCCTAAAACTCTACCTAGTAAACCTTCATGTTATCATGATACCTATGAATTAGTTCAATGAATTTATCAAGTAGCTTTCCCAATACACTATGAAGGAATATAAAGTTTAGATAAGTCAGAGATCTCGAGTGGGTAATCTTAAAGAGGCATGGTGGAATCTGAAGATCACCCAAAGAGACCAATGGATGGATAAGGATTGCCAAACTTCAAAGGAGAAGATTTAGAAGGAAAGATTTCCGTATTCCGTTAAGAGTGATATTCGTAACTTTGGGGAGGAAGTTTAGTTTAAGGGGGAGACACTGTGATGCCCTAACATTTAGGGCTACAGGAAAGAGTTTGTGCATTTGCATTCATGCATAAGAAAATTTGGGGTAAATTTTTCACAAACTAAAACCCTGGAGAGATCAGAGTTTCTTTCACTACCTTGAGTTAGGATTTATCTCTTTATAGTGATTGTATAAATTTTGACATGATCTCGAGGAATTATAATGAATTTGGTGAATAATTTGAATTCTTATTTAAAGTTCGAATCATTTGAAAAAGATTTGGAAGATAGAAGTAATTAGTGTATATTTGTTTTCCAGAAAGAATTAGTTAATATTGCTTGAATATTTAATAGTTATAAAAAAATTAAGAGAATTGAAACAATACAAAAAGTATAACTCAAATAATTATTTCTTAATTCTTTCTTTTATTCAATAAGCAATAAATAAATACAAGAATTTCTCAAGAAATAAGAAATTACAATAGATAAACAATAGTAATGAAATAAATGAAAGCTTTATTGAATAATATATAGATATTACATTGTTCTTACAAAAGGAAAAAAGAAAAGATTACAAATGAAAACAAAAGGCTAATCCTAAACTAAACCCTATACTAAATATTCTTAAGCTTCATCACTTGGTCTTGTACTTACAAACAAAGACTAAAAATGAAATACACAGAGAGGGGGTTAGTGTTAGTTTTGCTCTCAGTGGTAAATAGTGAAGTGCACTGTTTTCAATACATCATTGAGCAAGTTAATTAAAAAGGGACAAAATCCATCAAGTGAAGTATCTATTATATTCAAAATTTAAAGCCTCGGGATAACATCATAGGCAAAATGGGCAAGTTTCACCAGGACAGAGAATAGTAAAAGGAAGGGGTAATCCACCAAATTCAGTTGATCTCATCCATAGGTAAAGCCAATAGTGAAGCAGCTCACACACCTAATTGAATGCAATGAGGTGTCAGCAGCATAGGAGTGAGGGGTAGTTTAAAACATAGCAGCACGGATCAAAGCAAACTTTGCTATTCACTTCACAAGCTCAAACAGAGTTTTTCACCAGCATACACAAGAACATCACCAGTTCTTGCAACATACCACTAGATCAACACACCTTTCATAATAGAAACCTCCAGGAGATCAACAACAAGATGGTTACTTGAAGGAAATGGTAGTCTGGGTGGATAGCAAGGGCAAGATGAAGCTTGGAACAAGAATACCAAGCCAGGATAGCAGTTAAAGGAGAAGATCAACCACTGGAATAAGAAGGACAAGCTACCACAACAAGTCTAACATTAGGGTATATCCCAAATCTCTAGATCTATCCATTATTCATTTTACAACATCTATTTTCATGCAAGTGCATGATAAGTTGGACATTGGACACATCAGATAATAGACAACAAGTAAGGAACATATGTTCTTGCAAGGAAAGGTCTCAGACCAGCATCATTGACCAAAGGATCTAGTCTAAACTAGATAGCAATAAATCATAGCCTGTAAGCATACATGGCACATTCCCATTAGAGGGTAGCACCTCTATATCTAACATATCGATGCTAGCTTAACTACAAGCTCAAGCACATCCTCTTAATCACAAACAATCGTCTTCCTAAAAGATTGTAGTAATCATTAATTCTCTTCATTTAGAAAGAATGGCAGATGCGAACACTGGTTATCACCAGGTCACAAAATGCAAGATCTCAAAAACCAAAAGAAATCACTTTCCTACAAACAGTAGGAATCATTCTATCCTAGAGCATCCCAATAATCACCACAGAGAATAAACTAGGCATTATTAACCATAGCTCTACACATCATCGGGATTGAATCCTGAGTAAAGCTATTGATCGCAAAGGTTCTTCATAGAACAGTATCAGAACAGATAACCAGCAACATAATTTCAGCAGTGAAACATCCCAACTCAAAGCCAATAGGAGTATACCAATCAAACACCATATCCATTGCCTTAACATTAAACCCAACTAGGCAACCCTAGAACTGTTGTCTGATAGTGAAAATAGCACCAGGAACATGAGCAACAGAGTATAGCAACCCATCATCAGTAGGTCATCAGTAAGGAAATTGCACAAGAAACTAACCCAAGAGGCTCTACTAATTATCACTATAGGGGATGAACCCTAGAAATTAGGTATGAACCCTAATGGGGAACGCAGGGTAGCAATCACATGGCATGGAATAGAGAGAAACAGATAGCTAGAGGGGTAAGAGAGGTGGACTTACTTGAGGTCCTCGCGATTATATAGAAGAGGGAACAGAGGAGGAGGCCAGCGGCGGTGAGGTGCACGGGGAGCACCCTAGAGGGGGCGCTACAACCCACGCCAAGCCACGATGGTGGCGGCCATGGGAGAAAGGCAGCACCGCAGGCCCCAGAGCAACGATAGGGGAGGGGGCTCTAGAGTGTCAAAACCGTGGCGGACCCAAACCCTAGCCACAAGGTGGGGTCGGCACGGCCAATTGAGGGCGTGTGCATAGAATCGAACAGGGTAGGCTGGTGTGGCGTCATCGCCTACTTCGGTGAGCACTGTGGGGGCGGTCAAGGTGGCTTGGAACGGCCAAAATCGAGCGCGCGGCGGTGGCGGCATCGAGCCGACCTAGAGAGGAGTGTCGCGAGAGAAAGATAAGAGATCGGGGAGAGAGTGGGGTACTAGGCTGGGTGCCAGCCTATTACTGCCCCAGGGGCATTTGACTAGCCTAGATGGGCTGGGTCAGGCCTGCCCACTGGGCCAGGCCCATGTTTTAAAAGAGGACGTATTTAAATATCTAATTACAAATATACCCCTTGAATTAACTAAATATGCTCTAGAAAAATATAAAACAAATCCTAAAAATATATGTAATATATTAAAAAGACCACAAAAATAATATCTACCTAAGAAAATATAACCTTACTTGTTTAAGTTAAATAAAATACAAATAAATATTAACGACACTAAAACTCTAATTGAAAGTTAATAAAATAAGGAGAAGTCCTAAAGATGAATAAAAATCATTTTTCCATACAAAAATAAATCCACTATTTTATAAAAATACTAGCTAGATTTTTACAAATAAAACTTGAAATTAATATCTAAGAATATTTAATCCTTTGTGGATTTTTATGAAAATAAGAACACTTCTTAAAAATAAATAAAAACCATTTTTAAGAACTTGAATAATTATATTTTACTAGAAAAATACTAAATTATATTTTGAGTTGATAACTTTAAAATGAACGATTAAGAACATATATTCTTACATGGAATTTTCTAAAAATAAAGATAATACCTAAAAACAAAAAGAATCTACTTTTGTGATTCTAAATAAATTTTAAGTATAAGAAAAATACTAGTTTGTATTTTAGTCAAGAAAATTAAGTTAGGTATTTCCCAAACACTTATTCGTTTAAGGAACTTTCCAAAGATCCAAATAATATTTGAAAATAAATAAACAACCAGCTTTAAGATCTTTACTAGGTTTACTTTAGTAGAAATATACAAGATGTATCATTTGAAAAGGATTTCAAATTATAAAGTAACAAATTCCTATTTATATATTTTATGGAAATTCTTATTTAAACTTATAACTTCATAAAATACTTTAGTCTTGAATAATCCATTAAATCTAAAAATACTAAACTTAAAACCATAATTATGGTCTATAAAAAAATTAAGTGTAAATTATTAATACTCCTTTAGATTCTTAAATCAATTATAACTAATAACTTCAAATTAACCTTTAGCATCATTCACTTATATTAATGGTGAATGATCTCATATCTCAAACCTTACCTAAAAACGTCTTTAAAGTTTTATAGGAGTTCAACAAACCCTATAATGAGATCATTGTATCTCATAATTAGCTTTAACTCTATAATCTCCTTAGCATCTATTTGCTAAGCTTAGATTCATAAAGTTATGCTCAATATCTATATAAATCTGTCTTCGAGCTTATCGAAGAAGTTCTTAACCCCGACCACGATATAAGAATACTACATTCTAATCCAAGTTATCTTTTATAGTTAACTTTGGTATGTTATTCAATCAACCAAAAGCACATTAACTTAAGATCATTGAAGCAATCTAAATAGCCATAAATTGTAAAATAAGAACACCACAAATTACTTACCTTGATGTAATTAGTATTTTCTTCAAAAGTTATTCGTTTTGCCACTTCAAACAAAAGTTATAATCAATCTACTAACAACCACCCACTTGAATTATAATACCCTTAAAAGTGCTAATCAATCAACATCTACTAACAACTTTTGTTGTACTTTACTTTTATCACTTCTCAATTACTTCTAGAAGCTTAATACAAATTTCTTTGTAAAGTAAAACTTGATTGTAACACAAATTTTTCATAAATCACCAAACTCAATCCATATTGATACATGGGGATACATTTTGGGATTTATACAAAATGCATGTCATTATCTATGCATAATAGCATATTGCTCCTTTAAACATTAATCCTTACTGGACCAATGATGTTGTTTCCAGATATTGGAGTTTATACCGACTAGAAAACCTTGACTACATAATCTTGCAGTGAAAAAGGCAAGTTCACACTTTCTCATGTCCTTTGATTATTTTCTATCAAGTATTTACAAACTGTTGTGTAGCTCACCACAAATACTGAGTCACCCAATGTCTCTTGCATTCCAAGATATACTACTGCTTCCATATATATTTATTGAAATGACCTGGCTAGTTTATATTTGCTAAAATTCTAAGAAACACTTTGTTTTATTGCTCAATTCATTTGTAGGCACACTTGTGTAATGCTTGCCTGTCCTATTCTACAGGTTCACAAGTGACGCCATTATATTTTGTATCTAGTTCTGGTTTGTCCGAAGAAACTACATAACTATCCTCTACCATATAGTTCTTCTGTGGTTTGCATTCCTTCTCTACAAGTTCTAGTATGATGCCGTTATAATTTCTATCTGGTTCATTCTTAGCTACGGGAGTAACTGCATGTCATTGCCTAGCTCACCGTAAATTATGAGTCACACAAAGTCTCTTGCATTCCAGGATATACAACCGCTTCCACATATATTTGTTGAAATGACTTGACTAGTTTATATTTGCTGAAATTCTAAGCCACACACATTGTTTGATTGCTCGTTTCATGGTAGGCACACTTGTTTAATGTTTGCTTGTCCTGTTTGTTTGACCTGATGGTAAATAATTGATCCATTGACTAGTAGTAAACTCTACTTCATAGCTCTTGTCGTATCATTTAAATGAGTAGTTTGCCTTGTTTGATGTATTAACTTGTTATTACTTAGTTTTAGACTGCAATTATTGCTATAGCCACCAAAGAGGGGGCTGTAAGATCATGTCTCAAGGTGGTTTTCCAATGTAGCTGTCACACTCAAAAGGGAGATGCGGGTGATGGATTGAGAAAGCAAATTGAGGACTGCTATCAACTCGATTGTCAACTAAAATGCTGAATTTTCTTTCCCCTGAGTTAATAATATGTTGTAATTTTAAAAAGTTTGCAGCTGATATAATATCTAGATAAATAGCATAGGCCATGTATGCATTTCGTTGATGCCATCCAGACATGGCGGTAGGCGGTACCATAACTTTGCCAGTCAGGTCGATTAGGCATTTAGTTGATGTCATCTAGACATGGTAGTAGGCGGTACCATGTAGGCATTTAGTTGATGCTATCAACTCGATTGTCAACACTATTGGGCTTTGTTATTAGACCGCCTTGTATTGGGACGATGATGAGTAGTAAAAGATGCTTGCCAATTGTACACCTTTTATGATACTGGCATGGGCTTCAGAAAGGACAAATCTGGAAAAGAGCGTAAAAGTAATAGGCTGACCCACTGGCGGGCTCTAATAACAGTAAAAGGCTAGAACAGTAAAAGGCTAGAATAGTAACAGGCCAGAACAATAATAGGCCAGAACAATAACATACCAGAACAATAAGAGGACAGAACTGTAACAGGCTAGAACAGCAACATGCTAGAATAGTAACAGACCAGAATAGTAGCGGACCCGAACTATAATAGGACAGAATGTTTATCAGGCCAGAACAGTACCATGCTGGAAAATACCAGGACAGAACTGTAACAGGCTAGAACAGTAGCAGGCCAGAAACTTAGCAGACCACTTATGGGACTGAATAGTAGAAGTCCAGAACACTGAAAGGACGAAATAGTGAAAGGCCAGAACAGTGAAAGGTCAGTGCAATGAAAGACTAGAACAGTAAAAGGCCATAAGGTGGCCCACAACAGGCTGTGAGAAAAGTGACGGGCCAATCGCAGGCCTTAACAGTACTGGACCGACTTGGCACAGGCTGGTAATGGGCCACACAGTATTGGACCAAGGTGGGCCTTCTGTAGGCCAAAACTATATCGGTCCTGAAAGTTCATGGGCCACGACATGCTGCACTGATGGGCCCATTTTAGATAGTGCAGGATGAAAAAGTAATGGGCCATCTTCTTGTTGGGCTTTCCTCATGGGCCAGCCCACATAATAATTAGTAGGCCTTGGCTGGGCATGACTTCTAGCATGGTTTTTGTGGCTGTTAACAGCGGTAACTAGCCGTTAACAGTGTATGCCATGTGGCATTTTGCATGACGTCAGCAGTCAACATGGCTGGCAAACAGATCTATGATGGAACAAGTTTTCATGGCTAAAGGGTATGATCCACCATGGTCGGAAAGAATCATTTGTGATGGGGCTTTTACCACGAAGGCCATCCATCGTAGAAGACTTTTTAACCACGAAAAATGGGCCTTCAACCATAAAAATTGTCCGTTGTAAAAGCCAAATTTTCTTGTAGTGATTAATACCAATCTTAACTCTAATAGTGGGCTCAAATATATCATCTAACTTAGCTGGAAGCTTATCAGCTAATTTCTTATACTCCATTTCTAGTTCACGAACTTTTGATGCTACTTCTTTTATAAATTGTTTGTATGTAGCATCGTTACCTTGTTCAATACCAGGATTTCTTACGGTGATCATCTTTAATAAATCTTCCACGGTATACTCCGATGTTGGCAAGTTGCTATAGTCCATATCTTCAAGATTTTCTTCTTTTACTTCTGCCCTCATCATCTTGAGGTCCTCTACTAGATTTAGCTCAGGCTTTCCAGTGAATTTTGCAAGTATGAGAGCTTGGCTCTCAGCTACTTTGCCTAGTTGTGCCTCCACGGTCTTGGTTCTTTCTTGTAGATCCTGCACATCATTTCTAATTGCAACGGTCTAGTTAGACAATTTACCAATACTAGATTCATGGTTATCTATGATTTTAATAAGCATATTGTTTTGCTTGGTTTGAGCTTGCATGAAAAAGTTCTAATAGTATGTTCCAACGAGAGATTGCCATGATTTTCTCCATTGTGGTTATCATAATTATTATGTGGAACACATGCATGATTAGAATATTTATTTTGAAAATTTGAGCCAAAGTTTTGACTCTTCCAAACAGTATTATAAGGATTACGAGCTATAAAATTAACAGCATTAACATCTATAGTGACAACATTAATCTGGGTATCTTCCTTACCCTTTACTATGTTGAGTAACTCATCTACCTTTCCAGTAAGCGCTTCATTGTTTACCTCGGTGATTTCATTCACCCTTTTTGAGGTTCTTTCCACATGCCATTGGGCATGGTTGTTTTGCATATCATCAAAAAAAAATTCGCAACACTCACTTGCTTTCCCATGATAGTTCCTCATGCGGCAGTATCTAGCATAGACTTTGACATTGGGTTAAGGACATTATAAAATAAATGCAATATTATCCATTCTTCCATCCCATGACTAGGATAGTTCATTATGGATTCTTTCATGCTTTCACAAGCAAGCGCTAGTGGCTCGCGGTCTTCTTGTCTAAAACTTATAATGTTGGATCTTAGTTGCATAGTCTTAGCTATAGGGAAAAATTTAATTATAAAGATATTAGTGCATTCCTCCAAATATGTAATAGTGCCTTTAGGCAAAGCTAGCAACCAGTACTTAGCCTTCCCTCTTAGTGAGAAAGGGAATAAACATAATTTAACCGCATTTGGGTCAACATCTTTAATACGCATCATGTCACAAATTTCAATAAATGTATTAAGGTGCAAACCTGAATCCTCAGAAGGTGGTTCAGCTGAACCAAACTCAAAAGGTTAGGGTTAATTTCATAAGCTTTTGCATCAATAGTGGGCTAAGTAATAGGTGCATGAATAAAATCATCAGTAGGAGTAGCATACTTCCCAAGTTTCTTTTGAGTCATGGCTCTTTTCTTTTTGGAGAAACAAATAATCAAGTAACTAATTTTTTTGGGTTTTCAAATATATAACAAGAAAGTAAACTAATAACAAGAAATAAACTACAAACAAATATAAAAATAAAAACAAGGTCTCTAGTGACCTCACCAGGGAGAATATCATTTTGCGGCCCGAAAGTTGGGGCGCCCAGGCAACGCAGTACCCAAGTTCCCTGAAATCAGCCGGGATGACTACAGTTGGTGTGCCAAATACTCAGAGGGTCTTTTTCGACACGAATTCAACTTTACGTTTCAATACAAAAAATCAGGCTAACGGCCGTCAAGTTGGGCCCCCCGGTCAGTTCTCGCTGTTATGTCGCTCCCGTCGCTTAGGTGTCAATTAGGCTTGCAGTGTTGGCGCCTGCATCCATTACGCGTCTTCTTCTTCCCTGGAGCGGCAATCTGTGGGGCATCGCAGCCATGGCGCGGAGCTGGGATGTGGACGAACCTACTCGGCCCAGCTCTCCTCCCTGTAGGCTTGCAGCGTTGGCTCCTGCATCCATTACGCGTCTTCTTCTTCCCTGGAGCGGCAATATGTGGGCGCGGCCATGGCGCAGAGCTGGGACGTGACGAACCTGCTCGGCCCCGCTCTCCTCCCCATCCCGAGTCAGAGCTCGCCCTCACCATGGACACACCCATGGCACGGTGCGGGGACGAGAATTGGTTCCCGGTGAGATCTGTCACCGTGTCGACCATGCTCGGTTCTATTTTCCTCCTCTAGAATCCGAGCTCGCCGTCGCCGTGGTTGCACCCGCACCAATTCTGCCACCTCTGTCGAGGTCTCTGTGGTAGCTCAAGTTCTATCATGTTGGACCTGTAAGCGAATTTGGAGCTGGGCGGCGGCAACCCGTTGTTGAACCTGCAAGGAATTTGCTGAACACTGCGTGCCGCTCCAAGGTCTTCGGCTGATGCCTTAGGCTTCTGCCAACGTCCACCGCCGATGTGAGATCATTTAGTTACTTCAATACAAAATTTCGACCAATTTAAATTTTTGATGTATTCCTTGACAATTATAATATAATCAAGCACTAGAAATATTTTATAGTGTGCATGAGCATGATCAGTAATATAATTGAACACTAGAAATTTTAAGGCACTCCATATAAAGGAGTAGATTAATATATAAGGTTCACTAGAGACACCACAGATATATTGTCTTGCATGCCACACACAGGTAATAATTAACTAAAACAAAATAAAAGCAGGGGCGACAGCAGGAGGCCGGGATATGGAGACGCCTAGCAGGGCAGGGGTTTATCAGCAGGAGGCAGCGATAGCCTAGTCGATGGGATACAGGCCAGTCCTGATATACTCCTGGAGGAATTTGCCGTAGGCTGCGTGCCGCACCAAGGTAATCGGCTTATGGCTTCTGCCTCCGCCTCTGCCAACGCCCTCCACGTGCTGGATCATGCTGTTGAGGTCCACGTTGATTGCTCTGCCACAGAATGGTTAAAACAGTATCCCCTATGGTGGAAACGGATTAGCCCACACCGTAACTGCCTCAGCACGTAGCGGCTCTTGTTGTCCCTGGATACCTTGCTATCATCCACTTCATCATCATCCTCCTGTTGAATTTTAAGAACATAACTTAGAACTCATACATATGATTGAATTGTATTACAACTCAAGAATTGACAACATGTATATGTAAGACAATATATCCGTGGATATCAAAGATTAAGCATCTCAGCAATAGTTTGATCGGTTCATATATCATTTCATCTCAACACAATGACAAATAATTGCATCAGAGTGAATGTAGGATAAATCTAGGGGCCTCATAAGTTTCTTCAGGGATGGAGTAGGTGAACCAAGTAACAATTGCACAACCTGTAATGTTGTTGTACATCGCCCCAGGTTCACTAACTCATCCCTGAAAAAATGTGACACCAATGTGTCTTCCTCAAATTTGAATCATTGGCCATAATAAGAAATTGAAATATATCGTACAAAACATTATTCAGGGATATACATAGTCAGGTACAAAAACAAGCCTAAATATTGTAATTATAAATAAAAAAACTAAACAATTAATCATCAGGTACATGTTAAAGATACTTATGATCAAAACCATTCATATACATATGCATCATACCAATCATTAAAAGATCAAAAACAATTCAAGGATCATATATGTAGTTCCATATGAGAATAAATCTAGGGCCTCATAATTTGTTTCAGAGATGGAGTTGGCGAACCAAAGTACCAACAACACAACCTATATTGTTTGTGTGCATTGCTGCCTCAGGTTCACCAACCCATCCCTAAAACACGACACCATCATATGTGTCTCCCCTTGAACTCTTTTAGGGCAAATTTCAATCATCGGCCTCGGTGACAAACTAAAATGTAATTCTTATACACTATGAATGCATGGAATAGATAATTCGAATATCATAGTTCTATGAATGTAGAATAAAGATTGTGGCCTCATAAGTTTCTATAGGGATAGCGTAAGTGAACCAAGTAACAATTGCATAGCTTATATTGATCTTGTACATGGCCCCAGGTTCGCTAACTCATCCCTGAAAAAATCTGACACCAATGTGTCTACCTCTCTTTGGGGAAAATTTGAATCATTGGCCACAATAAGAAATTGAAATGTAATCGTACAAAACAATATTCAGAGATATACATAGTCAGGTACAAAAACAAGCCTAAATATTGTAATTATAAATAAAAAACCAAACAATTAATCTTCAGGTACATGTTAAAAATACTTACGATCAAAACCATTCATATACATATGCATCATACCAATCTTTAAAAGATCAGAAACAAATCAAGGATCATATATGTAGTTCCATATGAGAATAAATCAAGGGCCTCATAATTTGTTTTAGAGATGGAGTTGGAGAACCAAAGTACCAACAGCACAACCTATATTGTTTGTGTGCATTGCTGCCTCAGGTTCACCAACCCATCCCTAAAACACGACACCATCATACGTGTCTCCCCTTGAACTCTTTTGGGGCAAATTTCAATCATCAGCCTCGGTGACAAACTAAAATGTAATTCTTATACACTATGAATGCATGGAATAGATAATTCAAATATCATAGTTGTATGAATGTAGAATAAAGATTGCGGCCTCATAAGTTTCTATAGAGATGGCGTAAGTGAACCAAGTAACAATTGCACAGCTTATATTGATCTTGTACATGGCCCCAGGTTCGCACACTCATCCCTGAAAAAATCTGACACCAATGTGTCTGCCTCTCTTTGGGGCAAATTTGAATCATTGGCCACAATAATAAATTGAAATGTAATCGTACAAAACAACATTCAAGGATATACATATGCATCATACAACACAATCATAGATCAGAAACAATACAAAGATTATATATATAGGTTCCATATGAGAAAAAAATTAGGGCCTCATTTTTTCAGCGATGGAGTCGGAGAACCAAAATACCAACAGCACAACCTATATTGTTTATGTGCATTGCTGCCTGAGGTTCACTAACCATCCCTAAGAAAACGACACCATCAGATGCCCTTGCACTATTTTGGGGCAAAATTGAATCATTGGGCTTAGTAAGGAATAGAAATGTAATGTTATAGGCCTGCTGTGTATCGAAATCAACACTCAACTAGCAAACTCAACTAGATGGCAGATGAGCAGACTGGCGTTTTGTGACTAGATGGCAGATGTATCAATCGACCGATCGAACCATATATATATATACTACCCTACTTCAAGAGCAAAAGAATTTGTACACGATTGAGCAAATCGTATGTATGAACAGTGAAAACTGTGGCTGCGACTAGAGAAGCTAGCAATGTAGTACCTCGGACTCCTCATTAGGGACCTCCCCCTCGAACTCGTCATTCTCCACGATTGCGTCTAAGATTTCTTGTACGGCGATGGGGTCATTGATGTAGAGCACCGGATTGCCTCCGCCTGCCGCCTGCCCCCCATCCAGATCTGCCACTGGCACCACGACGTTGTCGGCCACCTGCTGCTCGGCGGTGACGGCTACTACCTGCTACTTGGCGGCGACAGCTACCACCTGCTGCTCGGCGTTCCGGAGAAGATGCTAATACATTGCAAATGTATCTATAATTCTTGATGTTCCATGCTTGGTTTTATCCACTTTCTTGTGTTTTACTCCAACTTTGGAGTACTTTTCATATGATTTCTTGGACTAACCTATTAACAAGAGCCACAATACCAGCTGCCTGTTTTCTGCTGTTTTTGGTTCTAGGAAAGTCAGAAAATGAATATTCTTGGAATTAGATGGGACAAAAGCCAAAGTGCCTATTTTTCCAGAAGTTATCAAGTGCCAGAATACGAGACGGAGAGGGACCAGAGGGCGACCACACCACCTGGCCATGCGGCCAGGCTGGACCGCGCCAGGGGGTGGTGTGGCCAGCCCAGGCACCCCCTCGGCCTCCCCTTCTGACTATAAGATGCCCTCGGGACGTAAACCCTAAGTACCCGATCAAAAATCCACAAAAGAGTCTGTAGCCGCCGTCATCTCCATCCCTAGATCGGGAGGGATCTGAAGTTCTTCCCGGCACCCTACCAGAGAGGGAATTCACCCTGAAGGCCTTCTTCATCACCATGCAAGCCTCTGGTGTGATGTGTGAGTAGTTCATCCTTGGACTACGGATCCATGTAGTATCTAGATGGCTGGTTCTCCTCCTTTGTGCTTTCATGTCTAGATCTTATGAGCTCCGTTCATGATCAAGATCATTTATTTGTAATTTTGCATGTTGTGTTTGAAGGGATCCGATGGATATTGAGATGCTATTTCAGATTGATTATTGATTCTATCATGTCTTTGTTATTTGTGATCTTGCATGCTTTTCGTTGTTAGTAGCTATCTTGTCCAAGTAGATGCTAGCAACTCCAAGAGTTAGTATTTATGCTCGATAGTGAGTTCATGCCTCTGGTAATCTGGGGAAGTGATAGAAATCTCTAAGGTACTAGATGTGCTGTTGCTACTAGGGAGAAAACAACAATCCTTTGTTCATAGAATAATCGTATTGTTTACTTTACATGCAGTTTGTAAAGCAATAATCTGTTGCTTGCAACTTAATACTAGAGGGGGTTCGGATGATAACCTGAAGGTGGATTATTAGTCATAGATGCAGTTGGATGGTAGTCTATGTATAATGTTGTAATGCCCAATCAAGTCTCAAAGGAGTCAAGATGATTAGTATATGCATGTATTGCTTTCTCGGTGTTTGTCAATTGCCCCGCTGTAATTTGTTCACCCAGCATGTTATCTATCTAAGGAGAGCCACCTCTAGTGAACTATGGATCCCGGTCCTCTTTCTTTACATGCAATCTATAAACTGTTTTCTGCTTTGTGTTTACTTTCTGCAAACTTTTACTTCTTTCCATTCAATACGTTTAATCCTTTGTTTTCCGCAAAACACGGTGAGATTGACAACCTCATCGCAAGATGGGGACAAAGTTCTGTGGTTGTGTTGTGTAGGTCTCCACGTTGCTACTAGCACCGGTAGTGCGCCCTGCTAAAGCTCAGCTAGTAACACCTTTGGGGTGTTTCCTTGCTCCTACTGGTTTGATTAAACCTTGGTTTCATAACTGAGGGAAACTTGCTGATGTGCTCATCATACCTCCCTCTTGGGGTTCCCAACAAGCTCTACATCAACACCGCCATCAAGCATTTTTCTGGGCGCCGTGCATTGAGCCATCAAGCGATTTTCTGGCGCCGTTGCCGGGGAGTCAAGGACATCTTCACAAGGGTAGTCCCTCATAACCAATCTCTTTACTTTGTTTTTTTGTTTTGCTTAGTTTTCTTTTTGCTTTGTTTGCTTGTTTTCTTATCAAAAAACAAAAAAAATTAGGTTTACAAGGTTGCGTTCTTATTTGAAAACCAAAAAAAAATGACTACTCTTGAAAACACTAAGTTGTGTGACTTCACTAGCACCAACAACAATGATTTTATGAGCACACCTGTTGCTCCACCTGTGGCTGAAAATACTTTCTTTGAGATAAAACCTGCTTTGCTCAATCCTGTTATGAGAGAACAATTTTCTGGTATTGGTAATGAAGATGCTGCTTCCCATCTAAATAAGTTTGTTGAACTTTGTGGGATGCAAAAGCATAGGGATATAGATGGTGATATTATTAAGCTTAAATTGTTTCCTTTCTCTTTGAGAGGAAAAGCTAAAGAATGGTTGAATTCCTTAACTAGGAATAGTATTGATTCTTGGACTAAATGCAAAGAAGCTTTTATTGGAAAATACTATCCTCCTGCTAAGATTATATCTATGAGAAGTGAAATAATGAAGTTTAAACAACTTGATAATGAACATGTTTCTCAAGCTTGGGAAAGAATGAAATCTTTGGTAAAGAATTGTCCCACTCATGGACAGAATGCTTGGATGATCATCCAAACTTTTTATGCAAGATTGAACTATTCTTCAAGGAACCTATTGGATTCTGCTGCTGGAGGTACCTTTATGACCATCACTTTGGGTGCTGCAACAAAACTTTTGGACAATATGATGGTTAATTATTCTGAATGGCATACTGAGAGAGCTCCACAAGGTAAGAAGGTAAATTCTGTTGAGGAAACCTCCTCCTTGAGTGATAAAATTGATATTATTATGTCTATGCTTGTTAATGGGAAAGCCCATATTGATCCAAATAATGTTCCTTTAGCCTCTTTGGTTGCTCAAGAAGAGCAAGTTGATATGAACTTCATAAGAAATAACAATTTTGATGGTAACAATGCTTATAGGAACAATTTTGGTAACAACAATTATAAGCCATATTCTCCCAATAATGGTAATGCTTATGGAAATTCTTACAACAATAATAAGAGTGCTCCCTCTGAACTTGAAGTTATTCTTAAAGAGTTTATTAGTAAACAAACTGCTTTCAATAAAACTATTGAGGAAAAACTCTCTAATGCTAAAAGAAATATAGCATCTTTAGCTGAAGCTCCATCTACTTTGAATAAAATGGCTGCTAAACCTGAAACTAATGATAATCCCTTTGCAGCTACTAATGCCATACAAGTAAGAATTGATGAAAATGTTAGACTATTAGCTGAATTACATGCTAAGTGGGAAAGAGAAGATGAAATTGCTAGAAACATTAGTGTTTCTACTATTACCACCACTAGTGTTGAGGCTAGTAATAGTTCTACTACTTTAGATGAGAAATTTGATTTTGATCTTGATGGTTGCAGTATCTCTGAATTTATTAAGTTCCTACAAAAGCTTGCTAAAAGTCCTAATGCTAGTGCTATGAACATGGCCTTTACAAAACACATTACTGATTCTCTCATAAAGATTAAAGAAGAAAAGATGAAACATAAAGCTTCTATTCCTATAAAACAAGAAGATGGTTGGGAACCCATCATTAATATGAAAGTGAATGACTTTGATTTCAAAGCTTTGTGTGATCTTGATAGTAGTGTCTCTATTATGCCTAGAAGGATTTATGATATGCTTGATTTGCCTCCTCTTGAAGATTGCTATTTGAATGTCCCACCTGATGATAATGTTAAAAAGAAAATCATGGGGAGTCTTAATGATGTTCTTATTATGGTTAACAATTCCTATGTCCCCGTTGATTTCTATGTTTTGGATGTTGAATACAATGCTTCTTGTCCTATTACTTTGGGAAGACCTTTTCTTAGAACTGTTGGTGCCATCATTGATATGAAAGAAGGCACCATTAAATATCAGCTCCCACTCAAGAAAGGTATAGCACACTTCCCTAAAAAGAGAGAAAAGATTTTTTTGCTTCTCCTATGAAAACAAAATTTGGTCTTAATGCTTCTTCATTTGAGAACACTTGATTCTTTCTTTGGTTCTTATGCCTAACTTAAAGGCGTTAAAGAAAAGTATTTATTGGGAGATAACCCAAAAGTTTTAAATGAGTCTTGGAAGTTATTACTTCAGTAATAACCTCTCTTTATCCTTTTTATTTGCTTTTTGTGCCAAGAGTAACCTCTAATGAGAGAGAAGTAATGATTGGGAAAGTTGCTGTCCCGAAACAGATTTTTGTGCTTCACCGTAAAAATTCATGAGAGAGCTCTGTATGTCGGATTGATCTGTAATTTGTTGTGCTTCTGACCCAGGTTGTTATCTAACTTTAATTAGTTCAACACTTTTTGATTTGAGCAACAGAAGGTCTTCGAAAAAATTCGTCTTTACCTACTGGTCTGTTTTGACAGATTTCTGCCATTTTCTGCATTTGCTTCTTGTTGGTTCCTTTTTGAGTTCTTTTGGGGAATTGAGATTTTTGAGGGAAGTGCTACAGTAGCTAGTGTTCTAATGGAAGTTTATTTGGTGTTAGAACTAAACCTTAAGACTATTTATCTTGAGTGCACTAATGTTGCTAATAAAGATTGTGTGAAGTTTTGTATGAAGAAAAAATTCAGGTGTATGGAAGGAATGAGTAATGAGA
Organism: Avena insularis; assembly: GCA_023614405.1. Classification (NCBI taxonomy): domain Eukaryota; kingdom Viridiplantae; phylum Streptophyta; class Magnoliopsida; order Poales; family Poaceae; genus Avena; species Avena insularis. Next base: position 239,303,042 of record CM042694.1, on the reverse strand, counting down.
TGAAGGATGGACTAAAGCTCAAGCTTGGGGATACCACACGTGTCACCCCAAGAAATATCCAAGAAGTACAAGCGTCAAAGCTTGGGGATGCCCAAGGCATCCCCTTCTTCATCAATAAAAATCCCAGGTTTCTTCCAAACGCTTCATTTTTATTGTTTCATGCACCGTTGTGTTGTCCTTGGAGCGTCTTCTTTTTCATTTTCATTTTAGTTTTTTTGTTTGCTTGGTTTGCTTAGTTTGCTGAATAAATTGGTTGTACCCCCTCTTTCATAGATTGGTTTGCAAATAGTTTGGTTTGGTTTGGAAAAGAGTAGGAAAGTTCATGCTTATGTGGTAAAAAGAGCTTGTTTTTGACTGTGGCCTATGCTTTGTCATGCCATGCTTGGTATTGTTTTGGCTTTATGCTTAGTATTCTTTGCTGTAACATGACTTTTTATAAACAATTGAGATTGCTTAATGTGCCTTGGATGAATCATGCGTTGTTTTAGCATATTAAAGCATAATATAGTGGTATTCTCCTTTGATGCTTTATTTGGGTTGACTTGGCACATGCTCACACCATGTTATGACTATCTCAAGTCACCATAGCCTTTATGATCCTTTAGTTTTCAACTTATAGTATCACTTTATGCTTTGATCAATGATGTTTTGTCGTTCTGCATGATTATGGCCATTATTACTCTCTTAGTTTGTCGCTCCCGGTCTTTTGCTAGCCTCCACAACCAAGGATGAGTTACACTCATGCATCCAACTGCCTAAACCAAGTTATTCCAAAGAGTCCACCATACCTCCTACTAGCTTATGCTATTCCAAGTATATTCATGCTTTTGTTTACCTTCCAAATTAAACTTGTTATGAGAAAACTAGTGATTAAAGCTCTCACGAACTTGATGGCACACTTTATTTTTCTTGCCCTTAATAAACTTGAACCATTGTGTCGTCTATGTTGTATATGCTTGCACTTATTTGTTGGGAATTAGCAGAACCATGATTTCATGGGGAATGCTTTCAACATTGCACTTGGTACTTGTACCTAGTTGATATCATGCTCTTTTGTATATGGATGTCGTCGGTGTGAAATGAAAGGGGAGCTTGTAAGTCCATGGAGTTATGTATATGTGCTAGAGAAATGCCTGGGCCGCTGATCTAATCCATGCTGACATGGTGGAAACCTGCAGCATAACCATAATGAGCTGTCTATGAAGCATTCTTCTTATAAAAAAAGAGTCCTATGTTGAGAAAAAAAGAGAAAAAAAGAGATACTATGAAAAGAGGAAAGACAGAAAAAAGCACCATATTCCCATGGTAAATAAGAAGAATGTTGATATGCTTGTTGTCTGCTTGCCTTGTCATTTTGATATGGGGATTCTTCCGTGTCATCGGGCAAGGGGTACCCCGCTGGCGGTTCTCTATGATACACATATACTTACAATGACAAGAACTTACCAGTGACTAAACTTGAGTAGCATGAGGATCGGCCCTCATATACAAGGGACATGAGATTTCTGACTTATACTTCGTCAAGCATGTACACCATAGTTTGTTCACTTTAACCTTAATCACTTCAAGATGCTTATGATAGGGGTAATGAGAGCTGAAAGCTATAAGTACCATAATTTTTGGAAGCTCTTTATGAGACTTGAATCCCTACTTCCTTTTACAAAAGTCCTTTCTTCCACCATTATATTGAGTCTCCACCTTCTATCTTTATGCACCTACTTTGAGAGCATAGTGGCCATTCTTAGTTCTATGTGCATTGTCCCAAGAGTAGTTGATTGATGCATAACTTGATATTGCTTGTTTTAAACTGTTGTATCTAGTCACTCTTATGAACTTTGAAGGTGTCCTATGCATTTATATTTGCTACTCTATTGAGGGACAAGATGAATACTATTATGCTATGTTTTCTTTATGTGAAACAAACAAACATCTTGCAAAGCATGTTATTCATGAATCTTTTGTTTGTGCCTTTTCATGTTGCATCATAGTTTCTTTGCTTATTGCTTGAAACTTTGTCTTTCATGTTTTGATTGAATTACTATGATCCTAGCTTTGATTGTCTTGCAAATACCTTGATCAAGTTTTTGATGGTGCATGTCACCTCAAAAATTATTCTTTCTTTTTATCACTTAACTACTCGAGGACGAGCAGGAGTTAAGCTTGGGGATGTTGATACATTGCAAATGTATCTATAATTTTTGATGTTCCATGCTTGGTTTTATCCACTTTCTTGTGTTTTGTTCCAACTTTGGAGTACTTTGCATATGATTTCTTGGACTAACCTATTAACAAGAGCCACAATGCCAGCTCCCTGTTTTCTGCTGTTTTTGGTTCCAGGAAAGTCAGAAAATGAATATTCTCGGAATTGGACGGGACAAAAGCCAAAGAGTCTATTTTTCCGGAAGTCATCAAGTGCCAGAATACGAGAAGGAGAGGGGCCAGAGGGCGGCCACACCACCTGGCACTGGCCAGGCCTGCCCATGCTGGTGGGTGGTGGCCAGCCCAGGCACCCCCTCGGCCTCCCCTTCTGACTATAAGATGCCCTCGGGACGTAAACCCTAAGTACCCGATGAAAAATCCACGAAAGAGTCTATAGCTGCCGTCATCTCCATCCCTAGATCGGGAGGGATCTGAAGCTCTTCCGGCACCCTGCCGGAGAGGGGAATTCACCCTGGAGGCCTTCTTCATCACCATGCAAGCCTCCGGTGTGATGCGTGAGTAGTTCATCCTTGGACTACGGATCCATGTAGTAGCTAGATGGCTGGTTCTCCTCCTTTGTGCATTCATGTTTACATCTTGTGAGCTCCGTTCATGATCAAGATCATCTATTTGTAATTCTGCATGTTGTATTTGCGGGGATCTGATGGATATTGAGATGCTATTTCAGATTGATTATTGATTCTATCATGTCTTTGTTATTTGTGATCTTGCATGCTTTCCGTTGTTAGTAGCTATCTTGGCCAAGCAGATGCTAGCAACTCCAAGAGTTAGTATTTATGCTCGATAGTAGGTTCATGCCTCTGGTAATCTGGGGAAGTGACAAAAATCTCTAAGGTACTAGATGTGTTGTTGCTACTAGGGAGACAACAACAATCCTTTGTTCATAGAACAATCGTATTGTTTACTTTACACGCAGTTTGTAAAGCAATAATCTGTTGCTTGCAACTTAATACTGGAGGGGGTTCGGATGATAACCTGAAGGTGGATTATTAGTCATAGATGCAGTTGGATGTCGGTCTATGTATAATGTTGTAATGCCCAATCAAGTCTCAAAGGAGTCAAGATGATTAGTATATGCATGTATTGCTTTCTCGGTGTTTGTCAATTGCCCCGTTGTAATTTGTTCACCCAGCATGTTATCTATCTAAGGAGAGCCACCTCTAGTGAACTATGGATCCCGGTCCTCTTTCTTTACATGCAATCTATAAACTGTTTTCTGCTTTGTGTTTACTTTCTGCAAACTTTTACTTCTTTCTATTCGATACGTTTAATCCTTTGTTTTCCGCAAAACACGGTGAGATTGACAACCTCATCGCAAGTTGGGGACAAAGTTCTATGGTTGTGTTGTGCAGGTCTCCACGTTGCTACTAGCACTGGTAGTGCGCCCTGCCACAGCTCAGCTAGTAACACCTTTGGGGTGTTTCCTTACTCCTACTGGTTCGATTAAACCTTGGTTTCATAACTGAGGGAAACTTGCTGCTGTGCTTATCATACCTTCCTCTTGGGGTTCCCAACGAGCTCTACATCAACACCGCCATCAAGCATTTTTCTGGGCGTCGTGCATTGAGCCATCAGACGCCTCCTCCTGCTTGGCGACGACCGAGCCATCTGCTACTGCGCCTTCAACTGGCTTCACCTCCGGCTTGTCTCCATGCGTGTGCTTCATGGCGCACCAAAGGGAAGGAGCTAGTGCAATCGAGGGAGATTTGGCGCGCGCGGTAGGTGTAGACTGGGGTCTTGGGACTAGACAGACTGGTGGAAAATGACACAAGCTCATGGAAGAAGAAGGTCGAGGGGGGTTATAAACACCGGACCGTTCGTAGTCCTCGAGTGGACACGTGTGGTGGGCGGGGGGCGGGGGTTTACCATGATCTCCACCCTTTTTTGGGGTTCCCTTTTTTATGAAACAGCCATGATCTCCACTTTAGAGCTGCATTGAAAACACGCTAATGGCAGACCTCGATTCCACTGCATGCAAGTGGCGCGGAACCAATTTCTAGCAACATTAGATCTACTCGAGGGGGCCCTTGACTCATGGAAGTTACTAGCGGTAGGGCCCAGTTGGAAGTGAGATTGAGAGTGCTGTGTAAAAATGGGATATGTCTTATTAAAATCAAGTGGCAATAAATTGCAGCGTCCTGTGGACAACTGTGCGCTTGCTGACCCCGTTGCCCTTTGCATGTGTTGTAGTAGCAGTAGGCTTTTCAGACTTGATTAAACTTGACATGACCGCTCGACGACTTTTTCCATGGATGGCACCGTGTTCCTTCCTGTAGAAGTCTCGCTGAGAATCCATGTTGTCTAACGTTGTACTGTGAAGGGCACGACGTGTGCAACGATCATCGTTGGATCGCACAAAATCAACGGTTGATGCGCATGATCCGCGTGACAACTGTGACAACCAATCAGGGAGTAGCAGACAGGGTGAGCACAGGTTTGGGCTTCTACGAAAGATAGAGAGAGGGGGGCAAAACTAAGTAGTACCACATAAAACCAAGGGCAAAACTGAGTAGTATAAAAATGGAAAGTGTCTTGTACAATGAAATACATCGTGGCATGCATCAAATTATGCCAAGATAGATCCACTTGAGTTCATTGGATGTGTGTTCTTCTCATAAACCACACATGGATCCATCAGTATGATATGTCTGCTCTTTTCATTAACCACAATTAGAGTCATTGCATGTCTGTTACTTCAACAAACCACATATGGATCCACCAGTGTCATTGCATGTCTGTTCTTTTCATGAACCATAGCTAGAGTCATTGCATGTGTGTTCTTCTCATGAACCACGCATGGATCCACCCAGTGTGATTGCATGTCTGTTCTTTTCACAAACCACATATGGATCCACCAATGTCATTGCATGTATATTCTTTTCATGAACCACACCCAGTGTCATTGCATGTATGTTCCTCTAAAAAACCACATAAGGATCCACCAGTGTCATTGCATGTCTGTTCTTTTCATGAACCACACATGGATCCACTAGTGTCATTGCATGTGTTTTATTTTCATGAACCACAGCTAGAGTCATTGCATGTGTGTTCTTCTAAACAAACCATACATGGATCCACCTAGTGTCATTGCATGTCTGTTCTTTTCACAAACCACACATGGATCCACTAGTGTCATTGCATGTGTGTTCTTTTCATGAACCACAACTAGAGTCATTGCATGTATGTTCTTTCCACAAACCACACATGGATCCACCTAGTGTCATTACATGTCTGTTCCTCTAAACAAACCACATAAGGATCCACCAGTGGCATTGCATGTCTGTTCTTGTCATGAACCATATCCAATGTCATTGCATGTATGTTCTTCTCACAAACCACATAAGGATCAACCAGTGTCATTGGATGTGTGTTCTTCTCATGAATCACACATGGATCCACCTAGAGTCATTGCATGTCTGTTCTTTTCATGAACCATAGCTAGAGTCATTGCATGTCTATTATTTTCACAAACCACACATGGATCCACCAGTGTCATTGCATGTGTGATCTTTTCATGAACCACAGCTACAGTCATTGCATGTCTGTTCTTTGCACAAACCACACATGGATCCACCTAGTGTGATTGCATGTCTATTCTTTTCACAAACAACACATGTATCCACCAGTGTCATTGCATGTGTGTTCTTCTCATGAACCACAACCAGTGTCATTGCATGTCTGTTCTTCTCAAAAACCACATAAGAATCCACTAGTGTCATTGCATGTCTGTTCTTCTAACCAAACCGCATAAAGATCCCCCAGTGTCATTGCATGTGTGTTCTTTTCATGAACCACAGCTTGAGTCATTGTATGTGTGTTCTTCTAAACAAACCACATAAGGATCCACCAGTGTCATTGCATGTCTGTTCTTTTCATGAACCACACCCAGTGTCATTGCATGCCTGTTCCTCTAAATAAACAACACATGGATCCACCTAGAGCCATTGCATGCCAGTTCTTTTCACAAACCACACATGGATTCACCAGTGTCATTGCATGTGTGTTCTTTTTATGAACCGCAGCTAGAGTCATTGCGCGTGTGTTGTTCTAAACAAACCACATAATGATCCACTAGTGTCATTGCATGTGTGTTCTTCTCATGAACCACACCCAGTGTCATTGCATGTGTGTTCTTTTAATGAACCACAGCTAGAGTCATTGCATGTGTGTTCTTCTAAACAAACCACATAAGGATCCACCAGTGTCATTGCATGTGTGTTCTTATAAACAAACCACATAAGGATCCACCAGTGTCATTGCATGTGTGTTGTTTTCATGAACCACAGCTGGAGTCATTGCAAGTGTGTTCTTATCATGAACCACACATGGATCCACCAGTGTCATTGCATGTCCATTCTTTTCATGAACCACACCCGGTGTCATTGCATGTCTGTTCCTCTAAACAAACGACACATGGATCCACGTACAGTCATTGCATGTCAGTTCTTTGCACAAACCACACATGGATCCACAAGTGTCATTGCATGTCTGTTCTTCTCATGAACCACACGTGGATCCACCATTGTCATTGCATGTCTGTTCTTTTCATGAACCACACCCAGTGTCATTGCATGTGTGTTCCTCTAAACAAACCGCATAAGGATCCACCATGGTCATTGCATGTCTGTTCTTTTCACAAACTACATCAGGATCCACTAGTGTCATTGCATGTGTATTTTTTCATGAACCACACATGGATCCACCAGTGTCATTACATGTCTATTCTTTTCACAAACCACATAAGGATCCACCAGTGTCATTGCATGTCTGTTCTTTTCATGAACCATACCTAGTGTCATTGCATGTATGTTCCTCTAAACAAACCACATAAGGATCCACCAGTGTCATTGCATGTCTGCTCTTTTCATGAACCACACATGGATCCACCAGTGTTATTGCATGTTTGTTCTTTTCATGAACCACAACTAGAGTCATTACATGTGTGTTCTTCTAAACAAACCACACATGGATCCACCTAGTGTGATTGCATGTCTGTTCTTTTCACAAACCACACATGGATCCACCAGTGTCATTGCATGTGTGTTCTTTTCATGAACCACAACTACAGTCATTGCATGTCTGTTCTTTCCACAAACCACACATGGATCCACCTAGTGTCATTGCATGTCTGTTCCTCTAAACAAACCACATAAGGATCCACCAGTGTCATTGCATGTCTGTTCTTTTCACAAACCACATAAGGATCCACCAGTGTCATTGCATGTATGTTCTTTTCATGAACCATGTAAGGATCCACCAGTGTCATTGCATGTGTGTTCTTCTAAACAAACCACATAAGGATCCACCAGTGTCATTGCATGTGTGTTCTTTTTATGAACCACACCCAGTGTCATTGCATGTTTGTTCCTCTAAACAAATCACATAAGGATCCACCAGTGTCATTGCATGTCTATTCTTTTCATGAACCACACATGGATCCACCAGTGTCATTGCATGCGTGTTCTTTTCGTGAACCACAACTAGAGTCATTGCATGTGTGTTCTTCTAAACAAACCACACATGGATCCACCTAGTGTGATTGCATGTATGTTATTTTGACAAACCACACATGGATACACCAGTGTCATGCATGTATGTTCTTTTCATGAACGACAGCTAGAGTCATTGCATGTGTGTTCTTATAAACAAACCACATAAGGATCCACCAGTGTGATTGCATGTTTGTTCTTCTCATGAACCACATAAGGAACCACCAGTGTCATTGCATGTCTATTCTTTTCACAAACCACATAAGGATCCACCAGTGTCATTGCATGTCTGTTCTTCTAAACAAACCACATAAGGATCCACCAGTGTCATTGCATGTGTGTTCTTTTCATGAACCACACCCAGTATCATTGCATGTCTGTTCCTCTAAACAAACCACATAAGGATCCACTAGTGTCATTGCATGTCTGTTCTTTTCATGAACCACACACGGATCCACCAGTGTCATTGCATGTGTGTTCTTTTTCATGAACCACAGCTAGAGTCATTGTGTGTGTGTTGTTGTAAATAAACCACACATGGATCCATCTAGTGTGATTGCATGTATGTTCTTTTCAAAAACCACACATGGATCCACCAGTGTCATTGCATGTGTGTTCTTTTCATGAACAACAGCTAGAGTCATTGCATGTTTGTTCTTTCCACAAACCACACATGGATCCACCTAGTGAGATTGCATGTATGTTCTTCTCATGAACCACATAAGGATCCACAAGTGTCATTGCATGTATGTTCTTTTCACAAACCACATAAGGATCCACCAGTGTCATTGCATGTCTATTCTTTTCATGAACCACATAAGGATCCACCAGTGTCATTGGATGTGTGTTCTTCTCATGAACCACACATGGATCCACCAGTGTCATTGCATGTCTATTCTTTTCAAGAACCACACCCCCAGTGTCATTGCATGTCTGTTTCTCTAAACAAACCACATAAGGATCCACCAGTGTCATTGCATGTCTGTTCTTTTCATGAACCACACATGGATCCACCAGTGTCATTGCATGTGTGTTCTTTTCATGAACCACAGCTAGAGTCATTGCATGTGTGTTCTTCTAAACAAACCACACATGGATCCACCTAGTGTGATTGCATGTCTGTTCTTTTCACAAACCACACATGGATCCATCAGTGCCATTGCATGTGTGTTCTTTTCATGAACCACAGCTAGAGTCATTGCATGTCTGTTCTTTCCACAAACCACACATGGATCCACCTAGTGTGATTGCATGTCTGTTCTTTTCACAAACCACACATGGATCCACTAGTGTCATTGCATGTGTGTTCTTCTCATGAACCACATCTAGTGTCATTGCATGTTTATTCTTCTCACAAACCACATAAGGATCCACCAGTGTCATTGCATGTCTGTTCTTCTAAACAAACCACATAAGGATCCCCCATTGTCATTGCATGTGTGTTCTTTTCATGAACCATAGCTAGAGTCATTGCATGTGTGTTCTTCTAATGAACCACACATGGATCCACCAGTGTCATTGCATGTCTGTTCTTTTCATCAACCACACCCAGTGTCATTGCATGTATGTTCCTCTAAACAAACCACACATGGATCCACCTAGAGTCATTGCATGTCAGTTCTTTTCACAAACCACACATGGATCCACCAGTGTCATTGCATGTTTGTTCTTCTCATGAACCACAGCTAGAGTCATTGCATGTGTGTTCTTCTCATGAACCACACATGGATCCACCAGTGTCATTGCATGTCTGTTCTTTTCATGAACCACACCTAGTGTCATTGCATGTCTGTTCCTCTAAACAAACGACACATGGATCCACCTAGAGTCATTGCATGTCAGTTCTTTTCACAAACCACACATGGATCCACCAGTGTCATTGCATGTCTGTTCTTCTCATGAACCACACATGGAGCCACCAGTGTCATTGCATATCTGTTCTTTTCATGAACCACACCCAGTGTCATTGCATGTGTGTTCCTCTAAACAAACCACATAAGGATCCACCAGTGTCATTGCATGTATGTTCTTTTCATGAACCACACATGGATCCACCAGTGTCATTGCATGTCTATTCTTTTCACAAACCACATAAGGATCCACTAGTGTCATTGCATGTCTGTTCTTTTCGTGAACCACATAAGGATCCACCAGTGTCATTGGATGTGTGTTATTCTCATGAACCACACATGGATCCACCAGTGTCATTGCATGTCTGTGCTTTTCATGAACCACAACCAGTGTCATTGCATGACTGTTCCTCTAAACAAACCACATAAGGATCCACCAGTGTCATTGCATGTCTGTTCTTTTCATGAACCACACATGGATCCACCAGTATCATTGCATGTGTGTTCTTTTCATGAACCATAGCTAGAGTCATTGCATGTGTGTTCTTCTAAACAATCCACACATGGATCCACCTAGTGTGATTGCATATCTGTTCTTTTCACAAACCACACATAGATACACCCGTGTCATTGCATGTGTGTTCTTTTCATGAACGACAGCTAGAGTCATTGCATGTGTGTTATTTTCATGAACCACAGCTAGAGTCATTGCATGTGTGTTCTTCCAAGCAAACCACATAAGGATCCACCAGTGTCATTGCATGTCTGTTCTTTTCATGAACTACACCGAGTGCATTGCATGTCTGTTCCTCTAAACAAACCACACATGGATCCACCTAGAGTCATTGCATGTCAGTTCTTTTCACAAACCACACATGGATCCACCAGTGTCATTGCATGTGTGTTATTTTAGTGAACCACAGCTAGAGTCATTGCATGTCTGCTCTTCTAAACAAACCACATAAGGATCCACTAGTGTCATTGCATGTGTGTTCTTCTCATGAACCACACCCAGTGTCATTGCATGTGTGTTCTTCTCATGAACCACACATGGATACACTAGTGTCATTGCATGTGTGTTCTTTTCATGAACCACAGCTAGAGTCATTGCATGTGTGTTCTTCTAAACAAACCACATAAGGATCCGCCAGTGTCATTGCATGTGTGTTCTTTTCATGAACCACAGCTAGAGTCGTTACATGTATGTTCTTCTAAACAAACCACATAAGGATCCACCAGAGTCATTGCATGTGTGTTCTTCTCATGAACCACACATGGATCCACCAGTGTCATTGCATGTCTATTCTTTTCATGAACCACAGCTAGAGTCATTCCATGTTTGTTACTTCCACAAACCACATATGGATCCACCAGTGTCATTCCATGTCTGTTATTTTCATGAACCACAGCTAGAGTCATTGCATGTGTGTTGTTCTCATGAACCACACATGGATCCACCCAGTGTGATTGCATGTCTGTTCTTTTCACAAACCATATATGGATCCACCAGTGTCATTGCATGTATGTTATTTTCATGAACCACACCCAGTGTCATTGCACGTTTTTCCTCTAAACAAACCACATAAGGATCCACCAGTGTCATTGCATGTGTGTTCTTTTCATGAACCACAGCTAGAGTCATTGCATGTGTGTTCTTCTAAACAAACCACACATGGATCCACCTAGTGTGATTGCATGTCTGTTCTTTTCACAAACCACACATGGATCCACCAGTGTCACTGCATGTGTGTTCTTTTCATGAACCACAGCTAGAGTCATTGCATGGCTGTTCTTTCCACAAACCACATATGGATCCACCCAGTGTCATTGCATGTCTGTTCTTTTCACAAACCACACATGGATCCACCAGCGTCATTGCATGTGTGTTCTTCTCATGAACCACATCTAGTGTCATTGCATGTTTGTTCTTCTCACAAACCACATAAGGATCCACCAGTGTCATTGCATGTCTAATCTTCTAAACAAACCACACATGGATCCACCCAGTGTCATTGCATGTCTGTTCTTTTCATGAACCACAGCTAGAGTCATTGCATGTCTGTGCTTTCTACAAACCACATATGGATCCACCAGTGTCATTGCATGTCTGTTCTTTTCATGAACCACACCTAGTGTCATTGCATGTTTGTTCCTCTAAACAAACCACACATGGATCAACTAATGGCATTGCATGTGTGTTCGTTTCACAAATCGCATATGGATCCACCCAGTGTGATTGCATGTGTGTTCTTTTCACAAACCACATATGGATCCACCAGTGTCATTGCATGTCTTCTCTTTTCGCAAACTACATATGGATCCTAATTAACCTTAGGAGAGCCCTAACCATAGCCCCCCAATGGGTGGTCGTTAGATCGAGTCTTCTAGAAGGCACGCCCTAACACAGTTGTTCTGCTTGACGATTGTTACATACTGTTCGATCGAGGCACGTGGAAGATTGGGATGGTCTTCGTGAGAGCGATCCGCGAGTAGGCTGTTCTACGGCATGATTGGTCATGCTTTCTCTGGACAAACTGGCAACACCGGGCGCTCCCCTGTTGCGAGTGTCACGACTCACGAGTTCTGTGGGCCATATCCCAGTGTCACGTCCCCATTACTTCTCTTCCTCCCCGTACTTCTCTTCCTTCCCCTCGAAGCCACTTTCCCCACTTCACTCCCACCTTGCCTTAGCCGCAAGCCGACGGTGCCTCCATCCCAATCCCCTCTCCGGTAGCCACCCCCCTCCCCTCTTGCCATGGGTTCAAGGGGAGACGGCGAGGAAACACGTCATGATGATAGGGACGATAATTTCGATGTGAGTCGTCTCATCTCTATCTCTATCATCTGTGGCTAGTTATCTATTTTTTGAGCTAGATCTAATGTGTTTACTCATGCGCGTATGATGTGTTAGGCCAACCAGATGATGTATGACTCCGACTATCACGGTTTAGCGGATGAACACAGTCCTATGCTATGTAAACATGGATATATGCCCGCTAAATTTGTAGCGTTCGAAGGACGAAACGCAGGAAGGAGGTTTCTACGGTGTCAAGGACATCATGCAATGATGCAAGGCGGGAAGTTGCGGTGTTATCAAATGGGTAGATCCAGAGTGGCCCGAATCGATGCAGAAAACGCTGGACAAACTATGGGATATGACAGTTGAGTTGAAAGAATCCATAGTCAGCTCACTTCTTGACAGTGTTGAGATGAAGCTATGGGATCCAGTTGACACGACCAAGCTTAACCGAGATCTCAGGAGGGTGCAAGACAAGGTTAGCAAAGTCGAGAAGGAGAGGGACGGCGTTATTCGAAGGCTAAAGCAGAGCAAGAACTGACTCAAGCAAGGAATGATCTTCACCAGGCCAAAGTCCTGCAGTTCACAACTACGAGTATTGACAAGTGCATGAGGAAAAATGCAGAGAAACAATTGAAGATGTGCAAGGAAGATGCTAAAAGGAAGGAGCAGACGATTCGATCCTTGCTCTCGTAGGAAGATGCGCATCGGGCTAAGATTAGGAAGATCAAGGAGATGTGTGATAACTAGTTCTATTTAGCTTAAGCTCTGTGCCTTTTTAAGTTGTAATAGTTGTACTTGTTGACCTAGCGGTCTGAACTATTGGCCCTGGAGTCCTGGGAGGAAAAACATTGGTTGCCCGTTAATCTTTCTTAACCCTGCATTACTTCCTTTTGTCTGACCAATGCCTCTTAGATATTCTATCCGTCGCTTCATCATCCTCGTGTACAAATAGGAGGTGCCACAGCGCGTCGCTTCGTCATCCATCCCCTCGTCCTCTCTAATCTCCACCGCGCCGTCGCTTCGTCGTCCATCCCCTCGCTCCCTCTCCAATCTCCACCACGCCGCCATGGAGATGCCCGCGTTGAACTTCTACGAGGCGGTGATGTTCGCACACTTTGACATCCTCGTGCCGCCAGCCGCGACGGTGCCCCACGGATGGCGCATCAGCTATGCGGGGGTGCCGGTGGCTCTGCTCCCTGGCCGAGCCGAGATGGAGAGCAAAATCATGGTGCGCCGCTGCCAGATGCCCGCTTGGAAGAGGGCGTTGCCCCGGTACGCGGCGGCTAGCCCGTACTGGCCGGTGCTGTTCAAAGAGGAGAGGAAGGCCAAGATTGGCAACCGCATCGTTGACGGGCGTGTGGTGCACTGGGATCTCCGCAACCGAGAAGGGCGGGAGAGGTTCTGGTCCATCCCTGGACGGACCAAGTACACCGTCATCGCCACCGCTCTCCGCGAAGAGGTGCTCCGTCTCGTGAACAATGCGGAAATCATGGAGGTTCTGTCCGACGACGACGAGGAAGCCGGCGGCTCGGAGGATAGTGGCAGCGGAAGTGAAATTGTTGACTAGTGGTTGAATTAATGTAGGATGTGAAATCACACCTTTGTTTAGAAGAATTTGTGGTTGAATTAATGAAATGCCTCGATTTAGATCTCTGTCTCGATTAATTTGTGGAAGAATTTGTTATTTAGATCAATTTTTGCCTCGATTTAGATCTCTGTCCTGGATTGGGAACGTGACCGTGGACCAAAGACCCCTTTTCTACTAGTGTATTCTGACATTGGTGGTTTGTTTAAACGTAATCTATGTGGATTGTGCTGCATGCAAATGGCACAACCACAATTTATAAAGTGGAAGCACATACACCCGGTTATTGGAGATCTGGGAGCTTCGCCAGATGCAGGGGATGCAGGAACAGAGAGGCGGTGAGATAGACGGGCTCAAGATTAGGCCAGAAAGTGGTACCGATTTCCTCCTCATTTGGGAATTATCGGTTGCCATTGCTATTTATGTTGCCATGTCATTGTGCAGCATCTGAAATAAGTTGTTGCTTCGTGGAGTGTGGCAGCTTAAATAATTTATTTCTGTGCCACTTACATTCAGTCGTATTTGGAGACCTCCCGCCCCTCAGCAATCGTGGAACCGGTGCTGCGTGTTTTCAGATAGTAGTGGCACAATCACAATTTCGGATTCAACTACTGACTCGGGTGTTTCCAAACCCTAAGTCGCGGTACATTTTACTCAGAGAACGTGGGTAGATTGTTTCGCCCAGCAACATGCCACACATAGAGCTTCAGAATTTAACAGAATTACATATATAGGTTCAAGTTCAACACATTACTATGCATCTTCATTGCCAACAGCCTTCTTCGCAGCCTGGGTGCCAAGCCTTCACGTCCACTGGCTTCTTCATTTCCTGCCTTCTTCCTCTTTCTCGGTGCAAATTTTCTTAGCTTCACGTACTCTGCATCGCCGGGACAATGGGTACCAGAATCGTGTCCAGCATCATATTTCCACTCGTTTTTAATTTCTTTGGGCAGCAAAATGACTGACCCGACAGTCATGTTTCTAACCTTGCGGCGCTTCCTGTCAAAGAAACAAGCCTGTTGCATAACTGCCCAATATCTACAGAGTAAATAAAACAAAAATTACAATTCAGCACAAACATGCGAACCCCAAGAGACCTTTGCTTACCAGGAGCTAATTGGGTTCGAGCAACCACCCTGTCCAAGAATACAAGGGCGACTCCCAGTTGCAACAGCTTCCACATCCAGTACATCACAATTCAGCTCAAACATGCAAGCGGAAGCATACCTTTTCATCAACCCAATTAGCTGACTGTCACACGTTAGAGGAACCATGATGCCACGTTCATCCATGAAGCTGAACTTTGCAGTCTGCTTTGCCCATAATTCATCATGATTACGTAGAGCAGCAACCATACCAGATATAGTGCATATCTGCACAGACGCTTCTTCCATCATGATACAATGGTATCCATACCACTTGCCCTTAGAGTCGTACCTGAAGAAGACTACCATAACCAGGTAAGAGGGTACGCGCAGATCCCACTTGACAGAAAACTGTGGACAAAATATGTTTGTCAGCATTGGGCTAACAAACAATTTGAGGTTCAGTAGCCAGCTAGCAGTTATAATTAGTGCGAATAGCAAAGAGAAGGGTAGCTCACCCGCTTGTAGACAAAACTTCTTCTTCCTTGATAGTAGGATCTGCCATCCTCCGAGCTGCTCGGCTCGTCGGCGGCGGAGGCGGGCTAGAGCCTCGTGTAACACCCTCAAATCGGCCCTATGCAAGTTTTAGCCCTTTCCGCCAAACCCGCATAGAAACGATTCAAGGACGCCCACCAGGCACTTTCGTGCGGGTGGAAAACAAAGTAATACCATTACACAACAGTCCTCGATGGGACCCATAGAACAGATATATATACAACAGCGACTCAATGAGTCAAGAATACAGATATACAATACAAAGATCCAAATCACCTTGAAATCGATACAACGTCCGAGTACGGACAAGAAGAAAATTGGGCTAAGAGCCCTGAAGAATAACCAATGGCGTCCATAACCCTGCCCAGGCCAAGCCGGAAGGGTAACCCTGCTAACGACGTCAGTCTCAAACCTGCTAAAACAAAAGGGGTGCCGACAAAGGGCAAAGGAAAAAGAGGAGCGTCAGTACTGAGGCCAGTACATGGCGAGGCTAGAATTCGACGGCTCTCGCCTACATAGGTATGGTGGACTGAAGCGGCAGCGCATCATGCACTAAATAACCTATAGAGACTCGATTCATCTGTCGGCTATTAGAGAGGGATAAGAGAGACCTATTCGGATCCAACCTGATACTAACACCAATCATACCCATCCTGGTATTCCCCCTCGAGTCCAAACGAGGAAGTCAAACCGAGGAACTCACACAGTTGGCAGTTTTATTCATTCGATTTTAGTTGAAGCACTTACTAGTCAGATATAGATAGCATGAGTCGTTCTGAAGCATAAGTAGTGGGCCGTTTTAATTACCATTCCGTTGTAGTTGGAACATTTACTAGTCAGATATAATTGTCCTGAAGAATCCCAAAACCCAATAGTTGTTGGCACTTTTATCACATTCCATTGGAGTTGCAATACTTACTAGGCAGGTATAGCATGACACGATACACCCCAGTTCCACCAGTTGTTGGCACTTTTATTATCCATTCCATTGTAGTGAAGCTGATTACTAGTCACATATTAAGTCAAATTTATAGCACTACTTTAGTTATGCTTGTCTATGATCAAGACACTATGCTCCAAGTCGTCCATAACTGCGGACACGGCTTTCAGAAAAATTTACCCTGCAGGGGTGCACAAATAGCAACACACACACGATCAACCTCGGAAAAACCAAATCAAAACCTAATGAGGCTTTCACGACAAAGCAATCACAGGATTCATAAAAGATTTCAGGGGGCCACCCCACTAAGCTACCCGCAACGAAGTTGGCCGGCTCCGGAACGGACCCAGGGTTTGTGACGACGACTGTAAACGACTGGGAACCCGAAAGTGTGACTGGGCTTGTCGATACCGCAAAAACGTGGCACGATCCAAAACAGTACAGGTTCTCCACACACAATCTTAAATAAAGCAGTAAAGCATGTCATAAGTACAGGATAGTAATAAAGCCCCAAACTACTTTGTGGCCCCAAGAAATAGATATGAATCAAGCTCTGGCTCAGGGGGATCCCATAGGGTCTCCCGGATGTGGATAGTGCGAATAGTCAAGGAACAGGTATCAAGTACTCGAGGCCTACGGGACACAAGTGGGCATGAAAAACCAAATAACATATAATTGCCCACCGGTGCCACTTTCATTAGTTATCACAGCAATTTCATAGTTGTATTTAAAGTCATGATCCTCTCCACCATAAACATCTGCCAGCATTCCAACAACTGTGGTACTTGACAACACGAGATCGCACCTGACCAAGCAACTACGACTCGCAAGGCCAGCTACCTACCAAACACAGGTAATAGGAGGTGTCCAAGGCAATATAGAGGCTGCACGGGATATAACTGGTGTACGGAAACTAAAGCATCGCGTCACGGATAGCAATAGATCAACAGGAGGAAATAAAGACTATAAATGCAAAATAGGTAGAAAGGGGGAGATGCTCGCCTGGGAAACACTGCTGAAGGTTCATATCTGGAAAACTTGTCGATACTCGCGTCAACTCATCGGCCTAATCCGCGAAGAAGCAAAGCACTAAAAGAAACACCGGATGCAATATTTAATACTATGGCAGAAGATTCGGCATGATTATGATATGATGCAGATGCGGTGCAATTAGGAAGTATTAAGCGGAACCAGGGTCCTGATAATTAATTAAACGGTTCGAGTTATTTAACTACCCCGCAATTTAAATGTTGTATTAACAGGGCGAAACATGGCATCGGTTCGCTACACCAATTTAAATGGAGTCCGGAATAAGACAAAGATATCCCGCGTAAACACTCCATATTTGATTAGGAGGTGAATCGGCATAATGCCCCCAACCCATAGACAGGTATCCATGTTTGAACAATTTATTATGCGATAGTTTTATATATAGCATTTATAAAATAGGGGCTCGAGAAAAGGTTCACCCATCTGGGTTCAGAAGATCTTGGGTTCCGGGGGTTCGGGGTTCGGCCTCGGCGGGAACGTTCTCGGACAACGGAGGAGAGCTTGGCGTTCCGGGAAGAAGGACTTGGTTTGGCGTCGGGGGCACATCGGATTCGCCCTGGTCGGTGTCGATCTTGTCGTCGCAAAGATCTTGTCGGGTCCGCGTATCGGGTCGGTCTTGGCATTCAGGAAGAAGATCTTGGCGTGCGACGTCCTTCGGTTTCATGTCGACGGTCTTGTCATCCAAGATGGAGAACTCGGTGCTCCGTGTCGGCGACCTTGGCGTCCGGGTTCTCGGGCATCAGATCCGGGAAGGAGGTCATGGTGTTCCGTGATGGAGAACTTGTCGTGCCGAGGAGTTCGTTGTCGGGAGGACTTGCTCCTTTGTTGTTGGTCCTCAGGTAGCAACGTGTTTCGATGATCTTGGTGGACTTGCTCACATCGTCGGGTGGTCGAACTTGGAACTCGGTGGATCTCGTTGACAAGAAACTATGGCTACACGTGGTAGGTCACGGGCCTCACAAAACGGCAACACAAAATAAAACATCCACTATGCTATTATGCACACAAGGGAACAGGCAGCAGAGGTAAGGAGGTGCTCGGGGCCGGACCCGAACGGCATCGGACAGCTTGTCCACTGGTTCTTATCCGCAGAGGGAGGCGGTGGTGGACCTAGCGAGCACGAGCGGCCGCGAGCGCTCAGAAGGAGGACGCCACGAGGAAGGGGCCGAGGAGGCGAGGATGTGGGCTCGGCCTCGGGCTCATGGATAGGGCGCCGAGTGGGGGCTCGACGCGGCAGCAGAGGACGGGGAAGAAAAACGACGGCGGGGATGAGCCTCTGCCGGTGGCGTCTCGAAAAGCGTAGAGGACGGCAGTTAGAGAGGTGGCGCTCGGCGCATAGGAAGAGAGAGAGGCGCTGATGCAGGGCGCTCGGGGGTGAGGCAGAGCGGCGAAGCACCACGGCGGCGGCGGCGCTCTATGGGTCGGGACGAGCGGAGCACCGATGGGGACCTTGGCTCGGGAGGCGTAGGCGGATGGCGGCCTCAGTGCAGGGTAGGGGAAGAGGAGCCGGAACCGGAGGCGCTGGGGAGGACACGGCAGGTAGGTGGCTCGCCGGAGGAGGAGAGGCTGGCAGCCTGGCCGGGGTCGGAGCAGGAGCGGCGGCCGGAGGCGGGAGGTCGAGGACGGGCCGAGGTGGCGATCGCGGCGTGGAGGGCGGCCTCGCGCAGGCGGCGGCACGGCCGAGCGGGGCAAGGCGAGCGAGGGAATCGCCGTGCGGAGGAAGAAGGTAGCAGGCGGGAGAGAAGGGAAGGTGGGGCACGAGACATGTGAGGACGGGCGAGACAGGCGAGGTGGTCGGGGCCTGGAACAAGGCCAGGGTGCGTCTCCCGCGAGGTGGGCCCCGGGGCAGGTGGGGAAACGACAGGGGAGTTGGTGGGGATTGGGTGTTGTGTGGGGCAGGGGTTCGGTCGAGGCTTGGACGCTGCAAGGCAAAGTGCGTTGGGTCATAAGGTGAGGTGGCGCGATGTGATAGGGCGGGGTGAGGTGGAGGGGTGGAGGACGTGGCTAGCGACGGGGCTGGTGGATCAGGTGGGGGTGTGGTCGGGCTAGGGTTTGGGGTGGACTGGTCTAGGTTCAGTTTAGCTGGGCCGGGTTGTAGGTGGCCTGGCCTAACGGCTAGGCTGCCTCCCCGGTCCGAAAAATAGTTTTATTATTTATTTTTATTTTAAAGTCCTTTTGTAAACTATTTTTAGACAAAACAAAATACCTGGAAGAGCCCCGATGTTTCGATTTAAAATAAAGGCGGGGTATTTAGAAAACAAAATTAGACTTTTCGAAAATAGTTTCAGACAAACAGATGCATGATGATGACGATGCTCAAATGCAATGTGGCATGATGACATGAGCATGCGGTCATGATGATGCAATGCACAAAAACACAGCAATTTCCTAGTAGTGGTTTTAGTGGGGCGCCACAATTCGACACCACTAACAAGGGATCTCGCCCTCGAGATCCGCCTCATGGTACGGGCAAGAAGGTCGATGATCTCAGTCTTCTCGCTTCATGTAGATCCTCGCGACACCACTAACAAGAGGTCGTTGTCCCTGATCGTCGAGAGAACACTCCGGGAACAAAGGGCGAAGGTAGAGGTATCAACAAATAAAGCCACCTCTAACTTCGATAGAAGGAGAGAGACGATGCATTCTAATCCACTGCAATGTACAAGAGCGAATAGAGTGAGTAGTCGGCATGGGGGCCAATCCATCACGCACCCAAACTATTACTCCGCACAATCAGTAGAAAAGCGTGCAGCCATTCTTGGAATCAGACTGAAGATCTCGACAAGCGAGGTTCGGAACAAAGGAGTGATGCAGGCTCTGCATCGGATCTGGCGTAGAGGATGTTGTCGTCGCGTTGAAAACACCAGAAGGCACAAACAAGGAACAAAGAATGGTACCACAGAAGACGGATTCCTCAGATAGCATGACGACCGGATGTGGAAGCACTGTTACCAAAGAAGGAAGCGAAACCTTGAAGGTACGACGAAAACCCAACCACGAGAATTCCTGGACTCGAAGAAAAGATAAGAGAACAGATCCAAAACACGTAGAGGTAAGAGGAGAATAGCAGAGGGTAAGGAGTAAAAGCAGACCTAATCAGATCTATCCAACCGATTTTCCAAAATAGTTTTGACACTCTACTTCGGCCGTTAGCTAGGTTATCCTACAGGCTGGACTTGTGGGGTATTGTAACTGCTGAGCTCTGATACCACTCTGTAACACCCTCAAATCGGCCCTATGCAAGTTTTAGCCCTTTCCGCCAAACCCGCATAGAAACGATTCAAGGACGCCCACCATGCACTTTTGTGCGGGTGGAAAACAAAGTAATACCATTACACAACAGTCGTCGATGGGACCCACAGAACATATATATATACAACAGCGACTCAATGAGTCAAGAATACAGATATACAATACAAAGATCCAAATCACCTTGAAATCGATACAACGTCCGAGTACAGACAAGAAGCAAATTGGGATAAGAGCCCTGAAGAATAACCAATGGCGTCCATAACCCTGCCCAGGCCAAGCCGGAAGGGTAACCCTGCTAACAACGTCGGTCTCAAACCTGCTAAAACAAAAGGGGTGCCGACAAAGGGCAAAGGAAAAAGAGGAGCGTCAGTACTAAGGCCAGTACATGGCGAGGCTACAATTCGACGGCTCTCGCCTACATAGGTATGGTGGACTGAGGCGGCAGCGCAGCATGCACTAAACAACCTATAGAGACTTGATTCATTTGTCGGCTATTAGAGAGGGATAAGAGAGACCTATTCGGATCCAACCTGATACTAACACCAATCATACCCATCCTGGTATTCCCCCTCGAGTCTAAACGAGGAAGTCAAACCGAGGAACTCACACAGTTGGCAGTTTTATTCATTCGATTTTAGTTGAAGCACTTACTAGTCAGATATAGATAGCATGAGTCGTTCTGAAGCATAAGTAGTGGGCGTTTTAATTACCATTCCGTTGTAGTTGGAACATTTACTAGTCAGATATAATTGTCCTGAGGAATCCCAAAACCCAATAGTTGTTGGCA
This sequence comes from Avena insularis, assembly GCA_023614405.1. Classification (NCBI taxonomy): domain Eukaryota; kingdom Viridiplantae; phylum Streptophyta; class Magnoliopsida; order Poales; family Poaceae; genus Avena; species Avena insularis. The sequence continues at coordinate 239,281,429 of CM042694.1, read as the reverse complement.
CTTTTATCACATTCCATTGGAGTTGCAATACTTACTAGGCAGGTATAGCATGACACGATACACCCCAGTTCCACCAGTTGTTGGCACTTTTATTATCCATTCCATTGTAGCGAAGCTGATTACTAGTCACATATTAAGTCAAATTTATAGCACTACTTTAGTTATGCTTGTCTATGATCGAGATATTGTGCTCCAAGTCGTTCATAACCGCGGACACGGCTTTCAGAAAGATTTACCCTACAGGGGTGCACAAATAGCAACACACACACGATCAACCTCGGAAAAACCAAATCAAAACCCAACGAGGCTTTCACGATAAAGCAATCACAGGATTCATAAAAGATTTCAGGGGGGCACCCCACTAAGCTACCCGCAATGAAGTTGGCCGGCTCTGGAACGGACCCAGGGTTTGTGACGACAGCTGTAAACGACTGGGAACCCGAAAGTGTGACTGGGCTTGTCGATACCGCAAAAACGTGGCACGATCCAAAATAGTACAGGTGCTCCACGCACAATCTTAAATAAAGAAGTAAAGCATGTCATAAGTACAGGATAGTAATAAAGTCCCAAACTACTTTGTGGCCCCAAGAAATAGAAATGAATCAAGCTCTGGCTCAGGGGGATCCCATAGGGTCTCCCGGATGTGGATAGTGCGAATAGTCAAGGAACAGGTATCAAGTACTCGGGGCCTACGGGACACAAGTGGGCATGAAAAACCAATTAACATATAATTGCCCACCGATGCCACTTTCATTAGTTATCACAGCAATTTAATAGTTGTATTTAAAGTCATGATCCTCTCCACCATAAACATCTGCCAGCATTCCAACAACTGTGGTACTTGACAACACGAGATCGCACCTGAGCAAGCAACTACGACTCGCAAGGCCAGCTACCTACCAAACACAGGTAATAGGAGGTGTGCAAGGAAATATAGAGGCTGCACGGGATATAACTGGTGTACGGAAACTAAAGCATCGCGTCACGGATAGCAATAGATCAACAGGAGGAAATAAAGACTATAAATGCAAAATAGGTAGAAAGGGGGAGATGCTCGCCTGGGAAACACTGCTGAAGGTTCATATCTGGAAAACTTGTCGATACTCGCGTCAACTCATCGGCCTAATCCGCGAAGAAGCAAAGCACTAAAAGAAACACCGGATGCAATATTTAATACTACGGCAGAAGATTCGGCATGATTATGATATGATGCAGATGCGGTGCAATTAGGAAGTATTAAGCGGAACCAGGGTCCTGATAATTAATTAAACGGTTCGAGTTATTTAACTACCCTGCAATTTAAATGTTGTATTAACAGGGCGAAACATGGCATCGGTTCGCTACACCAATTTAAATGGAGTCCGGAATAAGACAAAGATATCCCGCATAAACACTCCATATTTAATTAGGAGGTGAATCGGCATAATGCCCCCAACCCACAGACAGGTATCCATGTTTGAACAATTTATTATGCGATAGTTTTATATATAGCATTTATAAAATAGGGGCTCGAGAAAAGGTTCACCCATCTGGGTTCAGAAGATCTTGGGTTCCGGGGGTTCAGGGTTCGGCAGGGATCGGCCTCGGCGGGAACATTCTTGGACAACGGAGGAGAGCTTGGCGTTCCGGGAAGAAGGACTTGGTTTGGCGTCGGGGGCGCATCGGATTCGCCCTGGTCGGTGTCGATCTTGTCATCGCGAAGATCTTGTCGGTTCCGCGTATAGGGTCGGTCTTGGCGTTCAGGAAGAAGATCTTGGCGTGCGACGTCCTTCGGTTTCATGTTGATGGTCATGTCATCCAAGATGGAGCACTCGGCGCTCCGTGGCGGCGACCTTTTCGTCCGGGTTCTCGGGCATCGGATCCGGGAAGGAGGTCATGGTGTTCCGTGATGGAGAAGTTGCCGTGCCGAGGAGTTCGTTGTCGGGAGGACTTGCTCCTTTGTTGTTGGTCCTCAAGTAGCAACGTGTTTTGATGATCTTGTTGGACTTGCTCACATCGCCGGGTGGTCGAACTTGGAACTCGGTGGATCTCGTTGATAAGAAACTATGGCCGCACGTGGCAGGTCACGGGCCTCACAAAACGGCAACACAAAACAAAACATCCACTGTGTTATTATGCACACAAGGGAACAGGCAGCAGAGGCAAGGAGGTGCTCGGGGCTAGACCCGAACGGCATCGGACAGCTTGTACACTGGTTCTTGTCCGCAGAGGGAGGCGGCGGTGGACCTAGCGAGCACGAGCGGCCGCGAGCGCTCGGAAGGAGGACGCCACGAGGAAGGGGCCGAGGAAGCGAGGATGCGGGCTCGGGCTCACGGATAGGGCGCCGAGTGGGGGCTCGACGCGGCAGCAGAGGACGGGGAAGAAAAACGACGACAGGGATGAGCCTCTGCCGGCAGCGTCTTGAAAAGCATAGAGGACGGTGGTCAGAGAGGTGGCGCTCGGCACACAGGAAGAGAGAGAGGCGCTGATGCAGGGCGCTCGGGGGTGAGGCAGAGCGGCGAAGCACCACGGCAGCGGCGCTCTGTGGGTCGGGACGAGCGGAGCACCGGTGGGGACCTTGGCTCGGGAGGCGCAGGCGGATGGCGGCCTCAGCGCGGGGTAGGGGAAGGGGAGCCAGAACCGGAGGCGCTGGGGAGGACACGCGGGAGGAGGAGGAGAGGCTGGCAGCCTGGCCGCGGTCGGAGCAGGAGCGGCGGCCGGAGGCGCGAGGTCAAGGACGGGCCGGGGTGGCGGTCGAGGCACAGAGGGTGGGGAAGGCGGCCTCGCACTGGCGGCGGCACGGCCGAGCGGGGCAAGGCGAGCGAGGGAATCGCCGCGTGGAGGAAGAAGGTAGCAGGCAGGGGAGAAGGGAAGGTGGGGCACGAGATGCGTGAGGACGGGCGGGATAGACGAGGTGGTCGGGGCCTGGAACGGGGCCAGGGTGCGTCTCCCGCGAGGTGGGCCCCGGGGCAGGTGGGGAAATGGCAGGGGAGTTGGTGGGGATTGGGTGTTGTGTGGGGCAGGGGGTTCGGTCGGGGCTTGGACGCGTGCGTGCGTTGTGTGCGTGTGTGGTGAGAGAGACAGGGGGTAGGGCCAGAAGGTGAGGTGGCGTGATGTGATAGGGCGGGGTGAGGTGGAGGGGTGGAGGACGTGGCTGGCGCGGGGCTGGTGGATCAGGTGGGGGTGTGGTCGGGCTAGGGTTTGGGGTGGACTGGTCTAGGTTCAGTTTAGCTGGGCCGGGTTGTAGGTGGCCTGGCCTAACGGCTGGGCTGCCTCCCCGGTCCAAAAAATAGTTTTATTATTTATTTTTATTTTAAAGTCCTTTTGTAAACTATATTTAGACAAAACAAAATACCTGGAAGAGCCCCGATGTTTCGATTTAAAATAAAGGCGGGGTATTTAGAAAACAAAATTAGACTTTTCGAAAATAGTTTCAGACAAACAGATGCATGATGATGACGATGCTCAAATGCAATGTGGCATGATGACATGAGCATGCGGTCATGATGATGCAATGCACAAAAACACAGCAATTTCCTAGTAGTGGTTTTAGCGGGGCGCCACACCTCGCAACGACGGCTACGGCATGCGCCATTGGAGCTCGGGATCAGCGACTGGGCGCAGCAACTTGGCGCCGGAAGTCAAATGTCCGAAGGGATCGTCCTGCCTGGAGGGTGGATTCCGACACCGCCGGTGCTAGGGGAAAGGTGGGAATGGATTTGTGAAATTGGTCAACGCATCCAATCCACTTAGCTACTCGATTTGCCTAAGAGGTTGCCGCGTTGGCGCTCGCGTCACGGACAGATGACCGACATGAGGGTCCCGACCGTCTACTTCACGGGCAATTTAACGGAATGTTTGAATTTGGCAGGGGTGAGATGAGTTTGCCTCGAAATGTCCCCTCTCAGTAGTTGGCAGCCCAACATTTTGAAACGCGGCAATTTCAGGCAACTTAGGTACCGCCATGCGCCGGCCTGTGAACTTTGGTACCGCAGACGAACATGCCCCTCACCAGAATAGCGAATTGCTTCCCCTGCAATGGCGCCAGAAAATGGTTGATACCTTCGATTTGGATTCATGAATGCAGTATAGTAGCCTTTTCCCTAGTAGACCTAGGTTGAATCGAACCTTGGGAAACAATGATAAAGGAATTAAATAAGGACACATCTACAAGACTTTGTTTGTTCGTTTTACCTTTGTTTACCGGACCTTTCTATTTTACTTTATATCATGGGTTGTTTCAATAGATGGAGATAGGCCGGGTTGAAGATTCACCTGTAGCTGCACATCATATGGGATAAAGATAATAATAAGCATAGTCATGTGTATTGTTTTAATAGAGATACAATTTGTGGGCAACACATCCTGATATATTAAAGCCCCTGTGAGCCACAGGCATAGCAATAGCCTTTTGATCCAACCGTTTGCACCACGAAGCACCGGGCTGCAAACAATTATTAAGTGAAAACACAGATCAAAGCCTTAAGAAGTGATGTTGATGTTGTTCCCCAATGGATCGCTAAGCGAAGACCGTACTCCCCTTTCTGTCACTAGGTTTCCTATGAGATCGCCTTTAACCAAGTATCTCACCTCAAGCCTTTATCGATCTCAGGGGTCTTGGGTACCTACAAGTCCAAATATCGAGACAAGAGACAAATAACAAAGATACAAATCTCTTATTCAAACAATACACAATGCTCCCATAGATTAGATGCACATAATCACTGCGAGGTTTCACCCCAACCCATAGCCCGTGAGGACTACTCACTCATAACAATAAGATCAAGGATAGAAAACATTGTGCAAAATACTTAGTGTTGGGGATATACTTTCCGGGTATCCTCATAGTTCCTCACTAACCAGGGTGGCCCACTTAGAGCTTTGCTTTGCTTCACGGCCAGCGGGAGAAGAGACAGAGTCCAATCCGGCTACGGGAAGGCCCAGAAGACTTACCGACTTAGGCCCATAGTGTTACTTGTAGTTCAAGATGTACTCTGTAACCGACTCTTAGTCGTAGCCGGATAGATCTCTCCTGTAAACCCTAGGTCGGATATCTATATAAATCGTCCTAGGGAGAGCCTTTAGGGCACCCTCAATAGTCTACAATCTCAACTCATGACAGTAAACCCTTGTAACCTATATTCCGCTCTGCCAGACATCGATTGCTAGCAGGAATAGGATCCGTCCAAAGCTGGCGGATTCGAACCTGGGTAAACTTGTGTGCTCACCGTCCCGGAACACTATAACACCCTCGAATCGGCCCTATGCAAGTTTTAGCCCTTTCCGCCAAACCCGCATAGAAACGATTCAAGGACGCCCACCAGGCACTTTCTTGCGGGTGGAAAACAAAGTAATAACATTACACAACAGTCCTCGATGGGACCCATAGAACAGATATATATACAATAGCGACTCAGCGAGTCAAGAATACAGATACACAATACAAGATCCAAATCACCTTGAAATCGATAAAACGTCCAAGTACAGAGAAGATGCAAATTGGGCTAAGAGCCCTGAAGAATAACCAATGGCGTCCATAACCCTGCCCAGGCCAAGCCAGAAGGGTAACCCTGCTAACGACGTCGATCTCAAACCTGCTAAAACAAAAGGGGTGCCGACAAGGGCAAAGGAAAAAGAGGAGCGTCAGTACTGAGGCCAGTACATGGCGAGGCTAGAATTCGGCGGCTCTCGCCTACATAGGTATGGTGGATCAAGCAAAGACAAGCATGCACTAAACAATCTATAGAAACTCGATTCAACTGTCGGCTATTAGAGAGGGATAAGAAAGACCTATTCGAAACCTCCTGATACTAACATCAAACATACCCATCCTGGTATTCCCCCTCGAGACCAAACGAGGAAGTCAAGCCGAGGAAAACTCACACGGTTGGCAGGTTTATTTAATCTTTCCATGGCAGTTATCCAACTTACTAGTCATCTCAGATGTAAGTCAAATTATAACAGTAAACTTTAGTTATTGTTGTCTATGATCGAGAAACTGTGCTCCAAGTCGTCCATAACCGCGGACACGGCTTTTCAAAAAGATTTAACCCTGCAGGGGTGCACCAAAGTATCCACACGCACTTCGACCCTTTTTGCCAGATCAGTTAACATACACCCATCGGTATGTCGTGGGGCCTAAGTCATGACGCTTCCTGACCAAAGCAAGTACATGGGGGCCACCCCACTAAGCTACCCGCAACGAAGTTGGCCGGCTCCGGAACGGACCCAGGGTTTGCGTCAATGGCTGTAAACGACTGGGAACCCGAAAGTGTGACTGGGCTTGTCGATACCGCGAAAACACTCCGCAATCCTAAACAGTACAGGTGCTCCACGCACAATCTTAAATAAAGCAGTAAAGCATGGCATAAGTACAGGATAGTAATAAAGCCCCAAACTACTTGTGGCCCCCGGTACAATACTTTGAAATCAGGTAGTAAGCCGATGGGGGTGCCCACACACCCCACCTGTGGTTAGCGCGCTCGATCTTGGAACAGGTGACAAGAACTCGGGTCCTAGGTGGACACAAGTGGGCGGAAACCAAATATTGACTATTACCCACCGGTGCCTCTGCATTATATCTATTTCCAGCATTTTAATTAACAAGTTATAATGTAAGCCATGATCAAATCCACCGTTAAGCATCTCAACCATTAAGCATCTGCCAGCATTTCAATAACTGGTACTTGACAACACGAGATCACACCTGAGCAAGCAACTATGACTCGCAAGGCTAGCTATCTACCAAACACAGGTAATAGGAGGTGTCCAAGGCAATATAGAGGCTGCACGGGATATAACTGGTGTTCGGAAACTAAAGCATCATGACACGGAACGCAATAGATCAACAGGAGGAAATAAAGACTATAAATGCAAAATAGGTAGAAGGGGAAGAGATGCTCGCCTGGGAAACACTGCCGAAGGATCATATCACGAGAACTTGTCGATACTCGCATCAACTCATCGGCCTAGCCCGCGAAGAAGCAAACACTAGAAGAAACACCGGATGCAATATTTAATACTACGGCAAAAGACCCGGCATGATTATGATATGATGCAGTGATGAACAATTTAATATGCGACAGTCGATAATGTCATATTATAAAAATAGAGGCTTAGGGTCACACATCTGGGTTCGGAAGATCTTGGTTCTGGGGGTTCGGGGCTCGATAGGGTTCGACGGGGGGACGGCGAGGTCCGGATACAAGATGGAGGACTTGGGTCCCAAGCGGTCGATCTTGTCGTCGATGGCGAATTTGAGTGGATCGGGTACCAGGGGTCTTCGGGTCCGAGAAGTAGATCTTGTCGCACGGTGTCCGGGTAGGCGAACTTGGCGGGTTGGGGAAGATCTTGTCGGGTCCGCGTATCGGGTCGGTCTTGGTGTCCGGGGAGGAGAACTTGGCGTCCCGTGGCGATCTTGGCGTCCGGTCCTCGGGCATCGATGCGGGAAGAAGGTCTTGTCGTACCGGTGTCAACGCTTACGGGAGAGAGACTCGTTGACCAGGGTCTCGGCGTCCTTAGATTCCGATTGGAGATCTTGTTGGTCTCGAAGCGGTTCTGGGTTCGGAAGAACTTGGCGTCCGAGAAGGACGTCTCCGGGTACGGTCTTGATGATCCGGGATGTAGATCTCGGGGTGCCGAGGTTCGAGAAGGCGATCTTGGAATCTCGGCTTCTAGGTTGGTGAGGAACTTGTTCGATGCCTCGGTCTTCTTGACAGAATTACATGCACTAGCAAGCGTTGGCGACAAGAGGAATTAGATGGCCACACGAGGGACTTCCCTTCCATGTTTCATCCCTTCTACCATCTCATACCTGCGACATGTGCAAGAACTTACAACAAACGTAACACAAGAGGTCAACTTGTTCTGTACTCAAATAGGTCGCAACACAGGATGAACAAAGGCCCGTTGTCGGTGGAGGGCTCATTGCAAGTACACACCAAGGCCGGGGAGAGAGCCGGACAAGCGGCAGGTGCGCAGGTGGTCGAAGACGGTCTCACTGGCAGGGAGGAACAACGATGCGGAAGACGAGGTCGGCGTGGGGCAGGGGCGAGGTCGCGAGGTGAGGGCGGCGAAGGTTGGCGGCAGCGATGAAGGAGAGAGGAGGGCGAGAGAGCATGGGGCGGCAGTGGAGGGGCCGAAGAGACGAGCTTGGCCCGCTGACGGGGAGAGGGCCTGGCAGGCGGCTCAAAGGCGGCGGGAGGGCGGCTGTCGGAGGAGGCGGTCTGGGCGGCGTTGGTCGGTGACACGGGAGGCGAGGAGGCGGCGAAGCGGAGAGGAGCTCTGGGCGGCGGAGGTCTTGGCGAGCGGGGGCGGAGAGGTCGCGGTCAACGGCGACGACGTGCAGGAGCCGGCGAGGGAAGGAGAGAAGAGGGGGCTCCGGGGCTCAACGGGATCCACCGGGATGGCCGGAGGACGACGCGGGATAGGGAGGCGGCCGACGAGGTAGATTAGCCTCGCGGCGGCGGAGCGGAGGGAGCGCGGCCGGAGGCCAGGCGGTGGCGGACGTGGGGGTTGGTTGGGGAAACGGAGCAACAGGCCCAAGGCGGCTGTCGGTCGGTGGGGTGGGCCAGGGAAAGAGCAGGTGGGGTGGGGAAGCGGGACCAGGGGTTGTCGGGTGGTGGGATTGGACAGGGGCGGGATCCCGAGGCTGGACACGCGAGAGAGGGAGTACGGGGTGTCGCGCGTGGGCGGTGGCTGGGTGGAGGCCAGGTGGGCCAGGCAGGTTGGGGTGGGCGCCTGGGAGCGGCTGGCTGCGCGCGCGCGTGTGTCTGAGTGCGTGTGTGGGTGGGGTAGGTCCAGGAGAGAGAGAAGGGAGGTGGCGACCCAGGATTGGTGGAGGTGATGTGGAGGGTGTGAGGTGGCAAGCACCGATTGGTGCAGGCGAGGTGGAGGGCTGGGTATGATTAGGATAGGGTAGGAAAAGGTTTAGATAGTTTTGACTAGGGTTTGGAGGTGGCCGGTCAGGCTTTCGGGCTTGGCTGGCTGCCTCCTAAAAATAATTTAAAAGTTCTATTCTTTAAAACGGGACTTTTGAAATCAGTTGATAGACGAAAAAAAATAATCCAGAGACCCGGGTTTTAATTTGAAATAAAGACGGGGCGTTTAGAAAACAAAAACAGACTTTTCGAAAATAGTTTTATGCAAACAAATGCAAGATGACATGACGATGCTCAAATGCAAGGTGGCATGATGACATGAGCATGCGGTCATGATGATGCAATGCACAAATATAACGCGATTTTCTAGTAGTGGTTTTGGCGGGGCGCCACAAACACCGTACGTCTCACACCCGTATCTTCCGCACGCCTCGAGGACCCCCTCATGGCGTACTTGTCATTAATCCTTTCGAGTAGTTCATGGCAGCCAGACCTTCATCGAGATCATCATTCAGCCATCAGCTGTTGAAGTCGAATTCCTTGCTTTTTGCTGTGATCGAGATATGCAAAATTCAGGCATAGATGCAATTCTCAAGACCATCAAAAGTTTCGACGAAGCTTGATGGTCTCGAGAATTGCATCTACGCCTGAATTTTGCATTTCCATACGTCGCAGCGTGTACCTTAGGAAAGGCATGTCTGTCACGGCGTCATCAGAGCTAGAATCAATGTCGTTGATATGCTCCTCCTAGATTTCGACTTCAGCGGGTGGGTCGATCTAGGATTCAGTCTCTCCAAGGAGATCCACTCCAACTTCGACTTGGACCGCTAGGTCTGCTTTAGGCTCGGATTTCTCCACTATCTCCGCAACTGGTGCGGGCTGGGTGGGATTAGGGTTTCGAGATTCGAACTCCTGCCCGCGACAAAGGGATCCAGAAATTTCCGCCTATCATCACCGCTGGGTGGGATGGTCAAAGCCGATGTAAACATCGATCTCACCAAAAGACATGATGGTGTAGGTAGTCACAGCCTCCCTAGTCGGAATCCAGGTCTCATCAAGAACGATGAGAGGGACGTCGCTGGCGTAGAGGATGCGACCGGTGGTGATAGTCTCACCGATTCCGATTCTTGCAGATTCTGCTCGGAACATAGATCCGAAGCTCACTTGCCCCACGGTGGGCGCCAACTCCGTCAAAGAAAATACGCAAGTCAGAAAGATGGAAACATACCGAAGATGACATCATCAACTTTGGTCTTCTCTTCTCGAAGACTCCGGAGTTCAGCCTGGAGCGCCTCAGAAAGGTACTTCTCTCTGCATAGCTCGTTGTTGAGATCCGAGATTCTCTGATCTTGAGCTAAAATCTTACAATCACGCTCATTAGTAGTCATGGAGGAGGATTCGAGAACTTGAGCGATGCTCTTCTCATGATCTTCCTTGAGCTTATCCAGCTCTTGGTGAAGTTCTTTGTTCTCCACCACCAAGGTTTTAAGGTTCTCGGCCTCTTCAATCATAGCGCATGACTGTTTTACCAGTGTTGTAAGTCAAAAGAAACAACAGTTCAACAAAGATATCCGACTATGAAAATACAAGACAAGGTTTGAGTCTCGGAATGTTTACCTTCGGCCTCATCCTTGGAGACCTTCAGCTCAGCATTTTCAAGTCGGAGAGCTCTTATCTCTCTCCGCTTGTTGCAGATGTTCTTCAACAAATCCTGGTTATATGAATTAACTTTCTGTAAGTCAGAATACCCAGAGTCAGAAGTCTATTGAAGACTCGGGCTAATATTGTTACTAATATCAGCACGAGCCTTGGGGGCTACACTAGTTCATTCTTTGGCATCCTAAGGAAGCATAAACTCGGATTGTATATCCTACTTCATGCTTGGGGGCTAGAGGATATGATATAAAGTACAAAAAAGAAAATCGTGAGTTGGAATTCCGACTTACATGATGTTCATATGTGAGCTTGCTCAGACACATGTTCACCTCGGTGGTAACCTTCTCGGCGAGGGTGAGTGGAATAACCGGAGGTGGTGGAAGCACACCATCTCTAAGTCCCTCGTCACGAAGGCGGACTTGTTCAAGAAGGTTGGAGTATTTGATGTCCTCCGCCTCTTGTGCATCTTCTTCGGCAGAGAGATTTCTCTTCTCCAGGCATTGCCGATCCAGAAGCTGGATTTCTTCTATAGATTTTAGAGATAGGCCAAATTTCGCAAGTCCCGGATTGTTCAGGAGGTTTTTGGCAAAGGTCTCTGCCGAGGGATCATTACCCTAAGAGGGTTCACCCTTATCTAAACCTGAGCCACCCGTGGTGGTGTTAGTCTTCGACTCAAGGGTCGCTGGCCCCGTAGGAGGAGCCAGATCTTCTGCGACAACTGGCGAAGGAATGATCACCGGTGTTGCAGAGGGTTGTGGGGCAGGAGTCGGAGGAGCTACGGCAGGAGAAGCGATAGTCAGCTTCGTCTACCGCAAGGGTTTCAAAGAAGTTCCCTTCCCCTTACCCTTGATGAGCTGCTTAGCCCTGAGAATGTAATAGAACAAAAAACATTACATCTCGGAAGCAAAATTCGAGTAAGGTACAAAGGCGGAAGTTGTGTTGAAAGTTACCTCTTCACGACTGGCACCTCCTTTGTGCCGACGGCCACTATCAGAGCTTTGCACTTCCTGGGCACAACATCCAGCAGTGGGACCAGTTTTGCCTCCTGTGAAAACTCTGGAGGATATCCCTCGAGTGGAGTGAATTCCGACTCGGGGAGGTCGGCAAGCTGAAAAGAAGAAAACATCTCAGTATTGCAAAGTAACTTAAAAAGTGAAACACATAAAGGGGTTTATTATTGAAGCTTACCGGAACTACAGGGTCTTCCAATGTATGCATATCCAGAGACAAGTCCGGAATCTTCCTTTCAATCCGCTCCTTGATCAGCCATTTGATCTGGCTTATGTAATCCTTGTGGCTATAAAGCCTTAGGACTGATGCGGAGGGAATCATTCCTCAACGCCGTGATGGAGTGCATCAGACGGTCGCCATGGTATTGGAGAGGTTGAATCTGACGTGCGACCCAGCATTGGACCAGGTCGGATCCTTTCAAGCCCTTGTGTTTTATCAGATATTCGATCCGCCTCTTAGGGAGGATCAGATCATCACTGAGAGCCGGAGGGGCCTCGTCCCAAGACGGTTGGGCCGTGGCGGCTCCGTCGATGAAAGCCGACAAAGCAGTAGCTTTGCCGAGAGCAAGAATATCCTTACGATAGAAGAAAGTGGCCGGCCATTGTTTGACAGACTCACTGGCAGAAATGCGAGGATAGCTACGCTTGCGTCTAACAGAAAGGCTAATAGTGCCGGTAATGTAAGGATTACCGGCAGTGATGGAGTTTCTACGAACATGGAAGTAGAAATGAAACAAAGTGAGACTCGGCCTAATGCCGAGATGCCCCTCGCACAAAGCTGCGTAAGAACTCATTTCTAAGAGGGAGTTCGGGGTAAGATGGTGGAGTTGAACATCGTAGTGATCAATCACCTCGGAAAAGAATTCCAAGGAAGGAAAGGACAAACCTCTGTCGAGGTGGGTGCCGAAGTGGACCCGCTCGCCGGCGCGCGGGTGGGGGATGGTTTCGCCGAAACTGCTCCACCAGTCGCCGGCGAAGAGGAGACCTTCATTCTCCACGCCTTGGAGTTTCTCGTCATCGAGGAGGTACGGGATCCAGACTCCCCGGTTGCTCTCCTTCTCTGCCGCAGCTGTCGCCGCCGCCACCGCCACCAAGTTAGAAGAGGAAGAGGAAGCCATTTCTCCGGTGCGCCGGTGACCTTAGATGGGCGACGCTAGGAAATCTGGGAGGAGGGAGAGCTCTGTGCACTGGGGAGATATGGAGGAGAAGAAACGGCAAAGGGAACAGGTGAAGAGAGGAGAAGGAAAATCCTCACCCCTTATAACCACCTACCTACGCCAAGATTTGTGCAAACTGCACTGTGTAAAAGCCACGCGTCGTGGAAGGAACTGGGAAGGACCCATGTGATGATTACGTCGCCTCGATCTCCGCGTACGCATTGAAACGACGCCTCGGTTCCACGAACGGCGGACCCACCAACGGTCGTGCTGATAGGATGTTTGTCAGATGACGTGACTTGACCATGACGAGTGTCAGATGACGTCAGAGACCAAGTTCCGGCTTAGTTTGAAAATCAAGCAGGAATATCCGAGTAACATGTTGATAGGTCCGACTTATTTTGAGACCCGGATCGTATTTTTGTTTTGAAGTTTCAGGAACCCTTCAAGATTCTGCAAGCCGAAGATCAAGCTAGACGATGATGAATCCGACTTTGGATCTTGGAGACTTTCGGGGGCTGCTGTTGGGGATATACTTTCTGGGTATCCTCACAGTTCCTCACTGACCAGGGTGGCCTACTTCGGGTTAGAGCTTTGCTTCACGGGCGGCCCAGTCAGGGAGAAGAGACGGCGTCCAATCTAGCTATGGGAAGGCCCAGAAGACTTACCGACTTAGGCCCATAGTGTTACTTGTAGTTCAAGATGTACTCTGTAACCGACTCTTAGTCGTAGTCGGATAGATCTCTCCTGTAAACCCTAGGCCGGATATCTATATAAGCCGTCCTAGGGAGAGCCTTTAGGGCACCCTCAATAGTCTACAATCTCAACTCGCACAGGCGAACCCTTGCAACCCATATTCCGGCTCTGTCGTATTACTAGATTGCTAGCAGGAGTAGGATTCGTCCAAAGCCGGCGGATTCGAACCTGGGTAAACTTGTGTGCTCACCGTCCCGGAACACCGTACGTCTCACACCCCTCTCTTCCGCACGCCTCGAGGACCCCCTCATGGCGTACTTGTCATCAATCCGACGACACTTAGATTAACATCAAATATTCTTACAATGGTCGCCGAATCACAAGGAGATCTCAAGTACAAAGTAATGGCTATGGCTATGGAGAGGATGGATGAGGGAGAGGATGAACTATGGTGGTGGATCTCCTTTGGTGGTGTTGTGATGCAATCTGAGAATGGCGGCCCTATGCAAGGCGGCTGGGACCTCGAAATATATAGACGCCTTCACGAAAGTTGTAGGGTTTGACGAGACAAAGTCGTTGCCACCTAGTACATGTGGGCCGTATGGGCGGACCTTGCCTGTGCTAGTGGTCGTTACGCCCTCTAGCACCTGGTATTGACTCCATATTTGCTTGGGCGTGTAGACTTCCTCAAAATCTTCATTTATGGCTCCAGATTTCGCCTTAAAAGTGTGATTTCCTGCACAACACAATTCAAAGCAATGGTTTGCATATCTTTGCAATATTAGTCATTAGAGGCAAAGCTAGAGAGTTTCTTGTCAGTTGCATGACTAAAAATGAGGTTTAAACGCAAAGAAAGATGGCTATTTTCACAGCCATCACCTAACAAAAGCAAGTGCATACCTTATATAAATATGAAGCATACCTTACCTAAGCAAGCATTCAAAAGAAGCGGGATACATAATTGCACAAAAAATTATCGAATAAGAACATTGCACAAGACTCTATGCATGCAGAGGTATAACTTACCCAAGCTAGATATTTGCAAGAACCAAACTTAAATAGATCACCAAAAGAAAAGATAAAATGCAGTTACCAAAATAGAGTGTAAAAAGTGGTTACCTACCCAAGCTTGATGAAATAAAGGGTCCCACATTTTAACTTTGAGGTACAAATAACCTTTCTTTCGATGGACAAAAACCTTTGTTTCAATGAATGTTTTTGATATGGCATGGTGAAGTGAAACAACCAAGTGGTTAGTGTGGGTGTTTGAATGGTTGGCACACACTGTCAATGCCTCCACACAAGGTTCAAGCCTCTTCGAAAATAACAAATGAAGTAAAAGCAAATGATTCAGTGTACGAACGGAGTTCATTTACCCAACTGTGAAAACAAAAGAAAAAGAAGGCATGAAACACTACAAAGAATTATAGGCTAGGGAGTTTTAAAGGTAGATCAACTAAAATGAAGTATGATGGAACATATAGGAGGTAACCCACTAACCTTAGTTTGTTAAGATAAAAAGTTTGAGAGGTTTTTACCTTTTTGTACTTGTCCCTATCCTCCCTGCGCGATCTAGCCTCTTGGTACGGGCGGGTGGTACGAGCAGATGCGCCCGTACGAGCGCTCGTTATCTCCTCTGTAATTCTTAACTTTTTCTGCCCTGGTAGCAAGGTCAGGCGGGTGGTACAGACGTGTCCCACCGTACTGATACTCGTAACAGTAGTAGTTACTTTGTTGGAACAATTTTCTGACTTGAACAATCACGGAGCAAAGCAAGTACGCGTGTGTGGTACGGGTAGATGCGCCCGTACAGGAGCTCGTTATCCTTGTAGTGATTCTTCTGGAAAAAATTCTTCTTCTTCCAACGCGTCACATGAGTGGTACAGCGCACGGTGCAAACGGGTATGTCCGTACTGCTGCTCGTTAAACTTACTGTAAGCTCCAGAACAAGTTATTTTCTTCGAAAATTTTACTATAGACCTGAAACATTAGTCCAGCATCCAAACAAAGCATATATTTTTGTTGAGAAGTTTTAACCAAGATATGCAACACATGATTAGAGCAATGGAAAATTCTACCTTTTGAAAGTTAGTCCCAAGCCAAATCTAATAGGAAATCATGCATATATACAAGTGTCAATGCAACATAAATACAACTAAACTCAAGACATAAAATTAAGAAAGACACCTAATGATTTCCGGATTGCCTCCCGTGAAGCGTTTTGTTTAAAGCCATAAAGCCAGGCTTAAATGCTCCATTAAATTATCCACATGGATCCCAAGAGATATCAATTCAAGGTGTAAAGATACTTACCTCTAGCAAAGAGTTGGAGCATCTCATAGTGGAGTACGGTCGAAGTCGTACCCTCTTGCGGTGCATTGACATCATATAGATGAATAAGTTCTCGCTTTCAAGTGAGTGTTGATGCACCAAGTGTGGTCAACATGCCTCTTTATGTAGATGTAACGAAAGGATTAGATATTCATATATAATAATTAAACTTTTACATTGGTTACCATTGTAGGGGAACACTTTGTTGATAGTGTAATTTGGCTAGCTGGTATGATTGGCAAATTAATTTAATAGTAGATCAAGCTAATCAATTGATATTTTGTTGAAGGATTGCAATAGGAACCTGCACGGACAAGAAGATACTTAGGACATGTCCTAGACAGATTCAGGAATACTAGAAGGACCTAGCGCGTTTTGCTACGCTCTTTTTCTATTGTTGTCATAAAAAAATTATATGCGATATATATGTAGGCCTTTTGGTTGAATTGTAGCTGCCTATGATATTTCAATAGATGACTCTCCTATCTAGGGATGCCCTAGATTGCTGTTCTGAATTGCGCTAGCAGGTCTAATGCTCCATTTCGAAAAGCAGGTCTAATGCTTGCTTTGGCTTTTAGTGCGAGCTGTGCAACCAACTGGGTCAACGCTTCATGAATTGGACATCAGCTTCAGGAGAAAAAAAAAGGCTATTTTAGCAGACCGGGTCTTTGTTGCCTTCGGCAATGTGGGACTAAAAAAATGTGTGAAGATTGGTCAGAGAGGCAGAGAGCTTAGAGCTCTTGGAAGATATAGAACTCGGAAAATATCATGATAAAAAACGTACGACTCTTTCTACGCGACAACTTGTAAATCTGCTCCATAATAGAAAAAGAACGTCCTTCACACCAATTTTTTAGTTTCACTTGGCATTTTTTATTCAGGACAAAGAATGGTGTCCACTATTAATTGCATGCTCAATAAACAAGGTTTAGGTGCTTTTAACATAAGAATTAGTAAAAAAATGGTACAGCAAAAATCAGTTTCACGAAGAATCAGCAATACTCATTGATAAGCAGACAATGTGGCAATCCCATATATAAACAGTAGGTAGGAAAGGAAAATTTCTCCCAATCGTTAGCTAGATCAAATTTTTTGAGCCGGCTTCCGTGGAAAATTTAGACTTTCTTTTTTATGCTGTAATCATATAAAAACATAAACTTTGAAGCTCAATAGCTAAATACATGGCAATTAAATCATGAGCCGGGATCATTAAGAGCAACCAAATACAAATATAATGGACATGAGAAGGTATATTGCAACTGGACATCCAGTTTCATGTTAGTGTAGGCCTCTAGAATATATCAAACTATGCATATGATAGGAAAGATCACAAAAAAATGTTGCAGAGTAGTTCTTTCAGAACAACATTGATTCTTTTTCGTACTTCCAATCATTTGTCTTTGGGGTCACTTATAGTATTATGTAATAAAGAACTGACATATGCAAAAGTATATATATAAATTCATACTAAAATGGATATATATGGTCAACGTCATCCATTCAGTACATCAAATGCAAACATACCGAGCTATGCATGTCAATCTGCAAAACGCAAGCCTGTTGTATACATAAAATCAATGGGATTGTTTTGCTTGTAATGTGTGTAGGTAAGGATCTTGGAGCTGCACGCCTGAAACAGATGAAGAAAACGGCAGCTGAAGATGGTGATAAGTCAATGACATGCATGGACAGTCATACAGTGGAAGATGCCCTTCTTATAAGCCTGAAGTTAAAAAAACCGATATGAACTGTTGATAATTCAGCAGTACCGTAACATGGGGAAAAAGAAGCAGCATACCAAGAAACCAGTGGTAGGTAGAAGATCAATTGTTAGCCATTCTTATTTTCTCTCCTTTTAGGAGAAAATATACCGAATTGGTGTTGGTGTTGGAGGTGGCCCTACAGATGATACTACTGCTCTCCGCTAGCCATCCTAGCCGTCCCCAGCCTTCACGCAAGCACGCCTGCAACCTGGTGTTGTGCTGCTGGCGGACTGTATCGTTTGCACAAGTTGCGTCCTGTGGAGGGGGGGCATGGGGACAACGGAGGAGCAAGAGCAACACAGGCGACAGAGAAATAGTTCAGACAGAGGAGATGTCCAGGAAGAGACGCGAGGATGACGGCAACAGGGCAGGAATGGCGGAGGATAAGCTCGGAGGAGCGGTAATGGCGGCAGAGAAGTCGCTGCCGCTTCCGTCGGAGAGACTTGGGGACCTCGTCGCTGCCCCGGGGCCGTGATCTAGGTGTTTTCTTTCACTTGTCTGGAGGGGATCGGCAGGGAAGAGGCACACTGGATTGTAAGAGGCAGCACGAGAAGCTTCTATTAGTATGGGCTAGCCGAAAATTGCTGCGTAGCCCATCTCATCTGTTCACTGGAGAGGCGGTAAGTCAAGGAGCTACCATAGGCTATTGTTTCTAGGGAGCTTAGAGCTCTTAGACAAGTCCTAACACAAAACTAAGATGCCAAGCTGAATGTACAAGTCACGTGAGTAAAAGTGCAAGAGGGAAAATAACATCTGCATGAGCGGTGACGTTGTAATTTGGCTACTGGTTGTAGATCGGTCAGAGTCCAATACAGATGTTGCATTGATGGATCAGCACTGACGAGCTATTTAACAAAGACATATATATGGAGTAATTTCTAGATTAGCGCTACAGAGGACAAGTCCGGGATAGATTTAGAAATACGTTGATATTCTGAATCGGATACGTTGACGCTATCTAGAAGAAGTCCATGATTGATTTAGAGATAAGCTGAGGTAAAACGCAGGTTCCTTGGTCAAGTTCCTAGGCCTCGATCAGATGATAGGCTGAAGACATGTGGATTGCAGACTATTCAGTCACGTATGCGGAAGTGCACCAAGATTTCCGTATCTATTAGGTCGTACGTGCTAGTTGTACCATAAATAATCTATAAGTCGGATAACTAGAGATTATGAATATTATATTTGGCTTGCATGCCAAGAAAACCTTCCGTGTCCTACATTGTTTGCTGAAGACCAGACATACCCTATATAATACAGGTGTGTAGCCGATTGAAGAGGAAGCAATCGATCTATCGACAAAAAATACATCTACGTTTTTACGTACTTCTTTTTTCATTGTTTTTCTCGTGCCAAGCCCTAGCAGCCCTAGGGTTTGGTGATCTTTGCTGTTTTGCGCTGAAAAGCGGTTGTCTCTCCTTTGCGAAAGTAAGGAGATCCTTTGTTGCTTTGCTCGGAAAGCAATCGTTCGTCATCACGAAAGCACGACGGTTATCCTGATGTTGCGCGACGATTTCGCATGCCAACACAATTGACAACTCCGCTAGGGACGAAGAAAAAGCAATATACACGATGAACACCGATCGCAAGGATGCAAGGAGCCTCAATCTGGACAATATCATCCTTATCATGCTCGATGATCTGTCCGATGATTGGCGAGAACTCGAGCGGGAGCTTGAAGAATTGAAGGCTGAGAAATTGAAGCGATAGTTCAAGACAAAAAACATCGTCATCAAGAAGGTAACAACACTAGCCCCTTCTTTTGTCTTTGATACTCAGGTGCAATCGTCCATTGATGACGGACGATTGTAAGTAGAAAAAACTAAGAGGAAGCTTGATACTGATTTTTTTGAGATCAATTTGATCGACTTTGAGAACAAGAAAATATTTATTCAATTGGATCATGCCGAATCTACCAAAGAAAAAAAATGTTGTCATTGACGATAACGCTGCACCGAGGATGATCAAACCAAAAAATCCAAAAGTAGGAGTGCAGAAAGTCGACGAAAGAAAGACACAATTAGCTCCAAAATCAAAGCTGATTGTTAAGCAGTTGCTGTACAAATATACTGCATGCAAGGACAACAACGTATTTGATCGGCTTGGAGGTAATAAGTGTCTTAGATATCCTTCTGGACCTCGGGTTCATCAACAATGGCGAGGAAATTTATATGACCAGCAACCCTATTTTTCTATGGAATTGACATATTGGGGATGTTCACCTCCTATGTATCCTCAGTATCCTCCATAGGGCTTCAACCTGTGGGCACCATATCCCATAGGGCCAGCAGGTTATTTCTAACAAGGATGGATTCCGTCGAAGCCTATGTTCAGAGAAGATACGCATGAGAAAAGTGCTCGGTTCAATCAAGAAATGAGATCACATGATGCCACTATAATTTAAGGAAAGCAATTGCCAGTGCGCAATACTGATTGTAAAATTTATAACGATGACTGTAGGCGCGTGTGGGTGCCGGTGAAGCATGCTGAACCGAAGCCTGTGAAAGATTCAGAGGATTTAGATGCTGCTCATGGTTCGGAACTTGTGGAACACCAGTCAGCTGAAGATGTTGTTTCTGATCCAGAAACAAATGACGTTGATGGAATGGCTTGTGGTTCAGATCAAGAAAAAATTGCTAGTATAGAAGGTAAACTTGTAGACAATACATATATTGCATCCTCTAGTGCACGTACAAGTAAGAAGCCAGGAGCGGCTAGCATGCATGTTATTTTAGCTAATCCATCTCCAACGTTTCTCAAGTCTGGTACTAGTACAATACGTGGGGCTTCAATCGGTACATCAATCGGTACATTGAGTCAGATACTTGGAGCCCGGGGCGCACCTAATCAGCAGAAGATTTTCGCAGCTAGAGACTGATTGTTCGCGGCAAGAACATCAGTACATCAGTACATGCCAAGGTACTCGGGGGGCACATGGCAGTTGTACCGGGTACTAAACCAGGTCCTCAGTGGTGCCCGATGGGACTCACGCATACTCAGAAATGTCGGGTAAAGAGACTACGAGCATTGGAGATCCGAGAAAAGGTAGCTGAGAAAAATCATGGTTGGTGGTTCCATCGAGATAAACCAATGGTGCCTCTGAAGAATACTTGGAAGAAGAAACGCATCACCACCGAGAAAAATAAAAATTCAGATGACAGGACTACCGATGAAAATTCAAATATTACTGATGGTAACATGGTGTTTGCATTGCCTGCTGATCCAAATCTACTGAAGTTGCAAAGCTTGATCTTGGTCTAAAAAATGCTACATTCGACAAGCCGGAGAAGTACGGTCAGCACCTAAAGCCATTGTTTATCAAGGATCATATTGATGGTAAGCCTATGAGTCACATGCTTGTTGCCGGTGGTGCCGGTGGTAATATTAAGCCTTTTTCAGTATTTTCTAAATTGAACCGGAAAGAGAGCGAGTTAACAAAGACCAAGAGGGAACTTAGGGGGTTCTCAGGAAAAATATCTGAAGCCAAGGGTGTTATTTCTTTGGAGCTCACAGTCGAAAGCAAAACATTGCCGACTGCATTTTTTGTTGTTGATATTAGAGACCGGTATGATATTCTCTTGGGGCGTGACTGGATTCATGCAAATTGTTGCATTCCTTGTACTCTACACGAGTGTTTAATTCAATGGGTTGATGATGATGTGGAGGTGATTGAGGCAGATAATTCGGCTTGCATTGATTTGACAAAGATGCCGGTTGAGTGGCAATATGGTGAGATACGATGTTTGACCGGTAGAGATTTATCGGACTATGATCACATCAGTGTTGGTGGAGACGGTTTTGTATCTATAAATGCACAGCCGTCTAGGATAGCTCGGCTTAATGATTTATCCATATAAAATGATGAGTAAAGATGACATTATTGATGATATGGAGAAGCTTGGACCTGGATTCTCATGGCTGACTCGCTTGAAGAAGTAGATATTAGTGATGGAACCATTCCAAGGCATATATTTATCAATGCTAATATGGAAGCCGGTCAGAAAAGCAAGGAAAAAATAAATCATTTGTTTCCTTATTTCGACTAAAGCATAAAGCTGAATTTACTTGGGGGCCAGAACAGCTGGAGACACTTTTAATAATATGAAGGAATACCTTGTCGAGTTCTCTGGTATTGCAAGTGGCAAGTCTGATATGTCGTTCAGGTTATATATTGCTCCCAATATACAGTGATCGGCGTAGAGTTGATACGAGAAGACGACGGAAAGGAGTACAATTATCTAAGTCATCGTTTCCTCAACATCGAGACTCGGTACGTATTTATTGAAAAGTTATGCTTATCTTTATAGTATGCATGTACCAAGTTTTGGTCTTATCTACTTTCTAATACATGTTTGGTAACTTGTCAGGCCGACGTAATTAAGTATATGTTGCAACGATCGATTTTTAGCGATAGGATTGGAAAGTGAGATTATGCGTTAATAGAATATGATTTAGGTTATGAACGTTGCGTGCTATAAAAGGTCAAGTTATCACCAATTTTATTGTTGGTCATAGGATTAAGGACGAGAAAAACTTTAGTCATGTTAGTGTTTGCCGATCGAAGCTTTATTCTGATGGACCAGTTTGTAGAGAAGGATCGGTAATGTCACCTAGCAGTGCTGTATATGAAACATAGGTTTGTTTAGAGTATCCTTGTAACTGATATGAGGCTTTATTTTTTGGTTTACAAAATCTGGTAGATGTGGGTATAAAGGTATAGATGTTTTTAAGGATTAGCTTATGGTAGTACAACAAATTGAAGGCGAATTTCAGCATTTTGACAGATTGCTAAATAGCTATTTGGACCGATGTTTAGATATAGTTTAGACATAATTGAATTTCTAGATACGTTCCTATCCATCATATACTTGAAAAAGGAAATTCTTGAGATTATTGTTTACGCAGCACGCATCTGGTCACAATATAAGCAAGGCAAAAAATATATTATAAAAACCGATGCTTTGCTACTATCAAAAATGAGGCCGATCTTGTGGTTGTCAATTCGCCGCATGGTGCAGCAGCTATTTGGTTCGGTCCAGCAGCGAATATTGTACATGGTAAAGAAGCTTCAGTGCAAGATTTCTAAACTACCGAGTTGGCAAACGATTTAAAACCTGGAGACTTCATCTAGTTAGTTATTTAAAGGATCCGAGTCAAACAAGCGATAAAAACATTAGACGACAGGCTTTAAAATATACTTTGTTGAATGATGAGCTGTGTCACCAAACAATTAGAAGATATATAACAAATTAAATTGCTTGGATTCTGATCGGTCAATATTAGCGATGGATGAAGTGCATGAAGCAATATGCTGGACATATCTGTCAACCTACAAGATATGTTGGTTATTAAAACAAGAGGTATTATATTGGCCGACTTTGTTAGAAGATGTTTTAGCACTAAAAAGAGTGTGACCTACTGGGACTAAAGATAGACAATTCAGCAAATCACCGCCGAGTTGGGAAGGCCCATATGGAGTTGTAGAGATGATTGTTCGTGAAAACCATATATTTGTACAATCTTTATAGGACAGACATTTCCAAAAACTCTCAATGAACAATATTTGAAGAAGTATATTATCCAAACATGTGGATGTAGGCTCAGGAAACTATAGCCGATATATTATTTGAAATATCGCCCTGAGGAAATATGTCTGATGACTCATCTCGACATCATTGTAAGCAATAAAAGTTGGCTGATGTGTTTGAACATCGCCCTAAGCAATTATATGGCCGGTGAAGTTAGGCCTCATCTTATGGTATTGCAAATGTATTTTTGGTCGGTTCAATCATACCAAAAACAGGGGGCATGTGTTGATAGTGTAATTTGGCTATCTAGTATGGTCAGCCAAATTAATTTAATAGTAGATCAAGCTAATCAGTTGATATTTTGTTGAAGGATTGCCACAAGAATTTGCATGGACAAGAAGCTACTTAGGACATGTCCTAGGCCAATTCAGGAATATTGAGCTACAATGCTACTTTCTAGGACAAGTCCTAACACAAAACTGAGATGCCAAGCTGAATGTACAAGTCAGGTGAGGAAAAGTACAAGAGGCAAAATCACATCTGCATGAGCGGTGACGTTGTAATTTGGCTACTAGTTGCAGGTCGGTCAGAGTCCAATATAGATGTTGCGTTGATGGATCAGCACTACCGAGCTATTTAACAAAGACAAATATATGGAGTAATTTCTAGATTAGCGCTACAAAGGACAAATCTAGGATTGATACAGAAATACACTAATGTTGTGAATCAGATACGTTGACGCTATCTAGAAGAAGTCCAGGATGGATTCAGAGATAAGCTGAGGTAAAACGCAGGTTCCTTGGTCAAGTTCCTAGGCCTCGATATGATAGGTTGAAGACGTGTGGATTGCAGACTATTCAGTCACGTACGCGGAAGTGCACCAAGATTTCCGTGTCTATTAGATCGTATCGTGCTAGTTGTACCATAAATAAGCTATAAGTCAAATAACTAGAGATTAGGAATATTATATTTGGCTTGCATGTCAAAGAAACCTTCCGTGTCCTACATTATTTGCTAAAGACCAGGCAGATCCTATATAATACGGGTGTCTGGCCGATTGAAGAGGAAGCAATCGATCTATCAACAAAAAATAAATCTACTTTTTTACATATTTCTTTTTTCATTGTTTTTCTCATGCCGAGCCCTAGCAGCCCTAGGGTTTGGTGATCTTTGCCATTTTGTGCTGAAAAGCGGTTATCTCTCCTCCGTGAAAGTGAGGAGATCCTTTGTTGATTTGCTTGGAGAGCAATCGTTTGTCGTCATAAAAGCACGACGGTTATCCTGTTGTTGTGCTACGATTTCGCGTACCAACAATAGTATTCTTTCTTTGCAACAGAGAGTAAATCAGGTCCCTGCACATTAGCATTGAAAGATTCATAGCAAGGTTCTGTCTCTAGTTCATCATTAGTAACGCTCTCCTCATGAGTGTCTAGGCATAGAGCCTACGCAGATAAATCATAATCAGTTCTAGCATTATAAAAATCATTACTAGAGAGAGAGGTCATACAAAATATAGTATTTGTAGGCCGTTCTTTATCAACCTCATATTTTTTGGTGCTCCTCCTCTTTTTCTCGCGATTCCTGCGAATGGTTATCTTCGGGCACTACAGTTTTAGCCCGTGCCTTACTCTCTACCACAAGTGGATTACCACTAAGACGTTCTTGACAATAAGATTGTAATTGGTAAAAAATTGGTAAGTTTCATGTGAAGCATACTATCATTACTCATACTCATAATGGATTTTCTTAAGGGTAGATCATGGACATCTTTATAAACCAAAAACTCTAAGACTTCAACTCTAGTGTAAGATACTAGGGATTCTTCAAGAGTAATGGACATTGAAAACTAAGGTGACCAACTATCGTACATTTATCACAAATCTCGTAATATGAATTACAAAATAATTTTACAGAACCATCTAACAAATCATACAAGTTAAACAAATCCATATCGACGGCAGAAGTACGTTTACTGCGGTGTACATCTTTTTCTTCTTTCTTTTGTGAGTCCTGCAAAATCTTAGTCTCTTCCACGATAGAAGTGGTCAATAATACATTACTACCAAAGTTATTATAACAATAAGAGTATATATGATGTACTACTCCATAGATTGTATCTAGTGCTTTATCTTCTTCATTTATATTTCTCATGCAAGCTAGTAACTCACAACAACCAATAAAAAGCACATATTATAAAACCTCCACATCAACAAAGCGTTCATTACTTTTATTGTAAGATGTTAATATGGTATCAATGCTACACTCACATTGATAATTAATATGAACTATGGATCCGCAATTTTCACAAACAAGTTTGTATGAGGCACATAATATGGAGGAATAAACATTCAGCCATTTCAATCATTCTTCTAATGTATTTTGCCTCGTAACATAATATCCAAAAGCTCCAAATTTCGTCTCCTCCATTGCTAGCTTCATGTGTTCAAAAAGAATAATCTCAGAAGACATGATTAGCAGAAAAAGTTTTATAGCTTTTTGTTTTATAAGTTTTTATGGGTTTTTGTTTTATAATTTTTTTTGTTATTTTCACTATAAATAAAAGAAGTAAGATAATAGCAACAAACGGAAATAAACTATGTGCGAGCGGTAGGTAACAACCAAGCGCTATGCTCCCCAACAAAGGCGCCAATTTGATGGCTGGGTTTCCTGCATCAACCAGGGTTATTGCAATACGTGTAGCAGCAAAAAATATTTATAGAGTTCATCCCTTGGAAGCTTTTCGGATGGAAACAGCACAATCCCGCAGCCACGTTGTCAATGATGCCACGTTCGCACCTAAAATAGTGTTTGGAAATAGTCTACACTATAAGTTTCTAGAATAAAAGTAAACAAGAGAGATGGATATCATATGAGCTTAGTGAATCTCCCTTAATTTCCCCTTTGACCGTATAGGTTATAAGCCAATGCTTGCAGTCACAAAGTAGCACCGGACATACTCCCATACATGTCCAAAGGGTATTTCCCTCTCTCTAGTCCCAAAGGCATATGCTATGTGGTCAACTTCACATACCATCTAGAGAGAGAGATCTAACACAATACCATAAATCAATAGATCAAGAACCAAAGTTATATATCATCTTTATTTCAATGCATAATAATACTAGGGTTTCTCCATCTCTCCCCAAGCACAAGGCAACTACTCATACATAAAAGGGATCAACATCATGGCAGTAATATGGATGATATATGAAGGTACAATTGAATATAAGTACAAATCCACAATAGAGTTTGGATTACAACAAAGTAGATAAAGGGGATCGATGTTGGAGATGTTGTTGATGAATACGACGATGGAGATCGATGTGTAGCCCTTCAAGATGCAAGTCTCCTCTTCCTCTTGAGTGGTATGATGATGGATATCTTGTGTGCGGCGGCTATGGAGGTGGTGGAGCAGCAGGGCTCTGCCCCCAAGGCATGGATGGATTGATCTGGAGGCGGCTAGGGTTCCCCTCTCTAAATAGGCATTCTAGAGGTCAATTTTGCGAACCGGTGGGGCTCGAGGTCGAATATACCCATTGGGCCTTCACAAAGGTTGTTTTGTTTGACAAAAAGGATCCAACAGAGGGTGGTACAACCATACGGTACGGGCGGGCTCTGCCCATACCGTAGGTCGTTAAATTCTTAGTACTCTTCCATGTTTTTGCTGCCATTTCTTCATACGGACTCCGATTGAGGTGTTATTTGGCTTGTTGGATTTGTATTGACTAGGGCTACAATGCAATGGTCTTGGATAAGAAATATGAGATGATGGAAAATATGACTTTTCCACATCTCATATGGCTAAGTCGAGTTAATAGCATAAAACTGAAGGGTTTTGTAGCAGAAAACAAAAAAATCCTATGTTGGAACTCCCTAACGCCAAGATCTATCTATGTAGAGCATATAGAATACATACCCTTGTAAACCATACGCGGTTAATGTTCCGAGGGGAACGTGGTTGAAGTACTCGAACTCGTGGTCAGCCTCAAGGTCGTGATGCTCCTCGCACGTCACCCCTTGCTCCATCTTCATCGTGCAGCAGCTCCGGCTCGCGACATCCAAGGTGCCCCAAGTGTGTCCCCTCGTGGTTTTGTACACATATGGTGTATGATGACGACCATTGGCTCCCCTATCCTTGCTGGGAGTACGGAAGTAGATCTCCGTCTTGGAATCCCTATAGCGCAACAGTGTGCTACAGGTGCACCATCTCTTGCGCGAATAGTCCTTTCTTGGGACCCTGCCAATGCATGGAGACAACTACGTAGAGAGAGATAGGGAGTAATTATCTAAGGAAAATTACTTAGAGAACATCTCAAATTGTGTGTCTTTTCCCACCCATGGGCACTCCTTTATATAGGGGAAGGGAGGTGTGCCCTCCCCTTTGGGTTTCCCATGTGGGACTAAACCAGGAAGAGAGGGGGGAGGCGCCATGGGCCCTTAGGGCACCATGGGCCGGACGTCCTGGGGTGGG
Organism: Avena insularis; assembly: GCA_023614405.1. Taxonomy (NCBI): domain Eukaryota; kingdom Viridiplantae; phylum Streptophyta; class Magnoliopsida; order Poales; family Poaceae; genus Avena; species Avena insularis. Next base: position 239,253,959 of record CM042694.1, on the reverse strand, counting down.
ACCCACCCCATGCACAGCCCTAGGCTGGCCGGGTGGGCCCCATGAGGCGGCTAGGCCTTGGCCCCTTTGGCCCTTGGCCCTTCCCTCTTGCAGTTTTTCCCTCATGGGCCATTTTCTCTAGGAATTTGGCCCATTAGTGGAATTCCCTTTCAAATGAGATTTTAATATTATATTTTGTATTAATTACATTAATTAATATGTAAATACATATTACAAAATCTGATTTGACCCAAAACACCTTTCGATTCCCTTTTGATTTCCTCCGAACGATTTCGGAACTTTTCCGGAATGATTCCAGTTCTCTCACGGAACTTTTCCGGTTTCCTTTTCTCTTTCATATGGTGGTTCCAACTTACAGAGGATCTCTAGCTCATCGTACCCTTAAGTGTATTTCCCCACGGCTCGAGAATGGCACAGACATGATCTCCATCAATGATCGGGACCAGGATACCCATAATAACCCCTGTGCATTCCACGATGATAATGTCGTTTGAACCGTAAACATCGTTTCCCATTCCCTTTGCCACTTTGTGGCATCCCGCAAAAACCACTACCAGAAAATCGCGTTGTTTTTGTGCATTGCATCATCATGACCGCATGCTCATGTCATCATGCCACCTTGCATTTGAGCATCGTCATCATCTTGCATGGTTTGCCTAAAAACTATTTTCGAAAAGCCTGGTTTTGTTTTCTAAATGCCCCGTCCTTCATTCAAAGTAAAACCCGGGTCTCCGGAATATTTTGTTTTGTCTACCAACGGTTTTCAAAAGCCCCGTTTTAAATAATAAAATATTTCTTTTATTTTTAGGAGGCAGCCCGCCAGGCCCGAAAGCCTAGCCGGCCACCTCCAGATAAAATCTTCTCTACCCAGAAAACACCCAAAACTTTTCCCACCAAATATCCTACCCCTATTTTTTTTCCTACCCAGCCCCTCCACCTCACCCCCTCAAATCCCATGACGCCACCTCACCCTGACCCTTTCTTCCACCCACTCAATCACAGCCACCTGGCCCCTTTTCCCAGGCCACCCGCGCCAGCTCCCGCTTCCACCTGCCCCCTTTTCTGCGCGGGCCCCACCCCGGGATGGACAGGCGCATCTCCCACGCACGCCCCACCCCGACCACCTCGGGTCTCCCCTGGCCCCACCACACGCCCGACTGGCCCCCTCTCTCTCTCCTTGAGCCAGCGCCTGGCGCCTCTCCCTCCTCTCTTGGCGCCTCCTCCGCGTGTCAGCGGACCAGCGCGTCCCCGCCGCCCTCAGCCCCGGCCCCGGCCATGCCTTGTGACTCTCACGGCGACCATGGCCACCTCCCTACTGCTGCAGATTCCCTGGCCCCACCACAGATGCCGCCGCCCTCGGCCTCGTCAGCCTCCGCCTCATGGCAGCCCGCTTCCAGCCTACCAACCAGCCCCGGCCGCGCGACCGCCGTCGTCCCCGCCGCTTGAACCTCGCCGCCCGAGCTCCTCCTAGGCACCTCGCCGTTGTCGCCTCCCTTTCCTCGTGGCCCGCCGCCTCCTCCCGCTCCTCCCCGATTCCGCCGCCGACCACCTCCTGCGCGACCTCGAGCTCCGCCGCGCTTCCTCCCCTCCTCCTCGGTCATCTCCTCGAGCCCTGCGCCGCGTCTGGCCCGCGTCCGGCCCGGCCGCAGTGCCGCTCCATGTTGTCGCAAGCGAGCTTCCCCCCGTGAGCCATCCTCCGTCCGGTCTTCCTCAGGCGCGTCCTCCGCCGAGCCTGCGCCGAGCCCACCGCCTCCCTGACAGAAACCTAGCGCCGCTAGTGCTTCTCCGCTCTGCCCCGGTGCCGCCCGCGCACCTCCATCTACCTCACCCAGCGTGACCCCGCGTACCCCATCGCCTCCCCGTGAGCGCCACGCACGCCTTTGTCTCGGCCGACTCCTTTGGATTATGCGCATCCGTGTTGGTTCTCTGCAGCGAGTCTGCCAAGTCCTTTTGGGTCTAGTTGATGCATGTGGGAAAGGTGTTGCGAATTACATGGTGGTGACCATGTGAAGTTGGAGTGATCTCGGCAGCGTCGAACGGAACCCCTAGGCCTCCGACATGATGCGACAAGTTGGAACCCCAAGTCCTTCGAGGCGAAATCGACAAGATCCACACGACCCGACCAAGATCCGAAGACTGAACCCTGGACGCCAAGTACTCCTTCCCGGACGCCAAGGTCGTCGACACAGATACGCCAAGTACTTCCTCGAGGACGCCAAGTTCTTCACCCCAGACGCCAAGACCGACCCGGTACGCGGCCCCGACAAGATCTTCGCGACGACAAGATCGACACCGACCAGGGCGGGTCCGATGCGCCCCGACGCCAAACCAAGTCCTTCTCCCGGATGCGACAAGATCTACTTCCGTGGTCTGAGACCGATCCCGTCGAGCCGTTTCCGCCCCTGTCGAACCCCGAACCCCTCGGAGCCCAAGTTCGCCGAACCCTAATGTGGTTCCCTATCCGAGACCCCTATTATTTTTATAATATGACATTATCGACTGTTGCATATTAAATTGTTCATCTCGCATGCATATCATAATCATGCCGGATCTTCTGCCGTAGTATTAAATATTGCATCCGGTGTTTCTTCTAGTGTTTGCTTCTTCGCGGATTTGGCCGATGAGTGGATGCGAGTATCGACAAGTTCTCCGGATATAAACCTTCGGTAGTGTTTCCCAGGCGAGCATCTCTCCCCCTTCTACCTATTTTGCATTTTATAATCTTTATTTTTCCTCCTATTGATCTATTGCTATCCGTGTCGCGATGCTTTAGTGTTCCGTACCAGATATATTCCGTGCAGCCTTTATATTGCCTTGGACACATCCTATTGCCTGTTGTTTGATAGATAGTCGGACTTGCGAGTCGTAGTTGCTTGCTCAGGTGCTGCTTTGCGTCGTTCTTGTTCTATCGTTATTGAAAGGTTGACACATGCTTAATGGTGGAGATGCTTAACGGTGGAGTTAATCATGGCTTACATTATAATTTATTAATTAAAATGCTGGAAATAGATATAATGCAGAGGCACCGGTGGGTAATAGTCAATATTTGGTTTTTAACCGCCCACTTGTGTCCACCTAGGACCCGAGTTCTTGTCACCTGTTCCGAGATCGAGCGCGCTAACCACATGTGGGGTGTGTGGGCACCCCCATCGGCTTACTACCTGATTCCAAAGTATTGTATCAGGGGCCACAAGTAGTTTGGGGCTTTATTACTATCCTGTACTTATGCCATGCTTTACTGCTTTATTTAAGATTGTGCGTGGAGCACTTGTACTGTTTAGGATGTGGAATGTTTTCGCGGTATCGACAAGCCCAGTCACACTTTCGGGTTCCCAGTCGTTTACAGCCATTGACACAAACCCTGGGTCCGTTCCGGAGCCGGCCGACTTCGTTGCGGGTAGCTTAGTGGGGTGGCCCCCATGTACTTGCTTTGGTCTGGGAAACGTCATGACTTAGGCCCCGCCGACATACCGATGGGTGTATGTTAATTGATCTGGCAAAAAGGGTCGAAGTGCGTGTGGATACTTTGGTGCACCCCTGCAGGGTTAAATCTTTTCGAAAAGCCGTGTCCGCGGTTATGGACGACTTGGAGCACAGTTTCTTGATCATAGACAACTATAACTAAATTTTACTGTTATAATTTGACTTGTATGTGAGAAGACTGGTAAGTGGGATAACTGCCTTGGAAAGATTAAATAAAACTGCCAATCGTGTGAGTTTCCTCGGCTGGACTTCCTCGTTTGGTCTCGAGGGGGAATACCAGGATGGGTATGTTTGGTGTTAGTTTCAGGTTGGATCCGGATAGGACTTTCTCATCCCTCTCTGATAATCGCCAGTGTAACGAGTCTCTATAGGTTGTTTAGTGCCGCTGCGCTGCCGCTTCAGCCCACCATACCTATGTAGGCGAGAGCCGCCGAATTCTAGCCTCGCCATGTACTGGCCTCAGTACTGACGCTCCTCTTTTTCCTTTGCCCTTTGTCGGCCCCCTTTTGTTTTAGAAGGTTTGAGCTCGACGTCGTTAGTAGGGTTACCCTTCCAGCTTGGCCTGGGCAGGGTTATGGACGCCATTGGTTATTCTTCAGGGCTCTTAGCCCAATTTGCATCTTGTCCATACTCGGACGTTGTATCGATTTCAAGGTGATTTGGATCTTGTATTGTATATCTGTGTTCTTGACTCGCTGAGTCACTGTTGTATATATATATCTGTTCTGTGGGTCCCATCGAGGACTGTTGTGTAATGTTATTACTTCATTTTCCACCCGCACGAAAGTGTCTGGTGGGCGTCCTTGGATCGTTTCTATGCGGGTTTGGCGGAAAGGGCTAAAACTTGCATAGGGCCGATTCGAGGGTGTTACACACTTGATACCTAGTTCACCTGAGATTTGATCTATGGTATCTCCATACCTTTGTTCGATCTTGTTACCGATGAACTTGTTTTCTTGTTCCCATGTCGTTGCATTCCGTGACCCAGTCACACGCTTGCAAGCTTCGTTAATGCAACACGACCGAGATGGGCACATGTATCTATCCGTTACATGGATTGGCAAATCCTAGTCTTGATATGTACTCCTCTACATGCTCCTTTGGGAAACCTGAGTAGCACCTTTTTGATCACCCAGTCATGGTATGATACTTGATACCATCTAAGTTCCCTCCAGAACGGTGATTTGCATTATCTCACAGTCTAAGGATTAGGTTGCAAGGTTTCCTTAGTTTATCATTAATGGTGAACTTTGTAACTAGATCTCATTATGATACAACTTGTTGGGCTGTTTTTCTATCACATCATTCAACTAATGACATGACCTTATTGTTAATTGGCATACATGCCCATGATCTCAAAACCCTAGATCATCCTCATGACCAATGAACTAGTGCGCTGGAGGTAACTAGTGACTTGGTTTGTTTACATACCGCACGTATATTAACGTTTCATATTAATAAAGTTATAGAATAGTATGAAACATATTATGAACATAAGAGATATATCAAACAATACGCTTTATTATTTGCCTCTAGGGCATATCTTCTTCAGTCTCCCACTTGCACTAGAGTACATATAATCTAGCTCGCATTTTACTCATCATAAACCATATCACATATGCGTTTATTGATCATGCATGCTTATGGAAAATGTCATGTCCATGTTCTGTTTTACCAGATCATTATGTCTTTGCAAATCTTTAATGTCTTCCTAATATTGACATTCAAACCATTATCTCATAATGGGTTGAAGTATTCGTTTGGTGACAAAGTGAGACTTTGTTTGTAGTGTTTACCGTGGCGGTCGCTTTCACTGTTGTCACGTAAACTTTGAAACACACTTCACACTCCTTTGTGTGTATATATAGTAGTTATGGAAACAGAGTGAGGTCTGTATCTAGGAGCCAGCAGTGATGTTAGATCAGCCACAACGAGTTTTCTCATGGGCATTGTGCCCTGGGACACACCCTCTGCGTAAAGACGAACTAGTGCCGCCACAACAATATAATCATGTCAGATGGAGCCCTTATACTTCTATATCTATGTAGATCCTAGTGCATGAAATGCAACTATGCGTGTTACTTTGCTTCTTGCCATTCAAGGACAAAATTTAATTCTGGTTCGGTGATTAACTGAGGAATCACTTCAAGACATGTTCTTACAGTTAAGAGTTTGTCCTTCCAACCAGAACCTCGGGTCACATTACGCCGAGTATACAATATGGTCGAATTTGAAGAACCTATGACTGAGGCATAGGAGATGCAACACATCTCTTTCTTTGTTTTAACCATGGTTACATTACTAAGACTAATGTAATGCTTCATACAAGTAAGAACTTCTTTCTTACCTTGTTCCATTCTGAATTACTTCAGAATCTTGTCTAGGATATTCTGAACATCCTTAGAATCAAGTCCAGGAAGCATTCGACTATGATGTTTATTAAACTTACCAATCTATCTCGATAGATCTTGTTGTTTAATAACTTGTTCCACTTCATCCATATTTACCAACTTAAATTTTATTAGTACAAATCAAATCATTCATATATGTCATCCACATATTTCAGAATAATGTCACGCTCCCACTCAAATATGGCATCCATATATGAGATCCAGTGATTTCACTTAGCTCCCACTCAAAATATGTCTGCTACATATTAAGATTTGGCCAAGCTACTTAGATCCCACTCAAAATATGTCTCTTACATATTAAGATTTGGCCAAGATAATTAGCTCCCACTTAAATGCAGGTCCTCCCAATAATCTTGGACATTCCAAAATTCTTTGATCACCATCAAATCGAGAATTCCAGTTACGAGACTTCAATATCCATATATTGTTGATGTAAATCCAATATACTTAAGAATCGCTACAATTGTAGTCAACTCCTTGAATTTGTCCATAATTTGTGACAAATTGAGCTTTACGTCTTCATTAAGTTTCATTTCCTTCTAATGACTTTGAAGTCATTCAGAAATATCAAGTAAACTTCTTTACTTAATAAGATCAAGTAACATACTACTTTGTAATCTTAAATGTAACTTAATATAGGATTTCATGACTCCTAGTCATTTCTCGCACTTAGGTCCATCACGCCTCTTTGTAATTCATAGGTATGTCTTGTTCATAAACATGACAAGTGAATCAATAATATAATTCCGCAAACTTGCAGAATATATCGTTGAATCCTACTTTCCTTAGTAAAAGTATTCACTGAAATTTAATGATCATTATCATTAGTTTCTCCTCTATTTGTAGAGTTCGGTTTCACGGAACAAATTTCACTGTGTTACTCAACAATCAGGAGGTAAGGTCAAATACCTTGTTTTGATCTTTTACTTTCTTCCACATGTATCTTCATCAAGACACATCAACTTAGGACAACAACAGGTTTGCCCCTTGCGGAACATGTATTCATAGTTGCCTAAGAATACACTACAAAAACTTGTTTATTCAGTATGATTCTGAATTATCGAAACCTCTAGAAACTCGAACATGAAATAACTCTTATGGTGTTGTTTCCACGAATCATTTAGATGTTCCTTTGTATCTCAAACGAGTGTTTTCTTATTTTTATTTCTAACTCTAAACGATAACTATAACCCCAATAAGTGATAATATTGGACCATATGTATCTAATACAAAATAATTATGATATTTAGACATTTCAACACACTTTGAATTTGTCCAATTATCATAATTTATGAAACATCTTTCACAAGTCCCTTTTATGCCAAAATTAACTTAAATACTTTAGTCATGTCGATCATATATAAGAGACTTTTGTATTCTTGTTAATTCAGTATCCTCCTTCACTTTGAAATCTTTTGAACAATTCAAAACAGTTTCAAACTTATGTTTCACTAAGTAAATACTCATATTCACTTAAATCCACAATGAAGTATGAAATAATGATTTCCACTATTTGTTGAAAATACGATAAATCGTTATGTATAAAGTTCAACATTTCTTCGCATATCACCGTTTTACCAGAATGCGAGGTTTTAGTCATTCTGCCACACGAGGCATGGTTTTGCAAAGTCTCAAGAGAAGTATCTAAGACCTTGATCTTCATTTAGAATGAAGAACATGCAATAACCACCATGACTTAAACAATAGTGTCATAATCAAACTTTCGATATATATTTTAGCATTCTAATCCTTTATAAATGCTTTAAACTATTATCATTAACATAGTGATTAGAATAACTCATTTATAATTGTAATGTGACCATAACGATATTATTCATAAGAACAGTACAACTGGATTGTAACTTATTTATATGAATAATTGTCTCGATAAAAGCAAGACACAAACAAGGATTACAAAATTATATTCAAGTCCACTAATCCAAATGATAAACCTTGAGGAAAGGGGGTGATGTCAGCCATCAACTATTTTGCTTGTCGTCATCAAGCCGTATTACCTCAATTCTAGCAATTCAAGCAAACCATCCTGTTTTCACAAAACGGGAAAATATCCAATACTTTTGTAAACTACAGTGATTTTTGCAAGGATTACATTTATAACTTTGTATATCTAACATATACCCTTTTATTCATGACCTCCATTGCAATCAAGCCCTTCTGAGAGTTCACAACTCTAATGCAAGATCGCTAAGTGTTTCTCCAAATATTCTCTTTTCATCCATCATGGAAGAAAACTCATCCAATGACACATACTTTATGTGCCTGATCTTGCAAAATACAAGATTGTAATGCAACTCTCCGTATGGAGAATGGCTTATTGGATGATTGTGGAGAAAACACAAACATTGTGGAGTCATCAGATTATCTCCTAATGGTCATTGTATCAAGAAGAGAAGATCACCTTTTACGAGGATATCCCTTAGTCGTGGGTTATCTATGAAGTTGGACCCTTTTGCTAAGTTCCACATCAAGCAAGAAATTTTCCATGGTCGCAAAGGAACTCAATGGGATAGGCCATGATCTACTAAGATATATGCAAATATACATCTAGACTAAGTTCATAATATGAGTTCAATCCTAGTTGAGCTCCCATTAAAATTGTCATCCCCTGGATGATTTTAGCGATCACATGATCCCAATCCGCTACACCTCCACCGATCGTCACGGCTGGCAATGTAGTTTCAAAGGTAGACATTCCCCTATGTCAATCACATCATCCATGTGACTCATGCTCGACCTTTCGGTCTCTTGTGTTCCGAGGCCATGCCTACATATGCTAGGCTCGCGAAATCTAACTTATGTGTATCCGTAGTGCAACATGGCTTACACCCACCGTATGCGAATGCAGATATGTATGACACCCGATCGTCACGGCTTGCCTCATAACGAAGAACTTTCTTGGTGGTGCACACACAAGGGGAACACTATCATTGGAATTATTTAGGGATTATCTTATTTTCTATCATTGATTATCTTAATAGTAGCATACAATAAGATGAATATCAGGTATCAACATCACATGTATATTGTGATATGATATGGTCCTTCTTCTTGTGCCTTGATCTCCATCAAGTGCTCCGGCATGATCTCCATCTTGCCCCTGGTTTGACGCCAAGTCCACGACGCCACCAGCAGGTCATCCATTGGAATGATGGTTATTACTATACTACTTAGTAACAGAAAAGTAAACTACTTTACCTTCGTAATGACCAATACCATATCAAATCACATGCCCTCCTGCAAAATAAAGTTAGACGCCTCTACTTTATCTATTGCAAGTTTTACGTGGTTGTTAGGGCTTTCGCAATAGAACCATTTCTAAAGTACAAACTTTCCAACCACAACATGGATCCAACAGTTGTCTCTACTACACCCCTTTCAGGTCCCTCCGTTGTAAATTCTATATCAACTATTGAATGAGAGACAGACACCCGCTAGCCACTTATATGGAACAAGCCGTATGTCGAGCGTGGTACCAGTCTCGCGTACGAATACACGTAAGGTCAGTCTAGGCCGCTTCATCAAACAATACCGCGATATAAACAAGTACACGTTGGAGAGTAACAACTAAGGGATCAATGCCTGCACAATACTTATACGTACTGGCTCTACAACACTCCTACGCATAGATCGACTCTGATACCACTTAAGGGTTTTGTTGTAGAAAACAAAAAATTCCTATGTTGGAACTCCCTAACGCCAAGATCTATCTATGCAGTAATGCAGTAAATACTAGAGCATAAAGAATACATACCCTTATAGACCATATGTGGTTAACGTTCCGAGGGGAACATGGTTGAAGTAGTCGAACTCGTGGCCGACCTTAAGGTCGCAATGCTCCTCGCAGGTCACCCCTTGCTCCATCTTCATCGTGCAGCAGCTCTGGCTCGCGACATCCAAGGTGCCCCAAGTGTGGCTCCTCGTGGTTTCATACACATACGGTGTACGATGATGACCTCTGGCGCCCTGATCCCTGTCGGGAGTGCAGAAGTAGATCTCTGGCTTGGAATACCTGCAGCACAACGGCGTGCTGCAGGTGCGCCGTCTCTTGCGTGAATAGTCCTTTCTTGGGACCGTGCCAACACGTGGAGACAACTATGTAGAGAGAGAGAGGGAGGAATTCACTAAGGAAAATTCCTTAAAGAACATCTCAAATTGTGTGTCTATTCCCACCCATGGGTACCCCTTTATATAGGGGAAGGGAGTTGTGCCCTCCCCTTTGGGTTTCCCATGTGGGACTAAACAAGGGAGAGAGGGGGAGGCACCATGGGCCATTAGGGCACCATGGTCCGGCCGGCCACAGCCCTAGGATGGTCGGGTGGGCCCCATGAGGCGGCTAGGCCTTGGCCTCTTTGGCCCTTGACCCTTCCCGTTTGCGGTTTTTCCCCCATGGACCCTTTTCCCTAGGAATTTGGCCCATTAGTGGAATTCCCTTTCAAATGAGATTTTAATATTATATTTAATATTAATTACATTAATTAATATGTAAATACATATTAAAAAATCCGATTTGACCTGAAATACCTTTTGGTTCCCTTTTGATTTCCTCCGAGCGACTTTAGAACTTTCCCGAAATGATTCCGGTTCTCTCACGAAACTTTTTCGGTTTCGTTTTATCGCTCATATGGTGATTCCAACTTACAGAGGATCTCTAGCTCATCGTACCCTTAAGTGTATTTCCACACAGCTCGGGAATGGCACAGACATGATCTCCATCAATGATCAATAGCGGGACCGGGATGCCCATAATGACCCATGTGCGTTCCACGATGATAATGTCGTTTGAACTATAAATGTCGTTTCCCATTCACTTTGCCACTTGATACCTAGTTCACTCGAGATTTGATCTACGGTATCTCCATACCTTCGTTCGATCTCGTTACCGATGAAGTTGTTTTATCATTCCCATTTCATTGCATTCCGTGACCAAGTCACATGCTTGCAAGCTTCATTTATGCAACGTCACCGAGATAACCACATGTATCTATCTGTTACATGGATTGGAAAATCCTATTCTTGATATGTACTCCTCTACGCGCTCCTTTGGGGGTGATTTGCATTATCTCACAGTCTAAGGATTAGGTTGCGAGGTTTCCTTTGTTTATCATTAATGGTGAACTTGGTAACTAGATCTCATTATGATACAACTTGTTGGGTTGTTAGTCTATCACATCATTCAACTAATGACATGATCTTATTGTCAATTGGCATCAATGCGCGTGATCTTGAAACCCTAGATCATCCTCATGACCAATGAACTAGTTCGCTAGAGGTAACTAGAGACTTGGTTTGTTTACATACCACACGTGTATTAACGTTTCGTATTAATACAGTTATAGCATAGTATGAAACGTATTATGAACATAAGAGATATATCAAACAATAAGCTTTATTATTTGACTCTAGGGCATATCTCCTTCAAAAACCACCACAATAGTAGCCAAATTTACTGATTGGTACCACTTTACATTTTGTGTACCAAAATCTACCACATTTTTTTGAGACTGTCTCAAAAAACACAAATCCATTAGAAATTGATCGTGAATTGACGGTGATTATGACTAGTGGGACCCACTTGTAGGCTAGCGTGGCAAAATCTGAGCAATTTCCTAAGATACAAATATTTAAATATTCAAAGTAAATCAAAATTATATATAAAAAATAAAGTAAAAGTGTCTCCAGGTGACGAGGATTTAACTCATTAGTGCCCATTGTTATGGACTTGGGTTTTGGAGAAGGAGGGAGCACTGGAGGTAGCAGTCGGCTAGCAAACAAGCACACATGGACGCAAGTTTTACCCAGGTTCAGGCCTCGTAGAGGTCCCTACTTCTGCTTGTCTACTCTTGGAATTAACGAAGGAATCGAAGATTACAGGGACGCGCAGATGCAATCTGGCGAGAGTTGTGGAAACTAGGGTTGCGTGTGTCCTCCTCGCCGCCCCCTCCTAGCCTTTATATAGATAGGCTAGGTCTCAGGTAGCAGGTCGAGTCGGTTACAGCTTAGGGTTTTCCCTTTAAACTTTCTATCTTAAGCTTCTTCTTGTCTCGCAAGCAACCGAGAGTCCATGGGCCACTCAAATTCTCCATTTGGGCCTTGGCAACGCCGTGGGCTTCTGCCGTATCTGGACTGTATATACCAAGCTCGAGTATCTGTAGGGTATACCCATGTCAGTAGCCCCCGAGTGTCCAGTGGAATCGCAGATTCGACTGGGGACTTTATGGAGTCTTTTTGAATGCACGACTTAGTATATTTTCGAGTGTTCTGTTTATGTCATAGGGATTGTTGATATATGTGCCTGATTTATCCGATGTATTGGTATTAGATAACTGCCTTAGGGAAAAACAACGCAATCTACTCAAACTCGAGTCCCGGACTCGAATTCGGAAAAGTGCTGGCATAATTCGACTCAAGCCGCGGAGGTCTTATAGGAGTCGAATTCCAGTGTATAAGTGTGAGCACTCGGCGCGTCCATCAAGGCATGTTCATCGTACCTGCAGGTACGGATATGTTTCTGGTAGTGCGCAGCAGATGTGTTGCCAGGCCTTATTCAGGTCTTATCTTCATGCTGTAAGCGCGGCATCCAAATTTTTGCCATCGCGGAGATGATTCGGGTGGCCCATGAGACGCAATCTCTTTGTAGGGATAGTATGAGGCAGAGTCGCCATAGCCTTCGGGTGTGGATTATATCAACACACAATACGATGTACAAATAATCATAGGGTGCGCGACCAGCGCTCCCTATGGGAGTAGCCCCCAAGTGCCTGGTTGAGTCGAAGACTCAGGCAGGGACTAAAAACATTTTGCAACTACTGTCATCTTTTGCTGCTTGTTTCAGTTGAATTTGCTTCCGGCGCTCCCTATGGGAGTAACCCATAATCCTCAATCGAATCGTAGATTCGAGTGGTGGGTATGCCTTTAATGTTCATATTCCTGCGTAAAGATAAATTGTAGGGTGCGCGACCAGCGCTCCCTATGGGAGTAGACCCCGAGTGCTTGGTTAAGTCGAAGACTCGAGCAAGGACTAAAGTAGTCGAAATCTTCTGCTGCTGAAATGACGTCAGTGCTGATGATGTGATGACCTTGGTTGCCCGCATGAGCGGCTTTGACGAGACGTGACGAGTGGTTGGTCCCATTTTCTGACTTTGATTTGACCGGGCGTGCGTAATCTTCTGTTTTAACCGTGTCTCCTCGATTTCCGCGCGTAATGGAGATAGTGGGGGACGGTTCGTGTTTTGGCTTCACCACGTGTCGATGACGATGTGCGCCACGCGTCCAGTAGGGTTTCTGCTGGCCGTTGGATGGCATCTGCGAGGAGGTTAAGTAGCAGCGCAACTACGGTAATTTTCCCATCTACCTTTCTCTGCTCGTGCCTCCATTGCCATTGCTTCTGCTCTCTACTTCCCTGCACACATCCTCTTCACGGCATTGGACCAACTCCGTGTCTTTCCGAGCTACTTCCTTCGTTCTCACCGCCATCGCAAGATGGGCAAGAAGAAGGGAGGCGCCGCCACTGGGTCTGCTGCCACCATTGCCGCCTCCAAGAAGAAGGGTGGCTCCACCACTGTGGGCACCAGCACCGCCGGCACTGGGAAGAAGAAGGGTGCGGGTAGCCGCTTCACTAATGGCGCATGGCGCGCATCCATCATCAAGTCCTCCGAGCTTCATCTCCTGCATACAGATGGAGTTCTCCCTCCGTGGAGGACGACTCGCGAGTGCCCAGCTTGGAGTTAACTCTTTGCCCTCCGGCTAGTTTCCGGGTGATGTTCCTTGCGTTCATCATCCGAGGTCTTTCTCTGCCCCTGCATCCTTTCTTTAGGGGCCTTCTTTGCTTCTATGGGCTCCAGCTGCATCAGCTGTCCCCAAATTCTATTCTCCACATCTCCTACTTCATTACCCTTTCCGAGTGCTGGCTCGGAGTTGAGCCACACTTTGGCCTCTTTAAGAGGATTTTTAAGCTGAAGCGCCAGTCAACGTCTGGTTCTGTAGTCTACGACGTAGGAGGCTGCGGAATCTATGTCGACTCCTTCGCCACTTATTTTGATATCAAACTCATGGCGTCCGTCCAAGGGTGGAGAGACAAGTGGTTCTACATCCGCGACCAGAAGGCCGATGGAGAGCACTACAGATTCACGCCCTTCGATCCCGCGACGCCATTCAAGAGGAGGCGTTCTTGGAAGAACGTAGTGATGCCTGGCGAGTTCGAGGAGACGGAAGTGCTGTACAAGCGTGTCTACGACCTCGAGAGTCGCATAGGTAAAGAAGAGGGAGGCGTCACCCTCATTCGCACATGGTTGCGCCGTCGTATCCAGCCTCTGCAGGCCAGAGTCCATCCCATGTTCCGATGGGCTGGTGCGAACGATGCCACTCGCGTATCTGCCGATGGCATTTCCGCGGGTGAAGTAGATAAGAGGCTGCTACTGGTGACGAAGTATACAACCAAGGAGGTTCTCCCAGGCGAACTAGTCGTGCCTCCCTTCGATGCCTCTAACCCTCCTCCTGAGGTAGAATTGTGCTACGAAGTAGCTTTCTTTGTCGATTGCCGTTAAGTTCTTGATGTATAATGAATTATCTTCTGAATGCAGGATTGGAAGGTGTCTCCCAATTTGCCCCCCTTCCTGAAGGGGTTATTCCTCGCAAAGTGGATGAAGAGGACGAGTCGGAATCGACCGTCCCAATTGAAGAGGAGGAGGGAGCCCCCGAGTCCAGTGATCCGGACACTCGCAAGCGTTCCTGCAGCAAGGACTCGGATGCTTCGTTGCCATCGACTCCAGAAGGCCCTTCTGTTGGTGCAGAGGAGCTGATTCCCGTCGTTCCTGTGCGGTCCATGGCTCCTCCTGCTCGGAAGAAGCTACGACTGCCAAAGGAGTCGTCAGAGTCAGAGGAGCAATCCTTCAACCTTGATAGATTTGACTGGTATTCTGTATTCACGACCTCGTTTTGGTTTCTTCTTTGAGTTGTTGTTTTTCCTGAAGCTTTTGCTTGATGTGTGTTCCAGCCAAGCGGCGTCGTTGTCTTCTGATGACATCCAATTTGTGAAGGAGTCCGGAGTCGCAGACTCCAAGGCCAAGAAGATGGCCGAGCGGTCTCCTTTCCTCCATTGGCGGCCCACTTCGGGCATAATTCATCAATTTCCCCACATGCTGGGGAACATCAGATGGTTACTCGGATGACTATGCAACAGCCTTCTTCGGAGTCTGTGGAGGATCATGTAGGTATCTTGTAATTGGCAGTCAAATTTATTCTTGGCGCTGTTTACTTGAACTTTTATTGTCTCCTGATGCAGCTCATCATGAAGGAGGCTGCCCGCCTGGCGGAGCAAGTCCTTGACATGGGTCGATAGCATGCGCGACTGGACAATCGCCATCGCATTGTAGAAAGTAAGTCTTGACTTCGTCTTGTTCTTTGCGAATTTCATTGATTCGATTTGGTGATATTCCCTATATGTCGCAACTGAGCATAATGAATTACTTCGCCATGCTGCTGCACTGGAGAAGATGCTGGCCGCGGCGATGAAGAATCGCGACGAGGCGGTCACAACTTTGGAGGAGTCGTGGAAGCGGGAGGAGGATCTCCGTATCTCCACTGCTGAGAGGGAGAAGTTGTTCGAGGAGCAACTTTTCTCGATTGCCAAGTCCCTCTCAGGTCTTATTTTTAATCTGGATGTGCCTTGCTCTTTCTGTTCTTTGACGTATAGTTGTTATACTAACACTTTTGTGTATGCAGATGCCAGCGGCTTGAGCTTTGACGCCCAATCTCTGCGCCGCGCGAATGCTTTGGCAGGCGCCATCGTTGTAGTCAAAGTCCGTAGTGTATCCCTCTAGGAGATGTTGGGGAAGGCCAAGGATGTACTCAGTCGTATCCGCGAGGACTTAACTCCCAAGGCCGGACTGATCGACAACCTTGGAGGCTTGGTGGTGTCCCTGGCTGGAGGAATCCCCGCGGACTTCAAGAACTCGCAGCGCTCCGTCGGCGCGACCATGGCACTCGCAATGGTGCAAGCCCATGGCGTGGAGATGGATCCTGCCGCTATTTCTGAGGCGATGCCTGTCGACGCTGGAGGCCAGCAGGTAGTGTTTGCTCCCTTTGCTAGTAAATGCAAAAATTATGGTCCTCATCTTATCGAGACACTCGCCAAGTACTCCGAGGAGCAGTGTCAAGCGAAGGCTGCAAAGGCTGCGGCATCTGGGGGTACTGCCGGCAAGTCCATGGCGTCGGAGACTGCCACAGATGCGATGAAGCCCCCGAAGCCCAAATCCAAGTCGAAGAAAAATGCTCTATAGTTTGTCTCTGTAATAGCTCTAGTGTTTGGCCTTTTGTTTGTGGAACAATACTTTTATGGGGGTGCCTCAGTCAGGACTTTGATATGTTTGAATGCATCTAAGCCTTTTGTCAATGTATCCTCGGCCTCTTATTTTCTTTTGCTTGGTTCGTGATAGGGTACATCGAGTGATCCTTGTGATCTTCCATTAGCCGATGAAACCGTGGCGCAGTCGCGCTCAAGGGTGGATGAGTTATCCCTACTTTCGCGACTGCGCGATCGTGTTAAGCAGCTGGAACATGAGTTGCCCATCCTCCACGGTAACGCGGATGTATGGAAGTCGAGGGTGGAGAAGGCTACCGCCCACGAGCAGTATCTATTGGAGGAGGTGACGCAGTTGGGCGATCAATTCAAGTGTTAGCTTTCTGCCCTCTTATCTTTTCTTTTAGTCAGTTGCGGCACTTCTTTGTCTTCATACTTTGCCCTTTTTTCTTGGTGTAGTTGTCAGTGCTCGTCATCCGTAGGATGAGAAAGACCGAATCGCCATTCGAATGAATGATCTGACCCAGGAGCAGCTTCAGGCAAGTGGGTATTTTTGGGTGGACCATGATCATGCGATCGCACTTGTGACCCTACAGGATCATGCTTTGCGAGTACTTCACTTTTTGAAGAAGGCGCAATCGTGCTTGAGGCATATCTACCAGACGATGTTTCCACTAGACGTCGTCCCTTCGAGCCTGTTGGCTCTCCTGGCTAAGTTCCAGGATTTGAGTGCAGTTCACGAGTGCATGCGTCAGCAGTTAGTGGCTGGTGCCAAGGCTGCTTTGTCGCTGGTGCGACTGCATAGGCCGGATGTAGACATTGCAGCTATTGCTGCTGGGCTGCCGACCCCGCCGGAAGGTTCGACCTGGAACATGGTTCCACATTACCAGGCGGTGGATCGTCCAGCAGAAGAAATTATCGACTTCTTTGAGGAACAAACAAACGTTCTTCTGCTGTAGTAGTATTTAACTTGTATCCTACACATAAGTGTACCAGTGTTGTAAAGTTCGTATGGATATATTGGATGTAATTAATTTCTATTGATATGTAAAGAGCTTGCTAGCTTATATGTTTTTGCGAGTGTATTTGTACTCTGCAGGTCCTTTTCATTAGCCTAACTTATTTTATCTCAGCACCTTGCCAACCTGTCAGGTGCGTTGCAACTGGGTTGGTGTTTTATCAAGGGTTCGATTTATGTTGTGTGAGCTACTCGGGATACTACGACTTGTTCGTAGAACGAGGATGTAAAGGGTGGCGTAGCCTCCGAGTGATAAGATTGCCAGAAAAATGAGGGAAAACACAGAGTTTCAGGGCACTTAGCTTTATTTATTCGCAGAATAGTACGAGGTACAATGTGTGGCTAAGTAGCCTGGCTGAATAGCCTTATTTGTAATATAAAAAATGACTAGGGGTAGAAGCGACGCAGCTGTGAGACGTTCTAGGGGTTGGAGTATGCGACTGCGCTCTCGAAATCTTTAAGGCGATAGGCGCCACCTAGGATTACTTCTGTAATCACGTATGGTCCCTCCCAAGGGGACTAGAGCTTGAGGTGCCCTTGCTGCTTCAGTCGCAGGACCAGGTCTCCTTCGACGAAGGATCTGGGGCCTAGCCTTCTGCTGTGGTAGTTGCGCAGGTTCTGCTGGTAGATCGTCAATCTTTCTGCTGCGATGTCCCGCGCCTCGTCAAGGAGATTGCTGGAGTATTTGAGTGCAAGGGTTGACTCCTGCTTGCAGTACGCGACCACCCGTGGGGCTTTAAAGCATACTTCTGCGGGTAGCACCGCTTCAGCACCGTGCACCATGAAGAACGGGGTGTATCCCGTGGCGCTGTTTGGAGTTGTGCACAGGCTCTAAAGTACGGACTGCAGCTCATCTCGCCAACATCTGGCGGCTTGTTCGAGTGGCCGGAGGAGTCGCTTCTTAATTCCACCGCAGACGAGGCCGTTGGCATTTTCGACTTGACAGTTGGTCTGTGGATGAGCTACGGAGGCATAACTTATGTTGATTCCCAGGTTCTCGCTCGAAACCCTGCGAAAGGGAAATTGACGTCGCCTAGACGGGGGGTGAATAGGCGTTTTAAAATTATTACAGTTTAGGATCTAATAAATGCGGAATAAAACTTAACGTTTAATTTATCAAGCCAAAACCTATATCCACTAGTTTCACTAAGTGCACCAACAACCTATGCTAAGCAAGACAAGCAACAAGGTGATATCAAGATATAGTACTTCAAGCACGAAGGCTATCACAATGTAAATTGCATAAGTAAAGGGCTCGATTGAGAGATAACCGATGGACGCGGAGACGATGATTTGTTTCCCGAAGTTCACTTCCAAAGAAGCTACGTCTCCATTGGAGAGGTGTGGGGGTGCAATTTACTTCGAATGCCACAAATGGCTCACCTCGAGGTGTGGGGGCTCGATGCTCACCCAACGCCACACAAGGCCTCACCCCAAGATGCGAAGGCACGCAACCTACCAACACCACAACAGGCTCACCCTATTCTCCTGTGAGCTCGCCACAAATGGCCTACTCACGTTCCACTATGGGACACTTGAGGGCGGTCACTAAACCCGTACAAGGCTTGGGGCAATCTCCACAACTCAATTAGAGGGCTCCCAAGAAACGCCACAAAGGATCCACAATGCCACAAAAGGCCAACAAGCTTGGGGAACCTCCACAACTCAATTGGAGCCCCAAGAACAATGCCACAAAGGCTACAAAGCCACAAAAGGCAACAAGGCCACAAAAGGCTACAAGACCACAAAAGGTCAACTATCCAACCACACAACCGTCTAGGGTTCCAAGAACCCAAGAGAAACAAGCCCAAGGTCTTGAACTCGCCGAATCTCCGAGGAGAACTCAAACCTATGCACCAAATGCAAGAGGCAAATCCTTCACTCTCAAATTCCACCAAAGCTACAAAAGCTATTGGGGGAATAAGGGAGGAAGAACACAAGAGGAGAACACAAAACTCTCCAAGATCTAGATCCCAAGGATTCCTTCACAAAGAAGGGATTTGGTATGGTGGGGCTTGTAGATCTAGATCTCCTCTCTCAAATCCCTCAAAAAGATGCAAGAATCATAGGAGGGGGAAGGGGAGAGGGCAAGCTCTTCAAGGTCAACAATGGAGGAGAGAGAAGGCCAAAAACCGAGAAGAACAAGTTAGGGCCGAAGGGGAAAGGGAAGCTCCTTTTAAAGGGCTCCCCTATCTGCCCGTTACTCACAGATTCGCGCATGGTCGGTAGTACCGGTGGGTGGCCGGTACTACCGGTGGCACCTAGCGAACGGTCAGAAAACAGCGAGAGAAAGAACACAAACGCGAGCCTGGCCGGTACTACCGCCACTTCACCGGAACTACCGGTGGCAAGAATGTCCTAGCGGTACTACCGCCTGAAAATCCGATCCAAGTTCCATCAAATAGCGCTAACCAGGCAGAGAGAGTACTAAACCAAAAATGGGTTTAGCGAAAGTTGGGCCGGAATTAACACCGGTACTACCGGCAGCAAACTTCCCTGGCGGTACTACCAGTGGCCCGCCGGAACTACCGGTCAGGAAAAAACTTCAGAACCAGAACTGCCATAACTTTTGCATCTGAACTCCAAACGAGATGAAACCAATTTTGTTGGAAAGATAAAGACGCGTAGAATCCAAATATTGGGTATCACCAAGGGAGAAAATACCATGAATATATATGTGATATACCTCCCAAGGTGTGGAGCCGGAAAACCCGCAAGATCAAAAACGCAATAAGATATGCAAGGGAAATCCGTTTTTGATGAACTAGAGCTTGTTATGAAGATAACCACAAGCTCTAGATCCTCACATGGACAAGAACCAAACAACAACCAAGAAAGATGATGCTATGTATGCAAAGGTTTGAGCTCTCTCCGAAGATACTGAGCAGGTCACCCACTCGAGAGCCCCTCTTGATAGTAAGGCTATCTATCCTAAACCCGGTCTCCCAACACTACAAGAGACCGGTAAAGTAGAAACCCTATCAAGATCATACCTTTGCCCTGAGCTTGATGTAGACGATCTTGTCACCTTCAAGATGGAACACCTTTCTTGATTGCTCTTGCTTGATGAAGACTTGCGAATGGCTCCCCCATACTCCATGGGGAAACCACTTCTTTGACCTTGTCTTCATCACGCCATGAACGCTGAGGATGGCAAGCTCCAAGCATGAGATCTTCTAGAGATGGTGCATCTTGAGCTTGCACTTCATTTCTTGATGATGTCTTGAAGGTAGCCATGAGGAACTCCATCTTCTTCTTCTTCTTCAAGACATACTTGATCTTCTTCTTCTACTACTACTTGATTCCAATAGGCACAAAGCCCTTGGATGATGCTTCTTCTTTTTCATCCTTGAAACCAACACATGGTCCTAGCGATGCCAATGGAAAAACCTACAAGTGAAACTCAAATTGCACATTAGTCCATAGGGATTGTCATTAATTACCAAAACCACACATGGGGCATACATGCCCTTTCACTCTAGAACTCCTTAGAGGTGAAGTTCGTTCGATTGTCCATGATGATGCTGTGTGGCACTCCGAAGCGATAGACAATGGACTCGAAGAACTTGACGGCGCTGGCTCCTGACTGGTTTGTCACCTGCATGCCTTCGATCCACTTGGTGAATTTGTCGACTACAACCCGGAGGTAGACGTAACCTCCTCGTGAGGATTTCGGGAGCTTGCCGACCATGTCGAGTCCCCATTGCGCAAAGGTCCAAGCCAATGGTATTGGCTAGAGTTTCACGCCAGGTGCGTGCGGTTTGTCCGCGAATCGTCGGCAAGCGTTGCAGCACTGGACGATGTCCTTGGCGTCGCGCATGGCCGTGGGCCAGTAGAATCTAGGTCGTAGAGCTTTGGCGACGAGGGCGCGACTGCCAGCATGGTGCCCGCAAGTCCCTTCATGGATGTCGAGGAGGACGACCCTTCCGTCCGCGTTGGAGACGCACCGTTGGAGTACTCCTGTGATGATGCGCTTGTATAGTTCGCCATTGATGACAGTGAATGCCTTGGATCGCCACGCAATGTGTCGCGCGTCAGTCGGATCGTTAGGCAGCCTCTTGCTGAGAAGATATGTGATGTAGGGTTGAGTCCAAGATGGCTCGATCATCATGACACCCATTCGTCCTTTGAGTCCTGTGTCGAGCTCCAGGTCGTCGAGTGCCATTGGCTCATTGGGTGGCGTAGCCCCTGAGTCTGTTGAGGCGCTTGCTTTCTTCTCTATAGCCTTTGGCTTGATGGAGCATTCGCAGATACGCTCGAGAAATACCCCAGGTGGTATGGGGGCGCGGATGGAGCCAATGTTGGCGAGTGTGTCCGCCTCTTCGTTGCTTTTGCGGCCTATGTGCCGCAGTTCACAGCCTTCGAAGTCCCCTCGAGTGTGTCGTAGAGGTCGCGGTAGGCGATCATGTTGTCGTTCAACGCGTCGCACTCGTGCATCATTTGGTTGACCACTAGTTTGGAGTCGCCATAGATGATGAGTCTCTTGGCGCCGCAGGCTTTTGCCATCCGCATCCCATGGATTAGGGCCTCGTACTCCGCTTCATTGTTGGAGGCCATGAACTGCATTCGCAGAATGTATTTCAGCTTGTCCCCCTAGGGCGATGTCAGTGTGACACCTGCGCCGGCCCCGTCCTTTCGTTTGGACCCAACGAAGTGCATTGTCCAGAGATAAGACATATCTGGTTTTTCGGGAAGCTGGTTCTCCATCCAGTGCACAAGGAAATCAGGGAGGACTTGCGACTTGATCACATCGCGCTTTTCATATGTGATGTCTCGTGGAAACAGCTCGATTCCGCAAAGCGCGACTCGTCCGATGGCATCAGGGTTGTTGAGGATATGCCCGAGCGGGGCGTCATTGACCACCATGATTGGGTTCTCCTGGAAGTAGTGGCGCGGTCGCTTGGCTGTCATGAAGATGCCGTACGCCAGCTTTTGGTAGTGCGGGTACCGTTGTTTTGTTGGCATGAGCACCTCACTGAGGTAGTAGACTGGGCGCTACACCCCGTGGACCTTGTTTTCCTCGGCTCGTTCCACCACGAGCACCATGCTGACCACCTGGTTGGTGGCGGAGATGTAGAGCAACAGCGGCTCTTTTTCACGTGGAGTCACCAGTACTAGCGAGGTGGATAGTAGACGCTTGAAGTCTTCGAATGCTTCTTGCGCCTCGTCTGTCCACTCAAACTTGTTAGTTTTGCGGAGAAGTTGGTAGAAGGGCAGTGCCTTTTCGCCCATTGGACTGATGAATCGACTGAGTGCCGCGATTCGCCCAGCCAGCTGCTGGATGCATCTTACGTTCTTCGGCTTCTCCATGGCCAGTATGGCTTTTATTTTCTTCGGGTTCATCTCGATCCCCCTCGCGGAGATGAGATACCCGAGTAGTTGCCCAGATGGTACGCCGAAGGCGCATTTGTCCGGATTGATCTTGATCTGGTAGCGGTCTAGGTTGGCGAAGGTTTCACGTAGATCGTCGATTAGCGAGGCTTCCTCTTTTGTTTTGATGACGATGTCATAAATGTAGACTTGGATGTTGCGACCAAGTTGATTCTTGAGACATGCCTGCATGCACTGCTGATAGGTGGCTCCTGCGTTTTTTAGCCCAAAGGGCATCGTGTTGTAGCAGAACACACCAAAGGGCGTCATAAACACCGTTTTCTCTTGGTCTTCCTCCTTCATTCGAATTTGATTGTAGCCTGAGTAGGCGTCGAGGAAGCAGAGACGCTCACATCCCGCAGTTGAGTCGATGATTTGGTCGATTCGCGTCAACGGGAAGTGATCCTTTGGGCAGTGCTTATTTAGGGAGGTGAAGTCCACGCACATCCACAGGATATCCGTGTCTTTTTTAGGTACAAGCACCGTGTTGGAGAGCCAAGTGATTTCCTTGATCTCACGTATGAATTTGGCGTCGAGGAGTCTGTTGATCTCCATTCTGACTACCTTTGCTCTTGGTTCAGACAGTCGCCGAATTGTCTGCTTGACTGGCCTTGTGTCTGGATTTACGTTGAGTGCATGCTCGGCGAATTCCCTGGGAACCCCTGGCATATTCGCTAGACACCAGGCGAAGATTTCCCAGTGCTCATGGAGAAATTCGAAGAGCGCGAGTTCCTATGCGGAACTCAAGTTGTTGGCGATGAGGGTCGTCTTAGTCGGGTCTGTTGGGTGGACCTGGACTTTCTTCGTGTGCACCGACGAGTTGAAGGACATGTCGGGTGATCTTGGCCTACTCAGGGGAGGCAGACTGTTGTCTGTCGACTCCTTTAGTCTTGCGAGTTCCTCCTGCATGCCGAAGGACTGGGAGATTCTGTTGAATTCCCTATCATAGCTATCGGACCTTTTGAAGTTGCTGTTGATTGTGATTATGCCGTTTGGGCCCGGCATCTTCATCTGCAGGTAGGCGTAGTGTGGCACTGCCATGAACCTCGTGAACACGACACGTCCGAGGATGCAGGGAGATTGTGAAGGCCAGTCGACGACCTCGAAGTCGATGCGCTGTCGCCAAAATTTTTGCGGCGTGCCGAAGATGACGTTGAGGTTGATTTTGCCTAGGGGTTATACGCCTTTCCCTAGGACGATGTCGTGGAACACCGTGTCTGAAACTTCCAGACACGTCAGAGGGATCCTCATTGCACGCAAGGTACTCACGAACATTAGGTTAATACTGCTGCCGCCATCCATGAAGACGCCGCTCATGTCGAAACCCCCAATCTGTGCCTCGAGTATGAGGGGACAGTGGCCTAGACGAGGAACTTGGCACGGGTGGTCACGCCTGTTGAAGGTGATGCAGGAGTCACTTCCACTGAGGTACTCAGTGGTGGAAGGTGGAGAGTTTATCACCATGTTGACTTGGCGAGTGATGGCTTTCTGCACTTGATTTGAGGGACGCCCTTTTTGGATCATCCCCATGTTACCCACAGGTTGTGGGTATGGTTCGCCTCCGTGATTCTGGACCGGTGCGGCTTCGTGTGGTGGTAGTCCGGGCGGTGGTGGAGGAGATCCATGTGCCATGGCGCCTAGGGTGACTCCATAGCCCATATTGACTGCGTCGCGATTCATCCGAGCCAGACCCTCGTGGAGCTTGAGAAACTCACGGCAGTCTTTGAGAAGGTGGCTAGATTTTTTTGTCGTAGTGCTTGTCGATGTAGAAGTGCACGGTGCACAGCCTGGACAGTTTGTCCTAGATGGTTGTTGCGGGTGCCTCTTCGCGAGTGTGGTGCTGCCACACCTGCGTGGTTTTTCCGGAGTCGCGGTATCCACCGTTGCGATAGTCATTGTTGCGGTTGTCATCGTGTTTGTCGGCGTAGCCGGCTGCGACCATGTTGACATTATCGCAATCATCGTAGATGCGCATTCGCCGCTTGCCTCGACGGTCGTGTCTGCGCCCGAGGTCGTCGTCATCGTCGGAGTAGGTGCGGTTTTTCACCAAATCCTCTCCGTCGGCCCACCGATTCACAATTTCCATCAGGTGGTTGATTGTTTTGGGCTTCGACCGGCCCAGCTCTTCCGTGATCTCTATGCGGTGAACACCGCCATTGAACGCATCGATTGCACGGTCTTCCGAGATGTTTTCCGCGGAATTTTTGATGATGGGCCACCTCTGGATGTACGAGCGTAGCGATTCGACCGACCTTTGCTGGCAGCTCCTCAGCTCTTCGATTGATGCGGGCCTTTTATAATGTAACATCCCAAAACTCTAATCCAAGGTTATTAAGATCCAAATCATCAAAATTTAGGGTTAACAAAAACTTTTCCATTTAAAATGATTAAGCATTCATATGTGTATGCATTTAAAGTAGGAGTTGTTTTAAATTTCCATGCTTGAGTGATCCATTGATTGTAAAATGATTCTAAGGTGAATTAAACATCATCTAGATCATTCCCAAACAAATCCCAAAGAAAAAAAATCAAAAATAATAAAATAAGGAAATGGTCACTTTTGCCATTTTAATCACCATGCCTACTTTGGCTATTCCTAGAACTCAGATCTTAACAGAAACAAGTGTGGTTCTTTGCACCCCTTGCTAGTACAAGTAGTGATGTACCAAGGCCCACTTTGTTTCACCCCAAAAACTTTCAAACACTAAATTTAAATGGCATTTGAAAATCAAATCCAAATCATAAGAAAAGATCCCACTTATGCAAAAACCAACCAAACCAATTCACCTTGACAATTCCCAGCAACCAGAGACTACCAAGCATAAGATCAGAGCACACACCAAAAATCTTTTCAAAATTCGAATTTAAACTTCTTGCGGGCATTGTGTCGAACACCTGGCAGACAAAGTTAAACTGGCCTAACTTATACTGTCTTTGAGCAAATTTGGTCGAGCCATTTGAACCCAATTCAAGTCCCTTGTCTCCCCCAGTACCAACCAGGCCATCAAGAGGCTATCTCCTTGTCCCTAGCAACAGCGTCGCGCCACCTGAGTGCCATGCTCGCCGATCGAGCATGGACAGCTCCCAGTAGACCACTCCTCTCTCTCTCTCGCCATGTCTAGGAGCTAGACTAGACCATACCACCGCCCTTTGTCCCCTCCTCGAGCAGAGCCGAGCCATGGACCACCCGCAGAGCGCCGCGCCCAGACCGTCTGCACCATGCCGAGCATGCGCCAGAGCGCCACGCCCGACAAATGTTCACACGCCGCGCCTCGACCGCAGCCCGCGCGCACCGCTTCGCCACGACCCCAGGAACCGCCCGGACATGCCCGTTCGCCGCCGCTTTACCTGCAGCCCCCATGCGCCGCGTTGAACGCCGCCTCTGCCGCGCAGAGCACCAGCCACACCCGACCAAATGCCACCGTCCCTAGCCGCGCCCTTAAGCCGTAAAGCACTGTCAGGAGGCAAGCCACCGTCCCCTACCTCTAGCCACAACGATAGCATGTTGTACCGCCCTCGCCGGAGACGCCAGCCCATCTCGTTTGGTCGCTTCATCGAACTATAAATAGAAGCCCTCCCCAGCACCATTTCTTCACACCATTCCACTTCCCTCTCACCACTGATCCTTCCCCACCTCTCGCCGGAGCCGCTCGAGCCTTAGTTCGCCGGAATTTTGCCGGAGCTTGCCGCAACAGAGGAGGAGAGGTGCCGCTGATTGCGACTGTCCCAGGAGCCGCCGCGACCACGCCTAGAACCCCGTTGTCCACCAGCTCGATCGCCCCCGTTGCCAAGTCTAGCTGGAGCCCTGGTAAGCCCCCACGTACCCCCACCGTGCCGCTAGGGTTAGCTCTCGTCGGCGACCTGTTTGCCGGGGACGACGATCCTCAGTCGTTGATCCACCTTTTAATCAGAGCGCCCGAGTGCCCGTAAGGCTTGATGTAAGTCTGACACATCGACCCCCCCTTTTCCTTCCTACCCCTTGCTGGCGGGCACTGTGGGCGGCCGTTAGTGTTCCCACCTTAGCCCGTAGATTCAAATTTAGATTTTTCCCTTTTAATTAAAACTAGATTCTATCCCTTAGTTTAAAAATCAATTCAGGAAGATTTACTGAACCAAATTGAGTGATTCAAATTTTGTTGGAAAGCTTCCGAAAAGATCTATCCAAGCCCGTTGGATTTAATTCATTTAGAGTTAGAGATCTCTCCTAGTAAAAATAACAAGACAGAAGCATTTGCACATTCAAACATTTTTATAAAATCAACCATGATAGGTTTTGAGTTGATTCCAACTCTCAAAAATCACAATTAACCATACCTATCTGAATATGTAATAATATTGAGGTTTACATGTAGTGACTTTGGACTAGTACCAAAATAATGCTCTATAGGCATTTCTAGTCACTTTAAATCATTAAATATTAAACTTAAACTTATTAAAATATGATCCAACCTTTAAATCACATTCCCATATGTTAGAATATGTGGTGATGACATGTGTCCACATGATCCCATATTTTAAATGGAGAATATTAAATCTTAGTTAAATTCAATGAGTAGAAATTACTTTTCTTAAATAAAAAGAATAAAGCTAGTTAATTAAACCTTGTGATGATAATAGATCATCAAATGTGTGCCTTCGTGTGCTAAGTAGACTAGTTAAGCTTGTTTGGTGATTATGTACCCCACATGTATTTATAGACGATGGTACCGACCAAGCTTTCGAGGAGGAAGAGTTATACCAAGAGGAGGAGGAAGAAAACTTCAACCACTGCACTACCCAAGGCAAGCTAGCATTATACAAGTTAACCATGCATGTGATTACTTGCACGCCTAGCACTTCAAGTAAACTGAGCAAGCTATGGTTAGCAAGCTAGCACTATACCAGTGAACCCTTGCAAGCTAACCCTTGCAATCTAGATAACCTAAGCAAAGGCATTAGGCATGCTTTGGTTATACCACTTTGACTATTACCTACCCCAAGTTTTATTTCCAAGCTTTTACTTCTTTACTTTATTAAAGTACCTTACTTGTTTGAAGGTAGCATAAAGAGTATAAAACTTGACCTATCTAGATAACCTTAGATGTCATTCTATGGCATGAGATTGAGATTAGCATCCCACCTTAGTGAACACTCTTAACGTAGTAGCTTAGAGCTAAATCAAAACTTGAGTCACTTTAGATGGGAACACTTGGTGAAAATGAATTGTGAAAACCTTTGAATGATGAGTCATTCTATTGAGATGTTTTGACATGTGTTGAGAAACACAAATGGTTTATGATGATGAAAATGTTGAGGCATGAGCCTTAGCCCCTTTTTGTATAAAACTGATGGTTGGATTCAGATGCGATACCATTCCAAATTTACCGTACAACCACAATACCTGAATTGGGTAAGGCTTAGCCGGAAGTTTATATGCATTAGTATTAGTTCCCTCATGGGAGAGGTTTGAGCTGAGGCTACCTCTCAATGTTGTCCACCTATGCAGTGCCCAAGATGACAGATGGTCATGGTTGGGAGGCCATGCTCATAGGAGAGGTGCTTATACTAGGGTGTGTAAAGGAAAGGTTATGTTTGATTATCTGCATACTAAGTATGATGATTCAGGGTTATCCCTGATAGATGTATCGAATCTTGTGGTGAAAGTGTACCCCCTCTAAAGAGTGTCAAACTATTCGAATAGCCGCGTCCGCGGTTATGGACAGTTGGAGTGGCCATACTGTTTTGTTGTCAGATATTTTCAAAATGACTTATGAAATGAATGATGAATCTTGACTTGATCACAACAGGGTTGTGACTATGACACTAGCTTCCCAACTTAAGTGATTCTAGAACTTGTTTTATCTTTCTTTGTTTCAGAACTCAGCTTAGGTTTCAAACTTAACTTTATAGTTAAATTTAGAGTTAGCATTTACACTAGAACTATACTACTTGTTAGTGGTAGTTTGCGAGTACTTAAAGAGTACTCATGGCTTTTGTCCCTGGCTATCTCATGGCCAGACTATGAAGGAGACTACCAAGATGAAGGACATCAGGACGGATATGATAACTAGGACTATCTTCCATCGTCAGCTTTGCCTGTGCCTCTGAAGATGGACCCCACCACTACGCTTATTATTTATTCCGCTGCTTGTTGTATGAAGACTGGATCATGAGATCCTTTATCCATGTAAGACCTTATATTGGTTTGTAATGGATGATGTACTGTGATATCCAATCTATTATGTCTCGCAAAAATGGTAATTCTAGGATTGTGATGTATGACATAACAGGCATCTAGGATTAAAAATCCGGGTGTTGACATATAAGTGCCCTTGAAGTTGTGTACAAAGCTGTAGACCAGATCTTCCCAGCTGCGAATGGATCCGCGTGGGAGATTGTTGAGCCATGCACGGGCGGCGCCCTACAGCTATAGCTACAGGCATTGCATGGCCGTGCTTCGACTCCCGCCATGTAGCCTGACGGAGGAGATGTGGTCCTCCAACTAGATTTTTGGGTCTTGTAGGCCGTCGAACTTTGGGTTCTCTAATGGGAGTTTGATCCCTTTAGGCATTTGCTTCTACCTGATGGCCCTGCTGAAGCATCTGGCGCCACAGAGTTCAGTCTCGTCCTCTTTTTAATCAGTTGAACGAGCGCGTCTTGCCCTTGATTTGTCGATTTTGCGCCGCGTGAGGTCATCACGCGCATCGTAATCGCGATCGTGCCACCGTGAGCGGCGACGACGAGACAGATCGTGACTGTCGTCGCTGGACGAGGGTGAGGAATAACGTTTTGCCAGAGCGTTGCCTTTCTTCGGCTCAGGCGTTGGCTCTTTGTCGAGGGCGGCCTCGATTAGCCCCAAGCCCACGATCGTAGGTTGGTGCATGGCAGCTCGTGGATCTCCAGCTGGCGGTTGGTTGTTGAGGAGGTACATGGTGGCCGCTGTCACCGTGGCTTGCGGTGTCTTTGGGACCACGTTGCCCCGCGTGTCGACTGTCATAGAGCTAAAGTCGAGGACTTTTGCAGCTTCTATGTGTTCTTGCTCGGTGAGATGGGCCATCCGAGATTGCCTCTTGTTGGCCACGTACTCGTTGCCTTTGGAGGAGGATCCTCCGTGGGAGGAGAGCCCAGCCCGTCGAAGACTCGACTCATCCGATGCCTTTTTACGCGCCTCGAGTTGCACGATTGCATGTAACTAGCGTCTATACTCCTCCTTTAGTAGCCAATGGTAGCCCATCAGCATGTCCTGCGGTGTGCTAGGGGCAGAGGATTGCCTCGCAGAGCTTCTCGACAACGGGCCCGCTCGTTGTCGTTGAGTTTAATCACGACACGCTCTCCTGTGTGTTCGTTCACCATGGTTGGCGGTTCGACTGCCACTCCATTGTTGACTGGTGCATCGTTGCCACTATTGGTGGGGCCGCCGTTGGGTGTGCTACCGTTGGGTGGTTCAGCGTCGTTGGGCGGTCCGGTGCCAGATTCGGGGCCAGCATTTTCACGATTGGCGGCGGTGTCGCCCACGTTGATGACCACGCACATGAAGTGGTTAGGGAAGTTGTTGCTCCCGCAACTTTCAGAACCGGAGCCATAGGCTCTATCTTCAGTGGCTAGGTCACCCAGATCGGATCCGCGACTGTTGACGCTGTCCGTGCTCCCAGCTGTTGCCGAGGTGTTGAGCTTGCTGAGAGTGCCGATTGGTGGCGGGAACCACGATGCTGGAGCAATCGCGGGTGACGTTGGCTGGTCAAGCATGCGAAGCGTGCCCATCTGACCAACCTAGAAGCGGAATCTCCCAATCACCAGACTGATTCCATCGCCCACGGACTCGAAAGCCGGGCGAGTGGCCGGCGTTTGGATGGTGAAGTCGAATGCACCGAAGAGCTGGTGAATCTCCGCTATTGCGGAATTGTAGATCACGGTTGATGGGGCCGAAGAAGCCGTGACATCAGCACTCCCAATTCCCATAGACGGCGCCAATTGACGAGGATTTAACTCGTCAATGCCCATTGTTATGGACTTGGGTTTTGGAGAAGGAGGGAGCGCTAGAGGCATCCGTCGGCTAGCAAACAAGAACACAAGGACGCAAGTTTTACCCAGGTTCAGGCCTCATAGAGGTCCCTACTCCTGCTTGTCTGCTCTTGGAATTAACGAAGGAATCGAAGGTTACAGGGGCGCGCAGATGCAATCTGGCAAGAGTTGTGGAAACTAGGGTTGTGTGTGTCCTCCTCACCGCCCCCTCCTAGCCTTTATATAGATAGGCTAGGTCTTGGGTAGTAGGTCGAGTCGGTTACAGATTAGGGTTTTCCCTTTGAACTTTCTATATTAAGCTTCTTCTTGTCTCGCAAGCAATCGAGAGTCCGTGGGCCACTCGAATTCTCCATTTGGGCCTTGGCAACACCGTGGGCTTCTTCCGTATCTGGACTGTATATACCAAGCTCGAGTACCTGTAGGGTATACCCATGTCACCAGGTGGCGCGGGTCGCTCCTCCACCGTGCTGCCTAATGTCGGGCGTGTCACTGGTGACAGGGAGGTCACAGAGGTTGGGAACAACGGCAAGCGGCGGCGACCTGCAACACTGAGCAGCGGCGACCTGTAGTGGAGAGTGGCGGCGACCACGAGCACCCTGCCCATGTAGGTACCGATGGCTAGGTTAGGAGGAGGGGTGGCCGGCCAGGCTGGGAGGAGGGGGCCCTGGCGTGGCGGCTGGCATGGGGACTAATCTAGCATGCGGGAGCAGGGCGGGCGGCCAGGCTAGGAGGAGGGGTCATGGTACATCGGCGAGCAGGGGCATGGCAGTGGTGCTGCTCCTCGCTGGAGCTCGCTCGCCCGTGCCACCCCTGGTAGAGCTTGCTCGCCTGCGCCTCTCCTAGGCAGAGCTTGCGAACATGGGCGTAGGCAGGGGAAGGGGTGGCGACGAGGCTAGATAGGGCGCCGTATTGAGGCCATCGACGCGGCAGCAGGGATGGGGACGAGGACTAGAGGGTGGCCGGCTAGGCCATGCCTCGTGGCAGAGGGGTCGGGGAAGAGGGGCGGTCGGCCAGGATATGGCTCGCAGACGTGGGGATGGGGAGGAGGGGTGTCCGACCAAGAATCAGCCATGGTTCACGGCGGTGTCCTTGTTGGGAATAAAAGGGAGGAGACGAGCTCCCATTTTTTTGGATTTTTTTATTAGTTAATGTTGGCTGACAAGTGTGTCTCACTCTATGTGGTGCCACATCACCTCTATCACTAGGTCCGGGCTGTTAGATTGGGTGTCAATTCGCGTTTAGAGGCGAATTGGTGTTTTCTGAGACAACTAATGATTTTGGTGGTAGATTTTGGTACATGAAACGTTAAGTGGTACCAAGCAGTAAATTTGGCTACAATTGTGGTAGTTTTATGCTATTAACTCGGCTAAGTCTAATGCCTATAACTTCTCCATATTGAATTCTCTTGGCTCCTTTTATCCATGATTGTCTATAGAACCTACACACAAGTCAAAGACAAGGAAAAGTAATAAAATCCTACTAAAACTACTAGTTGTGAAAAGTCCATATGAAAATGAATGAGAACTAGTAATCATGCATAATGGGCATAGTTGTAGCTAGATATAGCATATGATGAGTGACAATATGAATAATTTGTATGCTTAAATATGCATCATATTTGCACTCATCAAAGGGCAAGCTCTTCAAGGTCAACAATGGAGGAGAGATTATGGGAAAGAGATACATCCACTTGGGGAAGATGGGGGCCTTTTTATAGGTCCCATCGAAATATGACCATTGTAGGAAACTAATCCCGGAGTCTCTGGGAAGGGCACTTTGGAGTCTCCAGGGTAGGCACACCAGAGTCTCGGGAGTACAGACTCTGGTCAGAACTCTGAGCCAGCATCTAGAAGCTCTTAGTATGTCCCCCGGAGGTTGGGCCATAGTTTGGCCCCGAGTCTCCGAGGTAGGCACACCGAAGTCTCTGCCCCTAAAAACTGACAGAAACCAAATGAAGATGACCATAACTTGAGCATCCGAAGTCCGTTTTCGATGAACTTAGGCTCGTTTCGAAGATAACAACAAGTACTACAAGATAATCAAGAGAAACATCATAGTATAAAAAAGGAGAAAATACCAAGAAGAAAGACATGAGAAACCTCCTTAGGTGAAGGACCAGTAAAACCTCCAATATAAAAAACATAATAATATATTCATACAAAATCCGTTTTTGATGATATAGAGATTGTTATGAAGATAACCACAAGCTCTATAAACTCTCATGGATAAGATCCAAATAAAAACCAAGAAATATGATACAGGAATGCAAAGGTCTGAGCACTCTTCGGACAATGTGGTCAAGTTACTCACTTGAGAGCCCCTCTGGATAATATGGCTATCTATCCTATAAAGATCATACCTTTGACTTGCACATTCCACTTGTGCTAGATAATTACAATCTTGTCCACTTCAAGTTGGAATACCTTTCTTGATTCCACTTGCTTGATGAAGACTCGCATATTGCTTCCCCATACTCAATATGGGAAAGCCTAACTTAAGCACATCTTCATAAATTCGTTACCTTCAATCTTCTCTTCTCACTTATTAATGATGATGCTATCTTGAAGATAAACATGATGACTCGCTCAAACTTCTCATTTGTCAAGACATGCTTGAAATAGGCTCAACTCTCACATGACCATACTTTGGATCTTCTATTGAATATCACGTTGGTCATCACATGAACTTCTTTGCTTTATTCTTCTTTCAACCTTGAAGCCAACACATGGTTCAATCATTGCATGTGGATAATCCCTACAAGTATAACTAAATGCAAACATTAGTCCATAGAGATTGTCATTAATTACCAAAACCACACATGGGGGCACACATGCCCTAAGATTGGTGTCATGTCAACCCAAGGAGAGACCGTAATTCGCTTGTCAAAAGTCAAGAAGCAACGGATTTGCACACTTGTCTTGCTCTATCTAGTTCTCCTGCTTACAACCTTTGAGACTCTTCTTTGTATTGGGAGACTTTCTTTACTTTTTTGATTTTTTCCTTTTATTCTCTCCCTTATGCTATGAAGTCAACTTTTGCTATTTCTTATGTTTTTTTGGAAAGGAGCATATATTAATATCATATGATACCAATTACACCCAGCCTCTGCAACAACACATTGCCCTAGCAGCCATACGGATGCACACAACCAAAAAAGAAAGAAGAATTACAAAAAAAGTCCCGCTACTGTGACCCATTCGTTGAAACAGCGATACTACCACCACCAAGACATCACCAGAAGCCCAGCTTCTCCAAAAGCGATGCCTCCAAGAAGGGAATAGTGCACAAACACCATCATCGCCCGATCATAGATCTTAGGTTTTCACCCTGAAGAAAGTCCACGCTCTCAAAACAATACCTTCAATAAGGCCATTGCCAGGCACAACCAATTAAGGCCAGACCATGGGTTTTCACCCTGAAAGGTAGGACTGTGAACCTCTCCTATGCAGTCGCCCCCCACTTGCATGCCACTGCTCCAAGTCATGAGTCACCAAGCCAATTCCTCATCACCACCCAGACTCGAACCACCATTGTCCGTCCTCAGATCCCGGTCTCCATGACATTCTCCGTCAGCATCATGGAACAGGAACATGTCCCATGATATTAACAGCCAACAGATCTTCAAAGCGCTCCCTCTGAACCCAAACGGTCATAGTAAAACATGGGTGCGCACGACCGAATCCCTCCAATCCGGCAATCTCCAGGCATTAATCTCCCATGGGAGTTCGCCGGCGAAGCCTTTCGGAACTTGCCACTCCGACCAGATCACAGAGGGCAAGCAACAAGTAGATCCTCGTCTTGGTGTGAGTGGAATCCTAGGACCACCACCTTTATTCAGCAGACGAGCAGGCCCCCACGCAGTCCGCCATCTCCGTGCAGCACCAACAGAGGAGGAGAGGGCAACAACCATAGGAGATCAGTGTGGCAAGGCCACAACGTCACCCCCGGCAGCAGCGGCAAGCCTCCAACTCCTCGTCGGCCGTCAGAGAACCTTAGGCCCCGGCCAAGACGGCCGCGCCACACCAAGCCCACAGCCAGCACCGCATCTCCCCCATATAAATGTCGACATAGAATCCTCTCCTTCCCCCCATCTTAGATGGACGGGGTGCCGCCACCACCGCCGAAGCCGGTAGCAGCGGCGACCTGATGCGGAGAGGCTGGGGGGTTCTTAGGGGGGATGGAGAGGAAGCCCCCGGAACCGCCGGAGTCGCCTAGGGGTGGCTCGGGAGAGGGCGACTCTGGGAGGGTTAGGGCGGCTCGGGAGGGAGTTGTTTTCGTATTGATGTGCATGTTGTTTCTGGTCTATGTATTATCACTAAGTCAACTTTTGCTATTGCTTATGTATTATCACTATGCAAGGACAAGTGTACAATGCCTCGGCAAACACAAAATAAGTTACTCGCAATAGATTATGTAACACACAAAGGAAGAAATAGGGTTAACAAGGGTGGTGCAAGTTTTGCCGTCGGTATGAGTTGATGACAAACTTGCAACCATGGGTGGAGGAAAACATTCGAGGTTCATGGTGTCTAAGAGTGATATTGGATCCTCCAAGAAAAAAAAGAAGAGTGCTATTGGTGATACGAAAGTTTTTGTTAATGCAAGGACCTACACACGGAGCATGAACAACAAAGGAAAATTTGTCATTTTTTTTTAGCAAAGTGCAAACAAGCCATGAGTTTAGTGGTGCTGGTTCTAGTGCCAAACCGTTCGGAAATCAATCCCGCGAGCCGGTTTTAAGATGAAAAATTTCGGCGGTACGACCGGCGTGCCAGATTGCAATATAGATTGAGTTCATGAAAACACCTAGAACTCTAGTCTCTTCTTTTTATGAGAAATTGACCAAATTAGGGCTTGAGAAAGCAGGGAAACAAAGATCATAACCAAAAACACCAGATCCGTGGACAAAACCACACAAAACAGAGATCGATCCAGAAGATTTTTGGGGCTATGTTTTGGTATTTTTGAAATTTTCAATGAAAATTTGGGGATAGAGGTTCAGGATCAAATTCGTGGCAACCTAGGCTACTGATATCATATGTTGTGGACACCAGGTAGCCTGATCTTCACGAATTCATTGGTTTCAAGGGGGATTCGAGGGAGAAGGAGGAAACACGAAGAACATACACACACACATGGATATAAATAGCGACACAAACTTGTAGAATCAATACCGACAATAAACCTCCAACGGAGCAACCTCCAGAACTTGAAAGACCAGCCAACACTCACTCTAATTGAAATTTATTCTTTCTTACTGGTCGGTCCACTGATCCAATTGAACCCTATCAACAAATCATAGCGAATAATAGAACACTAAGAAAAATTCGCACTACTAGAACCTTGATAGTGAAGAATGGCACATACATACTAGAATCCACATGGGGAAAGAGTAGCTATGTGAAGATCCCGAATCATCTCCATAGGAGTTCCACACAACAGGGAAAGGAGCAAATCTCTCTCTAATTCACCATCGTATCTAAATTTCAAATATGAGGCATAGGGGGCTATTTATAGTACTAGGTGTGAAGTGGTAGGTGGAGGTAATATTAGAGGGCATCAAACCCGATTTTGTGCACAGGCATGCATTGTGAATGAGCTTGCTGATTTTTTCATTGTTGTGGCAGCGATTGTGACGATTGCCCTCACTTTCTTCACTTGATTCACGATGGAAATGTCGGTGGTGGTGTATATGATGAGGACACCGAGCACGTCATTGCCTTCATCATCTACATCATCATCTCCGGGGTCACTGTTCCGTTCTCCATTTTTTCTTGTCATGCTTGGTTTGGAGGAGGTGCTTGACGCCGGTTGTCTTGGCGATGTTGTTCTTGCAGATTGATAATTTGATGTTCTTAGTCTTCACGTCTTGGATGTTATACGTTGTTGTTGCGAGGAGGCTGAGCATTATGAGCTTCTTGATTTGGTGGAGGCTCTTCTTGTCGTTGTTAACGTGCTTGGAGTGGTTCTTGATGGTGCTCTTGTCATTGATGGTTCCTTGGGATAGCGTGTCTTTCCAAAAGCCTTCATCGAACTTCTTCTTCATCCATGTTTTGGTGGTGTGGGCCTTGATTTGTGCTCAATTCACGGCTTGAGTGTGATCTTGAAGAATGACTAGATAGGGTTGAACTTGACGAGCTTGAACGACCTTGATCCATCTTGGTACTGAGTTCATCTAGGTGATTGAAGCGGTGATCCAATCGTTCGTTCACTTCGACGAACCAAATGTTGGTTTCCACTTGATATTGTTGAACTTGGCCTTCATAGCTATTGAAGCGATCTTGTGTTGCTCCACGAAGTGCAAAGTATCATCATGTGTGACAAATGGACCTTCGTGCAGTTCTTTTGCCATATCTCCTTCAATGTCCCTATCCATCATCTCACAAGACAAGAGTGTTATGTAGCACAAGGGATATAGTGTCCGTTACCTTGCTTACCTTGTAGATAATACTGTGGCAAGTGGATTAGCCAAGAATGAATCGGTAAACAATAGGCAAAGTGGCTCGTAAACGAGTACCAAGAAGCAAACTGAACGTGCATACTTTAGTGGGTGGATAGGTTAGAAAAGTGGAAAGCAAATTAAAATACCAAACGAAAAGGCTATATCAAAAGTGTAAAATCCAAATGAACAAAATGCGAAAGGAAACGATCAAAAGAGCAAGAAAACCTACAACTAAACACACATAGTGGAGATTAAATGGGTTAGCACGACTATGAAAAATGAGCAATGAAAAAAGGGCTCTAACGAAGACTAAGCTCAGTGTTGTGCCAACACAAGGAGATACCGTAACTCGCTTGCTAAAACTCGAGAAGCAATGGATTTGTATAAGTGTCTTGCTCTATCTCGCGCTCTTGCTTACAAGATTTGAGACTCTTGTTTGTATTGGGAGACTTTCTTTTCTTTTTCTATATTTTTCTTCTTTTTCGTTATTTTTTATAATTTTCTCTCCCTTATGCTATCAAGTCAACTTTTGCTATTGTATATGTACTATCACTATGTAAGGACAAGCGTATAATGCTTCGGCAAACACAAAATAAGCTACTCTCAATAGGTTAGGTAACACACAAACAAGAAATAGGGTTAACAAGGGTGGTCAAAGGAAGAAATAAGCTTGCTCTGGAACTCGAAAGACAAATCAACAGTCACTCTAATTGAAACCGATTTTTTTCTTACCGGTCGGTCCACTGAACTAATAGAACCCGAACAAAAAAGAATAGCAACCAATAGAACATTAAGAAAAATTGGCACTACTAGAACCTTGTTAGTGAAGATTGGCACGTGCATACTAGAATCCACATGGGGAAAGCTATGTGAAGATCCCGAATCATCTCCATAGGAGTTTCCACACAAGGAGGAAAGGAGCAAAGCTCTCTATAATTCATCATCATCTCTAAATCTCAGATCTCAGCTATAAGGGGATATTTATAGTACTAGGGACGAAGTAGTAGGTGGAGCAGTGGCGGAGCCAAGACTTACCCTGTGCAGTTCAGCTGGTATTTCCAAAAACATGTGTAGTCAACAGCTTGTGCGTGGATCCGCCACTAAGGTGGAGGGAACAAGGCATCAAACCTGATTCTATGCGTAGATAGGTGAATCCAGCGGTAAGTTCGGCGTGTGGATCGGCAAGCCAGGTTGGACACCGGTTCACGACTCAGGTGAGGGGATTGGCGCGCATCGGCGGTACGTCTAGTGGAGGACGGTTAGGTTCGGCGCCTAGGCCGATCGACCAGGGTCTAGGCCGGACTATCCGACGGTGGATCCGGTGAGCCGGTTCTGGCGCTGGTTTGCTCGTGGCTTCTTCTGTGTTCTCTTCCATGCTTCTTGCTTGGGGGTCTTGACTCCTTGGACATCCCTTGCATCTCCTCTTGGCATCATGATCATGGGTATGGACCTAGTCATAAGATGGGCATTTGGTTCAAGTAGTATCCCATTCAAGTGAGGATCAAAGGAGGACAAGTGATGGAAAGAATTCACCTTAGGTGCAATGGTTGGAGTCGCATGACTCGGTTCAATGGTTAGCATGGTGATTGCCACATGATGGGATGCATCATAATGCCATTCATGCTATACCAGATATCATCGATGCTTGAGTGCATGTTTCATGTCTGAATGTGAGAATGGACCTACATGGCAAGCAAGAGAAACTTGACATTTTTTTATAATTCACTGTGTACATTGTGGCATTTTATGTGTGCACTTGTTTCTGTGAAATAAGTTTCTCAAAATAAAAGTGGCACATGACTGTGTAGGTAGGATGAAGGTGAAAGCAGTGCTTGAGTTAAGATGTTGCTGAAATATTTGCTTTGTCGCAGGTGAAAACCTTACCCAGAAAAGAAGTGCATTTTGGCTTGGAGACGATCTAGGAGTGGCACAAAATGGAGAAGCATGCAGGAGGATCTTGCATTTTGGCTTGGAAACCAGCTAACTAGGTTGAATGGCCACGGGCGTTTTTGCTTTGGTGTTATTGTACTCCTTAGTTTTATGCACTTGAAGCTGAAGTTCTGGTTGGCTTATGTATGGAATGTGAATGCTTTATTCGTCGTGTCGAATCTGAAACCAAAAAAGGCTTGGAAAAAGAGTGGTCAACATTGTTTGCGCCCAAAGCCAGCGTTGTTCTTGACAATCAGCCCAGGTGGTTCATCCTCACTATATGTTCATTTGTCACGGGTCTCAAGGTTATGTCAAAAAATATTATGTTCTAGTGATGTGATGGACTGCTATTCTCCTCTTACTAATAAATCTACTATGATCAAGATTCAGGAGGGTGTTTCTTAATCGCCTCTTGAAATTGATGGATGTCGTAATTCCAGATTTTCAATGGTGCCTTCAGTCGTTTCAGATTATGTCTGATGTCAAAGAAGACAAGACTTTGAATTATTGACGTTATTTATCTCATAGGAATTTTTCTTGACTGTTTAAATCAGCAGCCAGGTGAGGATGCAATTCAGTTTAATTACTTCTATGATAATTTCCTGACAAAGAAGGATAAAAGGAAGACGTTCTTCATTCTATAACTACAGGTCATGAACTAGGACATATTGCTAAGCTTGACACAAATCTGAGCCTATGCCAGAAAAAACACATAAAAGATGCAGTAGTGAATGCATAACATGACTAAACGAACAGCAGCTTAGCTAGTTAGGCATCCAACGTCAAAACCAAAATTCCAAAAACGCATTATCACCACATCATGCTAAGGTATCAAGAATTCGAGATCAAAGTGTGCATGGTACAGGATTACAGTCAGGCTGCCTGGACCAGACAACCGTCGTTGTAGCTTGAGCGGCTAATTGACAAAATGCGCTCTTCTATTGCGCTATTGTTAAGGTTCCGTGACGGGCATCCTACTAATTGTATCAGAAAGATCACTGCTTCGAAAGAAAATCACTGTTCAAGAGATCACAAGGTACCTTGTAGTTGGTAGCATCCATATGGTAAACAGTATGTTACTGCTTCGCTCGAGCGGTAGATGTGGACGAGTTCAGTGGTAAGGCAAGTCGTACTGCATTCATAAGAAACAGTAGATGTCATTCTAAAGACAGTGGTAAGTCGAGTCATACTACTTCTGAACTCTACAGAGCCGGTCTGCTGGATGGTGGTATTTGCAGTTCATCTGAAACCTACAGGAGCCATGCCTTATGTAGTCCAAACACCTAGGCTCACCAGGCCTTCCAGGATACAGTCTGTTCTTGTTTCTGCACAACATTCTCTGGCCTTGTGAAATTATCATTTGCCAAGTCAGTTTTGTGACATAATGCTCCCTGAAACAGCATAAGATCCATGAGCTCCACATGTAAAAAATCACAGAAAAATCAGAGAACAATTGAGCCTCTATCTTGCTTCAATTGGGTGACATGACCTTAGTCTACTTCTTAGAAATGAACAATATTGAACCAGACCACGATCACTATAGTACAAAAAAAGGTCAAAGCATTGCATGAGGTTGTAGATAAAAAGGTGTTTGCTACTACACAGATAACCAATACTTTAGCATTCCTAGCAGATCCATAGTCCATGGATAGTACAATCATTTTCTTCCCAGTGAGCACTTTTTAGTAAATAGGAACAAAAAAGGTTCAAAATAGATTTCATTCATACATGAAGGTAGTATATTGCACAACAAAAGCGTCTCATGTACACACAGGCACATCAATAGTAACATACTCACTGCAAACTGAACAAGATTTCTGAACACAAAGAAGAACTCTGAACACAAAGAAGTCATTGAGTTCCTATTTTGCATAAACATTAACACTCATAAACATGAAGCTAAAAATGCAACAGGGATCAGCCAGGCAAAATGGAACAAATGAAAACTAGTTATGATTGAATCAATAGTGTTTACTTTAACATCAATAATGATAAAGACATACCTCTGTAGTTGAACATATATATTTGGGATGCTGAAATTCACATGCTGACCCAAATTGACACTTCCCAGATTTCACATAGAATGGGCATTCTGGCATACCATGTAGCACAGGTCCAATCTGATCAGAGTGAGCTGGACCTGAGGGATTCCACCCAACTGGAAGTCCATCTCTTGGATGGTGAAACATACATGCAGACAGAAATTTACATTTCCCATACTGCAGGTAGTACCAGCAGTCTGGCTGACCAGGTCTCTCAGGATATTGCTGTTGCTGGGTCATATGGTCTTCTAGTGCGATCTTTGAGTATGATGTGCTATCCAAGGTCGCATCATCAGAGGATTTCTTCAAGTGTGATGTGTCGTCTATTGTATGGTGGTCAGAAGATTTCTCCAATTTCAAAGTACTATCCTCCCACCCTGTTGGTGCATAGAACTGACCATCAATGACATGCTCTGGATGGTTAAAATAACAGTGTTTGCCATATCTGCAAGCACCTTTCCTCATATAATAGGTGCAAATTTTTGCTCCCTGAAAAGTAAATTTAGACTAAAATTCAGTTTCATCATTTTCCAATATAAATCAACTACTAGTATAATAGATGAAAAGAGATCATAAGCATACTTCTCGTATGGGGAGGCCAACGCCATTCAGATCCAGAGTATCTGCAACACCATGATTTCCTTGTTCCAAAGGACACCATGAACCAACTGGCTTGGCTATAAGCTGTAGCAATGACAACATCAACAAAAAGAAGGAAACAAATATCTCATGAACAAACAAGTAAATGAGATGTATAATCAGGCTTTCAAATGTTCACAACATTTATGGGCAGATAACTTTTTTAAATTACTACATCCTCTCCTGTTTATTTGAGACTATAAAGGGTGACAGACTACATATTTATACAGAAAAATTCAAGCACATATACTTGGTTCATGGATTTTTGTTGCATTTCCTATCATGACAATGTCTGACAATGAATCCCTGACCACAATCCTGTTGCATTCATGTGGTGGTGTAATATCGGTGCAATTAAATCAATAGGAAGATTCCTTCAAAAAATCAATAGGAAGATTGTGTAGTGCATAATCCACAAGTACAAGGTAACCTATTATTTGTTGTATACATATAACAAGAAGGTGGATGTGTCATATACTGAAAGCACAACTTGACAGAAGACCGTCTCTCAAAAATGAAAGAAACAAGTTAACATTGGTGATGCTGAAACCTATTGCCTATTAGTGCTTGTTTCCCATGGCTAATTTGGTGGAATCTCTGTGTCAATGATACTGCTGTGGAGCTCTTTTGTTTCCACTATCCATGTGTAACCAAACAAATACATCCCACTGGAATTATAAACGCTTCGATAAGAAATATTTCTCTGGTGTGAGACATAAAATCATTTTCTGAATGTGGTGTGTGTAATTTCATAATTCTGTATTATTATATCTTCGCCAAAGGCGTGGCAAGCTCTAACAAAGTTTGCTACTCTTCACGTACCAAATAAGAAGTAATTTAACGTGCCATTTAAGTTAGCTATATAATCACTGGAAGCTTGAGTAAATCATGATACCTTACATGCCTTACTCTATATGTTTGTTTACTCATTTTGGTCCAGTCATGTAGGAAAAAGTAGATTAATATCTATCTATCAAGTTTTTTTAGCTTTCTCCTATTATTCTATCTTCGTTGAAGGCGTGGCAAGCTCTGCTCTAACAAAGTTTGCTACTCTTCACTTACCAAATAACAAGCAAGGATAATAATTAGCGTGCCAGTTAAGTTTGCGATATAATCACTGGAAGCTTGAGTAAATCATGGTACCTTAGTCTATGTTTGTTTACTCATTTCGGTCCTGTCCTGTAGGAAAAAATAGATTAATATCTATCTATCAAGTTTTTTTAGCCCTCTCCTTACATGGAACATGACAGTTTTCTGCTAAAAGATAGCCATGTGGAGTGGAAGACCTGTGGTTTAATAAATAATGCATATAGTTGCAAATCAAAGTTAGCATTTCAATTTATTCTGTAGTTTTAAAACTATTTGTGATATCTGACAACAACAACAACAACATAAAAGCATTTTCCCAAGCAAGTTAGGGTAGGCCAGATATGAAACCCAACAGAAACAAAGGAAACCAAAAAAAATGACAAAAAAAGAAAACGAGGAACGAGAAAACTAAGACTCTGGCATATGGATTGCTGATTTCATGAAGTATTTGTGATATGTTAATCCCTAAGTACATATTATATGTTGGAAAATATGTGTGATCTTTCAAGTTGATGTACAAGTCCAAAAGTAAAGC
This sequence comes from Avena insularis, assembly GCA_023614405.1. Taxonomy (NCBI): domain Eukaryota; kingdom Viridiplantae; phylum Streptophyta; class Magnoliopsida; order Poales; family Poaceae; genus Avena; species Avena insularis. Next base: position 239,210,682 of record CM042694.1, on the reverse strand, counting down.
ATGGAATATAATCCCTGATTCTTTTTAATGTTCCTGTACCTATGGAAATCTTGCCTGGTATATACGAAATGGTCACGTTTTATATACTTGACTGTTCTAACTCAAGGCTTGTGCTTATTAGGGAATCCTGCCATTTTTTTCACATTTTTCGCTGTGCTGAAAGAAAGGCTATGGAAACATGTGATAGTTATTTTCTGCTTCACAGCTAGGCCAGGAGAGGAATTCCTACAATGGTCAATTCTTTGTGAACAAGATGAAGGTACACATTGATCCTTTACACAGTACACATCATGGATAGGAATTTGTGTATGAGTCTGTTCCTCATGTTTATGCAACAATCAAAGTTTCTCTATATCATACCAACTAACAAGGCTCGCCTTCTAATACTAAACAATATCATTGGGATCAGCAAGCCTTCTAGGTAGTCTCATTTTAATGTACACAGACTTGCAAATTAGTATAACTCTTTTGGACCCCCATGTGCTCAAGCAGGCTAGGCTACTTGATTGCTAATGCATGATTACGTGGCAGCACGTGGATGTAAGGACTAAACATCATATGGAAACACGTAATGTATTTTTGGATTTAGTAGTATTTCATTGCTAAAAGTAACTAAACATCATATGGAAACACGTAATGTGTATATATCAAGCATGATGGCTAATGCATGATTACGTGGCAGCACGTGGATGTAAGGACGACTTGGCTGCTTGAAAGAACAGAAAAAATAGTTAGTAGGAACTATTTATGATAATGTAGGACTAGAAGTTCTGTTTTATTTTCCGCATTGTCATTTGAGTTAACATAACTTGAGTTATTTCGCTGCTAAAGTACCTACTAGTGTTAACGTTATCTCGAAGGTGTAAAGGGTGTTACATTTTGCCTGCTACAGGTTAAGTTCTAAAAAGACTCACGTGCTGATCATTCTGCGTGCACGTTGCAGTAAAGGGTGACACACAGGAAGAATGGAAGATGCATGAAAGTTGGTTCAGCATAGACTTTTGCTCACTGATACTAAATGTTATATTATTTAGCCTCTTTAGAAGTTAACAGTATACATCTTCTCTGTGTATTGATGTATCAATCTCCAATTTCTGAAGGAATCAGAAGTCATGTGTTCTGTACTTCTGTTATTCTCTAAAAATTATTGGTCGACTCAGAGTTCTGTTTATCGTCAGCGGATTCCACATTTATCTTTCTAGCAGCGCAGCGAAGCGCGCCTTTTCTCCTAGTATATCATATATGTAGAACAAGCATACAGGGCGGTGTGCTGGTGTATGCTTAATGCTTTGAAATATAGATCACAGGGCTAACTACCGAGCGGAAAGACAGATGGCACAGGTATGACATGAATAATTTACACAACCTGTTGTTCAAAGTAAAACTACAGCATTCTACTAAGTAAATAAATAAACAATGTTTTCTTTTTGAAAATTAAAGAATAGTATATGAAATGATAGTAGATTTTACCTGTGGGTGATGGAAGTAGCATGAGAACCCGTTTGAGCAGCTCCCTTTTGCCATGTAAAAGGGGCAGTTCAGTTTCCCAGGCCTTTGTGGATATGGCAGCTTAACCTTCTCCTGCTTCCCTATACGCCTGTCACTGCCATTAACCGTGGCTGAAACCTCCTCAGAAGATAAAACCGTGGCGTCCACTCGCTTGTGTTGATCTTGGACATCTATGGTAGCGTGCATTTCAATTCCAGCGATGACACTTTGCCCCACCACGTCATGATCTTTGACAGCACTATAATCATCCATGGCTGTGTCAATTACACCTTGCTCTGCCGCCTCCTGGTCATTACCCTCGGCATCATCACCATCATTCTCAGCTGTTCCCAATACACGAGTGTCACATTGCTGCACTGTCTTCTCTTCTAGAGCATCGACAGCAGTGCCATCTGTGCCTACGCCCTCTCTGGCAACCACACCTCGCTCCACCGCATCCTGATCTTCCACAGCATCCTCATCCTCATCATTCTCAGCTGATCCCAGCTCATCAATAGCGCGTCTCTCCACCTTCTCTTGATCATCCTCAGCAGCAATGCCACAACATGTGGTTCCATCCCTCGGGTGGACGGCATCTCGCACCTGATCACTATCCCTGCCAGGTCTCAGCTGATCAGCGGTGCACACCTTCTCTTCTTGATCATCCCCAGCAGCAGCAACATCCTTGACTAATGATGTGCCTTGTCCTTGGACTGCTCCTTGCTGCTCCCCCACCTTTTCCTTGTCTCCCACAAGGTTGTCACTTGCACAGAATTGGTTGTCCTGCTCCTGCCCATGCCCATCCACCAGGGCCAGGCCAGCCTCCTGGTCTTCTCCCACGGCAACGTCCGCCGCCGGCATAAGGTGCTGGAGGATTTGGGGCGCCCTCTTGGAGACCCACTGTCTGTTGTTGCTCGGAGACGACGTGGGAGCAGCGTCACCGAGCCTGTATCGGTTCACCGGCGAGGCGGCGGCGTGAAGCCGTGCCGCAGCAGCGTCTCCGTCCTCATCCTCCTCGGAAGCAGACGCAGACGGAGACGCGGGCGGGGTTGGGTGGAGGCAAGGGTGGTCGGGCATGAGGTGGAGCAGCAAGCCGAGGCCGACCTTGGGGGCGGCGGCGGCGGCGGCGGGTGGAGGCGCGGGGTGGGAGGCCAGAGCGCGGATGGAGCCGAGCAGCCTCCTCCCGAGGCTGGTCGGCTGAGCAGGCGAAGAAGGGAGCGCGATCGGTGGCGCCGGTGAAGGCGGGGTGGTGGTGCGGGTGGAAGGTCGGACGTCCTCCGCGTCGTTCACGTCGGCGCCGCCGATCATGGCAATCGGGGGCCGCGGCGGCGTGAGCGGAACCCTAGCGAGATGAACCTGCATTCCCCAACCACTCCCTCCCTCTGTGCGCACGCACGCACGCGCAGATGAGATGAGTGGGATGAACCACTCTCTCTCTCTCTCTCAAGTCTGAACCTCTCTCAAACCGTACGGGAGGGAAGAGAAAGGGGAAGCGTACCTCGTAAGCCAATTGGGATTTCGCACCGCGGCCCCTTCGGTTGTCCACTATATTTGCAGGTTCATTGCCATTCTCCCAATAATTATACCATCCTCTCTGTGCGTACACCTTTCTCGAAATAGATTTTCACCCCGCTAGATTATCATAGCTAGTATCATGTAATATATGTTGTCAGCATCGCTGCGTCATACAACTAATAATACTTTAGAAATGACTAGGCTAGTAAAACTTAATAGTATATATATAGTGTACTTTTTAATTAAGAGACGCAGCAATATTCTCCCTCGATATAAAAAGCATAATTAAGTTTTGTATGATACCCAGTTACTATATATATGTACTATAACCATCTTAATATGATCTAGAAGTCTATCGTGTACCTGGTGTTTGATTGCTTAATTCATTACCTCAATAGCTACTCTACATGATGCACATATAGATTCTATTGTCAATTTGATTCTTTAGTTTGCTCACGATTAAAGCAATGTAATGGTTTTTTTAACTTAAACGATGGTAATTTCTGTGAGAAATATAATGTTTGATTACTAAGAAAAAAGAGACATTGTGTATATGTTCTGACTCATGTCTGCTAGATTTCATCTATACACGATCAGATGATATTGCGAGTTTAATATTAGCCACCAGATGGCTCAATTGGTTATGGTTTCTGTGCATTTTTAGTATACTTGTGATTGCAACAATACAATATTTTATCGTGGTTCTCATGGATATAATGTGGATAACGGAGCTCGTACACCTTTACTTGGCATTATATATGTTGGATGTCTTTTTTTCAAATAATCTGGCAGTTTTATATGATGCACACAGCGTATGATTGCTCCATTTCCTATCTACCTACTCTATATAGTGCACAAAGTGCTTCTATCAAAAGAATGTCACATTCTGCTTAATTTGATCCGCCACTTCATACCAGACATATATTGTTTAAATACTTCATTGATCCTGCAAGGTGCACAATGTATTATTTGCTTGTTTATCTACTGAATTTTCTTGTCTGGTTATATGTACAATGATACTGTCAGCAGTTGGAAATACAATAGTTGTAGCCATTATAAAAAAGGTTTGTGCTACTTTTTGGCTGCATCCAAATATTGTTTTGGCAGCAAATGACTCATCTTTTTTATTTCTCTTCTTTTTTTATTTACTGGCTCGACGATTAAAATATTTGAATGATATGGCTACTGAAAAGTAATGGTTGATATCTTGTTTCTCTGAAATGATGATGATAATCTATTTAAGACACACTTGATCTATTGCATGTATTCTAAGGTACTATCATAGTTTCCTAATGATTAAAACAATGCCACCTTCTATGGTTGGAGGTCCAACCATAAGTTTTCGAATTGCCCACTTATCTAGCTAGTTTATACTATAGACCATTTTTAAACGCTATTTTTATATTTTAGGTTGATGCTTTGTTGTCCCGACCAGTTCTAAGCACCTGAAAGAATCTCATGCACCACTTTTTGTTATATTTTCTATATTCCATTATGCAGTGATATGATTAGTTTATGAGGCAAATAGTCGAGTTGCTTGATTCTCTACATTCATTGCCACACTAGTTTAGTTAGTATGCATGAGACACGCATGTTGATTGCTTGATTTGTTATATTGAGCAATGCCAAATTTGAAATTCTTTGACAACACACATGGTGTTTTTTCGTCTACTTTGCTGCTCTAACTTAATATGTCTTAGTTTTGACATGCAAATAATCTGTAGTATTTGTTCCAGAGTGGATATGATACTCGTACATGCATGCATCGGTCTAGGATGTCGATTGTTCCTGTTATTCCGAAAAGAGATGTACGAGACACATCATTGATTATTCCTGGCCAATGATTGATACGTTGCAAACGTATCTATAATTTTTGATGTTCCATGCTTGGTTTTTATCTACTTTCTTATGTTTTGCCCATACTTTGGAGTATCTTTATACACTTTCTTGGACTAATCTATTAACAAGATGCCATAGTGCCAGCTGCCTGTTTTCTGCTGTTTTTGGTTCCAGGAAAGTCAGAAAATTAATATTCTCGGAATTGGATGGGACAAAAGCCAAAGTCAGTTTTTCACCGAGGGGGACACGGAGCCAGAATACGAGACGGAGAGGGGCCAAAGGGCCGCCACACCACCTGGCCACACGGCCAGGCCTGGCCCGCGCTAGGGGGTGGTGTGGCCGCCTAGGGCACCCCCTCGGCCTCCCCTTTTGCCTATAAGATGCATCTGATACAGAAACCCTAAGTACTCGATCAAAATTCCACGAAAGAGTCTGTAGCCACCGTCATCTCCATCCCGAGATCGGGAGGGATCTGAAGCTCTTCCCGGCACCCTGCCGGAGGGGAGAATTCACCCTGGAGGCCTTCTTCATCACCATGCAAGCCTACGATATGATGCGTGAGTAGTTCATCCTTGGACTACGGGCCCATGTAGTAGCTAGATGGTTGGTTCTTCTCCTTTGTGCTACCATGTTTAGATCTTGTGAGCTCCGTTCATGATCAAGATCATCTATTTGTAATCATACATGTTGTGTTTGCGGGGATCCGATGGATATTGAGATGCTATTTCAGATTGATTATTGATTCTATCATGTCTTTGTTATTTGTGATCTTGCATGCTCCCTGTTGTTAGTAGATATCTTGGCCGAATAGATGCTAGCAACTCCAAGAGAGAGTATTTATGCTCGATAGTGGGTTCATGCCTCTAGTAATCTGGGGAAGTGACAGAAATCTCTAAGGTACTAGATATGCTGTTGCTACTAGGGAGAAAACAGCAATCCTTTGTTCATAGAACAATCGTATTGTTTACTTTACACGCAATGCGTAATGCAATTATCTGTTGCTTACAACTTAATAATGGAGGGGGTTCGGATTGATAACCTGAAGGTGGTTTATTAGTCATAGATGCAGTTGGATTACGGTCTATGTATAATGTTGTAATGCCTAATCAAATCTCATAGGAGTCAAGATGATTAGTATATGCATGTATGCTTTCTCGATGTTTGTCAATTGCCCCGCTGTAACTTGTTCACCCAACATGTCATCTATCTTAAGGAGAACCACCACTAGTGAACTATGGACCCCAGTCCTTTCTTTTACCATCAATCTACAACTGTTTACTGCTTTCTGTTTACTTTCTGCAAGCTTTTACTTTCTTCCACACAATACGTTTAATCCTTTGTTTTCAGCAAAACCGGTGAGATTGACAACCTCACTGTAAGTTGGGGGCAAAGTTCTGTGGTTGTGTTGTGCAGGATTCTAAGTTGGCAACAATACCTTGGAGGTGTTTCCTTGCTCCTACTGGTTCGATAACCTTGGTTTCATAACTGAGGGAAACTTGTTGTTGTGCTCATCATACCTTCCTCTTGGGGTTCCCCAACGAGCTCAAGATATCTTGGGCCATCAAGCTCTTTTCTGGTGCCGTTGCCGGGGAGTCAAGGACATCTTCACAAGGAGAGTCCCTCATAACCAATCTCTTTACTTTGTTGTTTTTGTTTTGCTTAGTTTATTTCTGCTTTGTTTGCATGTTTCTTTATCAAAAACACAAAAAAAATCAGTTTTACTAAGTTTGCTTTCTTTATTAAAAACACAAAAAAATTAAGTCTTTCTATAGTTGTTACCTCTTTCTTATCTCACCATGTTGATTCCTAAATTCACTTTGAAAGACCTTTCAATAGGTAGTGGCTCTATAATTGGAAAAGATAATATTGAAGAATTCTTTAATCATGTTAGTAAGCATGAGGATATTGAGGATAGAGCCCTTGCAGAACTTGCTCCAAATTATGAAATTGTTGCAACTTCTTTGGTTCATATTTTGGAAGCTAGGTTTGTTAACCTTAACCCCTTAATGAAAGTGATATTTTTTAAACTTAAAGAAATTGAGGACCCTAAAAAGAGAGATTTATTCTAGAAACTTTGCTAAAAGAATTCTATGTTGTTGCCAAGGAAGCTAGAAAAGTCTTTGAATGTTTTAATATGCTAGGCTCATGTGTAGATGTTGTTGGTACATGAGAAAAGATGAACAAAACCGAACCTAATGGGGAGGAAATTAAGATACCAATACCTTTCAAACTTGTAGCAATGCATGAAGTGATGACCCACAAGTATAGGGGGTGTATCCCAGTATTTTCGAGGGAAGTGAAACCCAATTTATTGATTTGACACAAGGGGAGACAAAGAATATTTATAAGCCTTAACAACTGAGTTGTCAATTCAGCTGCACACGAAACAATCTTGCTCACAGCAGTTTATCAAGAGTAACAGTTTTGTAGTAGGAATAGCAAAGTAGCAGCAAAGAAGAAAGTAAAGACAGCAGAATAATAATAAAGAAATGGGGATTCGAAAAGCGGTAGGCATAGGGATGGATGGACGGACGTTGCATGGACAAGACAATTCACATAGCAATCAGAACATAGGGCAATTGTAGATAAATAAGATAAAGCATCCAAGTACTAGATAATCCTAGGCATGTGTCCCATATATAGTCATACGTGCTCGCAATGAGAAGTTGCACAACATCTTTTGTCCCGCCACTGCTTGCAGCGGGCCTCAAGGAACTATCGAAATTAAGGTGCTCCTTTAATAGAGCACCGAGCAAAGCATTAACACTGCGGAACACATGTGATCCTCACATCAAAGCCATTCCTCCGGTTATCCCGATTTCGCCACTGGGCCATTGGTTCCGGACAACAACGTGTGTATACAACTTGCAGGTAAGACCATAAACAATACTATCATAATGAATCAATAACATGTTCAGATCTGAAATCATGGCACTTGGGCCCTAGTGACAAGCATTAAGCATAACAAGTCGTAACAAAGTCATAAAGCACTAATAAAAGATACTAGGCACCATGCCCTAACAATCTGATGCCATTACATGAACGATCTCATCCAATCCCTACCATCCCCATGGCCTACTGTAACACCCCATCCACTCCTGGGCCCGAGGGGTGTCACTCCTGGCAGCTTAATAGGATATCTAGACTGGCCCCACAGACCAACACTAGTCTTTTCTGCGCACTTTGTCCTCACTCCTTGCCACCTACTTCCTTGGCCGACGGTCACCCATCCTAGAATTGCTCTAGGCCAAGCACGCTTAACCTTGAAGTTCTTTTCGAATGAGCTTCCGGAAAAGAAGTTGCAACTTGTTTATATGGGTATCCTATCAATCCTATTAAGCCATGTGCCTGGATCTCACATAGACCCACCCTTTAGAAGATCGATGCCCTCATCGATCAAGCACACCCCAGGAACATTCCCTCTTGGCACGCGTATGTGCGTCTAGTGCCGGCACATGTGCCATGCCGTGTCCACTCCGGGCCACACGCGCCATGCTCCACATGTCCCGCCACTAACCCGCACACACCCGTGTAATCGCAAGGGTCGGCTCTGATACCACTTGTAACACCCCACTCACGGGCCGGGGTGTCACTGGCAACTTAATAGGATATCTAGACCGCCCTACGGACCAACACTAGTCTTTTCTGCAAGACTTTATCCTCACTGCTGCGCACCAAGTTACCCACTTTTGGCCGGGTCACCCATCCTAGAATTGCTCTAGGCCAAGTACGCTTAACCTTGGAGTTCTTTTCGAATGAGCTTCCGGAAAAGAAGTTGCAACTTGTTTATATGGGTATCCTATCAATCCTATTAAGCCATGTGCCTGGATCTCACATAAAGCAACCTCCCAACAACCCCCAAGCCACCGCAGCGGTAGCCGCCGCCGCGCACGCGAGGTCGCCAGATCGAGCCCCGCCGCGCCTAGATTCCCGTCTTCAGTTTCGTCAGACAACCCAGGAAGAAAAAGCTGCGTGGCTTTCTCGGAAAACCCCCCTTTTTGTTTTCCTCAACCCGCGCCTCCCGACCCACCTGTCTGCCTCTCAGGCGGTTTTATAAAAAGGCACCTCTACTTTGCTTCTCAACTCAGTCCACAGGTTCGCGTGTCACCGAGCGCGGCCCAACCATCGGCTGGGTTCGCCAGTGCCTGGCCAGTCGATTCTTTTAGATTAGATTTCATGATGACGAAGAAGGTTGCGTCTTGGCGTTCGCCAAAGTCAACATCGGTCCCAATCATTGTGGCTAGCTAGTTTACTGAGTAACAAAAAGTTTATCTGTCATGCATTTTAATTAAACCTTTTCAAAACTAATTTAAATTCAAAATTCAAATCTGTTTTTAAATAACTTTTCAAATATAATTCCAAATTAAACATGTAATATATGTTTTGAAAGCAGAAAAATGTGAGGATTTCAAATATGCCATCCAAAATATATTTTGAACACTTTAATTTTCGAGTTGATTAAAATTACAATAAAATGCCCCTTTGCCTTAATTAATTAATAACTTTTGTTTTATAACTCCAAATTTGACAAATGAGATGTCTAAAATGATCAGCTCGACGAGACCTTTCTGTTTATGCATTCTATGTTCTGAATTGCAGCATGCATAATATAAATATAAAGGTTACAGCAACTTATTTGATTATCAAATGTGACTAAAACTCAATAAAATGATTTATTCTTGTATTCCACACCTCACCCATGCCATGCTACTTTATTGCCATGCAAATTGTGCATCATTCATCATGGCATGATTGTTTGCTTGTCGCATTTTATTCATATGCTTGTGCACTTTATTTATGTGGCCCTTGTTTGTTTGGTTCTTCTTCGAATAGGCAGAAAGGTGGGGATATATCAAGAAACCGGAGCACTACCAGATCCTTCTCTCGCTTCAATGAGCTGCTGTGCAAGCACTACCACATGCTTGCATACATATAGTACCTATTGCCTCTATCTTATTCTTGCATCATTGAGTCGCGATTGCATTAACCTGAATCCCAAGTACTGCATAGCCTTTACTTTTAAACCCCACCGAAGCTTGTTCCTCCATCCCATGAGCCATTACTACAGGAGTTGTTTGAGCCATGCGGGTCGTAGAAACATGTGTAGGGTATGTGAGTGTCGATGGATAACGAGGTACCTAAACAACTTAACGAGTAGTAATGGGATAACTAATGAAAGTGGAACCGTGAGCAATATCTGCTATTTGGTTTTCATGCTCACTTGTGTCCCGTGGGACCCCGAGTACTTGATTCCTGTTCCTTGAATATTCGCTATCCACATCCGGGAGGCTTATGAACCCCCCTGAGCCAGAGCTTGATTCATTCTTATTTCTTGGGGCCACAAAGTAGTTTGGGGCTTTATTACTATCCTGTACTTATGCCATGCTTTACTTCTTTATTTAAGATTGTGCGAGGAGCACTGTCTTTTTGGATGCGGAGTGTTTTGGTATCGACAAGCCAGTCACACTTTCGGGTTCCCAGTCATTTACAGCCACCGACGCAAACCTTGAGTCCGTCTCGGAGCCGCCAACTTTGCGGGTAGCTTAATGGGGTGGCCCCCTGAAATAATTCTGAATCCTGTGATCGCTTTGTCGTGAATGCCTCGTTGGGTTTTGATTTGGTTTTTCCGAGGTTGATAGAGTGTGTGTTGCTATTTGTGCACCCCTACAGGGTAAATCTTTCTGAAAGCCGTGTCCGCGGTTATGGACGACTTGGAGCACAGCTTCTCGATCATAGACAAGTATAACTAAAGTACCGCTTTTAATTTGACTAAGTACCTGACTAGTAAATAGTGCAACACTCATGGAATGGATAATAAAACTACCAACGAATGGGGGGGGGGGTTGTCCGTCCGCTTCCTCGTCGGTAAGCGAGGAGGAGGATGGATCTATTAATATTACCGTTATAACTGTTGTTATTAATTCACGGACATCCGTCTATCTTTGGTTAGGCGGATGGATAGCGAGTATCTATAGAATTGTTAGGTATTATCTTTGCTGCAATTGCGTCACCCCAGGTTGTGTCCCCTTTAGAGGCATAAAGACTTGCTGAGTACCCCTAGGGTCTCACACGATAAATTGTTTGATTCAGATGAACAGGTAAACTCGCAAGATGGATACTGGGTGGAGGAGACGGACGATGTTGGCAACGATCACTCGGTGTAGAGATTCCGGGAACGGGAATCCGTGAGATCTGTGGGCGGGATGTGTTTATTTATGGGGCATCTTATGCCGATTTGCTTCTTATCCGTACTCGGATCTTGTTTTCCGCTTCCGCTTGATACTCTGATGTTTGATGTATGAGGAGATATCCTAAACTATTATATCTATCTAGGATATTTGGATCTTGCCGTATGGCGTTGCAATATTTCTATTTCTTTTAGATGGAATGGCTCTGAGGACCGTTGTATGGTGGCTTGCATACATACTCATTTGTGTATGTAGTTGATCCCTTCGCCTGCCGATTACGCCGCTCGTTCTTGTCCCGATGTTTGGAAATGGTTAGGACGGTCGAAAGGTCTACCTGTGAGTGGCATTTGGGCCCCACCGTACTATTTTAACCATTTCCGCTCATCCAGGCTTGTAACTAAGAGCGTAATTCACCGAGGTAGTTACAATTGGTATCAGAGCCATCCCGCCCTTCAGGGTCTCAGCCAAATGGTCGTTGTCAGTCTAGCAAATATTTTGGTAGCTATGTATACTAGGGAAAAACAAAACGCGAGAGTAGGACTGCTTCCATTTTTCTTCTTACCCACCCATCCACCTTTTTCTGTTAAGGAAGTGTAACATTTTCAATCCTCTTCTTAAAATTCAAACTAGGATTCACGTTTTCTGGGTTCCGTAGTACCATAGGTTGTGTGTGTGTGTGTGTGTAATTCCTTGTCTATCTGTTGCATCCAAGTGGCTATCACAAACTGCCTTTGGTTATCAACTGTTGGTACATTCCATACCGACAGGCTTTTGCAAACCGACGCGATCTATCTGATTCGTTGTATACCGCCGCGATCTGTCTTACTCTTTGTTATCCGACGTTATATTGTTTGGGGTGTTCATTCCATAGTTACTAATCTTTAGGTTCATCTTGAGAAGAAGGTGTTGGGATACGTGTTCTACTTATTCATGTGCGGAGTAATGATTTGAGTGCGGGATGGAGTCGCGACCATGCCACTACTTTAATCATTCGCTCTTGTATATTGAATTGGTAGAGTCACTAATCTTGATTCGTTAAGTGATTTTGCGCATCTATTGGTATTTTAATGCCAAAAATGTGGAAATTTTTTCTTTGATACATCTGCGTACCACACTCCTTTTCAGTCGTGTGCGATATGCTTAATATCTTCGAGGTGCTTTGAACTTTGTTGATATTTTAATATCATCTTAGTAAATTGTATCCTTTAATCTTGGTTAATTCCATCTTGGTACTATTTTGGATTATTATTATTCTCCATTATAGTACTGACTTGTGTTTTATATCAATCACAAGATGGCACCACCACGCCGTTCTGAGGAGGACATACAACCTGAACTGGGGGCCGCGTTGTCAAGCATCGCCAATGCCTTGGCAGCAATGCAGCAGAACCAGCAGCGTTTTGAAGAAAGTGTCAGGAGGAATGAGTTTGTTCCGCTACCTCCACCTCCCAAGCGAGGAGACATCAAAAGCTTCCTGAAGTTCAACCCACGCCAATTTGATGTGTCCGATCAACCACTTGATGCTGATGATTGGTTGCGTGAGATGTCAAGGTTCTTGGTGACCGCCGATGTTCTGAGCAAGAATGGGTAAAATGTGCCACTCACCTTCAAGGGAGATGCAGCCTGTGGTGGGAGAATTACATCAAGGCAAACAGCAATGGTATTCAGCCTACTTGGGAACAGTTCATTGGAGCTTTCAAAGAGCAGTATCTGTCAGAAATTGTCATGGAGAGGATGAAGGAAGTGTTTCTCAACCTCAAGCAGGGCAATGACAATGTCAATACCTACATCAGAAACTTCATGAACCTTTCTCGTTATGGTGGCGATGAGATCTCTGATGACAAGAAGAAGCAAAAGAGGTTCCGGCAAGGGCTCAATGCATCGATTAAATATGCAATCACACATGCAAGGCCGGCGTCTTTTCTGGAACTTCAGCATACAGCTCTGCAGGAAGAAGCAAGTAGGCAAGTGTTTGAGGAGTCAAAGAAACACAACCGCGATGCAGCAAGCTCTTCAGCTATGTCAACTCCTTCTAAGCGTCGTGTCTGGGTTCCTAACACCCCACCGTCGCTCCCGGCTCCACCAAGACCTTCAAGCTACGCGGCAAGGCCACCAAACTTCCTCACTGCTGCTCCCAGGGGCTACAACCACCACTACCCTGGAGCGCCTGGCGGAGTCCCTGGCTACGTTGCTCCACGTCCACCTGGTGCTTGTTACACTTGTGGAAACACTGGGCATCAACACTGGAACTGTCCAATGAACAACAAAGCTCTTCCTCCACCACCTCCAAGACCTGCGGCAAGCTCTCCTATGGTTCGTGCACCACCACCTCGGGCTCTCAACATCAACACCAAGCCCGGGTCTCACATTGCTCGTGCCAACTGTGTCAACGCCGCTCAAGCTGAGCATGCACCTGGAGTTGTGATGGGTATGCTTCCCGTTAACTCAGTCCCTGCACGAGTTTTGTTTGATTCTGGTGCATCGCATTCTTTTGTTTCTCACAAATTTGCACATGAGAATGAGTTAGCTATGGATCCTCTCCTTAAGCGGTTAATGGTCCTTTCTCCTGGAGCAAAAATGGCAGCTTCTAAAATCAGCCATGGCAATCAAATTGAGATTGGGGGTTCTTCGTTCCCGGCTTCCTTGATTGTTCTGGGCAATTCTGACATTGATGTCATCTTGGGCATGGATTGGTTGACAGCAAATGCAGCTGTGATTGATTGTGCTGAACGCTCGGTTTCTCTGAAAATTCCTGAAGGCCATATAGTCTATTCTCCAAGTCAGACTCCTGCTATCCAGCTTTTCTCTTTGGCAGCTCTGAATGATGATGCTATGGAAGCTATTCAAAGTGTTCCGGTGGTCTGTGAGTTCCTGGATGTCTTTCACGAAGAGTTGCTGTATGCCTCTGGATCGTGAGGTTGAGTTTGTAATTGAGCTTGAACCTGGAACGGCTCCTATCTCCAAGCGGCCTTATAAAATGGGTCCTGCTGAGTTGGCTGAACTCAAACGTCAGCTTGATGAACAAGAGAAGTTGGGTTTCATTCAACACAGTACTTCTTCTTGGGGTAGTCCAACCATCTTTGTGAAGAAGCGAGACAAGACTGATAGACTTTGTGTTGACTATCGGGCTCTCAATGCTAAAACCATCAAGAATAAATATCCCCTTCCGCGGATTAATGATCTCTTCGATCAGCTAGCTGGAGCTGTGGTATTCTCTAAGCTTGACTTGAGGAGTGGGTATCATCAAATCAAGATTCGCAAGGAAGATGTTCCTAAAACAGCTTTCACCACCCGCTATGGCCTGTATGAGTACACGGTCATGTCTTTTGGTCTCACCAACGCACCTGCCACCTTCTCGAGGCTCATGAACTCGGTTTTCATGGAGTATCTTGATAAGTTCATTGTGGTCTATCTGGATGACATCCTAGTCTATTCTAAGTCTAAGGAAGAACATGAAGAACACCTTCGGTGTGTCCTAAACAAGCTTCGTGAGAACCGCCTGTATGCAAAGTTCTCCAAGTGTGAGTTTTGGCTGCCTCAAGTCACCTATCTTGGTCACGTTATCTCGGCCAAGGGCATTGCCGTCAACCCGGAAACTGTAAAGACAATTGTTGAATGTCTTCCTCCTGTAAATGTCAAAGAAGTCCGGAGCTTCCTTGGTTTGGCTAGTTATTGCCGTCGCTTCGTTCAGAACTTTTCGAAGATAGCGAAGCCTCTTACCGATCTCCTCAAGAAAGGCAAGAAATACCTTTGGACTCCTGCATGTCAAGCAAGCTTCAAAACACTCAAAGAGAAGCTCACTTCCACACCAGTCTTGGTACCTCCAGATACATCCAAGCCTTTCCAAATATTCTGTGACGCATCTTTGCAAGGATTGGGTGCGGTCCTTATGCAAGAAAAACAAGTTGTTGCTTATGCCTCTCGACAGTTGAAGACGCATGAGATCAACTATCCTACACATGACCTCGAACTCGCAGCAGTTGTCTTTGCTTTGAAAGTATGGAGGCACTACTTGCTTGGCAACCGTTGTGAAATCTTTTCTGATCACAAGAGTTTGAAGTATATCTTCACTCAGCCTGATCTCAACCTTCGTCAGAGGAGGTGGATTGAAGCAATCAATGATTTCGATTTGACCATCAACTACACTCCGGGCAAAGCTAATGTCATGGCCGATGCTCTCATCCGCAAAGCTTATGTCAACAACCTCATGATGGAAGAACAACAGCCTCTCTTGTGCGAGGAATTCCGTCAGCTCAACCTTGAAATTGTGGATCAAGGGTATCTTCTGAACCTTCTGGCAACCCCTCTCTTGGAAGAAAAGGTTCGCTCCATTCAACTTGGTGATCCGTACACCAAAAAGGTCATCTCCAACATGCAGCTTCCGAAGTATGAGTCCTTCCACGTCGATGATCAAGGCACGCTTTTCTTTGAACACCGGATGTTTGTTCCGAACTACCCGGGTTTGAGAGAGCAAATTCTCAAGGAGGCGCATGATTCTGTTCTTTCTATCCACCCTGGCAGCACAAAGATGTACATGGACTTGAAAACACAATATTGGTGGCCGGGTTTGAAACGATATTGTGCCAAGTATGTCTCGAGTGTGATGTCGCGCAGAGTTAAAGCTGTCCATCGAAACCTTCGGTCTTCTACAGCCATTGTAACCCCCGGAATTGAAATGTGAGAAAGTATAGATGGACTTCATCACTGGTTTTCCAAGGTCGCATAAGGGCAACAATGCAATCTTTGTTGTCATTGATAGGCTTTCTAAAGTGGCTCACTTCTTTCCCGTCAAGGAAACAATTTCTGCAATTCAGCTGGCTGAGCTCTATATCAACAGAATTGTCTCTCTGTATGGGGTTCCGCTTGAGATCAGATGACCGTGGAAGCATCTTCACTTCCAAGTTCTGGGAAAGTTTCCAAAATGCTTTGGGAACAAAATTGAACTTCAGCACAGCTTACCACCCTCAGTCGCAAGGACAAGTTGAAAGGATCAATCAGATTCTGGAGGATATGCTCCGTGCTTGCGTCATCTCTTTTGGCATGAAGTGGGAAGAATGTCTTCCTTATGCTGAATTCTCTTACAACAATAGCTTCCAAAAGAGTCTAAACATGGCACCATTTGAGGCTCTCTATGGTCGCAAATGCAGAACTCCGATTGGTTGGTCGGGTGCAGGAGAAATAATATTGTTTGGCCCCGACATTGTAACTCAAGCGGAGGAGAAGGTTCACATCATTCTTGAAAATCTGAAGATTGCTCAAAGTCGCCAGAAGAGCAATTATGACAGAAAGCACACGGACATGGAGTATGTCCCTGGTGATCTCGTTTACCTTCGTGTCACTCCCATGAGAGGCACGCACCGCTTTGCTATCAAAGGAAAGCTGGCTCCTAGATACATCGGTCCATTCAAAATTCATGGAAGAAGAGGAGAAGTTGCTTATGCTCTTGAGCTCCCGGAAAAACTCAAGGTCCATGATGTTTTCCACATCTCTCAACTCAAGAAGTGCTTCAAGGATCCCGGCAGGACCGTGGACCATGAGCTTATCAATCTTCAAGAAGACCTGTCTTATCAAGAACACCCCACAAAAATCCTTGAAGTCGCAGAAAGAAGGACTCGCAACAAGTCCATCAAGTTCTGCAAGGTGCAGTGGTCGCACCATTCTGTTGATGAAGCCACTTGGGAACGTGAAGATGAGCTCCGTGCCAAGTATCCTACCCTCTTTGAGTCTTCTTCTTCTTCCTAGAATCTCGGGGCGAGATTCCTGTTTAGTGGGGGAGAGTTGTAGCATCCCAATTGTCTAACAATTGTAATGCTACTTAGTCTAGTAATATAATGGCTACTTCATATATATATAATTGTTGCATCATAATTATATCATGCTCATGTCATCATGCCACCTTGCATTTGAGCATCATATAAAACCCTTTTTGTTTTGGTTCTTCTCTCATATGCATCATTAATTGTATTTGCCTCTTGATATTGTATTTGGTTATTGATATATTGTTTAAATGCCCAAGTTGAGTTGGGGGCATATCTTTTATTCCACTCCACCACCCTTTTCTTTCACCACCTTATAATTCCACCATCCCATTATCCATGAGCTTGTATTTGATTTTCTTTGGTATTTAATCTAGCTCATGGGAGATAGGATGGATCTACTTCTACAAATTCTTTTGCTTGGCTTATATTCCACTTTTGGGAATGCATAAGAATAATGCCATGTTAATATTATTGTTTTCACAAGAATAAACATGGCATTAATTATTTTGCATGGGCCATGCAAGCACCACCACATTCTAGTCCTTTGGGATTTTATAAGAATTTTTGAGTGGTGTATCTCTCTTGGAGCTCTCCCTTCTCTCTCAAATCTTTCATCTAGTTTGGTTTATTTCCTTTTTGCCTAGTGCTCATCAAGTTTTTCTCACATGTGTATGCCATGCAACCATCTCCATCTTTTGTCATCCTTTGTTTTTATTTGATCTTTTGAGTGAATCATCCATCTCCCTCTCTACCTCTCCTTTGGCTTGATCTAGTTTGGTCTTGCCAAAAAGGCCTCCACCATGACATACCCCCATCACCCTCTCTCTCTAATCCCTCCTCTCTATCTAAAACCCTAACCCTAATCACCTACCCCACTATCACCATCTACCATACCACCCCCCTCTAGCCAAAACCGAGCCACCCCTCTCTAGCTAACCCTAGCTCCCTCCCTCTCTCTCGGCCTCTCTCCTCTCTCTGCCATGCTGGCCCCACCTGGCCACTCTCTCTCCCTGGCCCACACCCCAGCTACCCTACCCCAACCCTAACCCGAGCCCCCTCTAGTCCTAGCCGAAGCTACACCGAGCCTTCCCTTTCTCTCTCTCTCTCTATCCCTGCCGTGCCGGCCCCACCTTCCTCTCCTTCCTCCCCGCCTACTGGCAGCCCCATCCCCTTCCCCGCCCTTGTCCAGCCCGAGCACGTGAGGAGGAGGGAAAAGGTGGCACCCGAGCCACCTTTTATCTACCCCCTGCCACAGTTGGTCTCTCCCCTCTCCCTCCTTTTCCTCTTCCCCACGACTCTCCTGCATCTCCCAGATCTGTCCCAAGCCGTGGCTTCCCCCTCTTCCTCCCCTTCTACCACACATCCACCTCGTCGGCCATCGTCGGTGCCGATCACCAACTCCTCGTATCAGGCGGTGGGCGCGGTGCTCTGGTTGTCGAGGAAGGCCGTGGAGAACCCCTGCATCACCCTGTACACGCCGTCGCGGAGGAGAAGCACCAGGGCCGAAGATCACCGCCGCCGCCGACGCCAAACCCTAGAACTCCGGCCGTCTGCATCGTTGCCGATCCCCTGCGTCCCAAGCCGTTCCGCCACCACCGACCCACTCTCGGTGAGCGCCCGAACCTCCCAGACACCTCTGCTAGCCGATCGGTTGCCTGTTCGCGTTGTGCGTTTCGTCGAGCGCTCTCGGCGTGGCGATCTCACGTCGTCGAAGACCGTCCTCTCGTCGCGAGAACCTACCTAGCTGCGCCACAGCAACCTCCCAACAACCCCCAAGCCACCGCAGCGGTAGCCGTCGCCGCGCGCGCGCGAGGTCGCCAGATCGAGCCCCGCCGTGCCTAGATTCGCGTCTTCAGTTTTGTCAGACAACCCAGGAAGAAAAACAGTACCGCGTGGCGTTTTCTCAGAAAACCCCCTTTCGTTTTGTTTTCCTCAACCCGCGCTCCTGCCGACCCCACCTGTCTGCCTCTGTGCGGTTTTATAAAAAGGCACCTCTACTTTGCGTTTCTCAACCCGCAGTCCACAGGTTCGCGTGTCACCGTCGTCCAACCATCGGCGTGGGTCATGTCGTCGCCCATGGTCGATTCTTTGCGGCTAGATTAGCCCGCGGTGACAGAAGGTTTTCTGCGTGCCGTTTCGCCAAGTCAGCATCGGTCCCACCCGTCAGTGACCGTGGCTAGTTTTGCCTGAGTAACAAAAGTTTATCCTGTTGTCTGTTTTAATTAAACCTTTTCAAAACTAATTTAAATTCAAAATTCAAATCTGTTTTTAAATAACTTTTCAAATATAATTCCAAATTAAACATGTAATATATGTTTTGAAAGCAGAAAAATGTGAGGATTTCAAATATGCCATCCAAAATATATTTTGAACACTTTAATTTTCGAGTTGATTAAAATTACAATAAAATGCTCCTTTGCCTTAATTAATTAATAACTTTTGTTTTATAACTCCAAATTTGACAAATGAGATGTCTAAAATGATCAGCTCGACGAGACCTTTCTGTTTATGCATTCCATGTTCTGAATTGCAGCATGCATTATATAAATATAAAGGTTACAGCAACTTATTTGATTATCAAATGTGACTAAAACTTAATAAAATGATTTATTCTTGTATTCCACACCTCACCCATGCCATGCTACTTTATTGCCATGCAAATTGTGCATCATTCATCATGGCATGATTGTTTGCTTGTCGCATTTTATTCATATGCTTGTGCACTTTATTTATGTGGCCCTTGTTTGTTTGGTTCTTCTTCGAATAGACGCCGAGCAGGGGATATATCAAGAAACCTAGGAGCACTACCCAGATCCTTCTCTCGCTTCAACTGAGCTGCCAGGCAAGCACTACCACATGCTTGCATACATATAGTACCTATTGCCTCTATCTTATTCTTGCATCATTGAGTCGCGATTGCATTAACCTGAATCCCAAATCGCATAGCCTTTACTTTTAAACCCCAATCAAGCTTGTTCCTCCATCCCATGAGCCATTACTACAGGAGTTGTTTGAGCCATGCGGGTCGAGAACAGCATGTGTAGGGTATGTGAGTGTCGATGGATAACGAGGTACCTAAACAACTTAACCCGAGTAGTAATGGGATAACTAATGAAAGTGGAACCGTGAGCAATATCTGCTATTTGGTTTTCATGCTCACTTGTGTCCGTGGGACCCGAGTACTTGATTCCTGTTCCTTGAATATTCGCGCTATCCACATCCGGGAGGCTTATGAACCCCCCTGAGCCAGAGCTTGATTCATTCTTATTTCTTGGGGCCACAAAGTAGTTTGGGGCTTTATTACTATCCTGTACTTATGCCATGCTTTCTTGCTTTATTTAAAATTGTGCGAGGAGCACCAGCTTTATTTTGGATGGGGAGTGTTTGCCGGTATCGACAAGCCCACCACACTTTCGGGTTCCCAGTCGTTTACAGCCACTGACGCAAACCTTGAGTCCGTCTCGAGCCGCCAACTTCGCTATGGTAGCTTAATGGGGTGGCCCCCTGAAATAATTCTGAATCCTGTGATCGCTTTGTCGTGAATGCCTCGTTGGGTTTTGATTTGGTTTTTCCGAGGTTGATAGAGTGTGTGTTGCTATTTGTGCACCCCTGCAGGGTAAATCTTTCTGAAAGCCGTGTCCGCGGTTATGGACGACTTGGAGCACAGCTTCTCGATCATAGACAAGTATAACTAAAGTACCGCTTTTAATTTGACTAAGTACCTGACTAGTAAATAGTGCAACACTCATGGAATGGATAATAAAACTGCCGACGGATGGGGGACTGTTCGTCCGCTTCCTCGTTGGTAAGCGAGGAGGAGGATGGATCTGTTAATATTACCGTTATAACTGTTGTTATTAATTCATGGACATTCGTCTATCTTTGGTTAGGCGGATGGATAGCGAGTATCTATAGAATTGTTAGGTATTATCTTTGCTGCAATTGCGTCACCCCAGGTTGTGTCCCCTTTAGAGGCATAAAGACTTGCTGAGTACCCCTAGGGTCTCACACGATAAATTGTTTGATTCAGATGAACAGGTAAACTCGCAAGATGGATACTGGGTGGAGGAGATGGACGATATTGGCAACGATCACTCGGTGTAGAGATTCCGGGAACGGGAATCCGTGAGATCTGTGGGCGGGATGTGTTTATTTATGGGGCATCTTATGCCGATTTGCTTCTTATCCGTACTCGGATCTTGTTTTCCGCTTCCGCTTGATACTCTGATGTTTGATGTATGAGGAGATATCCTAAACTATTATATCTATCTAGGATATTTGGATCTTGCCGTATGGCGTTGCAATATTTCTATTTCTTTTAGATGGAATGACTCTGAGGACCGTTGTATGGTGGCTTGCATACATACTCATTTGTGTATGTAGTTGATCCTTCGCCGGGACATTACGTTCTTGTCCTGATGTTTGGAAATGGTTAGGACGACCGAAAGGTCTACCTGTGAGTGGCATTTGGGCCCCACCGTACTATTTTAACCATTTCCGCTCATCCAGGCTTGTAACTAAGAGCGTAATTCACCGAGGTAGTTACACCTACAGCGGGGGATTACTCACTCATAGATGGGGGAAACATGGATGGTCGATGGAGAAGCGATGGTGATGATGATAGCGATGATCTCCTCCAATTCCCCGTCCCGGCAGGGTGCCAGAACGGAGTTTCTGGTGCTGTTTCGTGGAATCTGGTGGTGGCGGCGGAGCGGAACTCCTTCTGGAAAGACGTCGAACCCCCCTGAGTTTTTAGGTTAGAAGGCAACTTATAGGCGAAGAGGGAGACCGGGAGTTCGGCCAGACCACCTGCACGGCCTGGGCTTACCAGCGTGGCTGTGGTGTGGCTCGGGCCCAGCCCTCCGCCTCAGATTCGCCCGGGAGTCTTCTGGTGAAATAGGATTTTTGGCATATTTTCCGGGATTTTTCCTGATAATTGATTTTCTGCACAAAAAGTAGACACCAGGGCAATTCTGCTGAAAATAGCGCCAGTCCGCGTTAGTTGCATCCAAACCACACAAGTTTAGAGAAGAAACAATAGCAAAAGTGTTTGGGAAAGTAGATACGTTTTGGACGTATCAACTCCCCCCAAGCTTAGCTTATTGCGTGTCCTCAAGCAATTCAGTTGGAAACCGAGTGCGATAAAAGAACTTTTGCGAACACATTTGCTTCATATGATGTATATATTCTCAGCATGTGATCAACTACTTAGTCAATTCATAATAAGGAGTATGCAACTAAGTTTACTTAATAGGCATTGCAAGCTATGAAGAGATTCCAACTCAAAAATAATAAGTAGCATGAAGTATAAACATAAGCAACATTACAATGCTCATAACAAGGTATGATATAGTGGTATCTCGGTTGCCTTTGATTATGAATGCCAAGGCACCTCTGAAGTTCATGTGAAGACTAGAAGTAAAGATATCAAAGATACAAGCATCAAAGTCATAACACAAATAATCAAGTTTTGAGACAAGCACAAAGAATGACAACTATGCTCTCAAGAAGGTGCTCAAAGAATGTGTGGAGACTCAACAAGTAAAAGAAAAGGTTTTGAATAATTTGAAAAGCTTCCAAATGCTGAAAGTATGGTACTCATTAGCTTTGAGCTCTCATTGCCCCTATCATAAGCATCTTTAATGTGGTTAAGGTGAAAGTGAGGTCCAATCTGAGTTATATGCTTGACGGACTATAAACTAAAAATCCCATGTCCCTTGAGTACGAGGGCCGCTCCTCATGCTACTCAACTTTAGTTACCGGTAAGTTCTTGTCATCGTAAATATGTGCGTATCCTAGAGAACCGCCAACGGGGTACCCCTTGCCCGATGATACGGAAGAATCCCCATATCAAAATGATAAGGCAAGCAGACAATGAGTATCTTAGCAATCTTCTTATTTACCATGGGAAAATGGTGCTTTTTTCTCTCTTTCCTCTTTTCATAATCTCTCTTTTTTCCTCAATAGTTATCTCTCTTTTTTATAAGAAGAATGCTTCATAGATATCATTATGGTTACGTTGCAGGTTTCCACCATGTCAGCACGGATTAGACCAGTGGCCCATGCGTTTCTCTAACACACATACATAACTCCATGGACTTACAAGCTCCCCTTTTATTTCACACCGACGACATCCGCAAACAAAAGAGCATGGTATCAACTGGGTATATATTTACAAGTGTTGAAAGCGTTCCCCGTGACAGCACGGTTTTGCTAATCCCTAGCCTATAATTTGCAAGCATATAACTTTCATGGACAGTCACAATGGTTCAGGTTTATAAGTGCAGAAAATAAAGTGTGCCATCAAGTTCGTGAGAGCTTTACTAACTAACTTCCTCATAACAAGCAAACATTTTATTCGGAAGAAAACAAGGCATATTGAATATGCACGAGAGTAGCAAATGATGCTAATAGGTAGGTATGGTGGACACTTTGGAAATATTTGGTTTAGGGAGTTGGAAACTTGAGTAAAACATACTCAGTGTAAGTGAAGGCTAGCAATAGTAAGGGAGCGACAAACGAGAGAGCAATAGCTGTCATAATCATGCTTGCAACAAAACAGGACTAATCATGGCATGAAAGTGATTCAAGACCCTCAAGGCAAAATAATTCATCGAGGCTTAACTGATTATTTCAGTCATATGCATGCGTGAGCATGTGCCAAGTCAATTCAAATGAAACATTCAGAGGAGGATACCACGGTGTCATACCAAGTTATGAATAGAGTAATGCAAGCAAACATTCATATGACATGCTACAAACTATTAGCAAGCTGGAACTAATCATACGAAAGCAAGAACTACTAAGCATCCAAAGATAACATACACCCTACACAGCAAAGCTAAGCATGCCCACAATGATGAGTATATGTACAAAAATGAAAACAAGTAGAGTTCGTTACCAGCCTCTTACCACGCCTCAAGTTGTCATTAATCCTCATTATTGCTCTTCACTTGTGTGGCTTGAATAATAATATGAAACCAATATCCACTGAGGACTGCTGAACCCTGTAGCAAACTTACAAAACCAAAGAAGAACGACAAATATTTTTGTTGTTTTTGATTTTTAAAACAAGAACCAAAAAGGAAAAACAAGCAAAGAAAAATCTTTTTGGGTTTTTAGAATAGTTCAAACAAAGCAAAGAGGGAAAAACAAACCAAGGCGAAAAGAAGAAGAAGCAAACCAAAGAGAAACAACAGAAGTATTTTTTGGTCTTTTTGTGTTTTTAGAAAGCAAAAGCAAAGAAAGAACGGAAACTAAAAAGAAAACAAAACATGAATACACAAAGTACCGACGCAACATGATAAGGAGATGAGTGCGATGCCGGTGTACCTCCCCCCAAGCTTAGGATTTTGGCCTAAGTGGGTATCAATCCCAAGCCGGCCAGGATGACGTGTCACCGTAGTATGATGAGGAGGTACCCTCGTCCTGGTGCGAGCTCGAGTACGTCCCTCCATAGTGTGCGGAGTGATCATAGGAGGGTACATCCTCCTGGTGCTGCTCGTGGAAGCCCAGCAAGCGAAGCTGCTCTTTCACCTCCTCCTTGGAGCGCGACCACGGTCTCCTATGAACACTAAACAAAGAAGACTGCGGCAAATGGATATCCCTCTCATCCCTGTCAGTAAACAACATCCTATATACTAGACTGTCCAAATCAGAAGCAGCAGTGACAAAGTGATGAGTTTTCATAGCAACAAGGTGAAGCCTTTGTGGTGCCAATACAGTATCATTGGGGTCCACTGAAAGCTCTAATGCATTGACCATACGTGAGGCAATGATGCCCCCATAGATAGGCCCCCTAGCAGCTAGGCGGCGAGCAATAAGCGATCCAAGGTTGTACCGAGTATCATTGTTAAGCGCAGTAGCAAGGAAGGCTAAATGACCGTTGGAGATATTACTTGTGTTCTCCCTACCAAGTATGCTAGTAGCAAGATAATATGCAAAGTATCTGAGAGCAGGGAGTTGGATGTTTCTTATCTTTCCGCGTTGCGCCACGCGGTCATCATCATTGGTCACTCCTCGGTAAAGCTCCAGCAAATCAGCGGGTCGCCCTTGAATTTTCCTCACGGTCCCTGTCATGCTTACACCTACAATACTGCAAAATCTCTCCAAAGGCATGGTAAAGGGCAGATTATAAATTTTGAAAGAGACAGTTGACTGATAGGACGTGTTAGTAAACGTGAAGCTCTCAACAAAGGTTTTGGTGATCATAGCGTATTGCTCACTCTCATCTTGCATATATGAGGTCAAACCAACCCTCTCAATCAGTAGCAAGAAATCATCAAGAATCCCTGCAGCTTGTAAGAAAGTAAGACAAGGAAAAGTGGATGGGTGAGCATCCCCATCATCCCTTTCATTACCAATACGAGTTGCAATGAGATCTTCGTTGTATGATGGCCTAAACTGAGAGGCTGATCTTGAGGGCCTCGACCTCCTAGGTGCATCCCTCTCAAATATCTCTCCAAAGTTATGGTTGTTCATGCTTGATATTCTAAAATTTAAACACCTATTAAACAAGTGATTGCAAAGTGAATATAATGAAGGATACTACTCATAGGGACTTGTAAGAGGCCTAAACATGCATCAAAACTATATCTCTAAGCATCAAACAAGCTTACAAGCTCTCATAACCTGTCACCTACAGCAGCAAAATACTCAAGATATAATCCACTAAACACAAATCTACTTGGACAAGGGGAGGAGTCACATACCAGAGAACAAGTGCTCCAAATTTGAACAACAAAGATGGGCTGAGCAAGGAGATTGAAAAAATCGAGAGCAAGCACAACAAGAACGCGATTTTGAGCAATGAACTGGAGCTTACTCGAGAGAGAGAAGAAAGTGGCAGGTGAGAGAGTTAGTGGAGGGCCAAGGGTGGCCCACACCATGGCATGGCGCCACCCAGGGTAGGCCGTGCCACCAGGTGGTGAGCCTGCCTTGTGGGTCCCCCTGGTACCTCCCAGGCACTCCTCTACCCCTTTTTTCACGTAAAAATTTAATATGAATTTTCTGGAATTTTTCGAGACACTTTATTTTTGGGCAATTTTCAGGCATAGATGAATGATTTTCTGACAGACAATTTTTTTTTTGAAATGATGCAATGACAAAACAAGGCTAGAACTACAGGAGTTCTAAGACACTCTAACATGCAAGCAACTAACAACAAACAAAACTAAACGAAAGCAAAAACTAAAATGGATAGAATAAAAGTAAACGTGGATAATCACGGTGAAAACATTGTCTTGTTTAATGAAACCATTTTGTTAACAAGGTTGATCAGGTCTTGTTACCAAAACAATTCCATATGAGACAAAACTTTGTATCCCACTAATTATTATGTTACCTCAACGTTGATAGCAATGGTCCCAATCATAATAGTTTCAAATTTTTCTCTTGGTATGGGACAATATATTTCTCCAACTTGAATGCCCTCAACATGTTCAATTGAATTCAAACCATAAGTCCTTTCAATCTTCTTGGGGAAATAGACATTATGTTCCTTGTCATTAATATTGAAAGTCACCTTTCCTTGATTACAATTAATAACAGCTCCTGCAGTATTAAGAAAAGGTCTCCCAAGAATAATAGACATATTATCATCTTCAGGCATTTCAAGCACAACAAAATCAGTTAATATCAAGCAATTATGAGCCACTTGAACAGGTACATCCTCACATATACCAATAGGAATAGTGGTAGATTTATCAGCCATTTGCAAAGATATATCAGTTGGTATTAATTTTTTTCTAGTTGAAGCCTTTTATAGAGAGAGAAAGGCATAACACTAACTCTAGCTCCCAAATCACACAAAGCAGTTCTAACATAACTATTCTTAATAGAGCAAGGGATAGTTGGAATCCCAGAGTCTCCAAGCATCTTAGGAACCTTACCATTAAAGGAATAATTAGCAGGCAAAGTAGAAATTTCTTCATTAGGGATCTTCCTTTTATTCGAGACAATATCCTTCATATACTTTAAGTAAGGAGGCAATTTAATAGCATTAGTCAAAGGAATTTGCAAGAATAAAGGTTTCATCCACTCACAAAACTTATTATAGTGTTCATCTTCCTTTGACTTGTGTTTCTTATCAGGGAAAGGCATAGGTTTTTGGACCCAAGGCTCTCTTTCACTACCATGTTTCTTAGCAATAAAATCTTCTTTGGTGTATTTAGTATTCTTAGTGTGGTTTTCAGGTTCTTCTTCAACTTTTTCTTCATTAGGAGCTTCATTTTCTTCATTACCACTTTCAGTTTCAGCATCAGAAATAGATATACTATTAGGATCTATAGCAGGTTCAGAGGGTTCTTCAACAGTTTTATGTTTCTTTTTCCTTTTCTTACGAGTAGAGCCACTATTTTCAGCTTGTTGAGAATCCTGCTCAATTCTTTTGGGATTCCCCTCAGGATATAGAGGATCCTGGGTAGCAGCACCACTTCTAGTTCTAATTTCATAAGGACGTTTTTCTTTAGCAGCATTAACTAGCAAGTCTTTTTGCACTTTAATGAGTTGATCTATTTGAGTTTGAACCATTTGAAAGTGTTTAACAATCATTTTAACATCATTAGAGGTTCTTTCCACAATGTCTTTCAACTCAACAATAGCTCTAGTGTTTTCCATTAGATGATTTTGCACCCTTTTATTAAAATTATCTTGCTTAACAATAAAAATATCGAATTCTTCTAAGCATTGATCAGGAGGTTTAGAATAAGGGATATCACCTTCATCAAAGTGTTGAATTGGCTTACATAATTCTTCTATAGGAGGTAAATTCTTGACATTTGTGGCTTTAATTCCCTTCTCCTTAAGACATTTCTTAGCTTCCTTCATCACTTCATCATTTAATTCAATAACTCCCCTCTTCTTTGATGTTGGAATAGGCACCGGAATAGTAGGTTCAGGTACAATTACTTTAGGTATAGCTTGTTTAGGAGGAGTCCAATCTTCATAGTTCTTGCTTATTTTAGCCATTAATTCCTCAGCTTCCTTAGGAGTCCTATTCCTGAAAACACAATCAGCACAACTATCTAGGTATGTCCTAGATTCCTCGGTTAGTCCATTATAAAATATATCAAGAAGCTCATTCTTAGGTAATGGACTTCTAGCCTGTGCATAAACCAAAGCACAAAACCTTGCCCAAAATTCGGGCAATACCTCTTTTTCTCCCTGTTTAAAATAAAAAATTTCTGCAAAATAGCATGTCTAGCACTAGGAGGAAAATATTTCTACAGGAAAGTACTAATCAAGCAATCAGTGCTATCAATAGATCCAAGAGGTAAATTACTAAACCAAGTTTTAGCTTCTCCTTTCAGTGAAAAGGGGAAAATCTTAGCAACAAAGTAAGTACGCATCTTAATATCGTCAGAAAACAAGCCACTCATGATAGAAAGTTCAATCATATGTGCTACCGCACTTTCATTCTTAGTCCCACAAAAAGGTTCTTTCTCGATAATAGCTATGTAAGATAGATCAAGAGAGAAATCATAATCTTCATCTATAATGTTTATGGGAGAAGCAACAAACTTAGCAATAGGAGACAATTTGGGTCTAATAGTACGCCTCTCAAGGAGACTCTTAGCAACGCTCCTATCATGGGTGTTTTTACATTCCTTAATAAATTCATCGGTCATCTCAACATAACCATCTTCAATATCATAACTTTCACTAGACTCAGGTGAACTAACAGGTGTAGTAGTGTCTTCATTAGGAGTTTCAGTATTTCCAGCTATAGTTCTAGCTATCGTAGCATCTAGGAAAGGACCTAATGAACCACTCTTATCAAGCACAGTAGAAGCAGCATCATAAGCATCAGAAGTTTTAGATTCAGCAGTAGTAGCAGTGTGTGTAGTATGTGTATGTGGTGGCGTAACGAGCTTACTCATAACAGATGGTGAATCAAGAGCAATAGAGGTGTTCAGAACCGCACCTCTTCTTGTAGTGGATGGTAAAATAGGAACCTTCCCATCACGAGACTTACCCATGATGGATGGATAGCAGCGAACAATAGAGAATCCAAGTGAACTTAATAAATAAAGCTATGCTCCCAAGAACGCCCAAAAATAGTCTTGATGACCCACAAGTATAGGGGGTGTATCGCAGTATTTTCAAGGGAAGTGAAACCCAATTTATTGATTCGACACAAGGGGAGCCAAAGAATATTTATAAGCCTTAACAACTGAGTTGTCAATTCAGATGCACCTAGAAACAATCTTGCTCACAACAGTTTCTCAGTAGCAACAGTTTTATAGTAGGAATAGCAAAGTAGTTACAGCAGTAAAGTAAAGACAACAGTAACAATAACAGTAAATAGTGGGATTCGAGTGTGGTAGGCATAGGGATGGATGGGCGGGCGTTGCATGGACAAGACAATTCACATAGCAATCAGAACATAGGGCAATTGCAGATAAATAAGATAAAGCATCCAAGTACTAGATAATCCTAGGCATGTGTCCAATATATAGTCATACATGCTCGCAATGAGAACTTGCACAACATCTTTTGTCCTACTAGCCCGTTTGCAGCGGGGCCTCAAGGGAACTACTGGAAATTAAGGTGCTCCTTTTAATAGAGCACCGGAGCAAAGCATTAACACTCCATGAACACATGTGATCCTCACATCAAAGCCATTCCCTCCGGTTATCCCGATTTCTGTCACTTCGGGGCCATTGGTTCCGGACAACAACGTGTGTATACAACTTGCAGGTAAGACCATAAACAATACTATCATAATGAATCAATAACATGTTAAGATCTGAAATCATGGCACTCGGGCCCTAGTGACAAGCATTAAGCATAACAAGTCGCAACAAAAGTCATAAAGCACTAATAAAAGATACTAGGCACCATGCTCTAACAATCTGATGCCATTACATGAACGATCTCATCCAATCCCTACCATCCCCATGGCCTACAGCGGGGGATTACTCACTCATAGATGGGGGAAACATGGATGGTCGATGGAGAAGCGATGGTGATGATGATAGCGATGATCTCCTCCAATTTCCCGTCCCGGCAGGGTGCCAGAACGGAGTTTCTGGTGCTGTTTCATGGAATCTGGTGGTGGCGGCAGAGCGGAACTTCTTCTAGAAAAACGTCGACCCCCCTGAGTTTTTAGGTCAGAAGGCAACTTATAGGCGAAGAGGGAGACCGAGGGGGAGTCTGGGGCGACCAGACCACCCCCTGGCGTGGCCTGGGCTTGCCCGCGCGGCCAGGTGGTGTGGCCTGGGCCCAGCCCCCCTCCGTCTCGTATTCTGGCTCCAGGAGTCTTCTGGTGAAATAGGATTTTTGGCATATTTTCCAAGATGTTTCCTGATAGTTGATGTTCTGTACAAAAAGTAGACACCGGGGCAATTCTGCTGAAAACAGCGTCAGTCCGCGTTAGTTGCATCCAAATCACACAAGTTTAGAGGAGAAACAATAGCAAAAGTGTTCAGAAAAGTAGATACGTTTTGGACGTATCATGAAGCCATATAAAAGAATCTTAATTGGATTGTTCCTGAAAACCCATTTGATGAAAGTAGTGAATCCAAAAGCATTGGGAAAGGATCCTATAGAACTTATTTGGATGAGATACCGTTCCTTGTTGAAGATATTTCTGGTATTAATCTTAATGCTTCTTCATTTGAGAACACTTGATTCTTTGTCTTGCTTCTTGTGCCTAACTTAAAGGCGTTAAAGAAAAGTACTTATTGGGAGATAACCCAAAAGTTTTAGATGAGTCTTGGAAGTTATTTCTCTAGTAATAACCTCTCCTTATCCTTTTTATTTGCTTTTTGTGCCAAGAGTAATCTCTAATGAGAGAGAAGTAATGCTTGGGAAAGTTGCTGTCTCGAAACAAATTTTTGTGCTTCACCGTACAAATTCTGTAAAATCTCTGTATGTCATTTTGAGGCGGGAATTTTTGTGCTTCTGCCCCAGGTTGTTATCTAACTTTCGTTAGTTCAACACTTTTTGACTTGAGCAACAGAAGGTCTTCGAAAAAATTGGTTTTTACCTGCTGGTCTGTTTTGCAGATTTCTGCCATTATTCGCATTTGCTTCTTGTTGGTTCCTTTTTGGGTTCTCCTTGGGGAATTGAGATTTTTGAGGGAAGTGGTACAATAGCTTGTGTTTTAATGGAATTTTTATTGGTGTTGAAACTGAACCCAAAGACTTATTATCTTGAGTACACTAATGTTGCTAATAAAGATTGTGTGAAGTTTTGTGTGAAGGAAAAATTTCAGGTGTATGGAGAGAATGATGTAATGAGATGAAGAATAGACTAAAGCTCAAGCTTGGGGATGCCACGCGTGTCACCCCAAGAAATATCCAAGAAGTACAAGCGTGGGCATCCCCTTCTTCATCAATAAAAATCCCAGGTTTTTTCCAAACACTTCATTTTTATTGTTTCATGCACAGCTGTGTTGTTGTTGAAGCGTCTTCATTTTTGTTTTTGGTTTTTCGTTTGCTTGGTTTTCTTAGTTTGCTTTAATAAATTGGTTGGACCCCCTCTTTCATATATTGGTTTTCAAATAGTTTGGTTTGGATTGGAAAGAGTAGGAAAGTTCATGCTTATGTGGTAAAAGGAGTTTGTTTTTGACTGTGGCCTATGCTTTGTCATGCCATGCTTGATATTGTTTTGGCTTTATGCTTAGTGATCTTTGCTGTAGCATGACATGTCATAAACAATTGAGATTGCTTAATGTGCCTTTGAAGAATCATGCGTTGTTTTAGCATATTAAAGCTTAGTATTGTGGTATTCTCCTTTGATGTTTTATTTGGGTTGACTTGGCACATGCTCATACCATGTTATGACTATCCCAAGTCACCATAGCCTTGATGATCCTTTAGTTTTCAACTTATAATATCACTTTATGTTTTAATTAATGATGTTTTGTTGCTTTGCATGATTATGGCCATTATTGCTCTCTTATTTGGTCGCTCCCAGTCTTTTGCTAGCCTCCATAACCAAGTATGAGTTCCACTCATGCATCCAACTCCTAAAACCAAGTTATTCCAAAGAGTCCACCATAACTACCTATTAGCATTTGCTATTCCAAGTATATTCATGTTTTTATCTACCTTCCAAAGTAAACTTGTTATGAGAAAACTAGTGATTAAAGCTCTCACGAACTTGATGGCACACTTTACTTTTCTTGCCCTTATATGTTGGGGATTTGCTTGAACCATTGTGTCGTCTATGTTGTATATGCTTGCACTTATATGTTGGGGATTAGCAGAACCATGCTGTCATGGGGAACGCTTTCAACATTGCACCGGTACTTTGTACCTAGTTGATATCATGTTCTTTTGTTTATGGATGTCGTTGGTGTGAAATGAAAGGGGGGTTTGTAAGTCCATGGAGTTATGTATGTGTGTTAGTGAAACGCTTGGGCCGCCGGTCTAATCCATGCTGTCATGGTGGAAACCTGCAGCGTAACCATAATGAGCTGTCTATGAAGCATTCTTCTTATAAAAAAAGAGTCAGATATTGAGAAAAAAATAGAAAAAAAGAGATATGAGAAAAGAGGAAAGAGAGAAAAGAGCACCATATTCCCATGGAAAATAAGAAGATTGCTGAGATGCTCGTTGTCTGCTTGCCTTGTCATTTTTATATGGGGATTCTTCCGTATCATCGGGCAAGGGGTACCCTGTTGGCGGTTCTCTATGATACACATGTACTTACTATGACAAGAACTTACCGGTAACTAAACTTGAGTAGCATGAGGAGCGGCCCTCGTATTCAAGGGACATGAGATTTCCAACATATACTTTGTCAAGCATATACTCCATAGTTTGTTCACTTTAACCTTAATCACTTCAAGATGCTTATGATAGGGGCAATGGGAGCTAAAAGCTAAAAAGTACCATAATTTTTGGAAGCTCTTTATGAGATTTGAATCCCTACTTCCTTCTATGAAGGCCTTTCTTTTACTTTTATGTTGAGTCTCCACCTTCTATCTTTATGCACCTATTTTGAGAGCATAGTGGGCATTCTTAGTTTAATGTGCATTGTCCCAAGACTTGTTGATTGATGCATAACCTTGATATTGCTTGTTCTTAAACTATTTGTATCTAGTCACCCTTATAAACTTTGAAGGTGTCCTATGCATTTGTGTTTGCTACTCTATGAGGGACAAGCTGAATGCCACTATGCTATGTTTTCCTTATGTGAAACAAACAAACGTCTTGCAAAGCATTGTTATTCATGAATCTTTTGTTTGTGCCTTTTCATGTTGCAACATAGTTTCTATGTCTTATTGTTAGAACTTTATCTTTCATGCTATGTTGAAGTACTATGATCCCAGCTATCAATGTTTTACAAATACTTTGATCAAGTTTATGATGGTGCATGTCACCTCAAAAATTATTCTTTCTTTTTATCACTTACCTACTCGAGGACGAGCAGGAGTTAAGCTTGGGGATGTTGATACGTTGCAAACGTATCTATAATTTTTGATGTTCCATGCTTGGTTTTTATCTACTTTCTTATGTTTTGCCCACACTTTGGAGTATCTTTATACACTTTCTTGGACTAACCTATTAACAAGATGCCACAGTGCCAGCTGCCTGTTTTCTACTGTTTTTGGTTCCAGGAAAGTCAGAAAATGAATATACTCAGAATTGGACGGGACAAAAGCCAAAGTCAGTTTTTCACCGAGGGGCACATGGAGCCAGAATACGAGACGGAGAGGGGCCAGAGGGCCGCCACACCACCTGGCCACCCGGCCAGGCCTAGCCTGCGCCAGGGGGTGGTGTGGCCGCCTAGGGCACCCCCTCGGCCTCCGCTTTTGCCTATAAGATGCCTCCGATACAGAAACCCTAAGTACCCGATCAAAATTCCACGAAAGAGTCTGTAGCCACCGTCATCTCCATCCTTAGATCGGGAGGGATCTGAAGCTCTTCCCGGCACCCTGCCGGAGGGGAGAATTCACCCTGGAGGCCTTCTTCATCACCATGCAAGCCTCCGGTGTGATGCATGAGTAGTTCATCCTTGGACTACGGGTCCATGTAGTAGCTAGATGGTTGGTTCTTCTCCTTTGTGCTACCATGTTTAGATCTTGTGAGCTCCGTTCATGATCAAGATCATCTATTTGTAATCATACATGTTGTGTTTGCGGGGATCCGATGGATATTGAGATGCTATTTCATATTGATTATTGATTCTATCATGTCTTTGTTATTTGTGATCTTGCATGCTCTCCGTTGTTAGTAGATATCTTGGCCGAGTAGATGCTAGCAACTCCAAGAGGGAGTATTTATGCTCGATAGTGGGTTCATGCCTCTAGTAATCTGGGGAAGTCACAGAAATCTCTAAGGTACTAGATGTGCTGTTTCTACTAGGGAGAAAACAGCAACCCTTTGTTCATAGAATAATCGTATTGCTTACTTTACATGCAATGCGTAATGCAATTATCTGTTGCTTGCAACTTAATACTGGAGGGGGATCGGATTGATAACCTGAAGGTGGATTATTAGTCATAGATGCAGTTGGATTACGGTCTATGTATAATGTTGTAATGCCCAATCAAATCTCATAGGAGTCAAGATGATTAGTATATGTATGTATGCTTTCTCGATGTTTGTCAATTGCCCCACTGTAATTTGTTCACCCAACATGTCATCTATCTTAAGAAGAACCACCACTAGTGAACTATGGACCCCGGTCCTTTCTTTTACCATCAATCTACAACTGTTTACTGCTTTCTGTTTACTTTCTGCAATCTTTTACTTTCTTCCACACAATACGTTTAATCCTTTGTTTTCAGCAAAACCGGTGAGATTGACAACCTCACTGTAAGTTGGGGGCAAAGTTCTGTGGTTGTGTTGTGCAGGATTCCAAGTTGGCGACAACACCTTGTAGGTGTTTCCTTGCTCCTACTGGTTCGATAACCTTGGTTTCATAACTGAGGGAAACTTGCTGCTGTGCTCATCATACCTTCCTCTTGGGGTTCCCCAACAAGCTCGATATATCTTGGGCCATCAAGCTCTTTTCTGGCGCCGTTGCCGGGGAGTCAAGGACATCTTCACAAGGGGAGTCCCTCATAACCAATCTCTTTACTTTGTTGTTTTTGTTTTGCTTAGTTTATTTCTGCTTTGTTTGCTTGTTTCTTTATCAAAAACACAAAAAAATTAGTTTTACTAAGTTTGCTTTCTTTATTGAAAACACAAAATATTAAGTCTTTCTATAGTTGTTATCTCTTTGTTAGCTCACCATGTTGATTCCTAAATTCACTTTGAAAGACCTTTCAATAGGTAGTGGCTCTATAATTGGAAAAGATAATATTGAAGAATTCTTTAATCATGTTAGTAAGCATGAGGATATTGAGGATAGAGCCCTTGCAGAACTTGCTCCAAATTATGAAATTGCTGCAGCTTATTTGGTTCACATGTTGGAAGCTAGGTTTGTTAACCTTAACCCCTTAATGCAAGTGATGTTTCTTAAACTTAAAAAAATTGAGGACCCTGAAAAGAGAGATTTTATTCTATAGACTTTGCTAAAAGAATTCTATGATGTTGCCAAGGAAGCTATAAAAGTCTTTGAATGTTTTAATATGCTAGGCTCAGGTGTAGATGTTGTTGGTACACAAGAAAAGGTGAACAAAACCGAACCTAATGGGGAGGAAATTAAGATGCCAATACCTTTCAAACTTGTAGCAATGCATGAAGCCATAGAAAAGAATCTTAATTGGATTGTTCCTGAAAACCCATTTGATGAAAGTATTGAACCCAAAAGCATTGGGAAAGGATCCTCTAGAACTTATTTGGATGAGATACCTTGCCTTTTTGAAGATATTTCTGGTATTAATCTTAATGCTTCTTCATTTGAGAACACTTGATTCTTTTTCTTGCTTCTTGTGCCTAACTTAAAGGCGTTAAAGAAAAGTACTTATTGGGAGATAACCCAAAAGTTTTAGATGAGTCTTGGAAGTTATTGCTCCAGTAATAACCTCTCCTTATCCTTTTAATTGCTTTTTGTGCCAAGAGTAACCTCTAATGAGAGAGAAGTAATTCTTGGGAAAGTTGCTGTCCTGAAACAGATTTTTTTGCTTCACCATAAATATTCATGTAAAATATTTGTACGTCGTTTTGAGGCGTGAAGTGTTGTGCTTCTGCCCCAGGTTGCTATCTAACTTTTGTTAGATCAACACTTTTTGATTTGAGCAACAGAAGGTCTTCGAAATAATTGGTTTTTACCTGCTGGTCTGTTTTGACAGATTTCTGCCATTATTCGCATTTGCTTCTTGTTGGTTCCTTTTTGGGTTCTCTTTGGGGAATTGAACTTTTTGAGGGAAGTGCTACATTAGCTTGTGTTTTAATGGAAGTTTTATTGGTGTTGAAACTGAACACAAAGACTTATTATCTTGAGTGCACTAATGTTGCTAATAAAGATTGTGTGAAGGAAAAATGTTAGGTGTATGGAGAGAATGATGTAATGAGATGAAGAATGGACTAAAGCTCAAGCTTGGGGATGCCACGTGTGTCACCCCAAGAAATATCCAAGAAGTACAAGCGTCAAAGCTTAGGGATGCCCAAGGCATCCCCTTCTTCATCAATAAAAATCCCAGGTTTCTTCCAAACACTTCATTTTTATTGTTTCATGCATAGTTGTGTTGTTCTTGGAGCATCTTTGTTTTTGTTTTTGTTTTTTCGTTTGCTTGGTTTTCTTAGTTTGCTTGAATAAATTGGTTGGACCCCCTCTTTCATACATTGGTTTTCAAATAGTTTGGTTTGGATTGGAAAGAGTAGGAAAGTTCATGCTTAAGTGGTAAAAGGAGTTTGTTTTTGACTATGGCCTATGCTTTGTCATGCCATGCTTGATATGAGGTAACTCCTCATATGCTTATACCATGGTTTCTATGACCGTTAATGGTGGTAACCGTCCATTAACAATGGCTCCCACGTGGCAGTTTGCATGACATCAGCAGTCAACATGGCTAGCAAATAGATCTACGATAGAACAAGTTTTCATGGCCGAAGGGTGCGATCCGCCATGGTCGAAAAAATGTGGTTGATTCATTTGTGATGGGGCTTTTACCACGAAGGCAATCCGTCGTAGAAGACTTTTTAACCATGAAAACCGGGTCTTCAACCAAAAAAATCGTCTGTTGTAAAAGCCAAATTTTCTTGTAGTTCTAGCTGCCAATAGATTTCAGGAGCATATTCTGAGATGCATATACAAAAATCAATATGGGTGTTTTTAATCCAGGTCGATCCAGGATTGCATTGCTTGGACATATGAGTATATTTATTAGTGTCAGTGGTACAAGAGGCCAATCTTAATCATTAAGTTGGACTTTGCTAAATCTTTTGATACAATCGAGCATGAGGAGATAATTCAAATTTTGGAAGATAAGGGTTGTGAAAGCTTTTGATACAATCGAGCATGAGGCGATAATTCAAATTTTGGAAGATAAGGGTTGTGACAAAGTCTGGATTGGATGGGTTAGAGAAATTTTGTCTTCCGAAATTTCTTCATTGCTTCTTAATGGGGTGCTAGGGAAGCAGTTGGTCTGCAAGAGAGGGGTATGGCAGGGGGATCCCCTCTCCCCTTTATTATATGTTTGTGGTGGAGATTTATTATAGTCTATGATCAATGATTCTTTGCATCAGCCTACCTATCACCTCATATGATGCTGATTTTCCAATTGTGTAGTACGGGGACGACACAATTTTGGTTATGCCTCCACAACCGGATCAAGTTATTTCCTTGAAGGATATTCTGAATAAATTTGGACAAAAAACTAGGCTTCAGGTTAACTTTCAGAAATCTCTAATTATTCCACTGAATGTGCAGCAAGAGGACAATGTGAGTCTTGCTGTTGTCCTAGGCTGTCAAGTTTGATCCCTGCCTTTTCCATATTAGGGGCTGCCTCTTGGTACAACCAAGCCCTCTATCTAGGATCTGCTGCCTTTGGTTAATAGTCTCGAGCGTAGACTAACTACAACATATATTTTTCTCTCTCAAGGAGCACGATTGCAATTAATGTCATCTGCACTATGTTCTATGTCGTTGCACTTCCTACTTTCACTTATCCTTCCCATTGGACTGACAGAACAGTTGGACAGAATCTTGCGACAATGTCTTTGGAGGGATAAAAATGAACCTAAACCCTCTTTGGCAGCCTAGGAGATGGTCTGCAAACCCAAGGTAAATGGGGGACCTGGGATTGTCATTTTTCAGAAGAAAAATGATGCTCTACTCCTTAAACATTTGGACAAGTTCTTTAATAAGGTGGAGGTTCCTTGGGTAAAGCTAATTTGGAGATCTTATTATGCTTTTTCATTGCCATATATGGATAGACCCTATGGGTCTTTTTGGTGGAGGGATATCTTAAAATTACAAGGCAAATATAAGGGTATAGCTATTGTTCAGTCTGGTATGGGAAACACCTTCTTTTTTTGGACAGATGCCTGACACTTCATGGGATCTACCCAACCGTTGTTAATGAGATATCCAAGACTCTTCCTTGTGTCCTTGATAAGGATCTCACTACAGCGGAGGTTTATGAAACGACTGATATTACCTCACTTTACTTGCCATTGTCGGTACAAGCATATGAGGAGTTATGTCTAGTTCAATATGGTAAGATGGATCAGCCTTTGACTGCTGAGAACGATACCTAGATATATGTGTGGGGGCAGAAGTATGTTGTTGGTATGTACTATGCCCATGTGCACTCTCACCTGATAATACTTGCTATTTACAAATGGTTGTGGAAATCTGCTTGTGTTCTCAAGGTTAAAGTCTTCGCTTGGCTATTATTAAGTGACATGCTAAACACTAAAGATTTGTTGCTATGGAGGAATTGGAAGATTACTGGGGACAATTTCTGTGTATTGTGAACCACAAGAACATATGAGGAGTGGTTCCATCTTTTCTTTACATGCAATTTTAGTTAGAGGATCTGGACATTTTTGCAGATAGATTGGACATTGAGTGATGATATGCAAACGGCCGTTGTAGATGCTAGAAGGGATTTTGGTAAACCATTCTTCATGGAGGTTATGATGCTCGCATGTTGGCACATCTGGAAACAAAGAAATGGTAAAATCTTTCAGTATGAGAGGTCCACCTTTGCTAGGTGGAAATGTAACTTTATACATGATCTATACCTCCTGGTACATAGAATTAATAAAAACATTGAGAGAGCTTGAAGTCTTGGATAGATTCCTTATGTTGAATAGTTTTCTTTTAGTAGGTGAGTGTTTTTCTTCCTTTTTTGTATAGTGAGTTTGTAATTTTTTTTGGGTTTTTGAGTAATAAAATTTACTATGAGTCGCATGGTGATGTGATCGATATGTTGATATCTACCCTGGTATCTATATCAAAGGCTATGATGATCGGGGATGATACAGTGTAATGGGATCATGTAGTCACTAAACGAACATTGGGGGATGCTCATTTGAGTGGGAGTTCTTTTACTGAACTCATATTATGAACTAAAAAATCTAAGTGAATTTGCATAGTTGTTATAGTTGGCATCCGTTATAGACTATCTTGGTTGTAATTGATATAATAGAACTATAATATTCTAGATACTTACTTTACGGACTAGTACCATATTGTTTGAGTGTCAAATTAAAGATAAAAGTCCTAAATCACACTTTCAAGTAAACCTCACTTACTCCATAAGGTTTAATAAGTGTATTAATCCTAGAGTAATTTATTCCAAAGTTAGTGTCTAAAAGATCATTCTTGCCTCCATGATACTTGATATTAGAAAGAAAGTTCTTTGCATCAAGATTATCTGGAGGCTGAAAGATTCATAAATCATCTTGTGTAAAAGATATTTGGTATCTGACATTGTTTGATTGCAACATGATAAAGTATAATTTAGTTGGAAATAGATTCTCATATTGGATGAGCATTTGCAAATGATGGTGATGCTAGGCGTACCTATCACCTAATAAGTTTGGTAACTTAAATTATACAAATATTCATCCTAATGAACTATAGTAGTTCAATCATGAAAATTGTCATGATATGATGAATAAGAGGTATAGGTAAAATGTTTACTATACTAAAAGATCACTAATAGATTAATATAGAAGAACACAGATCATATGATGATTGTGATCCACTTCAAAGTGTGAGTTTAAGAGTTTTAGTGTTTGACTAATGCAATTAAACCAAGTACCATGTGATTGGTGCCACTGTTGATAATGGGCGACTCTTCTGAAAAGAGGAAAATGTTGAAAGAGAATCCATAAATATAATTGGCAGAAATTAATGAACTAGAATTATCCAGCTCAGGTATATAGAAGATATACATGTTATGAATATATTATTTGCTTGTTAAAACAATATAATTCTCCGGTATTAGATATTGGATTGTTTGGTATGAAGTGTCATACAAAGTGACTCAATATAAGAAATACATTGGTTCGAATAACTAGCAAACGAATATGGTAATGATGTTCATCGATGAAGAAATAACGTGTTATTATGTTTGTCAACTACTGTTGGGGATATACTTTTTGGGTATACCCACTATGACTCGCTGACTAGGATGGCCCACTTCGGTTAGAGCTATGCTTCACGGGCGGGTCAGTCAAGGAGAGAAGATGGAAGCCCATTCGGCTATGGGAAGACCCAGAAGACTTACTGACGAGGGCTAACCTCGGCAATGCCCATGGTTATGGACTTATTAGGGTTTCGTGGAAAAGAGAATGCTGGGGATTTTGTTGGCTGATCAGACAAACAAGGGAGTCAAAGTTGTTTGATTGATTATGGTCAAATCGATTACAGATCGCTCAAGGCTTTTTTCGGTGCTTCCCCGTTGGCTCCTCCCAGCCTATATATAATAGGCTGAGTCCT
The DNA here is from genome assembly GCA_023614405.1 of Avena insularis. Lineage (NCBI taxonomy): Eukaryota > Viridiplantae > Streptophyta > Magnoliopsida > Poales > Poaceae > Avena > Avena insularis. The sequence continues at coordinate 239,170,097 of CM042694.1, read as the reverse complement.
GAGGTTGTATACGGATAGGTTACAATCTTACAATACAACACTAATATAATGTCGGTTTCTATTTCCTTATCTAGCAAGGTACGCTTTCCATCGGATGCTTCCTAGGCCTTTTTCTTGGGCTTTGTGGGTCATGAGCCATCATGTAACCGGGGTAACTAATCATAAGAACCTGAGTAGTCATACCCATGTTAGTAGCCCCTGAGACTCCATCTAAATCATAGATTCAGGTTGAGTCTCAAAGAATTTTTTACCATAAACCGGAGTTTTTTCTTTTGTTTAAATCATTGTAGGGATTTGGTACAACGGGTCTGATGCATCTGATGGATCGGGAATCAGTTAATTGCTCCAGGGCAAAAACACTGTGAACCTACATCAAATTCAAGTCCCCGGGCTTGAACTCGGAGTTTGCTAGTGTAATTTAGTTTGGGCCATTGAGGTCTTACCAAAAATTGAATTCTAGTTCTATTATTTCGGGTACCCAACGCGTTCGTCAGGATTTTTCATCGTATCGTTGATACAGATAATTTTCTAGCAGAGCACATTTATGTTCGATTGCCAGGCCACACAGGATAAATCCTGGGGTCTTACCTTCATGTCATGGACACGACATTCAGACTTATTATCGTGTCAGGCGTGCTCCGAGATTTTTTGAAATTTTATCGACTGCCTTGTTTGACTTATTATCGTGTTAGGCGCGCTCTGAGTTGTTAGCTTCTTATTTTTGTAGCGTTCCGAAGCAGAAAACAAAAAATTTCTAACTACACGAACAGTAATACCAGGATCTATATTGTCTAGACATAAGTAACGGAGAAGGAAGATGGTATTCATAACCTTGAAGACCGAGGAACGCCTTACGCAGGAAGGCGTATGTTGATGAATACGAGCATCTCCAAGCACCCCAAGTGTGGTGCTTCTGAAGTACTACACGTGTTTGGTGTAGGTGGCGTCTCCCAGGCTCCGATCCAGCCGAGCAGCGGAAGAAGAAAGATGGCGGACCGAAGATCACACGAAGGTAGTGTGAATGTGGAGAACTCAACTCCTTCAAGGTCCTCTCCAATATTATGGAGAAGTCCCTAAAGAAGGTGAGAGAGAGATGAGAGAATAGGATGAAACCAAGGGGAGGGGTTGACCCCTTTATATAGTAGGAGGGGGGCACTCCACCCAAGGGGCAGGCGATGTGGGACTATTCCCACAGCTGCCAACCACCAAGGGGGAGCCGCCGACTTAGGTGGGCCCCACGTGGGGAGCCCACTAGGGCTTGGCCGGTTGGCCCTCCTCCCTAGGCGCCTTACCCCTTTGGACCTCCCTTCCATGTGAGGTCCATTAGCAAAGTGCTGCCTTTTTAATAAAATAAAAATATATATTTTGATATTAATTCAACCAATTAATATAAAACACATATATTATTATATTCCTTACTTTGGAACCCCTTCCGAACCCCTTCGATCAACATCGGGTATTACCTAGAACTATTCTGGTTTCTCTCTCTATTCTCTTGCGGTGTCGTATCGATCTCTATGCGTCCGCACCCTTAAGCGTAACACCCTTTGGTTCAGAAACACTCCGGACATGATCGAGACCTCTCTCATACCAATGATCATCAGTGGGACCTAGATGCCCATCATGACCCCCATGCATTTCATGAATCTTTATCGCTTGAACCTTCAACATCATTTCCCATTCCCTTTGCCACTTGATACCTAGTTCACCCGAGATTTGATCTTCAGTATCTCCATACCTTCATTCGATCTCGTTACCGATGAACTTGTTTACTCGTTACCATTCATTGTATTCCGTGGCCTAGTCACACGCTTGCAAGCTTCGTTAATGCAACGTCACCGAGATGGCCACGTGTATCTATCCATTACATGGATTGGAAAATCATGCTCTTGATATCTACTCCTCTATGCGTCCCTTTGGAAAACCTGAGTGGCACCTTTTTGATCACCCAGTTACGGTTTGATACTTGATACCTGTTGGATATATGCCCTAGAGACAAATAGTAATAAGGATTATTATCATATTTCATAAAGTTTATGATTAAGTTTTATATCATGCTATAACTATACTGAAAGGAAACGTTAATACACGTGTGATATATAAACAACCAGGGGTTCCCGATGATACTCTAGTCACGGGTTCATTGGTCAACAGATGATCAAGGTTTCCTGATCATGTGGCATTTATGCCAGTTGGAAATGGAGTCACCTCATTGTGAGAATGATATGATGAACTAATACCCAACCTAAACATCATGAACCGATCATGTCACGAAGTTCAAGTTATGATGATTAGAATAGACCTAGTGGACTATTTCTTAGACCATGAGGCTATATCAATCACTGTCTCCTGAGGGTACTTTGATAGCATCAAACGTCACTTGGTTAAACAGTGATCATAAAGGTGTGTTCGGGTATTCGGAGGAACCATACAGGCAATATATGTCAAGAGCGGGATTTGTCCATCCGCGTGACGGAAAGATACTCGAGGGCTCACTCGGAGAAGTTATATCCAATAGCTACGTAGCGTGTGATTTGATCACAGGGATATCACTTGTCGGAACGAGTCAAGTAGCATTTATCGATAACGAGATTGAACCCGACATGGTGATGTCATTGATCAGATCTTGGGCAATGCAAGTATCGAGAGACAAAAGGAATATGACACGACATTCATGGTTCAAACGACGAAAGATTTCGTGGAATGCATAGGGGTCACATGGCCATCCAGGTCCCACCACAAGAAAAGTTGGCTTTTACAACGGATGATTTTCGTGGTTCAAGGCCCGTTTTTCGTGGCTAAGAAGTCTTCTACGACGAATGCCCATCGTGGTAAAATCCCTGTCACAAAAGAATCTACCACGGTTTTTTCCTGACCGTGGCGGATCGCACCCTTCAGCCACGAAAACTTGTTCCGTCGTAGATCTGTTCGCTAGCCATGTTGACTGCTGATGTCATGCAAAATGCCACGTCGCAAACACCGTTAACGACCAGTTACCGCCGTTAACAACCACGGAAAACATGATAGAAGTCAGGCCCAGCCAGGGCCTGCTCATAATTAAGTGGGTCGGCCCATCAAGAGAGCCCAATAAGATTATGGCCCGTTACTGTTTCGTCCGACACTGTTTGAAATGGGCCCAAAGGTGTGGCCAGCAGTGACCCGCGAATGTCAGGCCCATTCTATTTCGGCCTACAAAAGCCAACACTTTTCGAACACTGTGCGGCCCGTTAACAGGCTGCGTCAAGTAGGCCCGATACTATTAAAGTCCACGGTCATCCCATCACTTTTCTCGCAGCTTGTCATGGGCCGCCTACGAACGGCCCACTTTTGAGAAGGTCCGATACTGTTCTGGCCTTTTACTATTCCTCGTTACTGTTCTGGCCGTCTACTATTCATGTCCGTTACTGTTGTGGCCCTTCTTCTTTACGGCCCGTTCTTGTGCTAGTTGCCTGTTACGGCACATTCGTTTGTTCTAGCATGTTAGTATTCTGGCCTGTTATTGTGCTGGATTGCCACTGTTCTAGTCTGCTAGTGTTTTGGCCTGTTACTATTTGGCCTATTCTTTTGGTGCATTCTTGTTTGGCTTTTATGTTTTTTTGGAATATTCTTGTTCGCACATTCTTGTTCTAGTCTCATTCTTGTTTTGGCATGTTGCTGTTTTGGTCTGTCACTGTTTTGTCATGTTACTGTTTTGTCCAGTTACCATTACAGTTTCGGTAATTCTGAAACCTGATCGGCCTGGCTGGCATAGTTATGGTACCGCCATGCATGGACGACGTCAACTAAATGCCTACATAGCCTATGCGAGTTATCTAGATATTACATCAGCTGCAAACTTCTTAAAATATTTCAAAATATGAACAAAAGGGAAAGAAATTCAGCACTTCAGTTGCAAATCAAGTTGATAGCAGAGTACTCAATTTCCTTTCTCAATCTATCAACTGCATCTCCCTTTGAGTGTGACAACTACATTGGAAAACCACCTTGAGATATGATCTTGCAGTCCCCTCTTTGTTGGCGATAGCAATAATTGCAGTCTGAAACTAACTAATAACAAATTAATACAGCAAAGAAGACAAACTACTCATAGCTAAGAATGAACCAGATAGGAATTATAACTGCATAATGCAAACTTGTAGAGCAGGAACGCAAACCATGAATGAACTATATAGTAGAGGATAGCTATGTCGTTGCCTAGGACGAACCAGAACCAGATACGAGATATAATGGTGTGGCTTGTGAACCTGTAGAATGGGACAAACAAGCATTAGACAAGTATGCCAACAATGAAATGAGCAATCAAACAAAGTGTTTCTTAGAATTTCAGTATAAACTAGCCAGGTCATTTCAGCAAATATATATGGAAGCAGTGGTATCTCCTGTAATGCAAGAGACATTGGGTGACTCGGAATTTGTGATGAGCTACACAATGGCATGCAGTTACTGTCATAGCTAAGAATGAACTACATAGAAATTATAACCGCATCATAGCAGAACTTGTTGAGCAGGAATGGAAAACACGAATGAACTATACAGTAAAGAATAATTATGCTGTTGATTAGGACGAACCAGCACCAGATATAGAAAATATATAATGGCATCACTGGTGGACCTGTAGGCTGTGCAAACCAACATGTTCAGTGTTGCCTTTTTGAGCTCTACGCAAAGAAAACGAAAGTAATCAGTGTTGCAGCTTTTGAAGAACCAGATGGAAACAACAAAATTATAATCGAACTAGTACGAAGAGTTTGAACGGGTGCCACAGGATAACAAAATGATGCCAGGGAGGAAATAATAACAGGAAGTTAGCTTAGGATTAACCAGATAGAGTCAGTAACTGCGTAGCAGGGAATCCCCACTAATATTTTCCACTGACATTACATTTTGCAAGAACTACACAATAGCAGGCATTTACTGGTGTACGGAGCAACTAAGATAAGAACATGTGCAAGACAAAATAACAGACATGTGCATGACTTGATATTTGTAGAGCAGTGAATGCAAACCAACATGTCTAATGACATTGTATGTACTAGCACAAAGAACAGGCGTGCCCAGTGACTTGTATGTACTAGAACGATTACAAAAATGCAGTTCACTGCGACAGGCTTGAACCTGCTATACCACTGACAAAACAAAAACGGGTTGGAGATTTGGTTAACCTTGGTCGAAGAGGCGTCTAAGCATCGTCGGTACCATGCAAGTGACGTCTAGGTCACCGAGGGTGCTGCGGTTGCGGTGGCTATTGGCATCGGGGAAGCAGATCTTGGGCGGTCGATGCCGGCTTGAAAGCGGTGGACGAGAGCGTCGTTGAGGCAGATCCGGTGCAGTGAATAGCGATGGCCGTGCAGCTGTTCTGGAGTGGTGGACATGGAACTCTTTGAACTAGATCATGCCCGGTGGGCACCAATGAAGCGGATCCAGTATGGTTGGGCAGCTTTCGATGGTGAGGAAGCAGAGCTTGGGTGGTCAATGACGCCATCAACATGGTGAACGACACCACAACTCCTAGATCTGGTGGGTGAGCGTCGGTGAAGCGGCAGTGCGGCAGTGCACGAGACCGCAGCTCAAGCCGGTGCGTGTGGTGGTCATGGAGGGGATAGAGGAGCTTGGGATTTTTGGGAGGGCTGGCGGGAAAAAATAGGGGAATTGGGACCATAGAGGTGAGCAAAAAAATAATTACGATCGTGCCCCCGAGCTACTGACTTTAGCATGCCCATTTGTCGTCTAAACAATGGGTAGATTTGGAATTTTAAATTCTAAAGTTTTTGAAACGGAAGGGCGCAAAATGCTTCAAGGTCGGTGTGTGGTTTTTCCGTTCGATTGAGAATTTGAATTTGGCTTGTGGCCATCTAATAATAATAATAGAAAAATGGTACTTCCCCGGTCAGTGGGATATTTTGGCTCAAAGTTTTTGAAACGGTGGGGCAGTAAATGCTTGGTAGGTGGGTGATTTTGCCACTCGATTGAGATTTTGAATTTGGCTAGCCTCCATATACTAATAGAGAAAAGGTAGTAGACCGTACGCTATCTGTCCAGGAATTCAAGGTCGAGAGTCACATCAACTGCTCATCCATAAATATTTTTTTGTACAGAAACTTGGATACCTTCCATTCACACAGCATAGGCGGTAAATTTTGCCTCTTGACTCAGATTTAAATTTGTCTAGGGTCCATGTAATAATATAAAAATGGTACTACCTCGGTGGGTGATTTTGCCGGAAAATGTTTGAAACAAAGGGGGTGCGAAATGCTTCGGGGTCGGTGGGTTATTTTCCCGCTCGATTACGATTTTGAATTTGACTGTCAGCCAAGTTTTTATTACTTGAAAAAAGGTTGTGTAGTTCGAACGCCATTTGGTCAGGAATTTAAGGCGAGACACACATCAACTCATGCCTCCGATTCAAATGGGGTAGGTGGTAGGTTTTGGCGGTCGACAGTGACTTTGAATTTAGAGATTGTCCAAACAATAATTAAAAAATAGGTTGTTCTCCCTCTATTTCAGGGATCCAAGTCAGGGAGAGTGATTATCGACCACGCGTATGAAAATGCAGATCTCCGATACAAGAATGTTTGTTTAACATAACAACAAACAAATGTCTGAAGTAGCTCTGATTCAAGCATGTGAAAATGGTGTGTAACCAAGGTCTACTAATTATTTAGGTGTCGGCACAAAATCTTCTACAAGAAGCACTAACTAAATGGTAGTACTAATTCAGATCAAATAAAAAGCCTGCTACAAAACAAATACTCCTACTACAACATACTATCAAAACACAAAGACCAGCTAAAGTATATGTAGAAAAAATAAAACAAGATTTCATCACGCATACACTACTATGTAGAGAACACCATTTCATCATATAAAACAATGTTTTATCAGACACACATAGGCCCCCAAAACAAACAGACAACTCTAATATTCTAGCCCCTGCCGCTGTGACTGCAGCACAAACAAAGGTACTGCCACAGTTCCATCAGCTACCAAAACAAACAAATATCAGACTACATCTCCAAATAACTCAACCTGGGCAAACACATGCTTGCCCAAACAAGCGTTGCTTATTCATCCAAGTGTTATTTTCATCTCCTTGATGTTGCAGTCTGAATCAGCTGTGTTGCTGACAGGACTTCCTTTTCGTTTCTTTGATTTAGCACTCCGAATCACGTCGGTTGCTAAAGGAAATGAACAAAATGATCAGAAAAATCATAGGTGTACAAAAATGAAAGGGTTGCACATGAATAACTGCACTAACCAGGTGTCATAATGTAGGGATGTAAAGTACACCAACGTTTATGAGATCTGAACTTCTTAGACTTCATGCTACTGAGATCTAATTCGAATACTCCCTCCTTTGCCCATATAACCACCATTTATCTATCCTCAAATGCGCAGAGTAACCTTACTACATCTTTCCCACCATATGCCCATGATTTGTCAAGCCCAAGGAGAGTATCCATTTGAAACTTTATATGAGGCACCCAAGCTTCCCATTTGCCTGTTGATGATCTTGCATTAGACCACGCGTTTAGACTGAAGTCTCTTATAACCGCAAGGGAAACATCTCCATTATGCCCCTTAGCGATGACAAAATTGCATATGGAAATATCATGTGTCTCATGGGGGCACTCAATATAACATAGTTTTGTTGTCACGTTATCGAAGGCAATTATATATCTGGAGTTCATTGTTGGCTAGGACAAAATGTCCCCTATGAGAGTTGACGGCCTGCGATTAATCTTAGCCAGCATCTCAGCAGGTTCAATCCAGTCCTCCCATTTTCCTAACTCAGATGAGTACCTCTGCACCAGTTCTTGGTTACCATTGGTTACTATCCAAACAAGCCAGAAATTGCTGCAACACTGTGAAGACAATTGCCCATGATTTCTCGAACAGAGAATTGTGCCGCTATCATACTCACGTCTCTGCCAAATTGGTGGTTCTGGTATCACTGTTTCACTTCCACTGATTGGATCCCAGGCCTTTATCATGTGAGACCCTTACGGATAATGAAGTAGCACCCTACCATTGCGACATCCGAGTACATATTGTTTGTAGGCTTTATGTACTTCCAGCAGCCTATTTAGCTTCTGGAAGATGGATTGGTCAATATTATGATCTATTAAGAATCGAGCATCCTCGGAGCTATTGGTGAAAAACCAAAGTAACGGCATTCCTCTGTTGTGTGATAGGGTTAGCCTTTTGAAATCGTTGCTTCCCATGAAGTCCATCCAACATTTTTGGGTGACTGATTCCCTTAGTATGCAGGATGGGTGCGGAGGAAGCCTGATAAGAATCTGACCAAATACATCGCCTGACAAGTCGTTGATTGTTGCATATGTTCTTCCACCAAAGCTGGTAGGATGATGCAAATAACACAAGTGCATCATCAGAATTAAGTAAACAGCACAATGCACAATGCACAACCCTAAAAAAGAATTAAGTAAACACCACAATGCATCATACATTTTGACAGGAAAATTTATCATCGAAATTTCCTAAACTGCACCCATCTGAAAAAAACTACATAAAAGGAGAGTCTGTCAACAAAATAACCTAAACATCACAAGGAATCAACCAGAGTAGTACGAAAGCACCGCAAAATGCTTCAGCATGTTGGAACTGGGCAAAGGGAATGAAGAACTTTTTTTAGGTCACCGGGGAGGACAGAAAGGCCCCCACCTGAATTTTCTGGTTTTATCATAAAGAAGAGAAAAAATGGACGCAACTTCAGTGACTTGGTGAACCCAAGTCTCATGGTGACTTGCCCTAGGATCCACCTTCCATCTTGGATCAAACGTATGACAGTAGTTCAGATTTTGAACTAAAAAGTAAAACTATTCGAAAAAATTGACAAAAAATCAGTAAATAATCGGTGCCTAGGTTTGAATCCTATGAAAGTTTCATCCCATTCGGATCACTAGTTTGTGATTAAATAGATTTTTATGTTCCCAGTACTACTAGTTTAAACTAATATCCACTATGTCCAGAAAAAACCCCGGAGCAGAATACACAAAAGAGGGAGGAAGTCAGGGAGACAAAATCCAATGCAGAACTTACAATGGGGTCGACGAGTTCTGAGCACATGGAGCAGGCACCGCTGACGAATGACGAGCCACATCCATTGACGCTGAAGAAGCACGACCACGAGCTGACGCATTCCTAGCATCCCACACAGCCGTCGCTTTGGCAGTGGCAACCAACATAGCCGAATTTGTTCTAGCAGCAGCCGACGAGGATTTTGACTGCGCCTCCACCGCTTTCCAAGAATCACTCAACACTACCCAAGACTTCGATGCGGTACAAGCATCAGCCTCTGCATCCGCTTCACATGTATCCGCGGGTGCTGCTTCAGCATCCACCTCTGCTTTACAAGCATCCGCCGACGCAGCAAATGCATCCGCCAATGTTGATTCCATTTCTTGTAAATGCCACGAGCTTATTTAGCTCGCAATGCCCAAAAATAAATGCATTCTATCCTTCAGAAAGCCCGTAATGGCTGGAGGTTGGGGACATACATACCAGTGAATGGTGGTGCGGTGGTGTTCAATGGTGGAGCGGCAGGGACGGTCCGGTCGAGGGAGGGCGGCCAGGCGGAGAAGCTGACGATAGGGTCGAGGGGCACACGACTGAGCTACCTCGAACCCAAAACTAACTTTCGCCCCACTATTTTTTTTATTTTTTTTTGAACCCTGACTTTTTTTAGGGGAAACCACGGCTGTATTAATAGTAGCAACCACACGACTGATACAAGTTTGTGCACTTGCGTTGCTCAGTTTCCCGCCTACAGACATCATGTTTGTTGGCTTATTCATGTGATACAATCAATTGCTGGGTAAAATATTCCAGGTGGTAGAAGCTTGCCCTTTCTATGACATCAAGATCTAGAGTTCAAACATCGACCTGAAATTTCACAATCTACAACTACAAGTTTTGGTTTACTACCAGAAACATGCTAACAAATCACTCGCAACTGGCATTAACATCATCATTAATAGATCTCAGAAGGAAAAAAATTGAAAGATAAAAAACCACCGCAAGTTCGAATAAGATGACTGTTGTTGCCAAATTTAGTCACATAAAGCCAGGTCCAATATATATGTCATAATAGTACATCAAATATATAGATTCGTGGACACCACACACCAGCAGAGCAACAAAAAAAAACAGTTATAGTACCTGACTTAACAAACAGTCATCCTCACAAGAGACTCAAACCCTTCAAAAATGAAAGTAGAGCGATCAATATCGTTTACAGATTTCCTCATCTTTTGCAGGATTAGGACTGTATGGGCGTGGAGAATCTCGAATTTCTGTCAGAGTCTCATCTGCTTCTAGAGCTGAATTGAAAAGATTATCAGCTCGCATTCCCACCTGTTCCAAGATCCGGTCGTACACCTGGCTAATCAGCTCGTCGACATCCACATCAGGTAACTTGGGGACTAAGTTGTCAGCCACGAACTTTTGAAAATCAACAACAACATCATGAGCAACTGAAATTGATGTATTCCATCTTGCAGTCAAATCAGCTATCCGCTTAGTGGATGTGGACACTTCTTCCTTCAGGCGCCTAATCTGTTCATCCCGGTGTTTCACTTTCTCTTGAATGCAGGAAATCATGTGTCTATGAGCTTTGTATTTCTCTCGGAGACGGGCAATTGTCAAATCCTTGTAGTGACCAGCACCATTATGCCATGAGCAATATAAGTAAGGTGGAAACTGCAGATAACAAATCCAAAATTAAACCAGATTCTCATTTCAAAAAAATAAACCAAATTCTTGTTTCACAATCCAAATTCAGCTGCACACATCGTGCAAGCTCCATAGTGGTACCGCAAATGGCAAAGAACCACAGAGGCATATTTCCCAAACATGGGAAATAAAACCGACATGAAAAGGGCCGTACTTCAGGGTTTGCCTTCTTAGCTGGCACATGAGCAGTCCTGGCCTTAGTAATAAGTGGCAACATATCAGAATGACTTTGTTTCTACAAATCATGATGCAACAAAAATGATCAGTATATTTTAGGGGAGATTTTAAGTAATAAAGCGCTCTTTATCGAAAAAAAATTTGGGGACAAAGCATAGGTTACTGAAATTCTAGCAAAGTAGCTAGATACATAAAAACACGTGTCACTCGATAATGCCTCCTCCACGGGTGGGACATGCGCATGATGCTAAATGAAATGCAGCAAAACCAGTAAATTTTTGGAAAGAACACATCAACTTTGCAATGCAAAGAAGGATACGTGCATTAATCTGATGCCAAGGATTGGGCATGTTTCCCTTTAACGAACAATATAATTTAAAGAACTCAGCAATGTAGGACACCAGCAAACAACAATCTATTTATGAATGATATGTAGCAAATTACATCTGCATTGTTCAGCAGAGGACCGTTCTGTGAAATAAAGCCAGGGGCAAGCTTCCCATCCTCAAAAGACTCTTCTTGGGAGCATATACTTACCTATTTTCTGTGGACCTTATAACTAATTGCATGGCTACATCCATGTTGATCACATCTTCCTAATGTGGCATATAGATGTACTATTTCAAATAGAAATCACCTAAACAACCATCCAGATGGTTGCGGACTCACTGGAGATTGCACTAATGCGATGGAAAGGTGGACGCTGCTGGGTAAAGAAGGTGCACGACAGGAGAGGTGCACAAATGTGAAAAAATGTAGCGATACTCGTATATAGATAGAGATACCAGTAACACATAAACCAGATCAATTAGTAGTAACCACAAACTCCAGAAGGGCTATAAGCAGACTATCAACTACTCCCATATTAATTAACCTAGTGTAATTTAACGTGGCAGTACTATGAGATGGTGAGTACTAGTAAACAAAAGGGGATTACTTAATTATTAGTGGAATCTACAGCCAGCCACCAAAAGCATCATGAGCATGTTAAATATCTAGATTGCAGACCATACTTGGTTAAGAACCTAATGTCCAACGCTAATTACCCAAATCTAAGAGCATTTATCCTATTTACGACTGAGTGTAGTGAGTTGGAGACATCCATTAACTCTGCAGCCATCTTCTCGGCATGCATCCGATGGCGCTCCTGCTCCTCCTCTTTGAGGTCATCGCGGATCTCGAGCTGTAACCACAACGACATCATCGCGCGCTGCAGCAAAAGTGAGTGCGGTAGATCTACCCAGTGGATGAACATGCAGCGCTCACATTCGTAGTTGCAACCTAAGAACCTGTGGCCAAAGTTCGTTCCCTCGAACGCGACATGGCGACGGGGTGCTAGGGCGTAGTCACACCAGAGCCAGAGATCCGCATCGGGAACAATGCCGTACCACTCCGTGTCTACCATCCGTGCTGGCATCTGAACCCAGGAAACATCATCGATCGAGATGGGCAGAATAGAGAAAACCCCCAAAAGGAGAGAACCCATAAGCTGAATTCGAGAAAATAAACTGAGACCATGAACTCTGGCGTACTTACCCTAACCCGGCCGCCTTGCGCATCAAGATCCCCCATTGTTCGCTGGACCGGCATGACTGAATCCGCCGACATTGCTCGAAAAAAGAGCGCGCCTTCAAAGCCTAGCGCAGAGGCTTCGTGGAGAAGGAAGAGGTAGGTGAGCCGATCCTCACATTCGCTGGCTACTACTCCGTATTAGATTTAACTTGGCCACTGATAACTGGGGCCCACGCTAGAGAGCCCGTGGGCCCCCAAACATCACTCACCTAGTTTGACTTGCATTACATGGAGTACTTTTGGAAAACAGATCAAAACTCAATAAATAAACCAAAGGCCCCCCTCTCTTTTTGCGAAAAATCATTACAAAACAGATACGCTCACAAATGCGTTCACACACTCACCCCTATGAATGCTGGTACGCACACCCTACACCTACGAGGACTTCAGAAAGACTGGATCTTGACACTGATCCTGCGGGGCTTGAGCTTGACAAAGTCACCATAGGCACCTCGCTATATATATTGACGGGAACATCGCCTCTCACTACCCTCATAACCATCCTTCAAAGTCGAGCGCCGAGGCTTCGTGGCGAAGGAAGTGCTAGGGGGTTGGAGCTCATATTCGTTGGCTGCTATGGGATGTAATTGAACCACTAATAATGTGGCCCTCAGTAGTGAGCCCATAGACCCTAGACACCAGTGACCATTACAATTACTTTGGGAAAACCGAGCAAAACTTAATACAAACAAAAGGCCCATCTCTCTCATTTTTGCGAAAATCCACTACAAAACGCACACTCTCACAAATGCATACACACACTCACCCCTATGAACGCATGAACACACATCCTACCCCTATGAGCACCTCTGAAAGATTGTGTATTCAGACTATCCGATGGGGGGCTTGATCTTGACAAAGTCACCATAGCCATCTACTACCCTCGTAACCATCCTTCAAAATCGAGCGTCGAGGCTTCATCAAAAAGGAAGAGCTAGAGGAGTTAGAGCTAACATTCATTGGCTGCTATAGGATATAAGTAGACCACTAATAACAATTGGGCCCCATGGTAGTGAGCCAATTGGCCTCAGACATCAAAGCAAGCACGGTGTCAAGTCTTAAACATATATCTTAACGGTAGAGTGGGTAGTGCTAACAAAAAGATTCTTCAAGGTGCTTCTAGTGCTAGACTTATGTCTAAGAGAATCAATTGGGAGGGCCCACTATTCAGTGGATAACAGTCTATTTTTCTTTTTAGCATGGTTATGTGGACCTACTTCAGTTCTAAATGCTGGACCAAAAGTAGATTTCATAGCTACTTCTAGACACTGCACACGCCCTTACTATACGTAGCTTAGAAATTTACTAGCCTCGTGTCTAAGATAATTGTAGGTTGCTTTGAAAGTTTTTCGAAAAAACTTTTGGAGGTACCCATCGAGGGGTCAATTAATATATCACAAAAAACCAAGAGTTTTGACAATAGGTTTAACTTCTTGCTAAGATAGATTTTGTATCTTGACAATTTAACGAAATTAGGTCAAACTTGAGCTACAAGTAAGCGTGATATAGATTGCTCTTGAATTAAATGTCTTTTCAGAGGTCTATAGGTCCATCTTGTTGTAGTAAAAAATTCCATCACTATGAGTTTCCTACTATCTCAGGAAAGAACATTCTCAATTTTCCGAGTGTGATGACGAGATTGTTCTTTCCTGTAAAGCAAGTCTGAAGAATATGGATCTGAATGACACACGAGGAAAGTTTTTAGACATATATTGTGGACCAACATGTTGTACTTATGATTTCCCATGTTTTATGAGTTCTCAAACTTCCTAGCTAACTTAGCCCACTTGATTGATTTTATGCCGATTTATCGAAATTATTAGGTACAAATTGAACTGCCATAAGTAAATTGTAGGTTGCTTTGAAAGTTTGATGAAAGATCTCTCTTGGAAGTACCCATATATATCAGGGGGAGGGGTCAATTAATATATGGGAAACCACCAAGAGTTTTGATGATATATAGGTACGATTCAACTTCTTGCTAAGATTTTCCATCAATTAAATGAAATTAAGTTAGACTTGAGCTACAAGTAAGCATGATAGACTGCTCTTGAATTAAATGTCTTTTTAGAGGTAGATGGGTGCATCTTCTTGTAGTAAACAATGTCGTCGGTGTGAGTTTCCAACTACTAGGAAAGGACATTCTCAATTTTTCGAGTGATGTCATGATCATACTCTCCCATAAAGCCAAAGTTTTCACACACACAAACACGCGCGCGTGCGCGCACACACACACAAGCACGTGCCACAGTCGTATATACTGTATGAAATGTGATTTAACGAACATTAAGTTGTTATTAACCAATAGTCTTGTTAGAGAAAAAGACATATATTAAGTATATTAATAATAACTATCTAGAACATGGTGGAGTTTGCTCTAGATACTGTTCAACACGAATCCAACTACTCTGAACCATTGGATCTAACAGCCCAATGGTCACGATTGGTACTATGGATCCAATTCAAAACTACCTACCTAACTCCACCCACTTGAATGACTTTATGTCGACTTATCGAAAATAGGTCAGATTTGAACTAGTATAAGTAAATTTTAGGTTATTGTGAAAGTTCTACGAAAAAGCTTTTGGAGGTACCCATCGGGGGTCACAATTAATATATGAGAAACCATCCAAAGAGAGTTTTGATGACAAGTTGGATCAAGACTCGCAAATCCAAACATTTTGCTAACTGTTGGATCTTATTTTCCATTCCTAGAATCTAAAAAGATGCTACTAATAGTCTTAATGAGAACGATGAATGCTAGTATGCGCAAACCTCAAAACACACACTTCATTGCTCAGTTTTAGGGTCCTTGTGCTAAATGCATGGACTTGGATGCAATTTTCATTTTTTATGAGGTCCTTGATATGTAACTTGTACTTCCACCGATCGTGTTCACTCTCAAGCACATCGCACCTACTAGAACAACCATTAGATCGGCCATTCGTAGTACTTCTTATTATCTTATCTTTATCTTGTCCTATCTTCTACAATAGCATACCATAACACGCACTACATATAGTGTACGGATTAACTTTGAACATTGACCGTTGGATCAAGACTGGCCAATCCAAACATTGTTGACCGTTGGATCAAGACTGGCAAATCCAAACAATCAGGAAAGAAAATTCTCAGTTTTCAGGTGTTAGGTAGCTAATAATATTTGACTTCTACACATGATGATACAAAGTACAAGGACCAAATATACACCATACTTTATAGATGTTGATCAAATTTATAATTTTTTGTGCTTTACCAATTATAATTTTATATAGTGATGATATGTCATACGTTTACTATCTGAGCCTTGTTAAGGTGTGGTTTTTTACACAATGCGGGAGTAGTATATTTATTTGCTTAGACATATGGTCACCTATGTCCACGCGCTATACATGGTGAGAGAATAAAACGTTGGCAGGGGAAGAGGCCAGCAGCAAAGAGAAGTTGAGGTGATTCCATGTTAGAGCAAAGTTATGATGAGTTTCTGACACGAGGTACTCCTACGGCCTTACAATGTACACTCTACTAATAGTAAATTTTAGGACCTATGCACGTAAAACAAATCGTGTGTTTTCTCTCTCCTTCCCAATGCTCCATCTCTCCTATCTCTCCTCCCCTTTCCCCTCGTGCACCGGTCCAGCTGATCTCTCTCCCCTCGTCCACAACGTGGCGCTGCGCATGTGTGCCTTGGTACGGCAGCTCCGTGTCTCTGGCATGTTCGGAAGCCGCGTGTTGGTGTGGAGTAGGGATGAGGAGTACATAGGAAGGAAACCACTTTGGTCCTTGGCAGCACAAAAATTCAAAGTTTTCTAGTTTTCAAAATTTTCACTTGCTTCTCAAACATCGGGAGGGAAGGTTATCCAAAAGATCGGCCAAACATCAGGAGGGAAGGTAATTTTTTGAACCTATTTTGAACATTGATCGTTGGATCAAGGCTGGCAAATCCAAACTTTGAACATTGACCGATGGATCAAGACTGGCAAATCCAAACTTTGCTAACCGTTGGATCTTCTTTTCCATTATTAGCATCTAGAAAGATTCTACCGGTAGTCTTTAGCACAATGGATGCTAGTATGCGCAAACCTCAAAACACACACTTCATTGATCAGTTTCAGGGTCCTTGTGCTAAATGCATGCATGGACTTGGATGCAATTTTCATTTTTTATGAGGTCCTTGATGTAACTTGTACTTCCACTAACCATCTTAACTCTCAAGCACCTCGCTCCTACGAGACCAACCATTAGATTGGCTATTCGTGGTACTTCTTATCTTATCTTTATCTTGTCTTATCTCTTACAATACCATACCACCATTCTATAGTGTGTGAATTAACTTCGAACATTGACCGCTGGATAAAGACTGGCAAATCCAAACATTGCTAACCCTTAGATCTTCTATTTTCCCTTAGCATCGAGAAAGATTATATTGATAGTCTTTAGCATGATGAACGCTAGTATGCGCAAACCACAAAACACACACACTTCATTATTCAGTTTTAGGGTCATTGTGTTAAATGGATGGACTTGGATGCAATTTTCATTTTTTATGAGGTCCTTGATGTAAGTTGTACTTCCATCGATCGTGTTAACTTTCAAGCACCTCTCTTTTACGAGACCTACCATAGTTAAAAGAAAATGCAACCACCCCAATTATCACACAAACTAGACCAATGATTTCTTATACGTAATGCCCAAGTTTTTAGTACTACAATTTTTCAAGCTTCCTAGCAAAATTTGCACACTTCCGTGACTTCTTGTCGATTTAACGAAATTAGATCAAACTTGAGCTACAAGTAAGCGCGATAGATTGCTCTTGAATTGAATGTATTTTTGTAGGTAGATGGGTGCATATTCTTCTAGTAAACAATGTCATCGGTGTGAGTTTCTAACTATGAGGAAAGAAAATCCTCAGTTTTCCGAGTGATGACGAGATGGTTCTTTTATGTAAAGAAAGTCTGAAGAATATGGATCTCAATGCCATAAGCCAAGCTTTTAGACATATTAAGTGGACCAATGTGTTTTACTTATGATTCCCATGTTTTATGAGTTTTCAAACTCCCTATGTAGCTAATTAACTATGCCCCACTTGAATGACTTCATGCCTATATTTATCAAAATTTGGTCAAACTTGAACTACAACAACTAAATTATTGTAGGTTGCTTCTAGAGAATTACAAAAACCTTTTGGAGGTGTACCCATTGGGGGCTCAGTTAATATATCAGAAAACAACCGAGAGTTTTGATAATAGGTTTTTAACTCCTTTCTAATTAAGATTTTGCATCTTGTCAATTTAACAAAAAATTAGCTCAAACTTGAGCTACAAGTAAGCGCGATAGATTTTTGTTTAATTAAATGTCTCTTTGGAGGTAGATGGATGCATCTTCTTGTAGTAATCATGTTAACACCCGGATTTTTAATCCCAGATGCCAGTTATGCCATACATCGCAATCCCAGGATTACCATTTTTGCGAGACATAACAGATTGGATATCACAGTACATCATCCATTACAAACCATAATAAGGTCTTACACAAATAAAGGATCTCATGATCTGGTCTTAATACAAATCAAGCAGTAGAAAAGAAATGTAGTAGGGACTCCATCTTCAAAGTCACAGGCAATGCTGACGATGGGAGATGATCCTAGTTGTCATAGGCGTCCTGCTATCCATCATCCTGATAGTCTTCCTCATAGTCTAGCCACGGGAATAGCCAGGGACAAAGCCATGAGTACTCTTTAAGTACTCGCAAACTATCACTAACAAGTAAGGTAGTTCTAGTAGGATTCTTAAGCTCTAGGTTTATTTGCAAAAAACCAGATTTATCTAAACTGAGTTTAGAAGTAAAGAAAACTAAGATAATGTTCTAAATCACTTAAATGGGAACCTAGTTTTCATATTCACAACCCTGTTGTGGTCAAGTCAAAATCATAGTTCACTTCACAAGTCATTTTGAAAACATCTGAAGATGGAACAGTATGGCCACTCCAACTGTCCATGACCACGGACGCAGCTATTCGAATAGTTTGACACTCTACAGAGGTGGTACATTTTCACCACAAAATTCGATACATCCATCAGGGATAACCCTGAATCATCATACTTAGTATGCGGATAATCA
The DNA here is from genome assembly GCA_023614405.1 of Avena insularis. NCBI lineage: Eukaryota > Viridiplantae > Streptophyta > Magnoliopsida > Poales > Poaceae > Avena > Avena insularis. Next base: position 239,151,476 of record CM042694.1, on the reverse strand, counting down.
ATCATAACCTTTCCTTTACACACTCTAGTATAGGCACCTCCCCTATGAGCTTGGCCTCCCAGCCATGGCCATCTGCCATCATGGGCACTGCATAGGTGGACATTCACACTCACGAGGTAGCCTTAGCTCAAACCTCTTCCGCGAGGGAACCCATACTAAGGCATATAAACTTCCAGTTAAGCCCTACCCAATTCAGGTATTGTGGTTGTACGGTAAAATTGGAATGGTATCGCATCTGAACCCAACCATTAGTTTTTATAAAGGGCTAAGGCTCATGCCTCAACATTTTCATCATCAAATCCTTTTGTGTCCATGACACATGTCAAAACATTTCAATATAATGAATCATCATTCCAAGGTTTTCATAATCATTTTCACCAAGTATTCCCATCTAAAGTGATCAACTTTTATGCTTAGCACTAGCCACTAAAGTTAAGAGTGTTCACTAATGAGGGGTGCTAATCTGCAATCTCATGCCATGGAATGACATCTAAGTATAGGCCTAGTTTTATACTCTTTATGCTATCTATACTACTTTTCCAATACTCACAAAGCACTAACTAAAAGTAAAGAACTTTGGTAAAGTAAAAAGAATAAAGCTTGCAAGTAAAACTTGGGATTGGTATAAATCAAAGGTATATAACCAAAGCATGACTAATGCATTTTTATTAAGTTATCAAGTTTGCAAGTATTAGCTTGCATAGTTCTAGATTGCTTAGTTAAGAAACTTGCAAGTGTTAGCATGCCTTGAGTAGAGCAGTGATTGAAGTTCTCCTCTTCTTCTTCTTGGTAGTACTCCTCCTCCTTGTAGCTTGGGTCGGTACTATCGTCTATAAATGAATACAAGCTACACAATCACCAAACAATACTTAACTACTTCTATTTAGCACACTAAGGCTCACACTTGACGATCTAACATCATCACCAACATCACATGAATTAAAAGCTTAATCTTATTTATCTTATTTTAGAAAAGTAATTTCTACTCATTGAAAATACTTAAGATTTAATATTCTCTAATTAAAATATGGGATCATGTTGACACATGTCATCACCACATATTCTAATACATGGGAATGTGATTTAAAGTGTTGGTCGTATTTTATAAAGTTTAAGATTATCATTTAATAGAATTAAAGTGACTAGAAATGCCTATATAGCATTCTTTTGGTACTAGTCCAATGTCACTGGATGCAAACCTAAATATTTTTACGTATTCAGATAGATATTATCAAATGTGATTTTTGAGAGTTGGAATCAACTTAAAAGCATTTATGGTTGATTTTTGAAAAATGTTTGAATGTGGAAAAGTCTCTGTCTTGTTATTTTTACTATATGTGATCTCTAACTCCAAATGATTTAAATCCAACGGGCTTGGATATATAATTTAAATATCTTTCTAACAAAATTGGAATCATGCAATTTGGTTTAGTGAACCTCTCTAAATTGAATTTTGAATCTACTGACATAATGTGGTTTTAACTAATTTGGAAAATACTAATTTGAATTCACTGGGCCTGAGCGGGAAACTAAACGGGCCAGCCCAATCTGCACAGCACAGCGCAGCGGGCTACTGACTGGGGGGTCCACCAGTCAGCGACTTAAACTAACCGAAACGGTATCTGTGAATCTAGGCCTAGGCCCTACGATTAAAAGACGATCCAACAGTAGCACTTCATTGTCGATGACGAACAACTCCGGCGAGGAATTTAAGCTAACGCGGCGGTGGGGGTCCGGCGAGGCTCACCTGGGCTCTAGCTAGGGTCGGTGATGGGGGCAAACGACGTGGTCGACGACGGCGGTTCGAAAGGTGGTCGCGGTAGCTCTTGGGGCGGCTCCAATCGACGACGCCCTTCTCCTTCTGCAGCAGCGGGCTCTAGCCAAATTCTGGCAAGGAAGAGATCACCTTGCTCCAGGGAAGGGTGTGGGAGTGTCAGTGAGGAGTGGGGAGTGTGTTGGTGTGGAGAATGGAAGCAGAGGGGGCCTCTATTTATACAACGACAAGGGGACTGAGCGGGATGGGCTTAGGCTCATCGGTGAAGATGATACACATGGCTAGCGGTGCAGTTGAGGGTAGGGGACGACGCGGTGTTCCCTGGCAGTCATCACAGAAGTAATAGCGCGGCACGGGGCAGCGTTGAACGGTCGGACGCGTGCGACGCTCTGCGTGGGAGCAGCGGTGTTTGCGATGGCGTACTGGAGCTAGGGGTCGCGCGGCGGCCAACGGTGGTGTCTGGGAGGTGGTGGTGATCATGGAGAGTGGGTGCATGCACGGAGAGAGCGAGGTGCGGTCTGTGCGAGCCGGTCGGGTGCAGCGCTCTGGCGCGTTCTCAGCACAGCGCAGAGACATAGGGCGCGACGTCGCTAGGGTGGTCCAGGGCTTGGCTGTGGTCGAGGCTAGGACAGGGGGTTGCAGTGGACCGTGGCGTGTCTGGTGCGTGTCATGCGCGAGGGCAGCATGGCCTCTGCCGCTCTGTCCACGGTCAGCCAACGATGACCACTTTCGGGTGGCGCTGCACTGGTGCACAGTGGCTAAGGGAGGGCTGGTCTGGTGCTGCTTGACACTAGGGCATACATGGGAGTGTAGAGGGGACAATGGGGTGGATGATCACTGCTCCAAAATAGTGCAGTTAGGCAGTGCTTAATTAGGGTAAGCAAGGTGTTTTATGAAATGGCCGCAAGAACTTTAGTTTGAAATTTTCAAATGAAATTTGGTGAGTGATTTGGTCTTAAGCTTGAGTGTCTATGTTTACTTGGAAAAGTCAAGTGGAATTGATTTGATAGGTTTTTGCAAAATAGTGATCTTACCATATGAACTAGATTCAAATTTGAACTATCCATTAAATATATTTGAAAATAGTTTTGGTGAGTTTGTAAAGTGGGTCTTGGTTCACTTTTACTTGGTCTAGCAAGGGATGAATAGAAGTAGAAATGTTTCTGTTAGAAATTCTCTTCTAGGAACACTCAAAGTGGCCTAGTGGTTAACTTTGGTCAAAATGACCATTAGCTTATTTAATTCATATTTGATTTCTTTTTCTTTGGTTTTTGTTTGTAAATGGCCTAGATGATGTAGCATTCACCTTTAAACCATTTCTCATCATTTGTAACAATCAAACATGGAAAATTCAATCAATCATACACTAATGCAAATCACGCATGCATTCATATAGATTTTTGGAATAAAAGTTTTTGTTAACCCTAAATGTTGGTGATTAGAACTTGATAATCTTGATTAACATTTTTGGGGTGTTGCAAACCTTCCCTCCTTAAACAAAATCTCATCCCGAGATTTAAGAAAAACTAGGAACTAAAGAGATATGGAAACTCAGTCCTAATGTAATCTTCTCGCTCCCAAGTAGCTTCTTCTTTGGTATGGTTGCTCCACTGGATCTTGAGAAACTTGATACTCCAGGTCCTGGTGGTTCTGAAGGCTTCTTCCAATATACGGATGGGTACTTCCCGATACGTTAGATCCTTGTTGATATCAATGGCTCGGTGATCAATATTCTTGAATACTTCGGTCTTCTCTAGAACTTCTAGGCATTTGCGAAGTAACGAGATATGGAACACATCATGGATGGCTGACATCTCCTCTGGCAGTTCCAGTTGATATGATACTTCTCCTCGGCGATTCAAAATCTTGAAGGGTCCAATATATCTGGGGCTAACTTTCCTTTCAGTTGAAAATGTTGCATTCCCTTCAAAGGTGACACTTTGAGATACACAAAATCTCTGACATTGAAAGTCAGGTCTCGACGTCTCTTGTCAACATAACTCTTCTATGTGGATTGGGTGGTCTTGAGGTGCTCATGGACTTTGTGAACCTTCTCTTCGGCTTCTCATAGGATGTCGGGTCTATAGGGGTTCCGCGTATGAAAATAATAAATTTTACTCTACGCCCCTAAACCCCTGAAGCTGCCAGGACCTATCTATTAGTAATACAGTAATGGGAGGGGTTATTCGCAAACTTATTCTTGAAGACCGAAAAGCGTTGTCAACGCTCAGGAGAGCGTGGTTGATGTAGACGAGCCGAAGCCGACCTCAAGGCCGTGATGAAGTCCTTGCGCTCCCGTGGCTCCAACGACTTGAGTGCCTCAAGTGCGACACCTCGCGTGGAGTTACACACGTCCGGTGCCTGACGATGACTCCCGCTTCCCTGACCCAGTAGTAGTTGCGGAAGTAGAGCTCCCGGATCTGAATCCCGCAACGCGACGGTGCTCCGCGGTGAAGATGTCTCTCGCTCGCGCAGTCCAGACTTGGGACCACGGTCACGAGAGAGAGAGGGGAGAGAGAAAATATCAATTAGAGGTCCTCCCAAAAGTGGGAAGACCTTTATTGATTATTGGTGTATTTATCTTGGCGAAATACCCCACTATATATAAGGGAGGAGGGGGTACACCCTCCCTCAAAGTCCTGGGGTGGGACTAAAGGAGAGGAGGAGGGAGGGGTTGGCCGCCGGCCACCTAGTGGGCCCCAGGGGGGCTAGGCTAGGCCCAGCCCCGGCCTCCCCCTCTCTCCTTTCCCCTAATGGGCCCTCTCACTCTAGAATTGGCCCATTAAGCCTTTGACCATTAAAATTGATTTTCTCTTTATTTAAATAATTATGAATAAATTATTAAATCAACATTTAACATTCATTCACACATTATTCATACTCCGTGGCTATGGAACACCTTCCACCTCCACTCCAGACATCCTCCGAACTTACCGAAACCCTTCCGGTTTTCTCCCTTCTTTTCTTCGGCGATTCTACCGATCCTATAAACACTCTCTAAGCATCATCAAGCCCTTAAGCATGATACCCCACGGTTCAGGAACACTCCAGACATGGTCGGGACACTCCCGCACCAATGATCGACAGAGGGACCTAGATGGCCATGTGATCCTGTGCGTTCCACGAAGATCTTTCGTCGTTTGAACCGGGATAGTCGTGTCTTATTCCCTTTGTCACTCGATACTTGCATTGCCCGAGATCTGATCAATGACATCACCATGCCTTGTTCAATCTCGTTACTGAACAATGCTACTTGACTCGTTCTGACAAGTGATATCCCCGTGATCAAATCACACGCTGCGCAACTATTGGATATAACTTCTCCGAGTGGGCCCTTAAGTATCTTCCCATCACATGGACGGACAAATCCCGCTCTTGACATATATTTCCTCTATGGTTTCCTCCGAATATCTGAACACACCTTTATAACCACCATTTTACCAGATGGCATTTGATGCTATCTAAGCACTCTCGGGAGACAGTGATTGATATAGCCTCACGGTCTAAGGAATAGTCTACGAGGATCCTTTTCTAACCATCGTAACTTGAACTTCATGACATGATCGGGTCACGATGTTTAGATTGGGTATTGGTTCATCATCTCATTCTCAGAATGAGATGACCTCATTTCCAACTGGCATAAATGCCACATGACCAGGAAACATGATCATCTATTGATCAATGAACCAGTGACTAGAGTTTCACTGGGAACCCCTGGTTGTTTGTATATCACATGTGTATTGATGTTTCCACTCAATACAGTTATAGCATGATATAAAACTTAATCATAAACTATATGAAATATGATAATAGTCCTTACTACTATTTGTCTCTAGGGCATATTTCCAACAGTCTCCCACTTGCACTAGAGTACAAATACACTAGCAGCATTTGTTCTCAATCTTTGGCACCATATATACGGTACCCTGAACATGCTTGCTCATGGAAGAGGTTGATCCTTGGGTCTGTACTTTATATTCCCAAATCCTTTGCAACTTACTAATGTCACCTTGATTGACATTAATATTCTATCATCACATGACATCATCTGTGTGTATGCATCGTTGCTATGGTAGCAGAACGAGGCCTGATTCCAAGAGCCTACAGTGACGTTAGATCAACCTCGAGGGCTTTCTCATGGGCACTGTGCCCTGGGACACATCATTCTACGTTAAAAGCGAACTAGCCCCGCCATAACTTTATACAACACTTTAGATGGTACCCTTATCTATTATTATAAATGTATTCATCGAAACACTAGTGCACTCTGTGCAACTTTCGATGTCTTTGTTCACCTCACTTCCTACGTGACTTTAATTGGTATCTACAGGAGTTTCCAACATATTCCCTTATAACATAACCCTTTATTCTTTAAGATATGTCGTCCTTTATGGATTTGGAAAATGTGTCAACAGTTCTCTACTAGACACTGCGGACAAACTTAGCTCAACGTTCTGTGATTCGAACTTAATCACTTTTAAACGTTTCATATTGGATCATATATTATGCTAAGTTATCATCATGGTTTTCTAAGATAGAACCTATGTCTTAACATAGTGGATGATGATCATCCTTTTCTTTCTTTTAACCATTGATGTTAAACTTAATACTATTCCTAATTTGAGTTATTAAGGATCAGTTCCTTAATTAACTTCTATTCTGAAACCCCTTTCAGAATCCCTTAAGGAATACTACATAATATCTTAATACACCTATTATCAATTTCTACATCTTATAAATCATTATTCATAAGTATTTGCGCTTTCATTCTTAACATGCTTAAGAATTACTCCTATAAGCTCCCACTCAAAATATGTTCTTACATATTTGAATTTGAGACTTATATTGCTCCCACTTAAAAATATGTCAATCACATATTGTTTCAGGAAGACTTTCATAGCTCCCACTCCATTTTATGCAAATTGCATATCCACTCACTATTTTGAACAATTTCAAAAACTTTGATCAAATGTCAAACTTGGAGATTTTACTATGAGATACTAGTACTTTACTAGTTTTAAATCCATTAGTCATTTAGCACATTTGAATCAAATTCATTTGAATTTGTCCAATACCTGACAAAGTGTGCTTTTGTCATTCACCCCCTTTTCCTCTATGGCTTTGTAGTCATTTGGGAAAATTCAAGTAACCCCTTTTACTTGTGAGATTCAGCAATGAATTGCTTTCTAATCTCAAGTGAATTTTGCTTCTAGGATTTCTCATAATTTAGTTTACCATTATTTCCTTAGTAGTTCATAGGTATGTCATATTCCAATAATCATGACAAATGATTCACATATGTCTCCATACATGATATGGATTTACATTTTGAATCCTACTTTATGCGGTGAAAACACTAGTGGGGAAAACACAATGATCAATATCATTGATTCTTTCCTTCTGTGAAGAGAGTCGTTCAGGAACATTGTCCGTTGCGCTTCTCAATACTCTGATGCAGGGTTTTTGAATCCTCATCGTGTTTTTCACTTTCTTCCATTTGCTCCATAATCGAGAAACATCACTAAAGGTGAGCTTTCTCAAGAATGCACCAAAATCCAAGCAATACGAATCTTGCTTTCCTTTTGGTTCTAGCTATGGGTTTCATATTCAAAGTTTGCAATGAATACACTACGAGGACTTATTCGCTATTGTTTTGGTTATATCGAATAATCCCAAAACTTTCATGAATTCAAATGGTTCACTGCCTTCTAATTGAGTGCTAATTATTTCTAAGCTAATGGTATCTACATCTACACTACAACGATTTATTTGGTGCCTTCTATTCAACCCATTTTTGATATCTAATATCACATTGTGATGCTTTGTATTTTGACGTTTCAAAACACTTTGCATTTCACAATTACTTTTATGCCATTCTTATAAAGTTGAATTTCATTACTATTGATCAAATCATAGTAATTGGATTCTCTTTTATATTTATACCGATTGTTGATGAAACACTTTTGATCAAATCAAATAGTTTCATATTCATGTTTCCTTTGGTAAACTACTTTACACATTTAAACAATCATTTAATGATAATTACCATTTTCGTTAAAACACAATACATCGAATATGTATTTACTTTTAACAATTCTTTAAACACTTTGTATTCAAGTAATAAACGGTGTTCAAGTTAATTTACCGAACTTAGGCATGATTTATATGTGATAAGAAATCGAATGACTTTCACATATTATCGCATAACTTTGAATTTAAACAATGGTTTTTCATTAATTAATGAACATATAATTAAGTTGGGTATTTTAAACAAGGCATTTTTTAATATTTTACAAATGTTCATGCATTATCAATTAGTTTCAAACAACAAGGATAATTCACACATAATCAAACAAGATATGAACACGAATAGAAATCATTCATAAAAGCAGAACAACTGTTTGTTACAAACTCATATGAATAACCGTCTCACGAAGTGTGAGACACACTAAAGAAGTTCACAATCTCTTGATTACAATAATCATCCTAAAACACAAACTAAATGATAAATGTCGAGGGAGAGTGTCTTCGGCCGCCATCATCATGCTCGCCATCAACACGCAACGTCACCTCCTCTCCAGCAAGCACCTCTCATGCAGAAGGACCTGTTTTCAGCAAAACAGAACAAGTATCAGATATACTTAACACTGCAAATTGTTTGCAAGATTATAACATTTATAAAACTGTATATCAAATATATACCTTTGTCGTTGATGACTCTAGTGACGTTGGGTTCATCTACCACATTTCTGAAATGTGATATGGACTCGAGGAAATCCAGTGTTTCCGTGTCGCCTCTCATAATGCAGATCCTGGCCTGTGCTTGGAAGCTTGGTGGAAGCGACCGTAGCACAACTCCCATCGCAAATGAGCTCGAGAACCAGTTGTCCAGGTAGTATGCCAGACTCATGTACGCATCGTATATGCTCAATAAGTGCTCGTCTAGTGAGGAACCCTCCTCCATCTTTATGGAGAGAAAGTCCCCCATCAGCTCATACTCCCACATGCGCACTTGTTCTACGAAATGCAATCTCAGATGTGCCATGACCACTCGGGGCTTGAGACTTCCCACCTTTGGCCATAGCCCATCCTCCATTTCGAGGCGCATGGTCACTGATATAAATGTGGCCATCACACGATGACGATAACGCAGATCTTGCTCCTCCTGGGTCTCATGAGAATAGGGTGGCTCCAAATACATCTCGCAGGTCATGTAGTCAGCTACATTGTTCTCCCAAGGAGATCAAACAGGCGTATGACCCATGCAGAAAAGTTGGATCCATCTAACTTGAGCTTTTCTCCTTTCAACCAATCATCGATAGGAAAGGTAATCTTGGGAAGAACCATTTTCTACATTTATAATTGCAAAAGGAATTTAGACTAAGTTTATAACTAAATGAGTTAATAATAACTCCACTCAGAAACACCTATCCCCAAAAGGGTTCCTAGTGATAACACGACCCCTATCAGCCACATCTCCCCCGATCATCATGGCCATCAATGTGGGTTTAAGGGTGGACGCTAAACGTCGGTCACATCATTCATGCGACTCGTGCTTGATCTTTCGACCATCCGTGTTCCGAGGCCATGTCTGTACATGCTAGGCTCGCCAACTCAACCTTAGTGTATTCGCTGTGCAACATGGCTTGCACCCACTGTATGTGAACGTAGATATGTCTGACACCCGATCATCACGGCCTGCCTCATACCGAAGAACTTTCTTGGTGGTGCACACTAAGGGGAAACGCAATCATTGGTAATTTAACAGGGATCATCTTATTAGGCTATCGTCGAGTATCTAATACTAGAACACAATAAGACATACAAACAATAACATTGAATGTAAATGCTATGTGATATGGTCCTTCACATCGTGATCTCCATCCGCCGTCACCGGGTTCCGGCGCCAGGGTTCCGGCGCCGTAGACACCAGGGTACCGGTGTCTTTCCAACGTGGTAGTTCGTCACCTTCGTGACTATCTAATACTATGTAACAAAAGGTAATCACTTTACCTTTGCCACAACCATATCACAAAGCAACGCCCTCCTGCAAAACAAAGTTAGACGCCTCTACTTTATCTTTGCATGTTTTACGTGGCTGAATGGGCTTTCGCACAAGAACCGTTCTTACCTACGAACTTTCAGCACAACGCTGATCAATTAGTTGTCTCTACTACACCCCTTTCGGGGCCCTCCGTTGCAAATGGCATACCAACTAATGCGAGAGAGACATACACCCCCTAAGCCACTTTAGACGGTACAAGCCGTATGTCAAGCGTGGACCAGTCTCGCGAATGAACGCGTAAAGTTGGTTGGGGGCCACTTCATCAAGCATTACTGCGGTATACACAAGTACAAGTGGGAGGGTAACAAATAAAAGATCAATGCCCACACGCTACATCTCATGTGTTCTACCCGTACTAGCATTACTACGCATAGATCTAGCTCTGATACCACTGTAGGGGTTCCGCGTATGAAAACAATAAATTTTACTCTACGCCCCTGAACCCCTGAAGCTTCCAGGACCTATCAATTAGTAATACAGTAATGGGAGGGGCTATTCGCGAACTTACCCTTGAAGACCGAAAAGCGTTGTCAACGCTCAAGAGAGCGTGGTTGATGTAGACGAGCCAAAGCCAACCTCAAGGTCGTGATGAAGTCCTTGCGCTCCCGTGGCTCCAACGACTTGAGTGCCTAAAGTGCGACACGTCGTGGGGAGTTACACACGTCCAGTGCCTGATGATGACTACCGCTTCCCCGATCCAGCAGCAGTTGCGGAAGTAGAGCTCCCGGATCTGAATCCCGCAACACGACGGCGCTCCGCGGTAAAGATGTCTCTCGCTCGCGCAGTCCAGACTTGGGACCACGGTCACGAGAGAAGGAGGGGGAGAGAGAAAATATCAATTAGAGGTCCTCCCAAAAGTTGGAAGACCTTTATTGATTATTGGTGTATTTATCTTGGCCAAATACCCCACTATATATAGGGGGAGGAGGAGGTACACCCTCCCTCAAAGTCCCGGGGTGGGACTAAAGGAGAGGAGGGGGGAGGGGTTGGCCTCCGGCCACCTTGTGGGCCCCGCGTGGGGGGGGGGGGGCTAGGCCCAGCCGGCCTCCCCCTTGTCCCCTCTCCCTCTCTCCTTTCCCCTAATGGGCCCTCTCCCTCCGGAATTGGCCCATTAAGCCTTTGACCATTAAAATTGATTTTCTCTTTATTTAAATAATTATGAATAAATGATTAAATCAACATTTAACATTCATTCACACATTATTCAAACTCCGTGGCTATGGAACACCTTCCACCACTCTAGACATCCCCTAGACTTACCGAAACCCTTCCGGTTTTCTCCCTTCTTTTCTTCGGCGATTCTACCGATCCTATAAACACTCTCTAAGCATCATCAAGCCCTTAAGCGTGATACCCCATGGTTCGGGAACACTCCAGACATGCTCGGGACACTCCCGCACCAATGATCGACAGAGGGACCTGGATGGCCATGTGACCCCTGTGCGTTCCACGAAGATCTTTTGTTGTTTGAACCGGGATAGTCGTGTATTATTCCCTTTGTCACTCGATACTTGCATTGCCTGAGATCTGATCAATGACATCACCATGTCGTGTTCAATCTCGTTACTGAACAATGCTACTTGACTAGTTCTGACAAGTGATATCCCCATGATCAAATCACACACTGCGCAGCTATTGGATATAACTTCTCTGAGTGGGCCCTTGAGTATCTTCCCGTCACATGGACGGACAAATCCCGCTCTTGACATATATTGCCTCTACAGTTTCCTCCGAATACCTGAACACACCTTTATAACCACCGTTTTACCAGATAGCATTTGATGCTATCTAAGCACTCTCGGGAGACAGTGATTGATATAGCCTCACGGTCTAAGGAATAGTCTACGAGGATCCTTTTCTAACCATCATAACTTGAACTTCGTGACATGATCGGGTCACGATGTTTAGATTGGGTATTGGTTCATCATCTCATTCTCAGAATAAGATGACCTCATTTCCAACTGGCATAAATGCCACATGATCAGGAAACATGATCACCTGTTGATCAATGAACCAGTGACTAGAGTTTGACTAGGAACCCCTGGTTGTTTGTATATCACACGTGTATTGATGTTTCCACTCAATACAGTTATAGCATGATATAAGACTTAATCATAAACTATATGAAATATGATAATAGTCCTTACTACTATTTGTCTCTAGGGCATATTTCAAATAGGGTCCGAAAATCTGACTCTCTCCTACTTGCGACCAATTCAACGGGGTATGACACTTCCTTCCACACAGGAACTCAAATGGGGCCATTTGCAAACTGGCTTGATAACTGTTTTTGTATGAGAATTCTGCGAAAGGCAGACAATCTTCCCATTTTGATCCATATTCTAGCACACAAGCTCTCAACATATCCTCTAAGATTTGGTTGACTCTTTCCGTTTGTCCATCGGTCTGCGTGTGATAAGCTGTGCTGAAGTTCAGCTTGGTTCCTAATCCTTCCTGGACTTTCTGCCAAAATCTTGAGTTAAACTGGGTTCCTCGATCCGACATTATGGTCTTAGGGGTTCCATGCAAACTGACGATTCTAGCAATGCACAACTCTACTAGCTTCGAACTCTGGTAGGTATTCTTGACAGGTATAAAATGGGATACCTTGGATAGGCTATCAACTATGACCCAAATAGAGTCATTTCCCCTACTAGAAGTAGGCAAACCGGTGATAAAATCCATTCCGACAGAATCCCATTTCCATTCTGGAATCTTCAATGGTTGCAAAAGTCCTGCGGGTCTCTGATGTTCTGCTTTGACTCTCTGACATATATCACACTTGGCTATGTAGCTTTCGTTTTCTCTCTTCATCTTGTGCCACCAAAATTGCTCCTTCAAATCATGAGACATCTTCGTTCCTCTAGGGTGGATAGAATAAAGAGTATCATGAGCTTCCTGCATGATGACTTGTTTCAACTCGGAATCTGCTGGTACACAGATACGTCCTTTGTACCACAAAACTCCTTCTTCATCTTCGGTGAAACCAGGTACCTTCCCTGTACCAATACGATGTTTGATTCCGTCGATACTTGCATTTCCTTTTTGCACCTCCTTGATCTGACTGATCAAAGTGGGTTAAAGTTCAATGCTATCTAAAAATCCTTTGCTAACTAGCTCTGTTCTAAACTGCTCCAACTCTTCATGCAAACTTGGCTGGTTTTCTTTGATCATGGTGTTTAACCTACACGGCAATCTGCTAAGAGCATCCGGTACCACATTGGCTTTGCTGGGGTGATAGTGAATGTCAAGGTCACAATCCTTGATTAACTCTATCCATCTCATTTGCCTCATATTCAGATCCTCCCGGGTGAAAATATACTTCAGACTCTTGTGATCCGAATAAATCTCACAATGGTTACCCATCAGGTAATGACGCCATGTGTTCAAGGCTAAAACTACAGCTGCTAGTTCAAGCTCATGGGTAGGGTAGTTTTGCTCATGATACTTCAGTTGTCTGGATAGATAGGCTATGACTTTGCCTTCTTGCATCAACACACATCCGAGACTAATCTTGGATGCATCACAATACACATCAAAAGGTTTCTTGATATCTGGCATAATCAGAATTGGGGCTGAAATCAGTCTCTTCTTGAGCTCTAAAAAACTTGCTTCACATTTGTCCGTCCATTCAAACTTCTTATCTTTTTTCAACAATTGGGTCATCGATCTTGTGATGCTCGAAAATCCTTCAACAAACTTGCGGTAATATCCTGCTAATCCGAGAAATTCACGGACTTAGGTTTGAGTGGTTGGGGCTTCCCATTCTTCAACATCTTTGATCTTGGTGGGATCGACAACGACTCCTCCTGCCGACACAATATGTCCCAAGAATCCTACTTCCTTCAACCAGAACTCACATTTGCTAAACTTGGCATACAACTGATGTTCTCTAAGGGTTTCAAGGATGGTTCTCAAATGTAGCTCATGGTCTTCTTCTGACTTTGAATAGATTAGAATATCGTCGATAAAAACAATGACAAACTTATCCAGGAAGTTCATAAAAATCTTATTCATGAGGTTAATGAAATAAGCAGGGGCATTGGTTAATCCAAAAGACATGACTGTATACTCATACAATCCATATCTGGTGGTAAAGGCGGTCTTTGGAATATCCGTTGCACAAATATTGAGTTGATGATAACCAGTTCTAAGATCAATCTTAGAAAACACTCTGGCACCAGTCAACTAGTCAAACATATCCTCAATCTTTGGCAGTGGTACTTGTTCTTGATGGTGACATCATTCAGCTTCTGGTAATCCGTACACAAACGGTTACCTCCGTCTTTCTTATCCACGAACAAAACAGGTGATCTCCATGGCGATGCGCTTGGTTGAATCTGAACTTTCTCCAACATAGCAACAAGTTGCTTCTTCAGCTCCACTAATTCAGATGGGTTCATACTATACAGTCTCTGAGCTATGGGTCTAGTTCCAGGAATTAGTTCAATGATGAACTCGATATCTCGATCTGGGGGCATACCGGGCAATTCATCTGGTAATACGTCGGGGTATTCACAGACTACTCTGACTTGGTCTAGGGTTGGCTAGGCTACACTCTTGTTGCATTTGAACTGACGGGGCAAGGTCTCAGATACATGCTCTACTGATACTCCAGAGCTACTGGTCATGGTTATGGATTTCTTGGCACAGTCGATCAATCCTTTATGTTTCGACATCCAATCCATTCCTAGTACTACTTCCAAACCTTTGGATCCAAGTACTATTAGATTGGCATAAAAATCTATTCCATGGATTCTGATAGGTACAGCCTTTCAAATTTTTCTAGTTTTGGTGGTTGAACAAGGTATTTGAACTATCATAACATGCTTCAATTTTGTTGGTTGAATCTGTAACACCCCCGGGGTTAGGGTTAAACAAACCTCGGATTATCCTCTGAGATAAACTTAACTCCAACCTCAGAGAATCACAGTATATGATTCGGTAACATTACAGAACACATGGATTCAACAGCATAAGTTTAAACTCTTAATAGATTACAATATCAGATTATTACAAACCAGGGGTCACAGACCCATCATTACACCAAACAGTGAATGCAAATTAGGTTGTTCTACACAACAAACTTAACAAAAGGCCTAAGAGGCCATAAACATAAGCGATGTCCAACCCATAGTTCTCAGGCTGCTACCTGGGACCCCCAACTACTCGTCGATGTCAACATAGAAGCCACCTTCAGTCGCGACTAGATCATCTGTAGAAAAACAACAATGGCGCAAGGATGAGTACAAGAATGTACCCCGCAAGACTTAGATAACCTAGTATCTACATGCTGTGGCTAGAAAATCTTTCTCTAGATTTTCTTTCCATAAAGCCAACTTTGTTTGTAACAAGAGAGGGAGAAGAGGCTCGTCTACACAGAACACTTTCAAAACAGGGTAAGAGATCGACAACTTCATCTTGAACATCTGAACTTGTTAACCAAGTACATCTGAACTCCTCATCTAGGATCACCCCCTCGAACCCCCGAGGAAGCATCCTTAAGCACACGTGGATAAACAAGTTTTACTTCTAGTTAATGTTATCTATGATCATCACGTCCCTTCCGAAGTCGTTCATAACCGTGAACATGGCTTTTCGAAAAGATTTAACCCTGCAGGGGTGTACAACTTTACCCACACATACCAATCGATTCTTAGTGCCAAATATTATTAGCCATCTTCCTTAGAGGGCCGGCTCGACAAACGCCACCCGCGGGCGTCTTCCTCGACATCATCCACAAGCCTTCGGTCTACCCACCGAAGGAGATCGATATCGGGATACCACTACAACCCGAGCCAGCCCTAGTCACCATGATCGTGGATCCCAACGATTGGGCGACACCATATGTCGCCTTCCTCGAGCACAAAATCCTCCCAAGCAACAAGACGGAGGCGCAAATGATCATGCGCCGCTGCAAATCCTTCGTCATCATCAATGGCGAGCTCCACAAACGCAGCATGACTGGCGTGTTCCAGCACTGCGTATAGCCAGAAGAAGGCCGCAAGTTCCTCCAGGAAATTCACGCCGGCGACTGCGGCCATCACGCTGGCGCCAAGTCGATGGCTGCCAAGGCCATGCAGCACAGTTTCTACTGGCTCACAGCGCATGCTGATGCCACCAACATCGTGCAACAATGCGTCGGATGCCAGAAGTACGCCAACCAGACGCACCTCCCTGGTTCGGCACACAAGACCATCCCCATCACATGGCCATTCGCTATATGGAGCATGGACATGGTCGGCCTGTTCAAGAAGTCCCCATCCGGCTTCACCTACCTCCTGGTCATAGTCGACAAGTTCACCAAATGGGTTGAGGCCAAGCCGATCAAAAAGTGCGACGGCAAGACGGCCACCAAGTTCTTACGCGAGCTCGTCTACTGGTATGGCTACCCGCACAACATCATAATGGACAACAACATGAACTTCGCCAATGGGGCCATGGCAGAATTCTGCGAAGAGCATGACATATGACTCGACCTCCCCTTAGTCACCCACCCAGAGTCGAACGTCCAAGCAGAACGCGCCAACCAAAGCGTCCTCCACGGGCTCAAGGCATGGCTTCAAGTGCCCCTAGAGTGCACCCCAGGATGCTGGGTCGAAGAGCTCCCCTCCATAATATGGGGAATCCGCACCTTCGTCAACCGCTCCACGGGGTTCATACCCTTCTTCATGGCGTACGGTGCCGAAGCTGTAATGCCAACCGATCTGGAGCACGACTCACCTCGAGTCGCCAACTACGTCGAGGTGACAAACGAGATCGCCTGCCAAGACAGCATCGACCAGATCGACGAGGCACGTGACCTGGCTCGCTCCCGCACCACCATCTACCAGCAGGGGATCCACCGCTACCACAGCCGTCGAGTTCGGACCTGCACCTTCCAGGAGGGCGATCTGGTCCTACGACTGGCCTAGGATAAGAAGGGCATGCACAAGCTTTCCCCCACATGGGACGGGCCATTCGCTATAGGGCGAGTCCTTGGCAACGACGCCTACTACCTCATCGACATATGAGGCGATGGCTAGCTCGAGGTCAGGAGACCGTGGAATGTAAACCTCCTCAGAAAGTTCTATACATAGAACTCAAACTTGTACTCAGATGATATATAATGAAATTCATTCGGATCACACAAATTGTGTCTACTCGCCATACTCTTGTGCCACTCGCACTCGTACAATTAGCAATATGCTACCCACGGAAGTCAACCCTTGGTCGAGCGACCGACATGTCTAAGTAGTGCTGCCCAAGGGCACCAAAAACATTCGGGCCTTGTGTCGTCCATGAATACGCCAACCCGGAGCCACCATCGGAGTCTCCTAGCTCGGCTGGCCCACCGGGCCAAGACGACCGGTACACGCTTCTCACAGCGACCTATCCTTCCCATCCTCGTGCAAAGCGACTCAAACGGTTAAGTACCACGCACGGGGACCCCGCGAAATGGAAACCCTCACGCGGCTCGGGAATACACCAAGTAAGAGAGCTGTCTTGGACTCGCCTAGCGACTGGCTCTCCGAGCCAGGGGAGGAGATGCGTTACAAACAACGCACCAGTAACTCGCAACTGGCACGCACCCAAAATGGCTAAGTACTACGCTCGGGGACTCGCCTACAAACAATCCCACTCGCGCTCGGGGACTCGCCCCCTTCAGAAAACGCAAAAGAGAGAGAACAAAAACCAAAGCAAATACACACGTATACAAAACGAGTTATACCCCATTAAAGGGCGGACGCGCTCGGGGACTCGCTTACACAAAAATTAAACACAACACAAAATCAAGCGTGCATTGCGAGTCGATTGACTCCTCTTACTCTCATACAAAATATTGTCCATTCTACAAGCACTCGCCACTTGGCATATCTTACAAAGTGCCAAGAAAGGTTGTCTATTTCGTAGGACCCGATGACAAAGCGTCCACACCACCCTTGACACGAACGAATGGCTGCCACGGGTTCGTCGGGTAGGTCGACAACGACTTCGATAGCACCGACCGGAAGGGCTATTCCGACTTCAGATCACGATTCTTCGGCTCGGGGTTGCCTGGCGCCACCACCGTCTCTTGGTACAACAGAAGGTCCCCCATCGCCAACACCCGATCAGCGAAGGGGGCGGCCTTGGCGGTCAGCTTCAGTACCTCCGACATCTCCACCGTACCAGTCGCCGAAGGATAGCCGCTAGTAACATCGTCGAGGTCGAAGTCGTCAGGGAAGTGAGCAAGCCCCAGACTCAATGCTGTGGTGGCCCCGCGCCTGAAAGCTGAGCGTGCCATCCATTCCACAATGCTGGGTACCTCCTCCAGATAGCGCCACACCTTAGTCAGTCCCCCAGGTATAACCTCGGTGGGGGACATTCTTTGAAGAACGGCCTGGACGCACAACGCTGAGGCAGTGCCCGTGTTCACCACGATAGTCATGCACTGCGAGGCGTTGAAGGTCTGCACCATCGGGTTGCTTTGCCCTATCACCACTGCAATTTCAGACATCAGTGACACTATGGATTCCCCCACTCGGGGACTCACCGTACAAGTTAAAAAAAAAGAAACAGTGACTCACCAAGGAGCTTCTGGCAATTCTTGGTGACGTGCTTCTGCAGGGTGGCATGATCACTTTGCAGCCCCAATATGACCGAGTCAGCGGCCTTCCACTCCTCTTCAGCCACGGTGACCACAGCCTTTGCCCTGTCCTCAGAAGAAATTGAGGCCGCCTTCGCCTCCTCTAATTCCTTGACCAGCGAGTCGATACGCCCATTCGCCAAGTCTAGCTCGGCAATTGGGACATACCCTTCTTGGGCCTTGGCAATCGCAGTTGGAAGACCGTCTGAACAGGGAAAAAGCGACTATCAATAGTACAGAACACCAACAGCTCGCAGCCGAAAATGTATCAAGTACTCACCAACAATCTCCTGGAGTCGCCGGTTTGCCTCCTGCGCCACGCGCAGATCCCGCTCCAGATGCTCCTTCGTGACCTGTTGATCTGTCGACTCTGTCTGCAAGCCCTACAAGAATAACAAAAAGTTAGCACTTGCAAAAATAGATATTCAGTTCCTAGCCGCTGAAATTCAGCGACCAGGAACTCGAGGACTGGTGACTAGAAGAAATTCAGTTCCTAGCCGCTGAAATTCAGCGACTAGGAACTTGGGGACTGGCAACTACGAACTCGGGGACTAGAGACTAGAAGAAACTCAGTGCCTAGCCGCTGAAATTCAGCGACTAGACACTCGGGGACTGGATGTACCTGAATGGCAGTGCCAAGCATCTTGTGAAGTTCTCCGGCGTCCGTCGAAGGGACCATGAAGGAGGTACACCCGCGACGAGACCCAATGTCTTCATCAACAATCTCCAGGCTCGGTGGAGACTGGTTGTCTGCCACGCCTGGAAACCCCTTCGCCATGAAGCGCGGAAACATCGCTGACGCTCTAGCATGGGCACTGGTCATCGGAGCCGACAGTTCCGTCACTGGAGCGCCCATGTCTGGCTCTGACCATGTAGCCGCCACCTCTTCGACGACTGTAGCAAGATCGCTCTCCTTGGCGCTATCTATCGCCACAGCATCATCGGCACCGCCCTTCCGCTTCTTCGTCCCCTCCACAGTCGCGGTGTCTTCAGCAGGCTTCCTATTCTTGGGGAGGTCGCCCTCTCCTGTGGTGGCGACTGGCGGAATCTTCACCACCGAAGGGCGACCAATCTTCTTGACGCCAGAGCTGCCAAACCTCCAAAGTCAGCACAGAGATAACACAAAAAAGGAACACGATTTGGAAAGAGAAATTTGGAGCTTACTTGGCAACCAGGAGAACGCGCAACCCGATGCTGATGTGGGCGGGCTTATCTAATTCCGGCCCCAGCTTGCGCATGAGACCTCTCTCGAAGACATCTGAAGCCCACGACACTGCGGGCTTCCTTGATGATGAAGCCGCGGTTGCTAGAATCTCCGGCTCCGAAGACGCGGCCGCTCCTGAAGGTTGCAGCGACTTCGAAGCCACGGCCTTAGCCGCCTCCTGGCCTAGCACCCTCGAAGCTGTTGGTGCAATCACCGCCAGAGGAACTTCTACCGCCTCTTCGGTGTCCTCATCCTCCAATCCCTTCATCGGAATCGCGTCCTCCAGGATCTCGTGCGAAATTTTGGGGGCGTCATCATCTGACTCAAACACCACCACTGACCTGAGCGGCAACGCTGGCTTCTTCGCTGGCGACTTCGGTTTGCGTGCGGGCTTCGCTGGCATGGCCGTGCACCGAGAAGTGTGCTCCTGCACGATCTCGTCGCCCCCTTCGTGTTCTTCGAGGCTGTGACTTGCCTCAAACTCACGCTGCTTCTGCATGCGAGTCTTGCAGGCCGTAGGCGCTGGGGAGGAACCTCCCCCTCTTCCTTGTCGCTTTCGGAGGAATCTCCTTCGGAGGCCTCTTCGAGCTCCCGGGGGACCTCTTCGTCAAGCGAAGGGAGCCAACCCTCTAGCACCTGGAACAACCAAGAACAACCAGAAATAAGTATCGAACAACGCGACTACGAATTGCGCTGCAGAAATTGCAACCAAAAGGAAGTTTGGGGAAGGAAAACTTACTATGGGGGCTTCGTTCTTCATAGGAATGTACGAGGCGAGCCTGGCCGATGTGGTTGTAAATTCCGCATCGGTGATCTTCTTCAGGGCGGCCTTGTAGTCTTCGGCCTCCCACGAATCTTTGCTGGTCCAGGAGGGGTCGTGCTTCCCACTGTACTCATACATCCAATGCGGCCGAGCCGCTAGTGGAACCAGACGCTGCCCGAGCCAGCAGTTGTAGAGGTTGATCGAGGACAGCCCCTGGCCCTTCAGCCTCTAGATCTGGTCCATCATCTCCGCAACAGCCATCCTCTAGTCTTCGGCGAGCTTTTTTGGCGCCAGCCGGCGAGGTTCACTCTTTTTTGCGACGAACTCGGGAAGCGCTACTTCACCGGAGGGAGCGGACTCCTTCATGTAGAACCAGCTCTTCTTCCACTCGCTCACGGCCTTCTTCGGCAGTAGAAGCTTGATAAAGTTGGCCTTCGGCTTCAATTGGAACATGACGCCGCTGGCCGCCAACATCAGGCCGCCGGACGCCTTGCGCCCGATGCAGCCGCGGAAGAGCTCCAACCACAGCGGGAAGTACGGCCTGTAGCCAAGATAGCATTCGCAGAAGGCGACGAAGATCGCCAGCTGCTCGATGCTGTGCGGACCAAGACCCGACGGCTTGATTGCGTAGTACGCACAGAAACGGCGGATGAATAGTGAGGTGGGGAACCCCAAACCCATCTCTAGGTGACTAGAGAAGCAAATGAACTCGCCGGCCCGCGGTTTTGGCTCGATCTCGGAAGGTGCAGGGATCCGCCAGTTCCCCTTGCGGAGGACTCCGACGTCCTCGAAGGATTTGAGCTGGGCCGTGGTGCACTTGGATTTCCCCCATGAACCTTTTGGAGGCACCATTAGGAAGGACTTGGGGTCGCTCGGTGTGAAGGTATTGAATCGAGGGAAGACAGAAGAAATGGGTGTGCGAGAATGAAGAATGCGAGAAATGGGTGATCTATTATTCCTCTTATAAGGAGGTGCCACCCGCCAGACTCGGGGTAGCCGTTACCCGCGGTAATTACGCTGAAGTTACCGTTGTAATATCCAATAGATAGTTTGACCAAATTGACGGTCCAACTCCTCCATTCGACCCACGTGCAATTGGCCCATATCCACTCGCCGAAGCAGCGACTGGACGGCGGTAGCATTCGCCGAAGCAGTGACTGAGGACCTGGGAAAATTTCCTTGGTCTCGGTAGAGTCCACCGCCGATTCGACTGGGCGTCCAAATTGGACTCGCCTATTCCGACTGCCAAATGACCACCTGAGTCTGGATCAACGATGGCCTCGGGGACTACTGATGGGGATATGTCAAATGGGGTATGCCCAACAAGACGTTCCGATTGGGCCAAAGGTCTCATGAGTGGGCCTGCAGGACAGCGACTGGAATGCGACTAAGGAGAAGGTCTGGCGACTGGAGACTAGAGGCCCAGAAGCATACTGGAAGCCTAGTTGGATTAGGTCAAAGCCTCCGAATCCATATCCTGTTCGGTTGTAAACTGTAAACCCTAGCGAGGTGTGATGGCTCGTGATTGATGAGCTCGTTTGGGAACCCCAAGAGGAAGGTATGATGAGCACATCAGCAAGTTTCCCTCAGTATGAAACCAAGGTTTAATCGAATCAGTAGGAGCAAGGAAACACCCCAAAGGTGTTACTAGCGGAGCTTTGGCAGGCCGCACTACAGGTGCTAGTAGCAACGTGGAGACCTGCACAACACAACCATAGAACTTTGTCCCCAACTTGCGATGAGGTTGTCAATCTCACCGTGTTTTGCGGAAAACAAAGGATTAAACGTATCGAATGGAAAGAAGTAAAAGTTTGCAGAAAGTCAACACAAAAACAGTAAAAAGTTTATAGATAGTATGTAAAGAAAAGGACCGGGATCCATAGTTCACTAGAGGTGGCTCTCCTTAGATAGATAACATGTTGCATGAACAAATTACAGCGAGGCAATTGACAAACATCGAGAAAGCAATACATGCATATACTAATCATCTTGACTCCTTTGAGACTTGATTGGGTATTACAACATTATACATAGACCGCCATCCAACTGCATCTATGACTAATAATCCACCTTTAGGTTATCATCCGAACCCCCTCCAGTATTAAGTTGCAAGCAACAGATTATTTCTTTATGAACTGCGTGTAAAGTAAACAATACGATTGTTCTATTAAAAAAGGATTGTTGTTTTCTCCCTAGTAGCAACAGCACATCTAGTACCTTAGAGATTTCTGTCACTTCCCTAGATTACCATAGGCATGAACCCACTATCGAGCATAAATACTAACTCTTGGAGTTGCTAGCATCTACTTGGCCAAGATAGATACTAACAACGGAAAGCATGCAAGATCACAAATAACAAAGACATGATAGAATCAATAATCAATCTGAAATAGCACAAATAATAAATATTCTTTTTCAGGCGGTCTACGAGCTGCTGCTCAATCCATTAGTTATGAAATACCATTAACTTTTTGTGTGCTAGCAATATCTCTACGTGTGATTCGTTAAAATAATCTGAATATCCATTGTATCCCCGCAAACACAACATGCAAAAGTACAAATAGATGATCTTGATCATGAACAGAGCTCACAAGATCTAGACATGAAAGCACAAAGGAGGAGAACCAGCCATCTAGCTACTACATGGATCCGTAGTCTAAGGATGAACTACTCACGCATCACACCGGAGGCTTGCATGGTGATGAAGAAGGCCTCCAGGGTGAATTCCCGTCTCCGGCAGGGTGCCGGGAAGAGCTACAGATCCCTCCCGATCTAGGGATGGAGATGATGGCGGCTACAGACTCTTTCGTGGATTTTTGATCGGGTACTTAGGGTTTTCGTCCCGAGGGCAATATATAGGCAGAAGGAGAGGCCGAGGGGGTGCTGGGGTCGGCTAGACCACCCCCTGGCGCGGGCCAGGCCTGGCCGCACGGCCAGGTGGTGTGGCCGGCCCCCAGCCCTTCTCCGTCTCGTATTCTGACATCTGCTGACTTCCGGAAAAATAGGCACTTTGGCTTTTGTCCCGTCCAATTCCGAGAATATTCATTTTCTGACTTTCCTGGAACCAAAAACAGCAGAAAACAGGCAGCTGGCACTGTGGCTCTTGTTAATAGGTTAGTCCAAGAAATCATATGAAATGTACTCCAAAGTGTGGACAAAACACAAGAAAGTGGATAAAACCAAGCATGGAACATCAAAAATTATAGATACATTTGCAATGTATCAACATCCCCAAGCTTAACTCCTGCTCGTCCTCGAGTAGGTAAGTGATAAAATGAAAGAATAATGTTTGAGGTGACATGCACCATCAAAGACTTGATCAAAGTATTTGAAAACATTCGAAGCTGGGATCATAGTACTTCAATCATAACATGAAAGACAAAGTTCTAGCAATAAGACTAAGAAACTATGATGCAACATGAAAAGGCACAAACAAAAGATTCATGAATAACAATGCTTTGCAAGACGTTTGTTTGTTTCACATAAAGAAAACATAGCATAATAGTATTCAGCTTGTCCCTCATTGAGTAGCAAATATAAATGCATAGGACACCTTCAAAGTTCATAAGAGTGACTAGATACAAATAGTTTAAAACAAGCAATATAAGGTTATGCATCAATCAACTAGTCTTGGGACAATGCACATAGAACTAAGAATGGCCACTATGCTCTCAAAGTAGGTGCATAAAGGTAGAAGGTGGAGACTCAATATAATGGTGGAAGAAAGGCCTTCATAGAAGGAAGTAGGGATTCAAGTCTCATAAAGAGCTTCCAAAAAATATGGTACTTATAGCTTTCAGCTCTCATTGCCCCTATCATAAGCATCTTGAAGTGATTAAGGTTAAAGTGAACAAACTATGGTGTACATGCTTGACGAAGTATAAGTTAGAAATCTCATGTCCCTTGAATACGAGGGCCGCTCCTCATGCTACTCAAGTTTAGTCACCGGTAAGTTCTTGTCATTGTAAGTACATGTGTATCATAGAGAACTACCAAAGGGGTACCACTTGCCCGATGATACGGAAGAATCCCCATATAATAATGACAAGGCAAGCAGACAACGAGCATCTCAGCAATCTTCTTATTTACCATGGGAATATGGTGCTTTTTTCTCTCTTTCCTCTTTTCATAATCTCTTTTTTTCTTTTTCTCTTTTTTCTCAATATAGGACTCTTTTTTATAAGAAGAATGCTTCATAGACAACTCATTATGGTTACGCTGCAGGTTTCCACCATGTCAGCATGGATTAGACCAACGGCCTAGGCATTTCTCTAACACATATACATAACTCCATGGACTTACAAGCTCCCCTTTCATTTCACACCGACAACATCTGTATACAAAAGAGCATGATATCAACTAGGTACAAGTACCTGTGCAATGTTGAAAGCGTTCCCCATGATAGCATGGTTTTGCTAATTCCCAACAAATAAGTGCAAGCATATACAACATAGACGACACAATGGTTCAAGTTTATTAAGGGCAAGAAAAGTAAAGTGTGCCATCAAGTTCGTGAGAGCTTTAATCACTAGTTTTCTCATAACAAGTTTAATTCGAAAGGTAAACAAAAGCATGAATATACTTGGAATAGCATAAGCTAGTAGGTAGGTATGGTGGACTCTTTGGGATAACTTGGTTTAGGGAGTTGGATGCATGAGTGGAACTCATACTTGGTTGTGGAGGCTAGCAAAAGACTGGGAGCAACAAACTAAGAGAGCAATAATGGCCATAATCATGCAGAGTGACAAAACATCATTGGTCAAAGCATAAAGTGATACTACAAGTTGAAAACTAAAGGATCATAAAGGCTATGGTGACTTGAGATAGTCATAACATGGTGTGAGCATGTGCCAAGTCAACCCAAATAAAGCATCAAAGGAGAATACCACTATACTATGCTTTAATATGCTAAACCAACGCATGATTCATCCAAGGCACATTAAGCAATCTCAATTGTTTATAACAAGTCATGCTACAGCAAAGAATACTAAGCATAAAGCCAAAACAATATCAAGCATGGCATGACAGAGCATAGGCCAGAGTCAAAAACGAGCTCTTTTTACCACATAAGCATGAACTTTCCTACTCTTTTCCAAACAAAACCAAACTATTCGAAAACCAATGTATGAAAGAGGGGGTCCAACCAATTTATTCAGAAAACTAAGCAAACCAAGCAAACAAAAAACCAAAACAAAAAAGAAGACGCTCCAAAAACAACACAACTGTGCATGAAACAATAAAACTGAGGCGTTTGGAAGAAACCTAGGATTTTTATTGATGAAGAAGGGAATGCCTTGGGCATCCCCAAGCTTGAGCTTTAGTCCATCCTTCATCTCATTACTCGTTCCTTCCATACACCTGAAATTTTTCCTTCATACAAAACTTCACACAATCTTTATTAGCAACATTAGTGTACTCAAGATAATAGGTCTTAAGGTTCAGTTATAATACCAAATAAACTTCCATTAGAACACTAGCTACTGAAGCACTTCCCTCAAAAAGCTCAATTCCCAAAAGAACTCAAAAAGGAATCAACAAGAAGCAAATGCAGAAAATGGCAGAAATCTGTCAAAACAGACCAGCAGGTAAAGATGAATTTTTTCGAAAAACTTCTGTTGCTCAAATCAAAAAGTGTTGAACTAACGAAAGTTATATAACAACCTGGGGTAGAAGCACAAAAATTAACGCCTCAAAAAGACGTTCAGAGATTTTACACGAATTTTTACGGTGAAGCACAGAAATTTGTTTCGGGACAGCAACTTTCCCAATCATTACTTCTCTCTCATTAGAGGTTACTCTTGGCACAAAAAGCAAATAAAAAGGATAAGGAGCGGTTATTACTGAAGTAATAACTTCCAAGACTCATCTAAAACTTTTAGGTTATCTCCCAATAAGTACTTTTCTTTAACGCCTTTAAGTTAGGCATAAGAAGCAAGAAGAATCAAGTGTTCTCAAATGAAGAAGCATTAAAATCAATACCAAAAATATCTTCAACAAGACAAGGTATCTCATCCAAATAAGTTCTAGAGGATCCTCTCTCAGTTCTCTTAGGTTTGCTACTTTCATCAAACGTGTTTTCAGGAACGATCCAATCAAGATTCTTTTCTATGGCTTCATGCATTGCTACTAGTTTGAAAAGTGTTGGTATCTTAATTTCCTCCCCATTAGGTTCAGTTTTACTCATCTTTTCTCATGTACCAACAACATCTACACATGAGCCTAGCATATTGAAACGTTCAAAGACTTTTCTAGCCTGTTTGGCAACATCATAGAAATCCTTAAGCAAAGTTTCTAGAATAAAATCCCTCCTTTTGGGGTCCTCAATTTCTTTAAGATTAAGAAACATTACTTGCATTAAGGGGTTGAGGTTAACAAACCTAGCTTCTAGCATGTGAACTAGAGAAGCTGCAGCAATCTCATAATTTGGAGCAAGTTCTGCAAGGGATCTATCCTCAATATCCTCATTTTACTAACACGATTAAAGAATTTTTCAATATTATCTTTTCCAATTATTGAACCACTACCTATTGAAAGGTCTTTCATGGTGAATTTGGGGATCAACATGGTGAGCTAAGGAAGAGGCAACAACTAAGGGGGACTTAATTTTTGTGTGTTTTCAAATAAGAAAGCAAACTAGTAATTTTTGTGTGTGTTTTTGATAAAGAAACAAGGAAACAAAGCAAAAGTAAACTAAGCAAAACAAAAATAACAAAGTAAAGAGATTGGTTATGAGGGACTCCCCTTGTGAAGATGTCCTTGACTCCCAGGCAACGGCGCCAGAAAAGTGCATGATGGCTCGTGATTGATGAGCTCGTTGGGGAACCCCAAGAGGAAGGTATGATGAGTATAGCAGCAAGTTTCCCTCAGTTATGAAACCAAGGTTTAATCGGACCAGTAGGAGCAAAGAAAAACCGCAAAGGTGTTGCTAGCTAAGCCTTGGTAGGGCGCACTACCGGTGCTAGTAGCAACATGGAGACCTGCACAACACAACCATAGAACTTTGTCCCCAACTTGCGATGAGGTTGTTAATCTCACCGGTTTTGCTAAAAACAAAGGATTAAACATATCGAATGGAAGGAAGTAATAGTTTGCAGAAAGTAAATACAAAGCAGTAAATAGTTTGTAGATTGTATGTAAAAGAAAGGACCGGGATCCATAGTTCACTAGAGGTGGCTCTCCTTAAGATAGATAACATGCTGGGTGAACAAATTACAGCGGGGCAATTGACAAACATCGAGAAAGCAATACATGCATATACTAATCATCTTGACTCCTTTGGAACTTGATTGGGCATTACAACATTATACATAGACCGCCATCCAACTGCATCTATGACTAATAATCCACCTTCAGGTTATCATCCGAACCCCCTCCAGTATTAAGTTGCAAGCAACAGATTATTGCTTTACGAATTGCATGTAAAGTAAACAATACGATTGTTCTATGAACACATGATTGTTGTTTTCTCCCTAGTAGCAACAACACATATAGTACCTTAGAGATTTCTGTCACTTCCCCAGATTACCAGAGGCATGAACCCACTATCGAGCATAAATACTAACTCTTGGAGTTGTTAGGATCTACTTGGCCAAGATAGCTACTAACAACGGAAAGCATGCAAGATCACAAATAACAAAGACATGATAGAATAAATAATCAATCTGAAATAGCATCTCAATATCCATCGGATCCCCGCAAACACAACATGCAGAATTACAAATAGATGATCTTGATCATGAATGGAGCTCACAAGATCTAAACATGAAAGCTCAAAGGAGGAGAACCAGCCATCTAGCTACTACATGGACCCGTAGTCCAGAGATGAACTACTCACGCATCACACCGGAGGCTTGCATGATGATGAAGAAGGCCTCCAGGGTGAATTCTCCTCTCTGGCAGGGTGCCGAGAAGAGCTTCAGATCCCTCCCAATCTAGGGATGGAGATGACGGCGGCTACAGACTCTTTCATGGATTTTTGATCGGGTACTTAGGGTTTTCGTCCCGAGGGCAATATATAGGCGGAAGGAGAGGCCGAGGGGGTGCTGGGGTCGGCTAGACCACCCCCTGGCACGGGCCAGGCCCGGCCGCGTGGCCAGGTGGTATGGCCGGCCCCTAGCCCTTCTCCGTCTCGTATTCTGGCATCTGATGACTTCCGGAAAAATAGGCACTTTGGCTTTAGTCCCGTCCAATTCCGAGAATATTCATTTTCTGACTTTCCCAGAACCAAAAACAGCAGAAAACAGGCAGCTCACACTGTGGCTCTTGTTAATAGGTTAGTCCAAGAAATCATATGAAAAGTACTCCAAAGTGTGGACAAAACACAAGAAAGTGGATAAAACCAAGCATGGAACATCAAAAATTATAGATACATTTGCAATGTATCAAGGTGCCTCATATATAAACCTCCCTAGGGTATCCTAAGGACTTACATTCCATCATACACCCCTTCAAGCAACTCGCTGCATAGACGCTGAGCTCGCCGCCATTGTAACTCGCTCTCTACTAATCCAATCTAGCAGGAGTAGGTCTTTACCCACCAGGGGCTGAACCTGGATAAATCCATGTGCATCCGCCCCCATCTCGCATCGCAGATGGCCGCCAGCTCTCGCCCCCGATTCAATCAATCGCTGCCTACTGCAGCAACTACCGTGGCCATGTCCACGACAGGGTGGTTGACCATGACCTTTTACCTTGCTGTCGCTGAGACCATGAGTCACGCCCTAAGGAGGGTTCCACCGTAACGGGTCAAATCCCAAAGCCGGTCCCTAGAGATGTGTGTTGAGATTGGTTTACCAGGGGCTCCATCCACCCCAAGTAACCCCATCCATGCTTACCTACCTATTATGATGCACCTCCTTCACCTCCTCTTTCGAAAACATTTTCAATGCATATGCCAAATGGAAAGCTCGAACTATGTGACTCATGGAATCTACTAGGCAAGTTAGTCAGTCTAGGGGTTTTCCAGACCCCGTGTGGTTGTACGCTCGTCTTGGTTCAAGAGGCAATAACTCGGGTCCTAATGGTGGCGAGCATAGGACTACAAAACCCACACCCAAAGTGGCCTCCCATGCAAGCCTTAGCATATTTATCGGTCACCTTCGATCATGTCTCCATCTGCTACCTTTCTAGATTCTTTGGCATCTCCGATTCATCATCATCGGGATGGATCAGGCGTAAGTACTAAGCATGGCTAAGCTTGACCATCGAAGAAGCTCTAGCAACGCTCACATGCCAGACCTAGGTATGCTAGGAGCAGTGGATCAGGTGTATAAGGCTACAACAGGGAAACTATGCAGCAGATAGGTAACTCTAGCTACTGACAAAAGACCACATTGGAACCGTGTGCAAATAGCGAGAAAGTAGATACTTTGTAAAACATAGGTTTAGAATGAGAGGCTATGCTTGCCTTGTCCTTCAGTAGACAGATATGGATCTTCGGTATCGTTGACTTTGGTCTCGTGCTCGAATCCTATCGAAGCAATACCGGAAAGAAAGGCAACAATCAATATCTCGAACCATGCAATGTGCAAGCACATGAATGATATGGCAAGTTAAAGTTATCATAACAACCCTAGGATTAGCATTGATTTAAATGGGTTCAGAGTGCCGAGGGTTTGGCATTCCATCGATCCCATATGCAATTAGGGAGGTTTCGATGTTCCTCTAAACTAGATAGGGTTTAGGTTGATCAACAATGCATGATTATATTTTTAAAGTGTATATCTCATTTTTTGAACATTTTGATATATTATACACATTTTTCTGACTTAAAATGAATTAGTTATGATTTTTCTCATTTTTAATCCATTTTTAAATCATTTCTAAAATAATTAACATTTTTGGAATAATTAAATTATTTCCATCTGGCCCACAAGTCAGACTTTTAATCATTTCCGAAAATATTTCCAAAATATTAAAAAACCTGACAGACAGGGCCCACCTGTCATAACAGATTTAAAAAAAACAGAAAATAAAAAGGAATACTGCGTCAGTATGACGTCACTCTGACATCACTGTGGCGCTGGCCACATCACTGCCACGATGTGGCCACGTCAGGGCCACATGGTGGACATGTCAGGGCCACGTCACCCACGGCGGAGCCACCAGACGGTGGTTGCCGGCGGCGATCTAGAGCACCCCTAGACGCGCTGTTGGGCGTGCTAGAACCGCGCGGTTGGGCGTGCTAGAACGCGCGAAGATGGCGAGCAAGCCAGCAGTAGCCCCGACCGGTTTTGGTCACCGGAGCGTGGCTGGTGGCGAGCTACTGCGGCGGCAGGGTCGGGCGTACGCGGGGAGGGAGCTACAGAGAGCTAGCGGCGTAATGGAGAGCGCTGCACCGACGAGAATCTCACTAGGAGCGTGAAGGGCTTGACAGCGAGGCGAGGCGAACTCTGGAACGGTGGGGATCGATGATACGTCAATTTTGCATCACTATTCTATGTCTTAATTCACTATTATTCATTGATATATTTCACATTGAGAGGTGATACTTATGTTATTTCATCTGTTTTTGCATGGTTGATGACTTTTGGAGCATGGACCGCTGCAGTCAGGATTCTGATGGAAAAGGTGCTATTTGGAGGCAAAATTCGCGAAGATTAGAAAATCCGGGAAAATATACGGAAAATCCTATTTTCCCAGAAGACTAAGGATGCCAGAAGACGGAGTGGAGATGGGCCACAGGGGGCCCACACCATCCCCTGGCGTGGGCAGCCGTAGGCCGCGCCAGGAGGTGGTGTGGCCGCCCTGGCCCACCTCTGGCTCTCTCCTCTGGCGTATATTATCCTCCCGAAACCCTAAGACTCGGGGAGCGACCACAGAAAGATTCCGCCGCCTCTGCGGGACGGAAAACACCAAGAGAGAAAGATCTCTCCGGCAGATAGATTTCTGCCGGGGGAATTCCTTCCCGGAGAGGGGAGATCATCGCCATCAACACCACCATCAAGCTGGACTTCATCGGGATCATCATCATCATCACCACCATCATCATCATCACCACCATCATCATCACCATCATCACCCTTATCACCATCTCCATATTGCTATAACAATTGAGTTGAATCTTGCATTAGTTCATAGGGGAAACTTTCCCGGTGTTGATTACTCTTTGTAGTTGATGCTATTGAGTGAACCATTGAATTATTGTTTATGTTCAGATTGTTATACATCATTATTCCATCTCTGATCATGATCCATATGATGTCTTGTGAGTAGTTCGTTTTGTTCTTGAGGACATGGTAGAAGTCATGTTGTTAGTAGTGGAGTTATGTTGAGAAAGATTCAATAGTTTGATATTTAAGTTGTGGTGTACTTCTTCTAGCGGTGTCATGTGAACATCGACTACATGACACTTCACCTATATGGGCCTAGGGGAATGCATTGTGTATTTGGCTACTAATCGTAGGGGTTGCCGGAGTGACAGAAACCTGAACCCCTATTAGGAAACCATTACACAAAGGACGTAAGGGTCTTAGAGTTTAAAGCTGTGGTTAGGTCTCTACCTTAATTACTTTCTTGTACTTACGGATATTTGCAAGGGGTATAATCACAAGTATGTATTAGTCTTGGATGGGGCGGTACATTAGCACAGGTTCACCCACACAACACTTAGCAAGCTAGAGAAGATTAATCACCTATATGAAGCGAAAACACTTGACAGTCTTCCCATGTGTCCTCGAGAACGTTTGGTCATCTTAAGTAATACAACCGGCTTGTCCTTCGCTCCATAAAGGATTGGGCCACTTGCTGCATTTATTCCTACTGTCTTTTATTTGCTCGTACTTTGTTTACTTGCTTTATCAAAAACCCCTAAAAATCCGTTTGCTAAGTATTTCCAGAGAATTCCTGATCCATACCACTAGCCAGCACCTTCTCGTTCTCGTTGGGTTCGACACTTTTACTTATCGAAAATACTGCGATACACCCCCTATACTTATGGGTCATCAAGACTATTTTGTAGCGCTGTTGCCGGGGAGTGAAGCGCTATTGGAGAGTGGAACTTGTAAAGGAAACTTCTACTGTGAGTATTGTTTATTTCTGTCAGTTGCTTTATTTTCGTTATGGATAATTCACTGAGTTTCTTATTTGGTAATGCTACTACCACTGCTAAGATAGTAGATAAGCCACAACCTGCTGAGAAATATGTTTTCAAAATACCTACAAGAATTATTGACTATGTTATGGATAACTACTATGTTGGGGATGGAACTGTCCATCCTGGTGATCATTTGCTCTTTATACACGAATTATGCGGGTTGTTCAAGTGTGCAGGTATTACTACAGATCAAGTTAAGAAGAAGTTATTCTCATTATCGCTGAAAGGAAGAGCTGAGGAATGGTATAAGCTGCTGAATAATGGTCAAGCTCTGGAATGGGAGGAAATCGTGTCTCTCTTTTATTCAAAGTTTTATCCTCCTAGTGAGACTCATAAAGATCGGAATCAAATATACAATTTTTGGCCTGTTGATGGAGAGAGTACAGCTTAAGCTTGGGGAGATTGAAGTTACTAATGCTCAAATGTCCCATTCATGAGCTCCCCAACAATATTATTATCAATAACTTTTATGCAAGGCTCCCTCTACATGATAAAGATTTATTGGATGCTTCTTGTGCTGGATCATTCACTCGCATGGAAGAAGAAATTAAATGCGATCTTCTGGACTGTATTCAAGATAATGCTGAAGCTTGGGAGAATGATAAAGGTAGAAAGTCAGGTATAATTTATGATTATGAATGCATTGGATCTTTTATGGGAACTGATGACTTTCAAAATATTAAAAATACTTATGGTCTAGACTCTCAAGCTATTGCTTCTTATTTTAAGGCTTTTGCTTCCTATATTGAAGTGCCTAAAAAGAAGTGGAATAAGTATCATGAACCTTATAAAGATATTGCTAAGAGTGTTCCTGCAAGAAATACTGAAGTTTATACTGCTAATCATGTTTTACCTGAACCTTATATTGAGAAAATGCCTTTCCCAGTTAAGATAAGGCAACACTCTATGATAGCTAGTATGGTTGATGAAATTATGAATGAAGGTGTTGAACCTGATAAACAAATGGTTGATGAACCTAGAATAGTTAATGTGAAAGACTTTGATACTAAATATGAAGAAGAGGGGCACACTATCCTTTGTAAGGATACCTCTAATATTGTTTCACATAGTAGTGTTATGAGAGCTAGTATTCCTGTGTTTTCTGTTAGAATAAGTGATTATTGCTATGATGGTACTTGTGATAGCTATATTGTTAAGTTTATGCATGATACTGAAAGTTACTATGAGAGAGGGAAAAGTGTTCGTATGCATCTCAATAATATCAAGTTTCCTCGTTTCATGCTGAAAGTTTTTATGTTGCACTTCTTTTGCCTTCTTATGCAAGTTGCCTCTGGTTTCAACAACTTGTTTCTTTGCAAAATTCCCTTGCATAGGAAGTGGGTTAGACTTAAATGTTTTTTTTTTGCTTCTTAATGCTCTCTTTCACTTCAATTCATATTCCTATGTGAGCTTCTTCAAAATTATAATGCCCATCTTAACGGCTTTAAATAAAGAGCATTTTGGGAGACAACCGAATTTGTTTTTGCTTTCAGTTTGTTTTTTGTTTCTTTGAGTCTTGGAAGTTATTACTTCGGTAATAACCGCTCCTTATCCGTTTTGTTTGGTTTTTGTGTCAATATCAACCTCTAATGAGAGAGAAGTAATATTTGGGGAAGTTGATGTCCCGAAACAGATTTTTGTGCTTCACCGTAAAAATTCGTGAGAGATCTCTGTATGTCGGATTGAGCTGTAATGTTTTGTGCTTCTGCCCCAGGTTGTTATTTAACTTTCGTTAGTTTTGTACTTTTTGATTTGAGCAACAGAAGATTTTCAAAAAAATTGATCTTTACCTGCTAGTCTGTTTTGATAGATTTTGCCACTCTTGCATTTGCTTCTTTATTCGATTTCCTTTTTGAATTCTTTTTGGGTTTTCGGAAGGAGTTGCTACATTAGATTATGTTTTGATGGTTTTCAGTTGAAGTTGGACTCAAAAGGTTTTATCACTTCACTTATACTAATGTTGCTAATGAGAACTGTGTGAAGTTTTGTGTGAGAGAAATTTCCAGGAAGTGGAGATAATGGTGTAATAAGGAAGAGAAGGGTTTTATGACTCAAGTAATAAGTGTATGAAGATGAAGATATTGATGTTATTCAAGTGGTGACTCCAAAAGAATCTACTAGATACCAAATTCAGAGACCTGCAGAGTCCGTTTTCAAATAGGTAACAGTTATGGTAAGAAAAGTTCCGCGAAAATACTATCCAACTATATTTTTTTTGCAGTTTTCAGTCAATAAGGAAAGCTACGATGCAAAAAAGGGACGGAAACGGAGCAAGGGTGGATCACACCACCCTGTGGCGCAGGCCCTCCCATGGCCGCGCCACCAAGTGGTGAGTCCACCCCAGACTTCGCCTCCGACTCGTTTTCTCCCAGTCCCTTCCTTTTGATATGAAACTTCGTAATATATAACCCCCTGGATCCCCCGAGGTTCATATATCGTGTTCTCGTCATGTTTTTGTTTCGATCTGTTTCTGCCAGGACATACTCTTTGAGGGCCTAGAAGAACAATGGTGTCTGCCAAGGATAAAGGGAAGAAGCCCATGGAAGAGGATTTCTGAGACCCCAAGCAGGGGCTGGTACCTTTAGTCCCTTGCCCTGCATCATCAGAAGCCCTACGAGTCGCTAAGGAGTTCTATGATAAGTAACGAGACTTGCAGAAGAAGGTGGACATGCTTCAATGGGAGAATAATAGGCTTCGCAAGATGTTGGAAGATTTCCTCACGTCAACTAAGGAAATAATACCACCACCACCAAAGGAGTAATTCGTCATTAGGTTTGGCATCCCCTTGGTTTGTTCCAAGCTTAGGGGAGTGCCACGGTATCACATCACTATCTGCTATCTTTTTACCTTTTTAGTAGAGTCATATTATGAATAGAGGAGTTATTATGTTGTATGGTTTGCATTATGGAAGTGTCCCCTCTCTCGTTAGATATGTATCCCTTGGTGTGAGTTGCCGTTATGGAATATTAATGAGAAGTTCTATCATTTACTCTTTTGCATAGCTTATATTAGTTTTCAATTCATGGTTATATGATTGATCTTGTTGTTAGTATTGGTATCACTTTGGGATCATTGAGTTAATTTAGTTGGTTTTGGCAAACCTGGCTTGGTCAGTAGCAACACTATTTTCAAGAGTTGAAAGAAAAGATAAAAGTACTCTAAAGAAAAATAATTTCATCATCTTTCTTTCTTGATTTTCTCATAAGTTTAGTATTCTCTAGTTAAGATCTTTTGTGCTTCCAAGGAAGATTGCATGTTTGTCTTTATCACTTGTATGTTTGTTTGTTTCCTTTAACTCTTATACTTGCTACCCAGCCTTGCTAGCCAAAAACCTGTACTAAGAGGGTATTCCTCTACCGTACCACAAGGAAGGGGTATACTATACTGCGCCAAAATGCAAAATGTGTCCACCATACCTACCTAGTAGCATTATTGCTATTCCAAGTAAATTCTTGTTTTATCTACCTCCCAAATTAAACTTGTTATGTGAAAATTAGTGATCAAAGCTCTCACGAACTTGATGGCACACTTTACTTTCTTGCACTTAATAAACTTGAACCATTGTGCCCATCTATGTTGCGTATATGCTTGCGCTTTGTAAGTTGTGAATTAGCAAAACCATGCTATCATGGGGAACGCTTTCAACATTGCACTGGTACTTTGTACCTAGTTGATATCATGTTATTTTGTCTATGGATGTCGTCGGTGTGAAATGAAAGGGGAGCTTGTAAGTCCATGGAGTTATGCATGTGTGTTAGAGAAACGCCTGGGTCTGGTTCAATTCATGCGACATGGTGGAAACCTGCAGCGTAACCATAACGAGCATCTATGAAGCATTCTTCTTATAAAAAAAGAGATAGAGATTGAGAAAAAAAGAGAAAGAGAAAAGAAAAAAAAGAGATTATGAAAAGAGGAAAGAGAGAAAAAAGCACCATATTCCCATGGTAAATAAGAAGATTGCTGAGATACTTGTTGTCTGCTTGCCTTGTCATTTTGATATGGGGATTCTTCCGTATCATCGGGCAAGGGGTACCCTGTTGGCGGTTCTTAATGATACACATATGCTTACGATGACAAGAACTTACCGGTGACTAAACTTGAGTAGCATGAGGAGCGGCCCTCGTATTCAAGGGACATGAGATTCTCAATTTACAACTTGTCAATGCATATCCTCATATTTGATCACTTTAACCTTAATCACCTAAAGATGCCTATGATAGGGGCAATGAGAGCTGAAAGCTAGTAAGTATCATAATTTTTGGGAGCTCTTTATGAGACTTGCAATCCCTACTTCCCTTTGTGAAGGGCCTTTCTTTTAATTTGTAGTTGAGTCAGTAAACCTATTCCCTTCTATCTCAGCAAGTATTTTGAGTTGTTGTGTTTCACTCATTCATATGATGATTTATTCAATCATGTTTCTTATGTTCCTTGTTTTGCACATTGCTCTTATCTTGATGTTTAGTACTTTGAAAGCTATCATTGAAACCCGTTATTTGTGAACTCCAGCAATTATCAACTATTCTTTGACCAAGAGCTAAGTTTGCCATTACCAATTATGATTCACTTTATGTATCTTTATTGTGTTTCCTTTACTTATTACAAGTTGAGTTATATAATAGTGAGTTGTCTTCTATTATGATCTATGTATTTGATGAATGTGATGCTTCTTGTCCGTATTCTTTTATCGACTCTTCACTCCATAAACCTGAGGCCATGTTTATTGAGCTCAGTTTCGCTTGGGGACAAGCAAAGTCTAAGCTTGGGGGGAGTTGATACGTCCATTTTGCATCACTATTCTATGTCTTAATTCACTATTATTCATTGATATATTTCATATTGAGAGGTGATACTTATGTTATTTCATCTGTTTTTGCATGGTTGATGACTTTTGGAGCATGGACCACTGCAGTCAGGATTCTGATGGTAAAGGTGCTGTTTGGAGGCAAAATTCGCGAAGATCAGAAAATCCGGGAAAATATACGGAAAATCCTATTTTTCCAGAAGACTAAGGATGCCAGAAGACGGAGTGGAGATGGGCCACAGGGGGCCCACACCACCTGGCGTGGGCAACAGAGGTCGCGCCAGAGGTGGTGTGGCCGCCTGCCCACTGGCTCTCTCCTCTGGCGTATATTATCCTCCCGAAAAACCCTAAGACTCGGGGAGCGACCACAGAAAGATTCCGCCGCCTCTGCGGGACGGAAAACACCGAGAGAGAAAGATCTCTCCGGCAGATAGATTTCTGCCGGGGGAATTCCTTCCCGGAGAGGGGAGATCGTCGCCATCAACACCACCATCAAGCTGGACTTCATCGGGATCATCATCATCATCACCACCATCATCATCACCATCATCACCCTCATCACCATCTCCATATTGCTATAACAATTGAGTTGAATCTTGCATTAGTTCATAGGGGAAACTTTCCCGGTGTTGATTACTCTTTGTAGTTGATGCTATTGAGTGAACCATTGAATTATTGTTTATGTTCAGATTGTTATACATCATTATTCCATCTCTGATCATGATCCATATGATGTCTTGTGAGTAGTTCGTTTTGTTCTTGAGGACATGGTAGAAGTCATGTTGTTAGTAGTGGAGTTGTGTTGAGAAAGATTTAATAGTTTGATATTTAAGTTGTGGTGTGCTTCTTCTAGTGGTGTCATGTGAACGTCGACTACATGACACTTCACATATATGGGCCTAGGGGAATGCATTGTTTATTTGGCTACTAATCGTAGGGGTTGCCAGAGTGACAGAAACCCGAACCCCCGTTAGGAAACCATTGCACAAGGGATGTAAGGGTCTTAGAGTTTAAAGCTGTTGTTCGGTCTCTACCTTAATTACTTTCTTGTACTTATGGATATTTGCAAGGGGTATAATCACAAGTATGTATTAGTCTTGGATGGGGCGGTACATTAGCACAGGTTCACCCACACAACACTTAGCAAGCTAGAGAAGATTAATCAACTATATGAAGCGAAAGCACTTGACAGTCTTCCCATGTGTCCTCGAGAACGTTTGGTCATCTTAAGTAATACAACCGGCTTGTCCTTTGCTGCATAAAGGACTGGGCCACTTGCTGCATTTATTCCTACTGTCTTTTATTTGCTCGTACTTTGTTTACTTGCTTTATCAAAAAACCCTAAAAGTCCGTTTTGCTAAGTATTTGCAGAGAATTCCTGATCCATATCACTAGCCAGCACCTTCTGGTCCTTGTTGGGTTCAACACTCTTACTTATCGAAAATACTGCGATACACCCCCTATACTTGTGGGTCATCAAGACTATTTTCTGGCGCCGTTGCCGGGGAGTGAAGCGCTATTGGAGAGTGGAACTGGTAAAGGAAACTTCTGCTGTGAGTATTGTTTATTTCTGTTAGTTGCTTTATTTTCGTTATGGATAATTCGCTGAGTTTCTTATTTGGTAATGCTACTACCACTGCTAAGGTAGTAGATAAGCCACCACCTACTGAGAATGATGTTTTCAAAATACCTACAAGAATTATTGATCGTGTTATGGATAACTACTATGTTGGGGATGGAACTGTCCATCCTGGTGATCATTTGCTCTTTATACACGAATTATGCGGGTTGTTCAAGTGTGCAGGTATTACTACAGGTCAAGTTAAGAAGAAGTTATTCTCATTATCGCTGAAAGGAAGAGCTGAGGAATGGTATAAGCTGCTGAAGAATGGTCAAGCTCTGGAATGCGAGGAAATAGTGCCTCTCTTTTATTCAAAGTTTTATCCTCCTAGTGAGATTCATAAAGATCGGAATCAAATATACAACTTTTGGCCTCTTGATGGAGAGAGTACAACTCAAGCTTGGGGGAGATTGAAGTTACTAATGCTCAAATGTCCCATTCATGAGCTCCCCAACAATATTATTATCAATAACGTTTATGCAAGGCTCCCTCTACATGATAAAGATTTATTGGATGCTTCTTGTGCTGGATCATTCACTCGCATGGAAGAAGAAGCTAAATGGGATCTTCTGGACCGTATTCAAGATAATGCTGAAGCTTGGGAGAATGACAAAGGTAGAAAGTCAGGTATAATTTATGATTATGAATGCATTAAATCTTTTATGAGAACTGATGACTTTCAAAATATTAAAAATACTTATGGTCTAGACTCTCAAGCCATTGCTTCTTATTTTAAGGCTTTTGCTTCCTATATTGAAGTGCCTAAAAAGAAGTGGAATAAGTATCATGAACCTTATAAAGATATTGCTAAGAGTGTTCCTGCAAGAAATACTGAAGTTTATACTGCTAATCATGTTTTACCTGAACCTTATATTGAGAAAATGCCTTTCCTAGTTAAGATAAGGGAACACTCTATGATAGCTAGTAATGTTGATGAAAGTATGAATGAAGATGTTGAACCTAATAAACAAATGTTTGATGAACCTATAATAGCTAATGTGAAAGACTTTGTTACTAAATATGAAGAAGAGGGACACACTATCCTTTGTAAGGATACCTCTAATATTGTTTCACATAGTAGTGTTATGAGAGCTAGTATTCCTTTGGTTTCTGTTAGAATAAGTGATTATTGCTATGATGGTACTTGTGATAGCTATATTGTTAAGTTTATGCATGATACTGAAAGTTACTATGAGAGAGGGAAAAGTGTTCGTATGCATCTCAATAATATCAAGTTTCCTCGTTTCATGCTGAAAGTTTTATGTTGCACTTCTTTTGCCTTCTTATGCAAGTTGCCTCTGGTGTCAACAACTTACTTGTTTGCAAAATTCCCTTGCATAGGAAGTGGGTTAGACTTAAATGTGTGTATTTTTTTTGCTTCTTAATTCTCTCTCTCACTTTAATTCATTTTCCTATGTGAGCTTCTTCAAAATTATAATGCCCATCTTAATGGCTTTAAAGAAAGAGCTTTTTGGGAGACAACCTAATTTGTTTTTGCTTTCAGTTTGTTTTTTTGTTTCTTTGAGTCTTGGAAGTTATTACTTCGGTAATAACCGCTCCTTATCCGTTTTGTTTGGTTTTTGTGTCAAGATCAACCTCTAATGAGAGAGAAGTAGTATTTGGGGAAGTTGCTGTCCCGAAACAGATTTTTGTGCTTCACCGTAAAAATTCGTGAGAGATCTCTGTATGTCGGATTGAGCTGTAATTGTATGTGCTTATTCCCCAGGTTGTTATTTAACTTTCGTTAGTTTTGCACTTTTTGATTTGAGCAACAGAAGATTTTCGAAAAAATTGATCTTTACCTGCTGGTCTGTTTTGACAGATTTTGCCACTCTTGCATTTGCTTCTTTATTCGATTTCCTTTTTGAATTCTTTTTGGGTTTTCGGAAGGAGTTGCTACAGTAGCTTATGTTTTAATGGTTTTCAGTTGAAGTTGGAGTCAAAAGGTTTTATCACTTCACTTATACTAATGTTGGTAATGAGAACTGTGTGAGAGAAATTTCCAGGAAGTGGAGATAATGGTGTAATAAGGAAGAGAAGGGTTTTATGACTCAAGTAGTAAGTGTATGAAGACGAATATATTGATGTTATTCAAGTGGTGACTCCGAAATAATCTACTAGATACCAAATTCAGAGACCTGCAGAGTCCGTGAGGTGGCTAGGATGAACCAGTCGACCACGGCGGAGCCAGCGATGGCCTCAGACGGAGCTGGGGTGGCCGGGAACGGCGAGGACGACGACGAACCGAAGCTAGGGTTTGGCGTCCATGTTTAGGAGGAGGAAGGGAGGGGGAAGTGGCGTGCGAGGGTTTCCTGGCAGCGTCGGTGCGGTACTTATAGGCTCCAGGGGGCAGCGACACAGATCTTGGCGCGGTCGCGACGGCGGATGGCATCACTGGCGACAGCAGATC
The DNA here is from genome assembly GCA_023614405.1 of Avena insularis. Classification (NCBI taxonomy): domain Eukaryota; kingdom Viridiplantae; phylum Streptophyta; class Magnoliopsida; order Poales; family Poaceae; genus Avena; species Avena insularis. The sequence goes on along the minus strand of CM042694.1, from coordinate 239,110,136 downwards.
ACCGCGTCGTCGTCGACGAAGACGATAGTGATCGAAGCGGTACGGGCCGCTGTTGGGCCCCGGGTGAGCCGCAGGAAGAGAAGAGGAGGCGGACTGGCTTGCTGGGCTGCGACCTTGGAAGCTCGGGCTGCATTTTTTAATTAGCAAACTTTTTCCTTTTCTTAAATCCTTTTTCTCTTTTGTATTTCAAAATCTTTTCTGTTTTGAACATTTTCAAAATACCAAAGATTTTGTCAAACTATTGAAATATTGTGGGGCCCCTTTTTTCAATTTGGGGATCCACATGTTTTGGTGATTTTCGAAACACAAAACCATTTGAAATGGGGTAGAAATGAAAAGGAAAACAATTTAGAAATTAGGGTTTTTATCCCCTCTTGTCTCCAAAACACAACCAGAATGCAAAAGATGCATGCATGCTTATGGTCTTAAGTAATAATTACATATATTACAAACTTGGGTTGTTACAGCTCTACCCCCTTACAAGAATCTCGTCCCGACATTCCTAAGTTTTAGAAAAGAAGGCAGGGTACTCAGATCAAAGACGATCTTCTTGTTCCTAGGTTGCTTCGTCCTCAGAATGATGATACCACTGAACTTTCAGAAACTTGATGCTTTGACGACGAGTCTTGCGCTCGACTTCATCAAGGATATGAACATGGTAGTCTCGATAAGTCAGATCCTCTTGAAGGTCAAGCGTTTGGTGATCAACACCACAGATAGGGTCTTTGAAGCAACGCTTGAGTTGAGACACATGAAAGACATCATGCACCTCAGGGAAGTTTGCAGGCAACTCCAATTGATATGCGAGCTTACCACACTTGGAAAGAACACGAAAAGGACCAACATAACGAGGAGCCAGTTTGCCTTTGATACCGAAATGATGGACACCCTTCAACGGAGTGACTCAGAGATAATCTTGATCACCAAATTCATATTCAACATGTTGATGGTCACGATCATGATAGCTCTTCTGACGAGACTGAGCAGTTTTCAAATGATCTCGTATAAAACGAACTTGATGTTCTGCTTCCTTGATCATATCCGGTCCAAAGAACTTTCTTTCGCCGGTTTCAGACCAATTCAGAGGAGTACGGCATGTTCTTCCATATAGGAACTAGAAAGGTGCCATGTCTATACTAGACTGATAACTGTTGTTGTAGGAGAACTCAACAAAAGGTAGGCATTTCTCCCAGTTCTTACCAAAAGATATGACACATGCTCTAAGCATGTCTTCAAGGATTTGATTCACCCTTTCAGTTTGACCACTGCTGCTAGTATGATAAGCTATACTGAAGGATAGGTAGTTCCCATAGCAGTTTGGAAACTATCCCAGAACCTTGAAGTGGACAAACTTCCGCAATCAGATACTATCTTCTTAGGAACTCCATGAAGAACCATGATCCGAGATATATAAGGATCAGCCAAAGAACTAGCTCGGATGGTTTCTGTAACAGGGAGGAAATGAGAGACCTTGGACAGATAATCGACAATTACCCAGATGACGTCATTTCCCTTTTGAGTCTTGGGAAGACTAGTAATGAAATCCATACCAACTTCATCCCATTTCCACTCAGTAATACGGTGCGGTTGTAGGAGACCAGCAGGGCTTTGGTGTTCAGCCTTGACGCGACTGCAAACATCACATTCAGCAACAAAACGAGCGATATCTTGCTTCATACCAGACCACCAGAATCTTTGACGGAGATCCCGATACATCTTGGTACCTCCAGGGTGAATGGAGAGAGGTGATTCATGAGCCTGTTTAAGAATTAAACCCCTCAACTTTGCTCTCTTCGGCACTACCAGACGATTACCAAAGTAGACAATGCCTTGATCATTAGTAGAGAAAAATTTTGCAACTCCCTTAGCAATGTTCTCTTTGATCTTAGAAACTTCAGAATCATTCTTTTGAGCAAGCTTAATTTAATCCTCTATAGAAGACTTCACCTCAAGAGTAGAAAGGAATCCACGAGGAACAACTTCAAGATTCAGTTGAGAAAATTCCTCATGAAGAGAAGGTTGAGATTGTTTAATCAATAGATTGTTGTAGTAGGATTTCCGACTTAGCGCATCGGCAACAACATTGGCTTTGCCAGGTTGATAGTTGAGACCCAAATCATAATCTTTGATGAGTTCCAACCATCTTCTTTGCCTGAGATTCAGATCAGGTTGTGCAAAAAGATACTTCAGACTCTAATGATCCGAGTATAACTCACAACGACTATCGATGAGGTAATGTCGCCATTGCTTAAGAGCATGAACAACAACTGCAAGCTCGAGATCATGAGTTGGATAGTTGTTCTCGTGTGGTTTCAGCTATCAAGAGGCATAGGCAACCAAATGACCATCTTGCATCAACACACACCCGAGACCTTGGTGCGATGCATCACAGAAGATAAAAACATCTTTGCTGGTGTCTGGAAGAACTAGCACCGGAGCAGTAGTTAGCTTGGTTTTCAAAACCTGGAAGCTTTCTTCAGCCTTATCAGACCATTCAAACTTCTTATCCTTCTTAAGAAGATCGGTCATTGGCTTGGCAATCTTGGAAAAGTTCTCAATGAATCGATGGTAGTATCTTGCCAACCCAAGGAAACTTCGAACATCCTTAACGGATTTGGGGGATTCCCAGTCAAGAATGGATTGAATCTTGTCCGAAATAACAACAACCCCTTCGACAGAAACAACATGACCAAGGAATATGAGTTCTTGCGACCAAAACTCACATTTGGAGAACTTGGCATATAGATGATGTTTTCGAAGCTTTGTCAACACCACACACAGATGTTCAGCGTGTTCTTCTTTAGTCTTAGAATAGACCAGAATATCGTCGATGTTGACCACAACGAACTTGTCAAGGTACTCCGTGAAGACAGAGTTCATAAGCCGCATAAAAGTGGATGGAGCATTGGTAAGACCAAAGGACATGACAGTGTACTCGTAAAGACCATAACGAGTGGTGAAAGCAGTCTTTGGAATGTCTTCCTTTCGGATCTTGATTTGGTGATACCCTGACCTCAAATCCATTTTGGAAAAGACGGTGGCACCACTTAACTGATCAAAAAGATCGTTGATCCTAGGAAGAGGATACTTGTTCTTGACAGTCACAACATTGAGCGGATGATAATCCACAACCAGTCGCGGTATATTGGTATCCCACTTCTTAACAAATATGGTAGGGCATCCCCAAGAAGATGTACTAGGCTGGATGTATCCTTTTATCTCCAACTCCTCTAATTGCTTCTTCAACTCCACTAGCTCATGAGGGGGCATACGGTAGGGTCTCTTAGAAACAGGTACAGTTCTAGGGACCAACTCTATGACAAACTCCACACTCCGATCAGGTGGCATGCCAGGCAACTCTTCAGGAAAGACATTCGGGAATTCACATACCACGGAAACATATTGAATCTCTAACGGAGGTTGAACTTCAAGAGCATACAACTCCACTTGAGGAATAGAAACAGCTAAAGGAGATAGTGACCCTACAGTCCAATAAGTGACTGTTATGCCAGTAACACTAGTAAGAGTCACGGACTTGGTTGCACAATCAATGACCACTTGATATTGGGACAACCAGTCCAAGCCCAAAATGACGTCAATATCAGTTGACTTGAGGGCAATAAGAGAAGTGGGGAACAACTGGGAGGAAACATTGATTATGTTCCCATGACTAACCATGGTGGTGTACCAGCTAGAACCAGGGGAATGAACCATCAAAGGCTTAGACAACCCCTCAAAACTTATCCCATGCATTTCAGCAAAAGCTTGCGACATGAATGAATGCGATGCTCTAGAATCGAACAAAACTTTAGCTGGAATGTGATTGATACGAAGCGTACCCATAATGGCGTTGGGATCTTCCTGAGCCTCTTCAGCAGAGATATGGGTCAGATGACCACTTCCAGCACCTTGAGGCTTGGTATACTTCTTTGGTGGTGATCCCTCAGTAGCACTCTTTTGTGGACACTCCCTTGCATAGTGACCAGGCCAGCGGCAGTTGAAGTAGGTAAGACCAGATGTGGGACCAGCAGCAGGATAGTTTGTCCTACCAACATTGCTTGAGGTAGCATTCGGGCGAGGAGCATATCCAGAAGACCTTGGGGTGTAAGGAGAACATGGCACAACACTGTAAGGCACAAAGACACGACACTTCTTATTGCTTGAACCAGCCTTGTTGGACCCTTCATAAGAACGCTTACGAGTTTCCTCATAATCCACCTTTCCACGCTCTGCTTTCATTGCCGTGTTCACTAGAGTTTGCAGATTCCCAAAATCCATCAGATGAAGATCACGACGAACATCAGGGTCCAGTCCCTTGCGGCATAGAGCTTGCTTCTTAGCATTAGTGGAAACTTCTTCAGGAGCATAGCATGCAAGACGGTTGAAGCTACGCTGGTAATCATACACAGAACCGGTGCCTTGTTTCAGCTTGAGGAACTCCTCCCTCTTTTAATCCATTAAACCCTCCAGAATATGATAGGCTCGAAATCCTTCAGTGAATTCTTGCCAGGTAACAACATGCTGAGCAGCTTGCAGTGCCAAGAAATTTTCCCACCAGGAGTTAGCTGCTCCCTCCAGATGGTAGGTGGCAAAGGTTACCCAATCAGCTTCAGGAACATGACCAACCTGAAGTTTGCGCTCCATGGTGCGAAGCGGTGTCGCATCAAGTGGCTCGATGGCATAGCGAGATGGCGGAGTGAGACGTATGAAATCCTTGATACCGACTTGGTTGTTTGGGCACTGGGTATTGCGCTCAATCCTCTCAAGGAGCCTCATGTTATCAACACAGTTGGTCTCATACATAGCCATGAGTTGAACCATTGATGGTGGTGGAGGAAGATTAGAAGGATCATCCTCATTCCTAGACCCATGAGCTTGAGCATGGGTGCGAGCTCGAGAAGTGTCACCCATCCTATAAAAATAGAAGGCGTTAGCCAAGGGTTTCAAAGACAGAAGATGCTAGATACAAAACATGTCATCTCATCAAGCATGGTAGTATCTAAGCATACTAACGTATACACTAACCAGCTGACTTACAAACCATAACAATGGAGTAATAAGATGTTATGCATCAAGCAGAACTGAGACATCTTGATAACTCTGAGAATAGCAACCAGTTACGGAGTACTTACAAAACAACCCCGAAGACACGATCCTAAACATTTGAGATTAGGGGGAAGGAATGAAAACCTTTTCAAACCAAATAGGACGAGAAAACTCCAGCAGTAGAATCATACCAGGAAAGGAGTAAAAAGGGTCCTAGTCAGAGTTTTTACAAATAGTTTTCAACCTTTAAATAGTTTTGTCAACTTCTAGACTCAACATCGACCAATACTAGGGTTTCCTACAGGCAGTCCTGCTCTGATACCAAAACCTGTGACACCCCCGGGGTTAGGGTTAAACAAACCTTGGATTATCCTCCGAGATAAACTTAACTCCAACCTCAGAGACTCACAGTATATGATTCCGTAACATTACAGAACACAGGGATTCAACATCATAAGTTTAAACTCTTAATAGAGTACGATATCAGATTATTACAAACCAGGGGTCACAGACCCATCATTACACCAAACAGCGAAAGCAAATTATGTTGTTCTACACAACAAACTTAACAAAAGGCCTAAGAGGGCATAAACATAAGCGACGTCCAACCCATAGTTCTCATGCTGCTACCTGGGACCCCCAACTACTCGTCGATGTCAATGTAGAAGCCACCTTCAGTCGCGACTGGATCATCTGTAGAAAAACAACAATGGCGCAAGGCTGAGTACGAGAATGTACCCCGCAAGACTTAGATAACCTAGTATCTACATGCTCTGGCTAGAAAAGCTTTCTCTGGATTTTCTTTGCATAAAGCCAACTTTGTTTGTAACAAGAGAGGGAGAAGAGGCTTATCTACACAGAATACTTTCAAAACAGGTAAGAGAACGACAACTCCATCTTGAACATCTGAACTTGTTAACCAAGTACATCTGAACTCCTCATCTAGGATCACCCCCTCGAACCCCCGAGTAAGCATCCTTAAGCACACGTGGATCAACAAGTTTTCCTTTTAGTTAATGATATCTATGATCATCATGTCCATTCCCAAGTCGTTCATAACCGTGAACACGACTTTTCGAAAAGATTTAACCCTGCAGGGTTGTACAATTTACCCACACGTACCAACCGACTCTTAGTGCCAAATATTATTAGCCCTCTTCCTTGGAGGGCCGGCAGAGGGTGGTTGACCATGACCTGTACCTTGCTGTCGCCGAGACCATGAGTCACGCCCTAAGGAGGGTTCTCCCGTAACAGGTCAAATCCCGAAGCCGGTCCCTAGAGATGTGTGTTGAGGTTGGTTTCCCAGGGGCTCCATCCACCCCAAGCAACCCCGACCACGCTTACCTACCTGTTACGATGCACCTCCTTCACCCCCTCTTTCAAAAATATTTTCAATGCATATGCCAAATGGAATGCCTGAACTATGTGACTCATGGAATCTACTAGGCAAGTTAGTTAGTCGAGGGGTTTTCCAGGCCCCGTGTGGCTGTATGCTCGTCTTGGTTCAAGAGGCAAGTGATACATTGCAAATGTATCTATAATTTTTGATGTTCCATACTTGGTTTTATCTACTTTCTTGTGTTTTGTCCACACTTTCGAGTACTTTTCATATGATTTCTTGGACTAACCTATTAACAAGAGCCACTTTGCTAGCTGCCTGTTTTCTGCTGTTTTTGGTTCCAGGAAAGTCAGAAAATGAATATTCTCGGAATTGGACGGGACAAAAGCCAAAAATCCTATTTCACCAGAAGACTCCCGGAGCCAGAATATGAGACGGAGTGGGGCTGGGGCCTAGCCACACCACCTGGCCGCGCGGGCTGGGTCTGGCCACGCCAGGGGGTGGTCTGGCCGCCTCAGGCACCCCCTCGGTCGCCCTCTTCACCTATAAGAAACCTTCTGACCTAAAAACTCAGGGGGGGTTGACATTTTTCTAGAAGGAGTTCTGCTCCGCCGCCACCACCAGATTCCACGAAACAGCACCAGAAACTCTGTTCGGGCACCCTGCCGGGACAAGGAATTGGAGGAGATCATCACCATCATCACCACCATCGCTTCTCCATTGACCATCCATGTTTCTCCCATCTATGAGTGAGTAATCCCCCGCTGTAGGATATGGGGATGGTAGGCATTGGATGAGATCGTTCATGTAATGGCATCAGATTGCTAGGGCATGGTGCCTAGTATCTTTTATTAGTGTTTTATGACTTTGTTGCGACTTGTTATGCTTAATGCTTGTCACTAGGGCCCGAGTGCCATTATTTCAGATCTGAACATGTTATTGATTCATTATGATAGTATTGTTTTTGGTCTTACCTGCGAGTTGTATACACACGTTGTTGTCCGGAACCAATGGCCCGGAAGTGACAGAAATCGGGATAACCGGAGGGAATGGCTTTGATGTGAGGATCACATGTGTTCATGGAGTGTTAATGCTTTGCTCCGGTGCTCTATTAAAAGGAGCACCTTAATTGCCAGTAGTTCCCTTGAGGCCCTGCTGCAAACGGGCTGGCAGGACAAAAGATGTTGTGCAAGTTCTCATTGCGAGCACGTATGACTATATATGGAACACATGCCTAGCATTATCTAGTACTTGGATGCTTTATCTTATTTATCTGCAATTGCCCTATGTTCTGATTGCTGTGTGAATTGTCTTGTCCATGCAACACCCGTCCATCCATCCCTATGCCTACCTTTCGAATCCTCTTTGTTCTTTGCTATTGTTACTACTGTCTTTGCTTTACTACTGCTGTTACTTTGCTATTTCTACTACAAAAATGTTGCTACTGATAAACTATTGTGAGCAAGATTGTTTCTAGGTGCAGCTGAATTGCCAACTTAGTTGTTAAGTCTTATAAATATTCTTTGGCTCCCCTTGTGTCGAATCAATAAATTGGGTTTCACTTCCCTCGAAAATACTGCGATACACCCCCTATACTTGTGGGTCATCAAGACTATTTTGTAGCGCCGTTGCCGGGGAGCATAGATTTATTTATCAAGTCCACTTGGAATCACTATTGTTCAAGCTTAGTTTATTTCCGCCTTGTTTGCTTGCTTCTTTATCAAAAATACAAAAAAATTAGTTCCTACTCTAGTTGTTATTTTCGTTGGTCTCTTATTGTCTTGCTTTATTATGCTTTCTATCAATGGTTGGTTTCTTTGAAACTGAATCTTATTGGCAAGGTGGGTTCACGGAAGATCAAAAATATTATTATAAGGAACACCGCTTGTCACAAAAAGGGAAACACTTATGGGAACAAATTGATAAATTGTATACCATTGGTAGAAACGTGTGCTCTACTTATAATGTTACTTATTGCTTTGATAAATCTTGTTGCTGTAAGAGGTATAAACACCTCCCTTTTCAATGTGAGTATAATGATAATGTTACCATATCTTCTTATGTTAAGGGAAATTATGACTTTTATGATGTGGAACAAATTGAGGAATTTATTGCTTGGAAGGGTGCATTTGAACTTGCTAGTTTGCTTGAAAATATTGATGATTCACCTTATAAATATGAGGTTTATGATATACTTAAAATTTTCTTTGATAATTAGAAGGAAGAAAATGGCTATATTCTTGAATATATTAATAGATGCTTTCCACAAATGGAAGAGACTAATGCCTTGCAGGATCTTAAGAAAGCTCATTAGATGAAAAAGAGGAGGAGAGTGATAAACAAAAGGAGGAAGAATGGATTAGTTACCCATGCATACCTTCTAATGAGAGTAACTCTTTATCTCTTACATTATTTGATTGTCCCCCATGCTTACCAAAGGAGGATGAATGTTATGCTCATGTTATCTATGATAATCCTTTATTTGTGCCTAACTTCAAGATGCATGGTACTAAATAGTTTTGCTTAGAAATTGTTTATGATAAAGCTCTAGACGATGGTCCTATATTGAATGGTCAGTCATCGTGTTATAGAATTGTTAAAAGTGGGTTTGAAGGTTTTATTCCCACTATTTTGAGCTTGATAAAAATTATGTTTTTGTGGAACATGAAAAGCATGCTTTATGTGATAGTTATATTGTCGAGTTTATTCATGAGGCTACTGAAAATTATTATGAGAGAGGAAAATATGGTTGTAGAAGTTTTCATGGTATTGAAACACCTCTCTATGTGCTGAAAGTTTTGAAGTTACTCTTGTTTTATCTTCCTATGCCTGTCACTTTGTTCTTTGCGAATTTATTTGCATACAAGATTCCTATGCATAGGAAGTGGGGTAGGCTTAAATGTGTTCTGAATTTGCTTCTTGATGCTCTCTTTTACTTCAATTCATATTTCTTATGTGAGCATCCTCTCAAACTATCATGCCTAACTTAAAGCCGTTAAAGAAAAGTACTTATTGGGAGATAACCCAAAAGTTTTAGATGAGTCTTAGAAGTTATTACTTCAGTAATAACCGCTCCTTATCCTTTTTATTTGCTTTTTGTGCGAAGAGTAACCTCTAATAAGAGAGAAGTAATGGTTGGCAAAGTTGCTGTCCCGAAACAGATTTCTGTGCTTCACCATAAAAATTCGTGTAAAATCCCTGTATGTCCTTTTGAGGCGTGAATTTTTGTGCTTGTGCCCCAGGTTGTTATCTAACTTTAGTTAGTTCAACACTTTTCGATTTGAGCAACAGAAGGTCTTCGAAAAAATTCGTCTTTATCTGCTGGTCTGTTTTGACAGATTTCTGCCATTTTCTGCATTTGCTTCTTGTTGGTTCCTTTTTGAATTCTTTTGGGGAATTGAGCTTTCTAAGGGAAGTGCTACAGTAGCTAGTGTTTTAATGGAAGTTTTATTGGTGTTATAACTGAACCTAAAGACTTATTATCTTGAGTGCACTAATGTTGCTAATAAAGATTGTGTGAAGTTTTGTATGAAGGAAAAATTTCAGGTGTATGGAAGAAACGAGTAATGAGATGAAGGATGGACTAAAGCTCTAGCTTGGGGATGCCATGCGTGTAACCCCAAGAAATATCCAAGAAGTATAAGCGTCAAAGCTTGGGTATGCCCAAGGCATCCCCCTCTTCATCAATAAAAATCCCAGGTTTCTTCCAAACGCTTCATTTTTATTGTTTCATGCACAGTTGTGTTGTTCTTGGAGCGTCTTCTTTTTCATTTTCGTTTTGTTTTTTCGTTTGCTTGGTTTTATTAGTTTGCTGAATAAATTGGTTGGACCCCCTCTTTCATACATTGGTTTTCAAATAGTTTGGTTTGGTTTGGAAAAGAGTAGGAAAGTTCATGCTTAAGTGGTAAAGAGAGCTTGTTTTTGACTGTGGCCTATGCTTTGTCATGCCATGCTTGATATTATTTTGGCTTTATGCTTAGTACTCTTTGTTGTAGCTTGACTTGTTATAAACAATTGACATTGCTTAATGTGCCTTGGATGAATCATGCGTTGTTTTAGCATATTAAAGCATAGTATAGTGGTATTCTTCTTTGATGTTTTATTTGGGTTGACTTGGCGCATGCTCACACCATGTTATGACTATACAAAGCCAACATAGCCTTTATAATCCTTTAGTTTTCAACTTGTAGTATCACTTTATGCTTTGATCAATGATGTTTTGTCGCTCTTCATGATTATGGCCATTATTCCTCTCCTAGTTTGTCGCTCCCAGTCTTTTGCTAGCCTCCACAACCAAGTATGAGTTCCACTCATGCATCCAACTCCCTAAACCAAGTTATTCCAAAGAGTCCACCATACCTACCTACTAGCATATGCTATTCCAAGTATATTCATGTTTTTATTTACCTTCCAAATTAAACTTGTTATGAGAAAACTAGTGATTAAAGCTCTCACGAACTTGATGGCACACTTTACTTTTCTTGCCCTTAATAAACTTGAAGCATTGTGTCGTCTATGTTGTATATGCTTGCACTTATTTGTTGGGAATTAGCAGAACCATGCTGTCATGGGGAACGGTTTCAACATTGCACTTGGTACTTGTACCTAGTTGATATCATGCTCTTTTGTCTATGGATGTCGTCGGTGTGAAATGAAATGGGAGCTTGTAAGTCCATGGAGTTATGTATATGTGTTAGAAAGCGCTGGGCATTGGTCTAATCCATGCTGACATGGTGGAAACCTGCGTAACCATAATGAGCTGTCTATGAAGCATTCTTCTTATAAAAAAGAGTCCGATATTGAGAAAAGAAAAAAGAAAAAAGAGATTATGAAAGAGGAAAGAGAAAAAAGCACCATATTCCCATGGTAAATAAGAAGATTGCTGAGATGCTTGTTGTCTGATTGCCTTGTCATTTTGATATGGGGATTCTTCCGTATCATCGGGCAAGGGGTACCCCGTTGGCGGTTATCTATGATACACATGTACTTACGATGACAAGAACTTACCGGTGACTAAACTTGAGTAGCATGAGGAGCGGCCCTCGTATTCAAGGGACATGAGATTCCTAACTTATACTTCGTCAAGCATGTACACCATAGGTTGTTCACTTTAACCTTAATCACTTCAAGATGCTTATGATAGGGGCAATGAGAGATGAAAGCTATTAAGTACCATAATTTTTGGAAGCTCTTTGTGAAACTTGAATTCCTACTTACTTCTATGAAGGCCTTTCTTCCACTTATATATTGAGTCTCCACCTTCTACCTTTATGCACCTACTTTGAGAGCATAGTGGCCATTCTTAGTTCTATGTGCATTATCCCAAGATTTGTTGATTGATGCATACCTTCATATTGCTTGTTCTAAACTATTTGTATCTAGTCACTCTTATGAACTTTGAAGGTGTCCTATGCATTTATATTTGATACTCTATGAGGGACAAGCTGAATACTACTATGCTCTGTTTTCTTTATGTAAAAAAAACAAACATCTTGCAAAACATTGTTATTCATGAATGTTTTGTTTGTGCCTTTTCATGTTGCATCATAGTTTCTTTGTCTTATTGCTAGAACTTTGTCCTTCATGTTATGATTGAAGTACTATGATCCCAGCTTTGAATGTTTTACAAATACTTTGATCGAGTTTATGATGGTGCATGTCACCTCAAAAATTATTTTTTCTTTTTATCACTTACCTACTCGAGGACGAGCAGGAGTTGAGCTTGGGGATGTTGATACATTGCAAATGTATCTATAATTTTTGATGTTCCATGCTTGGTTTTATCTACTTTCTTGTGTTTTGTCCACACTTTTGAGTACTTTTCATATGATTTCTTGGACTAACATATTAACAAAAGCCACTATGCCAGCTGCCTGTTTTCTGCTGTCTTTGGTTCCAGGAAAGTCAGAAAATGAATATTCTCGGGATTGGACGGGACAAAAGCCAAAAATCCTATTTCACCAGAAGACTCCCGGAGCCAGAATATGAGACGGAGTGGGGCTGGGGCCCAGCCACACCACCTGGCCGCGTGGGCTGGGCCTGGCCGCACTAGGGGGTGGTCTGGCCGCCCCAGGCACCCCCTCGGTCTCCCTCTTTGCCTATAAGAAGCCTTCTGACCTAAAAACTCAGGGGAGTTCGACGTTTTTCCAGAAGGAGTTCCGCTCCGCCGCCACCACCAGATTCCACGAAATAGCACCAGAAACTCCGTTCTGGCACCGTGCCGACGGGGAATTGGAGGAGATCATCGCCATTATCATAACCATCGCTTCTCCATCGACCATCCATGCTTCCCCCATCTATGAGTGAGTAATCCCCTGTTGTAGGCTATGGGGATGGTAGGGATTGGATGAGATCGTTCATGTAATGGCATCAGATTGTTAGGGCATGGTGCCTAGTATCTTTTATTAGTGCTTTATGACTTTGTTGCGACTTGTTATGCTTGATGCTTGTCACTAGGGCCCGAGTGCCATGATTTCAGATCTGAACCTGTTATTGATTCATTATGATAGTATTGTTTTTGGTCTTACCTGCGAGTTGTATACACACGTTGTTATCCGGAACCAATGGCCCCGAAGTGACAAAAATCGGGATAACCAGAGGGAATGGCTTTGATGTGAGGATCACATGTGTTCATGGAGTGTTAATGCTTTGCTCCGGTACTCTATTAAAAGGAGCCCCTTAATTGCCAGTAGTTCCCTTGAGGCCCCGCTACAAACGGGCTGGCAGGACAAAAGATGTTGTGCAAGTTCTCATTGCGAGCACGTATGACTATATATGGAACACATGCCTAGGATTATCTAGTACTTGGATGCTTTATCTTATTTATCTGCAATTGCCGTATATTCTGATTGCTGTGTGAATTGTCTTCTCCATGCAATGCCCGTCCATCCATCCCTATGCCTACCACACTCGAATCCTACTGTTTGCTGCTATTGTTACTACTGTCTTTGCTTTACTGCTACTGTTACTTTGCTATTTCTACTACAAAACTGTTGCTACTGATAAACTGCTGTGAGCAAGATTGTTTCTAGGTGCAGCTGAATTGACAACTTAGTTGTTAAGCCTTATAAATATTCTTTGGCTCCCCTTGTGTCGAATCAATAAATTGGGTTTCACTTCCGTCAAAAATACTGCAATACACCCCCTATACTTGTGGGTCATCAGCAAGAACTCGGGTCCTAATGGTGGCGAGCATAGGACTACAAAAACCACACGCAACGTGGCCTCCCATGCAGGCCTTAGCATATTTATCGGTCACCTTCGATCATGTCTCCATCTCCTACCTTTCTAGATTCTTTGGCATCTCCGATTCATCATCATCGGGATGGATCAGGCGTAAGTACTAAGCATGTCTAAGCTTGACCATCGAAGAAGCTCTAGCAACGCTCACATGCTAGACCTAGGTATGCTAGGAGCAGTGGATCAGGTGTATAAGGCTACAACAGGGAAACTATGTAGCAGATAGGTAACTCTATCTATTGACAAAAGACCACATTGGAACCGTGTGCAAATAGCGAGCAAGTAGATACTTTGTAAAACATAGGTTCAGAATGAGAGGCTACGCTTGCCTTGTCCTTCAGTAGACAGATATGGATCTTCGGTATCGTTGACTTCGGTCTCGTGCTCGGATCCTATCACGAAGAAGAAATACCGGAAGGAAAGGCAACAATCAATATCTCGAACCATGCAATGCGCAAGCACATGAATGATATGGCAGATTAAAGTTATCATGGCAACCCTAGGATTAGCATTGATTTCAATGGGTTCGGAGTGCCGAGGGTTTGGAATTCCATCGATCCCATATGCAATTAGGGAGGTTTTGATGTTCCTCTAAACTAGCTAGGGTTTAGGTTGATCAACAATGCATTATTATATTTTTTAAAGTGTATATCTCGTTTTTCTGAACATTTTGATATATTATACACATTTTTCTGACTTAAAATGAATTAGTTATGATTTTTCTCATTTTTAATCCATTTTTAAATCATTTAAAAAATAATTAACTTTTTGGAATAATTAAATTATTTCCATCTGGCCCACATGTCAGACTTTTAATCATTTCCGAAAATATTTCCAAAAATATTAAAAACCTGACAGACAAGGCCCACCTGTCATAATAGATTCTTTTACGAAAACAGAAAATATAAAGGAATACTGCGTCGGTATGATGTCACTCTGACGTAAGTGTGGCGCTGGCCACATCACTGCCATGATGTGGCCACGTCAGGGCCACGTGGTGGACACGTCAGGGCCACGTCACCCACGGCGGAGCCACCAGACGATGGTCGCCGGCGGCGATCTAGGGCACCCCTGGACGCGCGGTTGGGCGTGCTGGAACCGCACGAAGATGGCGAGCAAGCCAGCACTAGCCCCGCCCGGTTTTGGTCACCGGAGCATGGACGACTGCGAGCTACTGCGGCGGCAGGGTCGGGCGTACACGGGGAGGGATCTAGCGGCAAAACGCAGAGCGCTGCACGGACGAGAAGCTCACCAAGAGCGTGAAGGGCTTGATGGCGAGGCGAGGCGAGCTCTAGAACGGTGGGGATCGATGACGAACGGCGGCGTCTGGCGGCGGTGGGAGCTGTCGATTCCGGCGATTGGAGGCGCGCGCATGGACGTGAGGTGGCTAGGACGAACCAGTTGACCATGGCAGAGCCAGCGGTGGCCTCCGACGGAGCTGGGGTGGCTGGCGAGGAGGAGGAAGGAGAGGGGGAAGTGGCGTGCGAGGGTTTCCTGGCGGCATCGACGCGGTACTTGTAGGCTCCAGGGGCAGCAACACAGATCTTGGTGCGGCCGCGGTGGCGGATGGCATCGCCGGCGACAGCGGATCACCGCGTCGTCGTCGGCAAACAGTAGTGACCAAGCGGTACAGCCTGATCGGGCCCCGTGTGGGCGCAGGAAGAAGGGAGGCGGGCTGGCTTCAGGCTCTGACCTTGGAAGCTCGGGCTGCATTTTGGCAAATTTTTTCCTTTTCTTAAATCCTTTTTCTCTTTTGTATTTCAAAATCTTTTCTGTTTTGAACATTTTCAAAATACCAAAGCTTTTGTCAAACTATTGAAATATTGTGGGGCCCCTTTTGTCAATTTGGGGATCCACATGTTTTGGTGATTTTCGAAACACAAAACCATTTGAAATGGGGTAGAAATGAAAAGGAAAACAATTTAGAGATTAGGGTTTTTATCCCCTCTTGTCTCTAAAACACAACTAGAATGCAAAAGATGCATGCATGCTTATGCTCTTAAGTAATAATTACATATATTACAAACTTGGGTTGTTACAGAATCTTACTAGTGCATGCAAATTCTTCTGTAACAAATGAGTGCGATGCTCCAGAATCAAACAACACTCTTGAAAGTACCGAGTTAACAGAAAACATACCCAGCACGACATCGGGCGCTTCCTGAGCTTCTTCAGCATTCATGTGGAACAGACGGCCGTTGCGGTTGAGCGAATTACCGGGGCCAAATCTCCTTCCAGGCTAAACACGGCGTTGTGCTAAGCAGGTGCATTCACATTGGTGGCTGCTGCAAGCTTCTTGGGGAACTCATTGGAGTAGTGACCCTTGACTCCACATTCAAAGCAAGTAATCTGGGACTTGTCTTTGGCTACAACAGGCACAACATTGCTTCCAGTCCTTGGGGCAGTATTGTTGTTGTTGTTGTTGTTGGACTTGGGCGGTGCATGGTTGAAATTGTTGGAGTTGCCGGGGTTGTTGTTGTGGTTTCCTCCAGACTTCAAGTTTCCTCCGCTACGATTGGGGTAGCTGGGACGGGACATCGGGGGTCTGATGTTTCTTGGGGCATATCCTGTAGACGGGTTGGGGTGATACTTCTGAGCATTGTGGGATCAGTCTGGTGTATCATGTGACGCTTGCGGTTGTCATTAGCTTGGTTGATCTTCCCTTCCATCTGGATGGCAGAGTCTACTAGCTCTTCTAGATCTCCAAAACGGATGTTGACTAACACAGTCTGCATCTCATCATGCAATCCGTTCAGGAACCTTTCCTTCTTCTTGGCTTCAGTGTTAATCTCATTAGGGACATATCTAGCTAGCAACAGAAATTTGTCACGGTACTCAACTACCGTCATCCTTGCTTGCTTCAGTTCCCTGAAATCATCTCTCATCCTGGTGACCAAACCTTGTGGCACATGGGTGCGGCTGAACTTGATCTTGAATGCTTCCCAAGTCATCATCTGACCATCTTTCATGGTATAGGTGCTATTCCACCAGGCTCGTGCATCTCCTGCTAGATAGTAGGTGGAAAATAGTACCTTCTCATTGGCTTCAACTCCTGCGACCTCCAGATTGTTCTCCATGGTTTGCAGCCAGTCATCCGCATCTAGGGGATCCTCAGACTTATTAAAGATAGGTGGGTTAGTATTCTGAAAGTTCTTGAGCTTGGATCCATGGTGATCCTGATTTCCATGGCCTTGGTTGTTGTGGGCCATCTAAGCTATCTGTTGAAGGGTGGCTAGGTTGACTTGACGTTCAGCTCTACTAGCTTCACGGTCGGAAACTAGCATTTGCAGAATCTGCAACATTGGGTCCTGAGATGAGCTGCTTCCTCTGGGATTTCCACGAGTCATCTAAAGATTGAGATAGATAATGAGATAAGAGGGAAATTTCTAAGGTTCATGGTTTTGTTTCAAAAGCTTTATGCCTTGAGTTTGACTCAGGTTTTTAAACTAAAAACTTCCTCTCATTCATTCATTCAAAGCACACCATACAAACACACACCACACACAAATGGAAAACAGATGGTTTTAAGAACCATTCTATGAAACTACGATACAGTGGGACCGGTACAACTCATTCCTACGGTAGTGATCAAGTTCATCTAATCATCATCAATGAAGTCGGAATCATCATCATCAGTGTGGAACTCCATGGCATCATCCTCCAGGTAGTCATCATCATCACTGAGGTAAGAGCAAAGATCTCCCTAGATATCTTCACCTTCCTCCTCCTCCTTTGCTTCAAGCTGGACTTCCTGTTCACGGATGGTCTTCTCGAGAGTGGCCACCTTATTGCAAAAACGATTGATGGTACGATCCTTCTTGTCACGCTGACGACGAAGTGATTGGCGCTCCCTGGCGAGGATGGCGAGGGTATGGTCCTTCTTAACTGCAATGGCATGGTTGTGGTTGGCGTAGGCACGAGCATTGTCCAACTCCTTTTGCCTATCATACATCATGAAGTCAAGATAATCCACCTGGTGCTTCAGCTCCGGGTGGCTTGGCATCTCCAAGGGCATTCCCATAGAATCACGCCTTGCATAGTGAGCAAAGCGAGTTCCCTGGATCTGGTTGATGTTTTGCCCACACAGACGGGTGAGAGCTTCTTGCATAGCTCTGGCTAATCCATCTAGCCATTTATTTTCCCGAATGCTGAATTGGATCTTCTCTGAAGTGGGTGCTTCCATCTTTCCTCTGAGATCTGCAATTATCAGCCATGATATCTCTCCTCCTTGTTGATCATTGAGTTGTGCCCGAAGAATTCCGGATGCGGGAGCTCAAGATACTCTGACAGTGCATCTAGATCCCTCTCAAAGATCAGTTGGCCTCCGTTCCCAGCTGGTAGAACTTGCTATAGGTGACTTCCATCTATAATAATTCAAGATGAGTAAGTTAGTGAGGTGATCAAGTGTGTCAAATTTTATGTATGATTGCAAGAACTTTTGAGGAACATGACTTGTTTTTGAAAGATTCAAGGATAAGAGTGGGAATAGGTTTTCATAAATACTCACTTCTTTTGTTTGGAAACTAAGTTTTGTTCGGACGTCCATTCTAACTAGGGTCTCCTATGGTCAGGATGGCTCTGATACCAACATGTCAACACCTGGATTTTTAATCCCAGATGCCTGTTATGCCATACATCGCAATCCCAGGATTACCAGTTTTGCGAGACATAACAAATTGGATATCACAGTACATCATTCATTACAAACCATAATAAGGTCTTACACAAATAAAGGATCTCATGATCAAGTCTTAATACAAATCAAGCAGCAGAAAAGAAACGTAGTAGGGGCTCCATCTTCAAAGTCACAGGCAATACGGATGATGGGAGATGATCCTAGTTGTCGTAGACATCCTGCTGTCCATCATCCCGATAGTCTTCCTCATAGTCCGGCCACGGGAATACCCAGGGACAAAGCCATGAGTACTATTTAAGTACTCACAAATTGTCACTAGCAAGTAAGGTAGTTCTAGTAGGATTCTTAAGCTCTAGGTTTATTTGCAAAAAGCCAGATTTACCTAAACTGAGTTTAGAAGTAAAGAAAACTAAGATAATGTTCTAAATCACTTAAATGGGAACCTAGTTTTCATATTCACAACCCTGTTGTGGTCAAGTCAAAATCATAGTTCACTTCATAAGTCATTTTGAAAACATCTGACGACGGAACAGTATGGCCACTCCAACTGTCCATGACTGCGGACACGGCTATTCGAATAGTTTGACCTCTACAAAGGTGGTACACTCTCACCACAAAATTCGATACATCTGTCAGGGATAACCCTGAATCATCATACTTAGTATGTGGATAATCAATCGTAACCTTTCCTTTACACACTCTAGTATAGGCACCTCCCCTATGAGCTTGGCCTCCCAGCCATGGCCATCTGCCATCCTGGGCACTGCATAGGTGGACATTCGCACTCACGAGGTAGCCTCAGCTCAAACCTCTTCCGCGAGGGAACGCATACTAAGGCATCTAAACTTCCAGTTAAGCCCTACCCAATTCAGGTATTGTGGTTGTACGGTAAAATTGGAATTGTATCGCATCCGAACCCAACCATCAGTTTTTATAAAGGGCTAAGGCTCATGCCTCAACATTTTCATCATCAAATCCTTTTGTGTCCATGACACATGTCAAAACATATCAATAGAATGAAGCATCATTCCAAGGTTTTCATAATCATTTTCACCAAGTATTCCCATGTAAAGTGATCAATTTTTATGCTTAGCACTAGTCACTAAAGTTAAGAGTGTTCACTAATGAGGGGTGCTAATCTCCAATCTCATGCCATGGAATGACATCTAAGTATAGGCCTAGTTTTATACTCTTTATGCTATTTATACTACTTTTCCAATACTTACAAAGCACTAACTAAAAGTAAAGAACTTTGGTCAAGTAAAAAGAATAAAGCTTGCAAGTGAAACTTGGGATTGGTATAAATCAAAGGTATATAACCAAAGCACGCCTAATGCATTTTTCTTAAGTTATCAAGTTTGCAAGTATTAGCTTGCATAGTTCTAGCTTGCTTAGTTAAGAAACTTTCAAGTGTTAGGTTGCCTTGAGTAGAGTAGTGATTGAAGTTCTCCTCTTCTTCTTCTAGGTAGTACTCCTCCTCCTCATAGCTTGGGTCGGTACTATCGTCTATAAATGAATATGAGGTACACAATCACCAAACAATACTTAACTACTTATATTTAGCACACTAAGGCTCACACTTGATGATCTAGCATCATCACCAATATCACATGAATTAAAGGCTTAATCTTATTTATCTTATTTTAGAAAAGTAATTTCTACTCATTGAAAATACTTAAGATTTAATATTCTCCAATTAAAATATGGTATCATGTTGACACATGTCATCACCACATATTCTAATACATGGGAATGTGATTTAAAGTGTTGGTCATATTTTATAAAGTTTAAGATTATCATTTAATAGAATTAAAGTGACTAGAAATGCCTATATAGCATTATTTTGGTACTAGTCCAATGTCACTGCATGCAAACCTAAATAATTTTACATATTCAGATAGATCTTATCAAATGTGATTTTTGAGAGTTGGAATCAACTCAAAAGCATTTATGGTTGATTTTTGAAAAATGTTTGAATGTGGGAAAGTCTCTTGTTATTTTTACTATATGTGATCTCTAACTCCAAATGATTTAAATCCAACGGGCTTGGATAGATAATTCAAATATCTTTCTAAAAAATTGGAATCATGCAATTTTGGTTTAGGGAATCTCTCTTAATTGATTTTTGAATCTAATGACAGAATGTGGTTTTAACTAAATTGGAAAATAGTAATTTGAATTCACTGGGACTGAGCGTGAAACTAAACGGGCCGGCCCAATCTGCACAACACAGCCCAACGGGCTACTGACAGGGGGGTCCACCAGTCAGCGACTTAAACTAACCGAAACGGTATATGCGAATCTAGGCCCTACGATTAAAAGACGATCCAACATCGGCAGTTTATTGTTGATGATGAACATCTCCGGCAAGGAATTTAACCTAACGCAGTGGTGGGGGTCCAGCGAGGCTCACCTGGGCTCCAGCTAGGGTCGGCGATGGGGGAGAATGACGTGGCCAACGACGGCGGTTCGAACGGTGGTCAGGGTAGCTGTTGGGGCGGCTCCAATCGATGGCGCCCTTCTCCTTCTACAGCGGTGGGCTTCGGCCAAATTCCAGCGAGGAAGATCTTGCCTTGCTCTGGGAAGGGTGTGGGAGTGTCAGTTAGGAGTGGGGAGTGTGTTGTTGTGGATAATGGAGGCAGAGGTGTCCTCTAATTATATAACGACGAGGGGACTGAGCGGGATGGGATCAGGCTCGTCGGTGACGACGATACAGGCGGCTAGCAGCACGGCTGAGGGTAGGGGACGGTGCGGTGTTCCCTGGCGGTCATCACAGAAGTAATGGCACGACATGGGTCAGCTTGGAACGGTCGGGCGCGTGCGATGCTCTGCGCGGGAGTGGCGGTGTTTGCAATGGCGTACTAGACCTATGGGTCGCGTGGCAGTGAACGGGGGTTTATGGGAGGTGGTGGTGATCATGGCGAGTGGGCGTGTGCACGAAGAGAGCGAGGCGTGGTCTATGCGATCCGGTCGGGTGCGGCGCTTTGGCGTGTTCTCGGCACGGCACAGAGACATAGGGCGCAGCGTCGCAAGGGAGGTCCAGGGTTTGGTTGTGGTCGACGCTGGGATAGGGGTGGTAGTGGAGGGTGGCGTGTCTGGTGCGCATCTTGGGCGAGGGTGGCGTGGCCTCTATCGCTCTATCCACGGTCGGCCGGCGATGACCACTTTCAGGCGGCGCTGCACTGGTGCACAGCGGCTAAGGGGGGCTGGTCTGCTGCTGCTCGACACTAGGGGAGACATGTGAGTGAAGAGGGGACAGTTGGGTGGATGATCACTACAACAAAATAGTGAAGTTAGGTAGTGCTTAATTAGGGTAAGCAAGGTGTTTGATGAAATGTCCACAAGAACTTTAGTTTGAAATTTGGTGAGTGATTTGGTCTTAATCTTGAGTGTCTATGTTTGCTTGGAAAAGTCAAGTGGAATTGATTTGATAGGTTTTTGCAAAATGGTGATCTTACCATATGAACTAGATTCCAATTTGAACTGTCCATTAAATAGATTTGAAAATAGTTTTGTGAGTTTGTAAAGTGGGCCTTGGTTGACTTTTACTTGGTCTAGCAAGGGGTGAAAACAAGTAGAAATGTTTCTGTTAGAAATTCTCTTCTAGGAACACTCAAAGTGGCCTAGTGGTTAACTTTGGTTAAAATGACCATTAGCTTATTTAATTCATATTTGATTTCTTTTTCTTTGTTTTTTATTTGTAAATGGCCTAGATGATGTAGCATTCAACTTTAAACCATTTCTCATCATTTGTAACAATCAAACATGGAAAATTCAATCAATCATACACTAATGCAAATCACACATGCATTCATATAGATTTTTGGAATAAAGTTTTTGTTAACCCTAAATGTGGGCGATTAGAACTTGATAATCTCGATTAACATTTTTGGGGTGTTACAAATCAGTATCGCCGGTGTGAGTTTCCAACTATCAGGAAAGAAGATTCTCAATTTTCCGAGTGATGATGAGATTATTGTTCGTTTTCGTAAACAAAGTCCGAAGGATATGGACCTGAACGTCACAAGCCAAGCTTTCAGACATATATAGTGGACCCTCATGTTGTACTTATGATTCCCGTGATTTATGAGTTTTCAAACTTATTCCTATAGCTAACTTTGCCCACTTGAAATTGATTTTATGTCGATTTATTGAAATTAGTTCAATTTTGAACTACAAGTAAATTGTAGGTTGCATTGAAAGTTTTACGTTTTTTGGAGGTAACCACTAGGGGCTGATTTAATATATCACAAACCACCACCGATAGTTTTTACAACAAGTTCAACTTCTTGCTAAGATTTTGCATCTTGACAATTTAACAAAATTAGATCAAACTTGAGCTACATGTAAATGCGATATATTGCTCTTGAGTTAATTGTCTTTTCGGAGGTAGACGGGTGCATCTTCTTGTAGTAAACAATGCCTTGGATGTGAGTTTCCAAATATCAGGAAATATCATTCTTAATTTTCCGAGTGACGACGAGATTGTTCCTTTCTGTAAAGACAGTCTGAAGAGTATGGATCTTAATGCCACAAGCCATGTTTTTAGACATCTTATCTTACCACTATATAGTGTACGAATAACTTTGAATATTGACCGTTGGATCGAGACTCGCGAATCCGAACATTTCCAGCCATTGGATCTTCTTTTCCATTCTAGCATCTAGAAGATTCTATTGATAGTCTTGAACACAATGAATGCAGTATGCATAAACCTCTCAAAACACACGTCTCCATCATACTAGAATCTTCTCCCTCATTTCTCTAGACCATGTTAGCAAAAATTTCAAGTGTTAGGTAGCTAATAATCTTTGACTTCTACACATAATGATACAAAGTAGAAGAACCAAATATACACCCATACTTTATAGATGTTGATCAACTTTATATTTTTTCCGCTTTGCCTATTATAATTTTATATAGTGATGATATGTCAGACGTCTATTATCTGAGCCTCATGTGTAGGGCACGTGCAACTTACTAGTATCCTATCTTATCTTATCTTACCACTATATAGTGTACGAATAACTTTGAATGTTGACTGTTGGATCAAGACTCACGAATCCCTGCATTTCTAGCCGTTGGATCTTCTTTTCCATTCTAGCATCTAGAAGATATTATTGGTAGTCTTTGGCATAATAAATGCTATGCACAAACCTCAAAACACACTTCTCCATCATACTAGAAGCTTCTCTCTTATTTCTCTAGACCATGTTATCAAAAAAAACATGTGTTAGGTAGCTAATAATCTTTGACTTCTACATGATGATACAAACTACAAGGACCAAATGTACACCATATTTTATAGACGTTGATCAAATTTATAATTTTTTGTGCTTTACCAATTATAATTTTATATAGTGATGATATGTCATACGTCTACTATCTGAGTCTCACGTAAACTTACTAGTAGCTAATAATAGTTGACTTCCTCATGATCTTGCCATTATATAGTGTACACACAACTTTGAATATTGACTGTTGGATCAAGACTCGCGAATCCCAACATTTGCAGTCGCTGGATCTTCTTTTCCATTCTAGCATCTTGAAGATTCTATTGATAGTCTTCATTACAAACCACTATATAGTGTACGAATAACTTTGAATGTTGACCGTTGGATCAAGACTCACGAATCCCAGCATTTCTAGCCGTTGGATCTTCTTTTCCATTCTAGCATCTAGAAGATTCTATTGATAGTCTTGAACAGAATGAATGCACTATGCATAAATCTCTCAAAACACACTTCTCCATCATACTAGAATCTTATCCCTCATTTCTCTAGACCATGTTACCAAAAATTTCAAGTGTTAGGTAGCTAATAATCTTTGACTTCTACACATGATGATACAAAGTACAAGGACCAAATATACACCCATACTTTATAGATGTTCATCAAATTTATATTTTTTTGTGCTTTACCAATTATAATTTTATATAGTGATGATATGTCATACGTTTACTATCTGAGCCTTGTTAAGGTGTGTTTTTTTACACAATGCGAGAGTAGTATATTTAATTGCTTAGACATATGGTCACCTCTGTCCACGCGTTGTACATGCTGAGAGAATAAAACGTTGGCAGGGGAAGAGGGCAGCATCGAAGAGAAGTTGAAGGCGGTTCCATATGAGAGCAAAGTCATGATGGGTTTCTGATACGAGGTACACCTGCGGCCTTACAGTGTACACTGTACTAGTAGTAAATTTCAGGACCTATGCATGTAAAACAAATCGTGTGTTTTCTCTCTCCTTCCCTATCCTCCATCTCTCCTCCCCTTTCTCCTCACGCACCGGTCCGGCTGATCTCTCTCCCCTCATCCACAGCGTGGCGCTGCGCACGTGTGCCTTGGTACGGCAGCTCTGTGTCTCTGGCGTGTGATACATTGCAAATGTATCTATAATTTTTAATGTTCCATGCTTGGTTTTTTCCACTTTCTTGTGTTTAAGATGCCCTCGGGACGTAAACCCTAAGTACCCGATGAAAAATCCACGAAAGAGTCTATAGCTGCCGTCATCTCCATCCCTAGATCGGGAGGGATCTGAAGCTCTTCCCGGCACCCTGCCGGAGAGGGGAATTCACCCTGGAGGCCTTCTTCATCACCATGCAAGCCTCCGGTGTGATGCGTGAGTAGTTCATCCTTAGACTGCGGATCCATGTAGTAGCTAGATGGCTGGTTCTCCTCCTTTGTGCTTTCATGTCTAGATCTTGTGAGCTCCGTTCATGATCAAGATCATCTATTTGTAATTCTGCATGTTGTGTTTGTGGGGATCCGATGGATATTGAGATGCTATTTTAGATTGATTATTGATTCTATCATGTCTTTGTTATTTGTGATCTTGCATGCTTTCCGTTGTTAGTAGCTATCTTGGCCAAGTAGATGCTAGCAACTCCAAGAGTTAGTATTTATGCTCGATAGTGGGTTCATGCCTCTAGTAATCTGGGGAAGTGACAGAAATCTCTAAGGTACTAGATGTGTTGTTGCTACTAGGGAGAAAACAACAATCCTTTGTTCATAGAACAATCATATTGTTTACTTTACATGCAATGCGTAATGCAATTATCTATTGCTTGCAACTTAATACTGGAGGGGGTTCGGATGATAACCGGAAGGTGGATTATTAGTCATAGATGTAGTTGGATGATGGTCTATGTATAATGTTGTAATACCCAATCAAGTATCAAAGGAGTCAAGATGATTAGTATATGCATGTATTGCTTTCTTGATGTTTGTCAATTTCCCCGCTGTAATTTGTTCACCCAGCATGTTATCTATCTAAGGAGAGCCACCTTTAGTGAACTATGGATCCCGGTCCTTTTCTTTGCATACAATCTATAAACTGTTTACTGTTTTTGTGTTTACTTTCTGCAAACTTTTACCTCTTTCCATTTGATACGTTTAATCCTTTGTTTTCTGCAAAACACGGTGAGATTGACAACCTCATCGCAAGTTGGGGACAAAGTTTTGTGCTTGTGTTGTACAGGTCTCCACGTTGCTACTAGCACCGGTAGTTCGCCCTGCCAAAGCTCAGCTAGTAACACCTTTGGGGTGTTTCCTTGCTCCTACTGGTTCAATTAAACCTTGGTTTCATACTGAGGTAAACTTGCTGTTGTGCTCATCATACCTTCCTCTCGGGGTTCCCAACAAGCTCTACATCAACCACGCTCCAGCATTTTTCTGGCGCCATACACAGAGCCATCAAGCATTTTTCTGGCGGAGTTGCCGGGGAATCAAGGACATCTTCACAAGGGGAGTCCCTCATAAACCAATCTCTTTACTTTGTTATTTTTTGTTTGCTTAGTTTCTTTTTGCTTTTTTTGCTTGTTTTGTTATCAAAAACATAAAAAAAATAGTTTTACTAGTTTGCTTTCTTATTTGAAAACCCAAAAAATTACTACTCTTGAAAACACTAAGTTGTGTGACTTCACTAGCACCAACAACAATGATTTTATGATCACACCTATTGCTCCACCTGTGCCTGAAGATACTTTCTTTGAGATAAAACCTGCTTTGCTCAATCTTGTTATGAGAGAACAATTTTATGGTATTGGTAATGAAGATGCTGCTTCCCATCTAAATAACTTTGTTGAACTTTGTGAGATGCAAAAGCATAGGGATATAGATGGTGATATTATTAAGCTAAAATTGTTTCCTTTCTCTTTGAGAGGAAAATCTAAAGAATGGTGGAATTCCGTAACTAGGAAAAGTATTGATTCTTGGACTAAATGCAAAGATGCTTTTATTGGAAAGTACTATCCTCCTTCTAAGATTATATCTATGAGAAGTGAAATAATGAATTTTAAACAACTTGATAACGAACATGTTGCTCAAGCTTGGGAAAGAATGAAATCTTTGGTAAAGAATTGTCCCACTCATGGACCGACTGCTTGGATGATCATCCAAACTTTTTATGCAGGATTGAACTATTCTTCAAGGAACCTATTGGATTCTGCTGCTGGAGGTACCTTTATGACCATCACTTTGGGTGCTGCAACAAAACTTCTGGACAATATGATGGTTAATTATTCTGAATGGCATACTGAGAGAGCTCCACAAGGTAGGAAGGTAAATTCTGTTGAGGAAACTTCCTCCTTGAGTGATAAGATTGATATTATTATGTCTATGCTTGTTAATGGGAAAGCCCATATTGATCCAAATAATGTTCCTTTAGCCTCTTTGGTTGCTCAAGAAGAGCAAGTTGATGTGAACTTCATAAGAAATAATAATTTTGGCAATGATGCTTATAGGAGTAATTTTGGTAACAACAATTATAAGCCATATCCTCCCAACAATGGTAATGCTTATGGAAATTCCTACAACAATAATAGAGTGCACCCTCTGAACTTGAAGTTATGCTTAAAGACTTTATTAGTAAACAGACTACTTTCAATAAAACAATTGAGGAAAAACTCTCTAATGCTGAAAGAAATATAGCATCTTTAGCTAAAGCTCAATCTACTTTGAATAAAATGGCTGCTAAACCTGAAACTAATGATAATACCTTTGCAGCTACTAATGCTATACAAGTAAGAATTGATGAAAATGTTAGACTATTAGCTGAATTACATGCTAAGTGGGAAAGAGAAGATGAAATTGCTAGAAACATTAGTGTTTCTACTATCACCACCACTAGGGTTGAGGCTAGTAATAGTTCTACTACTTTAGATGATAAAATTGATTTTGATCTTGATGGTTGCAATATCTCTGAAGTTATTAAGTTCCTACAAAAGCTTTCTAAAAGTCCTAATGCTAGTGCTATGAACATGGCTTTTACAAACACATTACTCATGCTCTCATAAAGATTAAAGAAGAAAAGATGAAACATAAAGCTTCTATTCCTATTAAACAAGAAGATGGTTGGGAACCCATCATTAATATGAAAGTGAATGACTTTGACTTCAAAGCTTTATGTGATCTTGATAGTAGTGTCTCTATTATGCCTAGAAAGATTTATGATATGCTTGATTTGCCTCCACTTGAAGATTGTTATTTGAATGTCCCACTTGATGATAATGCTAAAAAGAAACTCATGGGGAGTTTTAATGATGTTCTTATTATGGTTAACAATGCCTATGCCCCCGTTGATTTCTATGTTTTGGATGTTGAATACAATGCTTCTTGTCCTATTACTTTGGGAAGACCTTTTCTTATAACTATTGGTGCCATCATTGATATGAAAGAAGGCACCATTAAATATCAACTCCCACTCAAGAAAGGTATAGAACACTTACCTAAAAAGAGAGAAAATATTTCTTTTGCTTCTCCTATGAAAACAAAATTTGTTCTTAATGCTTCTTCATTTGAGAACACTTGATTCTTTCTTGCTTCTTATGCCTAACTTAAAGGCGTTAAAGAAAAGTACTTATTGGGAGATAAACCAAAAGTTTTAGATGAGTCTTAGAAGTTATTACTTCAGTAATAACCGCTCCTTATCCTTTTTATTTGCTTTTTGTGCCAAGAGTAACCTCCAATGAGAGAGAAGTAATGATTGGGAAAGTTGCTGTCCTAAAACAGATTTCTGTGCTTCACCGTAAAAATTCGTGTAAAATCTCTGAACGTCTTTTTGAGGCGTGAATTTTTGTGTTTCTGACCCAGGTTGTTATCTAACTTCCGTTAGTTCAACACTTTTTTATTTGAGCAATAGAAGGTCTTCGAAAAAATTCGTCTTTACCTGCTGGTCTGTTTTGACAGATTTCTGCCATTTTCTGCATTTGCTTCTTGTTGGTTTCTTTTTGAGTTTTTTTGGGGAATTGAGCTTTTTGAGGTAAGTGCTACAGTAGCTAGTGTTCTAATGGAAGTTTATTTGGTGTCAGAACTGAACCTTAAGACTTATTTATCTTGAGTGCACTAATGTTGCTAATAAAGATTGTGTGAAGTTTTGTATGAAGGAAAAAATTTCAGGTGTATGGAAGGAATGAGTAATGAGATGAAGGATGGACTAAAGCTCAAGCTTGGGGATGCCACGCGTGTCACCCCAATAAATATCCAAGAGGTACAAGCGTCAAAGCTTGGGGATGCCCAAGGCATCCCCTTCTTCATCAATAAAAATTCCAGGTTTCTTCCAAATGCTTCATTTTTATTGTTTCATGCACAGTTGTGTTGTTCTTGGAGCGTCTTATTTTTCGTTCTGGTTTTCGTTTGCTTAGTTTTCTGAATAAATTGGTTGGACCCCCTCTTTCATACATTGGTTTGCAAATAGTTTGGTTTGGTTTGGAAAAGAGTAGGAAAGTTCATGCTTATGTGGTAAAAAGAGCTTGTTTTTGACTGTGGCATATGTTCTATCATGCCATGCTTGATATTGTTTTGGCTTTATGCTTAGTATTCTTTGCTGTAGCATGACTTGTTATAAATAATTGAGATTTCTTAATGTGCCTTGGATGAATCTTGTGTTGTTTTAGCATATTAAAGCATAGTATAGTGGTATTCTCCTTTGATGCTTTATTTGGGTTGACTTGGCACATGCTCACACCATGTTATGACTATCTCAAGTCACCATAGACTTTATGATCCTTTAGTTTTCAACTTGTAGTATCACTTTATGCTTTGATCAATGATGTTTTGTCGCTCTGCATGATTATGGCCATTATTGCTCTCTTAGTTTGTCGCCTCCGCCTTTTGCTAGCCTCCACAACAAAGTATGAGTTCCACTCATGCATCCAACTCCCTAAACCAAGTTATTCCAAAGAGTCCACCATACCTAC
Organism: Avena insularis; assembly: GCA_023614405.1. Lineage (NCBI taxonomy): Eukaryota > Viridiplantae > Streptophyta > Magnoliopsida > Poales > Poaceae > Avena > Avena insularis. Next base: position 239,080,679 of record CM042694.1, on the reverse strand, counting down.
CTACTAGCTTACGATATTCCAAGTATATTCATGCTTTTGTTTACCTTCCAAATTAAACTTGTTATGAGAAAACTAGTGATTAAAGCTCTCACGAACTTGATGGCACACTTTACTTTTCTTGCCCTTAATAAACTTGAATCATTGTGTCGCCCTATGTTGTATATGCTTGCACTTATTTGTTGGGAATTAGCAGAACCATGCTTTCATGGGGAACGCTTTCAACATTGCACTTGGTACTTGTACCTAGTTGATATCATGCTCTTTTGTATATGGATGTCGTCGGTGTGAAATGAAAGGGGAGCTTGTAAGTCCATGGAGTTATGTATATGTGTTAGAGAAACGCCTGTGCCGCTGGTCTAATCCATGCTGTCATGGGGGAAACCTGCAGCGTAACCATAATGAGCTGTCTATGAAGCATTCTTCTTATAAAAAAAGAGTCCTATATTGAAAAAAAGAGAAAAGAGAAAAAAAGAGATATTATGAAAAGAGGAAAGAGAGAAAAAAGCACCATATTCCCATGATAAATAAGAAGAATGCTGAGATGCTTGTTGTCTGCTTGCCTTGTCATTTTGATATGGGGATTCTTCCGTATCATCGGGCAAGGTGTACCCCGTTGGCGGTTCTCTATGATACACATATACTTAAAATGACATGAACTTACCAGTGACTAAACTTGAGTAGCATGAGGAGCGGCCCACGTATACAATGTACCTGAGATTGCTAACTTATACTTTGTCAAGCATGTACACCATAGTTTGTTCACTTTAACCTTAATCACTTCAAGATGCTTATGATAGGGGCAATGAGAGCTGAAAGCTATAAGTACCATAATTTTTGGAATCTCTTTATGAGACTTGAATCCATACTTCCTTCTATGAAGGCCTTTCGTCCACCATTATATTGAGTCTCCACCTTCTATCTTTATGCACTTACTTTGAGAGCATAGTGGCCATTCTTAGTTCTATGTGCATTGTCCCAAGACTAGTTGATTGATGCGTAACTTGATATTGCTTGTTTTAAACTATTGTATCTAGTCACTCTTATGAACTTTGAAGGTGTCCTATGCATTTATATTTGCTATTCTATTGAGGGACAAGCTGAATACTATTATGCTATGTTTTCTTTATGTGAAACAACCAAACGTCTTGCAAAGCATTGTTATTCATGAATCTTTTGTTTGTGCCTTTTCATGTTGCATCATAGTTTCTTTGTCTTATTGCTAGAACTTTGTCTTTCATGTTATTATTGAAGTACTATGATCCCAACTTTGAATGTTTTACAAATACTTTGATCAAGTCTTTGATGGTGCATGTCACCTCAAAAATTATTCTTTCTTTTTATCACTTACCTACTCGAGGACGACCAGGAGTTAAGCTTGGGGATGTTGATAATTGCAAATGTATCTATAATTTTTGATGTTCCATGCTTGGTTTTTTCCACTTTCTTGTGTTTTGTTCCAACTTTGGAGTACTTTTCATATGATTTCTTGGACTAACCTATTAACAAGAGCCACAAATTACTGCTTTTTTCTGCTGTTTTTGGTTCCAGGAAAGTCAGAAAATGAATATTCTCGGAATTAGACGGGACAAAATCCAAAGTGCCTATTTTTCCGGAAGTCATCATGACATGGGTATACCCTACAGGTACTCGAGCTTGGTATATAGGGTATAAATACGTAAAGGCCCACGGTGTCGCCAAGGCCCAAATGAAGGACTCGAGTAACCTACGAACTCTCGATTGCTTGAAGAACAAGAAGAAGCTAAAGATAGAAAGTTTGAAGGGGAAAACCCTAACTTGTAACCAACTCGACCTGCTACTCGAGACCTAACCTACCTATATAAAGGTTAGGAGGGGGCGGCGAGGAGGACACACACAACCCTAGTTTCCACCACCCTCGCCAGATTGCATCTGCGCACCATTATAATCTTCGATTCCTTCGATAATTCCACGAGCAGACAAGCAGGAGTAGGGACCTCTACGAGGCCTGAACCTGGGTAAATCTATGAGTCCCCTGTGTGCTTGTTTGCTAGCAGATAGATGTCTCCAGACTCCCTCCTTCTCTAAAACCCAAGTCCATAACAATGGGCATTGATGAGTTAAAACCTCGTCACATCAAGTGCCAGAATACGAGACCAAGAGGGGCCAGAGGCCGGCCACACCACCTGGCCGCGCGGCCAGGATGAGCCCGTGCCAGGGGGTGGTGTGGTGGCCCCTGGCACCCCCTCGGTCTCCTCTTCCGACTATAAGATGCCCTCGATACGTAAACCCTAAGTACCTGATCAAAAATCCACGAAAGAGTCTGTAGCCGCCGTCATCTCCATCCCTAGATCGGGAGGGATCTAAAGCTCTTACCGGCACCCTGCCGGAGAGGGGAATTCACCCTGGAGGCCTTATTTATCACCATGCAAGCATCCGGTGTGATGCGTGAGTAGTTCATCCTTGGACTACGGATCCATGTAGTAGCTATATGGCGGGTTCTCCTCCTTTGTGCTTTCATGTCTAGATGCTAGCAACTCCAAGAGTTAGTATTTATGCTCGATAGTGGGTTCATGCCTCTAGTAATCTGGGGAAGTGACAGAAATCTCGAAGGTACTAGATGTGCTGTCACTACTAGGGAGAAAACAACAATCCTTTGTTCATAGAACAATCGCATTGTTTACTTTACACGCAGTTCGTAAAGCAATAATCTGTTGCTTGCATCTTAATACTGGAGAGGGTTCGGATGATAACCTGAAGGTGGATTATTAGTCATAGATGCAGTTGGATGGCGGTCTATGTATAATGTTGTAATACCCAATCAAGTCTCAAAGGAGTCAAGATGATTAGTATATGCATGTATTGCTTTCTCGATGTGTGTCAATTGCCCCGCTGTAATTTGTTCACGCAACATGTTATCTATCTAAGGAGAGCCACCTCTAGTGAACTATGGATCCCGGTCCTTTTCTTTACATACTATCTATAAACTTTTTACTGTTTTTGTGTTTACTTTTTGCAAACTTTTACTTCTTTCCATTCGATACGTTTAATCCTTTGTTTTCCGCAAAACACGGTGAGATTGACAACCTCATCGCAAGTTGGGGACAAAGTTCTGTGGTTGTGTTGTGCAGGTCTCCACGTTGCTACTAGCACCGGTAGTGCGCCCTGCCAAAGCTCAGCTAGTAACACCTTTGGGGTGTTTCCTTGCTCCTACTGATTCGATTAAACCTTGGTTTCATACTGAGGGAAACTTGCTGCTGTGCTCATCATACCTTCCTATTGGGGTTCCCAACAAGCTCTACATCAACCACGCTCCAGCATGTTTCTGGCACCATACACAGAGCCATCAGCGTGTTCAGCAGTCGCACGTTGGTGTGGAGTAGGGACGAGGAGTACATAGGAAGGAAACCACTTTGGTCCTTGGCGGCACAAAAATTCAAAGTTTTCCGGTTTTCGAATTTTTCACTTGCTTCCCAAACATCGGGTGGGAAGGTTATCCAAAAGATCGTCCAAACATCATGAGGGAAGGCAATTTTGAACCCGTTTTGAACATTGATCACATTGAATAAACGAAAAACAAAAACAACAGCTTTACGCATGATGTCCTATCATGTTTTGTGCACCACGTACCATGAAAACTATAATCATGGGATTAGATAAGTTTTGAAAAAATAGCTTCACAATATTGTCCTACCATGTGTATGGACACTATCAGGTTTATTTCAACCCGAACGACCAAGGTCCACTACAAGAAAAGTTTCCTTCCGCAACGAATTGGCCCAACAGTCGTCATAGAAAGCATGTTTGCCGCGACGAAATTCTCGGCTCAGCCGTGGCTGATGGAAAACTTTTTTTCCGGTTTCGTGGCTGTCTACTATGACGGATCTGATAAAAACATGGAGGAAGCTCGGCTGGCGCGTGGCAGAAGCAAGATTTTCGTTTCCTCGCACGATGTTGACTCGCCAAAGTCTTTTGAGGCGTGTGGGTCCCATACGTCAGTGTCTCTAGCGGACCATACTTTTCGGTCGCGCCTCCCTAATTTGAACTCGATAACATTGCTCGAGGCGCCTGCCATTTAGTCAGGCTGCTAGGTCCCACATGTCAGCCACTCATTAGAAGGATCGTGTGCATGATGAATTTTTTTCCTTCGCTCGCGCTACCCTGTTCCGTAGTTGATAGCGCTGCTCCATGCTTCTACCGTTTAATCAACCTCTTGGTACCCACATGTCATCCTATCATTGGAAGAAACACGTGTATGATAGAAAATTATCTTGGCTGCTTGGGGTATCTGGATCTATAGAAATGAGAAATTTTTTAATGATAAAAGACAAACACATGAGGGATGGAAGACAATTTTCTATCAAGAGATGAGATGGGTGCAATACAGAATCAAAAGAAAACACTAGGAGAAATTCATTGCTTGGCTGAGCCAACAATTAGACCAGAGATAATGTAGAAAGTTGATGCCCTCTTTAAGGTGGACTATGTTTTCTTTTTATCTTCCATAGACCATTAGACTTGTATGTAAATATTATAACCTTTATATAATAGAACTTTTTTTGCAGTGGGGTTATCCCTACTGTTTTACCTAAAAAAATGGAATTTTTTCCTTCGCTGGTGCTACCCCGTTCCGAGTTGATAGCGCTGCTCGACGCATCTACCGTTTAACCAACCTCCTGAGCCCCACATGTCATCCTCTCATTAGAAGAAACGTGTGTATGATGGATTTTTTCCTTCACTCGCGCTACCCTGTTCCGAACTTGGTAGCACTGTTCGATGCATCTACCGTTTAATCACGATGCTGGGCCCCACATGTCATCCTCTCATTAGAAGAAACATGCGTATGATGGAATTTTTACCCTCTGTCGCGCCTTCGTGTACCGAACTTGATAGCGTTGCTCGCTGCTTCAGCCATTTATACAGGCTGGTGGGCCTGACATGTTAGCCTCCTCTATGTAGGAAACGTGTGCATGCTAGACTTTTTTTCTTCTCTCGTGCCTCCCCGTTTGGAACTTGACAATGTTGCTCGATACAGCACCCATATAATGTCTCCCTGCTGGGTCCACATGTCAGCCGCCTATGTAGAGGAAACGTGTCTATGTTGGACATTTTTTTTGGTCGCGTCCGCCGGTTTGACCTTGGTAACGTTGTTCCATGCGGCAGGCGTGTATGGTCTTGCTGTTGGGGCCCACGTGTCAGCCTCTGTCGACAAGAAACGTGTCGATCTTGGTCTTCTTTTTCCGGTCGAGACTGTCGTACAAGTACTTTTTAAACGAACTCGTTAAACTTGATCTCTTGTATGGTAAGGTGATGACCCACAAGTATAGGGGGTGTATCGCAGTATTTTCGATAAGTAAGTGTGTCGAACCCCACGAGGAGAAGAAGGTGCTGGCTAGTGGTATGGATCAGGAATTCTCTGCAAATACTTAACGAACGGATTTTTAGGGGTTTTCGATAAATCAAGTAAACAAAGTACGAGTAAATAAAAGACAGTAGGAATAAATGCAGCAAGTGGCCCAATCCTTTATGCAGCAAAGGACAAGACGGTTGTATTTCTTAAGATGACCAAACATTCTCGAGGACACTTGGGAAGACTGTCAAGTGCTTTCGCTTCATATAGTTGATTAATCTTCTTTAGCTTGCTAAGTGTTGTGTGGGTGAACATGTGCTAATGTACCGACCTTCCTAGGACAAATACATAATGTGATTATACCCCTTGCAAACATCCGTAAGTACAAGAAAGTATTTAAGGTAGAAACCTAACCATAGCTTTAAACTCTAAGACCCTTACGTCCCTTGTGCAATGGTTTCCTAACGGGGGTTTAGGTTTCTGTCACTCCGGTAACCCCTACGATTAGTAGACAAATACACAATGCATTCCCCTAGGCCCATATAGGTGAAGTGTCATGTAGTTGATGTTCACATGACACCACTAGAAGAAGTACACCACAACTTAAATAACAATCTATTGAATCTCTCTCAACACAACTCCACTACTAACAACAAGACTTCTCCCATGTCCTCAAGAACAAAACGAACTACTCACAAGACATCATATGGATCATGATTAGAGATGGAATAATGATGTATAACAATCTGAACATAAACAATAATTCAATGGTTCACTCAATAGCATCAACTACAAAGAGTAATCAACACCGGGAAAGTTTCCCCTATGAACTAGTGCAAGATTAAACGCAATTGTTACAGCAATATGGAGATGGTGATGAGGGTTCTGATGGTGATGATGGTGGTGATGATGATGATGATCCCGATGAAGTCCAGCTTGATGGTGGTGTTGATGGCGACGATCTTCCCTCTCCGGGAAGGAATTCCCCCGACAGAAATCTGTCTACCGGAGAGATCTTTCTCTCTCGGTGTTTTCCGCCCCGCAGAGGCGGCGGAATCTTTCTGTGGTCGCTCCCCGAGTCTTAGGGTTTCGGGAGGATGATATACGCTAGAGGGGAGAGGCTAGAGTGGGACAGGGCGGCCACACCACCTCCAGGCGCGACCTAGGCCTGCCCGCGCCATGGGGTGGTGAGGGCCCCCTGTGGCCCATCTCCACTCCATCTTCTGTCATCCTTTGTCTTCTGGAAAAATAGGATTTTCCATATATTTTCCTAGATTTTCTGATCTTCGCGAATTTTGCCTCCAAACAGCACCTTTTCCATCAGAATCCTGACTGCAACGGTCCATGCTCCAAAAGTCATCAACCATGCAAAAATAGATGAAATAACATAAGTATCACCTCTCCATACGAAATATATCAATGAATAATAATGAATTAAGACATAGAATAGTGATGCAAAATGGACGTATCAACTCCCCCAAGCTTAGACTTTGCTTGTCCCCAAGCGAAACTGAGCTCAATAAACATGGCCTCAAGTTTATGGAGTGAAGAGTCGATAAAAGAATACGTACAAGAAGCATCACATTCATCAAATACATAGATCATAATAGAAGACAACTCACTATTATATAACTCAACTTGCAGTGAGTAAAGGAAACACAATAAAGATACATAAAGTGAATCATAATTGGTAATGGCAAACTTAGCTCTTGGTCGAAGAATAGTTGATAATTTGCTGGAGTTCACAAATAGCTGGTTTTTCAATGAAACCTTTCAAAGTAGTAAACATCAAGATAAGAGCAATGTGCAAAGCAAGGAACATAAGACATGATTGAATAAATCATCATATGAATGAATGAAACACATCAACTCAAAATACTTGCTGAGATAGAAGGGAATAGGTTTACTGACTCAACTACAAGGTAAAAGAAAGGCCCTTCGCAGAGGGAAGCAGGGATTGCAAGTCTCATAAAGAGCTCCCAAAAATTATGATACTTACTAGATTTCAGCTCTCATTGCCCCTATCATAGGCATCTTTAGGTGATTAAGGTTAAAGTGATCAAATATGAGGATATGCATTGACAAGTTGTAAATTGAGAATCTCATGTCCCTTGAATACGAGGGCCGCTCCTCATGCTACTCAAGTTTAGTCACCGGTAAGTTCTTGTCATCGTAAGCATATGTGTATCATTGAGAACCGCCAACGGGGTACCCCTTGCCCGATGATACGGAATAATCCCCATATCAAAATGACAAGGCAAGCACACAACAATCTTCTTATTTACCATGGGAATATGGTGCTTTTTTCTCTCTTTCCTCTTTTCATAATCTCTTTTTTTTTCTTTTTCTCTTTTTTCTCAATATCTATCTTTTTTTTATAAGAAGAATGCTTCATAAATACTCGTTATGGTTACGCTGCAGGTTTCCACCATGTTAGCATGGATTAGACTAGCGGCCTAGGCGTTTCTCTAACACACATGCATAACTCTATGGACTTACAAGCTCCCCTTTCATTTCACACCGACGACATCCATAGACAAAAGAACATGATATCAACTTGGTACAAAGTACCAGTGCAATGTTGAAAGCGTTCCCCATGACAGAATGGTTCTGCTAATTCACAACTTACAAAGCGCAAGCATATACGCAACATAGGTGAGCACAATGGTTCAAGTTTATTAAATGCAAGAAAGTAAAGTGTGCCATCAAGTTCGTGAGAGCTTTAGTCACTAATTTTCACATAACAAGTTTAATTTGGGAGGTAGACAAAACAAGAATTTACTTGGAATATCAATAATGCTACTAGGTAGGTATGGTGGACACAAATGGCAAAGGTTTTGGTTTTAAGGAGGTGGATGCACGAGAAGAATTCCCTCTCAGTACAGGTTTTTGGCTAGCAAGGCTGGGTAGCAAGTACAAGAGTTGAAGGAAACAAACAAACATACAAATGATAAAGACAAACATGCAATCTTCCTTGGAATCACAAAAGCTCTTAACTAGAGAATACTAAACTTATGAGCAAATCAAGAAAGAAAGATGATGAAATTATTTTTCTTTAGAGTACTACTATCTTTTTCTTTTCAACTCTCAAAAAGGTGTTGCTACTGACCGAGCCAGGTTTGCCAAAACCAACTAAATTAATTCAATGGTCCCAAAGTGATACCAATACTAACAACAAGATCAATCGTATAACCACGAATTGAAAACTAATATAAGCTATGTAAAAGAGTGAATGATAGAACTTCTCATTAATAATCCATAACGACAACTCACACCAAGGGATACATATCTAACGAGAGAGGGGACACTTCCATAATGCAAACCATACTACTCCCTCCATCCCAAGGCTTAAGGCATATAATTATTTTGAAAAGTCAAGCCATGTAAAGTTTGACCAAACTTTTAGAAAAATCTATTAAGAACTATTATATTATATAGATACCATGTGAAAATATGTTTCATGATATATGAAAGGGTATGGATTATGTAGTGTAAATATTAATATTTTTCTCTAAAAACTTGGTCAAAATTTAGTTGGTTTGACTTTTGAAAAAAATTATATGCCTTAAGCCTTGGGACGGAGGTAGTACATAATAAATCCTCTATTCAAGATATGACTCTACTAATAAGGTAAAAAGATAGAAGATAGTGATGTGATACCGCGGCACTCCCCCAAGCCTGGAACAAACCAAGGGGATGCCAAACCTGATCACGAATTACTCCTTCGGTGGTGGTGGTGTCCTCTTGATGAGATCCTTGATCAGTTTCCCAAAGTCCTCAATCTCGAAGGTGAGAGTACGAATCAATTCCGAGTTGTGCTCAATGCGGCTCATGATCATTTCAGTTTGTGGATCCCAACTCTCGTGATTCTTTTTACGTTCTTCCTTCTTGAAGTCTTCTTTTCCTGCATGGTTATGGATGAAGGTATGGAAAGGATTCTTGGTGCATGGAGGAAGTGACCTTGGAGCCAAACTGTGACTGACGGGAGCTTTCCCCAGTGCATCAAGTGTCCTCCTCGACCTGGCAGGTTTCACCACTCCAATGCTTGCAATGGTAGTGCCGGTGTGCGGGCATTGGCCTTGCTCCTCTTCACCTTCACTCTTGATCTCCTTCTCCTTCCTAGGGTCTTGGAAGTCTTCCTCCATAGGCTCCTTCCCTTTATCCTTGGCAGACACCATTGTGCTTCTAGACTTTCAAAGAGTATGTCCTTATACGAACAGATCGAAACAAAAACACAATATACGGACCTCGGGGGATCCGGGGGGTTATATATTACGAAGTTTCATATCAAAAGGAAGGTACTGGGAGAAAACGAGTCGGAGGCGGAGTCCTGGGTGGACTCACCACCTGGTGGCACGGCCAGGGGTGGGCCCGTGCCACAGGGTGGTGTGAGCCACCCTGGCTCCGTTTCCGTCCCTTTTTCTCTTTGTAGCTTTCCTTATTAACTGAAAACTGCAAAAATATAGTTGGATTGTATTTTCGTGGAACTTTTCTTACCAGAACCATTCCCTATTTGAACACGGACTCTGCAGGTCTCTGAATTTGGTATTTAGTAGATTCTTCCGGAGTCATCACTTGAATAACATCAATATCTTCATCTTCATACACTTATTACTTGAGTCATAAAACCCTTCTCTTCCTTATTACACCATTTTCTCCACTACATGGAAATTTCTTTCACACAAAACTTCACACAGTTCTCATTAGCAACATTAGTATAAGTGAAGTGATAAAACCTTTGAAGGAAATATGCCCTGAGAGGCAATAATAAAGTTGTTATTATATATTCCTTATACATGATAGATGTTTATTCTACATGCTAGAAATGTATTGATTTGGAAACATCAATACATGTGTGTTTAATAAACAAAAAGGGTTCCTAGTCATGCCTCTCTTATAGACTAGCTTGTTGATTAACAGGATGATCAAGGTTTCCTGATCATGGACACTGGATGTTGTTAATAACAAGGTCACACCATTGGTGGAATGATGTGATGAGCATTCATCCGAAGTATAGCATTACGATCAAGTCATTATGTTTATATTGCTATAACATCATACGAAGTAATCTTTATCCTTAGACCATGAGATCATGTTAATTGCTAACACCGGAAGAGTATCTTGATAACATCAAACGTCACACCGTAACATGGTGACTATAAAGATGGGTTCAATACTACGAAGGTGTTATGTTGAGGCTCATGGATCAAGAGTGGAATTTTTCAATCCAGATGACGGATAGATATACTCTGGGCCCTCTCGGTGATATCACATTAGGATAGCTTTCAAGCAAGTGATGTGATCACTAGAATGTTATATCACGGGAACGAGAAAAGAGTGCATGTCGGTAACAAGATCAAACTAGGTATGGAGATACCGATGATTGAATCTCGGACATGTAATATATCGAGAGACAAAGGGATTTAGTTACAAGCGTTAAAGGTTCTCACGATCACAGGAGTCATCGTTGAATGTGTAGGAGTTAGTACAGATCTCGTGCCCTGATTATTGATCGGAGAAGGGTCTCGATCATGTCTGCATTATTCGCGAACCGTAGGGTGGCACACTTAAGAGTTACCGGACACCATTTTGGAGCACATTTGTTTCAGACGAGAGAATTGCAAAGCGCAGGAATTGTTTCAAAAGAAACATGAAATTGTTTCGGGTGAAATTGCAGAAGGTGGTTCTGCATGTGATATGGAAATATTGCAAGGGGTTATATGTGAATGTTTGTTAATTAAAGTAATTAACAAAATTCTGAATAAATTTAATAAAAAGAGTTTTATTAAATGAGAGAGCATTAAATTTGGAGAAATTTAATGCATTTAAAGTGGAGAATTTAAAAGGGAATGTGAAGAGGCATTTTAATGTGGAGGGGTTACCACCACATGAATGGGGGAGGTGAGGGGTCACCCCCACGCTTGCCATGGAGAGAGGCACCCCTCCTCCTATAAAGGCCACCCATTCCTCCTTCATCCTCACACCTCCTTGTGAAGGATCTCTCTCCCCCTCTAGAATTATTCCTCCATGGTCTCGGATTAGCGAGATACATGTTCCTGGTGGCATTTCGTCTGGAAGGAGTTGCTGCTTCCGCCGGATCGCTGGAGCGAGGAGGTGGAGGTTGTCCGGTGGCTTGAACGTGTGTGCGAGTGCGGATGCGCTGCTGAGTTGCGGCGCTCGGACTTCCTCACGATCTTGAGATCAGCAAGTGTACGACTACATCAACCATGAGTTCCTACTCGTTAACAAAGCTCGTTGTCTATGAGGGTAAGTTCTCGTTGGATGTATGTCCACCCGTTGCTTTGTACCTAGTAGATAGATCTTGGCGTGTAGTTCACACCGTAGGAAATTTTTTGTTTTCTATGCTGCGGACCCAACAACCTTTTGAGCCCAACTTCAACTGAAAATCATCAAAACAAAAGCTACTGAAGCAACTCCTTCCGAAAACCCAAAAAGAATTCAAAAAGGAATCAAATAAAGAAGCAAATGCAAGAGTGGCAAAATCTGTCAAAACAGACCAGTAGGTAAAGATCAATTTTTTAGAAAATCTTCTATTGCTCAAATCAAAAAGTGCAAAAATAACGAAAGTTAAATAACAACCTGGGTCAGAATCACAAAAAAATACAGCTCAATCCGACATACAGATATCTCTCACGAATTTTTACGGTGAAGCACAAAAATCTGTTTCTGGACAGCAACTTTCCCAAATATTACTTCTCTCTCATTAGAGGTTGATCTTGACACAAAAACCAAACAAAACGGATAAGGAGCGGTTATTACCGAAGTAGTAACTTCCAAGACTCAAAGAAACAAAAAAACAAACTGAAAGCAAAAACAAATTGGGTTGTCTCCCAAAAAGCTCTTTCTTTAAAGCCATTAAGATGGGCATTATAATTTTGAAGAAGCTCACATAGGAAAATGAATTGAAGTGAGAGAGAGAATTAAGAAGCAAAAAAAAGTACACACATTTAAGTCTAACCCACTTCCTATGAAAGGGGATTTTGTAAACAAACAAGTTATTGAAACCAAAGGCAACTTGCATAAGAAGGCAAAAGAAGTGCAACATAAACACTTTCAGCACAAAACTAGGAAACTTGATATTATTGAGATGCATAATGTTGTGGGGATACCCTCGGGTAGGGTCACTCCAGGGTATAAAGGTCGAGTCAGCCGAGGTTCGGCAAGGTCAAAGCGGATGCTGGCCGGGTCACCTCAAGGCAGGCCGGATCACGGAGTAACCCGGACCAGGGGGGTCGCCTAACATTGTCTCAGCCGACTTAAGGAGTAAGTCGGAAGTGCTTGTCTAACTTGTATGCAGGAACAGGTATAGCCGGATCTACTATGATCCGGGTCTTGTTTAGCTTCTGGGAGAAGGAAGGAATCTCGCTGGTCAAAAAGAAGGCCCGGTACGCACTGCATGAGTGAAGCAGACAAGGGCAGGACCACCGGGTCATAGCCGACAAGGGTGACGACGCCCATGTCGGCTGACGCGGGCGCCGCAGAGGCTCACATAGCTAAAGCATGTGTGACGCAGGGGAAAAGCACCCCGGTCGGCTTACCACTTTGAGAGGAGGCATATTCTTAGGAATATGCCTCCACGTATGCCCTAGGCAGAGACCAAGCCCCCTCTATATAAGGGGGGCTAGGGTTTCAGTAGAGGGGGTTGGGTTTTCTTCTATTCAGAGTTGGCTAAGGTTTTAGGTGTGAACTGTGGGTGAGAGTAAGAGAGCTCTGTCTTCCTCCTCTCGCCAATACAGCTCTAGGAGCACTAGTAACTTTGAAAGGAAAGCAATACAAACTTGTGTGTGGAGAATCACGTCACTACCCCTCCCTGGATTCCCCTAGCGTGTATTAGTCCCCACCTTTAGCCTATCCATGGCATCTGCCGTGACACCACCACGACAGTTGGCACCCACCGTGGGGCTAGCGGCGCTAGCAGGGGTCAAGATCCGGACGGGAAACTTCATCGCCACCGGCGAACGCATCGTCTCCGGGCTCGTTCAGCGCTTTGGAGCGCTGGACTTCGTCAGCGACAACGCAGGCTGCTTCGGCACGCGCCCACTTCCGCGCAACGGCCTCTTTGTCAAGCTCGGCGCGCACAAGGTCTACGTTGCTTTGGACGTAGCACGTGCTCATCCGCGCCACATCGTCGAAGCAGGGGAACCACCCCTCACTGTGGCTCACGGGGCGCGTATCACTCGCTCTCCGGACCATGCAGAGGTGATGATGACTGCGCCTAGTGCGGGCGCAAACAAGGATCCGGCGCCAGATCCGGAGGTAACGCCTAAGGCACCAAGGAAAGCTAGAGGTCCTCCACTAGAGAGGCCGGAAAATGTGCTGAGAGAGGCGATGGATAGCTTGGCAAACCCTGTAGTAGCAGCAGTAGATCCGACTCGGGCGCAGGCCGAGCTGGAGGAAACTAGGCAGAAAATTCTGGAGGGAGCGAAAAAGATTGCTGCGGCTCAGCAGTCGTTGAACATGACGCTGCGTGAGTACGCAAAAGCAAACAAAGTTGATACGGTAAAAGTAAAAGGGAGAAATCTCATGAGTGAGATGAACAGAGAAGGTGATAATGGAGCCGAGGAATCAGAAAACTGTTTGTCCGTGGGGCTGCCGAAGTATAGTACCCGGCGAAGAACCTCAGAGCAGCGGATGCGGCTGCATCCGAGTTAGAGGGTCTGACGGGTGAAGCCCGTCAAAGACAACAAGATAGGGTTAACGAGCTAGTTCGGATCGCGAACAGACAGAACGAAGAGCTACTCAGAGCTGACCCGGAGAGAGCTAGAGCTTCCAAAATCGTCCATTCGGCGATGGGTAACCCGGAGAAATCTGCTGGAGCCGCATCGTCTCCTCATGGTGGTCCAAGGAGAGAAGAGGTAGTAACCTCGGCCAGACGGAACAAACAGATCGTCCCGTACGACCTGACGTGGGCAGGGAAAGGAAAAGAAGCACAGAAAAATGATGATCGACGAAGTGTGAGCCGAGGTGAAGCTGGCCGAGGTAACCACGACCAAGGCAATGCCGGTCAAGGGAACGCTGCCAACGGCAATGCTAGACAGTGAAACTCGGCAGGAGCAGGACAACCGCAGTAGCGGAATATACCAAGGAAAGAGCAAAGTGCCGGCCAAGGTATGCAACAGAGAGGTGCGCCACAAGAGCAAAACCGGTACAACGATGGTGATTTGGAAATGGTAAATGCAGGATACCTAAGGCCGGACTATCATGTGATAGGGTCGAGATTGGGAAGCAGGGATTTGATGCCGGACGATGCCAGGTTGAAACTGGATCGACTGTATAGGTCGGAGCAGATTGAAAGTCAAGGTCCCCCGGGTCCTGCATGTTTTGGACCCCGGATCATGAAAGAGCCACCGGTACCTAACTTCTAGTTACCCAGAGGCACCAAGACGTATGACGGCAGTACCAAGCCGGAGGATTGGCTGATAAACTATGCTACGGCTGTGAAAATTGCCACTGGCAACTTGAGATGGGCTATACGATACGTACCCCAGATGTTGGAAGTGCCGGCAAGAGTATGGCTGAACAATTTGCCACCCGGAAGCATCAACTGCTGGATAGATTTTGAGGAAATGTTTATCAGCAATTTCTCAAGTACATATCAGAGGCCAAATAGGCCGCAGACCCTAGCTATGTGCAAGCAAAGACCTAATGAGACAGACCGTGAATTCTTGACCCAGTGGTGTACCGTGAGAAACTCGTGTGAGGTTTTCATAGAGTCACAGGCCATAGCGTGGTTTGCGCAAGGGTGCAGATATGGAAGCGAGCTATGGATGAAGTTGCAAAGGAAAATGCCAATTACATTGGTAGAGATGATCTGGATTGCCAATTCCTATGCATTGGGTGATCCGACTCAATCTAGGCTCGCATCAAACGAGTCGAACAAGGAGTACTATCAGAGGGATGGAGCCGGGTCATCTCGGAGGAATGACTACAGATGAAAAAGAAGAGATGATATACCGGATCATCGCTACGGTTCGCAACAAGTTGCGGCTGTGAATCAAGATCAACCCGGAGCAGGGAGCAATCAGCGCCAGAAAACTGGAGAGCAATGGACTCCAAGGAATGATGGCAAGAAAACATGGACGCCGGAGCAAAAGAGATAGTGGCAAGAAAAGAAAGACCGTCCGAGGTATACCTATGAGTCGATGTTGGACCAGCCGTGTAAGTTTCACACACCAAATTTGAGTAATCCAGCGGGTCATACGACGAGGCAATGTGAGTGGATGCGCAAGATTGAACAAGGTGGTTCGGGGAATGCTCAGGCACCCCGGAATGATCAGCCTCGGCAGGAGTTACCCCGGCAGCAACTGCTCTCCGGAGCGAATACGCAACAGCTAATGTTGCCTCCCCCTCCGCCGAGGTATGATAACATTGAGAGAAGGGATGCAGTGCATCAAGTGGAAAACCAACATCAGCCGGATCAGAGGAACCCTGGAAATGAGGGGAGAAATGAGTACAGGGAGCATCATGAGAGCTATTGTGTGTTCACCACTAAGGAAACTGACAGAAAAAGCTTGCAGCACCGACATATGGAGGTCAATGCGGTAATGCCAGCGGTGACGAGGTACATGCCTTGGTCGGACCAGGAAATCACCTGGAACATCAAAGATAATCCCAAGCTTATGCCGAGTCCTGGTTCGTATGCGTTAGTGCTGGACCCGACATTCATTGGGCCTAACATCAATGTGAGGTTCTCCAAGGTACTGATTGACAATGGTAGTAGCATTAACATTATGTATGCGGATACAATGCGCAAGTTGGGTATCTCCGAGAACATGCTCCAAGCTACAAGGACAACTTTCCATGGTATTGTACCAGGCATTTCTTGTGAGCCCATAGGCAAAGTCCGGGTCGACGTATTGTTCGGCGCGAGAGATAATTGCCTAACTGAGAATCTGGAGTTTGAGGTGGTGAACTTGGAAAGTGCGTATCACGGTTAGTCGGAAGGCCAGCATTGAACAAGTTCATGGCAAGATGCCACATCAGTTATCTGATGATGAAGTTGCCCGGGCCAAATGGAGTGATTACCATTGCAGGAGATTTCCGACGTTCCATTGAGTGTGCCTCAGCCAGGTCTAACCTAGCCGAGTCACTCGTGATTGCGCAAGAGAAAAGAAAAATCCAAGAGGTGGCGGCATTAGCTCAGTCCGCGCAGCAGTATATGCCGGCGGTGAGTAACCCGCATGGTAGCGTTTCATTCCAAGCCGCAAAGGATACTAAGAAAGTGCCTGTTGATGATATGTTCCTAGAGCGCACCGTAACAATTGTTGTCGGGTTGAATGATAAATAGGAAAGCGAGCTCGTCAACTTCCTCCGTGAGAATCAGGATATTTTTGCATGGTCTACACAGGACTTGCAAGGTGTTCCGAGGGAGTTGGCCAAGCACTCTTTGAACGTGAGACCCGGAGCAAGGCCGGTGAAGCAACCTCTCCGCCGCTTCACCGAGGATAGGAGAAAAGTCATTGGAGATGAGATAGCTCGGTTGCTAGCAGCAGGATTTATCATGGAAGTACTGTATCCGGATTGGCTCTCTAATACGGTGTTGGTAGAAAAGAAGAAGGATGATCGAAGCGTGGCGATGGTTTGGCGTATGTGTATCGATTACACGAACCTGAACAAGGCGTGTCCAAAAGATCCATTTCCACTGCCGAGGATAGATCAGGTCATAGACTCAACCGCGGGATGTGAACTGTTGTCATTCATTGATGCGTATTCTGGTTTCCACCAGATACCTCTGAATCCGGATGATCAAATAAAGACCGCATTTATCACCCGGTACGGGGCTTATTGCTATCGCACTATGCCGTTTGGTTTACGTAATGCAGGTGCAACGTACCAAAGATGTATGCAAAAATGTTTGCACGACCAAATAGGTCAAAATGTACAAGTATATGTGGATGATGTGGTTATCAAGACCAAGGAAAGCAAAACGCTCCTTGACAACATCAGGCAGACATTCGCGAACTTGAGAAGGTTCTGAATGAAGCTTAACCCGGAAAAATGTACCTTCGGTGTCCCGGCTGGAAAATTACTCGGATTTCTCGTCTCCAGCCGAGGTATCGAAGTTAATCCAACTAAGATCCGGGCCATTGAACGAATGGAGCTGCCGAAGTGTCTTAATGATGTCCAGAAGTTCACTAGGTGCCTAGCATCGTTGAGTCGGTTTGTATGTCGGTTGGGAGAAAAGGCATTGCCTCTATACCAACTCATGAAAAAGTTGGATAAGTTCGTTTGGACGCCACAGGCCGATGAAGCCTTTGCCCACTTAAAAAAGATGTTAGCCACTGCACCAGTGTTAGCCTCTCCACTATCAAAGGAGCCAATGTTGCTCTACATAGCCGCAACCAACCGAGTTGTAAGTGCAGTGATTGTAGTAGTGCGCGATGAAGAGGGTAAGTCGGTGCAGAGGCCAGTGTATTACTTGAGCAAGGTATTATCTGCCTCAAAATAGAACTACCCGCACTTTCAAAAGGTGGCATATGGTGTCTATATGGCGGCAAAGAAGTTAAAGCATTACTTTGAGGAGCACCCCATCAAAGTAATATGTGAGGCTCCTATATCCGAGATAATGGGACAAGGATGCGAGTGGTCGAATCGCAAAATGGGAAATTGAACTAGATCCTTATGCGCCACAATATGACAGAAGAGAAGCAATCAAGTCTCAGGCTGTGGCGGACTTTTTTGTAGATTGGGCCGAGGTACAGTACAAACCACCGCCACCAGATCCGAAATATTGGCGAATGCACTTTGACGGATCAAAAACCAAAACCGGATTAGGCGCCGGGGTTGTGCTTACCTCGCCAAAGAAGGACCAGCTAAAATACGTATTGCAGATCCATTTCGCGGCATCAAACAATGTCGCTGAGTACGAAGCTCTTGTGCACGGGCTCAAAGTGGCAAAAGAGATTGGCATACGTCGGATCATATGCTTTGGCGACTCGGATTTGGTGGTGCAGCAAGTGTCCGGAGTGTGGGATGCCCTGGATCCAAACATGGCACTATACAGATTTCATGTGCAGAAGATATCTGGTTACTTTGAGGGATGCGAATTTCACCATGTACCCCGGGTGGAAAATGAGGCTGCCGACATGCTATCGAAGCTCGGATCAACCCGACAGGAAATTCCACCAGGCGTAGCATTGGAACACCTCAGAAAACCATCTATCAGGCTGTCCCTAGGAACCGACTCGATCTATGTCCCGGAAGATACAGAATCCAGAGCTGAGCCCATGGACATTGACATGGGAGGTAGTACGCGAAACCCGGGGACTGCCTCAGCAAACCCGGGGACTACCTCGCTAGACCCGGGGACTGCTCAGCATGATCTGGCTGAAGTTATGCCGGTGGATCAAATGGAAATTGATGAGGATGTGCTCCCTGCCTATATTTCAATTCCTGAAAGATGGAACGTTTCCCACTGAGGAGGTGTTAGCTAGGCAAACTCAGAGGAGAGCAAAAGCATACACGATTATCAATTCCGAGCTATACAAGCGGAGTGTAACCAATGTCCTCCAGCGATGCGTTGACCCGGAAGAAGGGCTTGACATCCTCTGATATATACACGAAGGAGAATGCGGGCATCATGCTTCATCCAGAGCCTTGGTGGCAAAAGCATTCCAGCATGGGTTCTACTGGCCAAGTGCCTTAGAACAAGCAGAAGATTTGGTGAGAAAATGCAATGGTTGTCAGAGGTACGCTACTAAGACACATATGCCAATGTCGGAACTCAAGACCATACCAATTACATGGCCATTTGCCGTATGGTGCTTGGATATGGTTGGTCCGTTTAAACCAGCAAGGGGAAACATGACTCACATTTTGGTCACGGTGGATAAATTTACGAAGTGGATCGAAGTAAAGCCTATTAGGAAATGTGATGGGGCTACGGCCGTAACGTTTCTCAAAGATATAATCTTGAGGTACGGTTACCCACACAGTATCATAACTGATAATGGAACAAATTTTATGGAGGGAGCATTTGCGCGCTTCTGCCGGGACAAGAAGATCCAACTCGACGTAGCCTCGGTAGCCCACCCCGCATCAAACGGACAAGTGGAAAGATCCAACGGATTAGTACTATCCAGGATAAAACCCCGAATCATTGAGCCGCTGCAAAGATCAGCGGGGTGCTGGATAGAAGAACTACCAGCGGTACTGTGGAGTTTAAGAACAACTCCAAATCGATCAACATGCTATACGCCGTTTTTTCTGGTATATGAGGCAGAAGCTGTATTACCAGCCGACATAGAGCATGATTCGCCTAGGGTCACCCAATACACATAAGCCGAAGTGCAAGAAGCCCGGCAAAATGATGTTGATCTGCTGGAAGAAGCGAGAGAACTGGCACTGTCCAGATCCGCCATATATCAGCAAAATCTCCGATTGCTATCATAGCCGGAAAGTGTGCCCCCGAGTCTTTCGGGAAGGCGATCTGGTGCTCCGATTGGTACAACGTACTACTGGCATGCATAAATTATCCCCCCCATGGGAAGGGCCATTCATCGTGAGCAAAGCATTGCACAATGATTCTTATTATCTTATAGATGCAAAGCCACAGGAAAAGACCAAGGCAGACAGGTCCAGAGAGGAATCTAAGCGACCATGGAATGTAGCACTACTTCGTCCTTTCTACACTTAGCTACGAAGTGTATGTATCCGAGTCGTCTCATATGTCGGTATGTATGTCGGCAATGAGCTTATCAATGAAATGTTAGCACCTCGAGCAGTAACTCGGGGACTGCCTTAATCATTTTTGTTGTTGTCTCTTGTGCGTTAGCTAGAATAAGTTGTTCTACTTAACTCGGATTAGTAATGTGTGAGCACCAAAAACCCAACTCTTCGACTTGCTGCTGTCCAACAAGAATTGGCTTCATGGCAAGCAAGAGAACAAGTTTGGAATTGTGTAGCACATGAAAAGCGACTAAGGAAAATAATTTATTCGAGCCAATGTTTGTTTTTCGGACTAACCCTGTATTTATTTTCAAGTTATTATGCAGCTTTATTTTTGAGCTAAGTCCAAAAGTTTCCTAGTATTGTTAAGACAATTTTTGAAGCTCGGATTCATAATTTATAAAACCAAATCAAGGTAGACACGATCCGAGCCAAAAGATTGGACGAACAAGAAAAAGAAACTCGGGGACTACGCCCAAGTTAACCCGGCATAAGAACTTAGTAGCAAAATATCACATATACACGGGATCTGCCTTGACATACCGGGGATCTGATAAATTTTCAAGTTTTTTGACTTAAGGAGCAGCAGGAGGAGGAAGTTCGGCGTCGTCTTCGCTATCTTCAATATCTGAGGCATCGCCTTCTTTGTCCTCATTCGACCCGTCTTCAGCGTTCTCAGCGTTCTCGTCCCCAGCAGATTCCAGGAAGCTTGGTCCTTCAACCCATTCATGGATAGGAGAGTATTCGATGAGGCTGTAGGCGCAATCCTGGCGCCAAGCTACCCACTCCGGGTCACTGGTCCATCTGGATCCTGTGCGTAGGCGTGTAAGGAGGCTGAGGTCGATCTTCTCATACCATGTGAGTATGTGATGAAGGATAGTATCGATTCTTGCGCCGTGGACTCTCTCCAGAGGTCGAGCTGGGTCTCAGTCTCCATTAGCTTCTCGACGAGAATCGCGGTGGTCTCCGGGATATCTTCTCCGGGCCAGAACATGTTGAAGGTGCGAACTGCAGCGTCGAGGATATCCTTGCCATAGTTCTTGATGAGTTCCAAGCGAGATGACAAGCTGACCAACAGGTCCTCCATGTCGTAAGGAACCTCCTCACCATCAGGGGCGGCAGGAGTACCCCTCGCTCGGCGGAAATCTGCAACTGCTGCGCTTGCAATAGTGGTGCCCTCAGGAAATTTGCCTGGGAGCAAGACAAAGGAAGAAGGTAAAGAAAAGACATATGAAGTAACCCGAAAAAGTATGTCGGATAAGGGAAGGAACTTACATGATATATGGCTGAGGATGCGGGTCAACTCCTTGATGCAGTCATCGCGTCTCTTGCAAAGTTGCTCAAGCTCAGCGTTTGCCGACCCAAGCTGGATGTCGGATTCTTTGAGTAGGTCCTGGTCCTTGGAGATCTGGAGAGTAAGACGCTCGCGCTCTTCTGTGAAGTTCTGGCCAACCTTTTGGAGCTCGGTTTGGTGCTGGGCCTTCATCTTCTCCATCTCAGCCTTGAGCCTGGCAATCTCATTGTCCTTGGTCCGGAGGAGAGCGAGCTCATCATCTTTTTCTTCAGCTCGGCTTGATCTTGCCTCGCTTGTTCGAGAAAATGCAGCATCATATCGAGCACGGGCACACTATCCTCAAGCGATGCTGAAATAGTATGTTGACCCGTCGAGCCGAGGAATGAATGTTTGCGAGCCAAGGAGAAAAGAAATGGAAAACACTATAAGGTCGGACAAAAGGACATACCTTGATTTGCTCCAAGTTCCTCCATGATCTTGTTCTCAGCCTCCACCCAGTGCGAAAGAATGATGAGATTAGTTCGGCAGAAGAAGATGAAGAAAAACGGAAAAGCGCTAAGGGAGAAACTTACCCCTTTTCTCATGTTCCGCAATAAGTGCAAAGTTCTTTGCACGTAGCATCTTGTGGGTATCCAGCAGGCGTTGGAATTCAGCACTCCGGCGATTGGTGGTCACCTAAAAAAAGTACAGAAGCATAAATTAGCTTGGTGCATATTCGAAGTGTACAAAGATCCAGGCCAAGTGGAACTTAACCCGGCTCTAGGTGTGTGCATATTCGAAGCGTACAAAGATCCGGGCCAAGTGGAACTTAACCCGGCTCTAGGTGTGTGCATATTCGAAGTGTACAAGATCCGGGCCAAGTGGAACTTAACCCGGCTCTAGGTGTGTGCATATTCGAAGTTCTCATGGAGCTACGTTAGTTTTCTAATGAGCATCCGGCCGAGTAACAAGTTACTCCCCCGGAGGCTCGGGGACTAATGGTTATTATCTACAACATGTAAAGGAGAAGCGACATACCTCCATCATCCGCCCCGCGAGGTTAATTGCCTTAGCGGCCGTGTTCATTTGGGCGGAAACTTCTGCGGGGCCGAACTTTTCCGGAAGATCGTCGTTGTGAACGAACTCCGCATTGTTCCAGTTCATGACGAACTCAATCAGGCTCGGAGGGTCCCGCTCACCGGTGAGCATATGGGGTGCCACCAAGCCCTTCACATGCGCTTCTTTCCTCTCAACCAAGGCAAGGGCTGGGCTGGTATGCAGAACCATTTGCTGTGCATCAGTTGGCTCGGCAGGGGCATCCTTCGCTGCTGGAGCTTTCTTGGGAAGCATTGATGCTAGGGTTCGCTGCCCAGTCTCGATGAATGGTGACTTGGTAGCATCCAGGGCCTTTTTGCCCTTGGCTTGCTGGGAACAAGTAACTAAGCGGATTTCCCCTTAGGAGCTGCTGGGGTAGTTCCTCGCCAAGGTTGAGATGACTCGGACGAGGCGGAAGAACTTGGCGCTGGAGCTCTTATAGCTGGACTTGGTGCGGTTGCTGATTTTCTTGGTGCCGGAACGGGTGCTGGTGCTGGTTCGGTCACTGGTACTGGAGCTGTTGCTGGTGCTGGGGCCGGGGCTGGTGTCGAGGTAGTCTTGGTGGCTACTGGTTGCAGCGATGCCGAAGTTGTGGATGTCGTTGCCTCGGCTGGGCCGGTCTCTCCCGCTCCGAGGTTGCCCTCCTCTTGACGAGGTAGTGCGGAACCCGGAGCAGCCGCGGAACCCTCTGGAATAGGGCTCAGCGGACATGACTCGTCGTCACGAGGGGGAGAAGGGCTAGATCGGAGCGGTGAAGAGATGCTAGATCTGCTCTGAGGGACCTCCACCGGAGCCCTGCAAAAGAGAATAATGTTAGAAGAGAAATTACAACGATGCAAGGAAAAGTGGGTTACGGAAGGAAAAATGACTTACGCATCCGAGGTTTGGGCCTCCTTGGGTTTCCGAGCCCTTCGTGCCGGGGCTTTGCCTACTGGCTTGGAGGCAGTTTTGTCTCCGGCCTTCTTTCGCCTTTTTGCGAGCTGAGAAGGTCCGGAGGAGGAACTTGGTGCGGCTCCACGCTTCTTCCTCGGCGCCACCGGAATCGGTTCGCCCGTAGCGAGTGGAGGATCCTCGTGGATATGCCCACCGGGGTTAGCTGATGCCGGAAAGGCAAAAGAAAGAGGGACAGCCTCAACAGGTTCAATCACCTCGTCATCCGAGTCATCCTCATCATCGGGCCAGTCTCTAACAGAAGAGAATTTACCGGTGTATCTTTTTGTAGCGTCGGTCATAGGGAGAAACATCTCCTGGTCCGGCTCCTCCTCATCCGGGGTCTCTCGGTCCGGCGACCACTTAAGGGTCGGATCCATGCCGTCCTCAAGGTTCTGCTGAAGGAATAGCTGAGAAAAAAAATGAAGAACAGAGTCAAAAATACAACAAAAACTGACATATATTTAATCCGAAGTAAGTTTGCCCCGCGAAGCTTACCGCGGGAGGGAGCCTGTCACGACAAAAGTACTCAATTCCCCACGTCCACTCAGCGGAGAAATTCCTGTGGGAAGTGAAGAGAGCCTTAACCCGGCAATAAATCTCCGTGTTGCTCAGCTCGAAGGAGGAGGTCCGGTTGGGGTCGCGGCCGAAACTCATGTGGCACACCTTGTGGGTGCGCTTCTGGAGGGGAGAGATTCGGTTTCGCACGAACGTGATCATATCATCCTTGTTGTGCAATCCGAGCTTCTTCAGTTCCGCGAACCTCTTGTTAACCTGGTTGGCCAAGGCCGTGGGCTTCTTGGAGATCTCCTCCCAAAATTCCGGGTTAGGTGGACCCGGAGTATAGGGGAGCAACCGAATCAAATCTTCAGTGCCCGTATTCCAGACATAGAAGAAGGTCCCGGCCCATCCTTTGCAGGAGTCAAGCCCAGTGACCCGAGGGAAAACGGAAGTCCTCCGGGGTGAGATGGATGCAGCTCCGAATTGGGTGAGCTGCTTGTCCTCCGACTCGACTTGGATGTTGGGGATGACGTTACGACAGAGGCTGAAAAACCGGATCCACAGCTCCTTCGTGGGCCACAGTCCAACGTAGCCTTCGATCGTAGAAGCAAAAGCAGAGAGAGAAGTGATAGCGTTGGCTGGAAGGTGGTGCGGTTGTATCTTGTAGGTGCTAAGCCAATCCCGGAAGAAGTCGCTCACCGGCAAGCCGAACCCCCATTGGAAGTGAGACAAGAACACGACGAACTCACCCGGATTGGGTGAGGGGGCCAGTTCGGCGGAGGGGAGACGAGCGACGACGCCGGCGGGGATGCGTCTGGTCCGGTAAAGCCAGTCAAGGTCATCTTCACAGACCCATGACCCGGCCCACGCACCACGGTCCGTGGTGGCGGAGTCCTCCTCCATTTCTTGCTCAGCAACGACGAGCTCCTCCTCCGTCATCTGATAATCGCTGCCCTCGCTGACGCTAGCGGCGGCGGGGGGCAGAGGCCTAGATTGGCAGCGACCCGTGGTGGAGGAGGCGCGTAGCGGCGGCGACGACGTAGAAATCTGGGGGAGAAATGCGGCGGCGGCACTGCTGCTTGGGAGCACTAGCGGCGGCGCGGTCGCGAGGAAGATGAAGAAGAAGAGCAACGGGCATAGGGACATGGAAGAGGAAAAAATCCTAAGGGGTGCGCCCCTCCACTATTTAACCACTCCCTAAAGGGGTGAGTGGGATAGCACCCTGCAAACGAGCCACATGATGTGGCCGTGTATCACCTGCCTCAGCCAATCAGTGAGGACCCTCACAGAGGGCCACAGGGCAGAGGCGATCCCATGACGTGACGCACTGATGCGGTAAACGAGGAGGTAGGCGTGACATGACCCTCGCACAGTGATAACTGACAATTACTGCGGCGGTTACTGTGCAGGCCCTTAAAATAAGACAACGTAATGATTAGCCTCCACGTGGGTTGGCATATGAGAGAAGCAAACAAGGCCCGGATCGAACCATGGTAACCCGGACAGCAAGTAAAAACTTAGAATGTGCAGAGGGAAAGTAAAACCATGAGATCCGAGTCAAAGTGGTAACCTGGCCGGCAAGTGAAAACTTGGAACGTGCGAAGGGAACATAAATCCATATAATCCGAGATAAAGAGCTAACTCGGAAATAACGTCCAAGGCTCGAACATAAATGAACCTGATGTGGCCTTAGCGGCCAAGGCAGCTAAGACCGCACCAGCTTCGGGGACTAATGTTGGGGGGATACCCCTGGGTAGGGTCACTCCGGGGTATAAAGGCCGAGTCAGCCGAGGTTCGGCAAGGTCAAAGCGAATGCTGGCCGGGTCACCTCAAGGCAGGCCGGATCACGGAGTAACCCGGACCAGGGGGGGGTCGCCTAACATTGTCTCAGCCGACTTAAGGAGTAAGTCGGAAGTGCTTGTCTAACTTGTATGCAGGAATAGGTATAGCCGGATCTACTATAATCCGGGTCCCGTTTAGCTTCTGGGAGAAGGAAGGAATCTCGCTGTTCAAAAAGAAGGCCCGCACGCCTTGCATGAGCGAAGGCATAAGGGCAGGACCACCGGGTCATGGCCGACAAGGGTGACGACGCCCATGTCGGCTGACGCGGGCGCCGCAGAGGCTCACGTAGCTAAAGCATGTGTGACGCGGGGGAAAAGCACTCCGGTCGGCTTACCACTTTGAGAGGAGGCATATTCTTAGGAATATGCCTCCACGTATGCCCTAGGTAGAGACCAAGCCCCCTCTATATAAGGGGGGCTAGGGTTTCAGTAGAGGGGGTTGGGTTTTCTTCTGTTCAGATTTGGCTAAGGTTTTACGTGTGAACTGTGGGTGAGAGTAAGAGAGCTCCTTCTTCCACCTCTCGCCAATACAGCTCTAGGAGCACTAGTAACTTTGAAAGGAAAGCAATACAAACTTCTGTGTGGAGAATCACTTCACTATCCCTCCCTGGATTCCCCTAGCGTGTATTGGTCCCCACCTTTAGCCTATCCATGGCATCTGCCATGACACCACCACGACACATAAGAACACTTTTCCCTTTTTCATAGTAGCTTTCAGTATCATGCATAAACTTAACATATAGCTATCACAAGGACCATCATAGCAATGATCACTTATTCTAACAGAAAACACAGGAATACTAGCTCTCATAACACTATTTTGTGAAACAATATTAGAGGTATCCTTACAAAGGATAATGTATCCCTCTTTTTCATATTTAGCAACAAAGTCTTTCACATTTGCTACTATAGGTTCATCAACCATTTGTTTATCAGGTTCAACAGCCTTATTCATACTTTCATTAACCATACTAGCTATCATAGAATGTTCCTTTACCTTAACTGGAAAAGGCATTTTCTAAATATAAGGTTCAGGTAAAACATGATTAGCAGTATAAACTTCAATATTTCTTGCAGGAACACTCTTAGCAATATCTTTATAAGGTTCATGATACTTATTCCACTTCTTTTTAGGCACTTCAATATAAGAAGCAAAAGACTTAAAATAAGAAGCAATAGCTTGAGAGTCTAGACCATAAGCATTTTTGATATTTTGAAAGTCGTCGGTTCCCATAGAAGATTCAATGCATTCATAATCATAATTTATACCTGACTTTCTACCTTTGTCATTCTCCCAAGCTTCAGTATTGTCTTGAATACGGTCTAGAAGGTCCCATTTAGCTTCTTCTTCCATACGAGTGAATGATCCAGCACAAGAAGCATCCAATAAATCTTTGTCATGTAGAGGGAGCCTTACATAAAAGTTAGTGATAATAATATTGTTGGGGATCTCATTAATGGGACATTTGAGCATTAGTAACTTCAATCTCCCCCAAGCTTGAGCTGTACTCTCTCCATCAAGAGGCCAAAAGTTGTATATTTGATTCCGATCTTTATGAATCTCACTAGGAGGATAAAACTTTGAATAGAAGAGAGGCACTATTTCCTCCCATTCCAGAGCTTGACCATTCTTCAGCAGCTTATACCATTCCTCAACTCTTCCTTTTAGTGATAATGAGAATAACTTCTTCTTAACTTGATCTGTAGTAATACCTGCACACTTGAACAACCCGCATAATTCGTGTATAAAGAGTAAATGATCACCAGGATGGACAGATCCATCCCCAACATAGTAGTTATCCATAACACAATCAATAATTCTTGTAGGTATTTTGAAAACATCTTTCTCAGCAGGTGGTGGTTTATCTACTACCTTAGCAGTGGTAGTAGCATTACCAAATAAGAAACTCAACGAATTATCCATAACGAAAATAAAGAAACTAGCAGAAGTAAACAATACTCACAGTAGAAGTTTCCTTTACCAGTTCCGCTCTCCAATAGCGCTTCACTCCCTGGCAACGGCGCCAGAAAATAGTCTTGATGACCCACAAGTATAGGGGGTGTATCGCAGTATTTTCGATAAGTAAGAGTGTCAAACCCAACGAGGAGCAAAAGGTGCTGGCTAGTGGTATGGATCAAGAATTCTCTGCAAATACTTAACAAACGGATTTTTAGGGGTTTTCGATAAATCAAGTAAACAAAGTACGAGTAAATAAAAGACAGTAGGAATAAATGCAGCAAGTGTCCCAATCCTTTATGCAGCAAAGGACAAGCCGGTTGTATTTCTTAAGATGACCAAACATTCTCGAGGACACATGGGAAGACTGTCAAGTGCTTTCGCTTCATATAATTGATTAATATTCTTTAGCTTGCTAAGTGTTATGTGGGTGAACCTGTGCTAATGTACCGCCCCATCCAAGACTAATACATACTTGTGATTAAACCCCTTGCAAACATCCGTAAGTACAAGAAAGTATTTAAGATAGAAACCTAGCCACATCTTTAAACTCTAAGACCCTTACGTCCCTTGTGCAATGGTTTCCTAACGGGGGTTCAGGTTTCTGTCACTCCGGCAACCCCTACGATTAGTAGCCAAATACACAATGCATTCCCCTAGGCCCATATAGGCGAAGTGTCATGTAGTCGACGTTCACATGACACCACTAGAAGAAGTACACCACAACTTAAATAACAATGTATTGAATCTCTCTCAACACAACTCCACTACTAACAACAAGACTTCTCCCATGTCCTCAAGAACAAAACGAACTACTCACAGGACATCATATGGATCATGATCAGAGATGGAATAATGATGTATAACAATCTGGACATAAACAATAATTCAATGGTTCACTCAATAGCATCAACTACAAAGAGTAATCAACACCGGGAAAGTTTCCCCTATGAACTAATGCAAGATTCAACGCAATTATTATAGCAATATGGAGATGGTGATGAGGGTGTTGATGGTGATGATGGTGGTGATGATGATGATGATGATCCCGATGAAGTCCAGCTTGATGGTGGTGTTGATGGCGACGATCTCCCCTCTCCGGGAAGGAATTCCCTGGCAGAAATCTGTCTACCGGAGAGATCTTTCTCTCTCGGTGTTTTCCGCCCTGCAGAGGCGGCATAATCTTTATGTGGTCGCTCCCCGAGTCTTAGGGTTTCAGGAGGATGATATACTCAGAGGGGAGAGGCTGGAGTGGGCCAGGGCGGCCACACCACCTCCAGGCGCGGACTAGGCCTGCCCGCGCCATGGGGTGGTGTGGGCCCCCTGTGGCCCACCTCCACTCCATCTTCTGGCATCCTTAGTCTTCTAGAAAAATATAATTTTCCATATATTTTCCTGGATTTTATGATCTTTGCGAATTTTGCCTCCAAACAACACCTTTTCCATCAGAATCCTGACTGCAGCGGTCCATGCTCCAAAAGTCATCAACCATGCAAAAATAGATGAAATAACATAAGTATCACCTCTCAATACGAAATATATCAATGAATAATAGTGAATTAATACATAGAATAGTGATGCAAAATGGACGTATCATAAGGTTGATGGGCGCTAGCTGCAGGCAGGTGGGTCGGCCATGTCAGCCTCTCAGTACAAAAATATTGCTACAGATAAACTGCATGCCTTGCCACTACACAAGAAAATTGTTATCCTTTTATAAAATGTAAAAAATGTATACTAACATCATATATACCTTATTTATTTTTCTTCTTAAAAAATTGCTTGTCCATCTGCTACACGTGATTGCTAGTAGCTCAACAAAAAAATATTAAGTATAAATAATATAGTAGGTAGTACTTAAAAACATGGATAGGCAGAGTTTTTTTAGGGGTGGGTGGACGATGCCCAAAAAAGGCCGAATTGAAGAAAAATGGGCCAAGCAGGGATTCATGGGCTATTTTTCATGGGCTCTCTCCCAATCTAACTGGGCTATTTGCGCGGCCAAATGACCCAAAACATGGCCGAGTTAGAAGGTATTGGGCTATAATGAGTCCGGATGGGCTAATTTCTTGGGCTCGATAGTTAAAATCCCAAGGTACGTGTTGGGGCTTGGCCGGATTCGAAACAAAGCCGTCAACAAGGGAAAAAAGGTAGAAAATATGAGCGCCTACATCCCAAGCGCCTGAGAACTTGTTATGTTCAGGAGCTGACGTCACCCTACTAATTGTGCTAATACTCAGTTGTAACCTAGTAGTTGCAACTCATTAAATTCCCAGTTACAAGTTGTTGCAACAAATGTGTAACCCTCACGTTGCACCAATCGCGAGGTAAATCCAATGGCGAGAGAGGTGACTCTTGAGAACTGGCAAATCCGATAAAATATTCACACATATTTCTATGAAAATTGTGGACAAACACCCCGTGCCCACCAAAACTTTCCACTGAGACCCCAAACTTTCCTAAGCCCGCCCTCAATCGAGCGACCAGCCCCTGTCTGTTCAAATTTTGCGCCGTTCTTATGGGAGATCCACCGGATTAGAACCAGGCCACAGACTTCTCCACGCCTTAAAAAAACTTCTCAACACCTTTCTATCAACAGTGCCGGCCTACCACCATTGGCCACGCCGTTCTTCACGAGACGCACTGGCCGGCGGTCAGCTGGGCGGTCCCCACGCTTTGCCTGCTAGATTCAGGCACTGGACATTCTTCTTGGCTTTGGTTTGTTCTCCACCTCTCCTAGAAATAGTTAAAGCTTGTGACCATCTAGATTTACAAGGTGCTTGCAGATTTGGGTAGGTACATTCTTTAGGTAAATCTATAGTAAAGCTCTAGACAGAAGAGTTTGAAAACATCTTAAAAAGGACTTGGCAAAGATCCTGTGCAAGCTTTTGACCTGATATATTCCCCATCCTTCTTTGATACGATGGAGCATTTGGCTGTTGATGTGCATGACGAGTAAGTACTTAGAGGTATAGTATAGTATAGTTGGATGTACCCTATAGAACGTCGACTTCGCCTTTCCAAGGAGCGGGAAGATATCCGTAGAAAGTTTGATAAGTGAGTGTTATGCAAAGATATCTTCACATATAAGACTATAGAAAAGTTAGATATATTCAGATGTCTGACTTGGCTATGTTTTGTCGGTTCTTCGTAGAAATAAGATCTAAGGATGGACTAAGATCTAAGTACCAGCAAATTTCGTTCCACCAATAAAAAGACCGGATGGACTAAGATCTAAGGATCATCTAAGACGCTCAAATTGCATTGTGAATTGTCTATTAATTGTCCAGATGGGGTAACCTCTTGTCTATTTTGTAACGCTAGATTTTGGATCTTGAATTTCTGGTCCTTATCTGTGGTCCTGATAGGAGTATATCAAAAGCTTCATCTTGCATTTCCAACGGTGTCTGCCATAGCGCTGATGTACCTTCTGTGGAGACTGATGCAGCTGGAGGTTGTCCTGATGAACCTGCACTAGATTGCGTTTAGATTCGAAATCTTGCACTTGACATTGTCGTCCCAAGGAAAAGAAGGTTATGGATCTGGTAATAACGCCTTCTGTAGAACATGATGCTGGAGGTCATGATTTATGAATTGCATGTCCCTCTCTATCCATGAAAATGGCATATCGTTTGCCTTGTTTAAAAAAAATTGCATGTCTCCTTGTGTTAGTCGATGCAAAGAAGATATTGTTTTCTGTTCAAGTAATGTGAACAAATATGTTTGTATGTAGAGACATAAATGCGGATTGGGTGACAAAATCAGCACAAAATTGCCAGATCAACAACACAAGCATAATGGCATTGCAAGAAAAGGAATAGAACCATCTTTTCACCATGCTTGTGAAAAGGAGATGAGCCAGGAACCACGCCTGCAAGTGGTAGAGGACAATTCTCGTGCAGCTCAACTAGCATTGGTTTATCATCGATAACACTCAAGCATACGAATATTATGATTACCTACTAGGAGTAGTTCTAGTTCCACACTATAGTTCAACATGCAAAAGTGTAAGAAATGCGTAAGGTAGCTCCATAATATAGGTTCCAGAGAAAAGCATACAAATCATAAGAAATAAATCTCCACATCATAGTTCACTACCTTTAGGTGCAACCGTTTCTACAGATTGTAAACCCAAATCACCGCCTCCTTCAAGTGGCACGATAATTTCGGGAGCAGGATGAGTAGCACCAATAGCAGTGCCAGCACCGGTAGCATGAGTCTCCACAATAGGCGAACTACCGAGCACCACAATGTCCTCTGAAGGCTCTTCACTGCCAGCTCCAGCCGCACAAGTCTCGGCGGATGGTAAAACCAATCCACCACCTCCATCATCTGGCATGACGATGGTAGGTGTTGTCTCATCAATACCAGCTGCAGCTGCAACTGCATCAGTCTCCACAAAAGTTAAACAAGGAGGCGTCTTAGGTGTAGCGATCTGACATCCATTTTCTACTCCTTCATCAGGAAACTGAGATTCTTCTTCAACTTTGTGCTTCTGCGGTTACAAGATAATTACAGATTACAGCGAAAGCATCTACGCACAACAACAAGAACATATGTCATTCTATTGATTTACCTTGTCATCTGGGATAGCAGAAGTCACAGGATTGGAACCTATTTCATCGAGAAACCTCTTTTTCGCTCCTTCCCCTATCTCCTTCTGCAGCAAGTTGTAATATTGATTACATGATGTTGATTGACAAATATATGCAAATGTTCAAAAGTTTGCGCTGTCAAACTACCAACTTCGAACGGATACCCACTATTCTTAGTTATGGGATCTAGCCCAGAAAACAAGCTTCTATGGTATCGTAGTCTACAAAAAAGGATGCATACCCGGGATAAGAACGACTCTACACATGACAATGCTGCACAATCGACAATAAAAATTTAACAACATCATCAACTCTATCATGTAAGTTCGGAGTGAATCTAGATACACTCGTTTCACATACGCTAAAACATCTTATATTATGAAACAGAAGGAATAGGTACGAGTGTTCTAGTATTTCACAAACCGCCATTGCTGCCGCGGGATAGAGATGACGGATGCTCCACCGCCCTACAGAAGGTTGCCGTGCCAATCTCGCTACCACCTGTAGAGGATGGAGCCGAGGAGCTAGTTGGCAACAATATGGAGCGAGAGGCCAGGGGGTGGTAGTGGATGGGAAGAAGGGACTGAGTAAAAGAGGTTGTGTGTGCGTGGGGGGAGGCCGGTGAGGGAGTTAAATCCAGCTTGTCTCGGAAGGAACGCGCTTCCACGTGCACCGGCGTGTGCAAAACTCCCTCCCTCTCTCTTCTACGGTAGCTACTGATAGTAGTACTCCAGCTAGCTTCATCGAGTTCTCTGGTACTCCTACTAGTAGACCTTTACTACTACTACTAGGGTAGACAAGGAGTACTTGTTCAGAAGAAGAAAAAACTAGACTAGCACACCGTTGTACATTATTGCCTTGTCAAATCACTGGTGATGCCATGATGAGCGACATATTTTTCCTGGTAAACCTGGAAACATCATGTTCCTTCCACCGCGTGCAGTTTCTGAGCGAAGTACTTACCAACACGTCCAACTTAGGCTTACAGGACCCAAACTGCAGTGAAAAAGAAATAAAACTACAGACCTGCAAGGAGTAATACTAACAGTACTACTATTATACAACATTCTGGAAGAAATTATGTACGGAATAGTAGTAGTAGAGTACAACTATACTCCTAATAAGGTTCTTTTACAAGCTTGGTGAAATATACATACTGGGGAAACTACCAAGTGTACAAAAGGGGTTTTTGGTCATACGGAGTATTTTACAAGCCGGACCAAGTGCGAAACTAAATGCTGAGTACCCGTACATCAACTAAAAACTAGCCAAAAGAAAGAGTTCAACAGAAGGCCGAGACCAAATGAGTTATCCTTGAACATGCTCGTTCCACTCCAAGGCGTTTGAGAAGCTTGGGATGAACCAAAATGGAGTCTCCGACCATGTCCAGCGAGTGTTGGTGTGGAAACCAACAGCTGCATCACCATTCAGACTGAAGCGGCAAATTTCAGGGTGCGGCCTGTACTCATAGCCAATTTCTTGGTGTGATGTGTAAACACAGTTCCTTCTCGTCAGATGTCCTGGTGGATCATTTGCATCGCCTACTACAATGATAATCGGATATCACGCCAAGGAAAAGAGAATATGATCCAAGGTCAGTAACCCTTTTCCATCGATTAGCTGCAGTTAACTGGCTTGTGTCCATCGAGAACACCATGCACTCAAACCCAGAAGGATAGGTGCGAACGGTGCAACCATAGTGAACAACACTAGTATCATCAGCAATTGCATTGCCTGAGACACCATATGTATAGACCAGAAGAAGTCTTGAACCACCGGTGGATCTTGCTAACCACCACCTACCAGGATCATTCTCCTCATCGTCCTCAACAAACCCATGTGTCAGGTACATCACATCGCGTGGTGACAGGATAATGATAGGACCTTCAAAGGGAAAGGAAATGTAACATGGAAATAATATTGATATTGATCTGACATTGTAGAAGTTGATATACAGTACTATTTTCAAAAATCTTGATTATACTTAAGATGTTTGATTGCGTTAAAAAATGCCAACCTAGGGAGATGCTATGGAAATTCTAATTCTTTTTGAAATGGGGATATGCTATGGAAATTCTCCTAGAGACACGGTTTGATTCATGGGATCAAATGAAATAGGAAATAATCCTATAGGATCTTGAATAAAAAGTTCATAGGGAAAAAAAGCAAGGTTGGATCCTACAAGATTTTGGTGTCTTATATACCAAAGCAAAACCAACAAGGATTATTTCTAGGAGGTTTAATATCTTATCTTATATTATAATAATATTACCACTATGTTGTGTATGAATAACTTTGAATATTCACTATTGGATCAGGGCTTGCAAATCCCAACATTGCCAGCAGTTGGATCTCCCTTTCCATTCTAGCATCTACTTGAAGATTCTATTGATAGTCTTTAGCACAATGAACGTATGCACAATCCTCAAGACACACTTCTCCATCATTCTAGAATCTTCTCCTTCATTTCTCAAGACCATGTTAACAAAATTTACAAGTACTAGTACCTAATAAACATCGACTTCTACATGATAGAAGATACAAGAACTAAATATGCGCCCATACTTTATAGATGTCGATCAAATTTATAATTTTTTGAGCTTTACCTAGTATTATAATTCTATATAGTTATGATATGTCATATGTCTAGTATCCGATTCTCACGTAAATACTACTAGTAGATACCATATTTTCCATGGATGTACTAGTACTAGGAGACAAGGCAATACTATCAGCATAACTCAATCCTATGAATCAAATTACTTATATGTAAGAAAACTTAGTAAGGATTGCATTCCTCTGAAATTTCTAGGGAATTCGAACGAATCAAAGAGGCTAAAATTCCTATGAAATTCCTACTAACCAAATAAACTTCACAAAAAATAACTTACATTGATTCAGGAATAATATCTGGGTCTCACATAAGTACTTACTACTACGTAGTAGATACCATAGTTTCCATGGGATGTACTAGGAGACGAAGCATTACTATCAGCAGAACTCAATCATATGAAACAAACTAATTATATGTAAGAAAACCTCCTAAAGATTGCCTTTCTCTGAAATTCCTAGGGAATTCCTTCAAATCAAAGAAACTAAAATTTTAATGGAATTCCTACTAACTAATGAAAGTTCAGAAAAAATAGCTTGCATCGATTCAGGAACAAAGCTAATAAAATACGTAGGGAGGAGAATTTACGAAGTTCCAGAGACTTCCATGCATAAACATAGTCGTTCTCGGTCACGGCGAACACACGATCGTGTTGGATAATAGCATCACAGTATCTGAAGTAGCCCTGGAACTCGTTCACACAAACTGACCATCCATGACTATCATTCCCGTTGATGACAACAATCTTGAATTCGATAATGGTGACTAGAGAGAAATCTTTGTATCCCCCAGCAGCTGTCAGAACTTGGCAAATGACTATCTTCTGCAGTTTAGTACGTCGACCTTCATTAGCATCATCCTGAAATGTAAGTGCAGAACCTTTGGTCGGTTCAAACCCCGACACTTGCGGAATAACAATCTTGCGACGAGTGTACACGTTTACAAGGTTAATACGTCCAAAACGTATCTACTTTCCCGAACACTTTTGCTATTGTTTCTCCTCTATACTTGTGTGATTTGGATGCAACTAATGCGAACTGACGTTGTTTTCAGCAGAATTGCCTTGGTGTCTACTTTTTGTGCAGAAAATCAACTATTAGGAAAAATCCCGGAAAATATGTCAAAAATCCTGTTTCACTCGAAGACTCCAGGAGCCAGAATACGAGACGGAGAAGAGCCCTGGGGTGGCCACACCACCTGGTGGCGCGGGCCAGGCCAGGCCGCGCTAGGGGTGGTGTGGGCCCCCCAGGCACCCCCTCAGCCTCTCTCTTCGCCTATAAGGAGCCTTCTGACCTAAAAACTTCGGGGGGTTCGACGTTTTTCTAGAAGGAGTTCTGCTCCGCCGCCACCACCAGATTCCACGAAACAGCAGAAAAAACGTTACTTCGCACCCCGGAGACGGAATTGGAGGAGATCATCACCATCATCATCACCATCGCTTCTCCATCGACTATCCATGTTTCCCCCATCTATGAGTGAGTAATCCCCCGCTGTAGGCTATGGGGATGGTAGGGATTGGATGAGATCATTCATGTAATGGCATTAGATTGTTAGGGCATGGTGCCTAGTATCTTTTATTAGTGTTTTATGACTTTGTTGCGAATTGTTGTGCTTAATGCTTGTCACTAGGGCCCGAGTGCCATGATTTCAGATCTGAACGTATTATTGATTCATTATGATAGTATTGTTTCTGGTCTTATCTACAAGTTGTATACACACGTCGTTTTCCGGAACCTATGGCCCCGGCGAGTAAATCGGGATAACCGGAAGGGAAAGGCTTTGATGTGAGGATCACATGTGTTCACGGAGTGTTAATGCTTTGCTCCGGTGCTCTATTAAAAGGAGCACCTTAATTGCCAGTAGTTCCCTAGAGGCCCCGCTGCAAACGGGCTGGTAGGACAAAAGATGTTGTGCAAGTTCTCATTGCGAGCACGTATGACTATATATGGAACACATGCCTAGGATTGTCTAGTACGTGGATGCTTTATTTTATTTATCTGCAATTGCCCTATGTTCTGATTGCTATGTGGATTGTCTTGTCCATGCAACGCCCGTCCATCCATCCCTATGCCTACCGCACTCGAATCCCATTGCATCGCTTTTGTTACTACCGTCTTTGCTTTACTACTTTGCATTTTACTATTCCTATTACAAAACTGTTGCTACTGATAAACTGCTGTGAGCAAGATTGTTTCCAGGTGCAGCTGAATTGACAACTCAGTTGTTAAGGCTTATAAATATTCTTTGGCTCCCCTTGTGTCGAATCAATAAATTGGATTTCACTTCCCTCAAAAATACTGCGATACACCCCGTATACTTGTGTGTCATCATGACTATTTTCTGGCGCCGTTCCGGGGAGCATAGCTTTATTTATCAAGTTCACTTGGATTCTCTATTGTTCGCTGCTATCCATCCATCATGGGTAAGTCTCGTGATGGCAAGGTTCCTATTTTACCATCCACTACAAGAAGAGGTACGGTTCTAAACACCTCTGCTACTCTTGATTCACCATCTGTTATAAGTAAGCTCGTTACACCACCACATACACATGCTACACACACTGCTACTACTGCTGAATCTGAAACTTCTGATGCTTATGATGCTGCTTCTACTGAGCTTGATAAGAGTGGTTCATTAGGTCCTTTCCTAGATGCTACGATTGCTAGAACTATAGCTGGAAATACCGAAACTCCTAATGAAGACACTACTACGCCTGTTAGCTCACCTGAGTCTAGTGAGAGTTATGATATTGAAGAAGATTATGTTGAGATGACCGATGAGTTTATTAAAGAATGTAAGAACACCCATGATAGGAGCGCTGCTAAGAGTCTCCTTGAGAGGCGTACTATTAGACCCAAATTGTCTCTTGATGCTAAGTTTGCTGCTTCTCCCATAAACATTATAGATGAAGATTATGATTTCTCTCTCGATCTATCTTACATAACTATTATCGAGAAAGAACCTTTTTGTGGGACTAAGAATGAAAGTGCGGTAGCACATATGAATGAAATTTCTACCATGAGTGGCTTGTTTTCTGATGATATTAAGATGCGTGCACTAAGATTTTTCCCTTTTCACTACCAGGAGAAGCTAAAACTTGGTTTAGTAATTTACCTCCTGGATCTATTGATAGCCCTGAGTGCTTGATTAGTACTTTCCTGTAGAAATATTTTCCTCCCAATGCTAGACATGCTATTTTGCAGGAACTTTTTGATTTCAAACAGGGAGAAAAAGAGGTATTGCCCGAATCATGGGCAAGGTTTTATGCTTTGATTCATGCACAGGCTGGAAGTCCTTTACCTAAGAATGAGCTTCTTGATATATTTTATAATGGACTAACCGAGGAATCTAGGACATACCTAGATAGTTGTGCTGATTGTGTTTTCAGGAAGAGGACTCCTAAGGAAGCTGAGGAATTAATGGCTAAAATAAGCAAGAATTATGAAGATTGGACTGCTCCTAAACAAGCTATACCTGAAGTAATTGTACCTGAACCATCTATTCCTATGCCTATTCCAACATCAAAGAAGAGGGGAGTTATTGAATTAAATGATGAAGTGATGAAGGAAGCTAAGAAATGTCTTAAGGAGAAGGGAATTAAAGCTACAGATGTCAAGAATTTACCTCCTATAGAAGAATTATGTAAGCCTATTCCCTACTCATCCACTATTGAGGTACACTCTCTCCAACACTTTGATGAAGGTGATATCCCTTACCCTAAACCTCCTGATCAATGCTTAGAAGAATTTGATATCTTTATTGTTAAGCAAGATAACTTTAATAAAAGGGTGCAAAATCATCTAATGGAAAACACTAGAGCTATTGTTGAGTTGAAAGATATTGTGGAAAGAACCTCTAATGATGTTAAAATGATTGTTAAACACTTTCAAATGGTTCAAAATCAAATAGATCAACTTGTTAAAGTGCAAAACGACTTGCTAGTTAATGCTGCTAAAGAAAAACATGCTTATGAAATTAGGACTAGAAGTGGTGCTGCTACCCAGGATCCTCTATATCCTGAGGGGCATCCCAAAAGAATTGAGCAGGATTCTCAACAAGCTGAAAATAGTGGTTCTACTCGTAAGAAAAGGAAAAAGAAACATAAAACTGTTGTAGAACGCTCTGAACCTGCTATAGATCCTAATAGTATATCTATCTCTGATACTGAAACTGAAAGTGGTAATGAAGAAAATGTTGTTCCTAATGAAGAAAAAGTTGAAGAAGAACCTGAAAACCACACTAAGAGTACTAAATACACTAAAGAAGATTTTATTGCTAAGAAACATGGTAGTGAAAGAGAACCTTGTGTCCAAAAACCTATGCCTTTCCCTGATAAGAAATACAAGTCAAAAGAAGATGAACACTATAATAAGTTTTGTGAGTGGATGAAGCCTTTATTCTTGCAAATTCCTTTGACTGATGCTATTAAATTGCCTCCTTACTCAAAGTATACGAAGGACATTGTCTCGAATAAAAGGAAGATCCCTAATGAAGAAATTTCTACTTTGCTTGCTAATTATTCCTTCAATGGTAAGGTTCCT
The DNA here is from genome assembly GCA_023614405.1 of Avena insularis. Classification (NCBI taxonomy): domain Eukaryota; kingdom Viridiplantae; phylum Streptophyta; class Magnoliopsida; order Poales; family Poaceae; genus Avena; species Avena insularis. The sequence continues at coordinate 239,041,321 of CM042694.1, read as the reverse complement.
AAGAAACTTGGAGACCCAGGGATTCCAACTATCCCTTGCTCTATTAAGAACAGTTATGTTAGAACTGCTTTGTGTGATTTGGGAGCTGGAGTTAGTGTTATGCCTTTCTCTCTCTATAAGAGGCTTCAGCTTGAAAAATTGATACCAACTGATATATCTTTGCAAATGGTTGATAAATCTACCACTATTCTTGTGGGTATATGTGAGGATGTACCTATTCAGGTGGCTCACAATTGCTTGATACTAACTGATTTTGTTGTGCTTCAAATGCCTGAAGATGATAATATGTCTATTATTCTTGGGAGACCTTTTCTTAATACTGCAAGAGCTGTTATTAATTGCAATCAAGGAAAGGTGACCTTCAATGTTAATGACAAGGAACATACTGTCTATTTCCCCAAGAAAATTGAAAGGACTTATGGGTTGAATTCAATTGAACATGTTGAAGGCATTCAAGTTGGAGAAATATATTGTCCCATACCAAGAGAAAAATTTGAAACTATTATGATTAGGACCATTGCTATCAAGGTTGAGGTAACATAATCATTAGTGGAATACAAAGTTTTGTCTCATATGCAATTGTTTTGGTAGCAAGACTTGATCAACCTTACTAACAAAAGGATTCCATTGAACAAAATAATGTTTTCATTATGATTATCTCTGTTTATTTCTATCCTTTGCATTTTAGTTTTTGCTCTCGTTTAGTTTTCTTTGTGTTGTTAGTTTGCTTGCATGTTAGAAATTCTGTAGTTCTAGCCTTGTTTTGTCCTTGTATCTTGTTTCCAAAAGAAAAAAATATCTGTCTGTCAGAAAAATCATTCTTCTATTTCTGAAAAATGCCCAAAAATAAAGTGTCTCGAAAAATTCCTGAAAATTCATATTAAATTTTTACGTGAAAAAAGGGGCAGAGGAGTACCTGGTAGGTACCAGGGGGCCCACCAGGCAGGCACACCATGTGGTGGCGCGGCCAGCCCTAGGTGGCGCCATGCCCTGGTGTGGGCCACCCCTGGCCCCCTACTACTTCTCTCACCTGCCACTTTCTTCTCTCTCCCGAGTAAGCTCTAGATCATAGCTCAAACTCGTGTTGTTTCTGTGCTTGCTCTCGATTTCTTCGATCTCCTTGCTCAGCCCATCTTTCTTGCTGAAATTTGGAGCAATTGTTCCTTGGTATGTGACTCCTCCCCTTGTCCAAGTAGATTTGTGTTTAGTGGATTATATGTTGAGTATTTTGCTGCTGTAGGTGACTGGTTATGAGAGCTTGTAAGCTTGTTTGATGCTTAGAGATATAGTTTTGATGCATGTTTAGGCCTCTTGCAAGTCCCTATGAGTAGAATCCTTCATTATATTTACTTTGCAATCACTTGTTTAATAGGTGTTTAAATTTCAGAATACCAAGCATGAACAACCATACTTTTGGAGAGATATTTGAGAGTGATGCACCTAGGAGGTCGAGGCCCTCAAAAACAGCCTCTCAAGCTAGGCCATCACACAATGAAGACCTCATTGCAACACGTATTGGCAGTGAAAGGGATGATGGAGACGCTCAGCCATCCTCTTTTCCTTGTTTTACTTTCTTGCAAGCTGCAGGTATTCTTGATGATTTCTTGCTACTGATTGAGAGGGTTGGCTTGACCTCTTATATGCAAGATGAGAGTGCATGTCGCTATGCTCACCAAAACTTTTGTTGAGAGCTTCTCATTTACTAACACATCCTATCAATCCACTGTCTCTTTTAAAATCTATGATATGCCCTTCACCATGCCTTTGGAGAGATTTTGCAGTATTGTAGGTGTGTGTATGGTGGGGACCATGAAGAAAATTCAAGGGCGACCCGCCGATTTGTTGGAGCTTTACCGAGGGGTGACCAATGATGATGACCGCGTGGTGCAGCGTGGAAAGATAAGAAATATCCAACTCCCTGCTCTTAGATACTTTGCATATTATCTTGCCACTAGTGTATTCGGTAGGAAGAACACTAGTAATATCTCTAACTATCACGTAGCTTTCCTTGCTGCTGCGCTCAACAATGATACTCGATAAAATCTTGGCTCTCTTATTGCTCGCCGCCTAGCTGCTAGGGGGCCTATCTATGGGGCATCATTGCCTCGCGTGTAGTTAATGCATTAGGTCTTTCAGTGGATCCTGATGATGCTATGCTAGCACCACAAAGGCTCGACCTTGTTGCCATGAAAACTCATCACTTTGTCACTGCTACCTCTGATTTGAACAATCTAGTATATAGGATGCTTTTCACTGACGGGGATGAAAGGGAGATCATTTTGCCACAACTTGCTTTGTTTACTGTTGACAGGAGACCGTGGTCACGCTTCAAGGAGGAGGTGGACGAGCAGCTTTGCTTGTTGGGTTTCCACGAGCAACACTAGGAGGATGCGCCCTCCTATGATTACTCCGCACATTACGGAGGGACGTACTCGAGCAAGACCAGACGAGGGTACCTCCCTGCGTACCCGGTGACACTTCATCCTGGCCATCTTGGGATTGATACCCACTTAGGCCAAAAGCCTAAGCTTGGGGGGAGGTACGCCGACACCGCACTCATCTCCATATCATGTTGCGTCGGTACTTTGTATATTCATGTGTTCGTTCTCTTTTTAGTTTTCGTTCTTCTTTGCTTTTGCTTTCTAAAAACACAAAAAGACCAAAAATATTTTTGTTGTTTCTCTTTGGTTTGCTTCTTCTTTTCGCCTTGGTTTGCTTTTCCCTTTTTGTTTTGTTTGAACTATTCGAAAACCCAAAAAGATTTTGCTTTTCTTGTTTTTCTCTTTTGGTTCTTGTTTAAAAATCGAAAACACCAAAAATATTTGTCGTTCTTCTTTGGTTTTTGCGAGTTTGCTGCAGGGTTCGGCAGTTCTCAGTGGATTATTGGTTTCATATTATTATTCAAGCCATACAAGTGAAGAGCAATAATGAGGATTAATGACAACTTGAGGCGTGGTAAGAGGCTGGTAACGAACTCTATTTGTCTTCATTTTTGTACATATACTCATCATTGTGAGCTTGCTTAGTCCGTTCAAGTAGGGTGTATGTTATCTTTGGATGCTTAGTAGTTCTTGCTTTCTTATGGTTAGCTCCAGCTCGCTAATAGTTTGTAGCATGTCTTATGAATGTTTTCTTGCATTGCTTGCATTGCTCCAGCTTGCTAATAGTTTGTAGCATGTCTTTATGAAACTTGAATTCTTTCCCGGAGAGGGGAGATCGTCGCCATCAACACCACCATCAAGCTGGACTTCATCGGGATCATCATCATCATCACCACCACCATCATCTCCACCAACACCATCATCACCATCTCCATACCGCTGTAACAGTTGGGTTGAATCTTGCATAGTTCTTAGGGGAAACTTTCCCGGTGTTGATTACTCTTTGTAGTTGATGCTATTGAGTGAACCATTGAATTATTGTTTATGTTCAGATTGTTACACATCATTATTCCATCTCTGATCATGATCCATATGATTTCTTGTGAGTAGTTCGTTTTGCTCTTGAGGACATGGGAGAAGTCATGTTGTTAGTAGTGGAATTGTGTTGAGAAAGATTCAATGGTTTGGTATTTAAGTTGTGGTGTACTTCTTCTAGTGGTGTCATGTGAACGTCGACTACATGACACTTCACCTATATGGGCCTAGGGGAATGCATTGTGTATTTGGCTACTAATCGTAGGGGTTGTCGGAGTGACAAAAACCTGAACCCCCGTTAGGAAACCATTGCACAAGGGACGTCAGGGTCTTAGAGTTTAAAGATGTGGTTAGGTTTATACCTTAATTACTTTCTTGTACTTACGGATGTTTGCAAGGTGTATAATCACAAGTATGTATTAGTCCTAGGAAGGTCGGTATATTAGCACAGGTTCACCCACACAACACTTAGCAAACTAAAGAAGATTGATCAACTATATGAAGCGAAAGCACTTGACGGTATTCCCATGTGTCCTCGAGAATGTTTGGTCATCTTAAGTAATACAACCGGCTTGTCCTTTGCTGAATAAAGGATTGGGCCATGATACATTGCAAATGTATCTATAATTTTTGATGTTCCATGCTTGGTTTTATTTATTTTCTTGTGTTTTGTTCCAACTTTGGAGTACTTTTCATATGATTTCTTGGACTAACCTATTAACAAGAGCCACAGTGCCAGTTGCCTATTTTCTGCTGTTTTTCGTTCTAGGAAAGTCAGAAAATGAATATTCTCGGAATTGGACGGGACAAAAACCAAAGTTACTATTTTCCCGGAAGACTCACGGAGCCAAAAGGAGAGTCGGAGAGGGGCCACAGGGTGGCCACACCACCCCTTGGCGCGGGCCAGCCCAGACCGCGCCAGGGCAGGGTGTGGGCCCCCTGGCCGGCCACCAACCTTGCCTCCTTCGCCTATAAGAGCCTCCCGGTACCAAAAACCTAGAGTCAATCAGAAATGCACGAAAAGTTCCGCAGCGCCGCCGCCACCGAAGGGGAGATTCGAGGGACAGAAAGTCTCTATTCCGGCACCCTGCTAGGACGGGGAAGTGCCCCCGGAGCCATCTCCATCGATCTCCACCACCATCTCCATCACCATTGCTGATTCCGATGATGAGGAGGAGGTAGTTCTCTCTCGAGGCTAAGGGTTCTACGGGTAGCTATGTGTTCATCTCTCTCTCTATGCATGATCTTATTGAGATCATGAGCTTGTAATCTATAGATCTACCTTGCTACTCAAGTGCTTTAATAGATCTCTCCTCTCCCCATGTGTGTGAAGTTGACAGTGTGCACACCATGGTGGCACTTATGATAGAGATTACAAATACTTGTTATGAGTTATATTTGGAGTTAGATGTCTTTGTGAAATTGTGGTGTTTGTTTGAACCATCTAGTACTCAAGGTGACAGTGTGGGGTTATATAGATGGGAAAGGCTTACTTTGAGGTGTGTTGTTATAGCCCTACCAACGATTAGAGTGTCCAACCGGAGAGTAGTTCAGCGCAGTATCATAAAGAGAAGATATTTATATGAGAGTGTTCACTAGTGAAAGTATGATCCCTAGACCTTGTTTCTAAGCATTGAAACTTTGTTTGCAACTAGATCTGTTACATGTTTGCTTGCTTCCATCTTTATTTCAGTTTACCTTTAGTCTCTTCCACGCCATCAAGCTATTTTCTATCACCGTTACCACTTATAAGTATCCATACCACTTGTATTTCACTATCTCTTCGCCGAACTAGTGCACCTATACACCTGACAAGTGTATTGGGTGTGTTGGGGACACAATAGACTTCTTGTATCTTGATTGCAGGGTTGCTTGAGAGAGGATACCTTTGACTACTTCCTCCCTGAGTTCGATAAACCTTGGGTGATCCACTTAAGGGAAAACTTGCTGCTGTTCTACAAACCTCTGCACTTGGAGGCCCAACAACTGTCTAAAAGAATAGAAGTACGTAGACATCAGGCCACTTGCTATATTTATTCTTATTGTCTTTTATTTACTCGTACTTTATTTACTTGCATTATCAAAAACTCCTAAAAATCTGTTTTCTAAGTATTTGTAGAGAATTCCTAATCCATACCACTAGCCAGCACCTTCTGCTCCTTGTTGGGTTTGACACTCTTACTTATAAAAATACTGCGATACACCCCCTATACTTGTGTGTCATCACTAGCTGCTTCATGTCTTGAGCCATCGAGCTGGAGTAGAAATTTGGATATCTAAAAACCTGAATTGTCCTGTCAAACCAATAGTCGTTGCATGCAGCTTGACCAAACAGACTTACTGCACTATTTTACTGCGAGTCCAAAAAACTAGAGAGTACAAGAAGTACTAGTATACTAATGTTACACACATAGTTCCACATTCATCTTGTAGCACCAAAAGCAGAAGTTGTGACAATATAGTACTGTAGTACTCACATCCAGGCTGCCTTATAGGGAAAAAATAGTATGATGAGCAACAAGATCTATCTATTTTTGTACTCCTATTTGTGTATACTAGTGGTACTACTATGTACTCAGGAACGGCACGAGCGTGTGCTCCACTAGTGCGCCTCCGCGCGTAGGGTATTCTAGTACAGACTAGATCGCCACCTCATGGTCGCGTGATTATTATGCATTGGTCAATGCTCTAGTCGTGAGCACGTGCCGTAGAAATAAAAAATTTGTGAAAAATAGATTACTCATAAATAATTACTTCCTCCATCCTAAAATAGTAGTTACTGACTTAGCTTTGTCTAGATACATATGTATTTCGACGCATTTTAGTACTTAGATGCTTCCTCATTTTCAAATTAAAAAACATACTAGGTTTTGTCGAAGTCAATATTTATAAAGTTTGACCAACTATATGTACAAACATACTAACTTATATAATGTTAAACGCATATAATATGAAAACATGGTTCATGATGATTCTAATAACATTGAATTGATGTCGTAGATGTCCATATTATTTTGTAGATATTTAGGCTAAATTCCAGGGCAACCTATCCTACACACTGGACCCACGTCGATGCGTCGTCCACACCAGCGCAATTTTGACGACAATCTTGGTTCAAGACTTAAATCAATTTTAATTGACAAGTTTGGGCATAAAATCCCGTAATCACTGAGTTAGATGACTAAAATCGAAGGACCGTAAGAATGGTTAGTGTATTTATCTCTGGTCCATGTCGTAGAAGTGAACAATTACATAAAAGTCGTTACAAATCCTTAAATACTCCATAATAACATTAGCAGCAAACTTAGTTTACATCCAAAATGCATCCTTCCTAGTACCAAAAGAGAACCTAAATGCGACTACTACTAGTAAACTGGAGTAGTAAAATAGTACTACTAGTAGTACTATTTATCTGCTAATACATCATTACAGTCTTGATCCTGAGCCGTAGTTTAAGATCATTTTTCCTGTCGATGCAAATCCAGAAAGATACATGGGTGGACTGTCCAACCTTCATCAGGAACCACGGCGGCACCCCGAGGTACGTTCAGAGCTTGTCGGACGGGAGGTTGGCCAGCGACGAGCTGCTCGTCAGCTCGATTACCGCATTAAGGCTCTCTACCATCGACAAGTCTGCTGACCCCGGCGGGCCAGGCGCATACAGTTTCACCGTATACCGCGGCCACAAGCACCTATCCTTCCTGATGCACACCAAGGACATGAAGGCGGCCGGGCGATGCGCGCTGATGGTCAGGCCGAACACAGCACCGTCATCCCCACAGAGGAAGTGCATGAATCCCCTCGTGCTTGTTGGTGGTGGAGTCGGGATGAGGCAAAAGAAGGCGCTGCCGTAGATGGCCCTGGTTACTATGACCCTGTGGGCCTCCTTCATGTGGGGAAGGAGCCCTGTCAGCGAGCCAATGAAATTACAGGTGGAATCAATGCAAGAGCATGGGCCGTGCGAGCACGCGATCTTGTGCTCGTCGATCTTGTCAAAGGCGACCAAGCTAAAGCAGCCGTCGTAGGGGCACTCAATCATCGTCTTAGACTGGACGGCATCCATAGCAGCTGACTCACGGTCGAATCCACCGACGTGGTACATGAACTTGTGGGAGTGGTTACAGAGGGAAGATCGGCTCGCCGACGTAGTGCCCGCCGGCCAGAAACCTGGGTTGGGTGGGTATACTGAAGAGTATACTGATTGAGTTTTGTTCTGCACTGGTATGATTGTACAGGAATACGCTAGGCATGGGCACACCGGCGGCAGCTGCACTTGGCCACTTTTTTCTTAGACAGTGTCCCACATGGTGTACATGCTTCATCAAAACAAAAAGGCTACAGAAAGTTGATAGGTGAGTAGTAAAGCAGGTGTCATGCTATACTGTACCAGACAGTACAGTACAGACAGAGGGAGAGATCGAGGCAAGAAGATTCAGGTGAGTGAGAGGCAAGAAGATCTCCTCCTGGAGAGAGACAAAAAGTCTGCGGCCTGCTGCAGGGTGTACAGTGTTGCAGGGGAGAGACCGAGGACTGCATGCATGTCTTTGACACCAACCTGTAATTAACTATTTTGGTCTTATCAAATTTAAATAACCTTAATAATCCTAGACAAAGGGAGTACTAGTAATAGTAGTAGTACTACATCTTACAACAAATCATACAAACCAGTACTGCATTTATTAGTGGTACTTTTTTTAAGAAATTATAATTAGTAGTAGTACTTAGATATGTGAAAAACCAATCCATGTTACTACTCCAATAGAGAGTACGATCACTCTGTTTTATGGATTCTTGTTTACTATATGTACTAGTAGTAAAAGCTAGAATGTAGATTGTTTCAAAACAAATTTTGGCTCTATAATATCTAGCATAAGCACAAACCTCAAAAGACACTTCATTGTTTAGTTTCAGGGATCTTGTGCTAAATACATGGACTTGGATGTAATTTTCATTTTTATGAGGTCCATGATGTAACTTGTACTTTCACCGACCGCGTGTTAACTAATAAAGCACCTTGCTCCTACGGGACCTACCACAATTAAAAAATAATTACACTGCCCCGATTATCAGACAAAGTGGAATAAGGTTTCTTATAATTCCAAAATTTTAAGAAATAGGATGTTTCAAGCTTCCCAGCTAACTTTGCGCACTTTAGTGACTTTTTGCCGATTTAACGAAATTAGGTCAAACATTTGCTACACAAGTAAGGGCAATTGATTACTATTGAATTAAATGTATTTTTAGAGGTAGATGGGTGATGTAGTAAACAATGTCGTCGGTGTTAGTTTCCAACTATCACGAAAGAACAATTAATTCTGAAGTTTTCGAGTGATGATGAGATTGTTCTTTTACATAAAGAAACTCCGAAGAATATGGACCTGAATACCATAAAACAAGTTTTCAGACATAAAGAGTGGACCAACATGTTGTGCTGACGATACCCATGTTTTATGAGCTTTCAAACTTCCAAGCTAACTCTGCCAACTTGAATGACTTTATGCCAATTATTTATCGAATTTAGGTCAAATTTGAACTACAAGTAAATTGTAGGTTGCTTTGAAAGTTTTATTAAAACTCTTCTGGAGGTACCTATTCAGGGGACAATTAATATATCATAAACCACCGAGAGTTTTGACAACATGTTCAACTTCATGCTAAGATTTTGCATCTTGATAGTTTAACAAAATTAGGTCAAACTTGAGCTACAAGTAAGCACGAAAGATCACTCTTGAATTAAATGTTGTCGATATTTGAATGACTTCCTAGCTAACTCTGCCCATTTGAATGACTTTATGTCGATTTATCAAAATTAAGTCAAATTTGAAACTACAAGTAAATTGTAGGTTGCTTTGAAAGTTCTACGAAAAAGCTTTTAGGGGGCACCCATTGAGGGGTCACAATCAATATGTAAGAAACCACCAAGAGTTTTGATGATAGTTTCAACTTTTTGCCAAGATTTTGCATCCTGACTATTTAACGAAATTAGGTCAAACTTGAGCTACAAGCAAGTAAGCGCAATAGATTTCTCTTGAATTAAATGTCTTTCCTAGGATAGATGGGTGCATCTTCTTGTAGTAAACAATGATGTCAGTGTGAGTTTCCAACTATCGAGAAAGAACATTCTCAATTTTTTGAGTGATATCGAGATTATTCTCTCATATAAAGGAAGTCTGAAGAATAAGGATCTAAATGCCACAAGCCAAGTTTTCACACATATATAGTGGACCAACATATTGTACTTATGATTTCCCGTGTTTTATGAGTTCTCAAACTTCCTATAGCTTATCGCTCTGCCCACTTGAATGACTTTATATGTCGATTAATCAAAATTAGGTCAAATTTGAACTATATACTACAAGTTTTGTAGGTTGCTATGAAAGTTATATGAAAAAGCTTTTGGAGGTACCCATCGGGGGTTCACAATCAATATATTAGAAACAACCGAGAGTTTTGACAGCTAGTTTGACTTTATGCTAAGATTTTGCATCATGACACTATTTAACAAAATTGGGTCAAACTTGAGCTATAAAGTAAGCGTGATAGATTGCTCTTGAAATATATGACTTTTCAGAGGTAGATGGGTGTATTTTCCAGTAGTAAATAATTTCATCGGTGTGATTTTCCAACTATCAGGAAAGAACCTTCAATTCTCAATTTTTCGAGTGATGACGAGCGAGGTTGTTATTTTCCGTAAAGAAATGTCCGAAGAATATTGGATCTGAATGCTAGAAGCCAAGTTTACCGACGTATATAGTGGACCAACATGTTGTACCAACGATTCCCATGTTGTATGAGTTTTCAAACTTCCTAGCTAACTCTGCCCATTTGACCGAATGACTTTATGTCGATTTATAAAAATTAGGTCAAATTTGAAACTTCAAGTACATTATAGGTTGCTTTGGTAGTTTTACAAAAACAAATTTGGAGGTACCCATTGACGGGTCATAATTAATATGTCATAAAACACCAAGAGTTTTGACGATAGGATCAACTTCTTTCTAAGATTTTGCATCTTGACAATTTAACGAAATTAGGTCAAACCTGATCTACAAGTAATTAAGCACGATAGATTGCTCTTGAAATTAAATGTATTTTTAGAGGTAGATCGGTGTATCTTGTTGTAGTAAACAATGCCGTCAATGTGAGTTTCCAATTATCAGGAAAGAAGATTCAATTCTAGATTTTCCAAGTGAAGATGAGCGAGGTTGTTCTTTTTCGTAAGAAGTCCGGAGAATATTGTATCTCAATTTCACGCCAAGTTTATAGACATATATAGTGGACCAACATGTTGTACCAACAATTCCCATGTTTTATTTATGAGTTTTCCAACTTCCTAGCTAACTCTGCCCATTTGATCGAATGACTATATGTCGATTTATCAAAATTAGGTCAAATTTGAAACTAGAAGTAAATTGTAGATTGCTTTGAAAGTTTTAAGAAAAATCTTTTGGAGGTACCCATCAAGGGATCACAATTAATATATCATAAAACACCGAGAGTTTTGACAATAGGATCAACTTCTTGCTAAGATTTTGCATCTTGACAATTTAACGAAATTAGATCAAACCTGATCTACAAGTAATTAAGCACGATAGATTGCTCTTGAAATCAAATGTATTTTTAGAGGTAGATCACTGTATCTCGTTGTAGTAAACAATGCCATCAATGTGAGTTTCCAATTATCAGGAAAGAACATTCAATTCTAGATTTTCCAAGTGAAGATGAGCGAGGTTGTTCTTTTTCGTAAGAAGTCCGGAGAATATTGTATCTCAATTTCACGCCAAGTTTACAGACATATATAGTGGACCAACATGTTGTACCAACAATTCCCATGTTTTATTTATGAGTTTTCAAACTTCCTAGCTAACTCTGCCCATTTGACCGAATGACTATATGTCGATTTATCAAAATTAGGTCAAATTTGAAACTAGAAGTAAATTGTAGGTTGCTTTGAAAGTTTTAAGAAAAATCTTTTGGAGGTACCCATCAAGGGATCACAATTAATATATCTGAAAACAACGAGATTTTTGACGATAGGTTCAAGTTCTTGCTAAGATTTTGCATCTTGACAATTTAACGAAATTAGGTCAAACCTGATCTACAAGTAATTAAGCGCGATAGATTGCTCTTGAAATTAAATGTATTTTCAGAGGTAGATGGGTGTATCTTGTTGTAGTAAACAATACCATCAATGTGAGTTTCCAACTATCAAGAAAGAACATTCAATTCTACATTTTCCAAGTGAAGACGAGCGAGGTTGTTCTTTTTCGTAAGAAGTCCGAAGAATATTGGATGTGAATGCCACACCAAGTTTACAAACATATATAGTGGACCAACATGTTGTACCAACGATTCCCATGTTTTATTTATGAGTTTTCAAACTTCCTAACTAACTCTGCCCATTTGACCGAATGACTATATGTTGATTTATCAAAATTAGGTCCAATTTGAAACTACAAGTAAATTGTAGGTTGCTTTGAAAGTTTTAAGAAAAATCTTTTGGGGTACCCATCGAGGGGTCACAATTAATATATCTAAAAACAACAAGAGTTTTGACGGTAGGTTCAACTTCATGCTAAGATTTTGCATCTTGATAATTTAATGAAATTAATTAGGTCAAACTTGAGCTACAAGTAAGAGCGATAGATATCTCTTAAATTAAATGTCATTTCAGAGGTAGATGGATGCATTTTCTAGTAGTAAGCAGTGTCGTGGGTGTGAGTGTCCAACTACCAAGAAAGAACATTGAATTCTACATTTTCCGAGTGAAGATGAACGAGGTTAGTTGTTCTTTTCCGTAAAGAGAAGTCCAAAGAATATTGGATATGGGTGCCACAAGCCAAGTTGATAGACCTATATATATATATATATATATATTCAGCACCTAGGGTGCAGAATAGTTATTTTGCACCCCACATATTTTATGTTCTCACATATAGAAATTTATGTTTTGTATACTAATAATTATGTTCATGTTCATCAGAAACATAAAAAAAATTGACATAAAAATACGATTTATGAGTCATTATAGTTAATAAACATAGAAAATACGCATTTTACATTGTATTTTTATATGGCATGTAAACTAATTTTTTTATGACACGTCTAAATTTTCTTATGTTCTTCTCAACTTCCAAGATCAGAGAAAATTTACGTGACGTAAAAATAATATACGGTTTGGAAGTTGAGAAGAACATAACAGATTTAGACATGTCGTAAAAAAATTAGTTTACATACCGTATAAAAATATGACGTAAAATACGTATTTTCTATATTTTTTACACTATAATGACTCATAAATCGTATTTTTATGTCGATTTTTTTTACATTTCTGATGAACATAAACATAATTATTAGTATACAAAACATAATTTTCTATATGTGAGAACATAAAAATATGTGGGGTACAAAATAACTATTATGCACCCTAGATGCTGAATAGGGTTTCTATATATATATATAGTAGATCGACAACATGTTGTACTTGTGATTCCCATGTTTTATGGGTTTTGAAGCTTCCTATAGCTAACCCCGCACATTTGAATAACTTTATATCGATATCTCGGAATTAGGTCAAATTTGAAACTATAAGTAAATTGTAGGTTTTTCTTTGATAGATTTATGAAAAAGCTTTTGGAAATACCCTTTGAGGGTTCAAAATTAATATATCAGAAACCAGCGAGAGTTTCGACGATAGTTTCAACTTCTTGCTAGGACTTTGCATATTGGTAATTTAACGAAATTAGGTCAAACTTGAGCTAGCAACAAGTAAACGCCATAGATTTGTCTTGAATTAAATGTCTTTTCATAGGTAGATCATCGGTGCATCTTCATGTAGTAAACAGTGTCGTCGGTGTGAGTTTCCAACTACGAAGAAAGAACATTCAATTCTATATTTTCCGAGTGAAGAATACGAGCGAGGTTGTTCTTTTTCCTAAAGAAAAGTCCGAAGAATATTAGATCTGAATGCCACAAGCCAAGTTTACATACATATATAGTGTACCAACATGTTGTACCAATTATTCCCATGTTTTATGAGTTTTTAAACTTCCTAGCTAACTCTGCTCATTTGACTATTTTTATGTTGATTTATCGAAATTAGGTCAAATTTTAAACTACAAGTACTAGTAAATTGCACGTGCCCTACATGTGAGACTCGGATAATAGAGATCTGGAAAATCATCACTATATAAAATTATAATAGGCAAAGCAGAAAAAATATAATAGGCAAAATTTGAACTATTACACGTAAACCGTGTAGGTTGCTTTGAAAGTTTTACGGAAAATCTCTTAGAGGTACCCATCGGAGGGCGCTGGGGGGTGGCGGGCAATTAATATACTATCAGGAACCAAAAGAGAGTTCTGACGGTAGGTTCATCTTCTTGCTAAGATTTTGAGTCTTGACAGTTTAATGAAATTAGGTCATACTTGAGCTCCAACTAAGTGCGATAGATTGCTATTGAATTTACTAAAATTAGGTCAAACTTTAACTACATGTAATAAATTTTATGTTAATTTGAAAGTTTTATGAAAAAAAGCTTTTGGAGGTACCCATCGAGCGGTTAATTCATATATCAGAAACAAACAAAGTGTTTTGACGAGTGGTTTGACTTTTAGATAATATTTTGCCTCATGAAAATTTTGAACACCTTTTGAAAATGATCACGTGAAATAGGGAGAGAGGGGAAATGATATTTCTATTCTCTAAGGGCAACCCATAAGCTTGAGGTGCACCTTACGCTTAAAGATAACTTTATTTTTTCCACTATGTATAAGGTGAACCATAGCGGATGCCACATAGTAGGCCATTTTTTTGAATGGGTAGTAGGCCATATTAAGGTGTGTTTTTTTACACAATGCGGGAGTAGTATATTTCTTTGCTTAGACATATGGTCACCTCTGTCCATGCGTTGTACATGCTGAGAGAATAAAACATTGGCTGGGGAAGAGGGCAGCAACAAAGAAAAGTTGAAGGCAGTTCCATGTCAGAGCAAAGTTATGATGCGTTTCTGACACGAGGTACTCCTGCGGCCTTACAGTGTACTACACTATGCTAGTACTAGTAAATTTCAGGACCTATGCACGCAAAACAAATTGTATGTTTTCTCTCTCCTTCGCTGCCTCTCACCATCCATCCTTCCTCTCTCTTACCCTTTCCCCTCGCGCACCGGCCCGACTAATCTCTCCCTCGTCCATAGCATGGTGCTGCGCACGTGTGCCCCTGTACAGCGGCTCTGTGACTCTAGCGTGTTCGGCAGCCGCGTTGGTTTGGAGTTGGGACAAGGAGTACACAGGAAGGAAACCACTTTGGTCCTTGGTGGCAAAAAAATTCAAACTTTTCCGGTTTTCGAAATTTTCACTTGCTTCCCAAACATCGGGAGGGAAGGTTACTCAAAAGATCAGCCTTTCACAATACTTCTCATCTTATCTTTATCTTGTCTTATCTCTTACCATACCATACCATACCACTGTATAGTGTACGAATAACTTCGAACATTAACCATTGGATCAAGACCGGCAAATCCAAACATTGCTAACCGTTGGATCTTCTTTTCCATTCTTAGCATCTACAAAGATTCTACTGATAGTATTTAGCACGATGAACGCTAGTATGCGCAAACCTCAAAACACACACTTCATTGCTCAGTTTCAGGGTCCTTGTGCTAAATGCATGGAGTTGGGTGAAATTTTCATTTTAATGAGGTCCTTGATGTAACTTGTACTTCCACCAACCGTGTTAAATCTCAAGCACCTCGCTCCTACGAGACCTACCATGGTTAGAAGAAAATGCAACCGCCCAAATTATCAAACAAACTGGACCATAGTTTCTTATACGTAATATCCATGTTTTTAGTACTAGGATTTTTCAAGCTTCCTAGCTAACTTCGCACACTTCAGTGACTTCTTGTCGATTAACGAAATTAGGTCAAACTTGAGCTACAAGTAAGTGTGATACATTTCTCTTGAATTAAATGTATTTTCGGAGGTAGATGGGTGCATATTCTTGTAGTAAACAATGTCGTCAGTGTGAGTTTCCAACTATTAGGAAATAAAATTCTCAGTTTTCCAAGTGATGATGAGATGGTTCTTTTCAGTAAAGAAAGCTTGAAGCAGAATATGGATCTCAATGCCATACGACAAGCTTCTAGACATATTAAGTGGACCAACGTGTTTTACTTACGATTCCCATATGTTTTTTGAGTTTTTAAACTCCCTAGCTAATTAAATCCGCCCACTTGAATGACTACATGTCGATTTATCAAAATTAGGTCAAACTTGAACTATAACTAAATTGTTGGTTACTCTAGAAGTTTTATGAAAAAGCTTTTGGAGCTACCGTCCCGATCGGGAGGGGTGTCACAATCAATATATGAGAAAAAACCGAGAGTTTTGACAACAGGTTTGACTTCTTGCTAAGATTTTGCAGCGCATGACACTATTTAACGAAATTGGGTCAAACTTGAGCTATAAGTAAGCGCGATAGATTGTTGTTGAAATATATGACTTTTTAGAGAGGTAGATGGGTGCATTTTCTTGTAGTAAAAAGTGTCGTCGATACGGTGTGATTTTTGAACTATATCAGGAAAGAAGATTCAATTATCCTCAATTTTTCGAGTGATGACGAGCGAGGTTGTTCTTTTCTATAAAGAAATGTCCAAAGAATTATATTCGATCTGAATGCCAGAAGCAAAGTTTACCGACATATATAGTGGACCAACATGCTGTACCAACGATTCCCATGTTTTATTTATGAGTTTTCAAGCTTCCTAGCTAACTCTGCCCATTTGACCGGATGACTTCATATCAATTTATCAAAATTAGGTCAAATTTGAAACTACAAGTAAATTGTAGGTTGCTTTGAAAGTTTTACGAAAAATCTTTTGGAGGTACCCACCGCGGGTCACAATTAATATATCATAAAACACCGAGTGTTTTGACGATATGTTCAACTTCTTGCTAAGATTTTGCATCTTGACAATTTAACGAAATTAGTTCAGACTTGAGCTACAAGTAAGCATGATAGTTTGCTCTTGAATTAAATGTATTTTCAGAGGTAGATCGATGAACCTTGTTGTAGTAAACAATGTCGTCAGTGTGAGTTTCCAACTATCAGGAAAGAACATTCAATTCTAAATTTTCCGAGTGAAGACGAGCAAGGCTACTAGTTGTTATTTTTCGTAAAGAGAAGTCCAAAGAATATTGGATGTGGATGCCACAAGCCAAGTTGAAAGCCATATATAGTCGATCGAAAATATGTTGTACTTGCGGTTCCCATGTTTTATGATCTTTCAAACTTCCTAGCTAACTCTGCCTATTTTAATGACTTTAAGTCGATTTATCGAAATTAGGTCAAATTTGAAACTACAAGTAAATTGTAGGTTTTTATTTTTAACTTTTATGAAAAAGCTTTTAATTTGGAGGTACCCATCGAGGGGTCACAATTAATATATCTAAAAATAATAAGAGTTTTGATGATAGGTTCAACTTCCTACTAAGATTTTGCATCTTGACAATTTAACAAAATTAATTAGGTCAAACTTGAGCTACAAGTAAGCGCGATAGATAGCTCTTGAATTAAATGTCATTTCATAGGTCGATGGGTGAATTTTTTAGTAGTAAGCAGTGTCGTGGGTGTGAGTGTCCAACTACCAGGAAATAACATTGAATTCTACATTTTCCGAGTGAAGACGAATGAGGTTAGTTATTATTTTCCGTAAATAAAAGTCCAAAGAATATTGGATGTGGATGCCACAAGGCAAGTTGACAGACATATATATATAGTGGATCGACAACATGTTGTACTTGTGATTCCCATGTTTTATGGGTTTTGAAGCTTCCTATACCTAACCCCGCACATTTTAATAACTTTATGTCAATATCTCGGAATTAGGTCAAATTTGAAACTACAAGTAAATTGTAGGTTTTTCTTTGATAGATTTACAAAAAATCTTTTGGACGTACCCATCGAGGGATCAAAATTAATATACCAGAAACCAACGTGAGTTTTGATGAAAGGTTCAACTTCTTGCTAAGACTTTTCGTATTGGTAATTTAATGAAATTAGGTCAAACTTGAGCTAGCTACAAGTAAACGCCATAGATTTCCCTTGAATTAAATGTCTCTTCATAGGTAGATCATCGGTGCATCTTCTTGTTGTAAAAAGTGTCGTCGGTGTGAGTTTCCAACTATCAAGAAAGAACATTCAATTCTACATTTTCTGAGTGAAGAATACGAGCGAGGTTGTTCTTTTTCCTAAAGAAAAGTCCGAAGAATATTGGATCTGAATGCCACAAGCCAAGTTTACATACATATATATTGGACCAACATGTTGTACCAATGATTCCCATTTTATGAGTTTTCAAACTTCCCAGCTAACTCTGCCCATTTGAATGACTTTATGTCGATTTATCGAAATTAGGTCAAATTTGAAACTGCAAGTACTAGTAAATTGCACGTGCCCTGCACGTGAGACTCGGATAATAGACATCTGGCATATCATCACTATATAAACTTATAATAGGCAAAGCGGAAACAATATAATAGTCAAAATTTGAACTACTACAAGTAAACCGTGTAGGTTTCTTTGAAAGTTTTACGGAAAAGCTCCTAGATGTACCGATCAGAGGGGGTGCACGCGGGGGGGGGATTAATATACTACCAGGAAACAAAAGAGAGTTCTGACGGTAGGTTCATCTTCTTGCTAATATTTTGCGTCTTGACAATTTAATGAAATTAGGTCAAACTTGAGCTACAACTAAGTGTGATAGATTGCTCTTGAATTTAATGAAATTAGGTCAAACTTGATCTACATGTAATAAATTGTATCTTGCTTTGAAAGTTTTATGAAAAAAGTTTTTGGAGGTACCCATCGAGCAGTTAATTAATATATCAGAAACCACAAAGAGTTTTGACGAGTGGTTCGACTTCTAGCTAAGATTTTGCATCATGAAAATTTTGAACACCTTTTGAAAACGATCATCTAAAATAGGGAGAGAGAGGGGAAATGATATTTCTATTCTCTATGGGCAACCCACAAGCTTGAGGTGCACCTTAGGCTTAAAGATAACTTTATTTTTTCCACTATGTATAAGGTGAACCTTAGCGGATCCACATAGTAGGCCATTTTTTTGAATGGGTAGTAGGCCATATTAAGGTGTGCTTTTTTCACAATGCGGGAGTAGAATATTTCTTTGCTTAGACATATGGTCACCTCTGTCCATGCACTGTACATGCTGAAAGAATAAAACGTTGGCTGGGGAAGAGGGCAGCAGCGAAGAGAAGTTGAAGGTGGTTCCATGTTAGAGCAAAGTTATGATAGGTTTCTGACACGAGGTACTCCGGCGGCCTTACAGTCTACTATACTATGCTAGTACTAGTAAATTTCAGGACCTATGCACGCAAAACAAATTGTGTGTTTTCTCTCTCCTTCGCTGCCTCTCACCATCCATCCTTCGTCTCTCCTACCCTTTCCCCTCGCGCACCAGCCCGGCTGATCTCTCCCTCGTCCATAGAGTGGTGCTTCGCACGTGTGCCTTGGTACGGCGACTCTGTGTCTCTAGTGTGTTCGGCAGCCGCGTTGGTGTGGAGTAGGGACAAGGAGTACATAGGAAGGAAACCACTTTGGTCCTTAGCGGCAAAACAATTCAAACTTTTCTAATTTTCGAAATCTTCACTTACTTCCCAAACATCGGGAGGGAAGGTTACTCAAAAGATCGACCATTCACAGTACTTCTTATCTTATCTTTATCTTGTCTTATCTCTTACAATACCATACCATACCACTGTATAGTGTACGGCTAACTTCAAACATTGACCGTTCGATCAAGACCGGCAAATCCAAACATTGTTAACCGTTGGATCTTCTTTTCCATTCTTAGCATCTACAAAGATTCTACTGATAGTCTTTAGCACGATGAACGCTAGTATGTGCAAACCTCAAAACACACACTTCATTGCTTAGTTTTAGGGTCCTTGTGCTAAATGCATGGACTTGGGTGCAATTTTCATTTTTATGAGGTCCTTGATGTAACTTGTACTTCCACCAACCGTGTTAACTCTCAAGCACCTCGCTCCTACGAAACCTACCACGGTTAAAAGAAAATGCAACCGCCCCAATTATCAAACAAACTAGACCACAATTTCTTATACGTAATACCCAAGTTTTTAGTACTAGGATTTTTCAAGCTTCCTAGCTAACTTCGCACACTTCAGTGACTTCTTGTTGATTAACGAAATTAGGTCAAACTTGAGCTACAAGTAAGCGTGATAGATTGCTCTTGAATTAAATGTATTTTTGGAGATATATGTGTGCATCTTCTTATAGTAAACAATGTCATCAGTGTGAGTTTCCAACTATCAGTAAATAAAATTCTTAGTTTTTCGAGTGATAACGAGATGGTTCTTTTCTGTAAAGAAAGCTCGAAGCAGAATATGGATCTCAATGCCATAAGCCAAGCTTCTAGACATATTAAGTGGACCAACATTCTTTACTTATGATTCCCATATGTTTTTTGAGTTTTCAAACTCCCTAGTTAATTAACTCCTCCCACTTGAATGACTACATGTAGATTTATCGAAATTAGGTCAAACTTGAACTATAACTAAATTGTAGGTTGCTCTGAAAGTTTTACGAAAAATCTTTTGGAGGTACCGTACCGATCAGGAGGGGTGTCACAATCAATATATGAGAAAAAACCGAGAGTTTTGACAACTGGTTTGACTTCTTGCTAAGATTTTGCATCGCATGGCACTATTTAACGAAATTGGGTCAAACTTGAGCTACAAGTAAGCGCGATAGATTGCTGTTGAAATATATAACTTTTCAGAGAGGTAGATGGGTGCGTTTTCTTGTAGTAAATAGTGCCGTCGGTACGGTGTGATTTTTGAACTATATCGGGAAAGAAGATTCAATTATTCTCAATTTTTCGAGTGATGATGATCGAGGTTGTTCTTTTTCATAAAGAAATGTCCGAAGAATAATATTGGATCTGAATGTCAGAAGCCATGTTTACCGACATATATAGTGGACCAACATGTTGTACCAACGATTCCCATGTTTTATTTATGAGTTTTCAAGCTTCCTAGCTAACTCTACCCATTTGAACGGATGACTTCATGTCGATTGATCGAAATTAGGTCAAATTTGAAACTACAAGTAAATTGTAGGTTGCTTTGAAAGTTTTACGAAAAATCTTTTGGAGGTACCCATCGAGTGGTCACAATTAATATATCATAAAAGACCAAGAGTTTTGACGATATGTTCAACTTCTTGCTAAGATTTTGTATCTTGACAATTTAACAAAATTAGGTCAAACTTGAGCTACAAGTAAGCGCGATAGATTTCTCTTGAATTTAATGTATTTTCGGAGGTAGATCGATGCGCCTTCTTGTAGTAAACAATTTCGTCAGTGTGAGTTTCCAACTATCAGGAAAGAACATTCATTTCTACATTTTCTGAGTGAAGACGAGCGACGCTACTAGTTGTTATTTTTCGTAAATAGAAGTCCAAAGAATATTGGATGTAGATGCCACAAGCCAAGTTTACAGACATATATAGTCGATCGACAACATTTTGTACTTGCGATTCCCATGTTTTACGAGCTTTCAAACTTCCTAGCTAACTCTGCCCATTTTAATAACTTTAAGTCGATTTATCGAAATTAGGTCAAATTTGAAACTACAAGTAAATTGTAGGTTTTGCTTTTTAACTTTTACAAAAAAGCTTTTAATTTGGAGGTACCCATCGAGGGGTCACAATTAATATATCTGAAAACGACAAGAGTTTTGACGATAGGTTCAACTTCATGCTAAGATTGTGCATCTTGACAATTTAACAAAATTAATTAGGTCAAACTTGAGCTACAAGTAAGCGGGATAGATAGCTCTTGAATTAAATGTCATTTCAGAGGTAGATGGGTGCATTTTCTAGTAGTAAGCAGTGTCGTGGGTGTGAGTGTCCAACTACCAGGAAAGAACATTGAATTCTACATTTTCCGAGTGAAGACGAATGAGGTTAGTTGTTCTTTTTCATAAAGAAAAGTCCAAAGAATATTGGATGTGGATGCCACAAGCCAAGTTGACAGACATATATATATATATAGTGGATCGACAACATGTTGTACTTGTGATTCCCATGTTTTATGGGTTTTGAAGCTTCCTATACCTAACCCTGCACATTTGAATAACTTTATGTCAATATCTCGGAATTAGGTCAAATTTGAAACTACAAGTAAATTGTAGGTTTTTCTTTGATAGATTTACAAAAAATCTTTTGGACGTACCCATCGAGGGATCAAAATTAATATACCAGAAACCAACGTGAGTTTTGACGAAAGGTTCAACTTCTTGCTAAGACTTATCGTATTGGTAATTTAATGAAATTAGGTCAAACTTGAGCTAGCTACAAGTAAACGCCATAGATTTCCCTTGAATTAAATGTCTCTTCATAGGTAGATCATCGGTGCATCTTCTTTTTGTAAACAATGTCGTCGGTGTGAGTTTCCAACTATCAAGAAAGAACATTCAATTCTACATTTTCTGAGTGAAGAATACGAGTGAGGTTGTTCTTTTTCCTAAAGAAAAGTCCGAAGAATATTGGATCTGAATGCCACAAGCCAAGTTTACATACATATATATTGGACCAACATGTTGTACCAACGATTCCCATGTTTTATGAGTTTTCAAACTTCCCAGCTAACTCTGCCCATTTGAATGACTTTATGTCGATTTATCGAAATTAGGTCAAATTTGAAACTACAAGTACTAGTAAATTGCACGTGCCCTGCACGTGAGACTCGGATAATAGACATCTGGCATATCATCACTATATAAACTTATAATAGGCAAAGTGGAAACAATATAATAGGCAAAATTTGAACTACTACAAGTAAACCGTGTAGGTTTCTTTGAAAGTTTTACGGAAAAGCTCTTAGAGGTACCCATCAGAGGGGGTGCACGCGGGGGGGGGGGGGCATTAATATACTACCAGGAACCAAAAGAGAGTTCTGACGGCAGGTTCATCTTCTTGCTAATATTTTGCGTCTTGACAATTTAATGAAATTAGGTCAAACTTGAGCTACAACTAAGTGCGATAGATTGCTCTTGAATATAATGAAATTAGGTCAAACTTGAACTGCATGTAATAAACTGTATGGTGCTTTGAAAGTTTTATGAAAAAAGCTTTTGGAGGTACCCATCGAGCGGTTAATTAATCTATCAGAAACCACAGAGAGTTTTGACGAGTGGTTCGACTTCTAGCTAAGACTTTGCATCATGAAAATTTTGTACACCTTTTGAAAACGAACACATGAACTAGGGAGAGAGAGGGGAAATGATATTTCTATTCTCTATGGGCAACCCACAAGCTTGAGGTGCACCTTAGGCTTAAAGATAACTTTATTTTTTCCACTATGTATAAGGTGAACCTTAGCGGATGTCACATAGTAGGCCATTTTTTTGAACGGGTAGTTAGCCATATTAAGGTGTGTTATTTTACACAATGCGGGAGTAGTATATTTCTTTGCTTAGACATATGGTCACCTCTGTCCACGCGCTGTACATGCTGAGAGAATAAAAAACTTTGCAGGGGAAGAGGGCAGCAGCAAAAGAGAAGTTGAAGGCGGTTCCATGTCAGAGCAAAGTTATGATGGGTTTCTGACACGAGGTACTCCTGTGGCCTTACAGTGTACTACACTATGCTAGTACTAGTAAATTTCAGGACCTATGCACGCAAAACAAATTGTGTATTTTCTCTCTCCTTCGCTGCCTCTCACCATTCATCCTCCCTCTCTCCTACCATTTCCCCTCGTGCACCAGCCCGGTTGATCTCTCCCTCGTCCGCAGAGTGGTGCTACGCATGTGTGCCTTTGTACGGCGACTATGTGTCTCTGGCGTGTTCGGCAGCCGTGTTGGTGTGGAGTAGGGACGAGGAGTACATAGGAAGGAAACCACTTTGGTCCTTGGCGGCAAAAAAATTCAAACTTTTCCGGTTTTCGAAATTTTCACTTGCTTCCCAAACATCGGGAGGGAAGGTTACTCAAAAGATCGTCCATTCGCAGTACTTCTTATCTTATGTTTATCTAGTCTTATCTCTTACAATACCATACCATACTATTGTATAGTGTACGGATAACTTTGAATATTGAGCATTGGATCACGACCGGTAAATCCAAACATTGCTAACCGTTGGATCTTCTTTTCCATTCTTAGCATCTACAAAGATTCTACCGATCGTCTTTAGCACGATGAACGCTAGTATGCACAAACCTCAAAACACACACTTCATTGCTCAGTTTTAGTGTCCTTGTGCTAAATGCATGGACTTGGGTGCAATTTTCATTTTTATGAGGTCCTTGATGTAACTTGTACTTCCACCAACCGTGTTAACTCTCAAGCACCTCGCTCCTACGAGACCTACCACGGTTAAAAGAAAATGCAACTACCCCAATTATCAAACAAACTGGACCACAGTTTCTTATACGTAATACCCAAGTTTTTAGTACTAGGATTTTTCAAGCTTCCTAGCTAACTTCACAGACTTTAGTGACTTCTTGTCAATTAACGAAATTAGGTCAAACTTGAGCTACAAGTAAGCGCGATAGATTGCTCTTGAATTAAACGTATTCTCAGAGGTAGATGGGTGCATATTCTTGTAGTAAACAATGTCATCAATGTGAGTTTCCAACTATCTTTAAATAAAATACTTAGTTTTTCGAGTGATAACGAGATGGCTCTTTTCCGTAAACAAAGCTCGAAGCAGAATATGGATCTCAATGCCATAAGCCAAGATTCTAGACATACTAAGTGGACCAACGTGTTTTACTTATGATTCCAAGATGTTTTTTGAGTTTTCAAACTCCCTAGATAATTAACTCTGCCCACTTGAATGACTACATGTTGATTTATCGAAATTAGGTCAAACTTGAACTATAACTAAATTGTAGGTTGCTCTGAAAGTTTTACGAAAAATGTTTTGGAGGCACCATACCGATCGGGAGGGGTGTCACAATTAATATATGAGAAAAAACCAAGAGTTTTGACAACTGGTTTTACTTCTTGCTAAGATTTTGCATCGCACGACACTATTTAACGAAATTGGGTCAAACTTGAGCTACAAGTAAGCGCGATAGATTGCTGTTGAAATATATGACTTTTCAGAGAGGTAGATGGGTGCATTTTTTTGTAGTAAACAGTGTCGTCGGTACGGTGTGATTTTCGAACTATATCAGGAAAGAAGATTCAATTATTCTTAATTTTGCGAGTGATGACGAGCGAGGTTGTTCTTTTCCGTAAAGAAATGTTCGAAGAATAATATTGGATCTGAATGCCAGAAGCCAAGTTTACCGACATATATAGTGGACCAACATGTTGTACCAACGATTCCCATGTTTTATTTATGATTTTTCAAGCTTCCTAGCTAACTCTACCCATTTGATCGGATGACTTCATGTCGATTTATCGAAATTAGGTCAAATTTGAAACTACAAGTAAATTGTAGGTTGCTTTGAAAGTTTTACGAAAAATCTTTTGGAGGTACCCATCACGGGTCACAATTAATATATCATAAAACACCGAGAGTTTTGACGATATGTTCAACTTCTTGCTAAGATTTTGCATGTTGACAATTTAACGAAATTAGTTCAAACTTGAGCTACAAGTAAGCGTGATAGATTGCTCTTGAATTAAATGTACTTTCAGAGGTAGATCGATGTCGTAAACAATGTCGTCAGTGTGAGTTTACAACTATCAGAAAAGAACATTCAATTCTACATTTTCCGAGTGAAGACGAGCAAGGCTACTAGTTGTTATTTTTCGTAAAGAGAAGTCCAAAGAATATTGGATGTGGATGCCACAAGCCAAGTTGAAAGACATATATAGTCGATCGAAAACATGTTGTACTTGCGATTCCCATGTTTTATGAGCTTTCAAACTTCCTAGCTAACTCTGCCTATTTTAATGACTTTAAGTCGATTTATCAAAATTAGGTCAAATTTGAAACTATAAGTAAATTGTAGGTTTTTCTTTTTAACTTTTATGAAAAATCTTTTAATTTGGAGGTACCCATCGAGGGGTCACAATTAATATATCTAAAAATAACAAGAGTTTTGACGATAGGTTCAACTTCGTGCTAAGCTTTTGCATCTTGACAATTTAACAAAATTAATCAGGTCAAACTTGAGCTATAAGTAAGCGCGATAGATAACTCTTGAATTAAATATCATTCCAGAGGTAGATGGGTGCATTTTCTAGTAGTAAGCAGTGCCATGGGTGTGAGTGTCCAACTACCAGGAAAGAACATTGAATTCTACGTTTTCCGAGTGAACACGAATGAGGTTAGTTGTTCTTTGCCGTAAAGAAAAGTCCAAAGAATATTGGATGTGGATGCCACAAGCCAAGTTGACAGACATATATATATATATATAGTGGATCGACAACATCATGTACTTGCGATTCCCATGTTTTATGGGTTTTGAAGCTTCCTATAGCTAACCCCGCACATTTGAATAACTTTATGTCGATATCTTGGAATTAGGTCAAATTTGAAACTACAAGTAAATTGTAGGTTTTGCTTTAATAAATTGACAAAAAAGCTTTTGGACGTACCCATCGAGGGTTCAAAATTAATATACCAGAAACCAGCGAGAGTTTCGACGATAGGTTCAACTTCTTGCTAAGACTTTGCATATTGGTAATTTAATGAAATTAGGTCAAACTTGAGCTAGCTACAAGTAAAAGCCACAGATTTCTCTTGAATTAAATGTCTTTTCATAGGTAGATCATCCGTGCATCTTCTTGTAGCAAACAGTGTCGTCGGTGTGAGTTTCCAACTATCAAGAAAGAACATTCAATTCTGCATTTTCCGAGTGAAGAATACGAGCGAGGTTGTTCTTTTTCCTAAAGAAAAGTCCGAAGAATATTGGATCTGAATGCCACAAGCCAATTTTACATACATATATATTGGACCAACATGTTGTACCAACGATTCCCATGTTTTATGAGTTTTCAAACTTCCCAGCTAACTCTGCCCATTAGAATGACTTTATGTCGATTTATCGAAATTAGGTCAAATTTGAAACTACAAGTACTAGTAAATTGCATGTGCCCTGCACGTGAGACTCAGATAGTAAACATCTGGCATATCATCACTATATAAAATTATAATAGCAAAAGCAGAAAAAATATAATAGGTAAAGTTTGAACTACTACAAGTAAACCGTGTAGGTTGCTTTGAAAGTTTTACAGAAAAGCTCTTAGAGGTACCCATCAGAGGGGGTGTGCGGGGGGGGGGGGGCAATTAATATACTATCAAGAACCAAAAGAGAGTTCTGACGATAGGTTCATCTTCTTGCTAAGATTTTGCGTCTTGACAGTTTAATAAAATTAGGTCAAACTTGACCTATAACTAAGTGCGATAGATTGCTCTTGAATTTAATGAAATTAGGTCAAACTTGAACTACAAGCAATAAATTGTGGATTGCTTTGAAAGTTTTATGAAAAAAGCTTTTGGAGGTACCTATCAAGCGGTTAATTAATATATCAGAAACCACAAAGAGTTTTGACTAGTGGTTCAACTTATAGCTAAGACTTTGCATCATGAAAATTTTGGAGACCTTTTGATAACAGCCCCGCGCATCCGGACATAGTTCGTGCCCCAAAATTTCAGATACTTCGAAGTTCCCATTCGACCCCGATTAAATTCGATAGGTGGGGGGCTTCACTCGTAATTTTCCCAGTATAGTGCTAGTAGTACCTAAACCCAACCCCCTCCCCCTCTCTCTCCTCTAGGAATACGTCACCGGCCGGAACATCCCCGCTGCACTTTAGACGGAGTACCTGCACACCTGATCTGCTCAATGAACCCTCTTGTCTGGTGGGGGGCTTCACATCATCGACCACCTAGGATCTGCTCCACGGACATCATGGTCCAGCGTTCTACTCGTATCCTCGCCCGCCCAAGATCTGCTTCCCCATCATCGACACCTTCGATGACCTCGACGTGACCCGTGAGGATGCATAGGAGGCCTAGATGCCACCCCGGCCGAGGTAAAACCAGATCTCCCTGCGCGATTTGTTTATTGGCAATGTACTATATTTGTGCTAAATTTCCTAACTAACAGGTTCTTTACTTGATATACACCTGTTATGTACTCCCTCTGTTTCAAAATATAAGATGCTTTAGCTTTGTGAAAGAAGTGTATCTAGACTCATTTTAGTGTGTAGGTTCACTCCAAACCTAGATGAACCTACGCACTAAAAGAGGTCTAGTTGCACTTTTTTCACAAAGCTAAAACATCTTATATTTTGAAACGAAGGGAGTACTAAATTAACCCGTTGTGGTTACACTTAAACTCCACGTATTGAACTATTTTTATGTACTGTACTATTTCTTTATGAATTATTAGTCACTTAACATATTTGTTTATATTCTATGTTATACCTGTCCACATGAGATATGATTATATAATATCTCTCTAATTTGCCGATTTACGAACTATAGTATTTCCATCGTGCTATTGTCCTGCTATCCTATACTACACGTTTACACACGTCATACCATTTGACCATTATGTACTGTCAATTTGATCCCTCTTAACCTGCGGCTCAAACTATTTGCTATTATTATGCAAGGAGTAGCCTCAGTTTGCACAAAATATCATAGAGTGAATGGCTCCTATAATCTCGTAAGACTCCATCACTTTTGTTTCACTTCATGCCAACGTATATCATGTTGGAACCTGTTTGTATTTACAGTTGGCCTTACCTTTATGCAGAGGAGCAACAATGGAGTACAAACTTCGCCCGTCCACACGAGCCGATGTAGATCTTGTGTAACACCTACCGTAAGGCCCCCCACCCAAAGTTTGGTCCTTGACATTTTTTGTTTGCTTAAATTTACCATTTGTCTTTCTTGTTTTCATATTTTTTTGCCAAAAATTAGCGTCAAACATTTTAGCCCCACTATGGTCTGCTTTTGTTCCATGTGCTTAGTTCAATTTCCTAGATATGGAGAGGCCGGGTGTATTGCATCTGAGTTGTCTGATACTAAGAACAAGGCCACACTAGCGATAAGATCCACACATGTATCATAAGGAACTCTGTGCAGTTCATCTCACTCTTATATCTACTGTGTATCATAGTTAAATGAACTGGATATTTTAATACGAGGCACTTGATGGTTCAATTTGTTGTTCTCAGGCCGCCGAAGCATTGGAATTATCTAGATATTCATGAATAATTCAATGTATGATTGCTTGATTCATTGTTTGTCTGAAATTATCTGGCTAGCATATTTGAGGCTCACAATTGATGTGTTTTTATTGGCTGAGTTACTCTTTTTTTGTCTATGATTAAATCAATGGAAGATTTTGTTGTGTAGTTCTTGGCTAGTTTATATATGAGAAACATAATGTCTTAGTTTTAATATTCGTTTTATTCATGTTCTGCACATTCTAGTTTGAGCAGTCTGCATCAGGTACTTTGGTTAATTTCTCGCACTGTTATTCAAAATGAACTTGTTGTTTCCCAAGTCCGTTGTTTAAGTAACTTGTTTTGTCTTGGTCTCAGACATCTTCAAGTAGAGCAGTCATTTCACAGAGCAGCACATGCTCGCATCGCTCCATGGCGCCAGCTGGTCCACTTATTCAAGAAGAAATAGATGTATGAGCCACCACTGTTAATTGCTTCCTTATATATTACCGCATTGACACATTTAAAATTCATGGTGGTGTGATTGCATGGTAATGCTGTTATAACTTGTTTTGTGTTAGTTTCAGGCTGCAAATGACCCTCTAAATGCCAAACAAAGACCCGCGTCTCCAAGTTTAGATTTTGTTTCACACAGCAGCAGTGACAATACCTATTACTCATGGCACACCGCTTCGACTGATCCTTGTTTTTCAGCCGAAAGATTATTTGAGGATGCCCTCCAACATGCCCGTGATATTGTTGAGCAAGAAGCCAACAAAACAGATTTAGTAATCACCATAGCACGCAAAGACTTATATAAATTGAAAAACAGGCAAGCCTTAATGCAGAACATACTTAATAATCTCATCTGCAGCTCTCATGGGAAGCCAGTTGTTACATGTCTCGGGATGCAAGCTCCATAGAGACCTTTTCTGTAACACGAGTTATGGTGTTTTTTTAGTTGTCTGGACTCCGCTGCAACTTTTATGCTTCATTTTATTACTATCAATTTTACTGAGGATTGTAACAATCTACTGTAATTTGCAGTTGTAAGTTGTTTGAGGATTGTTGCAAACTGAGCATCTATCAAAATTACTACACACACATGAAAAATAGTGAAATTATAAGAGGTACAACACACGATCTACCAGAACAGAGAGAACGTCCATTGTATTACACGAGCAACATAGAACTTGCAAAATTCATAGACATTCACTCAACAAAGTGAACACATAAAGAGAAGACATGAAGAGAATACATCAGGAGCAGACCCACACAATCCGTCAATCTGATGGATAGCCGTTGTAGTAATCGTAGTGGGTGGTACCATCCTCGCCATATGGCGGCACCATCTACAGCTCAAAATGCTCGACAATTCTGCAATACTCCGCCAGCAATCGATCGAGTTCGAAAGGATGGTCATTCCATAATTCTCCTACTCCATACCCATATACAACGCTTGGCTCCTCTTCCCATGCAAGAGCCTCAAAGTTGTAAGATCTAATCTCGGATAGATCCGCATAGTATATGCTACCAGCCTGCACCGTGGGTACCCTAATGCTGTCGACGCAGATGCACCGATTCTCAACAACAAAGAGAGCATGACTTTTGATGCCTCTGACCGGCTGAAGGACACGGTTATGCATATCAACCCGGTAAACAACTGGCCTGCCGTCGTAGACCGGTCCACTCACAATGAACAACAACTCCCTGTTGGACTCGACGAGGTAAAAACGATTCTTTGGGAACTGGCAGCCTGGAACAGGGCCTGCAATGGTGGGATGCATCTCCAGGGTTCGTGTGGAGCACTGCAGCTGCACATCTCCATGAGCAGCATCACACATAGTCGAGAGGACAGACCCGTATCTGTCTACGGCAAAAACATCACCAGCGTAAGAAGTCATGTTATAGAGTTCCGCAAAGTCATACGGTGAGTACCACCCTTCACCAAAGACCAGGCGACCCCTTCCTCCGTGCTCTCATCCGCCCACCGAATGGTGGTGTTCTGATTGTTTGATGTAAACACCATCAACGACGGGAACATCGTCACAGCGATAGAAGCCACCCGCTCGGTCGGTATCTCCACCCTCAGGCGCTTGATAGCACCCGACAAGGGGTTGTACAACTGGGTCTTGTATGGCTGCACCCTCTGTCCAAGCACAAGGAGGCCGCCGGTTGTGCTACCGACATAAAAGTACCTTCTAGATATAGAGGGAGGAGAAACAGAGATTCAGTCAAGGTAAACAGACTGAAATTCAATCAAGGTAAACCATGGAGCAAAACCCTGGGCAACAAGTGAACAAAGAAACAGAACTTGAAAACATATAGTATGGGATGTGAATGAAAAAATGGATCGCATATATACAGATGAATATAAAGAAAGCACCTGCGAATAACCTTGCTAATCTTCTTCTCAAGGTGACGACCAGTTCTCACGTTCAACAACGTGATGCCGGCGTCTTCTACCCGATACTCCTCCGACAACTGGTGCTCTAGAACTATCTAGTTGGCTGGCATAAAGCGCTCCTCCGTGAAGCCGTGCCAGGTGCTGCATAAAGCGTAGTAGTCAAAGGCATCCGTCGAAAGGAAGATGTCACCTATCTTCTGGACGAGTCCCTCAGGGAGAACAGCCCATGGCGAGTCCTCTTGCTTCTTGCCGGCCACGGATGATGGCGTTCGTCTGGTCTCGGTCCCACCGACTGGCACAGGAAGCGGTTCCAGAGACACACATTTAAACAAAGGCCTGGGAAAGCCAAGCGAATCGTATGGAAATGAGACGACGACATACACACAGCAACCGCAAGCGTGTTTCATCATACTAGCACGGGCATGCGCATGCGCACGCGCACTAATTACGGTACAACGGTCGTGTGTACACCAGCTTTACGACTCCTGGAAGCACGCGAGTGTGTAGGTGTAGGATGATACTAGTAGTAGTAGTATCATAACCTCATTGTATTTAATTATCCCAACATCCAAGAAGAAAACATGTGCTCCCTGGTCCTCAGGGCACACGCAAACGCAGGGCATTTTCCATTTTTTGCATGGCATTTTCTATTTTTCAATTTCTCTTTTTGGCTCTGTCCTTGGATGCTCACCATGTGGCCGGATGGGGTGTATGCTCAGTGGAGCTAAAAACCTCATGTTCTCTCTATAGCAAGGTTGTTAATTATTGAGGTATATATGTTTTTAGTCCCACAACTTGCACCGCGGGAGCGTTTTAGTCCCACATCTTGCAAAGTGAGCAACACTAGCCCCACAACTTGTAACCAGGCATTTTAGTCCAATTCAATCAAATTTCTGTGATTTTGTCCGAATTCGTCGTAACTAATTCTGGAAGTGACATGTGGCATCATAATTTTTGCAAAATGACCCCTGTGTATTTTTTGCCTGCTAGTTGTGACCTTGGTACGACTTGGCAGGAGGATCTGAATAAGAAAACAAATAAGAAAAGCTACCAATGCATTGTAGGGTATCGAACTGATTTCCTACGCTACTGAAGAAATCAACCTTGGCACTACAACATTCACAGACAAGTGATTAACTAAAGAGCGCTCTGGCTGATGTGTTCTTTATTTTGGATATTAAAAAATATGTGTTCTGGTGTACAATAACAACTCAACTTTATTCCTTTTTATTTTTGCGAATAAGAAAAAACTCAAGTTTATTCTAGACACTCCAGCTAGCTACTAGGTTAACGACAAAGCTATACAATTGATATTATGGACCGTGCCAACATAGACGTGAGCATTTTTTGCGTTCGTATGTGCTTTTTTATTATATAAATAATTACTTCCCCCCAAGTACTCCTCGTCTAGCATAATTACGTCCTCGCAAGTACTCCTCGTCTCACATGAGTAGTCGTGGGCATCTACCGGCATAGTCTCTTGTGGGTGTGTGTGTGTGTCGTTGCACAAAAGTGTTAAGTTCGAATCCATTCTCCTCTTAGAGATTTAACTATTTTATTTGTACGTCTACTAACAGGTGGCCCACTTATCAGTCCGCATAAGGACACAAATGACATAAAAAAAATATAGAGGGGTCATTTTAAAAAATCAACGTCATTTGTGGACAAATTAAGTAAAATTCACTGAAATTCCATTAAATTGGACTAAAATGTTCTCGAGATATAAGTTGAGGGACTAGTATTGCTCATTTTTCAATATGTGGGACTAAAATGCTCTCGCGATGCAAGATGTGGGACTAAAGGTGTATATACCTCTTAATTATTTTACAGCCTCAATTGCTAGGCCGGAGGACCAATTAATGCTCCTAGTTTTGCTCAATTACTCCTCTAGTTTACCATAAAATATGAACCACCACGTCCTATAATGCTCCTGGCCGATCATGTTGTTAAAACGGGAGTGCATCCATTGGCTTGCATGTTTTCAATTAGATGCGGTGGCCACGAGCATTGCCTGGATTTTAGGATTAGTACTACATGCAATAACTAGCTATAAAGCGAGTAGGTGAAGTTAATTCTCCGAACTAGTACTACTCCGATCTAGTAATACCGAACACAGGGAGTACCTCAAGTGTGGTTATATAAATGATCAGTTGATGTGACTCTCGGCCATGAATTCCTGACTATATAGTTGTACGTTCTACCACCTTATTTTACTACTACTACTGCTGCTAGTAGTAGTATATGGACGCTAGCAAAAATTCAAAATCTCAATCGAGCGGCAAAATCACACACTGACTTCGAAGCATTTCCCGCCTAACCGTTTCAAAAACTTTGAGCCAAAATCTCCCACCTAGGGAGTACTATTTTTATATTATTATTATTATTAGATGGGTGCTTGTCAAATTCAAAATCTCAATATAGCGGCAAAACCGCACACCTACTTTGAAGCATTTCCCGCCCCTCCATTTCAAAAACTTTGAGGCAAAATCTCCCACCGGGATTGTACCATTTTTTTATTATTATCAGATGGGCGCTTGTCAAATTCAAAATCTCAATCGAGTGGCTAAACCATACACTAACTTTGAAGCATTTCCTGCCCCTCAATTTCAAAAACTTTGAGGCAAGATATCCCACCGGGGCAGTACTATTTTTATATTATTATTAGATGAACGGTCGGCAAATTCAATATCTCAATCAAGTGGCAAAATCACACACCGATCTTGAAGCATTTCCCGCCCCTCAGTTTCAAAAACTTTTGACTTCAAAATTCCGATTCTACCCATTGTTCTGACACCCTATGGGCAAGCTAAAGTCGGTAGCTTGGGGGCACGATCATAATTTATATTTCTGTTCACCTCCTTACTCTGAATTCTCCCAAATTTTCCCGCTGGTCCTTCCAAAAATCCCATCCCCCTCTCTGCCACGCCCTCTCCTCTACGACCATGTTGTGCATCGACCGGCAGCAATTCCACGGCGGACGCACCCGCTTGAGCGACGGTCTTGTGCACCGCTGCGAAGCCGCTTCACCGATGCTCACCCACCGGATCTGGTTCACCGGGTCTCTCTGCCATTGCCCCGGAGCTGCGGTGTCGTTCACAATGCCAATGGCGTCATCGACCGCCCAAGCTCTGCTTCTCGGCCGCTGAAAGCTACCCAACCGTACCAGATCCGCTTCACCGGTGTACACCAGACATGATCTAGTTCCGGGAGTTCCATGTCCACCACTCTAGACCAGCTGCTCGGCTGTCGCTGTTCACTGCACTGGATCTGCCTCAGCGACGCTCTCGTCCACCATGCTCAAGCCGACAGCGACCGTCCAAGATCTGCTTCCCCGACGCCAACAGCCACCGTAACCCCAACACCCTCGGTGACCTGGATGTCACCTGCACAGTACCAACTATTCTTAGACATCTCTCCGACCAAGGTTAACCAAATCTGCAACCCGTTTTTGTTTTGTCAGCAGTATAGCAGGTTCAAGCCTGACGCAATGAACTGCATTTTTGTCATCGTGCTCGTACATACAAGTCACTGGGCATGCCTGTTCTTCTTGCTAGTACATACAAGGTCATTAGACATATTGGTTTGCATGCATTGCTCTTCAAATTTCAAGTCATGGACATGTCTGTTATTTTGTCATACACATGTTCTTAGCCACTCCATACAACAGTAATTTCCTGTTACCGTGTAATTCTTGCAAAATCTGAAGTCAGCGAAAAATATGAGTGTGGATTCCTTGCTCTACAGTTGCTGAATCTATCTGTTTAGTCCTGAGATCAGTTCCTGCTATTATTTCCTCCTTGGCATTGTTCTGCTATCCTGTAGTAGCCGTTTAAACTCTTCGTACTAATTCGATTATAATTTTGTTGTTGCCATCTGCTTCATCAAAAGCTGCATCACTAACTATTTCCTTTTTCTTGCATATAGCTCAAAATGGAACAATGAACATGTTGGTTTGCATAGCCTACTCTACAGGTTCACAAGGGATGCCATTAATTCCTTATCTGGTGTTGGTTCGTCCTGACAATGGCACAACTGTCCTCTACTATGTAGTTCACTCATGGTTTGAACTCCTGCTCTAGACGTTCTCTTATGATGCCATTATAATTTCTATCTGGTTGATTCTTAGCTATGACAGCAACTACATGCCATTGTGTAGCTCACCACAAATTCTGAGTCACCTAACGACTATGCATTCTAGGAGATGCCACTGCTTCCATATATATTTGCTGAAATGACCTCGCTTGTTTATATTTGCGAAAATTCTAAGAAACACTTTGTTTAATGCTTGTTTGTCCTGCTCTATAGGTTCACGAGCGAGACCATTATATCTTGCATCTGGTCCTGGGTCTAGTTCATCCTAAGTCACGACATAACTATCCTCTACAATATATAGTTCATTTGTGGTTTGCATTCCTGCTCTACAAGTTCTCGTATGATGCAGCTATAATTTCTATCTGGTTCATTCTTTGCTATGATAGTAACTGCATGCCATTTTGTGTCTCAGCGCAAATTCCGAGTCACCCGACGTCTCTTGCATTTTAGGATATAGAACTGCTTCCATATATATTTGTTGAAATGACCTGGCTAGTGTATTTTTGCTGAAATTCTAAGCCACACACACACATTTTTTAATTGCTCGTTTCACGGTAGGGACACTTGTTTAATGCATGTTTGCTTGTTCTGTTTGTTTGACGTGTTGGTCAATAATTGAACCATTGACCAGTTGTAAACTCCAGATCATAGCTCCTGTCATATCAGTCAAATGAGTAGTTTGTCTTATTTGATGTATTAACTTGTTATTACTTAGTTTCAGGGTGCAATTATTGCTATCGCCACCAAAGAGGGGGCTGCAATATCATGTCTCCTCCAATGTAGCTGTCACACTCAAAGGAAGATGCAGGTGATCAATTGAGGACTCTGCTATCAACTTGATTGTCAACTGAAATGCCGATTTTTCTTTCCCTTGATTTGTTTATATGTAATAATTTTAAGAAGTTTGCAGCTGATGTAATATCTAGATAACTCGCGTAGGCCATGTATGCATTTAGTTGATGCCATCCACATATGCGGTAGTCGTTACGGTAACTACGCCAGGCAGGTCGATTAGGCAACAGTACCATGCTTTGTTATTGCCCGTCGTGTATTCGGTCGACGATGAACAGTAAAAAATCTTGGATTATATAAACGTTTATGATATTGGCATGGGCTTCATAAAAGGCCGAACCTGTAAAAGGCCATAAGCATAATGGGCCAACCTACAAGTTGTAACCTGACATAACAGTAATAGACCGTAAGAGTAACATGTCATAACTGTAAAAGGCCATAACAGTAATAGAACTTAACAGTAGAAGGCCGGAACAGAAACAACCCATCACTGTAACAGGCAAGAAAACGTGAAATGCTAGAATAGTAACATGCCAAAACAGTAGCCGACCGCAACAGTAATGGCCGCAAGCGTGAAAGGCCAAAATAGTGACAAGCGAGAACAGTAACGGCCCGAGAAATTTCCAGGCTAGGGAAGTAATAGGCCAACACATTTACGAGACTAGAACAGTAAAGGGCCGCTTGTGGGCCTGAACAGGTAAAGCACGGAACAGTGAAAGGCCAGGACAGGTAACAAGCCTGAACAGTAATGGGCCATCTTAGACAAGGGTCATTAGTAGGCCGCCTATGATGGGCTGCGATAAACAGTGACGGGCCGCCTGCAGGCCTTAAATGTAGAGGAGCGACTTGGCGCAGGCTACTAATGGGCCACAGAGTGTTGGACCATTATGGGCCTTCTTTAGGCCGAAATAGCACTGGGCCTGAAAGTTCGCGGGCCACTGCTGGCTGCAACTTTGGGCCCATTTTAAACAGTACAAGACCAAACAGTAACGGGCCATCTTCTTATTGGGCTCCCTTAATGGGCCAACCTAGTTAGAATTTAGCAGGCCTTGGCTGGTCCCGCCATGGTTTTATGGTCGTTAACTGTGATGGCGTATTTGCCACATGGCAGTTTGCATGACATCGGTAGTTAACGCGGCTGGCGAACAGATCTACGACGAAACAAATTTTCATGGCTGAAGGTTGCGATCCGCCATGGTCAGGAAAAAAACTGTGGTAGATTCTTTTGTGACGGGGCTTTTACCACGATGGCCATCCATCATAGAAGACTTTTTAGCCACGAAAAACGGGCCTTCAACCATGAAAATTATCCGTTGTAAAAGCCAACTTTTCTTGTAGTGGTCATCAAGGCCATATTGACATCATAGTTTATAATTTGATAGAGTTCCCACGATAGTTTGGTAGATGGGTGCATATTGGCGTAGTAAGCATTGTTGCATGTGGGAGTTTCCAACAATTAGGAAAACAAGAATTTCAATTTTCCAAGTGAGGATGGTGATGTTTTTTTATGAAGTCCAAATAATATGGTTCAGAATGCCACAAGCCAATGGTTTCACACATACTGTAGTTGATCATGGTTCCTATCTAACTTCGGCTAAAAGTTTACATATGACGATGGATTGTGACACGCGGTACTAGTACACATACTACTATGTAGTAGATTTTCTCTCTCCTTCGCCCCCCTCTCACCATCCATCCACTTTCCTCTCCATTTCTCCTTCCTTCCCATGTAAGCTTTCACGCAATGATTATACTTCTAGTCTGAGATGCAAATGCGAGAAAAGATGAGGCCCACACCATACCACCATCAATCAAGTTCGGTGACGCAACTTTGTGAAGAGTATACGTATACTAGTAGTACTGTAGCTAGATAAGTATGTACTACTATAGACACTTAATTTTTAATGGAGGGAGTAAGGGACACCGAGTAATTCAGCATGATCTGCATGATTCTCTTCATTTTTGGATAAAGCGGGGCGCCTCCTGAATTCTCTGGGCCGAGAAAAATCAAGAATCGACAAGTCTGGTATAATCCTTTTTTTGTTGATGGGACGAGTCTAGTATAATCTATTTATGATATTTTGGGATAGTTTTCAGGGTATTAACACAAGCACAACTACAAATAGACATTATAAATTGCAACAGTATGCACCCCTACTTTCATCCAAAACACCCAACCCATCGTTGCTTAGAACTCGATCTCTCTCTATTTCCTTCCAAAATAATGTCGTATGGAAACTCTCTCCAAAACACGTCGATTGACCTGACAAATGGGAAAGGCCCCAAAACTCCACCTGGAAGCCCATAATCAGTCGACGGGCCATGGCTTTCACTATTGTCTGACTCCTCTGATGAAGAAGATAGCCACTGGCAGCGCTTTTTCGAAGGGACACCACCACCAACGCCAAGCGACTCCGATAAGACGGAAGATGAGACTGAGGAAGAGGAGGAGTCTAAGGTTGACCTTGAGGAGGAGGCCGAAGACGACGACAGGGAGGAGTCCAAGGACGATGACGGGGAGGAGGCCGAGGACGACAGCGAGGAGGTCTCTTCCCGCCCCCCACCGAAGAAGCGTGCCCGCGTGCAAAATTAAATGGCGTCCAGAGAAGAGGTGGGCAGTGTACTATATCTCGTTCTACGATGCATCTTGGCTTTGGTAAATACTGTTGTCAATGAGAGTTCCGAACTTTTAGGAAAATGTTTTTTAATTTCCAAGTGATAGGATTTTTTTTTAGTAATTAAGTATGTCCAGATAATTTGACTTAGAGTGCACTCACCGTATTCTAGCAAAATATAGATAATTTCCACCGCATGTTAGTACTATATGAAAATACTTATTTCAATGTGTGTTATGATACATAGTTTTTTTTGCAGGATGGGGGTGGTAATGATACACAATTGAAACTTAAATGGTGTCCTCTTATATTTGTGCTTGTTTGGACGAAAACAACAAACATATATTTGCACAACTTTCGAAAAACTTGCTACATAATATGGTCATAACCATGTATGATCATTGTTCACATTTTAAGCCAAGTTACCAATGCCAAGTTCATATCTGCATCACTCGTCCCATTTATTAGGATAAATTAAAGAAAAGTAAAGAAAACAATAAAAAAATGTTAAGCACTTATGTATGGTGTCCTCTTCCGTAAATGATAAACATGAATTTTGACAAGGTTTAAAAACACTTCTTCACAATATGACCAGCGATGTGTTAACATATACTTGGGTTTCAAGTTAAATAATGACAAAGGTCGTGTCCATTTTGGGTATACAGGGTGCATCTTGGCATGGCATACTAATGTTGTTAATTGGACTTTTCAACTTTTATGTATAGAATTTTGTTAAATTATTTTAGAAGTGCCACATATAATTATTTTTTAAAGAAAAGGCAAAGAGTATGGCTCTGAATGCCACAACACACTAAATTTCACAAAAAATAGAGTATGTTTTATGGTTAACAAGTTTCATGAATTTTCAGGCCTTATAGGTAATTTCGCATAATTAAATGACATTTTGTCAATAAAACCAAAGTAGGTAAATTTTGAACTACAAGTGCATGATATATTGCTTGTAAATTTGTCAGAAATTCATATAGTACTCATTCTTTTACCCATGCAGTCATACTGAAAACTGACTATTGTTTTGAAAGATACAACTTCTTTGTATGAA
Source organism: Avena insularis (assembly GCA_023614405.1). Lineage (NCBI taxonomy): Eukaryota > Viridiplantae > Streptophyta > Magnoliopsida > Poales > Poaceae > Avena > Avena insularis. The sequence goes on along the minus strand of CM042694.1, from coordinate 239,001,754 downwards.
TTTTCATGCTGACACATCTGACCATGTTTCAAAAAAGTGAAATAAAATAAGGAAACATGCACACAGCCTTTTAGTAGTACTCCTATTAAAAATTCATACTTGTAAAATAGTAAAGACGGCGCTGTTAAAGTTTCAATACAAGGGACCTGGGCACCTTCACTGGCCCTCCACAATTAACCTTTCTTCCTCCTAGACTTTGCAGCTATGGCTCCGAAGACTGGAGCTCCCTGTGGGAAGAAGAAGACCCAGGTGGCAGCGACAAAGGCCGTGGAGAAAAAGAAGACATGTCGTCGGCTTCCGAATCCTGCTATGGCTACTCCAAGTCGTAGTCTCGCACCAGGCAGCCGCAGGAAGAAGCAGGTGTCGAGGTCCGTCAAGGCCGGGCTGCATTTCCCCGTCGACCGGATCGGGCGCTACCTCAAGGAGGGTCAGTACTCCTAGCGCATAGGCTTTGGGGCTCCCGTCTACCTCGCGGCCGTTCTCGAGTACCTCACTGCCAAGGTGCTAGAGCTTGCCGGGCAAGCCGCGAAGGACATCAAGAAGATCTGCATTATCCCGAGGCACGTGATGCTCGGCGTCATGCGCGACGAGGAGCTCAACAAGCTGCTGGCTAATACAGTGCAAATGTATCTATAATTTTTGATGTTCCATGCTTAGTTTTATCCACTTTCTTGTGTTTTGTTCCAACTTTGGAGTACTTTTCATATGATTTCTTGGACTAACCTATTAACAAGAGCCACAGTGTCAGCTGCCTGTTTTCTGCTGTTTTTGGTTTCAGGAAAGTCAGAAAATGAATATTCTTGGAATTGGACGGGACAAAAGCCAAAGTGCATATTTTTCCGGAAGTCATCAGATGCCAGAATACGAGACGGAGAAGGGCTGGCGGCCGGCCAAACCACTGCATGGCGCCGAGGCCTGGCAGGCCAGAGGTGGTCTGGCCGACCCCAGCACCCCTCGGCCTCTCCTTCCGCCTATATATTGCCCTCGTGACGAAAACCCTAAGTACCCGATCAAAAATCCACGAAAGAGTCTGTATCCGCCATCATCTCCATCCCTAGATCGGGAGGGATCTGAAGCTCTTCTCGGCACCCTGCCGGAGAGGGGCCAGGGGGGCCACCACACCACCTGGTCGTGCGGCCCAGCCTGGCCGGCGCCAGGGGGTGGTGTGGCCGCCTCCGGGACCCCCTCGGCCTCCCCTTCCGCCTATAAGCTGCCTCCGATACAGAAACCCTAGATCAAAAATCCACGAAAGAGTCTGTAGCCGCCGTCATTTCCATCCCTAGATCGGGAGGGATCTGAAGCTCTTCTCGGCACCCTGCCGGAGAGGGGAATTCACCCTCGAGGCCTTCTTCTTCACCATGCAAGCCTTCGGTGTGATGCGTCATCCTTGGACTACGGATCCATGTAGTAGCTAGATGGCTGGTTCTCCTCCTTTGTGCTTTCATGTCTAGATCTTGTGATCTCCGTTCATGATCAAGATCATCTATTTGTAATTCTGTATGTTGTGTTTGCGGGGATCCGATGGATATTGAGATGCCATTTAAGATTGATTATTGATTCTATCATGTCTTTGTTATTTGTGATCTTGCATGCTTTCCGTTGTTAGTAGCTATCTTGGACAAGTAGATGCTAGCAACTCCAAGAGTTAGTATTTATGCTCGATAGTGGGTTCATGCCTCTAGTAATCTGGGGAAGTGACAGAAATCTCTAAGGTACTAGATGTGCTGTTGCTACTAGGGAGAAAACAACAATCTTTTGTTCATAGAACAATCGTATTGTTTACTTTACATGAAGTTCGTAAAGCAATAATCTATTGCTTGCAACTTAATACTGGAGGGGGTTCGGATGATAACCTGAAGGTGGATTATTAGTCATAGATGCAGTTGGATGGCGGTCTATGTATAATGTTGTAATGCCCAATCAAGTCTCAAAGGAGTCAAGATGATTAGTATATGCATGTATTGCTTTCTCGATGTTTGTCAATTACCCCACTGTAATTTGTTCACCCAGCATGTTATCAATCTAAGGAGAGCCACCTCTAGTGAACTATGGATCCCGGTCCTTGTCTTTTTCTTTACATACAATCTATAAATTGTTTACTGCTTTGTGTTTACTTTCTGCAAACTTTTACTTCTTTCCATTCGATACGTTTAATCCTTTGTTTTCCACAAAACACGGTGAGATTGACAACCTCATCGCAAGTTGGGGACAAAGTTCTATGGTTGTGTTGTGCAGGTCTCCATGTTGCTACTAGCACCGGTGGTGCATACCTTAAGCTCAGCTAGCAACACCTTTGGGGTGTTTCCTTGCTCCTACTGGTTCGATTAAACCTTGGTTTCATACTGAGGGAAACTTGCTGCTGTGCTCATCATACCTTCCTCTTGGGGTTCCCAACGAGCTCTACATCAACACCGCTCCAGCATTTTTATGGCACCATATACAGAGCCATCACTGGCCGGTGTTACCATCGCGCACAGCGGCGTGCTGCCCAACATCCACAAGTCCCTGCTTGGCGATGGTACCGCGGAGGATCCTGCCAAGTTGCCCCCGGAGGATGCTGCCAAGTCGCTTGAGAAAACCGCGGAGTCCCCCTAGAAGTCATTAGGTTGTACTACTACTACTCCGTATGTGTTTGGGTTTGCTCTGTTTGCAGTTTGGTTAATCATCAGTGTCAATGTAATATTCAGATCTGTGATGCTAAGAAAAAGCTTGTGAGGGTTCTAAAAATATGTTGTTTTCCTAATCTTATCCTATACTCCATTTATTTAATACTCCCTCTGTTTAGAAATATAAGACGTTTTAGCTTTGTGAAATGAATGTATCTAGATGCCTTTTAGTATATAGGTTCACTCTGAACCTCTACGAACCCATACACTAAAAGACATCTAGATACATTTGATTCACAAAGCTAAAATGTCCTATATTTCTAAACGGAGGGAGTATTACTCAACATATTAGATTTAGTCAAAGTCAACTGTTATAAACTTTGACCAACTATATACAATCTTAAATAGTATACTCATTTAAAAAAAATATACAGTAAACAATGTCGTCGGTGTGAGTTTTGAACTATCAGGAAAGAACATTCAATTCTCAATTTTCCAAGAGATGACAAGCGAGGTTGTTTTTTGCATCAAAAAAGTCTGAAGAATATGGATCTAAATGCCACAATCCATGTTTTCAGACATATATATAGTGGACCGACATGTTGTACTGACGATACCCATGTTTTATGTGCTTTCAAACTTCCTATCTAACTCTGCCAACTTGAATGACTTTATCCCGATTTATCGAAATTATATTAGTTGAATTTGAACTATAAGTAAATTGTAGGTTGCTTTGAAAGTTTCATGAAAAAGCTTTTGGAGGTACCCTTTGGGGGAGGGGGTGAATTAATATATCAGAAACCACTATGAGCTTTGATGATAGGTTGAACTTCTTTCTAAGATTTTGTATCTTGACAATTTAGCAAAATTAAGTCATAATTGAGCTACATGTAAGGGCGATATATTTCTCTTGAATTAAATATCTTTTTGGAGGTAGATGGGTGCATCTTCTTGTAGTAAACAATGTCATCGGTGTGAGTTTCCAATTATCAGGAAAGACCATTCTCAATTTTCCGAGTGATGTCAAGATTATTCTCTCTCGTAAAGGAAATTCGAAGAATATCGATCTAAATGCCAGAAGCCAAGTTTTCACACACACATATATATATATATATATAGTGGAACAACATATTGTACTTATGATTTCCCGTGTTTTATGAATTCTCAAACTCGCTACCTAACTTTGCCCACTTGAATGACCTTATGTCGATTTATCAAAAGGTCAAATTTGAACTACTACAAGCAAATTGTAGGTTACTGTGAAAATTTTACGAAAAAGATTTTGAAGGTACCCATTGGGGGGTCACAATTAATATATGAGAAACCATCCAACAACATTTTTGATGACAAATTCAACTTCTTGCTAAGTTTTGCATCTTGTTAGTTTAACAAAACTAGGCCAAACTTTAGCTACAAGTAAGTGCAATAGAGTCCTCTTGATTTAAAAGTCTTTTTGGAGGTAGATATAGGTGCATCTTCTTGTAGTAGACAATGCCGCCAGTGTGAGTTTCCAACTATCTTAGGAATTAACATTCTTAATTTTTCGAGTGATGACTAGATTGTTCTTTCCCCTAAAGAAAGTCTAAAGACTATGGATCTGAATGCCACAAGCCAAGTTTTCACACATATATAGTGGACCAACATGATGCACTTACGATTTCCCATGTTTTATCAGTTCTCAATTTTCCTAGCTAACTTCACCCACTTGAATGATTTTATGTCGATTTATCGAAATTAGGTAAAATTTGGACTACTAAAGGTAAATTGTAGGTTGCTTTGAAAGTTTTACAAGAAAGCTCTTTAAGGTACCCATTGGGGGAATGGTCAATTAATATATATCAGAAACCATCGAGAGTTTTGACGGTAAGTTCATCTTCTTGCTAAGATTTTGCATCCTAACTATTTAATGAAATTAGGTTAAACTTTGCTCACTTTTTCATAAAATTAGGTCAAACTTTGCTAACCGATTAACTTTGAACATTGACCGTTGGATCAAGACTGGCAAATCCAAACATTGCTAACCGATGGATATTCTTTTTCATTCTTAGCATCTAGAAAGATTCTACTGATAGTCTTTAACACAATGAACACTAGTATGCGTAAACCTGAAAACACATAGTACTTCATTATTACTCGGTTTCAGGGTCCTTGTGCCAAATGCATGGACTTGGATTGAATTTTCATTTTTATGAGGCCCTTGATGTAACTTGTACTTCCACCGACCACTCGAGTACCTCGCTCTTACGAGACCTACCATTAGATCGGCGATTCGCAATACTTCTTATCTTTATCTTGTCTCTTATCTCTTACAATACCATATATACCACCACTACATAGTGTAGGGATTAACTTATTTTGAACATTGACCGTTGGATCTCAAGGCTGGCAAATCCAAACATTGCTAACCGTTGGATCTTCTTTTCCATTCTTAGCATCTATAAAGATTCTATTGATAGTCTTTAGCATGATGAACACTAGTATGTGCAAACCTCAAAACACATAGTACTTCGTTACTCGGTTTCTGGGTCCTTGTGATAAATGCATGGACTTGGATGCAATTTTCATTTTTATGAGGTCCTTGATGTAAATTGTAATTCTACCCACCGTGTTAACTCTCAAGCACCTCGCACTTACGAGACCTACCATTTGATCGGCCATTTGCAGTACTTCTTATCTTATCTTTTATCTTGTCTCATATCTCTTACAATACCATACCACTACATAGTGTAGGGATTAACTTTGAACATATTAACTGTTGGATCAAGATTGGCAAATCCAAACATTGCTAACCATTGGATCTTTTTTCCATTCTTAGCATCAAGAAAGATTCGATCTATTGATAGTCTTTAGCACGATGAACGCTAGTATGCACAAACCTAAAAACACATAGTACTTCATTGCTCAGTGTGAGGGTCCTTGTGCTAAAATGCATGGACTTGGATGCAATTTTCATTTTTTACGAGGTTCTTGATGTAACTTGTACTTCCACCGACCGTGTTAACTCTCAACCACCTCGCTCCTACGAGACCTACCATTAAATCGGCCATTTGCAGTACTTCTTATCTTACCTTTATCTTGTCTCTTATCTCTTACAATAACATGCATACCACCACTAAATAGTGTAGGGATTAACTTATTTGAACATTGACCGTTGGATCAAGTCTGGACAATCCAAACATTGCTAACTGTTGGATCTTCTTTTCCATTCTTAGCATCTAGAAAGATTCTACTGATAGTCTTTAGCATGATGAACACTAGTATGCGCAAACCTCAAAACACATAGTACTTCATTACTCGGTTTAAGGGTCCTTGTGCTAAATGTACGGACTTGTTGGATGCAATTTACATTTTTTGAGAGGTCCTTAATGTAACTTGTACTTACACCGACCGTGTTAACTCTCAAGCACCTTGCTCTTACGAGACCTACCATTAGATCGGCCATTCGTAGTACTTCAATCTTATCTTTATCTTGTCTCTTATCTCTTACAATATTACCATACCACTACATATAGTGTAGAGATTTAACTTTGAACATTAATAGTTGGATCAAGACTGGCAAAACCAAATAGCGTTGCTAACCATTGGATCTTCTTTTCCATTCTAGCATCTTGGTCTGTACTCCCTCGCTTCGTCCCAAAATATAAGGCGCCTAAGGATTGGTCAAAAGTCAAACCTTACTAACTTTGACCAAATATTTAGAAAAAAATCTACATCTACAATATTGAATGGACATATTAAGAAAATATACTTTACGGTGAATCTATTGATATTAATTTAGTATTCTAAATTTTTATATTTTTGTGTATATTCATGGTCAAACTTAAAAATGTTGACTTTTGACTAATCCTTAGGCGCCTTATATTTTGGCGTAGGGAGTACTATTCAACACGAATCCAGTTGCTCTTAACCATTGGATCTAACAGCCCAACAGTCATGATTAGTGCTATGGATCCAATTGAAAACTGCTCCACTATAGTAGTAAGTAGAGAGAATACAGTCTACTATGCGATGAAATTTTGGGGGTGGTGACATGATGGTTCTAGAACATGCATGGTGGAGTTTGCTCTAGGTACTATTCAACACGAATCCAGCTTCTCTGAACCATTAGATCCAATAGCCCAACGGTCAGGATTGGTGCTATGGATCCAATTCAAAACTGCTCCACTATAGTAGTAGAGATAGAGATATCTTATCTTATATTACGACTATATAGTGTACGAATAACTTTGAATATTGACCGTTGGATCAAGACTCGTGAATCCCAACATTTCCAGCCGTTGGATCTTATTTTCCATTCTAGCATTTAGAAGATTCTATTGATAGTCTTCAGCATAATGAATGCTATGCACAAACCTCAAAACAAACTTATCCATCATACTAGAATATTCTCCCTCGTAGCTAATAATCATTGACTTCTACATTATCTTATCTTATCTTACCACTATATAGTGTACAGATAACTTTGAATGTTGACCATTGGATCAAGACTTGCGAATCCCAGCTTTTCCAACCGTTGGATCTTCTTTTCCACTCTAGCATCTAGAAGATTCTATTGATAGTCTTGAACACAATGAATGCACTATGCATAAACCTCTCAAAACACACTTCTCCATCATACTAGAATCTTCTCCCTTGTTTCTCTAGACCATGTTACCAAAAATTTCAAGTGTTAGGTAGCTAATAATCTTTGACTTCTACACATGATGATACAAAGTACAAAGACCAAATATACACCCATACTATATAGATGTTGATCAAATTTATAATTTTCTGTGCTTTACCAATTATATTTTTATATTGTGATGATATGTCATACGTTATTTGAGCCTTGTTAAGGCGTGTTTTTACACAATGCGGGAGTAGTATATTTCTTTCCTTAGACATATGGTCACCTCGGTCCATGCGTTGTACATGCTGAGAGAATAAAACATTGGCAGGGGAAGAGGGCAGCAGCGAAGAGAAGTTGAAGGCGGTTCCATGTCAGAGTAAAGTTATGATGGGTTTCTGACATGAGGTACTCCTGCAGCCTTACAGTGTACACTCTACTAGTAATAAATTTCAGGACCTATGCACGTAAAACAAATCGTGTGTTTTCTCTCTCGTTCCCTATGCTCCATCTCTCCTCCCATTTCCCCTCGCGCACCGGTCCGGCTGATCTCTCTCCCCTCGTCCATAGCATGGCGCTACGCATGTGTGCCTTTGTACGGCGGCTCTGTGTCTCTGGCGTGTTCGGCAGCCGCGCGTTGGTGTGGAGTAGGGATGAGGAGTACATAGTAAGGACACCAGCTTGGTCCTTGGTGGCACAAAAATTCAAAGTTTTCCGGTTTTTGAAATTTCCACTTGCTTCCCAAACATCGGGAGGGAAGGTTATCCAAAAGATCGGCCAAACATAGGGAGGGAAGGCAATTTTGAACCCATTTTGAACATTGACCGTTGGATCAAGACTGGCAAATCCAAACTTTGAACATTGACCGTTGGATCAAGACTGGCAAATCCAAACTTTGCTAACCGTTGGATCTTCTTTTCCATTATTAACATCTAGAAAGATTCTACCGATAGTCTTTAGCACAATGGACGCTAGTATGTGCAAACCTCAAAACACACACTTCATTGCTGAGTTTCAGGGTCCTTGTGCTAAAGGCATGCATGGACTTGGATGCAATTTTCATTTTTTATGAGGTCCTTGATGTAACTTGTACTTCCACTGACTGTCTTAACTCTCAAGCATCTCGCTCCTACGATACCAACCATTAGATCGGCCATTCGCGGTACTTATTATGTTATCTTTATCTTGTCTTATCTCTTACAATACCATACCACCATTGTATAGTGTACGAATTAACATCGAACATTGATTGTTGGATCAAGACTGGCAAATCCAAACATTCCTAACTGTTAGATCTTCTATTTTCCCTTAGCATCGAGAAAGATTATATTGATAGTCTTTAGCATGATGAACGCTAGTATGCGCAAAACACAAAACACACACACTTCATTATTCAGTTTTAGGGTCATTGTGTTAAATGGATGGAGTTGGATGCAATTTTCATTTTTATGAGGTCCTTGATGTAAGTTGTACTTCCATCGATCGTGTTAACTCTCAAGCACCTCTCTCCACGAGACCTACCATAGTTAAAATAGAATGCAACCACCCCAATTATCACACAAACTGGACCAACGGTTTCTTATACATAATGCCCAAGTTTTTAGTACTAGGAATTTTCAAGCTTCCTAGCAAACTTTGCACACTTCAGTGACTTCTTGTCGATTTAACGAAATTAGATGAAACTTGAGCTTCAAGTAAGCGTGATAGATTTCTCTTGAATTAAATGTATTTTCATAGGTAGATGGGTTGTAACACCCCAAAAATACTAATCAAGATTATCAAGTTCAAATCACCCAATTTTAGGGTTAACAAAAACTGTTATTACTAAATTGAATATGAGTGCATATGTGATTTGCATTAGTGTATGATTGAGTGAAATTGCCATGTTTGATTGCTACAAATAATAAGAAACGGTTTAAAGATGAATACTACATCATCTAGGCCAATTACAAACAAAAACCAAAGAAAAAGAAATCAAATATGAATCAAATAAGCAAATGGTCATTTTGACCAAAATCAACCACTAGGCCACTTTGTGAGTTCCTAGCAAAGAATTTCTAACAGAAACATTTCCTTTTATTTTCACCCCTTGCTAGACTAAGTAAAAGTGAACCCAAGCCCACTTTACAAACTCATAGAAACCATTTTCAAATCTATTTAAAGGACAGTTCAAAATTGAATCAAGTTCATATGGTAAGAGCACCATTTTACAAAAACCACTCAAATCAATTTACCTTGGCAAACCCAAGCAACCAGAGACTACCAAGCATAAGAGTAGATCACTCACCAAATTCACTCAAAAATTTCAAATTTGAATTCTTGCGGCCATTTGGTCAAACACATTGCAGACACAAATTAAAATCCTGCCTAACTCCACTATTTGGAGCAGTGATCACTCGACCATTTGCCCACATTTCACTCACTTGTCTCCCCTAGCACATAGCAACGCAGTGGACAACCTCCCCCCTTTGCCATTGCACCAGTGCAGCGCCGCCCAAAGCTTGCCACGCCGGCCGACCATGGATAGCTCGCCATAGACCGCACCACTCTCATCCATAATGTCCAGGAGGCAGGCCACCGTCCACCGCCACTCCCTGTCCAACCCTCGACCGCAGGCAAACCATGGACCACCAGAAAACTACCGCGCCCACTTTCTCTACGCCATGCCGAGAGCACGCCAGAGCGCCGCAGCCGACCAGCTCACACATGCCGCACCTCGCCCTCTCCGCGCGTGCACACACTTGCCATGACCATAGCTAGCTCCTAGACATCCCCGTTCGCCGCCACGCGACCCATAGCCCCCATGCGCCATCTCGAACGCCACCAGTTTTGCGCAGAGCACCGCCCGTGCCCGACCATTCTCGACCACCCCATGCCGCGCCTTTAAGCCCGTGATGACCGCCAGAAAACACCGTGTCGCCCTACCCTCAGCCACGCCAATAGCTTGTTGTACCACCGTCGCTGGAGGAGCCAGCCCATGCCGCAATGCCCCTCTCGTCGGTGTATAAATAGAGGCCCCCTCCGCCTCAATTCACCACACCATCTCACTCCCTACTCCACCCAGAACCTCCCACACCTCTCCCCGGAGCAAGGCGAGCACCACATCGCCGAAATTTGGCCGGAGTCCACCGTTGTAGAGGAGAAGAGGAGCCGTTGATTGGAGCCACCCCAGGAGCCGCCATGACCACCGTTCGAACATCTGTCATCTACCACGTCGTTCGCCCCCATTGCCGACCCTAGCTAGAGCCCTGGTGAGCCTCACACGCCCCCCACCGCCGTGTTAGGGTTCAGTCCTCGCCGGAGATGTTCGACGTAGGAGATGAACCTCAGCCGTTATATCGCATTCTAATCGTAGGGCTCAGAATGAAACGTACCGTTTCGGGTTAGATGACCAACTGACTAGTGGGACCCCTGTCAGCTTGATCTTGCTTGGGCAATGCCCATTTGCTTTTCCACGCAGAGCCTAGTGATTCAAATAATTCTTTTCCATTTTAGTTGAAACCAGATTCTATCAGTAGATTCAAAAATCAATTCAAAGATATTCACTAAACCAAATTGCATGATTCCAATTTTGTTAGAAAGGTATTCAAATTATCTATCCAAGCCCGTTCGATTCAAACCATTTGAAATTATAGAGCACCTATACCAAAAATAACAAGACAGAGACCTTTCCAACTTCAAACATTTTTCAAAAATCAACCATAAATGCCTTTTGAGTTGATTCCAACTCTCAAAAATCACATTTGACAAGATATATTTGAGTATGTAAAAATATTTAGGTTTATATGAAGTGACATTGGACTAGTACCAAAAGAATGCTATATAGGCATTTCTAGTCACTTTAATTCTATTAAAGGATAATCTTAATCTTTATAAAATATGACCAACACTTTAAATCACATTCCCATGTATTATAATAGGTGGTGATGCCATGTGTCAACATGATCCCATATTTTAATTGGAGAATATTAAATCTTAAGTATTTTCAATGAGTAGAAATTACTTTTCTAAAATAAGATAAACATGATTAAGTCTTTGTTTCATGTGATGATTGTGATGATGCTAGATCATCAAGTGTGAGCCTTAGTGTGCTAAATAGAAATAGTTAAGTATTGTTCTATGATTGTGTACCTCGTATTCATTTATAGACGATAGTACCGACCCGGGATACGAGGAGGAGTACTACCAAAAAGAAGAAGAAGAGAACTTCTTTCACTGCACTACTCAAGGCAAGCTAACACTTGCAAGTTTCTTAACTATGCAAGCTAGAACTATGCAAGTTAACACTTGCAAACTTGATAACCTAAGCAAGATGCATTAGGCATGCTTGGTTATACAACCTTGTTTATACCAATCCCAAGTTTTACTTGCAAGCTTTATTCTTTTACTTTACCAAAGTTCTTTACTTTTAGTTAGTGCTTTGTGAGTATTGGAAAAATTGGATAGATACCATAAAGAGTATAAAACTAGGACTAACTAGTTATACTTAGATGTCATCCCAAGGCATGAGATTAGAGTTGGATTAGCTACCCTTGATTAGCACCCTCATTAGTGAATACCCTCAACTTTAGTGGCTAGTGCTAAGCATAAAAGATGATCACTTTAGATGGGAATACTTGGTGAAAATGATTATGAAAACCTTGGAATGAGGATTCATTCTATTGAAATGTTTTTACATGTGTTGAGAAACACAAAAGGATTTGATGATGAAAATGTTGAGGCATGAGCCTTAGCCCTTTATAAAAACTGATGGTCGGGTTCGGATGCGATACCATTCCAATTTTACCGTACAACCACAATACCTGAATTGGGTAGGGCTTAACTAGAAGTTTATATGCCTTAGTATGGGTTCCCTCGCGGAAAGAGGTTGAGCTGAGGCTAACTCGTGAGTGTGAATGTCCACCTATGCAGTACCCAGGATGGCAGATGGCCGTGGCTGGGAGGCCAAGCTCATAGGGGTGGTGCCTATACTAGAGTGTGTAATTGAATGGTTATGATTGATTATCCGCATACTAAGTATGATGATTCAGGGTTATCCCTGACGGATGTATCAAATTTTGTGGTAAAAGTGTACCACCTCTGTAGAGTGTCAAACTATTCGAATAGCCGTGTCCGTGGTCATGGACAGTTGGAGTGGCCATACTATTCCGTCGTCAGATGTTTTCAAAATGACTTATAAATTGAACTATGACTTTGACTTGACCACAACAGGGTTGTGAACCTGAAAACTAAGTTCCCACTTAAGTGATTTAGAACATTAACTTAGTTTTCTTTACTTCTAAACTAAGTTTGAGATAGACCTGGCTTTTTGCAAATAAACCTAGAGCTTAAGATTCCTACTAGAACTACCTTACTTGTTAGTGATAGTTTGCGAGTACTTAAAGAGTACTCATGGCTTTGTCCCTGACTATTCCCATGGCCAGACTATGAGGAGGACTACTAGGATGATGGAAAACAGGAGGTCTATGACAACTAGGATCATCTCCCATCATCAGCATTGCTTGTGACCCTTAAGATGGAGCCCCTACTACATTTATTTCCCGCTGCTTTGTATTAAGACTGGATCATGAGATCCTTTATTTGTAAGACCTTTTATTATGGTTTGTAATGGATGATGTACTGTGGTACCACTTCTGTTATGTCTCACAAAAATGGTAATCCTGGGATTGCGAGGTATGGCATAACAGGCATCTGGGATTAAAAATCCGGGTGTTGACATGGGTGCATCCTCTTTTAGTAAACAATTTTCGTCGGTGTGAGTTTCTAACTATGAGGAAAGAAAATCCTCAGTTTTCTGAGTGATGACGAGATGGTTCTTTTATGTAAAGAAAGTCTGAAGAATATGGACCTCAATGCCATAAGCCAAGCTTTTAGACATATTAAGTGGACCAACGTGTTTTACTTACGATTCCCATGTTTTATGAGTTTTCAAACTCCCTATGTAGCTAATTAACTTTGCCCCACTTGAATGACTTCATGCCTATATTTATCAAAATTTGGTCAAACTTTAACTACAACAACTAAATTATTGTAGGTTGCTTCTAAAGAATTACAAAAAAATTTTGGAAGTGTACCCATTGGGGGCTCAGTTAATATATCAGAAAACAACCAAGAGTTTTGACAATAGGTTTTTAACTCCTTTCTAATTAAGATTTTGCATCTTGACAATTTAACGAAAAATTAGCTCAAACTTGAGATACAAGTAAGCGCGATAGATTTTTCTTTAATTAAGTGTCTCTTTGGAGGTAGATGGATGCATCTTCTTGTAGTAATCAGTACCGCCGATGTGAGTTTCCAACTATCAGGAAGGAACATTCTCAATTTTCTGAGTGATGATGAGATTATTGTTCGTATTCGTAAACAAAGTTTTAAGGATATGGACCTGAATGCCACAAGCCAAGCTTTCAGACATATATAATGGACCCTCATGTTGTACTTATGATTCCCGTGTCTTATGAGTTTTCAAACTTATTCCTATATCTAACTTTGCCCACTTGAAATTGATTTTATGTCAATTTATTGAAACTAGTTCAATTTTGAACTACGAGTAAATTGTAGATTGCATTGAATGTTTTACGTTTTTTGGAGGTAACCATTGGGGGATGATTTAATATATCACAAACCACCACCAATTGTTTTTACAACAAGTTCAAATTCTTGCTAAGATTTTGCATCTTGACAACTTAACGAAATTATATCAAACTTGAGCTACAAGTAAATGAGATAGATTGCTCTTGAGTTAATTGTCTTTTTGGAGGTAGACGGGTGCATCTTCTTGTACTAAACAATGTCATTGATGTGAGTTTCCAAATATCAGGAAATATTATTCTTAATTTTCTGAGTGATGACGAGATTGTTCCTTTCTGTAAAGATAGTTTGAAGAGTATGGATCTGAAAGCCACAAGCCATGTTTTTAGACATCTTATCTTACCACTATATAGTGTACGAATAACTTTGAATATTGACCGTTGGATCAAGACTCACGAATGCGAACATTTCCAGCCATTGGATCTTCTTTTCCATTTTAGCATCTAGAAGATTCTATTGATAGTCTTGAACACAAGGAATGCACTATGCATAAACCTCTCAAAACACACGTCTCCGTCATACTAGAATCTTCTGCCTCGTTTCTCTAGACCATGTTACCAAAATTTTCAAGTGTTAGGTAGCTACTCCCTCCGATCCATATTAATTGTCCTTGGATTGAATGTATCTACTACTAAAACATGTCTAGATACATCTATTTCTACGACAATTAATATGGATCGGAGGAAGTAATAATCTTTGACTTCTACACATGATGATACAAAGTAGAAGAACCAAATATACACCTATACTTTATAGATGTTGATCAAATTTATATTTTTTCCACTTTACCTATTATAATTTTATATAGTATTGACATGCCAGGCGTCTATTATCTGAGCCTCATGTGCAGGGCACGTGCAACTTACTAGTTATCTTATCTTATGTTACCATTATATAGTGTACAAATAACTTTGAATGTTGACTGTTGGATCAATACTCACGAATCCCTGCATTTATAGCCATTGGATCTTCTTTTCCATTATAGCATCTAGAAGATTCTATTGATAGTCTTCGGCAAAATGGATATTATGCACAAACCTCACAACACACTTCTCCGTCATACTAGAAGCTTCTCCCTTGTTTCTCTAGACCATGCATGCTGTTGGATCAATACTCACGAATCCCTGCATTTATAGCCGTTGGATCTTCTTTTCCATTCTAGCATCTAGAAGATTCTATTGATATTCTTCGGCAAAATGAATATTATGCACAAACCTCACAACACACTTCTCCGTCATACTAGAAGCTTCTCCCTTGTTTCTCTAGACCATGCATGCTGTTGGATCAATACTCACGAATCCCTGCATTTATAGCCGTTGGATCTTCTTTTCCATTCTAGCATCTAGAAGATTCTATTGATAGTCTTCGGCAAAATGAATATTATGCACAAACCTCACAACACACTTCTCCGTCATACTAGAAGCTTCTCCCTTGTTTCTCTAGACCATGCATGTGATCAAAAATTTCATGTGTTAGGTAGATAATAATCTTAGACTTCTACATGATGATACAAAGTACAAGGACCAAATATACACCCATACTTTATAAATGTTGCTCAAATTTATAATTTTTTGTGCTTTACCAATTACAATTGTATATAGTGATGATATGGCATACATCTACTATCTGAGTCTCACATGTAACTTACTAGTAGCTAATAATCATTAACTTTACCACTATATAGTGTACAAACAACTTACTGAATTTACCGTTGGATCAAGAGTCGCGAATCCCAACATTTCCAATCGTTGGATCTTCTTTTCCATTCTAGCATCTTGAAGATTCTATTGATAGTGTTCATTACAAACCACTATATAGTGTACGAATAACTTTAAATGTTGTTCGTTCGATCAAGACTCGCAAATCCCAGCATTTCTAGCTATTGGATCTTCTTTCCCATTCTAGCATCTAGAAGATTCTATTGATAGTCTTTGGCATAATGAATGCTATGCACAAACCTCAAAATACACTTCTCCATCATACTAGAATCTTCTCCCTTGTTTCTCTACACCATGTTATCAAAAAATTCATGTGTTAGGTAGCTAATAATCTTTGACTTCTACATATGATGATACAAAGTACAAGGACCAAATATACACCCATACTTTATAGACGTTGATCAAATTTATAATTTTTTGTGCTTTACAAATTATAATTTTAGATAGTGATGATATGTCATACGTCTACTATCTGAGTCTCATGTGCAACTTACTGGTAGCTAATAATCGTTGACTTCTACATGATCTTACCACTATATAGTGTACAAACAATTTTTAATATTGACCGTTGGATTAAGACTCGTGAATCTAAACATTTCTAGTTGTTGGATCTTCTTTTCCATTCTAGCATCTTGAAGATTCTATTGATAGTCTTCATTACAAACCACTATATAGTGTATGAATAACTTTGAATGTTGACCGTTGGATCAAGACTCGCGAAGCCTAGCTTTTCTAGCCATTGGATCTTCTTTTCCATTCTAGCATCTGGAAGATTCTATTGATAGTCTTCGGCATAATAAATGCTATGCATAAACCTCAAAACACACTTCTCCATCATACTATAATCTTCTCCCTTGTTTTTCTAGACCATGTTATCAAAAATTTCATGTGTTAGGTAGCTAATAATCTTTGACTTCTACATGATGATACAAAGTACAAGGACCAAATATACACCCATACTTTATATATGTTGATCAAATTTATAATTTTTTGTGCTTTACCAATTATAATTGTATATAGTGATGATATGTCATACGTCTACTATCTGAGTCTCACGTGCAAGGCACGTGCAACTTACTAGTATATATAGTGGACCAACATGTTGTACTAACCATTTCTATGTTTTATGATTTTTCAAACTTCCTAGCTAACTCTGCCAATTGAATGACTCTATTTAGATTCATCAAAATAAGGTCAAATTTGAACCACAAGTAAATTATAGGTTGCTTTGAAATTTTTAAGAAAAAGCTTTTGGAAGCACTCATCGGACAATCAATTAATATACTCCGTATCAGAAACCACAGAGAGTTTTGACAAGAGGTTCAACTTCTTCCTAAGATTTTGCATCTTGACAAACTTGCGCTACAAGTATGCGTATATACTTGTCTCGAATTAAATGTATTTTCAGAGTTAATTAATAAAAAAGAAAGTGACGTAATAACTTAGCTAATTACCATAACATCACACATACCAAGACTAGTAGTATATGTGATTCTACTCCCTCTGTTCAGAAATATAAGGCGCTTTAGCTTTGTGAGATGAATGTATCTAGACGCCTTTTAGTGTATAGGATCACTCTTAACCTCTACGAACCCATACACTAAGACGTCTAGATATATTCGATTCACAAAGCTAAAACGTCTTATATTTCTAAACGGAGGGAGTACAACCTAATTAATTAGGCATTTGCATGACACTATACACATGTTGTTACCCACTATGATGAAGGTACATGTGCAAGTTACTAGAGTAGTCTAAGTTATTTAGCACTATGTGACCATCCTAAATTAGAATGGAGGTGTACGTACTGTATGCCTTAAAGGCACCTGTTCCGCTGCGCTTCAAGTTGTTCCCCACTCGTGTCGGCTCTCACTGGTCAGACGGATAAAGTCACTGACTTGTTGATTTGGTATCGTATATCGTCGATCTTCTTCCGTCACTAACAGAGAATAAATTTTTCTGCCACTTCCAGGCGCGTGCTTTTGCGGAGCTACAACCAGTAGCTCAGACGACTACTACTCCCGCACGGCACTCGAGCAATTGCGACCGTCCATTCATAATGAACGGGAAGCATTAGACAATGTATTTTCTTTTGGTGGATGGTTGATTTTTTGAGAGATTGTTGACTTTTTTTCTTTATTGAACTGAGAGATGTTTGATTTTGGGTCCGGTAACGGGGGCGTAGAGGCCGACAAGGGAGAGGAAATTGGCAGTGTGGCAGACAAGCTTATTTGAGGTGGCAGCGTGTGGGTGTACAGATGGTACTGCCGTACTGGTAGCCCATTTTGTTGTTGTACTATACAAGAGTTCGAGAGTAGTAGTATTCCAGTTTTGGTTCCTTAATTACCGGTGGAACCTTTATGTGTTTATTAGTTACAGTAGTAGTATAGTAGTACTTGTTCCAAATGTGACTGCACAAGATGATGAATGTAGAAGATCCAAGGATTATTATGTTCGGCAAGAGGAGCTCCGAGTATACTCCAAACCGTCTCTCTGCCATGACCGTTTATTTGAGATGACAGTATAGCTCCATCCCGTGCTAGGCTAGCTTATGCTGTACTACTCCTAGAAAGGCCTGACCTATTTACTCGATAGGCACCGGGAAACGCAGAGAAGAGAGAAAAACCATGCTCGGTAGGCGGTACGATTTCAATCGATTTATTCTATTTTCCTTTGCTCTCCATCCTCTTCCTCTCCATCTTCTCGCTGATCCCCACTCGCCCACCTTTAGCACACACCAACGCCACCATGCCGCTTTCGGAGCATCTATGTAGCCCAGTTTGATAGGCACTGTAGATTTAGCAGAGAGAAAGAAGGCACGCTTGGTTTTATTTCATTCCGTATTTCTCTTTGCCTTGATCTCCATCCTCACTTCGCCTCTAGTGTCCCGGCGACGACCATTACCACTCGCACACCAATACAGGCACACGCCAAGGCCGCCATGCTGCTTTAGGATCAGCTTCGGCGCCTAGTTTGATAGACTGTTTTCCGTCTCGCCCTGCCAGCTACCGCTCGCTCTCCTCCAAAACCCCCAATCAAAACCAAACGCCATCGCCCCCACCTTCTCGATCTCTTACTCAGGATGGCCCAATTGATCGATGACAGTGACACTTCTAGGGTGTTTTTCGATGGCCCCCTTGAAGAAATCTCTTCTAGATGCGACGTCATCACCGCCACAAGCCTCGCTGCCTTCTGCAAATGTTATCTTTACTCAGCAACACATAGTGCATCCCTGTCAAAATCTCATCCGTTTGGTCTCCCCTTTGTTCTTCACTCTCACTCAACTGAGGTACCGCATGAGTACAATGTCTTCTACCCCGACAATCGCATGAAGCACTTCTACAGGGGCAGCTACTATTGCGGCAGGGGCAAGCAGAAGCCACAAAAGAAGTTCGGGTGGACCTTGTGCGAGCTGACGCTGCTGGACATGTCCTCCTCCGATGTTGTGATGCCAGATTGTGAGGGTAAGAAGTGGGTAGGCGCCCATGGAGATTGGATCGCCACTGTTGGCCTTGCCTTGAACTAGGAGCTTGTGAATGTGTTCACTCATCGCCGGATTCTTATACCAGTGATCTTTGATTTTGAGGCCACACCCGAGGTACTTAAGTTTATCGCGGCTGGTCATCCTACTAATCTACTGAAGATAGCCATTTGCCGAGTTCCCACAGCTGCTGGGAACTATAAGGATTTCTCTGTCCTGGCCATCTTTGACACGGTAATTGCCTTCCTTGATGGTTCTCATGGTATGTGGATGGTTCTTGAGAACCGGTTCAGCATGTTCAGCTACCGTGATGCAATTATCCACAATGGAGTTGTCTATGTTATAACTCAGATTGGCAATGTTTATGCATGGGATCCTCGGGCATGGGGTAAAATTTCCATCCTTAAATTTTCAAGCTTCATCATTCAAATTTTTCTCAGCTGACCTCTGAATGTTCTTTCCTTGCAAGGTCCTGTGCATCTTCCAGGGCCACCTGAATTAGATGGTAATCGTGAGTACAGTCATGATCTGTGGTGGTTAGCAAGATCTCCTGATGGTGGTAGCCTTATTCTAATCAATACTTTGGGCGTTAGTGCTAGGCGGTATGACACTACTTATCATGTGGCTGAAAATGTTGGTTATCATCATGGCCGCAATATTCACACCTATTCTACTGGGTTTTTCTGCCATGTGTTATCGATTGACACTAGTAGGTTACTTCCACCGAGGCAATGGCGGAGGGTTTTAGACCTTGGAGCATTTTCTATCTTCTTTGGATTGAACTATCCAATTACCATTCCAGTTGGCGCGGCAGGACTTCGCCCTGGAGATCTAACAAGGAGCAACTGTGTATACACCTTGCCACATGCAGTTAGTCTCGGTGGATTTAATATTTGTCCTGAAATATGCCGCATCAGTATGAATGCTCAAGACGCTGTTGTTGGTTTCTCAACCAACATTGGCTGGAATTTCCTTCAAAAAAACATTGGCTAGAATTGGCGGCAGACTCTGTTGTGGTTCATCCCAAGCTTGGACAACGCGAAGGATTGGAACCGGCATAATTAATGGTTCAAGGGAGATCATATGGAATAGGGATTTGCTTATCTTGAATTATTTCCGTCGCCTTATTTGTATTGTATGGCCTCAGCCGTTAACTTGTTGTACTCTAACACTCAATTCGCTGCAATGTAGTGCAAGGCCTGCAATTTGATCAAACTCCTTCTGTATGCAAGCCATAGTTTTAGTCAGTGCGGGTTGAACTGCACCCCTTTATTATTTGTTGCACTTTCGAGTTCTCAAAAAATGTGAAATAAATCCGGAACATTGGCTATGTTCTATCTTGTGCATCTACCATATTCGGTCCCACAATAAGATCTTAGGTGACCTGTGTCAATGAAAAAGAAAAAAGCTAAGCGAACAATATCTTGTGTTCATTTATTCATTTTGTGGTGGCCAGACCATGTACTAGTAATATTTTTAGGATGGAAATTTATAGATGAACTATATAATTATGATCTATGTTCATGATTTATTTCACATTTTTTGAAAACTTGAAAGTATCACATGCAATAGCTTGTTGCCAGTGGAGCTAGTTGCAAATTGTAATTTCCGTCGTGGACGTACCTAGTGGCTCCAAGCGCATGGTGCATGCAGATTCTCACTGGCAGGTGGAGCCGACCTTAACAGGGCCCACATGTCAGTGAATTAGAGCCACACAAAGTCATGCACGTTGCCTGACTTCAGCGAAATCTGGTGTTCTTGCACGTCTCTCATTTTGCTGCGCGGTTGCATGATGTACACGTGTAATTCCATGTACCTTGTACTAGAACATATATGAACACATGCAACATGCCAAAAATACCACGGACAGACCCGTACTGTGCATTGTATCCGGTGTATATATTTTTGGTTCTGTGCTATGAGTTCTGCATGTAGGGGAACAAGATGAAAGTAAATGTGTCCATGTCACGGCTACTACTACTAGTAGTAGTTCGTCGTCCTATTTTTTGTTGAAAATACTAGTACACTATGTTTAAATGAAAGCTGTAAAAAGAAAACCCTCTGGTCAAACTGATGTGACTAGACAATACTGCATGTCTGATACATAGTAAGTAGTATTGTCAAATTACTAGCTGCATGGTGTGCTAGTCTAACATACAGTAAAGTCTAGGCGGCGGTGTCCTCGATGCAGCTGTTGACTAGACAGAGCAAGCAAGTAAAATCTCCTCCCTCATTTTTTTTCTTTGCCTCTACAGCTTCTTCCCCAGTCCCCACTCCGCCCACGATCTCCCCCATGCTCTCTCTTCTAACGCTCCCCTCCTCCTGCAGAAAACCCTAGTCGCACTTGGCATCCGCCTAAATCCATCCAGCTGTGATGGCCGATTCGAAGCTCAGCGGGCGATGCAAGTGGGATCAACTCAGCGCGGACGATGTCGACCACATCGTTCAGCGTCTGGACATTTCTAGCACCGTTAAGCTAGCCGCATGATGCAAACTGTTGTACGATCGTATTTCCAACAATGAAGGTACCAAATGGACTGTTCACCATTGGAATGAACCCTGCCTACTGATGCCTCAGCCTGCTTATTGGTTCAACGAGTACTATGACGATACGAGGGTGCATCATTTGCACGACACGGTGTACGATGTGGTGCCCCTTGACCATCCTAAGCGCACCGCCATCCTGCCCTTCATGCAAGAAAAATTCTGGGTTGGCATGAACGGCGGCTGGCTCGCTGCGGTGGACCAACGCGGGGCCTGGTGCCTAGCGAACATCTACACCTATCGAGTAATCAACCTTCCATCGACGGATACTTGTGACATTGCGGCCGCCTCACATCCACAATATAACCTGTAATGCTACTAGCTAGCCAGGGTTCCCCTAGTTACATGTAGTCATTTATAAACTCATTCACATTTCAAAAGTTTTTTTGGCAAATCCGCAGGTATGGAGAAAAGTTCAATAAGTTGTGGGATGGATCTCTTGAGCTGTTGAAGATCGTAATCTGCAGAGTGCCCACAGAAGCTGGGGGTTACACAAACTATAAGCTCCTCACGTTGTTCAACAGTGAAATCGCCTACCTAGAAGGTGGTAGCCAAGTTTGGAGATGTTTGGAGCATTGAGGTCTTGGAAGACGACTGTACTATGATGCCATTGAACATGACGGCCTCATTTTTTCGGTCATAAGTTAAGGATGCACCTACTGCTGGGATCCCACAACGGATGGTAATTCTAGTTCAATGATGATACATTGCGAGTGATTCAGTGAAGTTGTTCTTTAACTACCTTGTTTATGTTTTACCTTTCGTATGACTGAACGAGCATGCACTTTATGTCCTAAAAAAATGAATGAACCATTGCCAGTAAAGAATTAGTACCAGTAATATGCCTTCCAAAAATATAGTGTATGACGGCGT
The DNA here is from genome assembly GCA_023614405.1 of Avena insularis. Classification (NCBI taxonomy): domain Eukaryota; kingdom Viridiplantae; phylum Streptophyta; class Magnoliopsida; order Poales; family Poaceae; genus Avena; species Avena insularis. The sequence goes on along the minus strand of CM042694.1, from coordinate 238,979,338 downwards.
CCCTGCACTACTAAGTTCGTTCATTGTCAAAATATGGAAGGTATTATTAACCAGCATCTCAATTGTGAGCGCAACACAGTGAAACTGTTTCTTTATCTATTTGTACTTTCAGGCCCTCCTCGGATTGTAGGAATCACATAGGAATTTTGTAGGACACCAATCTTTCCTTTTTGGATTTTGCCTTGGGATTCAGAGGAATTGTGTAGGATTTTTGTAGGATTTGGATCCTTATGATTTTTTCTATAAAATGCTGTTTGATTCGAAAGAGTATAATCCTTAGGAATTCCTTCAAAGGATTCCTTTGCACTCTATTTTGGAGGAAAATTTCCATCCACTCCAACATGTTTGTACAATTCCTTTAGTTTTCCTGTGCAATCAAACACCACTTGATCCAAAATACTGCAGGCATCTAATCCTATAGGATTCAAGTGGGCATGCCTCTATATAAAAAAGTGGCGCTTCCTCTTTTGAAACTTAAAACAACTAGGAAACTAAGATAAGCAAGAAATCCAAATATTCGGAATAACAGAGTAAGAAATGCAATTCCTAATGTTGTTAATTTATTGAGTAATATTATTGTTAGGATTTGCCTATTCACACTGTTAGCATGAACAATGAAGAATGCTGGTGTTAGAATATGTATGCCAGTAATGCACTTTTTGTCTCGAATTCGGATGTTGCAGGAAACAAGGAGCTTCCGTTTGTAATCCTAGCACACATTCTGAATGATTGGCCATGCATGTGGTTCCTCGTTCGATCGTCTGATGGTGAACGCTTGATGATCATAATTATAACGTATGGCATGGGGGTTGCCCATGGCGAACAGGGTGAAATCATTCATCATGCTCAAAATAGGACTAACCTACGCCCATATCCTGCCTCTCGTGTCTACATTTTTTAAGAGGATCCTAGCTCTGCTGGACCTCCAGGGGTCATCGTTTGGAGGCAGGTTAACAGCCTGGGGGACAACTCTCTGTTTCTCGGTCTCAATTATCCAATCATTGACAAGATGACGAAGAAACACAGATGCAAGGCTCCTAATGGAACATTGTTCCCATTCATGAGGAAAAATTGTGTGTACACAACATACATGAGATTTCGCGGAATACAATTCCCTCAGACTAAACGCTGCAACCTGTAGCCAACTGAAGGTGAGCCTGTGGCAGTTATCAGCCTTCCCAAAGATGGTTGGAACTCTGTGCGACAGGCGGCAATTTGGTTTAGGCCTAGTTTAGGTTTGGTATGCTCGTTGTGTCATCCCTAGAATGAGCTGTGGATCTTTCTAGTGTATCGTTGTGTCATATTTTTTTGCATCATGGTTCAATAGTTGACTGTTAGTACACTGGTTTTAGTGGCTAGCTTGAATAAGTTTATATGAGCCCTGTCGTGCTTTTGTATTTAGTATTGCCTTCCACGGTATAATCCAGTTAGCCGTGCTTATTTCATAGCGTGATTGTGTTTTGAGAGGAATATTCGTTCTTTCCTCTTAGCGAACAGGTAAAAGTAGGTCACTTCTTCTTATAGGGCCACAAAACAGGCTTTAATTGGGCCATAATTGATCTTGGCTCGGTATGCCAAAGCAGGCAGAGACGCCCTAGGATGATAGCCGCAAATGTTTATGCCGATATTCTAAAAAAAAGAGTTAATGCACACCCTTCCAAAGAAGAAAAATTGTTTAGGCAGACCCCATATTGTCTCTGATACATGGCATACTTTTGGCGCTACCGTGAAATTACTTGTTCAATACAGTATGTATCCTTGCTCATTCTTCTATATGTGAAATGAACAACTCAAGCTCTGATGTGACATGAACAAGTCAAGCTCTGATGTGCTGACATTGTACTGTCTGTGCTAGAATACAAATTGGTTGTATTATTGTGTTTGAAACTGTGAACTAAATGTGCGAATTCTGAGCCTTTTTGCATGATGACAATGCCACATGTTGGTGCTAATTGCGGCATATACTAATTTCATCATACGGAACCATACAACTTCGAGTGATCAATTTAAGCTGGTGCTTACCCGAGTTGTCTGTGGTTGGGCAAGTCAAGGCCACCGTGTGTCTATCGTCAACGGTTTATATGGCATGATTACAAGGTTTTGAGTACATCAAATCGATTTGGCACTTAGGCCGATTCAAAGCCACCCAAACCATCTCGAAATACATCCTTTTCAGAAAGATGATTGCGTGCTGTAAGACTTGATATGACATGATTTTATGTCAATCGGTCAAACTCCCTCCAGTACTTTCCATGTTCGAATCTTGTGTTGCCCAAGTTCCTCGCTATGTTATGTATAATAAGGCGCAATATCGGTCACTTTTCTCCATTTCCAACTTCATTCTTTCGGATTCGCCGTAGCTACAGCCAGGTCAGGTGGACCATCGACCTTCAATATAATATATTTTTACTACTCAGCCTATGAAAATGAATATTTCAACCCCACTTCGGACAAAAAACTTCTTATATTCTTGTTTCAAAAGAAAAACCCTTAATTAGCCTTTCGTGCTGAGTAGAGTATATATTTTTTAGGGTACCAACTGCATTTTTTGGAGGATGGGGTACGAACTACATTGAATTTTCACTAAGGACCTAGTGAAAAGATTACACATTCGACCCAACACTGGCCCAAAACCTTGCAAATTTAGCCTGCCGGGTCAGGTGGACTGCCGACCCCCGACATATTGAGTACATTGAATTTTCAGTGAGGAGGTTATTAGAAAATAGTACTACATTCTACCCAACTGTGGCCCAAAACCTCGCTAATTTATCCTTCCGGGTTCAGGTTGGCTGTGGGCCGCCAACCCTCAGCACATTATTAATTGGTTTTTTAAGCTCGAACCACACTGAAGAAGTTTCGGTAAGGAGCCCACGATAAAAAGACCATTGGTTCACAAGATTGGACCCAAGTTATTTTTTTATCGCCCAAAATCGTCTTAATTTAGTATTTCCGTGCCATTCTGATAAAGTATAGGACAAGCTTCTCCTACCCATGTTGTATTTGTACAGAGCATTTAGCATTTTTTTATGGCAAGTTGTCAGGGTCGCTGCCTTTTCATTTTAAGTGATTTCAACATTTCTAAATGTAATCTTTTCCAGTAGTGGCATAGATGGTTCTGGCATAGTGGAAGCACACACGGTTCCCATTTGTTGAAGTCTTGAGTTTGATTCCTAGTTTTTTCAATATAAATATATAATATATAGTAGAATCTCTATCTTTTTTTACATTTTTTCCAGCATACATGCATTTCTTACACAGAGAAGGCTGACATCTAGGACCCAACAACGTTGCCAAGCTCAAAACAGCAGAGTCCATCATACACACTTTGCATTTGTAGAGACGCTGACATGCTGGACCCAGCAGAGACCTTATACAGATGTTGCATCGAGCAATCAATGTTTCATTTACAGAGAGGCTGATATGTGGGACCCAGCAGCGCGACCTTATACAGATGCTGCATCGAGCAACGTTGCCAGTTTGAAACAAGGAGGTGCGAGCGAGAAAAAAGTTCAGCATGCAGATGTTTCTTGTAATGAGAGGCTGAAATGGGGGACCCAGCAGCGTGATCAAACGGCAGATTCATCGAGCAACGCTATCTAGTTCGGAACAGGGTAGCACTAGAGAAGAAAAAAATTCCATCATACCCACGATTCTTCTAATGTGAGGCTGACATAAGGGATCCACCAGCCTGAATAAACGACTGATACAGCGAGCAACGCTAGCAAGTTCGGAACACGAAGGCGCGACAGAGGGTAAAAATCCATCATACACACGTTTCTTCTAATAAGAGGATGACATGTGGGGCCCAGCAACGTGATTAACCGGTAGATGCATCAAACAACGCTATCAAATTCGAAACAAGGTAGCGCGAGCGAAGGAAAAAAATCCATCATACACACGTTTCTTCTAATGAGAGGATGACATGTGGGGCTCAGGAGGTTGGTTAAACGGTAGATGCGTCGAGCATCATTATCAAGTTGGAACAGGGTAGCACCAGCGAAGGAAAAAATTCCATCATACACACGTTTCTTCTAATGAGAGGATGACATGTGGGTCCCAGGAGGTTGATTAGACGGTAGATGCATCGAGCAGCGCTATCAACTGCGGAACAGGATAGCGCGAGCGAAGGAAAAAAAAGTTCCATCATACACACGATCCTTCTAATGAGAGGCTGACATGTGGGACCTAGCAGCCTGACTAAACGGCAAACACCTCGAGCTATGTTATCGAGTATAAATCCGGGTGGCGCGACTCGAAAGTTTGATCCGCTAAAGACACAGACGTCCGATACCCACACGCCTCAAAAGACTTTGGCGAGTCAACATCACGCGAGGAAACAAAAATCATGCTTCTGCTACACACTGGCCGAGCTTCCTCCGCATTGTTAGCAGAACCGTCGTAGTAGAGGGCCGCGAAACTGGGAAAAACAGTTTTCCATCAGCCACGGTCGAGCCGAGAATTTCATCGCAGAAAACACACCTTCTACGACGACCATCAGGTCAATTCGTTGTGGAAGGAAACTTTTCTTTTAGTGTCCCTCTGTTGATCATTGGTCCGGGAGAGTCCCGACCATGTCTGGAGTGTTCCCGAACCATGGGGTATCACTCTTAAGGGCTTGGTGATGCTTAGAGAGTATTTACAGGATCAGTAGAATCACCGAAGAAAGAGAAGAGAGAAAACTGGAAGGTTTTCGGTAAGTCTAGAGGATGTACGGAGTGGAGGTGGAAGGTGTTCCATAGTCACGGAGATTAAATAATATGTGAATAAATGTTAAATATTGATTTAATCATTTATTCATAATTATTTAACAAAAGAGAAATCAGTTAATGGGTTAAAATACCTTATTGGGCCAAATATGGAGGGAGAAGGGCCCATGAGGGAAAGGAGCAAAGGGAGGAGAGAGGGGGTGGCCGGCTGGGACCTAGGCACCCCGCGTGGGGCCCACATGGGCCTTGGCCGGCGGCTTCCCCCTCCCCCCTCTCATCCCTCCTTTGTTTAGTCCCACATCGCTAAGCTAGTTAGCTTGGGGGTGGGATTTCGCCTATATATAGTGGGGTATTTTGACCAAATAAAAGATAACAATATTCAATAAAGGTTTCCTCACTTTTGGGGAGACCTCCAATTGATATTCTCTCTCTCCCATGACCGTGGTCCCAAGTTTGGACTGCGCAAATTAGAGACATCTTCACCGTGGAGCGTTGTCGCGTTGCCAGATTCGGATCCTGGAGCTCTACTTCCGCAACTACTGCTGGATTGGTGAAGCGGGAGTCATCTATAGGCAGCGGATGCATGTAACTCTCTGCGAGGTGTAACATTTGAGGCACTAGGAGTCGTTGGAGCCATAGGAGCGCAAGGACTTCATCACGACATTCAGGTCGGCTTCGGCTCGTCTACATCAACAACGCTCTCCCGAGCATTGACAACGCTTTTCGGTCTTCAAGGGTAAGTTCATGAAAAGCCCCTCCCGTTACTACATTACTAATAGATAGGTCCTGGCAACAAAGGGGTTCAGGGGCGTAGGGTAAAATTTATTGTTTTCATACGCGAACCCCTACAGTGGTATCAGAGCTAGATCTATGCATAGTATTGCTAGTACGGGTAGAACACACGAGATGTAGCGTGTGGGCGTTGATCTTTTAGTTGTTACCCTCACACATGTACTTGTGTATACTGCAGCAATGCTTGATGAAGCGGCCCCCAACCGACTTTACGCATTCATTCGCGAGACTGGTCCACGCTTGACATATGTCTTGTACCGTATAAAGTGGCTTTGGGGGTGTCTATCTCTCTCGCATTAGTTGGTATGCCATTTGCAACGAAGGGCCCCGAAAGGGGTGTAGTAGAGACAACTACTCGATCAGTGTTGTCGTGAAAGTTCATAGGTAAGAACAGTTCTTGTGTGAAATCCCATTCAGCACGTAAAACATGCAAAGATAAAGTAGAGGCGTCTAACTTTGCTTTGCAGGGGGCATTGCTTTGTGATATGGTTGTGGCAAAGGTAAAGTAATTACCTTATGTTACAAATAGTGTGGGACCCCCGGATTAAACCTCCGAGAATCCCTGTTATGCATACAACCACGATCCCATGATCAGTTAGTCGTGGCACATAACAGACAAGTATCAAAGTAAACATCCCATACATAACGAATACATGTCATACCTTATTTGCCATTATGGCTACATCGATCAACAAAAGCGGGAGATTCATTAAGCGTAGAGCCCGAGCAATGCCGTAACCTACAGGCAACTGACTGGGAGAACGTCCTAGATCGCATAGTCGCCACCGCCACCTTCTTCTTGATATCTGACCAAGTTAAAATCTAGGGACAATGCCAGTGAGTACTTTGAATGTACTCGCAAACCACCTTAAGATAACAATAATAACAAGAGGATATGCATTATGGCTGTGGTAGTAGGAGGGCTCCAAGAGAGGTTCTTTTCTCAATTATTTTCTCTTGTAGATATAGCATCTACATATCTTTGTTGAAAACTTTTGTAAAACATTTTGGAACCTTTTTGAAAAGTTTTGGAAACACTAGGATTGGAGTACCCATTTGTTCCCGTCTTCATGTCGTCCCACAACCAAACTCCTTTCTCCTCCTTCCGACCATCCCATGGTCAAAAGCTTTCTCCTTTATGACCATCCCATGGTCAAAACATTTCCAAAGCCATTTCCTTTCCGAAATCCTTTTTGAAAACAAAACCAGCACCGCCCTACAACAACCTTCCCAACCGTCCATGAGCATGGAAACGACTATTCGAATAGATTTACACTCTGTAGAGGTTGCACACTTTACCCACACCATCCGGGTACACTACCCTGATCTACACCGATCGTGGGTCGAGTAACCGATCAATACTCTCCGGATGCCCACTCCAATATAAGTGCCTACCCTATGAGTGTTGTTCCCCTCAACACCGGGACGTCGGGTACCGAGGACCAACCGGAGCGCATTTTGCACTTCCTAAGTGTGCGCTTTCAATGAGGGGCTCATAGTAACGCGTGGAGGCCCGCAGACCCTTCGTTCCTTCTCCCGGTTGATGTTTTACATGGACTCAGCCAGAGAAGGCTCACCCTCCAGGGATTGTTATATCCCCCTGTAGTAGTTGCGAGGCAGCTTATACCAGAATAGCCAAACATCAAATCCAGCTCTGTCCCATTCCAAAGTAATGTGGTTGCACAGGGTTAATTGTTCTAGCAAAACTGCAAAGAACCGGGTGCGTTTTTGTAAACCTTTTTCCTCCATCTTTCCTTCAGCATTTTGTAAAACAAAACCTTTTTCTTTCTCAACATCTCTTGGGAGGTCCCACCTCACCAAGGTTTTATCATAAAACATTTGGTAAAACTATTTCCAGGGTCTTCCCATCCTCTAGCTTTTCTTTGGCTAAAACAGGGTCTCCAAAAAGGGGTATGGTGTATTACACCATATACCATACTAGGGGCAAGTAGGTATCGTAAATGGGGTTGTACTTAGTAGTACCAAAGTGTAATAGTTTGGAGGAGCCAAACCACTACCATATATACACCAACATATAGGAAACAGTGCAATTTTAAAAAAACAGTAGATAAAACATGCATAAGTAAAACAGTAGGACAAGGCTTATGAGCAAGAAGGTGGCTTGCCTGATGAGAAGAAATATGGCAATATGTCCCTGGACTTCTTCTTAGAATACCCAATAATATACAATAATAACCATCTTCTTCTGATCAACGAGATAATCGCAACTATCGTCGTTAGGGGGCACACATGCAAACAAGCAAGAGCACAATCAACACAAGGCATACAAGCAACATTACCTACAGCAATAAATGAACAATACAAGTTTACAAATCAGTAGGTCTTAGGAATAATGGATTTAATAAGATCGGCCTTGTCTTTGAAACATGGAAGAAAATCCCTTAGGATTTAAAGTCTAGAAACTACCTAAGAGATGGGTTTTGGACCAAAGACCTATTCAGTATGATACCATTATGTAAAAAATGATACCAACAGATAGTGTTTGATAAAATGAATCCAACAAAAGTGGTTTCACTATTTTATCACTTTTCTTGAATTACTTAAGAATTTTCTAGTGATAAAATCTCTAGTTTTAGGAAATAATTTACCAGAAAAGTTCTAGAGCTCCAAAAATTATTTCCTTGGATGGTTAGGTAGAGTTTGACGTACTGATCCAAATAGAGTTGGAATCATGTCAAAATATTTAACAGAATGCCCCCGGGAAATTCCCAAAGGCAGTTCTAGAGGGTTTTTGTCTTTTTCACCAGATTAATTTTACAGGATGTTTTGATAGAAAACCAATGCCAAAAGGTAGGTATTTTGAATACCTTTCTGTAGGAATTGGATTCACTCTTTTTGGAGTTGTAAAACTCTTGTAGTGATTGTTCTACTAAAACAACCCTGGACAGAGATATTTAAATCACCAAATCAACAGAGGCTCCAAAAATAGTGGTCTCATAGGTTGTAGTAGTTATTTACATACCTCATCAGCAAGAGTTGGAATTAGGGTAAAATATATCATGGTATGGCCTGGGGAATTTTGTAAAGGAAGAAAAGCTCTATTTTTATTATTTTTGCTACAGGTGATCGGTAACTCAACATGGGTTGGGATTAATGTCACCAGAGTGTATATCCAATGCCTACCAGCGGCAGTTGGATTTTCTCAATTTGAATAAAGGGAACTCACTTTGGAATTTATTTATTAGACAAGATACCTTTCAGTAGTTTAATTATCAGAAAATAATAAGAAAAACTCTGGCCCTAGGGTTTGGTATGTATGATAGACAAAACATATAGGAACATATAGTAATTTATATCTAGAAATTTCAAACAGTTTTCCATTTTTGTTTTGAATTAAAGCTAACATGCAGAAAAGTAGATATGGAGTTCTAATTAAAAAAAAGGAAAAGAACAAGGGATGGGGCCAGATCTGCTTGGAAATGGGCATGACTGGGCGAGAAGCCCAGCTCATCGCCGAGGCATGCTCGCTCATGGTTTTGAAATCATGAGCGGGGCCCACCTGTCAGGCAAAGGGGGGGTCGAAGAGGTATCGGACGCTCAGGGCCATCCGATCTAAGATGATCTGACAGTGCCGCGTCGTCGTGAAGGAAATATGCCCTGAGAGGCAATAATAAAGTTGTTATTATGTATTCCTTGTATATGATAGATGTTTATTTTGCATGATATAATTGTATTGATAGGAAACATCAATACATGTGTGTTGAATAAACAAAAAGGGTTCCTAGTTATGCCTCTCTTATAGACTAGCTTGTTGATTAACAAGATGATTAAGGTTTCTTGATCATGGACATTGGATGTTGTTAATAACAAGGTCACAACATCGGTGAAATGATGTGATGAACATTCATCCAAAGTATAGAATTACTATCAAGTCATTATGTTTATATTGCTATAACATCATACGAAGTAATCTTAGTCCTTAGACCATGAGATCATGTTAATTGCTGACACCAGAAAAGTATCTTGATAACATCAAACGTCACACCATAACAGGGTGACTATAAAGGTGGGTTCAGTGCTATGAAGGTGTTATGTTGAGGCTCATGGATCAAGAGTGGAATTTTTAAATTCCGATGATGGATAGATATACTCTGGGCCCTCTCGGTGATATCACATTAAGATAGCTTGCAAGCAAGTGATGTGATCACTAGAATGTTATATCACGGGAACGAGAAAAGAGTGCATGTCGGTAACGAGATCAAACTAGGTATTTGGATACCGATGATCGAATCTCGGACATGTATTATATCATGCGACAAAGGGATTAAATTTCTAGTGTTAAAGGTTCTCACGATCATAGAAGTCATCATTGAATGTGCAGGAGTCAGTATGGATCTCCAGGTCCCGCTTCTGATTATTGATCTGAGAGGAGTCTCAATCATGTCTGCATTATTCGCGAACCGTAGGGTGACCCACTTAAGGGTTGTCGGACACCATTTAGGAGCACATATGTTCCAGACAAAAGGTTTGCAAAGCGCAGGAAATGTTTCGATAGAAACAGGAATTGTTTCGATAGAAAGCGGAATTGTTTCGGGTGAAATTACAAAAAGTGGTTCTGCATGTGTTGCAAGGGGTTTTATGTGAAATTAAAGTAATTAACAAAATTCTGAATAAAATAAATAACAGAGTTTTATTAAATTGAGAGTTGCATTTAATTTGGTGGAAATTAAATACATGTGAGTGGGATTTTGGGTGGAGGCCATGTTTATGTGAGTGGAGGTTCACCACATGAATGAAGGAGGGGAGGAGTCCCCCCCTCATGAGTCGGCTATGGGAGGGGAGGGGTCTCCCTCCCTCCTATATAAAGCCCCCGCTCCCCTCTCACAAACCACACCTCCTCGTGAAGGATCTTTCTCCCCTCTAGATATTCCCCCATGGTCTCGGATTAGCGAGATACATGTTCCTGGTGGCCTTGCGTCTGGAAGGAGTTGCTGCTTCCGCTGATTCGCTGGAGCGAGGAGGTGGAGGTTGTCCAGTAGCTTGAACGTGTGTGTGAGGACGGATGCACTGTTGATTTGCGGCGCTCGGACTTCCACACAATCTTGAGATTGGCAAGCGTACGACTACATCAACCACGAGTTCCTACTCGTTAACAAAACTCGTTGTCTTCGAGGGTAAATTCTCCATGGATGTATGTCCACCCGTTGCTCTGTATCTAGTAGATAGATCTTGGCGTATAGTTCTCATCGTAGGAAAATTTTGTTTTCTATGTTGCGGACCCAACAGTGGTATTAGAGCCTGATCTATGCGTAGGTGCTTTGCACGAGTAGTACACATATGTTTATATGTGGGCGATGATGATCATGTTATTGCATCTTCTATGTACTTTGGATATTGGTGGCATAGTGGGATGAAGCGGCCCGGACCAACCTTACATGTCATCGTACATGAGACCGGTTCCACGACTGACATGCGACTAGTTTTGCATAAGTGGCTAGCGGGTGTTTGTCTCTCTTACTATAGTCAATATCTGATTTACAACGAGTTACTAATAACTTGATTATCCTTGTTGTGGTTCATGTTTGTAGGTAAGAACGTTTCTATCTCCGAAATCCCTAAGCCACGTAAAACTTATAATTGATAAATTAGAGGCGTCTAGTTTAGATCGTTGCTGGGCTAGTGTCTTGATATGGAATTGTTGTAAGTAGATGTATGATAGATACTCTTACAACTCACTTAACGTGTAAGTTCCATAGACCTTGGCCTTACACACAAAGGAATGATATAGATCATACCACGATGTAAATCATAGAGATCAAATGCATGGACCATATCATCTCACTTCACACATTAGATGTTAGCATCTTATATTGCTAGTTTGGCGCTTTTGGTAACATTATAAGATGATATATCATTTAGATATCAAGATAAAATGTGTTCTTCCTTAAGTATGCACCGTTTTGTGGATCGTGTTTTGAGGCATCACGTGATGATTGGGTGTTTTCGACTCTACACTTTCATACAATGGGTGTAAGACAGTTTTACACACGCAAATACTAAGGTTCTTACTTGGCGAGCCTAGCATGTACAGACATGGCCTCGGAACACGGACCGAAAGGTTAAGCATGAGTCATATAGTTGATATGATGCCCATATAGATGCTCGCCTTTGAAGCTACACCGACTCATGTGATGATCGGACTTGGTGTAGTGGATTTGGTTCATGTAATCACCAAAAGGAGACGAGGGATGTCGTTTTTGAGTGGGAGTTCATTAGTAATTTGGATTATTTGAACTCAATGTATCATAAACTTAGTCTAAATATACTTTACAAATTCTGCTGTAGATGGCACCACCTGCTTTTAATTTCAATGTGCTCATGGAGAAAGAGAAGCTTGCTGCGAATGGTAGCAACTTTACCATCTGGGCTATGAATTTGAGGATTCTCCTCACTGCTGCACAAAAGCAATATGTGCTAGAGGCACCGCTAGTCCCCCCACCAGCTCCTGATGCCCCTGACGAGGAAAAGAATGTCTATATAACTCATCAGGAGGACCACAACTTAGTTCATTGCGGCATACTGTATGGGGTAGAGATAGAACTTCGAAAGTGTTTCGAAAATGGCAATGCTTTTGATACCATGGGGGAATTGAAAATGATTTTCGATACCCATGCTGCCGTAGAGAGTTACAATGCTTCTGAAAAGTTCTTTAGCTGCCTGATGGAGGAGAACAGCTCCATTAGTGAGCATGTACTCAAAATGTCTGGGTACGCCAATAAGGTTATGTCCTTGGGAATAACGATTCCCATTGACTTAGGCATACATCATGTTCTCCAATCTCTGCCACCTAGCTACAAGAGCTTCGTGATGAACTATAATATGCAGGGCATGAAGAAGTCTCTTCCCAAGCTTCTGTCAATGCTTAAGACTGCAGAAGTGGAGATTAGGAAAGAACATCAAGTGTTGATGATCAATAAGACCACCGGTTTCAAAAGAGACAAGAAAGGCAAGAAAAAGGGAAAGAAGGGCGGCAAATCTGTTGCCGCGCCTAAAAAGAAACCCCGAGCTGGCCCTAAGTCTGATACCGAGTGCTACTATTGCATGGGGACTGGCCATTGGAAGCGTGTAACATCCCAAAACTTAAATCCAAGCTTATCAAGAACCAAATCATCAAAATTTAGGGTTAACAAAAAAAATTCCAAATAAAAAATGAAAGCATTCATGGGTATGTGCATATAATTTAGGAATTGATTTGAATTGCCATGGTTTTGTGATTCTTTGCTTGTAAAATGTTTCTTAGGTGAAATAAACATCATCTAAATCATTCCCAAACTTTTCCCAAAGAAACACAACTCAAAATGAATAATTGAAGTGAATGGTCATTTTGGCCAAATTAACTATCATGCCTACTTTGGATATTCCTAGTACTCAAAACTTAATAGAAATGATTCTAGATCTTTACACCCCTGGCTAGTACACATAATGAGGTACCAAGGCCCACCTTTTGATCTGCTAAAAACATTCAAATGCTAATTTTAAATGACAGTTTAAAATTGAATCTATTTCATATGGGAAGATCCCACTATTTCAAAAACCCCTCAAACAAGCTCAATTTTCAAAACCCAAGCAACCATAGAGTCTCAAGCTTATGCCTAGCAAACCCACCAAAAATCTTTTCAAAATTCAACAGTTTATTTCTTGCGGCCATTTAATCAAACACTTGGCAGGCAGGGTTAAACTCTAAATCCTAGATCACTGTTTTGAACAGGGTTTTGCCCCCAAATGATCCCCATTTAATCCCCTTGTTCCCTCATGATCTAACCAGACCATTAGCACCTCAGCCCCTTGTCCCTAGCCACAGTGCCGAGCCACCCCGAGCACCAACTCACCGGCCGACCAAGCACTCACCCTAGCAGACCACCTCCCCCTCTCTCGCCATGTCTAGGAGGTAGCCAGGACCTCACCGCCACCCTCTATTCCTTCCCCGAGCCAAGCCCAGCAGTTCACCTGCGCAATCATCGCTACGCCATGTCGGCACGCGTGCAGGCCGCGCACCCGACGCGTGCACAAGCCGCCGCTCAACCGCAGCCCGCGCCCACCGCTCCGCCACGACCCAGGGAACACGACGGACACTCCCGTTCGCCGCCCAACGCACCATAGCCACCGCTCGCCGTGGACATTGTCGCTTCTGCCGTTCAGAGCGCCAGCTGCCCCCGACCGCATACCACCGCCCCTAAGCCAGCATTAAGTTTTAAGTTCCTAGAGCACCGCCAGGAGACCGCCCATCGATCCCCACCCTCAGCCATGCCGCTAGTCGCCCGTAGCCATGTCGCCACCGTCGCCTGCCCATCCCTCCCGGTCTCGCCGTCGAGCCTATAAAAGGAGGGCACCCCCAGGCATTCGAAGCACACCACTCCACTCCACTCACCTTACTGATCATCCCACACCACTAGCCGGAGCAAGGGGAGCAGCAGCTCGCCGGAATTGCACCGGAGCAGGCCGCCTCTAGAGGAGAAGGGTGCCGCTGATTGCGACCACCCCCGGAGCTGCCTCAATCGTCCCTAAGCTCGCCGTCGACCACTAGTCTGTTTGCTCGCCTCGCCGACCTTGTTGGAGCCCTGGTACGCCCCCTATGGACCCCCACCGAGCCACTAGGGTTCGAGCTTGCCGGCGACAGGTCCGTCATCGACGACAAGCCATAGCCGTTGATCCCCACTCTAATCCAACGTCCCACATCGCCCCGTACCGCTTCGCTTGTTAGGAGTCGCAGACCGGTGGACCCCCCTGTCAGCTGAGCCCTGCGCTGCGGAGTGACACTGGGCCGGCTCGTTAGAGTTTCCCACGCGACCCAATAAATTAAAATTAGGATTTTTCTATTTAGTTTAAACTTAGTTATGTCCCCTAGTTTGAAAATCAATTCAGAGAGATTTACAAATCCAAATTGCATGAAACCAATTTTTTCTGAAAGGTATTGAAATGATCTATCCAAGCCCGTTGGACTTAATTCAATTACAGTTATAGATCTCTCCTAGTAAAAATAACAAAACAGAAGCATTTGCACCTTGCAACATTTTTATAAAATCAACTAAGATAGGTTTTGAGTTGATTCCAACTCTCAAAAATCACATTTCATCATATCTATCTGAATATGTAATAATATCAAGGCTTACATGCAGTGACTTTGGACTAGTACCAAAATAATGCTATATAGGCATTTCTAGTCACTTTAAATCATTAAATAATGAACCTAAACCAAAGTAATTATGATCCAACCCTTAAATCCCATTCACATAGGTTAGAATATGTGGTGATGACATGTGTCCACATGATCCCATATTTTAAGTGGTGAATATTAAATCTTAGTTAATTTTTCAATGAGTAGAAATTACTTTTCTAAAATAAAAAGGAGGAAACTAGTGAATAAAACTTGTGATGCTTGTGATGATGATAGATCATCAGTTGTGTGCCTTAGAGTACTAATTAGACTAGTTAAGTATTGTTTGGTGATTGTGTACTCCGTATGTATTTATAGAAGATAGTACCGACCAAGCTTACGAGGAGGAGGAGTGCTACCAAGAAGAAGAAGAAGAAACCTTCAACCACTTCACCAACCAAGGCAAGCCACCATTAACAATGCATGCTAGCACTTGCAAGATAGAATTAAGCTAGATGAATGAGCAAAGATGCCTTGGGCATGCTTTGGTCACACCACCTTGACTATTACTACCCCAAGTATTACCTTACCACCTTTAGTTCCTTTATTTTACACAAAGTCCCTTACTTGTTTTGAAGGTAGCATACAAAGTATAAAACTTGACCTATTTAGATAAGCTTTAGATGTCATTCTATGGCATGATAGTGAACCCATCTTTCCCACCTTAGTGAACACTCTTAACTTAGTAGTTTAGAGTAGATCAAAAACTTGAGTCACTTAGATGGGAACACTTGGTGAAATTGAATTATGAAAACCTTAGAATGATGAGTCATTCTATTGAGATGTTTTGACATGTGTTGAGAAACACAAATGGTTTATGATGGTGAAAATGTTGAGGCATGAGCCTTAACCCTTTTATAAAACTGATGGTTGGATTCGGATGCGATACCATTCCAAATGTACCGTACAACCACACTACCTGAATTGGGTAAGGCTTAGCTGGAAATTTATATGCATTAGTATGAGTTCCCTCGCGGGAGAGGTTTGAGCTGAGGCTACCTCTCAATGTTGTCCACCTATGCAGTGCCCAAGATGACTGATGGTCATGGTTGGGAGGCCATGCTCATAGGAGAGGTGCTTGTACTAGGGTGTGTAAAGGAAAGGTTATGTTTGATTATCTGCATACTAAATATGATGATTCAGGTTATCCCTGACAGATGTATCGAATCTTGTGGTGAAAGTGTACCACCTCTGCAGACTATTTGAATAGCCGCGTCCGCGATTATGGACAGTTGGAATGGCCATACTGATTCGTTGTCAGATGTGTTCCAAATAACTTATGAAATGAATGATGAATCTTGACTTGACCACAACAGGGTTGTGTCTATGATAATAGCTTCCCAACTTAAGTGATTCTAGAACTTTGTCTTATCTTTCTTTGCTTCAGAACTCAGCTGAGGTTTCAAACTTAACCTTGTAGTTAAACTTAGATTTAACACTTTAACTTAGAATTATACTACTTGTTAGTGGTAGTTTGCGAGTACTTAAAGAGTAATCATGGCTTTTGTCCCTGGCTATTCTCATGGCCAGTCTATGAAGGACACTACCAAGATGATGGCCAACAGGACGGCTATGATAACTAGGACTATCTGCCTTCACAAGCATTGCTCGCCCTGAAGATGGACCCCACCGCTACGCTTATCTTTTATTTCCGCTGCTTGTTGTATTAAGACTGGATCATGAGATCCTTATTTGTGTAAGACCTTATGTATGGTTTGTAATGGATGATGTACTATGATATCAAATCCGTTATGTCTCGCAAAAATGGTAATCCTGCGATTGCGAGGTATGGCATAACGGTCATCTAGGATTAAAAATCCGGGTGTTGACAAAGTGCAACTGCCCCATGTATTTGGCGGACAAGAAGGCCGGCAAGGCTAACAAAGGTATATGTGATATACATGTTATTGATGTGTACTTGACTAGTACTCGTAGTAGCACCTAGGTATTTGATACGGGATCGGTTGCTAATATATGGGTTTAGGGCCTACGGAACAAGCGACAGCTAGCAAGGGATGAGGTCACGATGCGGGTCGGCAATGGATCAAGAGTTGATGTGATCGCCATCGGAACGATGTCTCTCCATATGCCGTCGGGATTAGTTATAAACCTAAATAATTGTTATTTGGTGCCTGCACTGAGCATGAACATTGTATTCGGATCGTGTTTGATGCAAAGTGGTTATTCATTTAAGTCTGAAAACAATGGTTGTTCGATTTATATGAATAATATCTTTTATGGTCATGCACCTATGTTGAATGGTTTATTTCTGTTGTATCTCGATAGTAGTATTATGCATATTCATAATGTTGATGCTAAAAGGATTAAACTTGATAATGATATATCTGCATATATGTGGCACTGCCGTCTAGGTCATATTGGCGTTAAACGCATGAAGAAACTCCATTCTGATGGACTTTTGGAATCACTTGATTTTGAATCATTTGATACATGTGAGCCATGCCTTATGGGCAAGATGGCTAGAACGCCGTTTTCCGGTTCAATGGAATGGGCGACAGATTTATTAGAAATCATACGTACTGATGTGTGTGGACCAATGAGTGTGTCGGCGCGAGGTGGTTATCGTTATTTTGTTACTTTCATGGATGATTTGAGTAGATACGGGTATATCTATTTGATGAAACATAAGTCTGAAACCTTTGAAAAGTTTAAGGAATTTCATAATGAAGTTGAAAATCATCGTAACAGAAAGATCAAATTTCTACGGTCCGACCGTGGAGGAGAGTATCTTAGTTACGAGTTTAGCACACATATGAAAGACTATGGAATAGTTTCACAACTTACGCCTGCCGGAACACCATAACATAATGGTGTGTTAGAATGTCGTAATCGTACTTTATTGGATATGGTTCGATCTATGATGTCTCTGACTGACTTGCCACTGTCATTTTGGGGTTATGCACTGGAAACCGCTGCATTCACTTTAAATAGGGAAACATCTAAATCCGTTGAAAAGACACCGTATGAATTATGGTTTGGAAACAAACCTAAGCTGTCATTTCTTAAAGTTTGGGGATGCAATGTTTATGTGAAGAAACTTCAACCGGATAAACTCGAACCCAAAGCGGAAAAATGCGTCTTCATAGGATACCCTAAGGAAACGATTGGGTATACCTTCTATCACAGATCCAAGGGCAAGGTTTTTGTTGCCAAGAATGGATCATTTCTTGAGAAGGAGTTTCTCGCGAAAGGTGTGAGTAGTCGGAAGGTAGAACTCGAAGAGGTTATTAAACCTTCTCTTCATGAATTGGCGAGTAGCAAAGCACCAGAAGTTGTTTCAGAGTTAACTTCATCTAATGAAGACAGAGCTAATGATATTGATCATGAAACTCCGAAAGAGGACACTACCGAACTTCGCAGGTCAAGCAGGATACGTGCAGCTCCTGAACTGTACGACAATCCTGTTATGAATTTCATGATTGATGAAATAGATGACCCTGCGACGTATGAAGAAGCGATGATGAGCCCTGATTCCAACAAATGGATAGAAGCTATGAAATCCGAGATAGAATCCATGTACGAAAACCAGGTTTGGACCTTGGTGGACTTACCTCACGATCGAAAGGCCGTTGAGAATAAATGGATTTTCAAAAGAAAAACTGATGCTGATGGTTATGTAACCATCTATAAGGCTCGACTTGTCGCAAAGGGTTTCGACAAATTCAAGGAGTTGACTACGATGAGACATTCTCTCCCGTAGCGATGCTTAAGTCAGTTAGGATTATGTTAGCAATTGCTACATATTTCAATTATGAAATATGGCAGATGGATGTCAAAACTGCGTTCCTCAATGGTAATATTGAAGAAGAGTTATATATGATACAACCTAAGGGTTTTGTCGATCCTAAGTATGCTGATAAGGTATGCAAGCTTCAGTGATCCATCTATGGACTGAAGCAAGCATCCCGGAGTTGGAATCTCCGCTTTGATGAGGTGATCAAAGAGTTTGGATTTGTCCAAACTTATGGAGAGGCTTGTATTGACAAGAAAGTGAGTGGGAGCAATGTGGCATTTCTAATATTATATGTGGATGACATATTACTGATTGGAAATGATATAGATCATTTAAACAGTGTTAAAAGTTATCTAAACAGCAAATTTTCGATGAAAGACCTTGGTGAAGCTTTATATATATTAGGCATTAAAATCTATAGAGATAGATCAAGACGCCTAATTGGGCTATCACAGAGTACATACCTTGATAAGATATTAAAGAAGTTTAATATGGACGGAAGTAAGAAGGGGTTCTTACCTATGTTGCAAGGCAAGACATTGAGTAAGACTCAAAGTCCGGCTACGGCGGAAGAAAGAGAGATAATGGATAAGATCCCCTATGCCTCAGCCATAGGCTCTTGATACGTCCAAAACGTATCTACTTTCCCGAACACTTTTGCTATTGTTTCTCCACTAAACTTGTGTGATTTGGATGCAACTAATGCGGACTGACGCTGTTTTTAGCAGAATTGCCTTGGTGTCTACTTTTTGTGCAAAAAATCAACTATCAGGAAAAATCCCGGAAAATATGCCAAAAATCATATTTCACCCGAAGACTCCAGGAGCCAGAATACGAGACGGAGAAGAGCCAGGGGGTGGCCACACCACCTGGTGGCGCAGCAGGCTGTGCCACGCCAGAGCTGGTGTGGGCCCCTGTGCACCCCTGGTCTCCATCTTCACCTATAAGGAGCCTTCTGACCTAAAAACTTCGAGGTTTCGACGTTTTTCCAGAAGGAGTTCCACTCTACCACCACCACTAGATTCCATGAAACAGCACCAGAAACTCCGTTATGGCACCCTGCCGGGACGAGGAATTGGAGGAGATCATCGCCATCATCATCACCATCACTTCTCCAT
Organism: Avena insularis; assembly: GCA_023614405.1. Classification (NCBI taxonomy): domain Eukaryota; kingdom Viridiplantae; phylum Streptophyta; class Magnoliopsida; order Poales; family Poaceae; genus Avena; species Avena insularis. The sequence continues at coordinate 238,959,793 of CM042694.1, read as the reverse complement.
CGACCATCCATGTTTCCCCCATCTATGAGTGAGTAATCCCCCGCTGTAGGCTATGGAGATGGTAGGGATTGGATGAGATCGTTCATGTAATGGCATCAGATTGTTAGGGCATGGTGCCTAGTATCTTTTATTAGTGCTTTATGACATTGTTGCGACTTGTTATGCTTAATGCTTGTCACGAGGGCCCGAGTGCCATGATTTTAGATCTAAACATGTTATTGATTCATTATGATAGTATTGTTTTTGGTCTTATCTGCAAGTTGTTTACACACGTTGTTGTCTGGAACCAATGGCCCCGAAGTGACAAAAATCGTGATAACCGGAGGGAATGGCTTTGATGTGAGGATCACATGTGTTCACGGAGTGTTAATGCTTTGCGCTGGTGCTCTATTAAAAGGAGCACCTTAATTGCCAGTAGTTCCCTTGAGGCCCCGCTGCAAATGGGCTGGCAGGACAAAAGATGTTGTGCAAGCTCTCATTGCGAGAACGTATGACTATATATGGAACACATGCCTAGGATTGTCTAGTACTTGGATGCTTTATCTTATTTATCTGCAATTGCCCTATGTTCTGACTGCTATGTGGATTGTCTTGTCCATGCCATGCCCGTCCATCCATCCCTATGCCTACCGCACTCGAATCCCACTGTTTGCTGCTTTTGTTACTACTGTCTTTACTTTACTACTGCTGCTACTTTGCTATTCCTACTACAAAACTGTTGCTACTGATAAACTGCTGTGAGCAAGATTGTTTCCAGGTGTAGCTGAATTTACAACTCAGTTGTTAAGGCTTATAAATATTCTTTGGCTCCCCTTGTGTCCAATCAATAAATAGGGTTTCACTTCCCTCGAAAATACTACGATACACCCCCTATACTTGTGGGTCATCAGCTCTATAATGTATGCCATGCTATGTACAAGACCGGATGTGGCACATGCTATTAGTTTGACTAGTAGGTACCAATCTGGTCCAGGTTCGGAACACTGGATAGCGGTCAAGAATATCCTTAAGTACTTGAGAAGAACTCAGGATATGTTTCTTGTATACGGAGGTGAAGAAGAGCTAGTCGCTAAGTGTTATGTTGATGCTAGCTTTGACACTAATCCGGATGACTCTAAGTCGCAATCCGGATACGTATTTCTCTTGAACGGAGCAACAGTTAGTTGGAGGAGCTCCAAACAACCTGTGGTGGCTGGATCAACGACAAAGGCGGAATATGTTGCTGCTTCAGAAGCGGCGCAGGAAGCGGTTTGGATGAAGGAGTTCATAACGGAACTAGGTGTGGTTCCTAGTGCATTGGACCGAATGGTGATCTATTGTGACAACAATGGAGCCATAGCCAACGCCAAGGAACCACGGTTTAACAAGAATTCCAAGCATATTAAGCGCCGGTTTCACTCCATCTGCGAGCATGTCAAGGATGGAGATATAAAGATTTGTAAAGTGCACATGGACCTGAATGTAGCAGATCCGTTGACTAATGTACACCCTAGGGCAAAACATGATCAACACTAGAACTCCATGGGTGTTAGATTTATCACTATGTAAACTAGATTATTGTCTCTAGTGCAAGTGGGAGACTGAAGGAAATATGCCCTGAGAGGCAATAATAAAGTTGTTATTATGTATTCCTTGTATATGATAGGTGTTTATTTTTCATGCTATAATTGTATTGATAGGAAACGTCAATACATGTGTGTTTAATAAACAAAAAGGGTTCCTAGTTATGCCTCTCTTATACACTAGCTTATTGATTAACAAGATGATCAAGGTTTCCTGATCATGGACATTGGATGTTGTTAATAACAAGGTCACAACATTAGTGAAATGGTGTGATGAACATTCATCCGAAGTATAGCATTACGATCAAGTCATTATGTTTATATTGGTTTAACATCATACGAAGTAGTCTTAGTCCTTAGACCATGAGATCATGTTAATTGCTGACACCAGAAAAGTATCTTGATAACATCAAATGTCACACTGTAACGGGGTGACTATAAAGGTGGGTTCAGTGCTATGAAGGTGTTATGTTGAGTCTCATGGATCAAGAGTGGAATTTTTCAATCCCGATGACGGATAGATATACTCTGGGCCCTCTCGGTGATATCACATTAAGATAGCTTGCAAGCAAGTGATGTGATCACTAGAATGTTATATCACGGGAATGAGAAAAGAGTGCATGTTGGTAACGAGATCAAACTAGGTATTTGGATACCGATGATCTAATCTCGGACATGTATTATATCATGAGACAAAGGAATTAAATTGCTAGCGTTAAAGGTTCTCATGATCATAGCAATCATCGTTGAATGTGCAGGAGTTAGTATGGATCTCCAGGTCCCGCTTCTGATTATTGATCTGAGAGGAGTCTCAATCATGTCTGCATTATTCGTGAACCGTAGGATGACACACTTAAGGGTTGCCGGACACCATTTAGGAGCACATATGTTCCAGACAAAAGGTTTGCAAAGCGCAGGAAATGTTTCGATAGAAACCGAAATTGTTTCGGGTGAGATTACAGAAAGTGGTTCTGCATGTGATATTTAAATGTTGCAAGGGTTTTATGTGAATGTTTGTTAATTAAAGTAATTAACAAAATTCTGAATAAAATAAATAAAAGAGTTTTATTAAATCGAGAGTTGCATTTAATTTGGTGGAAATTAAATACATGTGAGTGGGATTTTGGGTGGAGGCCATGTTTATGTGAGTGAAGGTTCACCCCATGAATGAAGGAGGGGAGGAGTCCCCCCCCCTCATGCGCCGGCTATGGGAGGGGAGGGGTCTCCCTTCCTCCTATATAAAGCCCCCCTCTCCCCTCTCACAAACCACACCTCCTCGTGAAGGATCTCACTCCCCCTCTAGATATTCCCCCATGGTCTCGGATTAGCGAGATGCATGTTCCCAGTGGCCTTGCGTCTGGAAGGAGTTGCTGCTTCCGCTGATTTACTGGAGCGAGGAGGTGGAGGTTGTCCGGTAGCTTGAACGTGTGTGCGAGGACGGATGCGCTGCTGATTTGTGGCGCTCGGACTACCACACGATTTTGAGATCAGCAAGCGTACGACTACATCAACCACGAGTTCCTACTCGTTAACAAAACTCGTTGTCTTCGAGGGTAAGTTATCCATGGATGTATGTCCACCCGTTGCTCTGTATCTAGTAGATAGATCTTGGCGTATAGTTCTCATCGTAGGATATTTTTCGTTTTCTATGCTGCGGACCCAACACGTCGTCCTTCTCTGAACACAGGGCGGCGGCGGAAACCCTAGTGGTGGCAGAGGCTCGTCGGGGAGGGCTCACCGAGGCGCGTCGGCATCAGAGGAGTGGCGGAGGAGGAGAGGTGTGGCGTGGCGGTCTAGGAGAGGGGCGGAAGAGGCAGGTTCGGCACCGGAAAAAGTCTTGCACGACGGCAACCATGACGACCTCGACGGAGCTCCCTGTTGGTGGTGGTAGAGAGGCTCCTGGGAACAAGAAGATTATGGTTAGGTAGCCCATGCTCGGTCGGGTTCAGGGAGATGACATGCAGGAGGGAAAGAGTAGAGGTGGGAGCACTACAAGCAGATCTTGAACAAGGCTGAGAAGCTCTCCTTTCCTCTTCCTGGCTAGGGCAGAGCATGAGGGAGGAAGTGGTGCTCGGGAGTTTGGTGGTTGAGGGGTCAGGGAGAGAAATGAGGCGGAGGGAGGCTCGGGTGTGGCCTCTAGCCTTATTAACCTGAGGGGGTGTGGTTCTTGGTAGACTTGGCTCATGGAGCTTGGGGAGGGGGTGCTAGCAGGGGATTGGTTCTCCAGGGCGGTGGAGCTCGTGTCGTGGTGGTCAAGGGGGGCAGAGGGATGATCTAGGGTGTGGTGTGATGCAGGATATGCATCCCCACTTGCACATCGGCCAAGGTAGAAATTATGGATGGAGAGGGAGCTAGGGGCGCTAGGGTAGCTTTCAGTGGTGCAGAGGGGAGGGGAGTGGGGCCATGGTTTGACCAGACAGGGGGTGAGGCATGCTACAGCTGCTGTGGCATTTATCTCTCAAGATATTGCAAGATATGTCCATCTCTCTCTATGACTAGCTCCAAGGGCTAGATGACAAGGGGAGTGATACTGCTACAGTGTAGATACAGTACATCTCGACCAGAAGAGAGGGTGGGTGCTGTGGGGAATTGTTATAGAAGGTTTGATGGGGTTTGGGTAGGGTTTGGATCACGATCATGTTTTATTTCACTTTTTGGGCATATGGTGGCTCATGAAGAACTTCTTAGATTTGTACCAGGTCTTGATGATCCAATGCTGCTAGTAGATAGGTAAAGTTAATATGCATCTCTGAGATTTATTTGGGATTTTTCAGAGAATTCTAGATGCACTTTATATCAATTATTCAAATAGTGTAGAAATGGTTTTTAGGAAGTTATTTGATATTTTTGAATTGGACAGGTGGATATTTTGACATGAGATGGTCCCAAATGTGAATACAGACTTAAGGGAATTTTCTCTGAATTTATTGATGAAGGAAAGCATTTAAAACATTTATTTCTCCATTTTTGCCATTTAAGAAAATAGGCAAGAATAAATAATGAAAATCTTCAAAAATATTTATTCTTGAAGTGGGAAGATGGGGTATGATATATGGAGATCAATTGAGCCAAAAGTTGGGGAAGTGTTTTGGTAAACACCAAACTTTCCTTTATGGAAGATGTTTTGGAGGTTTTGTCAATTAAAGGAATTAAATAGATCTTGGTCTAGAATAATTATGGATGATATTTGATAAATCTTTATGATCATGGTAGATGATGTAGACAAGGTGTAGCAAGCATTTGCAACCTTGGGAATTGGATAATCCAGGTTGATTTTGGTGCAAACTAGAGATTTAAGGATCTTGGGTAAGATTGTTTTCATGCCACCAAAACCTTGTTGGATCTTGGAGCTCAGATCTCCCCTTGGAGAATGGGATATATGGATGGATAGACCAAGTTATGTACATCAACATGGTATAGAGGTTTGAGCTTGATCTTGCTTGAGTTCACCAAGAATTGATTTCAAACATTGAATAAAATAAGCTTGCCAGAGCAGGTTATCAACTAGCCTTCAAAACCTTGTGGGTTTAAGAAGCACAAAGATCCACTTGGAACAAGTGAAGTAGATATTTATAGAACTATATGAGTAGCACACAACCATGCAAAGGGTTGGTCCATAGAAGGTTGGATGGTGGTGTGAGCTTCTGTCAAAGTAGGCATGTTGACTAGATTTGCAGGAATATTTAAATTCTTGCCTGCAAAACCATCAAGAACAAGTGGATTGGTGGATGATCTAACCAAGGGAAAGAGTTGGCCTTGGTAGTACTTAGGATGGTTAACAAGATGGTTCAAATGCATTTTTAGAAATGCACAAGGGTTGAGAAAAGGAGGCATTCAAAAAGGTGATGTTGGAACAGATTCCTGACTAAGCCAAATTTGGCAGATTTAGGGTTTTTGACTAGAATGTGAGAGGGGAGTCTTTTGATGGGTAGCAAGGTACCAAGCATCATCAAGTGGATGAGGTTGGAGAGTAGATTGAGTAGAGGGATCAATGCTTGATATTGGTCTTCATTGACTTAGAAGCTTCTGGAATTAGATCACTTCAAAGCTGATCTGGTTAAGGGTTTTAGATGATTACTTAGTAGCTAGGGATCATATCCAGATTTGTATTCTTGCTTAGGGTGTGTTGATTTGGAAACATCTTGATCCTAGTGATGAGCTCCTAGAGTGGCTCATACTACTTCCTAAGCAATCAAGTCAAATAGTGGATCAAGGCAACTCATCTTACAAACAAAGCAAACCTACTACTAGGGTTAACATCAAACCTAGCTCAAGGTAAGGATGGGTATTTTGAAAAGGTTGTGGTCTGGATAAGATGAGAGTCCTTGGTATCTCTACCAAGAGTAGAATTCAAAAGCTTTAAAAAGAGGTTTGGGAAACCTAGAGATAATAGTAGTTGAAGCTATCCATATATTTGTTAATAGAAGCTACTAAAATAGTCTTGGTTTGCAGAGGCATCTTGGCTTAGGTATTGTAGTGCTAGAACATTTGAGAATATGGAAATTAAGCCAAGACAGTTTTGGGAAGTAGCTTTTGTCAACTGGTGTTGAGTTAAGGAGTATATCTTCTAATACACCATCATAAGTATAAACATAGTCAAACAACAAGCAAACACTTCAGCATTAATACAAGAAAAAGTTTTTGTTCCCCCTGATTTTTGCATTCTGGACAACTAATCAGGGTTGCTGAAATTGTGATGTTACAGAAATTTCCCCCTTAAAAGAATCTCGTCCCGAGATTCAGGAGAGTAGGGTTAGGGGATTTTGAGTCGAGTTGATACCAGGTGTCTTACGCGTCCTATCTTACGGACTCCATCTTTGAAAGTGGATACTCTGTCGATGAAGTTGCTTCATTCTTCCGAGATGCATGGAGAGTTGAGCAGAGTCCAGCCTAGATTGCGAGGAGTGATATTTTATTCCTTTGGGGCTCGATACCTCGATGGCTTAGGCTAGGCAAACCAGCTGGATTCTGAACTTCACGGAGTACTCGTCGGAGGATAGAATCTACCATTGGGAGTACCTCTCTCTAAGGATCCATGGCTCTTCCTTAGGGTCATAGCGTATCCTAATTAACGATTTTACGGTCGATACTCCTGGGTTTGCTTCTATTGAAGGGTTACTTTATTTTTGTTGGAAAGACGCAGTCTTTCCCCCTTAGGATTAGACTAGGAAAGCTCGGGGATAGCACATTCCTTTCTTCTTGGAGTCGTAGAATCTTTAGATGGTGTCCACAAAGCTATGTCTTACGGGTTGTTGTTTGGGTGAGAAGGCGTCAAATATGGTAGTCTTTCTGAAGTATCTTCGGGTAGATAGTCTTCTGAAGATCGAGTGGAAAGATGCAGTCTTTCCACCGCGGAGCTTCACTAAGTTGCTTTAGGAGTGGTGCGAGTCTTTTGTCTAGGAGTGCTGCCCGGTGGTTAGCGGAAAGTTGTCTTCTTTCTAGGTCTTGATTGGAGTCTTCGAGTGACGTCTTATCGCTTAAGTCTTATCGGGGGTGGTTTTCTTAATGAAGCTTTAAGGAGTCAGCTTAGCACAAGTTAGCGGTTTACGTCTCTTCTTGCTAGTAGTTAGTCAGGGTTGAAGCAGTCAGCATCGGGTAAGCTGTCTTCATTGGCATTTCTTGCGTTGCTTCTGCTTGATGGCGGAGTGGACTCATTGTCTTCACGCTTCCTTATCATCTGGCTTCAGGGGTAGTTCTGGCCTTCTAGGGAGGAACTTCCCTTTGGTTTGGGTAGGGTCGACTAGATCAGTTAGTCTCCTGAGGCGGTCCGAAGCTCTAATACACTAAAGGTTAGTATGGTTAGGTCTTCACTTCTTGTCTTGGTTGACTTATCCGGTGGTTTCGTGTGGATAGTGAGGATCCTTTGGTGATTTACTTCCGGCTTCAACGGGATTTCTTGTTGTAGTAGAATGATGAAGAAGGGAGTGTTGTGTTATTGACGAGTCTTGAGAGGTGAGTTTGACGAGGTATGTCGTCCTGCTGAGGTGAAATATTCAAGTTGATTCTGACTTGACAATGTCGAACTCCTAGTAATTGCGATGCTTTTCCGTTCATATACCCTTGAGGTTAGTCTAGGTTTTCATTAGCAATGACTAACACGGGTACCCGAGGTACTCAGTGGGGTATTGATCCTTGAAACACTTTTTACGGAGGTCAAAGCAAACCAGAACAATATACCAGCCGAACAGAGCGAGGGGGTCGCAATGTCCTCGGCAAACAACACACATCAAGCAACACATGATGCGCTTAGGCAAGCAAACACGGTCTACCAGGTGAAAAAAAGAGTTAATTACTCGTGATGTAGGGGAATCCTATTCTTAGGAATATGGATCCTAGATATCGTCTCTCTTCGAGTCGGAGTCACTATCTTGCAGATGAATCCTTCATCGTATCTTGGACACTTCTTGATAGTGTAGTATTTGATTTCTTCTCATTAGGAGGATTCCGCTGGTAGGGCGATCTTATAGTCTCCTTGTGTTTGCTGGTAGTTGCTTGTCTTCATCTTGTTCTCATTGTCTTCACCGGGTTCTAGATCCTAGTTATTTAAAATCCGTAGGTTTGAAGTTTGGACGGGAGTTGGAGTAAACCATTTTCGAAAACATTTACTTAGAGTAAGAGAAGAAGTAGAACTTTTTGAAACTCATTGAGAAACTAGTTTTTGAAAACCGGGGTTTTCAAAATAAGGTTCCTGTCTAACGACCATGCTAACTAAGGTTCTCCTACAGTCAGGACGGCTCTGATACCAAGTCTGTGGGACCCCCAGATTAAACCTCCGAGAATCCCTGTTATGCATACAACCACGATCCCATGATCAGTTAGTCGTGGCACATAACAGACAAGTATCAAAGTAAACATCCCATACATAATCAATACATGTCATACCTTATTTGCCATTATGGCTAAATCGATCAACAACAGCGGGAGCTTCATTAAGCATAGAGCCCTAGCCATGCCTTAACCTACAGGCAACTGGCTGGGAGAACGTCCTAGCTCGCATAGTCGCCACCGCCACCTTCTTCTTGATATCTGACCAAGTTAATAGCCAGGGACAATACCAGTGAGTACTTTGAATGTACTCGCAAACCACCTTAAGATAACAATAATAACAAGAGGATATGCATTATGGTTTTGGTAGTAGGAGGGCTCCAAGAGAGGTTCTTTTCTCAATTAGTTTCTCTTGTAGATATAGCATCTACATATCTTTGTTGAAAACTTTTGTAAAACATTTTGGAACCTTTTTGAAAAGTTTTGGAAACACTAGGATTGGGGTACCCATTTGTTCCCGTCTTGAGGTCGTCCCATGACCAAACTCCTTTCTCCTCCTTCCGACCATCCCATGGTCAAAACATTTCTCCTTTACGACCATCCCATGGTCAAAACATTTCCAAAGCCATTTCCTTTCTGAAATCCTTTTTCAAAACAAAACCAGCACCACTCTACAGCAACCTTCCGAACCGTCCATGACCGTGGACACGGCTATTCGAATAGATTTACACTCTGTAGAGGTCGCACACTTTACCCACACCATCCGGGTACACTACCCTGATATACACCGATCGTGGGTCGAATAACCGATCAAGACTCTTCGGATGCCCACTCTAATATAAGTGACTACCCTATGAGTGTTGTTCCCCTCAATATCGGGACATCGGGTACCGAGGACTAACCGGAGCGCATTTTTCACTTCCCAAGTGTGCGCTTTCAATGACGGGATCATAGTAACGCGTGGATGCCCGCAGACCCTTCATTCCTTCTCCCGGTCGATGTTTTACATGGACTCAGCCAGAGAAGGCCCACCCTCTAGGGATTATTATATCCCCCTGTAGTAGTTGCGAGGCAGCTTATACCAGAATAGCCAAACATCAAATCCAGCTCTGTCCCTTTCCAAAGTAATGTGGTTGCACAGGGTTAATTGTTCTAGCAAAACTGCAAAGAACCGGGTGCGTTTTTGTAAACCTTTTTCCTCCATCGTTCCTTCAGCATTTTGTAAAACAAAACCTTTTTCTTTCTCAACATCTCTTGGGAGGTCCCACCTCACCAAGGTTTTATCATAAAAAATTTGCTAAAACTTTTTCCGGGGTCTTCCCATCCTCTAACTTTTCTTTGGCTAAAACAGGGTCTCTAAAAAGGGGTATGGTGTATTACACCATCTACCATACTAGGGGCAAGTAGGTATCGTAAAGGGGGTTATACTTAGTAGTACCAAAGTGTAATAGTTCGGAGGATCCAAACCACTACCATATATACACCAACATATAGGAAAACAGTGCAGTTTTAAAAAAACAGTAGATAAAACATGCATAAGTAAAACAATATGACAAGGCTTATGAGCAAGAAGGTGGCTTGCCTGATGAGAAGAAATATGGCAATATGTCCCTAGACTTCTTCTTAGAATACCCAATAATATACAATAATAACCATCTTCTTCTGGTCTCCGAGATAATCACAACTATCGTCAGGGAGCACACATGCAAACAAGCAAGAGCACAATCAAAACAAGGCATACAAGCAACATTACCTACAGCAAGCAATGAACAATAATCAGTAGGTCTTAGGAAGAATGGATTTAATAAGATTGGCCTTGTCTTTGAAACATGGAAGAAAATCCCTTAGGATTTAAAGTGTAGAAACTACCTAAGAGATGGGTTTTGGACAAAAGACCTATTCAGTATGATACCATTGTGTAAAATGATACAAATAGATAGTGGTTGATAAAATGAATCCAACAAAAGTGGTTTCACTATTTTATCACTTTTCTTGAATTACTTATGAATTTTCTAGTGATAAAAGCTCTAGTTTTAGGAAATTATTATTACCAGAAAAGTTCTGGAGCTCCAAAAATTATTTCCTTCGATGGTCAGGTAGAGTTTGATGTACTGATCCAAATAGAGTTGGAACCATGTCAAAATATTTACCAGAATGCCCTCGGGAGATTCCCAAAGGCAGTTCTAGAGGATTTTTGTCTTTTTCACCAGATTAATTTTCAGGAGGTTTTGATAGGAAACCAATTCCACAAGGTAGGTATTTTGAATACCTTTCTGTAGGAATTGGATTTACTCTTTTTGGAGTTGCAAAACTCTTGTAGTGATTGTTCTACTAAAACAACCCTGGACAGAGATATTTAAATCATTATAAATCAACAGAGGCTCCAAAAATAATGGTCTCATAGGTTTTAGTAGTTATTTCCATACCTCATCAGCAAGAGTTGGAATTAGGGTAAAATCTATCATGGTATGGCCTAGGGAATTTTGTAAAGGAATAAAAGCTCTGTTTTTATTATTTTTGCTACAAGTGATCCATTGCTCAACATGGGTTGGGATTAATGTCACCAGAGTGTATATCCAATGCATACTAGCGGCAGTTGGATTTTCTGAATTTGGATAAAGGGAACTCACTATGGAATTTATTTATTAGAAAAGATACCTCTTAGTAGTTTAATTATCAGAAAATAATAAGAAAAACTCTGGCCCTTGGGTTTGGTCTGTATGATAGACAAAACATATAGGAACATATAGTAATTTATATCTAGACATTTCAAATAGTTTTCCAATTTTGTTTTGAATTAAAGCTAACAGGCAGAAAAGTAGATCTGGAGTTCTAATTAAAAGAAAAGGAAAAGAACAAGGGACGCAAACCAGATCTGCTTGGAAATGGGCCGCACTGGGGCGAGCCGGCCCAGCTTACCGCCAAGGCGTGCACGCGCGTGGTTTTGAAACCACGGAGCGGGGCCCGCCTGTCAGCCAAAACGGGGGTCGAAGAGGTATAGGAGGCTCAGGGTCGTCCGATCTAAGATGATCTGACGGTGCCGCGTCGTCGACCTTCTCTAAACACAGGGTGGCGGCGAAAACCCTAGTGGTGGCAGAGGCTCGTCGGGGAGGGCTCACTGAGGTGCGCAGGTCTCGGAGGAGTGGCAAAGGAGGAGCGGTGTGGTGTGGCGCTCCAGGACAGAGGCAGAAGAGGCAGGTTCGGCACCGGAAAAAGTCTTGCACGATGGCAACCATGACGACCTCGACGGAACTCCCTGGCGATGGTAGAGAGGGTCCTGGGCAACAAGAAGATTATGGTTAGGTAGCCCGTGCTCGGGCGGATTCAGGGAGATGACATGCAGGAGGGAAAGAGTAGAGGTGGGAGCACTACAAGCAAATCTTGAATAAGGCCGAGAAGATCTCCTTTCCTCTTCCTGGCTAGGACAGAGCATGAGGGAGGAAGTGGTGCTCGGGAGTTTGGTGGTTGAGGGGTGAGGGAGAGAAATGAGGAAGAGGGAGGCTCGGGTGTGGCCTCTGGCCTTATTAACCTGAGGGGGTGTGGTTCTTGGTAGACTTGGCTCATGGAGCTTGGGGAGGGGGTGCTAGCAGGGGATTGGTTCTCCAGGGCGGTGGAGCTCATGCCGCGGTGGTCAAGGGGGGCAGAGGGAGGATCTAGGGTGTGGTGTGCTGCAAGATATGCAGCCCCACTTGCACATCGGCCAAGGAAGAAATTATGGATGGAGAGGGAGCTAGGGGCACTAGGGTAGCTTTCAGTGGTGCAGACGGGAGGGGAGTGGGGCCATGGTTTGACCAGAGAGGGGGTGAGGTGTGCTACAACTGCTGTGACATTTATCTCTCAAGATATTGGAAGATATATCCATCTCTCTCTCTATGACTAGCTCCAAGAGCTAGAGGACAAGGGGAGTAATGCTGCTACAGTGTAGATACAGTACAGCTCGACCAGAAGAGAGGGTGGGTGCTGTGGGGGAATTGTTATAGAAGGTTTGATGGGGTTTGGGTGGGGTTTGGATCATGATCATGTTTTATTTCACTTTTTGGGCATATGGTGGCTCATGAAGAACTTCTTAGATTTGTACCAGGTCTTAATGATCCAATGCTTCTGGTAGATAGGTAAAGTTAAGATGCATCTCAAAGATTTATTTGGGATTTTTCAGAGAATTCTAGATGCACTTTATATCAATTATTCAAATAGTGTAGAAATGGTTTTTAGGAAGTTATTTGATATTTTTTAATTGGACAGGTGGAGTTTTTGATGTGATATGGTCCCAAATGTGAATACATACTTAAGGGAATTTTCCCTAAATTTATTGACGAAGGAAAGCATTTAAAACATTTATTTCCCTATTTTTGCCATTTAAGAAAATAGGCAAAAAGAAATAATGAAAGTCTTCAAAAATATTTATTCTTGAAGTGGGAAGATGGGGTATGATATATGGACCTCAATTGAGGCAAAATTTGGGGATGTGTTTTGGCAAAAACCAAACTTTCCTTTATGGAAGAAGTTTTGGAGGTTTTGTCAATTAAAGGAATTAAATAGATCTTGGTCCAGAATAATTATGGATGATATTTGATAAATCTTTATGATCACGGTAGATGATGTAGACAAGGTGTAGCAAGCATTTTCAACCTTGGGAATTGGAGAATCCAAGTTGATTTTGGTGAAAACTAGAGATTTAAGGATCTTGGGTAAGATTGTTTTCATGCCCTTGTTGGATCTTGGAGCTCAGATCTCCCCATGGAGCATGGGATAGATGGATGGATATACCAAGTGATGTACATCAACATGGTATAGAGGTTTGATCTTGATCTTGCTTTAGTTCACCAAGAACTGTTTTCAAACTTTGAATAAAATAAGCCTGCCAAAGCAGGTTATCAACTAGCCTTCAAAACCTTGTGGGTTTAAGAAGCACAAAGATCCACTTGGAACAAGTGAAGTAGATATTGCTATACCTATATGAGTAGCACACAACCATGCAAAGGGTTGGTCCATAGAAGGTTGGATGATGGTGTGAGCTTTTGTCAAAGCAGGCATGTTGACTAGATTTGCAGGAATAGTTAAATTCTTGCCTACAAAACCATCAAGAACAAGTCGGCTGGAGGATGATCTAACCAAGGGAAAGATTGGGCCTTGGTAGTCCTTAGGATGTTTAACAAGATGGTTCAAATTCATTTTCATAAATGCACAAGGGTTGAGAAAAGGAGGCATTCAAAAAGGTGATGTTGGAACAGATTCCAGACAGCCAAATTTGGTAAATTTAGGGTTTTTGACTAGAATGTGAGAGGGGAGGCTTTTGATGGGTAGCAAGGTACCAAGCATCATCAAGTGGATGAGGTTGGAGAGTATACTGAGTAGAGTGATCCATGCTTGATATTGGTCTTCATTGACTTGGAAACTTCTGGAATTAGATCACTTCAGAGCTGATCTAGTTAAGGGTTTTAGATGATTACTTAGTAGCTAGGGATCATATCTAGCTTTGTATTCTTGCTTAGGGTGTGTTGATTTGGAAACATCTTTATCCTAGTGATGAGCTCCTAGAGTGGCTCATACTACTTCCTAAGCAATCAAGTCAAACAGTAGATCAAGGCAACTCATCTTACAAACAAAGGAAACCTACTACTAGGTTTACCATCAAACCAAGATCAAGGTAAGGATGGGTATTTTGGAAAGGTTTTGGTTTGGATAAGATGAGAGTCCTTGGTATCTCTACCAAGAGTAGAATTCAAAAGCTTTAAAAAGAGGTTTTGGGAAACCTAGAGATAAGAGTAGTTGAATGTCCTGTCTAGAAAACATATGGAGATTATATTATGTAGCTCTCCATATATTTGTTAATAGAAGCTACTAAAATAGTTTTGGTTTGCAGAGGCATCTTGGCTCAGGTATTGTAGTGCCAGAACATTTTAGAATATGGAAATTAAGCCAAGACAGTTTGGGGAAGTAGCTTTTGTCAACTGGTGTTGAGGTAAGGAGTATATCTTCTAATACACCATCATAAGCATAAACATAGTCAAACAACAAGAAAACACTTCAGCATTAATACAAGAAAAAGTTTTTGTTCCCCCTGATTTTTGCATTCTAGACAACTAATCAGGGTTACTCAAATTGGGATGTTACAAATAGTAGTAGATAATCATGGATATGATAGACTACCACGCTGGAGGCACTGGTACCCTAGTGCCTACGGTGCCGGATCCCTGGCGCCGGAATCCAGTGACGCCGGATGGAGATCACGACATGAAGGACCATATCACATCGCATTTACATTCAATGTTATTGTTTTTATATCTTATTGTGTGCTAGTATTAGATACTCGACGGTATCCTAATAAGATGATCCCTAATTAAAATACCAATGATTGTGTTCTCCCTTAGTATGCACCACCAAGAAAGTTCTTTGGTATGAGGCAAGCCGATACGATCGGGTGTCAGACATATCTATGTTCGCATATAGTGGGTGTAAGCCATGTTGCACAACGAATACACTAAGGTTGAGTTGGCGAGCCTAGCATGTGTAGACATGGCCTCGAAACACGGATGGTCAAAAGATCGAGAACGAGTCGCATGACTGATGTGATCGACGTTTAGGCGTCCACCCTAGCATCCACATTGATGGCTGTGATGATCAGGGGAGATGTGGGGAAAAGGTGTGTAATCACTAGAACCCTTCAGGGGATAGGTGTTTTTAGTGGAGTTATATATATGTTATTTAACTCATTTAATTATAAATTTAGTCTAAATTCCTTTTGCAATTATAAATGTAGAGACGGCTCACCGTGAAGCTTACTTTGACTTGAGGAGTGGGTAGTTGGTGAGAAACTTAGACTTGATGGATCCAATTCCCTGGTTGGCTTGTGTGCCTGAATGATCTCCTTACTAGGAATCATGTGGTAGATTACATACACCGCACGATGGAATTGGCCGAGCCTGATGGCTATGAGACCCCATGAGAGCGGGCAGGCCACTATTATCGTCAAGAGATGTCCACTTACATTCTGATAATAATGCATTACGGGATGGTGGATAAACTACATCCTCTCATGGGTGATCTTGATCCATATTCGATGGTGGATCAGCTGAGAGAAGAGTTCATAAGCCATGCGCGCATGTGGAAGAAGGAGCTGCTTGGAGAGTTCCTTTCCAAAAAGATGGAGGAACACACTTGTATGAAGAGTCACTTGGAGCGCATGCTTGATGCACACATGAGACTGGTTTACTTCGTGGACCACTAGATGACTGAGTCATTTGTGATAGGCATGCTGCTTCGATCTCTACCTCCCAACTACGAAGGACATGTCCGGAGTAGCATCATGATTAATGATATGTAAACATTGGATTTCTAGGATTTCATATTATGTTTCAGAAATGTAAAGGTTGAACCAATCACCGGAGAGGTTGTCGATGATGAAGGTATATATTTGATATATAGTTTTATAAATGTTATAATCTTGCAAACACATATTGCAGTGTTAAAGTATTTGATACTTATCCTGTTTTGCTGAAACGGGTCCTTTTGCATGAGAGTTGCTTGCTGGAGAGGAGGTGACGTTGCGTGCTGAGTTGTGTGCTGATGGCGAGCATGATGACGATGGTCAACAACACTCTCCCTTGATTATCATTTAGCTTATCGTTTTTGCATGATTATTGTAATCGATAGGTCGTGAACTTATTTAGTGTGTCTCACACTTCGTGAGACGGTTATTCATATGAGCTTGTAACAAACAATTGTTCCGCTTTTATGAATGATTTATATTTGTGTTCATATCTTGTTCGATTATATGTGAATTTTCCTGGTTTTGAAACTAATTGATAATACATGAACATTTGTGAAATATTGAAAATGCCTTGAAAATTACCTAACTTAATGATATATTCATTACTGAATGAGACCATTGTTTAAATTCAAAGTTATATTGATAATATGTGAAAGTCATTTGATTTCTTGTCACATATGAATCATGCCAAGTTTGGCAAGATAACTTAAACACCATGTATTGCAAGAATACAAAGTATTTGATGAATTGTTGAAAGTGAATGCATATTCGATGTACTATATTTCAACAAAATGGTAATTATCATTATATGCTTGCTTAAATTTTGTAAAGAGTTTACCAAAGGAAACATGAGTATGATACTATTTGATATGATCAAAATATTTCATCATCCAAGGGTATAAAGATAAAAGAGAATCTACTATGATTTGATCAATAGTAATGAAATTCGACTTTATAAGATTGACATAAGGAATTGTGAAATACTATGCATTTGAAATGTCAAAATGCAAAGCATCACAATGTGATACTAGATATCAAGTGGGTGAATAGATGGCACCAAATAAATCATTGTAGTGTAGATGTAAAGACCATTAGTTAGAAATAGTTAGCACTCAATTAGAATATATAGTGAACCATCTAAATTCATGAGTTTGGCGCCATATATTTTATGGATCGTTGTGAATGTTTTGGGGTTATTCGATATAACCAAAATGAATAGCGAATAAGTCCTTGTAGAGTGTTCATCAAAAATTATGAATACGAAATCCATGGCTAGAACCAAAAGAAAGGCAAAACTAGTATTGCTTAAAGTTTTTGTACTGTTTTGAGAAAGTCTGTGTTCTCGAATAAGGAGCTTTTGGAAGATAGTGGAAAAACACGATGAGGATTCAAAACCCTGCATCAGAGTGTTGAGAAGCACAACGGAAAGCGTTCGTGAATGATTCTCTTCACAAAGGAAAGAATCAATGATGATGATGATCATTGTGTTTTCCCCACTAGTGTTTTCACTACATGAAGTAGGATTCAAATTATACCCCATATCCCGTATGGATACATTTGTGAATCATTTGTCATGATTAACGGAATATGACATACCTACAAACTATTAAGGAAATAATGGTAAACTAAAATTATGAGAAATCCTAGAGGGAAAATTCACTTAAGATTAGAAAGAAATTTATTGTTGAATCTTAACAAGTAAAGTGGTTACTTGGATTTTCCAAAACGAGTGCAAAGTCATGAAGGAAAGGTGAATGACAAAGTCACAATTTGTCATGAATAAATGTATTAGACAAATTCAAATGAATTTGATTCAAAAGTGCTGAAAGTCTAGTGGATTTAATACTAGTAAGGTACTAATATCTCATAATAAATCTCTCAGTTTGATAATTGATCAAAGGACTTTGAAGGTGTTCAAAAATTAGTGAGTGGATATGCAATTTGCATGAAATTGAGTGGGATCTATGAAAGTCTTCCTAAATAATATGTGAATGACATATTTTTGAGTGGGAGCAATATAAGTCTCGGACTCAAATATCCCAAGAACAAATTTTGAGTGGGAGCAATATAAGTCTCGAACTCAAGTATGTTGGGAACATATTTTGAGTGGGATCTTAAAGAGTGATTCTTATGTGTGTACACGACACATTAAGAATAAAAGCTCAAGTACCGATAAATAATGATTTATAGGGATTAGAAGTTGATAGTAAGTACATTACAATATCGTGTTGTATGCCTAAAAGGGGTCCTGAAAAGAGTTTCGGAATAGGAATTGATTCAGGACTAGTCCTTGGTCAATTCAAATTAGGAATAACCTTAAGCTAAACATCGGAAGTTGAAAGAAAGAAAAGGATGATCATCATCCACTATGTTGAGACATAGGTTCTATCTTGGAAAACCATGATGGCAACTTAACATAATCTATGATCCAATAAGGAACGTTTGAAAAGTGATTGAACACGAATCACAGAATGTTGAGCTAAGTTTGCCCATGATACATTGCAAATGTATCTATAATTTTTGATGTTCCATGTTTGGTTTTATCTCCTTTCTTGTGTTTTGTCCACACTTTGGAGTACTTTTCATATGATTTCTTGGACTAACCTATTAACAAGAGCCATAGTGCCAGCTGCCTGTTTTCTGTTGTTTTTGGTTCCAGGAAAGTCAGAAAATGAATATTCTCGGAATTAGATGGGACAAAAGCCAAAGTGCCTATTTTTCTGTAAGACTCACGGAGCCAGAATACGAGACGGACGAGGGCCAGGGGCTGGCCACACCACCCCTAGGCGCGGGCTGGGCCTGGCCGCGCCAAGGCATGGTGTGGGCCCCCCAGGCACCCCTCGGTCTCCCTCTTCGCCTATAAGAAGCCTTCTGACCTAAAAACTCCAGGGGGTTCGACATTGTTCCAGAAGGAGTTCCGCTCCGCCGCCACCACCAGATTCCACGAAACAGCACCAGAAACTCCGTTCTGGCACCCTGCCGGGACGGGGAATTGGAGGAGATCATCGCCATCATCATCACCATCGCTTCTCCATCGACCATCCATGTTTCCCCCATCTATGAGTGAGTAATCCCCCACTGTAGGCTATGGGGATGGTAGGGATTGGATGAGATCGTTCATGTAATGGCATCAGATTGTTAGGGCATGGTGCCTAGTATCTTGTATTAGTGCTTTATGACTGTTGCGACTTGTTGTGCTTAATGCTTGTCACTAGGCCCCAAGTGACATGATTTCAGATCTGAACATGTTATTGATTCATTATGATAGTATTGTTTATGGTCTTACCTGCAAGTTGTATACACATGTTGTTGTCCGGAACCAATGTCCCCGAAGTGACAGAAATTAGGATAACCGGAGGGAATGGCTTTGATGTGAGGATCACATGTGTTCATGGAGTGTTAATGCTTTGCTCCGGTGCTCTATTAAAAGGAGCACCTTAATTGCCAGTAGTTCCCTTGAGGCCCCGCTGCAAACTGGTTGGCAGGACAAAAGATGTTGTGCAAGTTCTCATTGCGAGCACGTATGACTATATATAGAACACATGCCTAGGATTATCTAGTACTTGGATGCTTTATCTTATTTATCTGCAATTGCCCTATGTTCTAATTGCTATGTGAATTATCTTGTCCATGCAACGCCCGTCTATCCATCCCTATGCCTACCACACTCGAATCCCACTGTTTAGTGCTATTGTTACTACTGTCTTTCCTTTACTACTGTTGTTACTTTGCTATTCCTACTACAAAACTGTTGCTACTGATAAACTGCTGTGAGCAAGATTGTTTCCAGGTGCCGCTGAATTGACAACTCAGTTGTTAAGGCTTATAAATATTCTTTGGCTCCCCTTGTGTCGAATCAATAAATTGGGTTTCACTTCCCTCGAAAATACTGCGATACACCCCCTATACTTGTGGGTCATCAAGACTATTTTCTGGCACCGTTGCCGGGGAGCATAGCTTTATTTATCAAGTCCACTTGGAATCACTATTGTTCAAGCTAAGTTTATTTCTGCCTTGTTTGCTTGTTTCTTTATCAAAAATACAAAAAATAGTTCCTACTCTAGTTGTTATTTTCGCTGGTCGGTTATTGTCTTGCTTTATCATGCTTGTTGTCAATGGTTGGTATCTTTCAAACTGAATCTTATTGGCAAGGTGGGTTCACGGAAGATGAAAAATATTATTATAAGGAACACCGCTTATGGGAACAAATTGGTAATTGTATACCATTGCTAGAAACGTGTGTTGGGGATATACTTTCTGGGTATCCTCACAGTTCCTCACTGGCCAGGGTGGCCCACTTCGGGTTAGAGCTTTGCTTCACGGGCGGTCCAGTCAGGGAGAAAAGATGGAGTCCAATCCGGCTACGAGAAGGCCCAGAAGACTTACCGACTTTTGGAATCACTTGATTTTGAATCATTTGATACATGTGAGCCATGCCTTATGGGCAAGATGACTAGAACGCCGTTTTCCGGTTCAATGGAACGGGCGACAGATCTATTGGAAATCATACATACTGATGTGTGTGGACCAATGAGTGTGTCGGTGCGAGGTGGATATCGTTATTTTGTTACTTTCACAGATGATTTGAGTAGATATGGGTATATCTATTTGATGAAAGACAAGTCTGAAACTTTTGAAAAGTTCAAAGAATTTCAGAATGAAGTGGAAAATCATCGTAATAGAAAGATCAAATTTCTGCGGTCCGACCATGGAGGAGAGTATCTTAGTTACGAGTTTAGCACACATATGAAAGACTGTGGAATAGTTTCACAACTCACGCTTTGGAACACCACAACATAATGGTGTGTCGAACGTCGTAATCATACTTTATTGGATATGGTTTGATCTATGATGTCTCTGACTTGCCCTTGTCATTTTGGGGTTATGCAATGAAACATTGCATTCACTTTAAATCGGGCACCATCTAAATCCGTTGAAACAACACCGTATGAATTATGGTTTGGAAACAAACCTAAGCTGTCATTTCTTAAGGTTTGGGGATGCGATGTTTATGTGAAGAAACTTCAACCGGATAAACTCGAACCCAAAGCGGAAAAATGCGTCTTCATAGGATACCCTAAGGAAACGATTGGGTATACCTTCTATCACAGATCCGAGGGCAAGGTTTTTGTTGCCAAGAATGGATCCTTTCTTGAGAAGGAGTTTCTCGCGAAAGGTGTGAGTAGTCGGAAGGTAGAACTCGAAGAGGTTATTGAACCTTCTCTTCATGAAATGGCGAGTGGCGCAGCACCGGAAGTTGTTTCGGAGTTGACTTCGCCTAATGAAGAGAGAGCTAATGATATTGATCATGAAACTCCGAAAGAGGACACTACCGAACCTCGCAGGTCAAGTAGGACACGTGTAGCTCCTGAACTGTACGGCAATCCTGTTGTGAATTTCATGGTTGATGAAATGGATGACCCTGCGACGTATGAAGAAGCGATGATGAGCCCAGATTCCAACAAATGGCTAGAAGCCATGAAATCCGAGATGGAATCCATGTACGAAAACCAGGTTTGGACCTTGGTGGACTTACCTCACGACCGAAAGGCCGTTGAGAATAAATGGATTTTCAAAAGGAAAACTGATGCTGACGGTAATGTGACCATCTATAAGGCTCGACTTGTCGCAAAGGGGTTTCGACAAATTCAAGGAGTTGACTACGATGAGACATTCTCTCCCGTAGCGATGCTTAAGTCGGTTAGGATTATGTTAGCAATTGCTGCATATTTCGATTATGAAATATGGGGATGGATGTCAAAATTGCGTTCCTCATTGGTAATATTGAAGAAGAGTTGTATATGATACAACCTAAGGGTTTTGTCGATCCTAAGGATGCTAATAAGGTGTGCAAACTTCAGCGATCCATCTATGGACTGAAGCAAGCATCACGAAGTTGGAATCTCCGCTTTGATGAGGTGATCAAAGAGTTTGGATTTGTCCAAACTTATGGAGAGGCTTGTATTTACAAGAAAGTGAGTAGGAGCAATGTGGCATTTCTGATATTATATGTGGATGACATATTATTGATTGGAAATGATTTAGATCTTTTAAACAGTGTTAAAAGTTATCTAAACAGCAAATTTTCGATGAAGGACCTTGGTAAAGCTTCATATATATTAGGCATTAAAATCTATAGAGATAGATCAAGACGCCTAATTGGGCTATCGCAGAGTACATACCTTGATAAGATATTAAAGAAGTTTAATATGGACGGAAGTAAGAAGGGGTTCTTACCTATGTTGCAAGGCAAGACATTGAGTAAGACTCAAAGTCCACTGGCGGAAGAAAGAGAGATAATGGATAAGATCCCCTATGCCTCAGCCATAGGCTCTATAATGTAGTCCATGCTATGTACAAGACCGGATGTGGCACATGCTATTAGTTTGACTAGTAGGTACCAATCTGATCCGGTTGAACACTGGATAGCGGTCAAGAATATCCTTAAGTACTTGAGAAGAACTAAGGATATGTTTCTTATATACGGAGGTGAAGAAGAGCTAGTCGCTAAGTGTTATGTCGATGCTAGCTTTGACACTGATCCGGATGACTCTAAGTCTCAATCCGGATACGTATTTCTCTTGAACGGAGCAGCAGTTAGTTGGAGGAGATCCAAACAACCTGTGGTGGCTGGATCAACAACGGAGGCGGAATATGTTGCTGCTTCAGAAGCAGCGCAGGAGGCGGTTTGGATGAAGGAGTTCATAACGGAACTGGGTATGGTTCCCAGTGCGTTGGAGCCGATGGTGATCTATTGTGACAACAATGGAGACATAGCCAACACAAAGGAACCAAGGTCTCACAAGAATTCCAAGCATATTAAGCGCCGGTTTCACTCCATCCGCGAGCATGTCAAGGATGGAGATATAAAGATTTGTAAAGTGCACACGGACCTGAATGTAGCAGATCCGCTGACTAAAGTAATCCCTAGGGAAAAACATGATAAACACCATAACTCCATGGGTGTTAGATTTATCACTATGTGAACTAGATTATTGTCTCTAGTGCAAGTGGGAGACTGGAGGAAATATGCCCTGAGAGGCAATAACAAAGTTGTTATTATGTATTCCTTGTATATGATAGATGTTTATTTTGCATGCTATAATTGTATTGATAGGAAACATCAATACATGTGTGTTTAATAAACAAAAAGGGTTCCTACTCATGCCTCTCTTATAAACTAGCTTGTTGCTTAACAGGATGATCAAGGTTTCCTGATCATGGATATTGGATGTTGTTAATAACAAGGTCACACCATTGGTGGAATGATGTGATGAACATTCATCCGAAGTATAGCATTACGATCAAGTCATTGTGTTTATATTGCTATAACATCATACGAAGTAATCTTTATCCTTAGACCATGAGATCATGTTAATTGCTAACACCGGAAGAGTATCTTGATAACATCAAACGTCACACCGTAACAGGGTGACTATAAAGATGGGTTCAGTGTTACGAAGGTTTTATGTTGAGGCTCATGGATCAAGAGTGGAATTTGTCAATACAGATGACGGATAGATATACTCTGGGCCCTCTCGGTGATATCACATTAGGATAGCTTGCAAGAAAGTGATGTGATCACTAGAATATTATATCACGGGAACGAGAAAAGAGTGCATGTCGGTAATGAGATCAAACTAGGTATGGAGATACCGATGATCGAATCTCGGACATGTAATATATCGAGAGACAAAGGGATTTAGTTACAAGCGTTAAAGGTTCTCACGATCACAGGAGTCATCGTTGAATGTGTAGGAGTTAGTACGGATCTCCAGGTCCCGCTGTTGATTATTGATTGGAGAAGGGTCTCGATCATGTCTGCATTATTCGCGAACTGTAGGGTGGCACACTTAAGAGTTACCGGACACCATTTTGGAGCACATATGTTTCAGACGAAAGAATTGCAAAGCGCAGGAATTGTTTCAATAGAAACCGGAAATTGTTTCGGGTGAAATTGCAGAAGGTGGTTATTGAAATATTGAAAGGGGCTATATGTGAATGTTTGTTAATTAAAGTAATTAACAAAATTCTGAATAAATTTAATAAAAGAGTTTTATTAAATGAGAGAGCATTAAATTTGGAGAAACTTAATGCATTTAAAGTGGAGACTTTAAAAGGGAATGTGAAGAGGCATTTTAATGTGGAGGAGTTACCACCACATGAATGGGGGAGGTGAGGGGTCACCCCCCATGCGCCGGCCATGGAGAGAGGGGGCACCCCCCCTCCTTCTATAAAAGGCCACCCATTCCCTCCTTCATCCTTACACCTCCTTATGAAGGATCTCTCTCCCCCTCTAGAATTATTTCCCCATGGTCTCGGATTAGCGAGATACATGTTCCCGGTGGCATTTCGTCTAGAAGGAGTTGCTGCTTCCGCTGGATCGCTGGAGCGAGGAGGTGGAGGTTGTCCGATGGCTTGAACGTGTGTGCGAGTGCGGATGCGCTGCTGAGTTGCGGCGCTCGGACTTCCTCACGATCTTGAGATCAGCAAGTGTACGACTACATCAACCACGAGTTCCTACTCGTTAACAAAGCTCGTTGTCTTCGAGGGTAAGTTCTCTATGGATGTATGTCCACCCGTTTGCTTTGTACCTAGTAGATAGATCTTGGCGTGTTGTTCACACCGTAGGAAAATATTTGTTTTCTATGCTGCGGACCCAATAGTAACCCATATTCTGCCTCTGCCGTATATTGGATTGCTAGCAGGAGTAGGGTCCGTCCAAAGCCGGCGGATTCGAACCGGGGTAAACTTGTGTGGTCACCGTCCTGGAACACCGTACGTCTCACACCCCTCTCTTCCACACGCCCCGAGGACCCCCTCATGGCGTACTTGTCATCAATCTGATGACAGTTGGCGCCCACCGTGGGGCAAGTGAGCTTAGGATCTACGTTCCGAGCGGAATCTGCAAGAATCAGAATCGGCGAGACTATCGCTGTCGGTCGCATACTCTACGCCAGCGACGTCCCTCTCATCGTTCTCGACGAGATGTGGATTCCGGCTAGGGAGGCCATGACTGCCTACACAATCATGTCTTTTGGCGAGATCGATGTTTACATCGGTTTTGCTGAACCTGCCCCACCCACCCTAGTGGTGATGATAGAGGCAGAAGAATCTTCTGGTTCCCCTTTGTCCATGGAGGCAGCAGAGTTCCGGATCTCAGAAAACCATAATCCCACCCAGCCCGCACCAGCTGCGGTGATAGTGGAGAAATCTGAGCCTAAGGAAGACCTAGTGGCCCAAGTCGAATCTGGAGTGGATCTCCTTAGAGAGGCCGGATCATAGATCGACCCACCCGCGGAAGTCGAAATCCAGGAGGAGCATATCAACGACACTGATTCTGGCTCTGATGAAGACGGGACAGACATGCCTTTCCTAAGGTACACACTGCGACGTATGATAATGCAAGATGCAAGCGCAGATGCAATTCTCGAGACCATTAAAAGTTTCGACATGGCTGATCACAAAAGCCGCAGGTACCTCAGGAAGGACGCATCGCACTTCATCGGATATGTGGGATCCGGATCTGGCTCTGCCGATGCTGGAGAAAACACCGACTCTGTGCTAGAGGCAATTGGAACAAACGCTGACGTACCTGCATCCCCGGATGAATCGATGACATTAGCGGATTTCCAAAAGTTCTCCACGGAATATGAAGAGGAGTATAACTCCAAAGCCGCAGAGGAAGGATAAGCCATGGATGAAGGATCCGGGAAACACTCTCCCAAAGCGCAGGACAGCATGGAAGTCGGAGACAATCCTGAAGTCCAGATGTCCAAAAGTACCGATCAGAGTTTGACTCCGGGAAACGGGCCCAAAGCCGTCTTTGCTACCGGCGCTGCCAAGAAGGCAAAGAAGAGGAACAAGAAGAACAAGACCCCGACAAAAGACCCTCTGATAGAGGAGGTGATTGCCGAGGAATATGAGGAAGACTCGGATGGAGCACTTATCCCAGAAGAGCCGAAAAAAGAAGAATCGGTGGATGGACATGTGATCACTGAAGGTGCACGAAAACTCATTGATGCTGCATTAACCACACCTATCCCTACAGGTGCAGAACTTACTGCTGAAGAGCTGGACGAAAGGGCCCAGGCATTAGAAGCGCGTCGTCAACAACTCCTGGATGAAGCTAAAAACATCGAGGGAGAAAAGAAACGCATGGCAACTAAGGATTACATGTCTCGGTTGCATCAAAAGACCCAGAAACGTTACACAGGTGATGGTAAATTTCCGGAAGTAAACAGGGTACTCTTTGAAGGAGACCCAGGGATGCCTCGGCTCGACAGCAAAGGAGACCTGGTGTACCCAACACCGGTACAGAAAACCGTCATAGCTCGAGATATTCTATCAAATAACCCAGGCCCAGAACAGGTTCGATTGGGCATCAAGTTACTCACCAAGGGTCTGGAGCAATAGATGGCTGCGAAATCCGGAAGTGGAAAACTGGTCTCGAAATCCGACCAATGTCACACAGACTCAGCATGGAATGATATAAGGCCCCAGCGTGTTCCGGAACAGCGTCACCATTCCGACCGACGGGAAGATAACTACTCTAGAACCGGATCATCAGGACAGCATCACAGAACCGCACGTGACTGGAGCAACGTCGTTCCAGCAGCGGAGCAAGATGCCATTGATGCACTGTATCCGAGGAATCCTCCCTGACGTGAGTCAAACGATCGAAGGGAGAAGATAAAGAGAAACGTCGGGAGGAGGATCGTCAAAAAATGCCACCTCCTAGACATGCAAGCCGTCCGGCTGAGCCTCACCATAGTGGGAACGACGGGCGAAGGAACGACGGAAACCATGCCGGAACAAGCCGGCAGGGGGCTCGTCATAGTGAAGACCCTCCCCGAAACCGGAATAATGATGCTCCGGACGGAGGCCGGCGATCAGCCGAAAAAATCTAGCTGCCCCACCCTCTCCACCAAGCAGTCATCACAACGGCTCTCACGGAGGACAAGGAGGACGACATGGCGGAGGAGGTGGTGGCAGAAGCCGAAGTCCGGCTCCAAGGCATCACAGCCACAGCCGACATTCGGGACGATCTCTATCCCCGAATGACGCAAGGCACAGGATCAATTCCAACATAGAGGCGCGACGCTACGAGAACGATGATATCTACGTGGGCCCAAAATGCTTCAGACCACGCATCAGAGCTACGAAATTCCCAGAAGGATTTGCTATGTCAAGACATATCCAAGCCTACGATGGCATTGCTTGGCCAGATACCTGGCTACAGGATTTCTTCCAATCTTGTTCTATCGCCAAAGGCGGAAACAGCCTGGTCGCAACCCGATATCTCACACTCATGTTGTGGAAGACGGCATGATCATGGCTTAATGAACTTCCGGAGGACACCATCCACAACTGGTATGACATGCAAAGTGCGTTCTCTCGGAATTTCGAAGGCACATACTAGAGGCCCTGTATGGTCGGAGACCTACAGCGTTGCACCCAGAAGGCCGGAGAAACTTGCCGGGATTACCTCGGATGATGGATCGACACCAAGAACTCATGTGAAGGGGTAAATGATCAAACTGCGATTGAAGCTTTCGTTGCAGGTCTCCCAATTGGTCTACTGCGCCATCGCTTGAAGTGTGACAAGGTCACTGATTTGGGAGAGATGATAGAAACAGCGAGCAAGTATGCAGATGCTGACGACGATGCAGAGGGATTACTCAACGCCCTAGCTGTGCCACAGTCGGCAAAACAACCAAAGCAACAAGCTCAGAAGCATAAAAATACCTCGGAAGAAAAACCCAACGCGGAAACGGCGGTAGTCACTGCTACTTTCGGGTCTGCAGGACGAGGAGGAGGCATGGCGTCATGGCGTGGAACTTCGAGAGTCCAAGGTAGAGGAGACCAACAACCAGGCAAAACCTACTCTTGGGCCGACATTGCCAATAACCCATGTGTGCATCACCTAGACGCCAATGGGGGCTCGTCCCACACCAACGCCGAATGTCGTTTCAATGACGACATCAAAAGAGATAACACCGCGGGCTACAAAGCTAAGCAGAAGAAGGGAGAGAAGAATCCCGAAAAAGAAAAAGAGACCAAGGAAGATTCCGACATGGAGGAAGCTGATGCTTCAAATCCCAAGCCAGAAGGGAAGAAAAAATTTCCGACCAAGAAAGACACTTATGTCACCTTCCTCGGATCTCAACCAGCAAAGGTCAAGAAAGCAGTTCTACATGAGATCAATGCAACAGTTCCGGCTGTCCCTCAATACTTGGACTGGTCGGAAGTGGCAATCACATTTGACCATGATGATCATCCGCCTAAGTTGCACAGGCAAGGAAAATATGCCTTAATCGTCAACCCACTTATCGATGGTTATGGTTTCTCCAATACCCTCATGGATGGCGGCAGCAGCATCAATATTCTCTATGTCGAAACACTACGCCGGATGAAGATCTTGAAGACCCAGCTAAACCATAGCTCTGTAATTTTTCACGGACTTGTCCCAGGAAGACAAGCCAATTCCCTGGGAGAAATCACTTTGGATGGTACCTTTGGAACTCCAAAGAATTATCGGACAGAGGCACTTTCCTTCGAAGTGGTCCCGTTCAAGAGCGCATACCACGCTATATTCGGACGTCTGGCTTACTGGGCTTTTATGGCTCGTCTGTGTTACATTTACAATATGATAAAAATTCCAGGTCCCAACAGCGTGATCACCATCAGGGGAGACCCGAAGAAAGTGCAAGAGTGTGAGGATGGAAATGTCGCCTTTGCCGAAGCCGTGCTACACGCCCAGAAGTACCAAGAGATCAAGAAGAGCATAGATCCGTCCGAGATGCCCGCAACGAAGAAGGAGGTGACAAAGCCAAATCTGGAGTTCAAGCCATCAGAAGAGACGAAGAAGACGCCATTGAAGGATGATGACCCCTCCAAGGTGAACCAGATAGGCGTAGGCCTAGGTAGCGCATAGGAAAGCGCGCTCGTCAAGTTCCTCCAAGCAAATCAACATACCTTCGCATGGCAGCCATTTGACATGACCGGAGTACCTAGGGAACTTGCCGAGCACTCTTTAAATGTAAACCCGAACGCTAAACCCGTCAAACAGTCCTTACAGCGTTTCAGCAATGAAAAGCGTAAGGAAATAGCTAAGGAACTAGCACGGCTCGAGTTAGCCGGATTCATAGAAGAGGTCATCCACACTGAGTGGTCGACCAATCCTGTAATGGTCCCTAAAAAGGACACCACTGATTTAAGGATGTGTGTTGATTATACTACCTTGAACAAGGCTTGCCCAAAAGATCCGTTCGCTCTGCCTAGAATTGATCAAGTTATCGATTCTACGGCAGGCTCGAACTCTCATTTTCTCGACGCATATTCCGGTTATCACCAAATCCGGATGAAGGAATCTAACAAAGTCAAAACTTCATTCATAACCCCCTTCGGAACCTTCTGTTTTGTTACGATGCCCTTTGGGCTGAAGAACACAGGAGCTACGTACCAGCGCACGATGCAGCGTTGCCTCCAAGACCAACTCGGACGCAATATACTCGCATACGTGGATGATATTGCGGTGATGTCCAAAAAGAAGGAAACATTGATTTCCGACTTGGAGGAAACATTTGCCAATCTACGGAAATATAACATCATGCTTAACCTGAAGAAATATTTCTTTGGAATACCAGCCAGAAAATTGTTAGGTTTCATCGTGTCTCAAAGAGGCATAGAGGTGAACCGAGACAAAATCAAGGCTATACTCAATATTTCCAGGCCAACTCGCTTGAAGGACGTACAAAGACTAACTGGTTGCATTGCTGCAGTCATTCGGTTTGTAAGTCGGCTTGGTGAACGAGCCGCAGCATTATACAAATTCCTGAAAAAGACCAAGGATTTTGTTTGGACTGATGAAGCTGAAGCTGCACTACAAGACCTCAAGAAAATACTCTCATCTGCTCCTATCCTCGCTGCACCGGAACCACAGGAACCGATGTTGCTTTATCTTGCTGCGACAAACAAAGTCGTTAGTATCGTCATGGTAGTGGAGAGACCGGAGGAAAATCAGGAACACCTAGTGCAGTGTCCGACTTACTTTGTCAGCGAAGTCCTGACAGAATCGAAACAGCGATAACCGCACTATCAAAAGTTGGCTTATGGTGTTTTTATGGCATCATGTAAGCTACGACACTATTTTCAGGAGCATCCAATTACCGTGGTGAGCACAGCTCCCATGAGAGATATAATCAATAACAGTGACGCCACAGGACGCGTCGCCAAATGGGGCATAGAGCTTTTAGCTTTTGATATTAAGTATAAACCTCAAACAACAATCAAATCCCAAATCCTTGCTGACTTTGTCGCTGATTGGACAGAGACGAATGAGAACATGATCCTCCCTGAGTCAGAATATTGGACCCTCTACTTTGATGGGTCTAAGGATCGAGGGGGCTCGGGGGCTGGCGTGGTGCTCAAATCACCCCAAGGAGATAAACTTCTATACGTGTTGCAGATCCACTTCACAGCAACGAATAATATTGCTGAGTATGAAGCACTGCTACATGGAATCCGGATTGCTAAGGATATTGGCATCCGACGTTTGATGTGGTACGGAGATTCAGATCTTGTTGCCCAACAAGTGTCGGATATTTGTAATGCAAATAAACACATGGCAGCGTATAAAGCTGTCGTGCATGATCTATCTAAATCGTTCGAAGGGTTTAAGGTTCAACACATCCCTCGAGTAGAAAACAAGGAAGCAGATGCACTATCTCGTATAGGCTCTGCACGGAAAGAAGTCCCGGATGGCGCTTTTTAGAGCACCTCAAAGTTCCTTCAATAAAGGGGGTAGATGAGGAATATCCGACTAAATCCGACTCACCTTTAATAGCAGTTCTGGCTGTATTTTCCAGCTGGACTCAACCCTACATTGATTATTTGCTAGATGGCAAATTACCCGAAGATGAGGTTCTGAGCCAGTAGATTATCCGACGAGCGAAAGCCTATGTAGGGTCCCCAACCTTTAATAAGATTGAGCCCCCTGTGTTTACAATGCTAGTCCCTGGATCAATAGCTAGCATCCACAGTTTAGATGTAATATCAAGAAACAAAGGTCATAATACAACTTTATAACCAGGAATAAAATAATTTTATTACATCAAACATAGCTCATTGGCTATTTACATTACATTGCAGCGGAATAACTATAAGCATGGGGTCCTTCATCTTCAAAGTGCCATAGGCAAATGTTGGTTGTAGACTTTGTAATCCTAATCAATCAATCTTCACTAAAATCAATCAAACCTGCAACATTACAAGTTACAGCCAGAAGGGTCAATACATTTGAATTGTATTGGCAAGTGATACTATGGTAATATGGTGGAGTCTATCATCTATATGCATTTGGCTAAGTGGAGCTTAGGCTTGCATTGCTCAAAATAGATTTTTCCTTATCATTTGAAAACACTAAGTTTTTGTTTGACAAAAATCTTTCCCAAGGCATCTACCAATCAAAGACTGAAGATCCTTTACAAGGCATCTACCAATCAAAGACTGAAGATCCTTTAACCCTTGTTCACCCACAAGATTTTAACTTAGAAATTGGGATGAGGAGATTCTTGATAGCTTCCATGTCTTGATGCTCAAATTGTCCTTTTCTAGGGACATGGCTAAGTACTTAGATTTTTCACTCTGCAGAGGTGGTGCACTTTCCCCACAAGACTTGGTTTCCCAAGACAAGATCTTTCAGAAGCCTTTCCTTTGTCAAATGGACGCGCTCCAACCTATCATTCCCTCTACCACCAACTGTCCAAGAGACTAAGTTCTAGCAACCTATATGATCATGGCAGAGCCCATATTGCCAAGTGGTTGCACTTGAAGCTTCTCAACATTTGACATCTCAAATCTCTTTGTTCCTGGGTGGCCATCCACAAGTGAGATACACTAAGGTAAACCATAAAAATGGGCCTTGTGAACCACTCAACCAAAAACCACCAAGCAAGTCCCATTCCACCCAGGTGATTCATTAACTTAGTTGTTTTATTAATCGAAACACAAGTGCCCAGACTTAGAAATTTTCCATAGCATGAATATATATTCCACCCTTGTTTTCTATTAGCTAAGCTAAGCATGATAGTAATAGGAATCTTGACTTAGGTAATTTTCACTAAGGTTTCCTCTACTAGGTTTTCCCATAGCATAGTTTACTCTTAGCAAAAATCCATGCAAATCCTATACTTAGAAATATCACTAATGCATAGTGAAAATAATGGGACAATAGATATGAAGCATCACTTGCCTTTTTGGTAGAGTATGGGTTCACTCCTTGTCCTTGCAACAATCACACTCTTCAAGTCACTACAATTCAATCAAGCAAGGAACAAACTCAATCTACCAATCAAGCAAAACAACACACATAAAATAACAAAGTCAAAGTAATGCATGCAAGCATGCCAAGCTTTGTTTTGTTTGGAAAAGTGGTTCCTAATGGGTCATAGACATTTGGGTACACCTAATGGTCATTTTTGTAAAGTGGCCAAGTCATTTGCAAAGAGGTTTCACTTCAAAACCATTTTCAAAACAAAGTATCATTTTATGTGGTGTAGGAATATTTTTACTAAGGAATTAATCTCTAGGGTTCACAAAATATGTTTTCAACCACAAAACTTGATGTTTGGGGTCAGAGAGTTTAAAACAAAACATTTTCCAAAGGTTTTCTTCCAAAATCATTTTTAATAAATAAACCACATTTCTATTTGACTAGAAATGGTTTTAAATCAAAGAATCATTCTTTTGTTTCACCAAAAACAATTTTGAAACCAGAAAGTGTTTCCTATGGTCAGTAGGTTTGGTCCAAAACATTTTCTCCAAATTTTTACTCAAAATCATTTTCATAAACAAAACAATAGTTTTATTTGGCTAGAAATGGACTAAACTAATTAATCCATTCTAAACTTTTCGAAATTCATTTTCCAAAACATGGGTTGGTTCCTAGGGTCAGTAAGGTCACAACAAACCATTTTGCAAAGGTTTTAACCCAAAAATCATTTTTAAACAATTTTTCTAATCTAAACAAGCACACAAAAGATTCTGCAAAAACAAGCAATCTAACAGATACTATTTGCTAAACTAAGGGCATGGTTGGCTAGGGCTTGCTCTCCTGAATCCAACGACATAAAATTTGTAATTTTTGGATGTGTGGATTCAAAGTTATGGATTTTACAAAACTGAACATCAATTAGATCAATTCTGTTTTAAATCAAACCAGCGGGGACACGTGTCTTGTTCTAATTCGTCGGTACCGGTTCGCACGGATCAGTCGCTGTGGAGCGTTGGATTTAAATTAGATCGAGCGGCTCAGGATCAAACTTACCTCTTCGTCTAGATCTAATCCTAGCCAGTCAAAACGCATCCTACGGGTACAGCGTGCTTGCCAGGATATGGCGGCGCTGACGGTGGCTACCGGCGGCGGAGCTGTCGGTCGACGACGGTGCCGATGCTACAGAGGGTGAGGGAGAAAGGGGAGATGCTCACCGGGCTCGAAGTCCTCAGCGATGCTCGGGGAGGTGTTGGTCGGGCGAGGGGCGCTCTGGTACGACTGCGATTGCTCGCCGGAGTGGAGGACGGCGTCGGGTGCGTCAGGTGGTCGTCGTGGACGGTGCTGTGGTTCACCCCAAGGCAAGGCGAAGACACGGTTAGATGCGCAGGACTCAGGCAAGGTCGTGTGCGTGAAAGAGAAGAGGAGGGGCGGTCGGATACTACCTGGGGACTTCGTCGGAGAAAAAGGCAGACGGCGGTGGTCTCAGTCGTGGTCGGAGACGTCGCTACAGGTCACGAGAAGAACAACCGAGGGTAGGGTTAGACGCAGGAGATCATGGCGGAGCTGTGAGCGTAAACGAGAGGGCTCGGGGTGGTCGGCTCTTACCAGGAAACGTCGCCGGAGAAGAAGGCAGACAGCGGTGCTGCAGGTCGTCGTCGAAGGCGAGGTTATAGGGCACCCGTGAATGACTGGCACAGGAAGATGCGCCAGGATGCGGTGAGCGTGCTCGTGTGTTCGGGGAGGCAGGAGGTGGTGTGGCTCGGCCGGAATTTCTTTGGGACGCTCGTCGGAGCAGTGGCGGAGCAGGAAGAAATCGGGACAGCCTAGGGGCAGAGAGGGAGAGGTGAGTGAGTGGAAATGGCGAGGAGAGGGAGGCTTTTAAGGGAGCGTGGTCGCGGCGAGGAATTAACGCGGCGTTAAGGCGAATTCAAGCGCGAGAAATCAACGGCAGAAACGGCCGCGCGGTGAGGGGAAGAAGGAGTCGCGGGGAGGACGATGAGCAGTAGAGGTGGGGTCGTCTTGTCAGCGATAGAAAAGGAAAGGGGGTTGGGTCCACCAATCAGTGAGGGCGTGGGTTTCTTTCGCGGTGAATAACGGTTCGCTTCGTGAGAGAGAGAGAGAGGTGGGTTCCACCGGTCAGTGGGAAAAGAAATGAGGGGGAGGGTCCACTGGTCATTGTCTGTGTGGGTCAGAAACTGGGTGAGAAAAGAATGCTTCGGGGAAGAGAGCAGGTGGGCTAGGTGGGCTGCTGCTGGGCCTTAGTGGGCTGGGTCTGTTTTCTTATTTTTTTTCTGTTTAAATCTTTTTCTATTTTCCAAACCAATTTCTGTTTGGAATTTCAATCAACATTTCAAACATTCAAGCTATTCAAACAATTCAAACAATCACTCAACTTTGTATTTTGAATTTGGTTCTGTTTATTAACATAATCCAAATCTCAAAATAAAATAATATTTTTATTCATTTTAGGATCCATTCAATAATTAAATAAAATGGATCTTTAGTTATTTAATAAAATAGGGTTTGATTTAATTAATAAAAATTTTCATTTGAAATCCAAAGTCTTTTATTTAAAAGATCCAAAATAGTGTTTCCAAAATATTTTATTTTCCTTTATTAAATGTTTTATCTTTTTAAATCCCTTTAGGATTTAATTTGATTCAAATTGGTTTGAAGTTTCAATTTGAGTGAAACCAACTTCTATGGTCTTTCTTGATCCTTTGTGAATATTTGTTGATCAATTTTTGGTATGGATCAAATCCATGGATTTGGAGATACTTTGGAAAATGATTTTCTTCCTTTAGGGCTTAGGGTTTTGGATTTATTTTCCAAATGTTTAAATTTCCAGATACATTCATTGAGGAATGCATTTCACTTGATTTGGATTTGTTGAATTCAAACTTTAACCAAAGTTTGTTCAAGATGGGATTTTAAGTTTCCATTTAGAAACAAAAGTTTCTTTTCACCCTGATTTTTCAACAAAACTTTATTTTGTTTAATTTATTTTTCACATTACAAGATTTGGAAAATCTTGGGATGTGACAGGCTACCACCCTTAAATAAATCTCGTCCCCGAGATTTGGGAAGGTTAGGGTTACAAGCAGGTTCAAAACAACTAGGGTACTACCACCCTTAAAATTTTTCAAACAAAAGTTACACATTGTCCTTCTTGGGATCCTGGGGAAACTTCTCTGGGCAACCATCTGCCTAGTGTCCTTTATTTCCATACTTGACTCATGGGCCAAGGTTGAGTTTCTCCATAGACTTGTTCAACTTGTTCTTCATCTTTTCTGGACAGTTGCTTGCATAATGGCCTGGGTTCTTGCAATTGTAACATATCAATTGGCTGATATCTTTCTTTTCCTTTGGTGTCATTGCCTCTTGTTTGTTTCTTTGGTCCATCTTCTTTTCTGGGCATTCATTGGCATAATGTCCCATCTCTTTGCAATTGAAACATTGCACTTGTGTAATATCCTTCTTGCTAGTGTTGGGGCATTTCTTCTTCTTCTTTTTGGGTCTCTCCAAAGCTAGGTGTTCTTCTAGTTCTTCTTCTTCATAGGTGGGAGATCTTCCTCTCTTCTTGGGACATTGGTCTTCATGTTCCTTGGGTGCATGTTCCTTGTATCCAAAAGTATTGCTAGCTTGGGTTCCTTCTAGAATAACATCTTTGTCATCCTTGTTGTCATTAGCTTTTTGGGAAAAGTTTTCTCTCATGTTGCTCATTTGAGTAATCAATCCTTGCAACAATTGGGATTGAAGTTTCAAAATCCTTTGTATGGCTGGGTCTAGTCCATTGTTGTTGGCTAAAAGCTGAGTTGTCTCTTGGCTCAACTGGTGTTGGGTTGCTATAAGTTCTCTCATGCTGTCCTCTTGGTTGTTGTTGTCATCAACTTTGTTGTTGGGGTCTCTTGGAGAAGTCATCTGTTTGGGTTGGATAGGGATTAGAATAGGAAAAGTATTTCTAAGGGAATATTTCTAATCACACACATCACACTTCACACAAGCAATGTGCAAGCAATCACAAACAAACACTCCACTCAAACAACAAGTTTCAAGCACATTTTTAGGCAACCAAAAATATTTTTGTTACACCACATAAGTTGGTGTGTTTTGACTTAACTATAATATGGTGGTCCATCTATATGGTTCACTTGTGATCTTTCCATCCTTCTTTGGTTGATTCTTCTTTACTTGAGATCATGGTTTCCTTGGGAAAACTCTTGGTCACAAAACTTCAAAGTTGTTGATGGCTCCTTCTAAGTTGTTTTTCCTTAGTCTTCAAGTCTTGAGTATTATTTCTTGTCTCACTTGTAGTATTTAGTGATATCCAAGTTGGAAGTCCTTGGTGAATATGCTGAAGATGTTGAAGTCATTAGAGTTGAAGAAGTTGAAGTCATTAGAGTTGAAAGTGTTGAGGAAGTCCTTTGCACATGGTGTAGTCTTTGGTCATGGGGTAGGTTTTTCCATCAAGTTGAAATAGAAGAGAAGTAGAGTTGAAACCAAAATGGTTGAGGAAAGAGTTTACAAGTGTTTTTGTAAATAAGTTTTGGAACAAAATAACTCCTATTTTTCTAAGGGGTTTTGTCCAATCCTAGGGTTACAAATCCTACAGGCAACACATTGCTCTGATACCATCTGTAGGGTCCCCAACCTTTAATAAGATTGAGCCCCCTGTGTTTACAATGCTAGTCCCTGGATCAATAGCTAGCATCCACAGTTTAGATGTAATATCAAGAAACAAAGGTCATAATACAACTTTATAACCAGGAATAAAATAATTTTATTACATCAAACATAGCTCATTGGCTATTTACATTACATTGCAGCGGAATAACTATAAGCATGGGGTCCTTCATCTTCAAAGTGCCACAGGCAGATGTTGGTTGTAGACTTTGTAATCCTAATCAATCAATCTTCACTAAAATCAATCAAACCTGCAACATTACAAGTTACAGCCACAAGGGTCAATACATTTGAATTGTATTGGCAAGTGATACTATGGTAATATGGTGGATTCTATCATCTATATGCATTTGGTAAGTGGAGCTTAGGCTTGCATTGCTCAAAATAGATTTTTCCTTATCATTTGAAAACACTAAGTTTTTGTTTGACAAAAATCTTTCCCAAGGCATCTACCAATCAAAGACTGAAGATCCTTTCCAAGGCATCTACCAATCAAAGACTGAAGATCCTTTAACCCTTGTTCACCCACAAGATTTTAACT
This sequence comes from Avena insularis, assembly GCA_023614405.1. Lineage (NCBI taxonomy): Eukaryota > Viridiplantae > Streptophyta > Magnoliopsida > Poales > Poaceae > Avena > Avena insularis. The sequence goes on along the minus strand of CM042694.1, from coordinate 238,922,696 downwards.
TAGAAATTGGGATGAGGAGATTCTTGATAGCTTCCATGTCTTGATGCTCAAATTGTCCTTTTCTAGGGACATGGCTAAGTACTTAGATTTTTCACTCTGCAGAGGTGGTGCACTTTCCCCACAAGACTTGGTTTCCCAAGACAAGATCTTTCAGAAGCCTTTCCTTAGTCAAATGGACGCGCTCCAACCTATCATTCCCTCTACCACCAACTGTCCAAGAGACTAAGTTCTAGCAACCTATATGATCATGGCAGAGCCCATATTGCCAAGTGGTTGCACTTGAAGCTTCCCAACATTTGACATCTCAAATCTCTTTGTTCCTGGGTGGCCATCCACAAGTGAGATACACTAAGGTAAACCATAAAAATGGGCCTTGTGAACCACTCAACCAAAAACCACCAAGCAAGTCCCATTCCACCCAGGTGATTCATTAACTTAGTTGTTTTATTAATCGAAACACAAGTCCTCAGACTTAGAAATTTTCCATAGCATGAATATATTTTCCACCCTTGTTTTCTATTAGCTAAGCTAAGCATGATAGTAATAGGAATCTTGACTTAGGTAATTTTCACTAAGGTTTCCTCTACTAGGTTTTCCCATAGCATAGTTTACTCTTAGCAAAAATCCATGCAAATCCTATACTTAGAAATATCACTAATGCATAGTGAAAATAATGGGACAATAGATATGAAGCATCACTTGCCTTTTTGGTAGAGTATGGGTTCACTCCTTGTCCTTGCAACAATCACACTCTTCAAGTCACTACAATTCAATCAAGCAAGGCACAAACTCAATCTACCAATCAAGCAAAACAACACACATAAAATAACAAAGTCAAAGTAATGCATGCAAGCATGCCAAGCTTTGTTTTGTTTGGAAAAGTGGTTCCTAATGGGTCATAGACATTTGGGTACACCTAATGGTCATTTTTGTAAAGTGGCCAAGTCATTTGCAAAGAGGTTTCACTTCAAAACCATTTTCAAAACAAAGTATCATTTTATGTGGTGTAGGAATATTTTTACTAAGGAATTAATCTCTAGGGTTCACAAAATATGTTTTCAACCACAAAACTTGATGTTTGGGGTCAGAGAGTTTAAAACAAAACATTTTCCAAAGGTTTTCTTCCAAAATCATTTTTAATAAATAAACCACATTTCTATTTGACTAGAAATGGTTTTAAATCAAAGAATCATTCTTTTGTTTCACCAAAAACAATTTTGAAACCATAAAGTGTTTCCTATGGTCAGTAGGTTTGGTCCAAAACATTTTCTCCAAATTTTTACTCAAAATCATTTTCATAAACAAAACAATAGTTTTATTTGGCTAGAAATGGACTAAACTAATTAATCCATTCTAAACTTTTCGAAATTCATTTTCCAAAACATGGGTTGGTTCCTAGGGTCAGTAAGGTCACAACAAACCATTTTGCAAAGGTTTTAACCCAAAAATCATTTTTAAACAATTTTTCTAATCTAAACAAGCACACAAAAGATTCTGCAAAAACAAGCAATCTAACAGATACTATTTGCTAAACTAAGGGCATGGTTGGCTAGGGCTTGCTCTCCTGAATCCAACGACATAAAATTTGTAATTTTTGGACGTGTGGATTCAAAGTTATGGATTTTACAAAACTGAACATCAATTAGATCAATTCTGTTTTAAATCAAACCAGCAGGGACATGTGTCTTGTTCTAATTCGTCGGTACCGGTTTGCACGGATAAGTCGCTGTGGAGCGTTGGATTTAAATTAGATCGAGTGGCTCAGGATCAAACTTACCTCTTCGTCTAGATCTAATCCTAGCCAGTCAAAACGCATCGACGGTGGCTACCGTGCAATGAGCGGCAGCTATGGTCGACGACGGTGCCGATGCTACAGAGGGTGAGGGAGAAAGGGGAGATGCTCACCGGGCTCAGGGGGTCACGGCGATGCTCGGGGAGGTGTTGGTCGGGCGAGGGGCGCTCTGGTACGACTGCGATTGCTCGCCGGAGTGGAGGACGGCGTCGGGTGCGTCAGGTGGTCGTCGTGGACGGTGCTGTGGTTCACCCCAAGGCAAGGCGAAGACACGGTTAGATGCGCAGGACTCAGGCAAGGTCGTGTGCGTGAAAGAGAAGAGGAGGGGCGGTCGGATACTACCTGGGGACTTCGTCGGAGAAAAAGGCAGACGGCGGTGGTCTCAGTCGTGGTCGGAGACGTCGCTACAGGTCACGAGAAGAACAAACAAGGGTAGGGTTAGACGCAGGAGATCATGGCGGAGCTGTGAGCGTAAACGAGAGGGCTCGGGGTGGTCGGCTCTTACCAGGAAACGTCGCCGGAGAAGAAGGCAGACAACGGTGCTGCAGGTCATCGTCGAAGGCGAGGTTATAGGGCACCCGCGGATGAATGACTGGCACAGGAAGATGCGCCAGGATGCGGTGAGCGTGCTCGTGTGTTCGGGGAGGCAGGAGGTGGTGTGGCTCAGCCGGAATTTCTTTGGGACGCTCGTCGGAGCATGAAGAAATCGGGGCAGCCTAGGGGCAGAGAGGGAGAGGTGAGTGAGGGGAAATGGCGAGGAGAGGGAGGCTTTTAAGGGAGCGTGGTCGCGGCGAGGAATTAACGCGGCGTTAAGGCGAATTCAAGCGCGAGAAATCAACGGCAGAAACGGCCACGCGGTGAGGGGAAGAAGGAGTCACGGGGAGGACGATGAGCAGTAGAGGTGGGGTCGTCTTGTCAGCGCTAGAAAAGGAAAGGGGGTTGGGTCCACCAATCAGTGAGGGCGTGGGTTTCTTTCGCGGTGAATAACGGTTCGCTTCGTGAGAGAGAGAGAGGTGGGGTCCACCGGTCAGTGGGAAAAGAAATGAGGGGGAGGGTCCACTGGTCATTGTCTGTGTGGGTCAGAAACTGGGTGAGAAAAGAATGCTTTGGGGAAGAGAGCAGGTGGGCTAGGTGGGCTGCTGCTGGGCCTTACTGGGCTGGGTCTGTTTTCTTATTTTTTTTTCTGTTTAAATCTTTTTCTATTTTCCAAACCAATTTCTGTTTTGAATTTCAATCAACATTTCAAAGATTCAAGCTATTCAAACAATTCAAACAATCACTCAACTTTGTATTTTGAATTTGGTTCTGTTTATTAACATAATCCAAATCTCAAAATAAAATAATATTTTTATTCATTTTAGGATCCATTCAATAATTAAATAAAATGGATCTTTAGTTATTTAATAAAATAGGGTTTGATTTAATTAATAAAAAAATTCATTTGAAATCCAAAGTCTTTTATTTAAAAGATCCAAAATAGTGTTTCCAAAATATTTTATTTTCCTTTATTAAATGTTTTATCTTTTTAAATCCCTTTAGGATTTAATTTGATTCAAATTGGTTTGAAGTTCCAATTTGAGTGAAACCAACTTCTATGGTCTTTCTTGATCCTTTGTGAATATTTGTTGATCAATTTTTGGTATGGATCAAATCCATGGATTTGGAGATACTTTGGAAAATGATTTTCTTCCTTTAGGGCTTAGGGTTTTGGATTTATTTTCCAAATGTTTAAATTTCAGATACATTCATTGAGGAATGCATTTCACTTGATTTGGATTTGTTGAATTCAAACTTTAACCAAAGTTTGTTCAAGATGGGATTTTAAGTTTCCATTTAGAAACAAAAGTTTCTTTTCACCCTGATTTTTCAACAAAACTTTATTTTGTTTAATTTATTTTTCACATTACAAGATTTGGAAAATCTTGGGATGTGACAGGCTACCACCCTTAAAATAAATCTCGTCCCCGAGATTTGGTAAGGTTAGGGTTACAAGCAGGTTCAAAACAACTAGGGTACTACCACCCTTAAAAATTTTCAAACAGAAGTTACACATTGTCCTTCTTGGGATCCTGGGGAAACTTCTCTGGGCAACCATCTGCCTAGTGTCCTTTATTTCCATACTTGACTCATGGGCCAAGGTTGAGTTTCTCCATAGACTTGTTCAACTAGTTCTTCATCTTTTCTGGACAGTTGCTTGCATAATGGCCTGGGTTCTTGCAATTGTAACATATCAATTGGCTGATATCTTTCTTTTCCTTTGGTGTCATTGCCTCTTGTTTGTTTCTTTGGTCCATCTTCTTTTCTGGGCATTCATTGGCATAATGTCCCATCTCTTTGCAATTGAAACATTGCACTTGTGGTCCGCGCGTAGGACATGTTCCAATCCTGGACAAGTTGCGGCATCTCCTTTGCCTTGTCCCGCACCTGAAAATTTTGTTGGTGCCTAGCATAGAAAACAAAAAAATTCCTACGGTGGGAACTATACGCCAAGATCTATCTACTAGATACAAGCAACGGGCCGATATACATCTATAGAGAACTTACCCTCAAAGACAACAAAGCTTTGTTAACAAGTTGGAACTCGTGGATGATGTAGTCGTACACTTGCCGATCTCAAGATCGTGATGAAGTCCAGCAGGTCTGGCTCCAGCACGTCCTTCAGATCCAGCTCCAGGAAGTCCAGAACCACCAAGTCAAGCACCGCAAAGTAGCGGTGCATCCGTGATCGCACACACGTCCGGTACCCCGACAACCTCCGTCCCTCACTCCAGCAAAGCAGCAGAAGCAGCAACTCCTTTCCATATAAAGCCAGCGGGAACATGTATCTCGCTAATCTGAGACCATGGGGAAAAATACTAGAGGGGGAGAGAGATACTTCACGAGGAGGTGTGAGGAAGAAGGAGTGAGAGGGGGCCTTTTATAGGAGGAGGGGAGGATGTCCCTTCACCTCCCCCATTCATGTGGTGGTAACCCCCTCCACATTAAAATGCCCCTTCACATTCTCTTTTAAAGTCTCCACTTTAAATGCATTAAATTTCTCCAAATTTAATGCTCTAGAATTTAATGGAACTCTTTTATTAATTTTATTCAGAATTTTGTTAGTTACTTTAATTAACAAACATTCACATAAACCCCCTGCAACATTTCAATATTACATGCAGAACCAATTTCAGCAATTTCACCCAAAACAGTTTCAGTGTCTATTGAAATAATTCCAGCGCTCTCTTAAATCTTTATCTGAAACATAATTGCTCCAAATGGTGTCGGTATCCCTTAAGTGTGTCACCCTACGGTTCGCGAATAATGCAGACATGATCGAGACCCCTCTCCGATCAACAATCAGCAGCGGGACCTGGAGATCCGTACTGACTCCCACATATTCAACGATGACTCTTGTGATCATGTGAACCTTTAACGTCATAACTAAATCCCTTTGTCTCGCGATATATTACATGTCCGAGATTCGATCATTGGCATCCAAATACCTAGTTTGATCTCGTTACCGACATGCACTCTTTTCTCGTTCGTGTGATATAACATTCTAGTGATCACATCACTTGCTTGCAAGCTATTTCAATGTGATATCACCGAGAGGGCCCAGAGTATATCTATCCGTCATCGGGATGGACAAATCCCACTCTTGATCCATGAGCCTCAACATAACACCTTTGTAGCACTGAACCCACCTTTATAGTCACCCTGTTACGGTGTGACGTTTGATGTTATCAAGATACTCTTCCAGTGTTAGCAATTAACATGATCTCATGGTCTAAGGACTAAGATTACTTCGTATGATGTTATAGAAATATAAGCATAATGACTCTGATTGTAATGCTATACTTTGGATGAATGTTCATCACATCATTCCACCAATGTTGTGACCTCGTTATTAACAACATCCAATGTCCATGATCAGGAAACCTTGATCATCTTGTTAATCAACAAGCTAATTTATATGAGAGGCAGTACGAGGAACTTTGTATTTTGTTTATTAAACACATGTATTAACGTTTCCAATTAATACAATTATAGCATGCAAAATAAACATTTATCATAAACATGGAATAAGATAATAACCACTTTATTATTGCCTCTCGGGCATATTCCCTTCAGTCTCCCACTTGCACTAGAGTCAATAATCTAGTTTGTAAACTTGTATATACAACAGCTAGGTGTTGAATATACGCGTTTGCTAGTGGTTAAAAAAATCTCCGGATCTGGCACTTTCAGGTCCGTGTGTATTTGCATGTCTTTGCGTCTCTACACATCACTCATTCTCAAATGAGATGGCATTGTATAAATTTGGTCCTTTGGTGAGACCTTTAGTTCGTTCGGGTTAAAATATGTTGATATTATTGTCATACAATATATCTTCATAGTATTAGCCCACTTTGAACCACACCTAGTTTGATAACAAACTTCTTAACACAAATGCCCTCTTTTGTTGCTACTATAGCAGTCATATACTTAGCCTTTTGTCAACACCCGGATTTTTAATCCCAGATGCCCGTTATGCCATACCTCGCAATCCCAGGATTACCATTTTTGCGAGACATAACGGATTGGATATCACAGTACATCATCCATTACAAACCATACATAAGGTTTTACACAAATAAGGATCTCATGATCCAGTCTTTATACAACAAGTAGCGGAAATAAAAGATAGCATAGCGGTGGGGTCCATCTTTAGGGGAACAGGCAATGCTGACGAAGGCAGATAGTCCTAGTTATCATAGCCGTCCCGCTGACCATCATCTTGATAATCTCCTTCATAGTCTGGCCATGAGAATAGGCAGGGACAAAAGCCATGAGTACTCTTCAAGTACTCGCAAACTACTATTAACAGGTACTATAATTCTAAGTTAAAGTGCTAAATATAAGTTTAACCATAAAGTTAAGTTTGAAACCTAAGCTGAGTTCTGAAGCAAAGAAAGATAAAGTAAGATTCTAGAATCACTTAAACTGGGAAACTATTATCAGCAACACAACCCTGTTGTGGTCAAGTCAAAGTTCAACATTTATTTCAAGTTATTTAGAAAACATCTGACAACGAAACAGTATGGCTATTCCAACTGTCCATAACCGCGGACGCGGCTATTCGAATAGTTTGACACTCTGAAGAGGTGGTACACTTTCACCACAAGATTCGATACATCTGTCAGGGATAACACTGAATCAACATACTTAGTATGAAGATAATCAAACATAACCTTCCCTTTACACACCCTAGTATAAGCACCTCTCCTATGAGCATGGCCTCCCAACCATGACCATCAGTCATCTTGGGCACTGCATAGGTGGACAACATTGAGAGGTAGCCTTAGCTCAAACATCTCCCGCGAGGGAACTAATACTAATGCATATAAACTTCCAGCTAAGCCTTACCCAATTCAGGTAATGTGGTTGTACGGTAAATTTAGAATGGTATCGCATCCGAATCCAACCATCAGTTTCATAAAAAGGTTTAAGGCTCATGCCTCATCATTTTCCTCATCATAAACCAGTTGTGTCTCTCAACACATGTCAAAACATCTCAATAGAATGACTCATCATTCCAAGGTTTTCACAATTCATTTTCACCAAGTGTTCCCATCTAAAGTGACTCAAGTTTTTGATCTACTCTAAAATACTAGGTTAAGAGTGTTCACTAAGGTGGAAAGATGGGATCAATCTCATGCCATAGAATGACATCTAAAGGTTTCTAAGTAGGTCAAGTTTTATACTTTTTATGCTACCTTCAAACCAAGTAAAGAACTTTGTATAACCTAAGAGGGGTAAAACTTGTAGGTAAGACTTGGGGTACTAATAGTCAAAAGGGGTGTGATCAAAGCATGCTTAAGGCATCTTTACTAAACCATCTAGTTTAATTCTAGCTTGCTAACACTAGCTTGCCTTGGTTGGTGCAGTGGTTGAAGTTTTCTTCTTCTTCTTCTTGGTAGAACTCCTCCTCGAAAGTTTGGTCGGTACTAGCGTCTATAAATACATAGGGAGAAGACAATCACCAAACAATACTTAACTAGGCTAAGTAGCATTCTAAAACACACAATTGATGATCTATCATCATCACAAGCATCACAAGTTTAATTTAATAGTTTCAACCTTTTTATTTTAGAAAAGTAATTTCTACTCTTTGAAATATTAACTAAAATTTAATATTCACCACCAAAATATGGGATCATGTGGACACCTGTCCTCACCACATATTCTAACATGTGGGAATGAGATTTAAGGGTTGGATCAATATTACTTTGGTTTAAGTTCATTATTTAATGATTTAAAGTGACTAGAAATGCCTATATAGTATTATTTTGGTACTAGTCCAAAGTCACTGCATGTAAACCTTAATATTATTACATATTTAGATAGATATGATGAAATGTGATTTTTGAGAGTTCGAATCAACTCAAAAGCTAACTTGGTTGATTTTATAAAAATGTTGCAAGTTGCAAAAGCTTCTGTTTTGTTATTTTTACTAGGAGAGATCTATAACTCTAATTGAATTAAATCCAACGGGCTTGGATAGATCATTTTAATACCTTTTAGAAAAAATTGGTTTCATGCAATTTGGATTTCTAAAACTCTCTGAATTGATTTTTAAACTAGGGTACAGAAACTATATTTAACTAAAACGAAAAATCCAGATTTGAATCTATGGGCTAGCGCGGGAAAGGACTTGGGCTGGCCCAGTGGCGCTCCGCGGCGCGGGGCTCAGCTGACAGGGGGTCCTGCTTGTCAGCGGCACTTAAAACGCAAAACAGTACGCGTGTTGTGGATCGTGCGATTAGAAGCGAGATCAACGGCTTAGGGTCGTCGTCGACGACGAACAGGTCGCCGGCGAGCTCGAACCCTAGCGGCTCGGTGGGGGTCTACTGGGGGCGTACCAGGGCTCCAGCGGGGTCGGCGAGGTGGGCAAACGACGTGGAAGACGACGGCGAGGCGAGGCGTGGTTGCGGTGGAGCTTGGGGTGGTCGAAATCAACGACGCCCTTCTCCTCCTGAGGCGGCTGCTCCGGCTCCAATTCCGGCGAGCTGCTGCTCCACTTGCTCCGGCTAGAGGTGGCTGAGGTTCAGAGAGGTGAGGGGAGTGGAATGGTGTGGAGAGAAGAGGCTGGGGAGGGATCCTTTTATAGGCCCGCCGGTGAGACCGAGCGGGATGGGCAGTCGACGATGGCGACATGGCTACGGCGAGGTAGAGGCATGGCGGGGGTTGGCGATCGACAGGCGGTCTCCTGGCGGTGCTCTAGGAATTGAATGCGGCCGTAGGGACGGTGGCACACGGTCTGGGCGAGGTGGCGCTCTGAGAGGAAGAGGCGGTGGTGTCCACGGCGAGCGGTGGCTGTGAGGCTTTGGGCGGCGAACGGGGATGTCTGGGGTGTTCTCCAGGTCGAGGAAGAGTGGCGGGCGCGGGCTATGGCCAAGGGGCGGTCTGTGCGAGCGGGGACAGGGCCTGCTCTAGGGGCAGCGTCGGCATGCTCGACCGGCTCCAGGCACGGTGGTTCCTGGCTGTTCTGCCCTCTGTCTTTGACCTGGGGCTAGTTGGGTGGTGGAGGTGGACCACATGCAACTTGCTAGACATGGTGAGGGAGGCTGGAGAGGGCGGCTGCTGCGAGTGCACGGTCGGCCGGCGAGAGAGGGCTCGGCATGGCAGTGCAGTGCGGCTACGGTTTAGGGAAGAGGCTGGGGTTGGTCTGGTCAGGCTTGAGGGGGACAAAGATGATCAAAGCACATTGCAATTGCTAGACAAAATCAACCCAAAACAGTATTAGTTAGGCCAATATGATCTTGCCAGCAAGGTGTTTGATGAAATGGCCGCAAGAGAAAAAGTTTTGAATTTTGGTTTCAACATTTTAAGTGATCTCCACTAGTGATAGGTCATCTCTGGTCGCAAGGGTTTTGAAAATGGAGCTCAAATAGATGGTTTTTGAAATAGGGGTGATCTATGCATATGCATTAGATTCAATTTTAAACTGCCATTTCAAATAGTTAACAGAATGTTTTTAGCAGATCAAAAGGTGGGACTTGGTACCTCATTATGTGTACTAGCAAGGGGTGCAAAGATCAAGAATTGTTTCTGTTAAGAATTGAGTACTAGGAATAGCCAGAGTAGGCATGAGAGTTAAATTTGCCAACATGACCATTCCTTCTTTTTAATTCTTTTTTATTTGATTTTCTTTAAGAAAAGTTTGGGAATGATGTAGATGATGTTTAAATCACCTAAGAAACATTTTACAAGCATTGGATCAATCAATCATGGCAATTCAAACAACTCCTATTTTAAATTCATACACATATGAATGCTTTCATTTTAAATTTGGAAAAGTTTTTGTTAACCCTATTTTTGGATGATTTGATCTTGATAAGCTTGGATTAAAGTTTTGGGATGTTACACCTTTTCGTTGTAGTATCCGTCACAATGCCTCAACTTTGGAACTCATCCAAATCCATCATGGAACATCTTTTCCATTACATTGTGCCACCCATAGTCTAAATTGAGATAAATTTTAATTTGTATCTTGTGACAAAACTAGTATCAATGTAACACTTTACAATGAACTACCTTTTAACTATTTTTCACTTATACATGATATATTCTTAGTTCTTCCAAAGCTCATAAGAATATCTTTACTATCGTCCAATGATCATCTTATGAATCATTCTGGTATGTGCTCATAACATTTAGAGCATAGGACATATCTGGATATATACATATCACAGTATAATCGATCAAAATCTTCATGTGATTTTACTCACCAAGTGTTGAAACACTTGAATCTTGACACAATCCTTTCCATGCAGCAAGAACCTTTCTTGTTGTTTCCATATTGAACCCTTTCAATATCTCATATATGTATCTTTGGCACAACCATATTAGCGCCTCAATCTATCCATATAGATATTGATGCCTAATATTCCGGTTTTGCCCAAGTCTTTCATCGAAATCTTATTTTAATGAAATTCATAACTTGTGTCAATACAAGATACATCATTTCCAATCAACAATATGTCCTATACATAATGTATTAGAAATATGTCTCAGCGCTCCTAATTAATTTCTTGCAAATGCAAGCATCTTCATCATCTCCGATGAATTTAAACTCTTTTAACTGTTTCATCATGGTGAAGATTCCAACTCCGCTGTGCTTACTTCAACTATTGAAGTTTGCATGCCCTTTTAGCACCCTTTGAATTAACAAAACCCTTCAGACCGTGTCTTGTACATGTCCTAGGTAACCATTTTATTAGAAGAACATTGTTTTGTTTGTTCAACTACCATACATCAAATTATATGTAGTGGTTGCTACATTAATCCGTCAAGACTAAATATCGCTATGAAAGATCAAATCTTGTCATAGTCAACTCATTGAACATTGTCGTAAACTTCTTTCCGACATGTCGACTATTTCATAGATGTTAAACATCCATGTCTATTTCTTTATAGATCCAAACACGACCGATAGGCTTCACGCCTTTCCAGAGGGTCTTCCAAGTTTAGAAACTTGATTTCTCGTGTATGGATACTATCACGGATTCTACGAGTTCTAGTCATTTTATGGAGTCAGGGCCCATCATCGCTTCTTTGCATGTAGTCGGTTCATCATTGTCAAAACAATAACGACTTGCTTATCAAATCACACTATTTGATCCTTACCGACCCACACGGTTCAATACGAACTCTAATCTCCGAGATCACACCCTTTGTAATCACAGGAGCCATGAGCATTGTGGCCGCCACCGGGACACTTTAGCACATATAGCTAAGGTTTAACAACCTTATCAAAGTTCTATTGTCCTCCCACTTAACTTTTCATGAAAAATTCCTTCTCAAGAAACTTGATGTTCCAAGTAACAAACTCTTTTGTCCTCGGTGTTATGGAGAAATTCCCAACAAATTCTTTGGGATAACCTACAAAGATGTGCTTATCTGACATTGGTTGTAAACATTTTACTTATGCATAGCATACCAAAATTTAAGAAAAGACAATTCGGGTTTTATCCCAAACCATAACTTATATGGTGTCATTTCAACGGATCACGATGGTGCTCTTTTCAGTGCAAAAGCGGTAGTCTCTAAAGCTTCAAACCTTAAAACATAATGGCAGTTTTATAAATGACACCCTTGATCTTACCATGTCAAACATGGTTGGATTTCATCTCTCGAATATGCCATACTCCTATGGTTTACTGGAAAACACAAATCATGGAACAATTCCTCAAATCTTAAGTGTTTTGCTAAACATGTAACTCAAATATCTTCCTTTATGATCAAATCATAAACTCTTTTATTTTCTTGTTACAATGATTTTTCACTTCATCTTGAAAGTCTTTGAACAATTTTCAAATGTTTCATACTTCTTCCTTATTAAGTAAATATATAGATATATTCACTCAAATTTCCAGAGAAAGCATATAAAGCAAAAAGATCCATCACATATGGCTACATATAATGGACTATATACATCAATATGTATAATATCCAATAAGTTAGTCATTCGTTCCTCTTTGGCCTATGGACAGAGTCTCACAAGCATCAATTGATCAAAATCAAAGACTCCAAAAATCCATCAACATGGAGTTTCTTCATGTTTTCTTTCCAATATAATTTAAATAGCGATGTCACTTCATAAGTGATCTTTCAATCATTTGTCTTGCGACATTTTAGCAATAGTGTTTATGGATGTGATTTCTCCCACTAGACTTGTAAAAGTTCATCCATCCTTTATGGAATATGGTAATTATTTGAACAACCATTGTTCTCATAAAACCGGAACAAAATAACAATTATTAAAACAAATCTTGAAGGCTAGTTTTGACGACAACGAAAAACACAATAACACTTTATTTGTTTTCGATGAACATCATCACTTATTCTCTTGCTAGTTACTTAGGCCATTGCAGTTCATGGATTGTGTTGTCCTGTATGACACTTCATACCAACCAATTTGGTATCCAATACCGGTATCCAATACCTCAGAACCACATTGTTTAACAAGCAAGAAAAATACAACCATAACATGTATATCTTCTATATACCTAAGTTGGACATCTCCAACCTTTTCTTTTCTGCCAAATATTTTATAGATTCTCTTTCAACAATTCCTTTACTTTTAAAAGAATCTATCAACATCAATAGTGGTGTCATTCACATGACACATAGTACAAAGTGTATATAGTCAAATACTAATACCTTTGAACTTGCACTTTGAAGTGGATCACCATCATCAAATGTTTGGTGTTCTTTCAAAATCCATTCTTTAGTAATCTATTAGTGTAGTAAACATTTTACTTACATCTTATATTCATACTTATCATGAAAACTTTCATGATCAAGCTACTATAGCCTGTAAGGAAGAATCGCGAGTATAATGTTAGTTCCCAAAATCTTTTGGGGAGATCCGGATGCTTAGCATCTCCATCCTTCACAAATTCTCATACAATATGAGAACATGTATTTTGCTAAATTATACTCTATCATAATGCAACCAAAAACATTGTTTCAAATATCACAATATCTTTCACACATGATGGTTTCTGAAACAATTTTCAGCTCCTATATAATCTTGATATTAAAACAACTTTTGAATATCAATAATCATGGAGGCAAACATGATACTTTAGATACTAACATTGGAATTCTTACTCTTGATTTAATACTACTTATTAAACTTCATGGAGTAAATAGAGTTTGCTAAAAGTTTGCAATAGGACTTATAAACTTTAAATTGACATTCAAAACAATACGATACCAGTTCGTAAAGTAAATATCCAGAATTATATAGTTCTATTATCTCAATTAAAACTAAGCGTAAGGTAGTAAACAGATGCCAATGACTACAACAAATTATGAAAATTCACTTCGATTTAGTTTATGACAAATTGAGTTCGACTAATCCAAATTAGAAATGAACTCCCACTCAAAAATGACATCCCTCGTGCCTTTTTGGTGATTACATGAACCAAATCCACTACACCAAGTCTGATCATCACGTGAGTTGGTGTAGCTTCAAAAGCGAGCATCAATATGGGCATCACATCAACTATATAACTCATGCTTAACCTTTAGGTCCGTGTTTCGAGGCCATGATTGTACATGCTAGGGTCGCCAAGTAAGAACCTTAGTACTCGCATGTGTAAAACTGTCTTACACCCGTTTGTATGAAAACGCATAGTCGAGTACACCCGATCATCATGTGATGTCTCGAAACACGATCCATAGAACGGTGCATACTTAAGGAAGAACACATTTTATCTTGATATTAAATTGAGGGATCATCTTAAAATGCTACTAAAATGCCAAACTAGCAATATAAGATGCAAACATCTAATGTGTAAAGTGAGATGATATGATTCATGCATTTGATCTCTATCATATGCATCATGGTATGATCTCTATCATTCCTTTGTGTGTAAGGTCAAGGTTTATGGAACTTACACGTTAGGTGTGTTGTAAGAGTATCTATCATACATCTACTTACAACATTACCATATCATGACACTAGCCCAGCAACGATCTAAACTAGACGCCTCTAATTTATCCATTGCAAGTTTTACGTGGCTTAGGACTTTCGGAGATAGAACCGTTTTTACCTACGAACATGGAACCACAACGAAGATAACCAAGTTATTAGAAACTCGTTGTAAATCAGATATTGACTATAGTAGGAGATACAGACACCCGCCAGCCACTTATGCAAAACTAGTTGCATGTCAGTCGTGGAACAGGTCTCATGTACGATGATATGTAAGGTTGGTCCGGGCCGCTTCATCCCACTATGCCATCAATATCCAAAATAGATAGAAGATGCAATAACATGATCATCATCGCCCACATATAAACATATGTGTACTACCCGTGCAAAGGACCTACACATAGATCAGGCTCTGATACCACTGTTGGTTCGCAGCATAGAAAACAAAAAATTTCCTACGGTGGGAACTATACGACAAGATCTATCTACTAGATACAAGCAACGGGGGGATATACATCCATAGAACTTACCCTCAAAGACAAAAAAGCTTTGTTAACGAGTTGGAACTCGTGGATGATGTAATCGTACACTTGCCGATCTCAAGATCGTGATGAAGTCCAGCAGGTCCGGCTCCAGCATGTCCTTCAGATCCAGCTCCAGCAAGTCCAGCACCACCAAGTCCAGCACCGCAAAGTAGCGGTGCATCCGTGATCGCACACACGTCTGGTACCCTGACAACCTCCGTCCCTACTCCAGCAAAGCAGCAGAAGCAGCAACTCCTTTCCAGATAAAGCCACCTGGAACATGTATCTCGCTAATCCGAGACCATGGGGAAAAATACTAGAGGGGGAGAGAGATCCTTCACGAGGAGGTGTGAGGAAGAAGGAGTGAGAGGGGGACTTTTATAGGAGGAGGGGAGGGTGTCCCTTCACCTCCCCCATTCATGTGGTGGTAACCCCCTCCACATTAAAATGCCCCTTCACATTCTCTTTTAAAGTCTCCACTTTAAATACATTAAATTTCTCCAAATTTAATGCTCTCTCATTTAATAAAACTCTTTTATTACTTTTATTCAGAATTTTTTTAATTACTTTAATTAACAAACATTCACATAAACCCCCCTGCAACATTTCAATATTACATGCAGAACAAATTTCAGCAATTTCACCCGAAACAGTTTTGGTGTCTATTGAAATAATTCCAGCGCTTTCTTAAATCTTTATCTGAGACATATTTTCTCCAAATGGTGTCGGTATCCCTTAAGTGTGTCACCCAACAGTTCGCGAATAATGCAGACATGATCGAGACCCCTCTCCGATCAATAATCAGCAGCGGGACCTAGAGATTCGTACTGACTCCCACATATTCAACGATGACTCTTGTGATCGTGTGAACCTTTAATGTCGTAACTAAATCCCTTTGTCTCGCGATATATTACATGTCCGAGATTCGATTATTGGCATCGAAATACCTAGTTTGATCTCGTTACCGACATGCACTGTTTTCTCATTCCTGTGATATAACATTCTAGTGATCACATCACTTACTTGCAAGCTATTTCAATGTGATATCACCAAGAGGGCCTAGAGTATATCTATCCATCATCGGGATGGACAAATCCCACTCTTGATCCATGAGCCTCAACATAACACCTTCGTAGCACTGAACCCACCTTTATAGTCACGCTGTTACGGTGTGACGTTTGATGTTATCAAGATACTCTTCCGGTGTTAGAAATTAACATGATCTCATGGTCTAAGGACTAATATTACTTCGTATGATGTTATAGCAATATAAACATAATGACTCTGATCGTAATGCTATACTTCGGATGAATGTTCATCACATCATTCCACCAATGTTGTGACCTCGTTATTAACAACATCCAATGTCCATGATCAGGAAACCTTGATAATCTTGTTAATCAACAAGCTAGTTTATATGAGAGGCAGTACTAGGAACTTTGTATTTTGTTTATTAAACACACATGTATTATTAATACAATTATAGCATGCAAAATAAACATTTATCATAAACATGGAATAAGATAATAACCACTTTATTATTGCCTCTCGGGCATATTCCCTTCAAATCTAACATGTTATGCATGTCTAGAATCTTGAGAGCTTCGCCAATATCCTCAAGAGATTGGCGGAAGTCATGAAGAAGGTCACCGACTTGGGTAAGCCGGTGGGTGTGGGGCTCGGTGGAGGTGGACTCCGTCAAGTTCAGAGGACCTATACACAAAACGGTTAATAAAATCCGACATTGAAAGAAGTCGAAGAAAATAGAAAAGTCAGACAGATGGAACGTACCAAAAATGACATCGTCAATCTTGGTCTTCTCTTCCCGAAGACTCCGGAGTTCAGCCCGGAGTGCCTTGGAAAGGTCCTTCTCTCTGCACAACTCATTATTGAGGTCCGAGATTTGCTGATCTTGAGCGGCAATCTTGCGATCACGCTCATCAGTAGCCATGGAGGAGGACTCGAGAACTTGAGCTATGCTCTTCTCATGATCCGCTTTGAGCTTATCTAGCTCTTGGCGAAGTTCCTTGTTCTCCACCACTAAAGTTTTGAGGTTCTCGGCCTCTTCAATCGTGGCGCAGAATTGTTTTATCAGCGCTGTAAGTCAAAAAGAACAACAGTTCAGAAAAATTCGACTATGAAAACATGAAATACAAGGTTTGAGTATCGAAATGTTTACCTTTGGCCTCATCCTTGGAGACCTTAAGTTCAGCATTTTTAAGTCAGAGAGCCTTGATCTCTCTCTGCTTGTCACAGACATTTTTCAACAAATCCTGGTTATAGGAACATACTTTCTGTAAGTCAGAATACCCAAAGTCAGAAGTCTACTAAAGACTCGGGCTAATATTTTTACTAATATCAGCACGAGCCTTGGGGGCTACACTAGTTCATTCTTTGGCATCCTAATGAAGCATAAACCCGGATTATATATCCTACTTCATGTTTGGGGGCTAGAGGATATGATATGAAACAAAGTAAAAACATGAGTTAGAATTCCGACTTACATATTGCTCGCGAGTGAGTTTATCCAAACTCGCATTTACTTCAACAGCGACCTTCTCGGCGAGAGTCAGAGGGACCACTGGTGTTGTTGGAAGCTCACTGGTCCTTATCCTCTCGTCGCGAAGGCGCACTTGTGCAAAAAGGTCGGAGAACTTGATGTCCTTTGCCTCTTGTGCTTCTTCTTTGGCAGATAAGTTTCTTTTCTCCAGGCATTGCCTGGCCAGCCGCTGGATCTCCTCCGCAGATTTCTGGGACAACCCAAACTTGGCAAGACCTAGATTGTTGAGAAGGTTTTAGCGAAGATCTCTGCCGAGGGATCATTACCCAAAGAGGGTTCACCCTTATCTATACCTGACTCACTCATGGTGACGTCAGTTTGTGATTCAAGGATCACAGGCTCTATTGAAGGAGTCGGATCTTGTGCGACATCCGGGGAAGGAATGATCACCGGTGTTGCGAAAGGTTGGGGGGCAGGAGTCTGAGGAGCTACGGTAGGAGAAGCCATGGAAAGCTTCGTCTACCATAGGGGCTTCGAAGAATTTCCCTTCCCTTTGCCCTTGATGAGCTGTTTAGCTCTGAGAATGTGATAAAGTCGGAAAAATTACATCTCGGAAGAGAATTTGAGTAAAATGCAAAGGTGGAAGTTGTGATGAAAGTTACCTCTTCACGACGGGCACCTCCTTTGTGCCAACAACCACTGTTGGAGCTTTGCGCTTCTTGAGCGCAATGTCCGGCAATGGGACCACCTCTGTCTCCTGAGAAAACTCTAGAGGATATCCCTCGAGAGGAGCAAGTTCCGACTCAGGGAGGTAAGCAAGCTGAAAAGAACAAAACATATCAATATTGCAATATAATTTAAAGATTGAAACACATGAAAAGGTTTACTGTTAAAAGCTTACCGGCACTACGGAGTTTTCTGACGTATGCATATCCAGAGAAACCTCCGGGATCCTCCTCTCGATCCGCTTCCTTATTAGCCATTTAATCTGGCTTATGTAGCCTTGCAAGGTATAGTGTCAACACCCGGATTTTGAATCCCAGATGCCCATTATGCCATACCTCGCAATCCCAGGATTACCATTTTTGCGAGACATAACGGATTGGATATCACAGTACATCATCCATTACAAACCATACATAAGGTGTTACACAAATAAGGATCTCATGATCCAGTCTTAATACAACAAGCAGTGGAAATAAAAGATAGCGTAGCGGTGGGGTCCATCTTCAGGGGCACAGGCAATGCTGACGAAGGCAGATAGTCCTAGTTATCATAGCCGTCCTGCTGACCATCATCTTGATAATCTCCTTCATAGTCTGGCCATGATAATAGCCAGGGACAAAAGCCATGAGTACTCTTTAAGTACTCGCAAACTACTATTAACAGGTACTATAGTTCTAAGTTAAAGTGCTAGAGCTAAGTTTAACTATAAAGTTAAGTTTGAAACCTAAGCTGAGTTCTGAAGCAAAGAAAGATAAAGTAAAGTTCTAGAATCACTTAAGTGGGAAGCTATTATCATCAGCACAACCCTGTTGTGGTCAAGTCAAATTTCATCATTCATTTCAAGGTATTTAGAAAACATCTGACAACGAAACAGTATGGCCATTCCAACTGTCCATAAATCATGGACCCGCTATTCAATAGTTTGACACTCTGCAAAGGTGGTACACTTTCACCACAAGATTCGATACATCCGCTGTGGATAACCTGAATCATCATACTTAGTATGCAGATAATCAAACATAACCTTCCCTTTACACACCCTAGTACAAGCACCTCTCCTATGAGCATGGCCTCCCAACCATGACCATCAGTCATCTTGGGCCTGCAGGTGGACAACATTGAGAGGTAGCCTCGGCTCAAACCTCTCCCGTGAGGGAACTAATACTAATGCATATAAATTTCCAGCTAAGCCTTACCCAATTCAGGTAATGTGGTTGTACGGTAAATTTGGAATGGTATCGCATCCGAATCCAACCATCAGTTTTATAAAAGGGTTAAGGCTCATGCCTCATCATTTTCATCATCATAAACCAGTTGTGTTTCTCAACACATGTCAAAACATCTCAATAGAATGACTCATCATTCCAAGGTTTTCACAATTCATTTTCACCAAGTGTTCCCATCTAGAGTGACTCAAGTTTTTGACCTACTCTAAAATACTAAGTTAAGAGTGTTCACTAAAGGGGAAGGATGGGATCAATCTCATGCCATATAATGACATCTAAAGGTTTCTAAGTAGGTCAATTTTTATACTTTTTATGCTACCTTCAAAATAAGTAAGGAACTTTGCATATTAAGGGGAGTAAAACTTGTAAGTAAGGCTTGGGGTACTAATAGTTAAAAAGGGGGGGTGATCAAAGCATGCCTAAAGCATCCTTGCTCATTTATCTAGCTTAAGTCTAGCTTGCTAACAATAGCTTGCCTTGGTTGGTGCAGTGGTTGAAGTTTTCTTCTTCTTCTTCTTGGTAGAACTCCTCCTCCTCGAAAGCTTGGTCGGTACTAGCGTCTATAAATACATGGGGAGTGCACAATCACCAAAGAATACTTAACTAGGCTAAGTAGCATTCTAAAACACACATTTGATGATCAATTATCATCACAAACATCACAAGTTTTAATTCAATAGTTTCATCCTTTTTATTTTAGAAAAGTAATTTCTACTCATTGAAAAATTAACTAATATTTAATATTCACCACTTAAAACATGGGATCATGTTGACACATGTCATCACCACATATTCTAACACGTGGGAATGAGATTTAAGGGTTGGATCAATAATACTTTGGTTTAAGTTCATTATTTAATGATTTAAAGTGACTAGAAATGCCTATATAGCATTATTTTGGTACTAGTCCAAAGTCACTGCATGTCAACCTTAATATTATTCCATGGTTAGATAGATATGATGAAATTTGATTTTCGAGAGTTGGAATCAACTCAAAATCTAACTTGGTTGATTTTATAAAAATGTTGCAAGTTGCAAAAGCTTCTGTTTTGTTATTTTTATTTGGAGAGATCTATAAGTCTAATTGAGTTAAATCCAACGGTCTTGGATATAGCATTTTAATACCTTTCAGAAAAAATTAGTTTCATGCAATTTGGATTTCTAAAACTCTCTGAATTGATTTTCAAACTAGGGGACAGAAACTAGATTTAACTAAAAAGAAAATTCCAGATTTGAATATATGGGCTAGCGCAGGAAAAGGAATGGGCCAGCCTAGTGGCGCTCCGCGGCGCGGGGCTCAGCTGACAGGGGGGTACCGCGTGTCAGCGGCACCTAAAACACGAAACAGTATGCGCGCTGTGGACCATAAGATTAGAAGCGAGATCAACGGCTGAGGGTCGTGTCGCATGCAGTGACTCGAACCCTAGCGGCTCGGTGGGGGTCTACTGGGGGCATACCAGGGCTCCAGCGGGGTCGGCGAGGCGAGTAAACAACGTGGAAGACGATGGCGAGGCGAGGCGCGGTTGTGGTAGAGCTTGGGGTGGTCGAAATCAACGGCGCCCTTCTCCTCCTGCCGCGGCTGCTCCGGCTCCAATTCCGGCGAGCTGCTGCTCCACTTGCTCCGGCTAGAGGTGGGTGAGGTTCAGAGAGGTGAGGGGAGTGGAATGGTGTGGAGAGAAGAGGCTGGGGAGGGCTCCTTTTATAGGCCCGACGGTGAGACCGAGCGGGATGGGCAGGCGACTCCGGCGACAAGGCTACGGAGGGGTAGAGGCATGGCTGGGGGTGGCGATTGATGGGCGGTTCCCTGGCGGTGCTCTAGAACTTAAATGCGATCGTAGGGGCGGTGGCACGCGGTCTGGGCGAGGTGGCGCTCTGCGCGGCCGAAGCGGCGGTGTCCACGGCGAGCGGTGGCTGTGAGGCTTTGGGCGGCGAACGGGGATGTCTGGGGTGTTCTCCAGGTCGAGGTGGAGCGGCGGGCATGGGCTGGTGCCAAGGGATGGTCTGTGCAAGCGGGGACAGGGCGTGCTTTGGGGGCGGCGTCGGCATGCTCGACGAGCTTCGGGCGTGGCGGTTCCTGGCTGTTATGGTCTCTGTCTCTGGCCAGGGGCTAGTTGGGCGGTGGAGGTGGACCACGGGCAAGCTGCTAGACATGAGGAGAGGGGCTGGAGAGAGCTGCTGCTGCGAGTGCACTGTCGGCCGGCGAGGTGGTGCTCGGCATGGCATGGCGGTGCAGCTAGGGGGTAGGGGAGATCCTGGTTAGGGCTCTGGTTAGATCAAGAGGGGACAAGGGGATTAAATGGGGATCACTTGGGGGCAAAACCCTGTAGTAAACAGTGAGCTAGGATTAGAGGTGATATTATGCATGCCAAGTGTTTGATGAAATGGCCGCAAGAAAGAAAGTTTTGAATTTTGGTTTCAAATTTTTTGAGTGATCTCCACTAGTGATAGGTAGTCTCTGGTTGCAAGGGTTTTGAAAATGGAGCTCAAATAGATGGTTTTTGAAGTAGGGGTGATCTATGCATATGCATTAGATTCAATTTTAAACTGTCATTTAAAATAGTTTACAGAATGTTTTTAGCAGATCCAAAGGTGGGACTTGGTACCTCATTATATGTACTAGCAAGGGGTGCAAAGATCAAGAATTGTTTCTATTAAGTTTTGAGTACTAGGAATAGCCAAAGTAGGCATGAGAGTTAAATTTGCCAAAATGACCATTCCTCCTTTTTAATTCTTTTTTATTTGATTTTCTTTAGGAAAAGCTTGGGCATGATGTAGATGATGTTTAAATCACCTAAGAAACATTTTACAAGCATTGGATCAATCAATCATGGCAGTTCAAACAACTCCTATTTTAAATGCACACATATAAGAATGCTTTCATTTTAAATTTGGAAAAGTTTTTGTTAACCCTATTTTTGGATGATTTGATCTTGATAAGCTTGGATTGATGTTTTGGGGATGTTACAAACCTTCCCCCCTTAAACAAAATCTTGTCCTGAGATTTACAAAGAAAACTAGGAACTAAAGAGATCTGGGAACTCTGTCCTAATGTAATCTTTGCGTTCCCAAGTAGCTTCCTCCTCGGTATGGTTGCTCCACTAAATCTTGAGAAACTTGATACTCCTGGTCCTGGTGGTTCTATAGGCTTATTCTAAGATACGGATGGGTACTTCCTGATAGTTCAGGTCATTGTTGATTTCCACAGCTCTGTGATTAATGTTTTTGAAAACTTCCGTCTTCTCAGGAACTTCCAAGCATTTGCGAAGTAACGAGATATGGAACACATTGTGGATGGCTGACATCTCTTCAGGAAGTTCCAGTTGATACGATACTTCTCCTCGGCGGTTCAGAATCTTGAAAGGTCTGATATATCTGGGAGCTAACTTTCCTTTCAGACTAAAGCGTTGAGTTCCCTTCAATGGTGAAACCTTGAGATATACGAAATCTCCGACATTGAAAGTCAGGTCTCTCCTTCTCTTGTCAGCATAGCTCTTCTGTCTGGATTGGGCGGTCTTGAGGTGCTCACGGACTTTGTGAACTTTCTCTTCTGCTTCTCGAAGAATGTCAGGTCCAAAGACCTGACTCTCTCCTACTTGCGACCAATTTAAAGGGGTACGACACTTTCTTCCGTATAGGAATTCAAATGGTGCCATCTACAAACTAGCCTGATAACTATTGTTATATGAGAATTCTGCGAAAGGCAGGCAGTCTTCCCATTTTGATCCGTATTCCAACACACAAGCTCTAAGCATATCCTCTAAGATCCGATTGACTCTCTCAGTTTGTCCATCTGTTTGCGGGTGATAAGCGGTACTGAAGTTCAACTTGGTTCCTAAACCTTCCTGAACTTTCTGCCAAAATCTCGAGGTAAACTGGGTTCCTCGATCTGAGACGATGGTCTTGGGGGTTCCATGCAGACTAAAAATCCTAGCAATATACAGCTCTGCTAGCTTTGCACTCTAGTAGGTAGTCTTGACAGGTAAGAAGTGGGCTACCTTGGACAATCTATCAATGATGACCCAAATTGAGTCATTTCCCCTACTAGAAGTAGGCAAACCGGTGATAAAGTCCATTCCGACAGAATCCAATTTCCATTCTGGAATCTGCAAAGGTTGCAACAATCCTGCAGGTCTCTGATGCTCTGCTTTGACTCTTTGACAGATGTCACATTTGGCGATGTAGCTTCCGATCTCTCTCTTCATCTTGTGCCACCAAAATTGCTCTTTCAAATCCTGATACATCTTTGTTCCTCCGGGGTGGATAGAATAAAGAGTATCATGAGCTTCCTTCATGATAACTTCCTCCAGCTCCAAATCTGCTGGCACACAGATACGTCCCTTGTACCACAGTACACCTTCTTCGTCTTCGGTGAATCCAGGTACCTTTCCTGTACCAATACAACGTTTGATTCCGTTGATACTTTCATTTACCTTCTGGGCTTCCTTGATTTGGCTAATCAAAGTGGGTTGAAGTTCAATGCTAGATAGGAATCCTTTGCTAACTAACTCAGTCCTGAACTGCTCCAACTCCTCATACAAACTTGGTTGCTTCTCTTTGATCATAGTGTTAAGCCTACACGGCAATCTGTTAAGAGCATCCGCTACCACATTGGCTTTGCCGGGGTGATAGTGAATGTCAAGGTCATAATCCTTGATTAACTCTATCCATCTTCTTTGCCTCATATTCAGCTCCTTCTGAGTGAAGATATACTTCAAGATCTTATGATCTGAGTAAATCTCATAGCGATTACCCATCAAATAATGACGCCATGTCTTCAATGCCAAAACTACGGCTGCTGGCTCAAGATCATGGGTCGGATAGTTCTGCTCATGCTGCTTCAGTTGTCGAGACAGATACGCGATGACTTTGCCTTCTTGCATCAATACACATCCTAGGCCAATCTTGGATGCATCACAATATACGTCAAACGGCTTCTTGATGTCTGGCATGATCAAAATTGGGGCGGATATCAATCTCTTCTTCAGCTCTTGGAAACTGGCTTCACACTTTTCTGTCCATTCAAACTTCTTGTCCTTCTTCAACAATTGGGTCATTGGTCGGGCTATGCTCGAGAATCCTTCTACGAACTTGCGGTAATATCCCGCTAATCCGAGAAACGAACAAACTTTGGTTTGATTGGTTGGGGCTTCCCATTCCTCGACATCTTTGATCTTGGTGGGATCAACAGAGACTCCTCCGGCAGAAACAATATGTCCTAGGAATCCTACTTCTTTCAGCCAAAACTCACACTTGTTGAACTTGGCATACAACTGATGCTCTCTCAGGGATTTCTAGAATGATTCTCAGATGTTGCTCTTGCTCTTCTTCTGACTTGGAGTAGATAAGGATGTCGTCGATAAACACAACTACAAACTTGTCTAGGAAATTCATAAAGATCTTATTCATGAGATTCATGAAATAAGTAGGGGCATTGGTTAATCCAAAAGATATAACCGTATACTCATATAAACCATAGCGAGTAGTAAAGGCGGTCTTCGGAATATTCGTTGCACGAATCTTAAGTTGGTGATAACCAGTCCTAAGATCAATCTTTGAGAATACCTAGGCTCCGGTCAACTGATCAAATAGATCCTCTATCTTTGGCAAGGGGTACTTGTTCTTGATGGTGACGTCATTCAACTTTCTGTAATCTGTACACAGACGATTGCCTCCATCTTTCTTGTCGACGAATAACACTGGTGATCTCCATGGCGATGCGCTTGGCTGAATCAAGCCTGTTTCTAACATGGCATCCAACTGCTTCTTTAGTTCCACTAACTCTGAGGGGTTCATGGTATAGGGTCTCTGGGCTATAGGTCCGGTTCCGGGGATTAGTTCGATAATGAACTCAATATCCCTATCCGGGGGCATACCTGGAAATTCATCTGGGAATACATTGGTGTATTCACAGACTATTCTGACTTGGTCAATGGTGGGCAGGGCTACACTCTTGTTGCACTTGAATTGACGGGTAAGGTTTCAGAGATATTCTCTACTGTTACTCCAGAACTACTGGTCATGGTGATGGCTTTCTTAGCCCAGTCTATCAGTCCTTTATGCCTTGACATCCAGTCAATACCTAGTACTACTTCCAAATCCTTTGGTTCCAAGTACAATTAGGTTGGCATAAAAATCTATCCCATGTATTCTGATAGGTACAACCTTGCAAATTTTCTAGCTTTTGTGGTTGAACCGGGGATTTGAACTATCATGACATGCTTCAGGTTGGTTGGGTGAATCTTACTAGTGCATACAAATTCTTCGGTGACAAATGAATGTGACGCTCCAGAATCAAACAATACTCTTGCTAAAACTGAGTTGACAGAAAACATACCCATCACTACATCTGGCTCTTCCTGGGCTTCTTCTGCGTTCATGTGGAAGAGACGACTGTTGCGGTTGTGTGGGTTCCCTAGGGCAAATCTCCTTCTTGGTTGAACACGACGCTGCTGCTGAGCTGGGGCATTCACAGGGGCATTGGCAGCAGTCTTCTTGGGACACTCATTGGAGTAGTGACCCTTTACTCCACAGTCGAAACAAGTGATCTGGGACTTGTCCTTGACTGCGACAGGCACAACATTGCTGCTAGTTCTGGGCGCAGTGTTGTTGTTATCGTTGCTCTTTGGAGGGGCACGGTTGAAATTGTTGGTATTGTCGGAGCTGTGATTGTTTCCTCCAGACTTCACATTACCTCCGCTACGGTTGGGGTAGCTTAGGCGAGAATTTGGGGGTCGGTTGTTCCTTGGTGCATATCCTGGTGAGGGGTTGGGACGGTACTTCTGGTGACTACTGGATCCAGACTACTGCATCATATGACGCTTGCGGTTATCGTTTGCGTCGTTAATCTTCCCTTCCATCTGAATGGCAGAGTCGACTAGCTCTTCGAGATCATCAAAATGGATGTTGACGAGGACAGTCTGCATCTCATCATGCAGTCCGTTTCAGAATCTCTCCTTCTTCTTGGCTTCCGTGTTGATCTCATCCGGTGCATATCTGACAAGTGACAAGAATATGTCACGGTAATCCACCACAGTCATTCTTCCTTGCTTCAATTCGCGGAATTCATCTCTCATCCTGTTGACAAGACCTTGCGGCACGTGGGTGCGGCTGAACTTGACCTTGAATGCTTCCTAGGTCATCACTTGACCATGGTTCATATTGCGGATGCTATTCCACCAAGCTCTTGCATCTCCCGCCAGATAGTGGGTGGCGAAGAGAACTTTCTCATTCTCATCAACTCTAGCAACCTCTAAGTTGTTTTCCATGGTCTGTAACCAGTCATCAGCATCTAATGGGTTTTTAGATTGGTTAAAGATTGGGGGATTTGTGTTCTGAAAGTTTTTGAGTTTGGATCCTTGGTGATCCTGATTTCCATGTCCTTGGTTGTTGAGAGACATTTGGGTGATCTGCTGCAATGTTTCTAAGTTGGCTTGACGCTCGGCCATGCTTGCTTCCCGGACAGCGATGAGATTCTACAAGATCTGCAGCATTGGGTCTTGCGACGAGCTGCTCCCTCCTTGGTTCCCACGAGTCATCTGAAGATTGAGATAGATATAGGGGTAAGAGGGAAAGTCTAAGGTTCATGGTTTTGGGTTTTCAAAGCTAAAACATTGAGTTACACTTAGGTTTTTCAACTAACTTCACTTCCATTCATGCAAGCAAGCACACGATACAACATACACCACAACAATCAAAGGGGAAAACAGATGGTTTGAAGAACCATTCTGCAAGCTACGATACAATGAGATGATACATCTCATGCTACGACAGTGCTCTAGTGCATCTATTCATCGTTGATGAAATCGGAGTCTTCATCATCAGTGTAGAAGTCCACAGCATCCTCCTCCAGAAAGTCATCATCATTGCTGAGGTAAGAATCCATATCTCCCTGGATGTCTTCACCCTCATCTTCTTCTTCCTTGGCGGCAAGCTGGGCTTCCTGCTCCTTGACGGTCTTCTCGAGGTCGGCCACCTTCTTGTGAAGACGAGCGATGGTGTGATCCTTCTTTGCACCCTGGCGGCAAAGAGACTGGCGATCTTGGACGAGCAGTGCGAAAGTCTGGGCCTTCTGGTCGGCGATGGCACGGTTTTGGTTGGCTAACTCCCTAGCATTGTCCAGTTCCTGCTGTCTGTCATGAAGCAAGAAATCAAGGTTCTCCACTTGACGCCTCAACTCTGGGTGACTTGGCATCTCCATCGGCATTCCCATGAAGTCACGTCTTGCATAGTGTGCAAAACGGGTTCCTTGGATCTTGTTGACGCTGCGGGCACATAGACGTGCGAGAGCTTCATGCATTGCCCTGGCTAATCCATCTAGCCAGTTGTTCTCTTTCACGGAGAACTGAATTCTCCTGGAAGTTGGTGCTTCGATGCTTCCTCGAAGATCCGCGGTGACTAGCCACTGTAGGTCTCCTCCTGGGGGTCCTGGAAGTTGAGCTCCAAGAAACTCCGGATGTGGGCCTCCCAATAACTCCGACTGAATCCAGATCCCTCTCGAAGATCAGCTGACCTCCGTTTCCCAACTGGTAAAACTTGCTGAACCGAGTCTCCATCTACAAGGATTAAGGATGAGGAAGTTAGTGAAGTGATCAAGTGTGTCAATTTTTAAGTAGTAATGTAAGGATTTTGAGGAACATGACTTTTTGAGAAAGAATGCGTTGACAAGGGTAAGAGAGGGAATAGTTTTTCATAAATACTCACTTTGGTTTTGAAGCTAAGTTTTTGGTTTGGACGTCCATTCTAACTAGGGTCTCCTATGGTCAGGATGGCTCTGATACCTGTTGGAGATATGCCCTAGAGGCAATAATAAATATAGTTATTATTATATCTTTGTGTTTATGATAAATGTTTATATTCATGCTATAATAGTATTAACAAGGAAACATTAATACTTGTGTGAATTGTAAACTTAATTTGAAGTCCCTAGTATAGCCTCTATACTTCACTAGCTTGTTGGTTGATTGATGATTGTGGTTTCCCTATCATGAACATTGAGATGTTATCAACAACAAGATCATATCGTTAGGAGAATGATATGGTGGACATACTCCTATAGACAAGCGTAGCATAAAGATCAAGTCATTTCAATAGTTCAATTGCTATATGCTTTCTGATACATAGTAACCTAATTCCTTCGACCATGAGATCATGCATATCACCTTTACTGGATGGATGCTTTGATGTCATCAAACACCACACCGTAACAGGGTGGCTATAAAGGTGGTATTGAGTGTTCGGAAAGTATTGGTTGAAACACATGGATCAAGAGTGGGATTTGTCCATCCATATGACGGATAGATATTCTCTGGGCCCTCTCAGTGAAATGTCATCCAATTAGCTTGCAAGCATGTGACTGGGTCACAAGGGATCACATATCATGGGAACGAGAAAAGAGTACTTATCAGTAACGAGGTTGAACTAGGTATGCAGAGATACCGACGATCATAACCTCGGATAAGTAACATATCGTGAGACAAAGGGAAATTGGTATCGTATGTAAGTGGTTCATTCGATCGCAAAGTAATCGTAGAAATATGTGGGAGCCATATGAATTTCCAGATTCCTCTATTGGTTATTGTTCGGAGAAGTGTCTCGATCATGTCCGCATAATTCACGAACCGTAGGGAGACACACTTAAGGATTCGACGTTGTTTGAGTAGTTATGGTATTATGAGAAAGATACCGAATGTTGTTCGGAGTCTCGGATGGGATCCGGGATATCACGAGGTGATCCAGAATGGTCCGGAGAATAAGATTCATATAAGGAAAGTCCCGTTTCGGAGTAGGGGAATGGTTCCGGTGTTTTCATCGGGAACATTCTAGAAGGTCCCGGAATGTCCCAAGACTGAGGGGAAGGGTACATGAATGTGTCATTACATATTGGAATGATTGCATCATGTACTAGGTGTTCTTGCTGTCCAAAATAAAGGGTTTATTTAAATCCTAAATTGAAAAGTCAAACGGCTAGTTTGAAAGTCAAACGGCAATTTTGGGAAGTGGGAAAAAAGGAGGAGGTGAAGCCGAGTTGGGGAGGGAGTCCTCCCCAAGCCGGCGCCCCACCCAAGCCGAGTTGGGGAGGGACTCCACTCCCTCCCCTTGGCCGGCCAGCCCTCCCACCTATATAAGGAGGGCTCCCCTCCTAGCACACACAAGTTTCCACCTCTAATCTCCGGTTTAGAGCCGTTTTGGTTTAGAGCTTCTAATTGCTTTAGCCAGCGGTTTAGAGCCTTCTAATTGGTTTAGAGCCTTCTAATTGGTGTGTCTAATTACTAGACCACTAATAGCCTCTCTCATAAGCTCCACCATACTGCACCGCTTAAGGCGAAGCCCTGGGATTTCCCTCTACTTCCTACCACGCCACAGTCTGCGGAATCGCGAGGAGAGTGCTACAACCTCCGCCTGCTGGAACAAGGAGAGGAAGGTCTTCGTCGAGTACCGAACGTGTGACCGACTACGGAGCGCTGCCGAACGTGGCGCGGAAGGATCGCTCACGCGATCTTGAGATCGGAAAGAGTACTACATCACCCACGAATCGCTCGTTAACCGCTTTGGAATCTTCGAGGGTGAGTTCCTATCGACTCGTTGCTACAATCTAGTAGATAGATCTTGGCTTGTTTGTTTGTATGCGATAGAAAATTTTTGTTTTCCATGCTACGAACCCCTAAAGGGTATCGAGCCGTGTCTATATGTAGATCTCATTGACGAGTAGAACACAATGGTCATTGTGGGCGTTGATGCTTTTATTGTAGATTGCCTTTTGTGTACTTTGCATCTTGCGGTATGTTGGGATGAAGGCCCGCTAACCTTACATGACATCGTTCATGAGACTTGCTCCACGCTTGACATGCAACTCGTATTGCATAAGTGGCTTTATGGGTGCCTGCTTTCTCCTAGCATAGTAAAGATCCAATTTACAACGGGTAATCAACAATGCTAGTATCAATGTTGTGGTTCTTGTTCGTAGGTTAGAACGACACTTATGGAAAGCCCCAAACCACGTAAAATATGCAAAGAAAGTAGAAGCGTCTAACTTTGTTTTGCAGGGTGTGCAATGATGTGATATGGCCATGATTGTGATTATATTTGATGTATGCAATGTTCCTTATTGTAAGTTGGCAACCGGAGCCATATGGTTGTCTTTAATTTCTTAAGACCTGCGGTTCTATTCAAAATAGTTGTAATAGTTGAAGCTGGTGGGCGACAACCATGAAGAAGCCGCCATTGACCTTGATGCTATGCCGGTGATGATGGAGATCATGTTCGTGCTTGAAGATGGAGATCGGAAGCACAAAGAAGAAAGGCCATATCATATCACATATTATGAATTGCATGTGATGTTAATCCTTTATGCATCTTGTATTGCTTAGTAGACGACGGTAGCATTATAAGATGATCACTCATGCACATAAATTTCAAGTTCTAAAGTGTTCACCCTGAGTATGAACCTGTGCCAAAGCTTGCTGCTCAAGCACCACGTGATGATCGGTGTCTTTGATTCCGCTGGTGAATACAACGTAAGCAAGCCAGATTTGCTTATGCGGTAGCTAAGGTTTGATCTTGACGAGCCTAGCATGTATGCATATGGCCTCAGAACACGGATCGCCGAAAGGTAAAGCATGAATCATATAGTAGATATGATGAACATGATGATTGTTCGCCATTGAAACTATATCAACTCTCGTGATGATCGGTGTTGATGTAGTGGATTTGGTTCGTGTGATCACTAAAACAATGTGAGGGATGTTGTTTTGAGTGGGAGTTCACCTAGTTTAATTTCATTAATTAATTTGAACTCAATTTGTCATAAACTTAGTCTAAACTATTGCAAATATGTTGTAGATCAATGGCAGCCCCTACCATCAATTTTAATGCGTTCCTAGAGAAAGAAAAGTTGAAAAACAATGGAAGCAACTTCGAGGATTGGTTCCGCAATTTGAGGATTGTCCTCACTGGTAATTTGACCTATGTGCTGGATGCACCGCTAGGTGACCCACCTGCAGCTGATGCTACCGATGAAGTAAAGAATGTTTACCTCGCTCGGAAGAATCAGTACTCCATAGTTCAGTGTGCTATCTTGTATGGTTTAGAATCGGAGCTTCAGAAAAGGTTTGAAGAGTCAGATCCATATGATATTGTCGAGGATCTCAAATTAATTTTTGAGACTCATGCGGCAATTGAAAGTTATGAAGCTTCTGAAAAGTTCTTTAACTGCAAGATGGAAGAGGGCAGCTCCGTCAGTGAGCATGTGCTTAAGATGTCTGGGCACGCAAATAAACTTCAAAGCTTGGGTATAGTGATTCCTAATACTTTGGGGGTTTACCGCATCCTCCAATCACTACCACCAAGTTACAAGAACTTTGTGATGAACTACAACATGCAGAACATGAACAAAGAGTTGCCAGAACTTATTGCTATGTTAAAATCTGCAGAAGTGGAGATCAAGAAAGAGCACCGAGTGTTGATGGTCAATAAGACCACCAAATTCAAGAAAGGCAAGTCTAAGCAAAAGGGACACTTCAAGAAGGGTGGTAATAAAGTTACCACGCCGACGAAGAAGACCAAGGCTGGACCTAAGCCTGAAACTGAGTGCTTTTACTGCAAGGGAGAAGGTCACTGGAAGCGGAATTGCCCAAAGTACTTGGCGGATTTGAAGAACGGCAACATCAAGAAGAAAGGTATATCTGATATACATGTTATTGATGTGTATCTCACTAGTATTCGTAGTAGTGCCTGGGTATTTGATACTGGTTCGGTTGCTCATATTTGTAACTCGAAACAGGAGCTGCAGAATAAACGGAAGCTAGTGAAGAACGAGGTGACGGCGCGGAGGAAACGGATCAAAGGTTGATGTGATCGCGGTCGGCACGCTACCTCTTCATCTACCATCGGGATTAGTTTTATACTTAAATAATTGTTATTTGGTGCCTGCGTTGAGCATGAACATTATATCGGGATCTTGTTTATTGCGAGACGGTTACTTGTTTAAATCCGAGAATAATGGTTGTTCGATTTATATGAGTAATATGTTTTATGCACATGCACCTTTGATAGATGGTCTATTCTTGTTGAATCTCGATAGTAGAAATACACATATTAATAACATTGAAGCTAAACGATTGAAATCAAGCGATAACTCGACCTATATGTGGCACTGTCGTCTTGGTCACATTGGAGTGAAGCGTATGAAGAAACTCCATTCCGATGGACTTCTTGAATCACTTGATTTTGAATCACTTGAAAGATGCGAAGCATGTCTGATGGGTAAAATGACTAAGACTCCATTTTCTGGTATGATGGAGCTAGCTACAGACTTATTGGAAATCATACATACCGATGTGTGTGGTCCAATGAGTGTAGCATCGCGCGGTGGTTATCGTTATGTTCTTACCTTCACGGATGACTTGAGTAGATATGGGTATATCTATTTCATGAAACATAAGTCCTTAACTTTATAGTAGTTTAATGAGTTTCATAGTGAGGTAGAGAATCAACGTTACAAGAAGATTAAATTTCTACGCTCGATCGTGTAGGTGAATATCTAAGTTACGAGTTAGGCGAGCATTTGAAGAAATGTGGAATACTTTCTCAGTATACACCGACGGGAACACCACAGAGTAATGGTGTCTCTGAACGACGTAATAGAACTCTCTTAGAGATGGTTCGTTCTATGATGTCACTTACAGATTTACCGCTATAATTTTTGGGTTATGCATTAGTAACAGCCTCTTTCACTTTAATTATGGCAAGGTCTATATCCGTTTAAACGACACCGTATGAATTATTGTTTGGGAAGATACCTAAATTGTCGTTCCTTAAAGTTTGGGGATGCGAAGCCTATGTAAAGAAGTTACAGGGACAAGCTTGAACCCAAAGCGAAAATGCGTCTTCATAGGATACAGAAGGAAACTATTGGGTATACCTTCTATCATAGATCCAAGGCAAAATCTTCGGTTAAGAATGGATCCTTTCTAGAGAAGGAATTTCTCTCGAAAGAAGTGACTGGAAGGAAAGTAGAACTCGACGAGGTTGTCGAACCTTCTCTCGAATTGCGAGTAGCGCAGCACCGGAAGAAGTTCCTGTGGTGCCTGCACCAATAAGAGAGGAAGCTAATGATGGTGATCATGAAACTTCGGTTGAGGTTACTACAGAGCCTCGGAGGTCAACAAGAACTCGTACCACTCCAGATTGGTATGATTCCGTTATGAATGTCATGGTGGTGGACAACACCGATGACCCCGAGACATATGAGGAAGCGATGATGAGCCCAGATTCCAATAAATGGCAAGAAGCCATGAAATCCGAGATTGGATCCATGTACGAAAACCAAGTATGGACTTTGGTGGACTTACCAGATGGCCGAAAGGCTGTCGAGAACAAATGGATTTTCAAGAAGAAAACAGATGCTGATGGTAATGTTACTGTCTATAAAGCTCGACTTGTCGCAAAAGGGTTTCGACAAATTCAAGGAGTTGACTACGATGAGACTTTCTCACCATTAGCGAAGCTAAAATCTGTGAGGATTATGTTAGCAATCGCTGCATATTATGATTATGAGATATGGCAGATGGATGTCAAAACAGCATTCCTCAATGGAGACATTGATGAAGAGTTGTATATGATGCAACCCAAAGGTTTTGTCGATCCTAAAGATGCTAACAAGGTATGCAAGCTTCAACGGTCCATCTATGGATTGAAGCAAGCATCCCGAAGTTGGAATCAACGTTTTGATAAGGTAATCAAAAGTTTTGGTTTTATACAAACTTATGAAGAAGCTTGTATTTACAAGAAAGTAAGTGGGAGCTCTGTAGCATTCTTAATACTGTATGTGGATGACATATTGTTGATTGGGAATGATGTAGACCTTCTTAATAGTGTCAAGGAATATTTGAATAATAGTTTTTCAATGAAGGATCTTGGCGAAGCAGCTTACATATTAGGCATAAAGATTTATAGAGATAGATCGAAACGCCAAATATCATTGTCACAAAGTACATATTTGGACAAAGTTCTAAAGAGATTTGGAATGGAAGATAGCAAGAAAGGGTTCTTGCCCATGTTGCCCAATACGACCTTGAGTAAAACTCAAAGTCCGACATCGGCAGAAGATAGAGAAAGGATGAGTAAGACTCCCTATGCATCAGCCATAGGATCTCTAATGTATGCCATGCTATGTACTAGACCCGACATTGCATATACTGTTAGTTTAACTAGCAGATATCAAAGTGATCCAGAGTGGATCATTGGACAATGTCAAAAACATCCTTAAGTACTTGAGAAGAACTAAGGATATGGTTCTTTCTTATGGAGGTGATGAACAGCGTTGTTAATGGTTACACCGATGCTAGTTGGAACACCGATCCGGATGATTCTAAATCACAACTGGATACGTATTTATTTTGAATGGTGCAGCAGCTATCGGAGGAGTGCAAAGCAAAGCATTGTGGCGAGATCTTCAACTGAATCGGAATACATGGTCGCTTGGAGGCTTCACAAGAAGCGATATGGATGAAAGAGTTCATTACAGAGCTGGGTGTGGTTCCTAGTGCACTGGACCCAATGTCTATCTACTGTGATAACATGGGCGCCATAGCCAATGCGCAAGAACCAAGGTCACACAAGAAGCTGAAGCATATCAAGCTGCGTTTTCACGCTATTCGAGAACATATCCAAGATGGGGATATAAAGATTTGCAAAGTACACACAGATCTGAATGTGGCGGATCCGTTGACTAAACCTCTCCCGAGGGCAAAACATGACCAACACCAAACTGCCATGGGTGTTCGGTATATTACCATGTAATCTAGATTAGATGACTCTAGTGCAAGTGGGAGACTGTTGGAGATATGCCCTAGAGGCAATAATAAATATAGTTATTATTATATCTTTGTGTTTATGATAAATGTTTATATTCATGCTATAATAGTATTAACAAGGAAACATTAATACTTGTGTGAATTGTAAACTTAATTTGAAGTCCCTAGTATAGCCTCTATACTTCACTAGCTTGTTGGTTGATTGATGATTGTGGTTTCCCTATCATGAACATTGAGATGTTATCAACAACAAGATCATATCGTTAGGAGAATGATATGGTGGACATACTCCTATAGACAAGCGTAGCATAAAGATCAAGTCATTTCAATAGTTCAATTGCTATATGCTTTCTGATACATAGTAACCTAATTCCTTCGACCATGAGATCATGCATATCACCTTTACCGGATGGATGCTTTGATGTCATCAAACACCACACCGTAACAGGGTGGCTATAAAGGTGGTATTGAGTGTTCGGAAAGTATTGGTTGAAACACATGGATCAAGAGTGGGATTTGTCCATCCATATGACGGATAGATATTCTCTGGCCCTCTCGGTGAAATGTCATCCAATTAGCTTGCAAGCATGTGACTGGGTCACAAGGGATCACATATCACGAACGAGAAAAGAGTACTTATCAAGAACGAGGTTGAACTAGGTATGCAGAGATACCGATATCATAACCTCGGATAAGTAACATATCGTGAGACAAAGGGAAATTGGTATCGTATGTAAGTGGTTCATTCGATCGCAAAGTAATCGAGAAATATGTGGAGCCATATGAATTTCCAGATTCCTCTATTGGTTATTGTTAGGAGAAGTGTCTCGATCATGTCCGCATAATTCACGAACCGTAGGGAGACACACTTAAGGATTGACGTTGTTTGAGTAGTTATGGTATTATGAGAAAGATACCGAATGTTGTTCGAGTCTCGGATGGGATCCGGATATCACGAGGTGATCCGGAATGGTCTGGAGAATAAGATTCATATAAGGAAAGTCCTGTTTGAGTAGGGGAATGGTTCCGTGTTTTCATCAGAACATTCTAGAAGGTCCCGGAATGTCCGGTCCTCCGGAGCGGGAAGGGTACATGAATGTGTCATTACATATTGGAATGATTGCATCATCTACTAAGTGTTCTCGCTGTCCAAAATAAAGGGTTTATTTAAATCATAAATTGAAAAGTCAAACGGCTAGTTTGAAAGTCAAACGGCAATTTTGGGAAGTGGGAAAAGAGGAGGTGAAGCCGAGTTGGGGAGGAGTCCTCCCAAGCGGCGCCCACCCAGCCGAGTTGGGAGGGACTCCACTCCCTCCCTTGGCCGGCCAGCCCTCCCACCTATATAAGGAGGGCAGGCTCCCTCCTAGCACACACAAGTTTCCACCTCTAATCTCCGGTTTAGAGCCGCTTTTGGTTTAGAGCTTCTAATTGCTTTAGCCAGCGTTTAGAGCCTTCTAATTGGTTTAGAGCCTTCTAATTGGTGTGTCTAATTACTAGACCACTAATAGCCTCTCTCATAAGCTCCACCATACTGCACCGGCTTAAGGCGAAGCCTCAGGATTTCCTCTACTTAGGTACCACGCCACAGTGTCTCTTAGGAATCGCGAGGAGAGTGCTACAACCTCCGCTGCCTGCTGGAACAAGGGAGAGGAAGGTCTTCGTCGAGTAACGAACGTGTGACCGACTGCGGGAGCGCTGCCGGAACGTGGCGCTGGAAGGATCGTCTACGCGATCTTGAGATCGGAAAGAGTACGACTACATCACCCACGAGAATCTGCTCTCGTTAACCGCTTTGGAATCTTCGAGGGTGAGTTCCTCTATCGACTCGTTGCTACAATCTAGTAGATAGATCTTGGCTTGTTTGTTTGTATGCGATAGAAAATTTTTGTTTTCCATGCTACGAACCCCTACAATACCAACTTGTCAACACCCGGATTTTTAATCCCAGATGCCCGTTATGCCATACCTCGCAATCCCAGGATCACCATTTTTGCGAGACATAACGGATTGGATATCACAGTGCATCATCCATTACAAACCATACATAAGGTTTTACACAAATAAGGATCTCATGATCCAGTCTTAATACAACAAGCAGCGGAAATAAAAGATAGCGTAGCGGTGGGGTCCATCTTCAAGGGCACAGGCAATGCTGACGAAGGCAGATAGTCCTAGTTATCATAGCCATCCTGCTGACCATCATCTTGATAATCTCCTTCATAGTCTGGCCATGATAATAGCCAGGGACAAAAGCCATGAGTATTCTTTAAGTACTCGCAAACTACTATTAATAGGTACTATAGTTCTAAGTTAAAGTGCTAGAGCTAAGTTTAACTATAAAGTTAAGTTTGAAACCTCAGCTGAGTTCTGAAGCAAAGAAAGATAAAGTAAAGTTCTAGAATCACTTAAGTGGGAAGCTATTATCATCAACACAACCCTGTTGTGGTCAAGTCAAATTTCATCATTCATTTCAAGGTATTTAGAAAACATCTGACAACGAAACAGTATGGCCATTCCAACTGTCCATAACCGCGGATGCGGCTATTCGAATAGTTTGACACTCTGCAGGGGTGGTACACATTCACCACAAGATTCGATACATCTGTCAGGGATAACCCTGAATCATCATACTTAGTATGCAGATAATCAAACATAACCTTCCCTTTACACACCCTAGTACAAGCACCTCTCCTATGAGCATGGCCTCCCAACCATGACCATCAGTCATCTTGGGCACTGCATAGGTGGACAACATTGAGAGGTAGCCTTGGCTCAAACCTCTCCCGTGAGGGAACTAATACTAATGCATATAAATTTCCAGCTAAGCCTTACCCAATTCAGGTAATGTGGTTGTACGGTAAATTTGGAATGGTATCGCATCCGAATCCAACCATCAGTTTTATAAAAGGGTTAAGGCTCATGCCTCATCATTTTCATCATCATAAACCAGTTGTGTTTCTCAACACATGTCAAAACATCTCAATAGAATGACTCATCATTCCAAGGTTTTCACAATTCATTTTCACCAAGTGTTCCCATCTAAAGTGACTCAAGTTTTTGATCTACTCTAAAATACTATGTTAAGAGTGTTCACTAAAGGGGGAGGATGGGATCAATCTCATGCCATAGAATGACATCTAAAGGTTTCTAAGTAGGTCAATTTTTATACTTTTTATGCTACCTTCAAAATAAGTAAGGAACTTTGCATATTAAGGGGAGTAAAACTTGTAAGTAAGGCTTGGGGTACTAATAGTTAAAAAGGGGGGGTGATCAAAGCATGCCTAAAGCATCCTTGCTCATTTATCTAGCTTAAGTCTAGCTTGCTAACAATAGCTTGCCTTGGTTGGTGCAGTGGTTGAAGTTTTCTTCTTCTTCTTCTTGGTAGAACTCCTCCTCCTCGAAAGCTTGGTCGGTACTAGCGTCTATAAATACATAGGGAGTGCACAATCACCAAACAATACTTAACTAGGCTAAGTAGCATTCTAAAACACACATTTGATGATCTATTATCATCACAAACATCACAAGTTTTAATTCAATAGTTTCATCCTTTTTATTTTAGAAAAGTAATTTCTACGCATTGAAAAATTAACTAATATTTAATATTCACCACTTAAAACATGGGATCATGTTGACACATGTCATCACCACATATTATAACATGTGGGAATGACATTTAAGGGTTGGATCAATATTACTTTGGTTTAAGTTCATTATTTAATGATTTAAAGTGACTAGAAATGCCTATATAGCATTATTTTGGTACTAGTCCAAAGTCAACGCATGTCAACCTTAATATTATTATATGGTTACATAGATATGATGAAATGTGATTTTTGAGAGTTGGAATCAACTCAAAAGCTAACTTGGTTGATTTTATAAAAATGTTGCAAGTTGCAAAAGCTTCTATTTTGTTATTTTTATTTGGGGAGATCTATAACTCTAATTGAATAAAATCCAACGGGCTTGGATAGAGCATTTTAATACCTTTCAGACAAAATTAGCTTCATGCAATTTTGATTTCTAAAACTCTCTGAATTGATTTTCAAACTAGGGGACAGAAACTAGATTTAACTAAAAAGAAAAATCCAGATTTGAATCTATGGGCTAGCGCGGGAAAAGGAATGGGCCAGCCCAGTGGCGCTCCGCGGCGCGGGGCTTGGCTAACAGGGGTGACCCGCGTGTCAGCGGCACTTAAAACGCGAAACGGTACGCGCGCTATGGGCCATAAGATTAGAAGCGAGATCAACGGCTGAGGGTCGTCGTTGACGACGAACAGGTCGCCGGCGAGCTCGAACCCTAGTGGCTCGGTGGGGGTCTACTAGGGGCGTACCAGGGCTCCAGCGGGGTCGGTGAGGCGGGCAAATGACGTGGAAGACGACGGCAAGGCGAGGCGCGGTTGTGGTGGAGCTTGGGGTGGTCGAAATCAACGGCGCCCTTCTCCTCCTGCCGCGGCTGCTCCGGCTCCAATTCCGGCGAGCTGCTGCTCCACTTGCTCCGGCTAGAGGTGGGTGAGGTTCAGAGAGGTGAGGGGAGTGGAATGGTGTGGAGATAAGAGGCTGGGGAGGGCTCCTTTTATAGGCCCGACAGTGAGACCGAGCGGGATGGGTAGGCGACTCCGGCGAAAAGGCTACGGCGGGGTAGAGGCATGGCTGGGGGTGGCGATCGATGGGCGGTTCCCTGGTGGTGCTCTAGAACTTAAGTGCGATCGTAGGGGCAGTGGCACGTGGTCTGGGCGAGGTGGCGCTCTGTGCGGCCGAAGCGGCTTTGTCCACGGCGAGCGGTGGCTGTGAGGCTTTGGGCGGCGAACGGGGATATCTAGGGTGTTCTCTAGGTCGAGGTGGAGCGGCGGGCACGGGCTGGTGCCATGGGATGGTTTGTACGAGCGGGAACTGGGCGTGCTCTGGGGGCGGTGTCGGTATGCTCGACAAGCTCCGGGCGCGGCGGTTCCTGGCCGTTCTGGTCTCTGTCTCTGGCCTGGGGCTGGTTGGGCGGTGGAGGTGGACAACGGGCAAGCTGCTAGACATGAGGAGAGGGGCTGGAGAGAGCTGCTGCTGTGAGTGCACTGTCGGCCGGCGAGGTGGTGCTCGGCATGGCATGGCAGTGCAGCTAGGGGGTAGGGGAGATGCTGGTTAGGCTCTGGTTAGATCAAGAGGGGACAAGGGGATTAAATGGGGATCAATTGGGGGCAAAACCCTGTAGTAAACAGTGAGCTAGGATTAGAGGTGATATTATGCATGCCAAGTGTTTGATGAAATGGCCGCATGAAAGAAAGTTTTGAATTTTGGTTTCAAAATTTTTGAGTGATCTCCACTAGTGATACGTAGTCTCTGGTTGCAAGGGTTTTGAAAATGGAGCTCAAATAGATGGTTTTTGAAATAGGGGTGATCTATGCATATGCATTAGATTCAGTTTTAAACTGTCATTTAAAATAGTTAACATAATGTTTTTAGCAGATCCAAAGGTGGGCCTTGGTACCTCATTATGTGTACTAGCAAGGGGTGCAAAGATCAAGAATTGTTTCTATTAAGTTTTGAGTACTAGGAATAGCCAAAGTAGGCATGAGAGTTAAATTTGCCAAAATGACCATTCCTCCTTTTTAATTCTTTTTTATTTGATTTTATTTAGGAAAAGCTTGGGAATAATGTATATGATGTTTAAATCACCTAAGAAACATTTTACAAGCATTGGATCAATCAACCATGGCAATTCAAACAACTCCTATTTTAAATGCACACATATATGAATGCTTTCATTTTAAATTTGGAAAAGTTTTCGTTAACCCTATTTTGGATGATTTGATCTTGATAAG
Source organism: Avena insularis (assembly GCA_023614405.1). Classification (NCBI taxonomy): domain Eukaryota; kingdom Viridiplantae; phylum Streptophyta; class Magnoliopsida; order Poales; family Poaceae; genus Avena; species Avena insularis. The sequence goes on along the minus strand of CM042694.1, from coordinate 238,881,835 downwards.
CTTGGATTGAAGTTTTGGGGATGTTACATATAGGCTGATGCGGAGAGAGTCTTTCTTGGACGACGTGATGGAGTGCATCAGTCGGTTTCCGTGGTACTGAAGGGGCTGGATCTGGCGTGGCACCCAGCATTGGACCAAGTCGGATCCCTTCAGTCCTTTGTGTTTGATCAGATATTCGACCCGCCTCTTAGCGAGGATCAGATCGTCACTGAGAGCCAGAGCGGCCTCGTCCCAAGACGGTTGGGCCGTGGCAGCTCCGTCGACAAAAGCCAGCAAAGCAGTAGCTTTGTCGGGAGCCGGAATATCCTTATGATAAAAGAATGTGGCTGGCCACTATTTGACCGAGTCACTAGCTAAGATTTTGGGATATGTGCGCTCGCGTCTAAGCGAAAAACTAATGGTACCGGTGATATAAGGAACACCGGCAGTGATAGAATTTCTCCGGACATGAAAGTAATACCAGAATAAGGTCAGACTCGACCTAATGCCGAGAAATCCCTCACACAAAGAAGCGTAAGCGCTCATCTCTCAGAGAGAGTTGGGAGGAAGATGGTGGAGATGAACACCATAATGGTCAATCACCTCGGAGAAGAACTCCGAGGGAGGAAACGACAAACCTCTGTCAAGGTGGGTGCCGAAGTGGACCCGCTCGCCGGCGCGCGGGTTGGGGACGGTTTCCCCAAAGCCGCTCCGCCAGTCGCCGGCGCAGAGGAGCCCTTCTGTCTCAATGCCGTGGAGCTTCTCATCATCTAGCACGCAAGGGATCCAGACCCCGCGGAAGCTTTCCTTCTTCGCCGCCGCTTCCGTCGCCGCCGTCGCCGCCGCTGTCGCCAAGCTGGAGGAGGATGAAGAGGCCATTTCTCTAGTGAGCGGGTGACCTAGGATGGGTGGCGCTGGGAGTTTTTGGGGGAAAGCAGAGGAGCTCTGTGCGTGGGGGGGAGATTTGGAGGAGAGGAAAAGGCAAAGGAACAGGTGAAGAAAGGATGAGGAGAATCCTCACCCCTTATATCTACCTAACCACGCCAAGATTCGTGCAAATGCTACAGTATAACCACCACGCGTCGTGGAAGGAACTGGGAAGGACCCACGCGATGATTACGTCGCCTCGATCTCCACGCACCCATTGAAATGGTGCCTTGGTTCCACAAACTGCGGACCCACCAACGGTCGTGCTGACAGGATGTCTGTTAGACGACGTGACTTGACCATGACTTGTGTCAGGTGGCGTTAGAGATCAAGGTCCGTCTTAGTTTGAAATCAAGCTAGAAAATCCAAGTAATCTGTTGATAGGTCCGACTTATTTATAAGACCCGGATCGTATTTTTTTATTGTGAATTTTCAGGAACCCTTCAAGATTCTGCAAGCCGAAGATCAAGTTGGACGAGGATAAATCCGACTTTGGATCTTGGAGGCCTCCGGGGGCTGCTGTTGGGGATATACTTTCCGGGTATCCTCATAGTTCCTCACTGACCAGGGTGGCCTACTTCGGGTTATAGCTTTGCTTCACGGGCGGCCCAGTCAGGGAGAAAAGACAGAGTCCAATCTGGCTACAGGAAGGCCCAGAAGACTTACCGACTTAGGCCTATAGTGTTACTTGTAGTTCAAGATGTACTCTGTAACCGACTCTTAGTCGTAGTCGGATAGATCTCTCCTGTAAACCCTAGGCTGGATATCTATATAAGCCGTCCTAGGGAGAGCCTTTAGGGCACACCTCAATAGTCTACAATCTCAACTCGCACAGGCGAAACCCTTGTAACCCATATTCCGGCTCTGCCAGACATCGATTGCTAGCAGGAGTAGGGTCCATCCAAAGTCGGCGGATTCGAACCTGGGTAAACTTGTGTGCTCACCGCCCCGGAACACCGTACGTCTCACACCCCTCTCTTCCGCACACCCCGAGGACCCTCTCATGGCGTACTTGTCATCAATCCGACGACAACGTGTGCTCTACTTATAATGTTACTTATTGCTTTGATAAATCTTGTTGCTGCAGGAGGTACAAACACTTCCCTTTTCAATGTGAGTATAATGATAATGTTACCATATCTTCTTATGTTAAAGGAGATTATGACTTTTATGATGTCGAACAAATTGACGAATTTATTGCTTGGAAGGGTGCATTTGAACTTGCCAGTTTGCTTGAAAATATTGATGATTCACCTTATAAATATGAGGCTTGTGGTATACTTAAATTTTTCTTTGATAATTACAAGGAAGAAAACGGCTATATTCTTGAATATATATTAGTAGATGCTTTCCACAAATGGAAGAGACTAATGCCTTGCAGGATCCTATAGAAGAGGAAATTGATGAACCTGAAATCTCATTAGATGAAAAAGATGAGGAGAGTGATGAACAAAAGGAGGAAGAATGGATTAGATAGCCATGCCTACCTTCTAATGAGAGTAACTCTTTATCCCTTACATTATTTGATTGTCCTCCATGCTTACTAAAGGAGGATGAATGTTATGTTCCTGAGGATTCTTTTGAAAATGTTTATAATAAAGCTCTAGTTCTTGTAGATCATCAAAAGCATGCTTTATGTGATAGTTATATTGTCGAGTCTATTCATGAGGCTACTGAAAATTATTATGAGAGAGGAAAATAAGGTTGTATAAGTTTTCATGGCATTGAAACACCTCTCTATGTGCTGAAAGTTTTGAAGTTAGTCTTGTTTTATCTTCCTATGCCTGTCACTTTGTTCTTTGCGAATTTATTTGCATACACGATTCCTATGCATAGGAAGTGGGTTAGACTTAAATGTGTTTTGAATTTGCTTCTTGATGCCCTCTTTTACTTAAACTCATATTTCTTATGTGAGCATCCTCTTAAACTATTATGCATGAAGATGATAATATGTCTATTATTCTTGGGAGACCTTTTCTTAAATACTGCAGGAGCTGTTATTAATTGTAATCAAGGGAAGGTGACCTTCAATGTTAATGACAAGGAACATACTATCTATTTCCCCAAGAAGATTTATAGGACTTATGGTTTTGAATTCAATTGAACATGATGAGGGCATTCAAGTTGGAGAAATATATTGTCCCATACCAAGAGAAAAATTTGAAACTATTATGATTGGGACCATTGCTATCAAGGTTGAGGTAACATAATCATTAGTGGAATACAAAGTTTTGTCTCATATGAAATTGTTTTGGTAACAAGACCTGATCAACCTTGTCAACAAAAGGATTTCATTGAACAAAACAATGTTTTCACCATGATTATCTCCGCTTACTTCTATTCTATCCATTTTAGTTTTTGCTTATGCCCAACTTAAAGGCGTTAAAGAAAAGTACTTATTGGGAGATAACCCAAAAGTTTTAGATGAGTCTTAGAAGTTATTACTTCGGTAATAACCACTCCTTATCCTTTTTATTTGCTTTTTGTGCCAAGAGTAACCTCTAATGAGAGAGAAGTAATGATTGGGAAAGTTGCTGTCCCGAAACAGATTTCTGTGCTTCACCGTAAAAATTCGTGTAAAATCTCTAAACGTCTTTTTGAGGCATGATTTTTTTTCTTCTGCCCCAAGTTGTTATCTAACTTTTTTTGGTTCAACACTTTTTGATTTGATCAACAGAAGGTCTTCGAAAAAATTCGTCTTTACCGGCTGGTCAGTTTTGACAGATTTCTGCCATTTTCTGCATTTGCCTCTTGTTGGTGCCTTTTTGAGTTCTTTTGGGGAATTGAGATTTTTGAGGGAAGTGCTACAGTAGCTAGTGTTCCAATGGAAGTTTATTGGTGTTATAACTGAACCTTAAGACTTATTTATCTTGAGTGCAATAATGTTGCTAATAAAGATTGTCTGAAGTTTTGTATGAAGGAAAAATTTCAGGTGTATGGAAGGAATGAGTAATGAGATGAAGGATGGACTAACGCTCAAGCTTGGGGATGCCATGCATGTCACCCCAAGAAATATCCAAGAAGTACAAGTGTCAAAGCTTGGGGATGCCCAAGGCATCCCCTTCTTGATCAATAAAAATCCCAGGTTTCTTCGAAACACTTCATTTTTATTGTTTCATGCACAATTGTGTTGTTCTTGGAGCGTCTTCTTTTTCGTTTTTGTTTTGGTTTTTCGTTTGCTTAGTTTGCTAAATAAATTGGTTGGACCTCCATCTTTCATACATTGGTGTTCAAATAGTTTGGTTTGGTTTGGAAAAGAGTAGGAAAACTCATGCTTATGTGGTAAAAAGAGCTTGTTTTTGACTGTGGCCTATGCTTTGTCATGTCATTCTTGATATTGTTTTGGCTTTATACTTAGTATTCTTTGCTGTAGCATGACTTGTTATAAACAATTGAGATTGCTTAATGTGCCTTGGATTAATCATGCGTTGTTTTAGCATATTAAAGCATAGTATTGTGGTATTCTCCTCTGATGCTTTATTTGGGTTGACTTGGCACATGCTCACACCATGTTATGACTATGTCAAGTCACCAAGCCTTTATGATACTTTAGTTTTCAACTTATAGTATCACTTTATGCTTTGATCAATGATGTTTTGTCGCTCTGCATGATTATGTCCATTATTGCTCTCTTAGTTTGTCGCTCCCAGTCTTTTGCTAGCCTCCACAACCAAGTATGAGTTACACTCATGCATCCAACTCCTTAAACCAAGTTATTCCAAAGAGTCCGCCATATCTACCTACTAGCATATGCTATTCCAAGTATATTCATGCTTTTGTTTACCTTCCAAATTAAACTTGTTATGAGAAAACTAGTGATTAAAGCTCTCACGAACTTGATGGCACACTTTACTTTTCTTTCCCTTAATAAACTTGAACCATTGTGTCATCTATGTTGTATATGCTTACACTTATTTGTTGGGGGATTAGCAGAATCATGCTTTCATGGGGAACTCTTTCAACATTGCACTTGGTACTTGTACCTAGTTGATATCATGCTCTTTTGTATATGGTTGTCGTCGGTGTGAAATGAAAGGGGAGCTTGTAAGTCCATGGAGTTATGTATATGTGTTAGAGAAACGCCTGGGCCGCTGGTCTAATCCATGCTGACATGGTGGAAACCTGCAGCATAACCATAATGAGCTGTCTATGAAGCATTCTTCTTATAAAAAAAAGAGTCCTATATTGAGAAAAAAAAGAGAAAAAGAAAAAAAAGAGATTATGAAAAGAGGAAAGAGAGAAAAAGCACCATATTCCCATGGTAAATAAGAAGATTGTTGAGATGCTTGTTGTCTGCTTGCCTTGTCATTTTGATATGGGGATTCTTCCGTATCATCGGGCAAGGGGTACCCCATTGGCGGTTCTCTATGATACACATGTACTTACGATCACAAGAACTTACCGGTGACTAAACTTGAGTAGCATGAGGAGCGGCCCTCGTATACAAGGGACATGAGATTTCTAACTTATACTTCGTCAAGCATGAACACCATAGTTTGTTCACTTTAACCTTAATAACTTCAAGATGCTTATGATAGGGGCAATGAGTGCTGAAAGCTATTAAGTACCATAATTTTTGGAAGCTCTTTATGAGACTTGAATCCCTACTTCCTTCTATGAAGGCCCTTCTTCCACTTATATATTGAGTCTCCACCTTCTATCTTTATGCACCTACTTTGAGAGCATAGTGGCCATTCTTAGTTCTATGTGCATTGTCCCAAGACTAGTTGATTGATGCATAACTTGATATTGCTTGCTTTAAACTATTTGTATCTAGTTACTCTTATGAACTTTGAAGGTGTCCTATGCATTTATATTTGCTACTCTATGAGGGACAAGCTGAATACTATTATGCTACATTTTGTTTATGTGAAACAAACAAACAAACATCTTGCAAAGCATTGTTATTCATGAATCTTTTGTTTGTGCCTTTTCATGTTGCTTCATAGTTTCTTTGCTTATTGCTAGAACTTTGTCTTTCATGTTATGATTGAAGTACTTTGATCCCAGCTTTGAATGTTTTACAAATACTTTGATCAAGTCTTTGATGGTGCATGTCACCTCAAAAAATATTCTTTCTTTTTATCACTTACCTACTCGAGGACGAGTAGGAGTTAAGCTTGGGGATGTTGATACATTGCAAATGTATCTATAATTTTTGATGTTCCATGTTTCGTTTTATCTCCTTTCTTGTGTTTTGTCCACACTTTGGAGTACTTTTCATATGATTTCTTGGACTAACCTATTAACAAGAGCCATAGTGCCAGCTACCTATTTTCTGCTGTTTTTGGTTCCAGGAAAGTCAGAAAATGAATATTCTCGGAATTGGACGGGACAAAAGCCAAAGTGCCTATTTCTCTGGAAGACTCACGAAGCCAGAATATGAGACGGAGGAGGGCCAGGAGCTGGCCACACCACCCCCAGGCGCGGGCTAGGCCTGGCCGCGCCAGGGCATGGTGTGGGCCCCCCAGGCACCCCCTCGGTCTCCCTCTTTGCCTATAAGAAGCCTTCTGACCTAAAAACTCCGAGGGGTTCGACGTTTTTCCAGAAGGAGTTCCGCTTCGCCGCCACCACTAGATTCCATGAAACAGCACCAGAAACTCCGTTCTGGCACCCTGCCGGGATGGGGAATTGGAGGAGATCATCACCATCGCTTCTCCATCGACCATCCATGTTTCCCCCATCTATGAGTGAGTAATCCCCCGCTGTAGGCTATGGGGATGGTAGGGATTGGATGAGATCGTTCATGTAATGGCATCAGATTATTAGGGCATGGTGCCTAGTATCTTCTATTAGTGCTTTATGACTTTGTTGCGACTTGTTGTGCTTAATGCTTGTTAGTAGGGCTCGAGTGCCATGATTTCAGATCTGAACATATTATTGATTCATTATGATAGTATTGTTTACGGTCTTACCTGCAAGTTGTATACACACGTTGTTGTCCGGAACCAATGGCCCCGAAGTGACAGAAATCGGGATAACCGGAGGGAATGGCTTTGATGTGAGGATCACATGTGTTCACGGAGTGTTAATGCTTTGCTCCGGTGCTCTATTAAAAGGAGCACCTTAATTGCCCGAAGTTTCCTTGAGGCCCCGCTGCAAACGGGCTGGCAGGACAAAAGATGTTGTGCAAGTTCTCATTGCGAGCATGTATGAATATACATGGAACACATGCCTAGGATTATCTAGTACTTGGACGCGTTATCTTATTTATCTGTAATTGCCCTATGTTCTGATTGCTATGTGAATTGTCTTGTCCATGCAACGCCCGTCCATCCATCCCTATGCCTACCTTTTCGAATCCCATTTCATTGTTATTATTCTTGCTGTCTTTACTTTACTACTGTTGTTACTTTGCTATTCCTACTACAAAACTGTTGCTACTGATAAACTACTATGAGCAAGATTGTTTCTAGGTGCCGCTGAATTGACAACTCATTTATTAAGGCTTATAAATATTCTTTGGCTCCCCTTGTGTCGAATCAATAAATTGGGTTTCACTTCCCTCGAAAATACTACGATACACCCCCTATACTTGTGGGTCATTAGTGCACGGTGTCTAATTGAGAACTGTAGACATGTTTCCAAATCCATGAAGGATGACATATCTTAAAAGCATAAAGGGTTATGTCGTAAGAAGATTGGAAACTCCTATATCGATAATACTGACTAAAGTCAAGTAGGAAGCAAGGTGAACAAAAACATCGAAAGTTGCACAAGGTGCACTAGTGTTTCGATAATTACCTGTATAATAATAGATATGGGTACCATCTAAAGTGATGTATACTGTTATGGCAGGACTAGTTCGTCTTTAACGCAAAATGATGTGTCCCAGGGCACAGTGCCCACGAGAAAGCCCATGAGGTTGATCTAAAGTCACTATAGGCTCCTAGAAACCAACCTCATTCTGCTGCCATAACTATGATACATACACAAAGATGTTATCATGTGATGATAAAGTGTTAATTTCAATAAAGGTGACATTAGTAAGTTGCAAAGGATTTGGGACTATAATGTATAGGCCCAAGACTCAACCTCTTCCATGAGTAAGCATGTTCAAGGTACCGGGATACATGGTGCCAATGATTAAGAACAAATGCAGCTAGTTTATTTGTACTCTAGTGCAAGTGGGAGACTGTTGGAAATATGCCCTAGAGACAAATAGTAATAAGGATTATTATCATATTTCATAAAGTTTATGATTAAGTTCTATATCATTCTATAACTGTATTGAAAGGAAACATTAATACACGTGTGATATATAAACAACTAGGGGTTCTTGGTGATACTCTAGTCACTAGTTCTTTGGTCAATAGATGATCAAGGTTTCTTGATCATGTGGCATTTATGCCAGTTAGAGATGGAGTCACCTCATTGTGAGAATGAGATGATGAACTAATACCCAACCTAAACATCGTGACCCGATCATGTCATGAAGTTCAAGTTATGATGATTAGAATAGACCAAGTGGACTATTTCTTACACCGTGAGGCTATATCAATCACTGTCTCCCGAGACTACTTTGATAGCATCAAACGTCACTTGGTTAAACAGTGATCATAAAGGTGTGTTTAGGTATTCGGAGGAATCGTAGAGGAAATATATGTCAAGAGCGGGATTTGTTCATCCTTGTAATGAAAAGATACTCGAGGGCCCACTTGGAGAAGTTATATCTAATAGCTGCGCAGCGTATGATTTGATCATAGGGAATCACTTGTCGGAACGAGTCAAGTAGCATTTGTCGGTAACAATATTGAACCCGACATGGTGATGTCATTGATCAGATCTCAGACAATGCAAGTAGCGAGAGAGAAAAGGAATATGACACGACGTTCATAGTTCAAACAATGAAAGATTTCATGGAATACACAGGGGCCACATGGCCATCCAGGTTCCTCTATTGATCATTGGTCTAGGAGAGTCCCAACCATGTCTAGAGTGTTCCCGAACCGTGGGGTATCACGCTTAAGGGCTTGGTGATGCTTAGAGAGTGTTTACAGGATCGGTAGAATCACCAAAGAAAGAGAAGAGAGAAAACCAGAAGGGTTTCGGTTAGTCCGGAGGATGTCCAGAGTGGAGGTGGAAGGTGTTCCATAGTCACGGAGATTGAATAATATGTGAATAAATGTTAAATACTGATTTAATCATTTATTCATAATTATTCAACAAAAGAGAAATCAATTAAAGGGTTAAAATACCTTATTGGGCCAAATCCAGAGGGAGAAGGGCCCATGAGGGAAAGGAGCAAAGGGAGGAGAGAGAGGGGGGTGGCCGGCTGGGCCCTAGGCACCTTGCGCAGGGCACACATGGGCTTTGGCCGGTGGCTTCCCCTCCCCCTCTCATCCCTCCTTCGTTTAGTCCCACATGGCTAAGCTAGTTGGCTTGGGGGTGGGATTTTGCCTATATATAGTGGGGTATTTTGACCAAATAACAGAACACAATATTCAATAAAGGTTTCCTCTCTTTTGGGGAGACCTCCAATTGATATTCTCTCTCTCCCGTGACCGTGGTCCCAAGTTCGGACGACACAAATGAGAGACATCTTCACCACGGAGCGCCGTCGCGCTGTGGGTTTTGGATCCAGAAGCTCTACTTCCGCAACTTCTGTTGGATCAGGGAAGTGGGAGTCATCGCCAGGCACTGGATGCATGTAACTCCCTGCAAGGTGCAACATTTGAGGCACTAGGAGTTATTGGATCCACAGGAGCGCGAGGACTTCATCACAACATTGAGGTCGGCTTCGGCTCGTCTACATCAACCACGCTCTCCCGAGCATTGACCGCTTTTTGGTCTTTAAGGGTACGTTCGCGACAATCCCCTCCCATTACTACATTACTAATAGATAGGTCCTGGCAACAAAGGGGTTTAGGGGCGTAGGGTAAAATTTATTGTTTTCATATGTGAACCCCTACAATACCATCTAAGCTTCCCTCCAGAACGGTGATTTGCATTATATAACAGTCCAAGGATTAGATTGCAAGGTTTTTCTTTTTGTTATCATCAATGGTGAACTTTGTAACTAGATCTCATTATGATACAACTGTTGGGTGTTTATCTATCACATCATTCAACCAATGATATGACCTCATTGTCAATTGGCAAAAATGCCCATGATCTCGAAACCCTAGATCATCCTCATGACCAATGACCTAGTTCGCTAGAGGTAACTAGAGACACGGTTTATTTACATACCACTAGTGTATTAATGTTTCATATTAGCATAGTTATAGAATGACATGAAACATATTATGAACATACAAGAGATACATCAAATAAAACACTTTAATATTTGCCTCTAGGGCATATCTACTTCAGTATCCCACTTGCACTAGAGTACAAATTAATCTAGTTTACATCAGGTAAGAACCTAACACCGATGGCATCCCGGTGTTGCTCATGCTTGGCTGGTAGAAAACCTTTAGTCAGAGGATCTGCAACATTCAGATCTGTGTGCACTTTGCAAATCTTGAGTTCATCTTCATCAACATTTTTTTGAATGACGTGAAAACATAGCATGATGTGTTTGGCCATGGAATGAGTTCTTGGTTCCTTTGCGTTTGCAATGGCAACCGTGTTGTCACAATAGATCATCACTGGGTCTTGCGCACTTGGAACAACTCCTAGATTGATGATGAAATTCCTTAGCCAAACAGCTTCATTCATCGCTTCAGCCGCAGGGATGTATTCTAACTCCATTGTAGACTGTGATACTATTGGTTGTTTCTTGCTCTTCCGGCTTACCGCCCCACCATTCACCAGAAACACATATCCCGTCTGAGACTTCTAGTCATCAGGATCCGTGTGCTAGCTCTCATCCATGTAACCAGTTATGTTTAGAGATTCCTCACAACCTCCATAGACTAGGAACATATCCTTTGTTCTGTTAAGATACCTGAGGATATTTTTCACAACTAACCAGCGATCCATTTCTAGATTACTTTGGTTTTGGCTCATCAAACTAAGAGCCAATGCCAATTCAGGTCGAGTACTTAGCATTCCATACATTATAGATCCTATGGAAGAGGCATAGGGGATGTGATACATATTTTCTCTATCAACATCCGTTGTCTGGCATTGAGTCAAACTTAGTGTGCTACCTTTTGTTACAGGCACAAAACCCCTTTTGAAATCCTCCATTTTGAACCTCTTCAAAATCTTCTCAAGGTAAGTACTTTGAGTTAATGCAATCAGGCATCTTGATCTATCTCTATAGATTTTGATGCCCAATATGTATGCAGCTTCACCTAAGTCCTTCATGGAAAATTGACTACTCAAATATGGTTTTACACTTTCCATAAGTTCCACATTATTTCCCATAAGTAATATGTCGTCCACATATACTACTAGGAAAACCATTGAGCTCCCACTCGCTTTCTTATAAACACAGAACTCTTGTTGATTTTGGACAAATCCAAAACTCTTGATCACTTGATCAAACGTTGGTTCCAGCTCTGAGATGTTTGCTTTAGTCCATAAATGGATCGCTAATGTTTGCACACTTTCCCAGCATCCATAGGATCAACAAAACCTTCTAGTTTCATCATATAAAATTCTTCATCAATGTGTCCATTGAGGAACGCGGTTTTGACATCCATCTGCCATATCTCATAATCGAAATGGGCAGTAATTGCTAGCAAAATCCTGATAGATTTCAGCATTGCTACGGGAGAGAAGGTCTCATCATAGTCAACTCCTTGAATTTGTCAAAACCCCTTTGCGACAAGTCGAGCTTTGTGGATGGTTACATTACCATCCGCATCTACCTTTTTCTTAAAGATCCATTTATTTTCCATGTCCTTGCGGACTTCTAGAAGATCGACCAAGGTCCAAACTTGGTTTTTGTACATGGATCCTATTTTGTATTTCATGGCTTCTAGCCATTTCTCTAAATCATCACTTTCCATGGCTTCTTTGTAGTTAGTAGATTCTTCTTATTCATTCAAAATGACATCCATCACAAGACTATTATACCAATCAGGAGTGGTACGTATTCTTGTTGACTTGCAAACTGCAGGAGCTTTGATGTGGTTGCTTTGATCATTATCATTTGACACTCCTTCCACGTTGGAGGGTGGTTTCGGAACAACTTTTATTGCTCTACTTGATATTTGGAGAGAAGGATCAACAACCTCATCTAGCTCATTTTTTCTTCCACTAACTACTTTAGCAAGAAACTCTTTCTCAAGAAAGGTGTCGTTCTTCGTGACAAACGTTTTTTCCTTCGGCCTTGTTGTAGAAGGTATACCCAATGGTTCCCTTGGGTATCCTACAAAGATACATTTTTTCGCATTGGGTTCGAGTTTGTCAGGCTATAGTTTCTTAACGTAGGCCTCACATCCCCAAACTTTCAAGAACAAAAACTTTGGCTTCTTGCCATTCCATATCTCATATGGGGTTGTCTCCACAGATTTGGACGGTGCTCGGTTTAAAATAAAAGCGGCGGTTTCTAACGCATATCCCTAGGACGATACAGACAAATCAGTCAAAGACATCATGGATCGTACACTATCTAATAGAGTGTGGTTATGTCCTTCCGACACACCATTATGCTGAGGTGTCCTGGTTGGCGTAAGTTGTGGTATGATGCCACAATCCCTCAAGTGCATGCCAAACTCATAACTCAAATATTCGCCTCCATGATCGGATCATAGATGCTTGATTTTCTTGTTAAGTTGATTCTCTTCTTCCTTCTGAAATTCCTTGATATTTTCAAAGGTTTCAGATTTGTGCTTCATCAAGTAGATATAACCATATCTATTTAAATCGTTAGTAAATGTAACAAAATAACGATAACCATTGCGCATTGAGATGCTCATTGGTCCACACACATCTGTATGTATGATTCCTAGTAGGTCCACGACCCTCTCCATTATGCCGGAGAAGGGTGTCCTAGTCATCTTGCCCATGAGGCAAGGCTCACACGTGTCAAGGGATTCATACTCCAATGATTCCAAGAGTCCATCAGAATGGAGATTCTTCATGCGCTTCACGCCAATATGACCAAGGCGGCAATGCCACAGATACACGGTATTATCATTATTATGCTTACAACGTTTAGCATCAATATTTTGGATGTGAGTACTGCAATCAAGATCCAGTAAGAATAAACCATTACACACAGGCCCATGAACATAGAAAACATCATTCATATAAATAGAACAACCAGTTGTTCCAGATTAGAACGAATAACGATATTGCAACAAGCAAGATCCACTCACATTATTCATACTTAATACAGGTACATAGTAGCACTTATTCAAAACCACTATCAATCTTGATGACAGACATAGAGGTAGGGTGCCGACGTCCACCACGTTGACTTTCGAGTCGTTACAAACACGCATCATCACTCGTCCTTCCTCAGGCGCCTCTTACTCCACAGCTCCTGCTGAGAGTTACAAATGTGAGCAACAAAACCGGTATCAAATACCTAGGTGTTCCTCCTAGAACTAGGAATACATCTATAACATGTATATCAAATATACCTTTGTCTTTGGCGGCTAACTTGCCAGCTTTCTTGTCCTCAAGGTACTTGGGGCAGTTTCATTTCTAGTGCCCGTCCCCTTTTGTAACACCCTCGAATCGACCCTATGCAAGTTTTAGCGAATCCCGCCAAACCCGCATAGAAACGATTCAAATATGCCCACCAGGAACTTGCGTGCAGGTGGAAAACGAAGTAATAACATTACACAATAGTCCACGATGGAATCCACAAAAACATATATATACAACAACGACTCCATGAGTCAAAAATACAGATATACAACACAAAGATCCAAATCACCTTGAAACGATACAACATCTGAGTACGGATAAGATGCAAATGGGGCTAAGAGCCCTGAAGAATAATTAACGGCGTCCATAACCCTGCCCAGGCCAAGCCGGAAGGGTAACCCTGCGAACGACGTCGAACTTATACCTATTAAACAAAAGGGGTGCCGAAAGGGAGCGGTCAGTAATGAGGCCAGTACACAGTGAGGCTAGAATTCGGAGGCTCTCGCCTACATAGGTATGGTGGACTGAAGCGGCAGCAAAGCATGCACTACATAGCCTATAGAGACTCGATACAACTGTCGGCTATTAGAGAGGGATAAGAAAGATCTATTCGGAACCAACCTGATACTAACACCAATCATACCCATCCTGGTATTCCCCCTCAAGACCAAACGAGGAAGTCAAACCGAGGAACTCACACAGTTGGCAGTTTTATTCATTCATTCCATGATATTTGCAGCACTTACTAGTCAGACATAGATAGCATGAGTCATCCCAAAACCAGCAGTTGTTGGCACTTTTATTTACTCATTCCATTGTAGTATAGCTGATTACTAGTCATTCCAAAGTCAAATTTATAACACTACTTTAGTTATAGTTGTCTATGATCGAGATACTGTGCTCCAAGTCGTCCATAACTGCGGACACGGCTTTCAGAAAGATTTACCCTCTAAGGGTGCACAAATAGCAACACACGCACGATCAACCTCGGAAAAACCAAATAAACACCCAACGAGGCTTTCACGACAAAGCAATCACAGGATTCGTAAAATATTTCAGGGGGCCACCCCATTAAGCTACCCGCAACGAAGTTGGCCGGCTCCGAGATGGACCCAAGGTTTGCGCCAATGGCTGTAAACGACTGGGAACCCGAAAGTGTGACTGGGCTTGTCAATACCGCGAAAAAACTCCGCAATTCCTAAACAGTACAGGTGCTCCACGCAGAATCGAAAATAAAGCAGTAAAGCATGGCATAAGTACAGGATAGTAATAAAGCCCCAAACTAGTTTGTGGCCCCAAGAAATAAGAAATGATTCAAGCTCTGGCTAAGGGGATTCATGGTACCACATGCGGATAGTGCGATAGTCAAGGAATAGGTACCAAGTACTCGGGCCTACGGGACACAAGTGAGCGTGGAAGAACCAAATATTATCTATTGCCCACCGGTGCCTCTACATTAGTTATATCTATTTTCAGCATTTTAATATCAAGTTGCCATTAAAGTCATGATCATCTCCACTATTAAGCATCTCCACCATTTATCATGTGCCAACATGTCGTCAATGGTGGAACGACAACGTCGCGAAGCAGGACCTGAGCAAGCAACTACGACTCGCCAGGCCGACTATCTATCAAACAACAGGCAATAGGATGTGTCCAAGGCAATATAGAGGCTGCAAGGAATACAAATGGTGCATATAAACTAAAGCATCACCATACGGATAGCAATAGATCAACAGGAGGAAGTAAAGACTATAAATGCGAAATAGGTAGAAAGGGGGAGATTGCTCGCCTGGGAAACACTGTCGAAGATACATTATCCAAATGACTTCTCGATACTCGCATCATCTCAACAGCCTAATCTGCGAAGAACCAAAACACTAAAAGAAACACCGAATGCACTATTTAATACCACGACAGAAGATCCGTCATGATTATGATATGATGCATGGCATGTCAAAGATACGGTTCAACTAGGCAATATTAAGCGGAACCGGAGTCCCGCCGATTAATTAATAGGTTCATGTTGTTTAGCTACCCCGCAATTTAAATGTTGTATTAATAAGGCAAAACATGGCATCGGTTTTCTACACAAGTTTAAATGGAGCCAATAAGACTAGAAAAGCCCGCATATGATCTCCATATTTAATTATCAGGTAAGTCGATAAAATACCTCCAAACACATGAATATGTATGCGATCATGAACAATTTTTATGCAACAAGTGATAATATCATATTCTAAAAATAGGGGTCTCGGAAAGGGGATCACATTATGGGTCGAAGATCTTGGGGTTCGGTCTCGACGGGATCGGGTCTTCGGGTCCGCATCCGTGAAGGATACCTTGCATTTTGTATCGGTCTTCGGGTCCAGGACGAAGAACTTGGCGTCCGAGGGGTTCGGTCTTCGAGGTTTGGCCATCTAATCCATGTCGAAAGTCTTGAGGTTTCGGCTCGATCGATGGTGCAGTACTTGAGTTTTGACGCAGGTGATCTTCGGATGTTACTCTGGTGGCCTTCCGGGTAATAGATCGACGAGCCTCCCGATCACACAGCTATGGTACCACCACGATGCGTACCAACACACTACGAGTTGCAAGATGTGCCTTAGTCATCGGGTAGCAGCAACAACAACATTGATCCAGAGGCAAGCACATAGGACATCCGGGACGAACCTGCAGGAGACCATGTAGAGAGGAACCCGCTACCAACTCAAAGCACCGGCCACAAACGGTGGTAGCTGGCGACGAGCATGGGGAACACCATGAATGCGTGCGTCTAGGCGGAGAACACGCGGGGTGGCGAGGTGCTGGGCACGCTCTCGCGCGCAGAGGCAGAGGGGGCGCAGAGACAAGGGCGCCAGGGTGCATCAAGGACAAGCGATGGCCAGTAATGGAGACGTGGCCCCGCTTGACCCGTAGAGAGAAGCGGGACCGGAGATCTGCAGGGTTGGTTCGGTGCAGATGAGATGGGGCAGCGAGGAGAACCATGGAGGCGAGGCCATGTTGCGGAGGAGGCGGCGTCCCTGGCGGTAGGGTAGAGGGAGGCCGACGGTGATGATCTGCTCGATGCAGAGAGCGAGCGGGAGACGCGGGGCAGATAGAAAGGAAGGGCGACGAGGCCGAGCTTGCTGGAGGTGAGGTGAGGAGGGCACGCGCGACACTGTGCTTGACGGCCGGAGCAGAGACGGTCAAGGGAGGGGTCACCGGTGTCGGGCTAGGCGAGGTGGCCACGGTCGAGGCAGAGGACAGGCGACGCTGGCCGAAGGCGGGCGATGGACCGAGCTCCGACGACAGGGAGGCATCCACATAGGAGGAGAGCAGGCCAGGGCGGCGACGGAGACATGGCTGGCACCGGTCAGAGGGGAACAACGAGGAAAGGAGCTCACACGGCGACGGTGCGTTCGAGAGCAGAGACATGGTGGGGATCAAGAGATGGTGGAGTGGGGGAGCGATGCAAGGTGGTGGGGTCGGGCGATCACAGAGGAAATCCCGAGGCGTGGCGTGTCGGTGTGGGACAAGGGTGTGCGTGCTAGCGTGTTGGTTGCCGGGTGTTCCTGTTCATCGACAGCTGTGGTGGTGGGGCGATGCCACCGCAATGGCGGGTGTGGATTAGATAGGGGCTGGGTAGGGTTAGCTAGGGTTGGGGTTTGGGGGTTGTCTAGTTGGGCCGGGTAGTAGACTTCTGGCTTGCTGGGATTTTGGCCTAGCAGGCTGGCGGTCTCCCTTGGTAAAAAATATGTTGCTTATTTAGATAGTTTAAATATTCTTTAGTAAATAGGTTTTTGACAAAACAAAAAATCCAGACGGGGCCTTTATAATATGAAATAAAGAGCGGGGACATTTAAAAAACAAAGGTAGACTTTTGGAGAATAGTTTTTAGGTAAAAAGATGCATGATGATGACGATGCTCAAATGCAATGTCGCATGATGACATGCGCATACGGTCATGATGATGCACAAAATAGAAACACTAAGCGGTTTTCTAGTACTGGTTTTACCAGGGTGCTACAATTCGACCCAACTAACAATGGATCTCGCCCTCGATATCCGCCTCATGGTACGGGGGAGAAGGCCGACAAACTGAATCTTCTCGCTTCATGTAGATCTCACGACACCACTAACAAGGATTCTTGCTCCATCTTGAAATTGTTGACACCACCAACAAGGAGTCGGTGTTCCCGTTCATTGTGGGGAACGCTCTAGATAAACAAAGGACGAAGCTAAAGGTCTCAAAAGGTATGGCCACCTTTAACTTCCATGGAAGGAGTAAAATCGCATTGATCCACCGATTCAATGTATAGAGTGAATGATAAGAGTAGTTGGATGGTGATCAGTCCATCACGCACCCAAAGCATTACTCTGCACATGAATAGGAGAGTTATGCAACCAACTCTCGGAATTTTAGACTAAAGATCTTCAAAAGCGGTGTCCTGAAAACAAAGGAGTGATGTAGGCTCTTTATCGTATCTGACGCAGATGTTATTGTCGTGTTGGATACCACCGGAAGATACCAAGAAAGATTTCAGTGGGTTTTGATCCACCGAACGGTACAACAGATGAAGGTTACCCAGATAGCACAAAGGCCGGATGTGGAAACACCATTACAAGAGGAAGGAATCGGAACCCGGAAGGTACAACAGAAACCCAACCACGAGAAATCCTGGACTTGAAGAGAAAATAAGTGTAGATTCAAAACACGCAAAGGTAAGAGGAGAATAGCATAGGGGTAAGGAGTAAAAGCAGACCTAATCAGATCTATCCAACCGATTTTGCAAAATAGTTTCGACACTCTACATCGGCCATTAGCTAGGTTATCCTACAGGCTGGACCAGTGGGGTATCGCAACTACTGAGCTCAGATACCACTCTGTAACACCCTCAAATCGGCCCTATGGAAGTTTTAGCGATTCCCGCCAAACCCGCATAGAAACGATTCAAATATACCCACCAGGAACTTGCGTGCGGGTGGAAAACAAAGTAATAACATTACACAAAAGTCCATGATGGAACCCACAGAAACATATATATACAACAGCGACTCCATGAGTCAAAAATATAGATATACAATAGAAAGATCCAAATCACCTTGAAACGATACAACATCCGAGTACAGATAAGATGCAAATGGGGCTAGGAGCCCTAAAGAATAATTAATGGCGTCCATAACCCTGCCCAGGCCAAGCCGGAAGGGTAACCCTGCTAACAACGTCGAACTTATACCTGTTAAACAAAAGGGGTGCCGACAAAGGGCAAAGGAAAAAGGGAGCGGTCAGTACTGAGGCCAGTACACGGCGAGGCTAGAATTCGGCGGCTCTCGCCTACATAGGTATGGTGGACTGAAGCGGCAGGAAAGCATGCACGACACAGCCTATAGAGACTCGATGCAACTGTCGGCTATTAGAGAGGGATAAGAAAGACCTATTCGGAACCAACCTGATACTAACATCAATCATACCCATCCTGGTATTCCCCCTCGAGACCAAACGAGGAAGTCAAACCGAGGAACTCACACAGTTGGCAGTTTTATTTATTCATTCCATTATAGTTGCAACACTTACTAGTCAGACATAGATAGCATGAGTCATCCCAAAACCAGCAGTTGTTGGCACTTTTATTTACTCATTCCGTTGTAGTATAGCTGATTACTAGTCATTCGAAAGTCAAATTTATAACACTACTTTAGTTATAGTTGCGTATGATCGAGATACTATGCTCCAAGTCGTCCATAACCGCGGACACGGCTTTCAGAAATATTTACCCTGCAGGGGTGCACAAATAGCAACACACACGATCAACCTCGAAAAACAAAATAAACACCCAACGAGGCTTTCACGAGAAAGCAATCACAGGATTCATAAAATATTTCAGGGGGCCACCCCATTGAGCTACCCGCAACAAAGTTGGCTGGCTCCGAGACGGACCCAAGGTTTGCGCCAATGGCTATAAACGACTGGGAACCCGAAAGTGTGATTGGGCTTGTCGATACCGCGAAAACACTCCGCAATTCCTAAACAGTATAGGTGCTCCACGCACAATCGTAAATAAAGCAGTAAAGCATGGCATAAGTACAGGATAGTAATAAAACCCCAAACTAGTTTGTGGCCCCAAGAAATAAGAAATGAATCAAGTTCTGGATAAGGGGATTCATGGTCCCACATGCGGATAGTGCGATAGTCAAGGAACAGGTACCAAGTACTCGGGGCCTACGGGACACAAGTGAGCGTGGAAGAACCAAATATTATGTATTGCCCACCGGTGCCTCTTCATTAGTTATATCTATTTTCAGCATTTTAATATCAAGTTGCCATTAAAGTCATTATCATCTCCACTATTAAGCATCTCCACCATTTATCATGTGCCAACTTGCCGTCAACGATGGAACGACAACGTCGCGAAATAGCACCTAAGCAAGCAACTACGACTCGCAAGGCCGACTATCTATCAAATAACAGGCAATAGGATGTGTCCAAGGCAATATAGAGGCTGCAAGGGTGCACAGAAACTAAAGCATCGCAATACGAATAGCAATAGATCAACAGGAGGAAGTAAAGACTATAAATGCAAAATAGGTAGAAAGGGGGAGATTACTCGCCTGGGAAACACTGTCGAAGATACATTATCCAAAGGACTTGTCGATACTCACATCATCTCAACAGCCTAATTCGCGAAGAACCAAAACACTAATAGAAACACCGAATGCACTATTTAGTACTACGGCAGAAGATCCGGCATGATTATGATATGATGCATGGCATGTCAAAGATACGGTGCAACTAGGCAATATTAAGCGGAACCGGAGTCCCGACAATTAATTAAGAGGTTCATGTTGTTTAGCTTCCCCGCAATTTAAATGTTGTATTAATAAGGCAAAACATGGCATCGGTTCTCTACACAAATTTAAATGGAGCCAATATAAGACTAGAAAAGCCCGCATATGATCTCCATATTTAATTATCAGGTAAGTCGACAAAATACCTCCAAAAGCATGAATATGTATGCGATCATGAACAATTTTTATGCAACAAGTGATAATATCATATTATAAAAATAGGGGTCTCGGAAAGGGGATCACATTAGGGGTCGAAGATCTTGGGGTTAGGTCTCGATGGGATCGGGTCTTCGGGTCCGCATCCGTGAAGGAGACCTTGCGTTTCGGATCGGTCTTCGGGTCCAGGACAAAGAACTTGCTGCTCGAGGGGTTCGGTCTTCAAGGTTTGGCCATCTAGTCCATGTCGAAGGTCTTGAGGTTTCGGCTCGATCGATGGTGCAGTACTTGAGTTTTGACACATGTGATCTTCGGATGGTACTCTGGTGGCCTTCCGGGTAACAGATCGAGGAGCCTCCCGGTCACACAGCTATGGTACCACCACGATGCGTACTAAAACACTACGAGTTGCAAGATGTGCCTTGGTCATCGGGTAGTAGAAGCAACAACATTGATCCAGAGGCCAGCACATAGGACATCCGGGACGAACCTGCGGGAGACCACGCACAGAGGAGCCCGCTACCAAATCAAAGCACTGGCCAGTGGCAGTTGGCAACGGGCATGGGGAACACCATGGATGCGCGCGTCTAGGTGGAGAACACGCGGGGAGGCGAGGTGCTGGGCACGCTCTCGCGCGCAGCAGCAGAGGGGGCGCAGAGACAGGGGCACCAGGGTGCGTCAAGGACGAGCGGTGGCCGGTTGATGCAGACGTGGCCCGGCTTCACCGGCAGAGAGAGGCGGGGGCGGAGCTCTGCAGGGTTGGTTCGGTGTAGACGAGATGGGGCGGCGAGGAGAACCATGGAGGTGAGGCCATGTTGCGGAGGAGGCGGCGTCCCTGGCGGCGGGGCAGAGGGAGGCCGACAGCGATGCTCTACTCGATGCAGAGAGCGAGCAGGAGACGCGGGGCAGACAGAAAGGGAGGTTGACGAGGGCGCGCGCAACACTGTGCTTGACGGCCGGAGCAGAGAGGGTCGAGGGAGGGGTCAGCGGCGACGGGCGAGGCGAGGTGGCCGCGGTCGAGGCAGAGAATAGACGATGCTGGCTGGAGGCGGGCGGTGGATCGAGGTCCGGCGACAGGGAGGCATCTGTGTAGGAGGAGAGCAGGACAGGACGGCAAAGGAGACATGGCCGGCACCGGTCGGAGGGGAACAATGAGGAGAGGATCCCAAGCAGGGATGGTGTGTTCGGGAGTAGAGACGTGGTGGGGATCGAGAGATGGTGGAGCGGGGGAGCGATGCGTGGTGGTGGGGCCGGGCGACCGCGGCGGGAATCTTGAGGCGTGGAGTGTCGGTGTGGGACAAGGGTGTGCGTGCTAGCGTGTTGGTTGCCAGGTGTGCTTGTGTCTATCGGTAGCCAGGGTGGGTGGGGCGATGCCAGCTGCAGCGGCGGGGTGTGGATTAGATAGGGGCTGGGTAGGGTTAGCTAGGGTTGGGGTTTGGGGGTTGTCTAGTTGGGCCGGGTAGTAGACGGCAGGCTTGCTGGGCTTTTGTCCTGGCAGGCTGGCGGTCTCCCTCGGTAAAAAAATATGTTGCTTATTTAGATAGTTGTAGATAGTTTAAATATTCTTTAGTAAATAAAGCAGTAAAGCATGGCATAAGTACAGGTTAGTAATAAAGCCCCAAACTAGTTTAAATATTCTTTAGTAAATAGGTTTTTTGACAAAACAAAATATCCATACAGGGCTTTTATAATATGAAATAAAGAGGGGGGACCATTTAAAAAACAAAGGTAGACTTTTGGAGAATAGTGTTCAGGTAAAAAGATGCATGATGATGACGATGCTCAAATGAAATGTCGCATGATGACATGCGCATACGGTCATGATGATGCACAAAACAGAAACACTAAGCGATTTTCTAGTACTGGTTTTACTAGGGTCCTACAATTCGACACCACTAACAATGGATCTCGGCCTCGAGATCCGCCTCATGGTACGGGGGAGAAGGCCGACAAACTGAATCTTCTCGCTTCATGTAGATCTCGCGACATCACTAACAAGGATTCTTGCTCCATCTTGAAATTGTCGACACCACCAACAAGGAGGTGGTGTTCCCGTTCATTGAGGGGAACGCTCTGGATAAACAAAGGACGAAGCGAAAGGTCTCAAAAGGTATGGCCACCTTTAACTTCCATGGAAGGAGTAAAATCGCATTGATCCACCGATGTATAGAGCGAATGATAAGAGTAGTCGAATGGTGATCAGTCCATCACGCACCCAAAGCATTACTCTGCACATGAATAGGAGAGTTATGCAACCAACTCTCAGAAGTTTAGACTGAAGATCTTCAAAAGCGGTGTCCTGAAAACAAAGGAGTGATGTAGGCTCTTTATCGTATCTGACGCAGATGTTGTTGTCGTGTTGGATACCACCGAAAGATACCAAGAAAGATTTCAGTGGGTTTTGATCCACCGAAAGGTACAATAGATGAAGGTTACCCAGATAGCACGAAGGCCGGATGTGGAAACACCATTGCAAGAGGAAGGAATCGGAACCCTAAAGGTACAACGGAAACCCAACCACGAGAAATCCTAGACTTGAAGAGAAGATAAGAGTAGATTCAAAACACGCAAAGGTAAGAGGAGAATAGCATAGGGGTAAGGAGTAAAACCAGACCTAATCAGATCTATCCAACCGATTTTGCAAAATAGTATTGACACTCTACATCGGCCGTTAGCTAGGTTATCCTACAGGCTGGACTAGTGGGGTATCGCAACTGCTGAGCTCTGATACCACTCTGTAACACCCTCGGATCGGCCCTATGCAAGTTTTAGCGATTCCCGCCAAACCCGCAGAGAAACGATTCAAAGATGCCCACCAGGCACTTGCGTGCGGGTCGAAAACGAAGTAATAACATTACAAAATAGTCCACGATGGAACCCACAGAAACATATATATACAACAATGACTCCATGAGTCAAAAATACAGATATGCAACACAAAGATCCAAATCACCTTGAAACGATACAACATCCGAGTACGGATAAGAAGCAAATGGGGCTAAGAGCCCCGAAGAATAATTAATGGCATCCATAACCCTGCCCAGGCCAAGCCAGAAGGGTAACCCTGCTAACAACGTCGAACTTATACCTGTTAAACAAAAGGGGTGCCAACAAAGGGCAAAGGAAAAAGGGAGCGGTCAATACTGAGGCCAATACACGGCGAGACTAGAATTCGGCGGCTCTCGCCTACATACGTATAGTGGACTAAAGCGGCAGCAAAGCATGCACTACACAGCCTATAGAGACTCGATACAACTGTCGGCTATTAGAGAGGGATAAGAAAGACCTATTCGGAACCAACCTGATACTAACACCAATCATACCCATCCTGGTATGCCCCCTCGAGACCAAACGAGGAAGTCAAACCGAGGAACTCACACAGTTGGCAGTTTTATTCATTCATTCCATTATAGTTGCAGCACTTACTAGTCAGACATAGATGGCATGAGTCATCCCAAAACCAGCAGTTGTTGGCACTTTTATTTACTCATTCCGTTGTAGTATATCTGATTACTAGTCATTCCAAAGTCAAATTTATAACACTACTTTAGTTATAGTTGTCTATGATCGAGATACTGTGCTCCAAGTCGTCCATAACCACGGACATGTCTTTCAGAAAGAATTACCCTGCAGGGGTGCACAAATAGCAACACACACACGATCAACCTCGGAAAAACCAAATAAACACCCAACGAGGCTTTCACGAAAAAGCAATCATAGAATTCATAAAATATTTCAGGGGGCACCCCATTAAGCTACCCGCAACGAAGTTGGCCGGCTCCGAGACGGACCCAAGGTTTGCGCCAATGGTTGTAAATGACTAGGAACCCAAAAGTGTGACTGGGCTTGTCGATACCGCGAAAACACTCCGCAATTCCTAAACAGTACAGGTGCTCCATGCATAATCGTAAATAAAGCAGTAAAGCATGGCATACATACAGGATAGTACTAAAGCCCCAAACTAGTTTGTCGCCCCAAGAAATAAGAAATGAATCAAGCTCTGGATAAGGGGATTCATTGTCCCATATGCGGATAGTGCGATAGTCAAGGAACAGGTACCAAATACTCGGGGCCTACGGGACACAAGTGAGCGTGGAAGAACCAAATATTATCTATTGCCCACCGGTGCCTCTGCATTAGATATTTCTATTTTCATCATTTTAATATGAAGTTGCCATTAAAGTCATGATCATCTCCACTATTAAGCATCTCCACCATTTATCATGTGCCAACTTGCCGTCAACAAGGAAGCGACAACGTAAGCAAAGACCGAGCAAGCAAGCGACTTCATAAGGCCGACTATCTATCAAACAACAGGCAATAGGATGTGTCCAAGGCAATATAGAGGCTGCAAGGAATACAAATGGTGCACAGAAACTAAAGCAACGCAATACGGATAGCAATAGATCAACAGCAGGAAGTAAGGACTATAAATGCAAAATAGGTAGAAAGGGGGATATTGCTCGCCTGGGAAACACTGTCGAAGATACATTATCTGAAGGACTTGTCGATACTCGCATCATCTCAACAGCCTAATCTGCGAAGAACCAAAACACTAAAAGAAACACCGAATGCACTATTTAATACTACGGCAGAAGATCCGGCATGATTATGATATGATGCATGGCATGTCAAAGATACGGTGCAACTAGGCAATATTAAGCGGAACCGGAGTCCCGACGATTAATTAAGAGGTTCATGTTGTTTAGCTACCCCGCAATTTAAATATTGTATTAATAAGGCAAAACATGGCATCGGTTCTCTACACAAATTTAAATGGAGCCAATATAAGACTAGAAAAGCCCGCATATGATCTCCATATTTAATTATTAGGTAAGTCGACAAAATACCTCCAAACACATGAATATGTATGCGATCATGAACAATTTTTAGGCAACAAGTGATAATATCATATTATAAAAATAGGGGTCTCGGGAAGGGGATCACATTAGGGGTCGAATATCTTAGGGTTCGGTCTCAATGGGATCAGGTCTTTGAGTCTGCATCCGTGAAGGAGACCTTGCGTTTCGGATCGGTCTTCGGGTCCAGGAGGAAGAACTTGGCGTCCGAGGCGTTCGGTCTTCGAGGTTTGGCCATCTAATCCATGTCGAAGGTCTTGAGGTTTCGGCTCGATCGATGGTGCAGTACTTGAGTTTTGACACAGGTGATCTTCGGATGGTACTCTGGTGGCCTTCCGAGTAACAGATCGAGGATCCTCCCGGTCACACAGCTATGGTACCACCACGATGCGTACCAACACATTACGAGTTGCAAGATGTGCCTTGGTCATCGGGTAGCAGCAACAACAACATTGATCCAGAGGCCAGCACATAGGACATCCGGGACGAACCTGCGGGAGACCACGCAGAGAGGTGCCCGCTACTAACTCAAAGCACCGGCCAGAAATGGTGGCAGCTGGCGACGGGCATGGGGAACACCATGGATGCGCGCGTCTAGGCGGAGAACATGCGGGGAGGCGAGGTGCTGGGCACGCTCTCGCGCGTTGAGGCAGAGGGGGCACAGAGACAGGGGCGCCAGGGTGCGTCGAGGACGAGCGGTGGCCGGTGATGCAGACATGGCCCCGCTTGACCCGCAGAGAGAGGCGGGGGCAGAGCTCTGCAGGGTTGGTTCGGTGCAAACGAGATGTGGCGGCAAGGAGAACCGTGGAGGCGAGGCCATGTTGCGGAGGAGGCGGCGTCCCTGGCGGCAGGGCAGAGGGAAGCTGACGGTGATGCTCTGCTCGATGCAGAGAGAGAGCGGGAGATGTGGGGAAGACAGAAAGGGAGGGCAGCGAGGCCGAGCTTGCTAGAGGTGAGGTGACGAGGGCGCGCGCGACACTGTGCTTGACGGCCGGAGTAGAGAGGGTCGAGGGAGGGGTCACCGGCATCGGGCGAGGCGAGGTGTCCGCGGTCGAGGCAGAGGACAGGCGATGCTCGCCGGACGTGGGCGATGGACCGAGCTCCGGCGACAGGGAGGCATCCGCGTAGGGGGAGAGCAGACCAGGACGGCGAGGGAGACATGGCCGACACTGGTCGGAGGGGAACAACGAGGAGAGGAGCTCACGCGGCGGCGGTGCATTCGAGAGCAGAGAGGTGGTGGGATCGAGAGATGGTGGAGCGGGGGAGCGATGCGAGGTGGTGGGACCGGGCGACCATGGCGGAAATCTCGAGGCGTGGCGTGTCGGTGTGGGACAAGGGTGTGCGTGCTAGCGTGTTGGTTGCCGGGTGTGCTTGTGTCTGTCGGTAGCCCGGGTGGGTGGGGCGATGCCAGCTGCAGCGGCGGGGTGTGGATTAGATAGGGGCTGGGTAGGGTTAGCTAGGGTTGGGGTTTGGGGGTTGTCTAGTTGGGCCAGGTAGTAGACGGCGGGCTTGCTGGGCTTTTGTCCTGGCAGGCTGGCGGTCTCCCCCGGTAAAAAAAATATGTTGCTTATTTAGATAGTTGTAGATAGTTTAAATATTCTTTAGTAAATAAAGCAGTAAAGCATGGCATAAGTACAGGATAGTAATAAAGCCCCAAACTAGTTTGTGGCCCCAAGAAATAAGAAATGAATCAAGCTCTGGATAAGGGGATTTATGGTCCCACATGCGGATAGTGCGATAGTCAAGGAACAGGTACCAAGTACTCGGGGCCTACGGGACACAAGTGAGCGTGGAAGAACCAAATATTATCTATTTCCCACCGGTGCCTCTGCATTAGTTATATCTATTTTCAGCATTTTAATATCAAGTTGCCATTAAAGCCATGATCATCTCCACCATTAAGCATCTCCACCTTTTGTCATGTGCCAACTTGCCGCTAACGTTGGAACGACAACATCGCGAAGCAGCACCTGAGCAAGCAACTATGACTCGCAAGGCTGACTATCTATCAAACAACAGGCAATAGGATGTGTCCAAGGCAATATAGAGGCTGCAAGGAATACAAATGGTGCACAGAAACTAAAGCATCGTAATACGGATAGCAATAGATCAACAGCAGGAAGTAAAGACTATAAATGCAAAATAGGTAGAAAGGGGGAGATTGCTCGCCTGGGAAACATTGTCGAAGATACATTATCCGAAGGACTTGTCGATACTCGCATCATCTCAACAGCCTAATCTGCGAAGAACCAAAACACTAAAAGAAACACCGAATGCACTATTTAATACTACGGCAGAAGATCTGGCATGATTATGATATGATGCATGGCATGTCAAAGATACGGTGCAACTAGGCAATATTAAGCGGAACCGGAGTCCCGACGATTAATTAAGAGGTTCATGTTATTTAGCTACCCCGCAATTTAAATGTTGTAATAATAAGGCAAAACATGGCATCGGTTCTCTACAAAAATTTAAATGGAGCCAATATAAGACTAGAAAAGCCCGCATATGATCTCCATATTTAATTATCAGGTAAGTCGACAAAATACCTCCAAACACATGAATATGTATGTGATCATGAACAATTTTTATGCAACAAGTGATAATATCATATTATAAAAATAGGGGTCTCGGAAAGGGGATCACATTAGGGGTCAAAGATCTTGGGGTTCGGTCTCGACGGGATCAGGTCTTCGGGTCCGCATCCGTGAAGGAGACCTTGCATTTCGAATCGGTCTTCGGGTCCAGGACGAAGAACTTGGCGTCCGAGGGGTTCGGTCTTCGAGGTTTGACCATCTAATCCATGTTGAAGCTCTTGAGGTTTTGGCTCGATCGATGGTGCAGTACTTGACTTTTCACGCAGGTGATCTTCGGATGCTACTCTGGTGGCCTTCCGGGTAACAGATCGAGGAGCCTCCCGGTCACACAGCTATGGTACCACCACGATGCGTACCAACACACTACGAGTTGCAAGATGTGCCTTGGTCATCGGGTAGCAGCAGCAACAACATTGATCTAGAGGCCAGCACATAGGACATCTGGGACGAACCTGCGGGAGACCATGCAGAGAGGAGCCCGCTGCCAACTCAAAGCACCGGCCAGAAACGGTGGCAGCTGGCGACGGGCATGGGGAACACCATGGATGCGCGCGTCTAGGCGGAGAACACGCGGGGAGGCGAGGTGCTGGGCACGCCGCGCTGCTGAGGCGGAGAGGGGCCTGAGACAGGGCGCCAGGCGGAAAGGCCGAGGACGAGCGTGGCAGTGATGCACATGGCCCGCTTGGGCAGAGAGAGGCGGGGGCGGAGCTCTGCAGGGTTGGTTCGGTGCAGACAAGATGGGCGGAGAGGGGAACCATGGAGGCGAGTCCATGTTGCGGAGGAGGCGGCGTCCCTGGCGGTGCGGCAGAGGGAGGCCGATGGCGATGCTCTACTCGATGCAGAGAGCGAGCGGGAGACGCGGGGCAAACAGAAAGGGAGGGTGACGAGGCCGAGCTTGCTGGAGGTGAGGTGACGAGGGCGCGCGTGACACTATGCTTGACGGCCGGAGCAGAGAGGGTCGAGGGAGGGGTCACCGGCGTCGGGCGAGGCGAGGTGGCCATGGTCGAGGCAGAGGACAGGCGACGCTGGCCGGAGGCGGGCGATGGACCGAGCTCCGGTGACAGGGAGGCATCCACGTAGGAGGAGAGCAGGCCAGGGCGGCGTCGGAGACATGGCGGGCACCGGTCAGAGGGGAACAACAAGGAGAGGAGCTCATGTGGCGATGGTGCGTTTGAGACCAGAGACGTGGTGGGGATCGAGAGATGGTGGAGCGGGGGAGCGATGCGAGGTGGTGGGGCCGGGTGACCGCGGCGGAAATCCCGAGGCGTGGCGTGTCAGTGTGGGACAAGGGTGTGCGTGCTAGCGTGTTGGTTGTCGGGTGTGCTTGTGTCTGTCGGTAGCCAGGGTGGGTGGGGCGATGCCAGCTGCAGTGGTGGGGTGTTGATTAGATAGGGGCTGGGTTGGGTTAGCTAGGTTTGGGGGTTGTCTAGTTGGGGTAGTGTAGTACCTGGCTGGGCTTCTTGGGCTTTTGGCTGGCAGGCGGTCTCCCTCGGTAAAAACAATATGTTTCTTATTTAGATAGTTGTAGATTTTTTAAATATTCTTTAGTAAATAGGTTTTTAACAAAACAAAATATCCAGACAGGGCTTTTATAATATGAACTAAAGAGGGGGGACATTTAAAAAACAAAGGTAGACCTTTGGAGAATAGTTTTTAGGTAAAAAGATGCATGATGATGAAGATGCTCGAATGCAATGTCGCATGATGACATGCGCATACGGTCATGATGATGCACAAAATAGAAACACTAAGCGATTTTCTAGTACTGGTTTTACCAGTGTGCTACACCTTTGCAGTAGAAGCACATGACGTCGGGCTTAGTACAGGGCTTGACAGCCTTAGAAGTGTTGGCAACATGCTTGGCATCCTTCTTAGGCTTCTTGCCCTTGCCCTTTTACCCCGGCTTCTTAAATTTGGTTGTCTTATTGACCATCAGCACCATGTGCTCCTTCTTGGTTTCGACCTCGACAGTTTTGAGCATGGCAAACACTTCATCAAGGGTCTTAGTCATCCCTTGCATGGTATAGTTCATCACAAAACTCTTATAGCTAGGGGCATTGAGTGCAACACACTATCCATCGTGAGATCTTCCGGGATCTTGCAATCCAGGGCATTCAAGCATTTGACATAGGCAGACATCTTGAGTATGTGCTCGCTTATACTGTTGTGCTCTTCCATCTTGGAAGAGAAGAAGAGATCAAAAGCATCATACCTCTCTGCCCGATCCTGTGGAGCAAAGACAGCCTTGATATCTTTAATGATCTCAAAAGCATTCATCTTCTCAAAACACTTTTGAAGTTCCGGCTACATGGCATAGAGCATTCCACTCTGGATGAGGGAGAAATCATCCGCCTTAGACTGCTAGACATTCTTTTTGTCCTAAGAGGCAGAATCTGCAAGCACAGCAGGCAGCTCAACCTCGATGACATAAGTCAACTTGTAGGGGACTAGGAGGATCCTCAAATTGTGGAACCATGCGATGAAGTTGGTTCCATCAGTTTTCAACTTGTTCTTCTCTAGGAAGGTGCTAAGGTTTAAGGTGGGTGGGCGAGACATCTAAAAGGGATTTGCAAAGTGTTTAGACCATGTTCATAATAATGAGTTCAATTTTTAATCTATGTTGTTTAAACTATTTGGTGATCACGTGATCCTAATTCACTGCATCACCCCCGATCATCACAGCCGATAATGCAGTTTCAAAGGTAGACATTCTTAATGCCAATCACATCACATGTGACCCATGCTCGACCTTGTGTTCCGAGGCCATGTCTGTACATGCTAGGATCACCAATTCTAACGAGTGTGTGTTGTTGTGCAACATGGCTTACACCCACCGTATGTGAACACAGATATGTATGACACCCATCATCATGGCATGCCTCATAACGGAGAACTTTCTTGGTGGTGCACACACAGAGGGGAACACTATAATTGGAATTATGTATTACCCTCAAAAAATAATTGGAATTATGTGAGAGATTATCCTATTATGCTAACGTTGTATATCCTAATACATAAGAACAATAAGATGCATAAAGAATACTTCAAAAGTATGGTGTCACGGCATGGTTGCAACGCCTTGATCGCCATCGAGATCTCCAATGAGAACGTTTCATACACTTACCATTACCATGTCACGACACACGTCCCTGCAAAATAAAGTTAGACGCTTCTACTTTATCTTTTGCAAGTTTTACACGGCTTTAGGGCTTTCGTAGTAGAACCCCTTCCCACCTACGAACATAGAGCCACAACATGGGTTCAATGATTGCCTTTTCTCTTCCCTTTTCAGGGACCTCCAATGTTGATGCCATATCAACTACTGTAGAGAGACAGACACCCCCCAAAGCCACTTACTTGTGGACCAGTCTCGTGAATCACCACATAATGTCGATTGGGGGTCGCTTCATCAAACAGTACCGCGATATGAACAAGAACATAAAGGAGGGTACCAACTAGAAAATCAATACCCACATATTGCTATGTGTTATATCCGTACGACATATCTACCCATAGACCCGATCTGATAACACTGTAGGGTTCTAGAGCAGAAAACAAAAAACTTCTAACTACGCAAACACTAATACCAGGATCTATACTATGTAGGCACGAGTAATAGAGAAGGAAGATGGTATTCATACCCTTGAAAGCCGAGGAACGCCTTATGTAGGAAGGCATATGTTGATGAAGACGAGCAGCTCCAAGCACCCCAAGTGTGGTGCCTCCAAAGTACTACACACGTTCAGTGTAGGTGGCATCTCTCCGGCTCTGATCTAGCCGAGCAGCGGAAGAAGAAAGATGGCGGACCGAAGATCACATGACGGTAGTGTGAAGGTGGAGAACTCAACTCCTTCTATGTCCTCTCCAATATTACGAATAAGTTCGTAAATAAGGTGAGAGAGATGAGAGAATGGGATGAAACCAAGGGGAGGGGTTGACCCCTTTATATAGTAGGAGGGGGGCACTCCACCCAAGGGGTATGCAGTGTGGGACTATTCCCACAGACGCCAGCCACCAAGGGGGAGCCACCGGCCTAGGTAGGCCCCACGTGGGGATCCCACTAGGGCTTGGCCAGCTGGCCCTCCTCCCTAGGCGCCTTGCCCCTTTGGGCCTCCCCTCCGGGTGACGCCCATTAGCAAAGGGTTGCCTTTTAAATAAAGTAAAATAAATATATTTTGATATTAATTGAACCGATTAATATAAAACACATATATTCTTATATTCCTTACTTCGAAACCTCTACGATCAACATTGGGTATTACCTAGAACTATTCTGGTTTCTCTCTCTCTATTCTCCTGTGGTGCCGTATTGATCCCTATGCATCCCCACCTTTAAGCGTGACACCCTTCGGTTCAGAAACACTTCAGACATGATCAAGACCTCTCTAATACCAATGATCATCAGTGCGACCTGGATGCCCATGATGACCCCCGTGCATTTCACAAATCTTTATCGCTTGAACCTTCAACATTGTTTCCCATTCCTTTGCCACTTGATACCTAGTTCACCCGAGATTTGATCTTCGGTATCTCCATACCTTTGTTCAATCTCGTTACCGATGAACTTGTTTACTCCTTCCCATGTCGTTGCATTCTGTGACCTAGTCACACGCTTCGAAGCTTCATTAATGCAATGTCACCAAGATGGCCACGTGTATTTATCCGTTACATGGATTGGAAAATCCTAGTCTTGATATCTACCCTCTACGCGTCCCTTTGGAAAACTTGAGTAGCACCTTTTTGATCACCTAGTTATGGTCTAATACTTGATACCATCTAAACTTCCCTCTAGAACGGTGATTTGCATTATCTCACGGTCCAAGGATTAGGTTGCGAGGTTTTTCTTTTTGTTATCATCAATGGTGAACTTTGTAACTAGATCTCATTATGATACAACTGTTGGGGGATTGTCTATCACATCATTCAACCAATGATATGACCTCATTGTCAATTGGAATAAATGCCCATGATCTCGAAACCCTAGATAATCCTCATGACCAATGAGATAGTTCACTAGAGGTAACTAGAGACACGTTTTTTTACGTACCACATGTGTATTAATGTTTTCTATTAACACAGTTAAAGCATGCCACGAAATGTATTATGAACATACAAGAGATACATCAAATAAAACACTTTAATATTTTCCTCTAGGGCATATCTCCTTCAATTTTCTTGGGTGATGTTTCATAAACGATCCTGATGGGAGAAAACGTTTGAGGATACAGTGATGTAATACTCATAAGTTCGTATATTTCATCTTCATTGGAGATTTTATTTTATTGGGTGTGCTTTCAACACACGAGGATAATGTTTCTTCGGTTCACACTGGTACTGATACCTTCGATCCGGATTACGGATGTAGTATAGCTTCTTTTTCCCTACTAGACCAAGGTTATCGAATCCTCGGGAAGTGAATGCATAGTCAAGTTACTTTAACAGACCTTTGGGAGTTTTAGAATACCTTTGTGTTTTTACCGGATCAATAGCTTGCGTATTTTTGTTGTTGTATATGATGGAGAGAGAGGGCCTAGGGCGTTTGGTTTCACCTGTAGCTATGCAAAACATCTGATGGGAATAAAAGATAGAAAAAAGTATGCATGTACTTGTTAGAGCAAGATACATTATATGTGGGTAATGCATCCATAATTGCTATTGCCTCCACAACCGCTTATAGCAATAAGCTACTAGTCTCATCCATAGAAGAAAGAGAACTAATGATATGCATAGTGATGTCACCGTAGATCCCAAGTAAATCCGTCACATACAGCCGTACTACCCCTTTTGTCACTGGGGTTCCCAACCTGCAGATCAGTCATTACTCATACTCCCTATACCTAGATAAACCCTCGGGGTCTTGGGTACCTAAAAAGTCCTTGGATTGAGGCAAGAGAGGAAACAATAATCATCAAGTCATACAAACTAATATACAATCCCATCTATGACAAATAACATGCATAAACGCTACATGGCTAGGCCAAAGCCCTTAGCCCAAGGAGAATTACTCACACATAGAGATGAGATCAACAATCATAAACATTGTAATGAAAATCATAAGATTGATAGCAATAGTCTTACAATGTCGCCAATCGGAGAACAAATCTACTATTGCAGTGGTGGAATATGGCTATGGAGATGGAGAAGGGTTTTGAGATCTAGAGGCAGCTAGTGATCTGTGGCAAAGAGTTTCTGGCAAGGTCTGGCTTGTTTTCTCATCGCCTGGGGCTTCTTTATATAGGGGTCCCTTCACAAAAGTTGTTCTGTTTGACCAACGGTGGCGGTGCCAACTATACAACAGGAGCTATATGGCCAAAATTTTGCTCTGGTCGTATAGTTGATCATTAAAGCGCCTGCCTCCGCTTCACGGCTCCTGGTTTCTTCTGGTTGTTGGAAATCTTGTTGGGGATATACTTTCCGGGTATCCTCACAGTTCCTCACTGACCAGGGTGGCCCACTTTAGGTTAGAGCTTTGCTTCACGGGCGGCCCAGTCAGGGAGAAAGACGGAGTCCAATCCGGCTACGGGAAGGCCCAGAAGACTTACCGACTTAGGCCCATAGTGTTACTTGTAGTTCAAGATGTACTCTGTAACCGACTCTTAGTCGTAGCCGGATAGATCTCTCCTGTAAACCCCAGGCCGGATATCTATATAAGCCGTCCTAGGGAGAGCCTTTAGGGCAACACTCTAGACACCTCAATAGTCTACAATCTCAACTCGCACAGGCGAACCCTTGTAACCCATATTCCGGCTCTGCCGTATTACTGGATTGCTAGCAGGAGTAGGATCCGTCCAAAGCCAGCGGATTCGAACCTGGGTAAACTTGTGTGCTCACCGTCCCGAAACACCGTACGTATCACACCCCTCTCTTCTGCACGCCTCAAGGACCCCCTCATGGCGTACTTGTCATCAATTCGACGATAGTTGGCGCCCACCGTGGGGCAAGTGAGCTTCGGATCTGTGTTCCGAGGAGAATCCGCAAGAATCGGATTCAGCGAGACTATCGCTGTCGGTCGCATCCTCTACGCCAGCAACGTCCCTCTCATCGTTCTCGACGAGACTTGGATTCCGGCTAGGGAGGCTGTGACTGCCTACACAATCATGTCTTTTGGCGAGATCGATGTTTACATCGGTTGCGCTGAACCTGCCTCACCCACCCCAGCGGTGATGATAGAGGCAGAAGAATCTTCTAGGTACCCTTTGTTCACGGAGGCGGCAGAGTTCCGGATCTCAGAAAACCCTAATCCCACCTAGCCCGCACCAGCTGTGGAGATAGTGGAGAAATCTGAGCCTGAGAAAGACCTAGCGGTTAAAGCCGAATCTGGAGTGGATCTCCTCGAAGAGACCGTATCCTAGACCGACCCACCCGCGGAAGTCGAAATCCAGGAGGAGCATATCAACGACACTGATTCTGGCTCTGATGACGCCGGGACAGACAGACCTTTCCTAAGGTACACATTGCGACGTATGATAATGCAAGATGCAAGCGCAGATGCAATTCTTGAGACCATCAAAAGTTTCGACATGGCTGATCGCGAGAGCCACAGGTACCTCAGGAAGCACGCGTCGCACTTCGTCGGATATGTGGGATCTAGATCCGGCTATGCCGATGCTGGAGAAAACACCGACTCTGTGCTGGAGGCGATTGGAACAAACGCCGACGTACCTGCATCCTCGGATGAATCGATGACGACAGCAGATTTCCGAAAGTTCTCCGCGGAATATGAAGAGGAGTATAACTCCAAAGCTGCAGAAGAAGGAGAAGCTATGGATGAAGGATCTGGGGAACACTCTCCCAAAGTGCAGGATGACATGGACGTCGGAGATAATCCCGAAGTCCAAATGTCCGAAAGTACCAATCAGAGCTTGACTCCGGGAAACGGACCCAAAGCCGTCTTTGCTACCGGCGCTGCCAAGAAGGCAAAGAAGAAGAACAAGAAGAACAAGACCCCGGCAAAAGACCCTCTGGCAGAAGAGGTGATTGCAGAGGAATACGAAGAAGACTCGGATGGAGAACTTATCCCAAAAGAGCCGAAAAAAGAAGAATCGGTGGATGGACACGTGATCACCGAAGGTGCGCGTAAACTCATCAATGCTGCCTTAACCACACCTATTCCTACAGCTGCAGAACTTACTGCTGAAGAGCTGGACAAAAAGGCCCAAGCCCTAGAAGCGCTTCGTCAACAACTCCTAGATGAAGCCAAAAGCATCGAGGAGGAGAAGAAACGCATGGCAACTTAGGATTACATGTCTCGGTTGCATCACAAGACACGGAAGCGTCACACCAATGATGACCAATTCCCACATATCCGTGCCATCCTTTTCGGAGATGAGATGGGGAAGCCACGGAAAGATAGAAAAGGAGATTGGGTATATCCAACCCCAGTGCAGAATACCGTGGCGGCCCAAGAAATTCTATCGGCTAATCTAGGACCGGAGGAGATCTGTTTGGTTATTAAACTACTCAACAAGGGACTAGAGCAGCAAAAGGTCGCCCTGTCCGGAAGTCAAAAACTGGTCTTGAATTCCGACCAATGTCACACAGATCCGGCATGGGCTGATGTAAGACCCCATCGTGTTTTGGAGCAGCATCATCGCCTCGAACGTCAGGAGGACAATTACTCGAGAACCGGATCGTCAGGACAGCACCGCAGGACTATGCGTGACTGGAGCAACGTCGCCCCAGCGGCCGAAAAAGATGCCATCGCTGCACTGAATCTGAGGAATCCTCCTCGACGAGAGTCTAACGATCGAATGAGAGAAGATAAAGAGAAATGTTGGGAGCAGGATCGTCAAAAAATGCCACCTCCTAGACATGCAAGCCGTCCGGATGAGCCTCACCGTAGTGGCAACGATGGACGAAGGAACGACAGAAACCATGCCAGGACAAGCCGGCAGGGGGCTCGTCGTAGCCAAGACCCTCCCCGGAACCGGAATAATGACGCTCCGGACGGAGGCCGGCGATCAGCTGGAAACTATCCAACTGCCCCACCTTCTCCACCAAGCAGTCATCACAATGGCTCCCAAGGGGGACAAGGAGGACGACGTGGCGGAGGAGGTGGTGGCAGAAGCCGAAGTCCGGCTCCAAGGCACCGCAGCCACAGTCGACTTTCGAGACGATCACTATCCCCGAACGATGCAAGGCATAGGATCAATTTCAACATAGAGGCGCGGCGCTATGAAAACGATGATATATATATATGTGGGCCCAAAATGCTTCGGACCGCGCATCAGAGCTACAAGATTCCCAGAAGGATTTGCTATCTCAAGACATATCCAAGCCTACGATAGCATTGCTCGGCCAGACACCTGGCTACAGGATTTTTTCCAAGCTTGCTGCATCGCCAAAGGCGGAAATAGCCTAGTCGCAACCCGATATCTCCCACTTATGTTGCGGAAGACGGCACGATCATGGCTTAATGAACTTCCGGAGAACACCATCCACATTTGGTATGACATGAAAAGTGCGTTCTTTCGAAATTTCGAAGGCACGTATCGGAGGACCTGTACGGTCGGAGACCTACAGCGTTGCACCCAGAAGGCCAGAGAAAATTGTCGGGATTACCTCGGATGATGGATCGACACCAAGAACTCCTGCGAAGGAGTAAATGATCAAACTACGATTGAAGCTTTCATCGTAGGTCTCCCAATTGGTCTACCGCGCCATCGCTTGAAGTGTGACAAGGTCACTGATTTGGGAGAGATGATAGAAACACCGAGCAAGTATGCAGATGCCGACGACGATGCAGAGGGATTACTCAATGCCCTAGCTGTGCCTCAGTGGGCAAAACAACCAAAGCAACAAGCTCAGAAGTGCAAAAATACCTCGGAGGAGAAACCCAACGCAGAAATAGCAGTGTCACTGCTACTTTTGGGTCTGGAGGACGAGGAGGACGTGGCGGAGGCCGCGGGCGTGGCCGTGGGACTTCAAGGGTCCAAAGGGGAGGAGACTAGCAACTAGGCAAAACCTACTCTTGGGCCGACATTGCCAATAACCCATGTGTGCATCACCTAGACGCCAATGGGGGCTCGTCCCACACCAACGCCGAATGTCGTTTCAACGACGACATCAAAAGAGATGACACCGCGGGCTACAAAGCTAAGCGGAAGAAGGGAAAGAAGAATCCCGAAAAAGATAAAGAGACCAAGGAAGATTCCGACATGGAGGAAGCTGATGCTTCAAATAC
Source organism: Avena insularis (assembly GCA_023614405.1). NCBI lineage: Eukaryota > Viridiplantae > Streptophyta > Magnoliopsida > Poales > Poaceae > Avena > Avena insularis. The sequence continues at coordinate 238,843,808 of CM042694.1, read as the reverse complement.
CAAGCCGGAAGGGAAGAAAACTTTTCCCACCAAGAAGGACACTTATGTCACTTTGCTCGGATCTCAACCAGCAAAGGTCAAAAAAGAAATTCTACATGAGCTCAATTCAACAGTTTCGGTTGTCCCCCAGTACCTGGACTGGTCGGAAGTGGCAATCACATTTGACCGCGCTGATCATCCGCCTAAGTTGCATAGGCTAGGAAAATACGCCTTAATCGTCAATCCACTTATTGACGGTTATGGTTTCTCCAAGACCCTCATGGACGGTGGTAGCAGTATCAATATTCTCTATGTTGAAACGCTACGCCGGTTGAAGATCTCGGAAACACAGCTGAACCATAGCTCTGTGATCTTTCACGGACTTGTCCTAGGAAGACAAGCTAATTCCCTGGGAGAGATCACTTTGGATGTTACCTTTGGAACTCCAAAGAACTATCGGACGGAGGCACTTTCCTTCGAAGTGGTCCCGTTCAAGAGCGCGTACCACGCTATATTCGGACGTCCGGCTTACTGTGATTTTATGGCTCGTTCGTGTTACATTTACAATATGATGAAAATTCCAGGTCCCAACAGCGTGATCACCATCAAGGGAGACCCAAAGAAAGCGCGAGAGTGCGAGGATGGAAATGCCGCCTTTGCCGAAGTTGTGCTGCACACCCAGGAGTACCAGGAAATCAAGAAGAACACAGATCTGTCCGAGATGCCCGCAATGAAGAAGGAGGTGAAAAAGTCAAATCCGGAGTTCAAGGCATCAGAAGAGACGAAGAAGACGCCGTTGAAGGATGATGACCCCTCCAAGGTGACCCAGATAGGCGTAGGCCTAGGTAGCGCATAGGAAAGCGTGCTTGTCAAGTTCCTCCAAGCAAATCAAGATATCTTTGCATGGCAGCCATCTGACATGACCGGAGTACCTAGGGAACTTGCCGAGCACTATTTAAATGTAAACCCGAATGCTAAACCCGTCAAACAGTCCTTACGATGTTTTGGCAATGAAAAGCGTAAGGCAATAGCTAAGGAACTAGCACGGCTCGAGTTAGCCGGATTCATAGAAGAGGTCATCCACACTGAGTGGTCGGCCAATCCTGTAATGGTCCCTAAAAAGGACACCACTGATTTAAGGATGTGTGTTGATTATACTGCCTTGAACAAGGCTTGTCCAAAAGATCCGTTCGCTCTGCCTAGAATTGATCAAGTTATCGATTCTACGGCAGGCTCTAACCTCTGTTTTCTCGACGCATATTCCGGCTATCACCAAATCCGGATGAAGGAATCTGACAAAGTCAAAACTTCATTCATAACCCCCTTCGGAACCTTCTGTTTTGTTACGATGCCCTTTGGGCTGAAGAACGCAAGAGCTATGTACCAGCGCATGATGCGACGTTGCCTCCATGACCAACTCGGACGCAATGTACATGCATACGTGGATGATATCGCAGTGATGTCTAAAAAGAAGGAAACACTTATTTCTGACTTGGAGGAAACATTTGCCAATCTATGAAAATACAATATCATGCTTAACCCAAAGAAATGTTTCTTCGGAATACCAGCCGGAAAATTGTTAGGTTTCATCGTGTCTCAAAGAGGCATAGAGGTGAACCGGGACAAAATCAAGGCTATACTCAATATTTCCAGGCCAACTCGCCTGAAGGACGTACAAAGACTAACTAGTTGCATTGCTGCAGTCAGTCGGTTTGTAAGACGACTTGGTGAACGAGCCGCACCATTATACAAACTCCTGAAAAAGACCAAAGATTTTGTTTGGACTGATGAAGCTGAAGCTGCACTACAAGACCTGAAGAAAGTACTCTCATCTGCTCCTATCCTTGCAGCACCGGAGCTCTAAGAACCGATGTTGCTTTATCTTGCTGCGACAAATAAGGTCGTTAGTATCGTCATGGTGGTGGAGAGACCGGAGGAAAATCAGGAGCACCTGGTACAGCGTCCGACTTACTTTGTCAGTGAAGTCCTGACAGAGTCAAAACAGCGGTATCCGCATTATCAAAAGTTGGCTTACGGTGTTTTTCTAGCATCTCGTAAGTTACGACACTATTTTCAGGAGCATCCAATTACCGTGGTGAGCACAGCTCCCATGAGAGATATAATCAACAACACTGACACCACAGGACGCATCGCGAAATGGGGCATAGAGCTTTCAGCTTTTGATATTGAGTATAAACCTCGGACAACAATCAAATCCCAGATCCTTGATGACTTTGTTGCTGATTGGACAGAGACGAAGGAGAACATGATCCTCCCTGAGTTGGAATATTGGACCCTCTATTTCGATGGGTCTAAGGATCGAGGGGGCTCGGGGGCTGGCGTGGTGCTCAAATCACCCCAAGGAGATAAACGTTTATAAACTTCACAGCGACAAATACTATTGCTGAGTATGAAGCACTGCTACATGGAATCCGGATTGCTAAATACATTGGCATCAGACGTTTGATGTGTTACGGAGATTCAGATCTTGTTGCTCAACAAGTGTCGGATATTTGTAATGCAAATAAACACATGGCAGTGTATAAATCTGTCGTGGATGATCTATCTAAATCATTCGAAGGATTTGAGGTTCAACACATCCCTCGAGCAGAAAACGAGGAAGCAGATGCACTATCTCGGATAGGCTCTGCACGGAAAGAGGTTCCGGATGGCGCTTTTTTAGAGCACCTCAAAGTTCCCTCAATGAAGGGAGTAGATGAGGAATATCCGACCAAATCCGGCTCACCTTTGATAGCAGTTCTGGCTGTAATTCCCAGCTGGACTCAACCCTACCTCGATTATTTGGTAGATGGCAAGTTACCCGAAGATGAGGTGCTGAATGGGCAGATCATCCGACGAGCAAAAGCCTATACTATAGTTAAAGGTGAGCTCTATAAGTGGAGTGTTTCTAGGGTTTTTCAGCGTTGTGTATCTCCGGAAGAATGAGTGGAAATCTTAAGGGAAATCCACGAAGGCGAGTGTGGTCACCACGCTGCAGCCAAATCTCTAGTGGCAAAAGCTTTTAGACACGGATTTTTCTGGCTTACACCTCAGGCAGATGCCGAACGATTAGTCAAGACGTGCAAAGGCTACCAAAAGTACGCCAAACAAGCTCATGTTCCGGCTGATCAGTTGCGAACAATACCTATAGCATGGCCCTTTGCGGTCTGGGGGCTTGATATGGTAGGACCATTTAAACGGGCTCCGAGTGGATTTACTCACCTCTTAGTGATGGTGGATAAATTCAGCAAATGGATTGAGGCTAAACCTATCACTAGTTGTGATGGAGCAACAGGCAAAAGATTTGTCGAGGATGTTATACTCCGGCATGGTTATCCGCATAGCATTATCACGGACAACGGGAGTAACTTCTCTATGGGAGAATTGGCCGAATTCTGCAATGAGCATAATATCCGTCTTGACATTGCGTTAGTCGCACATCCACAGGCTAATAGACAAGTCGAAAGAGCAAATGGTTTAATCCTACAAGGCCTAAAACCAAGACTCAAAGCACCACTACGACGTGCTGCGGGGGCTTGGGCAGAGGAATTACCCTCTGTAATATGGAGTTTACGAACGACTCCGAACAGGTCAACCGGATACACACCTTTCTTCTTGGTCTATGGCGCAGAAGTAGTTCTTCCTAGTGATTTGATTCATACTTCTCCTAGAGTGGCCGCGTATATTGAAGAGGATGCCGAGATTTCTCGACAAAATGATCTCGACTTAGTCGAAGAAGTTCGCGTCATTGCTGAAATGAGATCAACAGCCTATCAGCAGAAGTTACGCAAGTATCATAGCCAGAGAGTTAGAAACAGATCTTTCAATAAAGGCGAATTGGTTCTCCGGCTTGTGCAACAAAGAAAGCACAAACTTTTCCTAGTATGGGAAGGGCCCTTTTTAGTTAGTTGGGTATTGCACCATGGATCGTACTACTTAACTGACATGAGGCCAGTCAAAGAAAGACCTGCTACTAAGAAGAGAAAGAGAGCTGGAGGCAGTACAAATCCGGATGAGTTAGACAGACCGTGGAATATTGCTCAGCTACGTCCCTTTTATTCTTAGTTTATCCTTCTTTGTAAACATATATATGTACATGTTCTGTGAGAAATAAAAGTTTTGGTTGCCTTAATTTTTTCTGAGAAGTTTTTACCATCTTATTTCCGAATGATCATGTCATAGTCGAAAATCTCAGAATGCTTGAAAGTACTTTATGCTCATGTTCATTCTGGTTTAGATTTCTGATTCTAAAAACTGCTACCCTCGGGTATAACTCTAAAGTTTCTAGTCTTTACTTCGGTTATTTGTCTGATTGCTGGATGCGGGCATTTTCCAAGTAGTGAATTGTTGGTACTGGAAGCCGGCTTAGTTTCCGAGTTTAAAATGGTTTAGCAATTGAGCTCCGTTGCTTGGCAAAGTTTCCGGTAGAAGGTTTAGCCGGGTCATGAAAGGAACGAGGCAGAAAGCCAGATAAACGATAAGTATCACTACAAGGAATCTGGCTATATATGACCCTCTATTTTCGTCACAGAATCGTCACAATAGTCTATTTATGACGATTCTATGACGATTTTGAGATCGTCGAAAGCTGGGCACCGCTAATGAACTATAACGACGTTTTTGGCAAAATCATCATAATCATCTATGACGGTATTAGATCGTCATAACCTTTATGACGATATAGTATCGTCACGGGATGCCCAGCCTCGCCAGGTCAGATCCAACGTGGCGTATCCTACGTGGCAAAATTGTGACGAAATAGAATCGTCGTAATGTAAATTCAACCTAGTCCATTTTAATCATTATATGGGCTAAGCCCAGTAATTCCAGTTTTGTTTTTGGGCTTTGTCCTTCTTAAGCCCATTTCTTTTTTATTTTCAGCATTTTCTAATTAGGTCCAAAAGTGTATGGGCCATGCCTTTTTTACAGAACTATTTGATTCAGTATAATTCATTCTGGCCTTTTAACGATGCAATAGTATTTGGGCCTTGGTCTCTTTAGATTTAGTGCTACACATCCAAGATTACACAGATCAAGCCCGTATGTTATTTACCAATATTACAAACGGAAGAGGGAAAATAATAAAATTCATCAAATAACACTAAACTAGTCTATTACGATCTTTATATCTTCTATTACAACACAGGTATGCCTACTGTACAGGAGCTACAGTTTGCTACAATATGCTCGACATCTTCAATCCAAATATTCAATGTGCTGCATTTTTTGTTTCATGGCTCCACACTTCAAATTTCTCAATTTTCTTAGGCCTAGATCTCCTGTAAAAGAGAAAGAAGCACAACATTTTTAGTCCATATGAAAGGGAATAACTAACATACAGAAAATTAACCTGGTAATTCACTTATCCAAACATACTTCCAGTATTCTACAATATCTAGTTTTCCTAAAATAGATGGAATCAAACTGCTAAAAAAGCACCATTCATTGTGATAAAATGTCTATTCACAGTAGGCTTTTGCAGCATTTAGGTTCATGTTAACCAATTGTGAACAAGCAACCTTTACAGAGTTTACTCTTGGTTCTCCAAAAATACTATTCTGGCTATTTTGGCTAAAACTTAATTTCTTGCAGCATAACAATGACATATAACTTAGAATATTCATGCTGAAAAAATATTTACTATGAAATGCATACATGTATGCTACAAGAATATTAATTATCATCCAAGAGTAAATACTTAACCACCTGGACAAAACTACACAGGTGCAAGAATGCATAAATACAAGTTATGAAGCTTTGGGTGGTCAAGACAAATAAAAACACTCCCAAAAGAAATGAATATTGCACTCACCTCGTAGAGCTCGATTTCTTCGGTTGGGGAAATCCATCCATTTCATTTAATGTTGTTAGGTTATCAGATGGCTTTCCCAAAGAGTTTACAAAAATCCTACCAATAAAACTATATAAGAAAATGATGTCAGTACAATGGCAGATGTTTAAAAAAACAGGAAGTGATTCGAGTTCAAGTTTAGAAGTCAGCAGTAATATCCAAGGCTGAATACATAAATAAGAAAAATACTCCGCTCGAAGGTTGAGGCTCTAGTGAGCTAGGCTATTCTGATGCTACTGATTAGGAGCACGTCAAGCATAAATTGTAGTACAGTAATTTCCATTTTACATAGATTATTATGACTTATCACTTACATCATGCATAAACTCAAAAAGAAATCAGCGAGCAGATACACGAAGAAGATGTGACCAGACACACCTAACAAGTAAAAGTACAAAATATTATAGACACTAATGTGTGTAGACAAAACAACCATGATGGGGGCGAAGTGGATAACAATTATACATGATTTATTTTTTCTCGACACGCACCTAAGGAGTCAGTTGTTGTTAGAGGTGACAGTGTCAGTGACCCTGCTCTTGTCAAGCGTGATGATGAAGGAGTCGCCCATGGTTCCCAGCCTTGCCACCGGCGACCTTGATGCACTACTACATGAACCTCTCTAGCAACCCCTTCTTGCCCTTGGCAGCAACCGCCACTGTCGTGCCACAAGCCATCTCAGAAAATCAATAAAATATAAAAAATACGCACAACAGGAGGCAGAAGAGAAATTCAAACTAGACATGCTTGACTAATTAACTACAATGTAGAACAAAACAGAACAGAACAATAGACCACAGTAAAACTGAGATAAACACGAACAATGTATGATCATATACAAACTGAATGGATGGTAAAATTAATTAGATTTGGTGCCGGTAGTACATCTGTTCTAGATGTACTCAAAGCACAAACTACATATTCAGATGGATCGGTCACATGCATAGCCTAATTTTGACATGCTCAAGTAATCTTGGGGAAAACAATTCCTTGCAATCATAAGCTTGTTTCCTTGCAAACATTTGGAACTAAGGAATTTTTTATGAAAAAGGAACCTTTCATGTGTTAGAAATGCAACTGAATCAACAAATAATAACAATTCCTTCCAGTGACGTATATGAACTCCGTTGTGGGGCTATAATGTTTCTTTTAGATGACAGCAACATAATAGTCAGTTTGACTAAGCCACCAAAATAAGACATCGAGTTATGTGTTAGTATAGAACTACCCCAGCAACCAACTATTATGTCAAGACACAGGTCAATAAAATATTTATCCATACTATAACTGACCAGCAACCAACTATTATGTCAAGCAAAAACCAAAGTTCAAGATTTGCTGGAACTATGAAAAAAAAAAGAGGGGCAAATCTTCATGAAGACACGGTTCAGATATGATGACTTGCATGCTATTTGTTAAGAAAGCTATAGAGATATCTCCATTCGTGTTACTGGACGAAGCAACCAAAACAGCCATAAAATGGAGTCACCAGGGAAAGAAGAAGACTAAAAGACACAATATTAGGAACAACTGAACAATATGTAAAGAAAGGGCAACCAATGGTGAAGTAAACAATTCTTGCCTTTAGAAAATAATAATGGTAGAATACATAAGCTAATCTGGATCTAAGGATATACATGGTTCATCAACATATATGCTATTCACATATGAGATTATGTGCCTTCACATTCTAACAGATGATAAAACATATACAGAAAAAGGCTTTCTTGAGAAGAAATTGGAGGCAGGTTAGATGGAGTAGTATAGATGGAGTTACTACGTAAATCAATGAGATATAGTTGGTGTGGTGCTTATCCATTTCTCAGTCTGAATACAGAGGTCTCAAAATTTCCATTCCTACACATATTTTCCCAAAAATAATTAGCTAGGAAAGCTAGCTACCTAGCAACACTTTGTAAACTATCAAGAACACCTAAGTGCACCTAATTCTGTGCTCGAACAATGTAACAATATCACCATGTGACTCCATTAGTTTTCTGTGAGTAGCTTTCCTTGTTAAGTTGTATGAAGGTAACACATAATGAGTAAACAGAACATGATTAGATCATGAATATTTGAAGAGGAGAAAAGGGAGGAACCGGGGACTTATCTAGACCATGGAGATCATGAAGACGATTAGATCGTGAAGACTTGAAGACCTAGCCAGTAGATCTTGAGACATGGGGAGCGAGGTGGTGCGGTAGTTGGAGGTCACCTAGGCCGCGGGTTGGTGTTGTCAGGCCAAGCAGGACAGTGAGATAGGCGTCGACCGGGACTACGACAAGCTGGGTAGCGACCCCTCCTCCGCATCCACTCATCTTCCCGCTCCCGCCAGAGCCCCCATCCTCGGGGCCACCGTCACCGGAGCCCCTCCACTCAGGTCCGCCATCGATGGCGTAGACGAGCAGCTGGACCCGGCCCGCCTCGATGCCGTCAGAGTCCTCCACCAGTATCTCGTGAAGTCGTGATAATGGGTTGTCCACGTTCTGGGCGCATGCCTGCAGCTCTGCCACCGTCACCGACCTGGGCTGCGACCACCACAACTCCCCTGGCCAACATGGTAAGACCACGCTGTGCCTTGTGCCGCTCCAAACGCCCAGAAGGTCCTCCGCCGGAGTAGGAGCCCTAGATCGCATGCCGCCGGCCGCAGATCTGGTGCTGGATCCCTCGATCCGCCGCGAACCAGACCGTGCAGCCACACTGCAGCACCGTAGCACCACTAAGAAAGCCGCAGCCACCAGCTTGCTCTAGGGCCGCTGCCCTGGCATCCGCTCGCTCCGAGCTCCGTCCACCGCCCCACAGCCATGATTGTCGTCCTCCAACGGCCTCCACAACAGAGAGAAGGCACCCCCGCTACCTTAGGTGGGGCACACCACCACCGCGGCCGGAGGCCAGCGGCAACAGCAGCGAGAGCAGGTGTGAGAAGGCCGAGTGGCGGCGCGATTGGGAATCTCCCCTGCGTCGCCTGGGGAATGACTAGTTTTTTCGAAGCAAATACGGTGGTGGGGTCTCGTCGGGTTTGGCTCGCACGCTGCTGGGAGTTGGTCAGGTTTGGGCTCGTCTCACGACTCTCACGTGGTCGCTCCTGTTGGACCCAATTTTTGGTGAGCCAAAAATCAAATTCAGCGCGCGAGGTGGGGCGCCAAAGGGAAATATTCCCTCGATGGCGCGATGAGTGGGATGCCAGGTCATCGATCCACGGCAAGTTCCCACGCATCACTAATTCACTATTTCGTCCGTCCATCAGGTTCACATCCAACGGCCGTTATTGCCCTCTCTTATATCTAGTCACCTAGAACTAGGTTATGACGATTTCGACGTTTTTTAGCTAAATCGTCTTAATTATTCAGGGTTTTGGCTCTCCCAAACGGTTTATAACCATCTGGTGCAAAATCGTCATAACTCTATGACGATTTTGTCCACGGTCACTATCAAAAGGTCATAGATTGACACATTTCTTGTAGTGTATAAACGAAAAAGTACAAGTGCTTCTGAAAACATTTCAGGCACACGAATATTTAAAGCCAAAAGTGCTGAATAGATCAAAAGCTTAGCACTAGCAAAATTATAGTACTGCATAATTACAGATTCATCATGTTTTTCAGAATAATACAAATTTGTCTAGCAATCTATGATGTAGGAGGAGAAGGAGTTGCCAGCTCGCTGGATACACCGCCTTGGTATCGTTCCGAGATATCCACATCCGAAACGGTGCGGTCATCGTCGGAAACTTCTGCTGATTCTTCTGGAGGCGGAGGCGGAGTGTCCACGCGGGTGAAGAAAGGGGTTTTGTAGCTGGTCAAATCAGCCACGTGACACCCATATCCGGCATAGGAGTGCATGATGGCTTGAAGGTCCTGCTCCTGGCTGTCTTCATCTACTTTGCAGTACCCTCTGGTCACTTGCCATCTTTCCATGTTTCCATGGTGTCTCATGACCATGGTGAGAGCGTTCTGCGCCGCAGTCCGCACGTAGGACATGTTCCAATCCTTAACAAGTTGCGGCATCTCCTTTGCCTTGTCCCGCACCTGAAAATCCGACATGTTGTGCATGTCTGGAATCTTGAGAGCTTCGCCGATGTCCTTAAGGGATTGGCGGAAGTCATGAAGTAGGTCACCGACTTGGGTAAGCCGGTGGGTGCGGGGCTCGGAGGAGGAAGAGTCTGTCAAGTTCAGAGGACCTATAAGCAAAAGTTAAGAAAAATCCGACATTGGTAGAAGTCGAAGAAAGAGGAAAAGTCAGACAGATGGAACGTACCGAAAATGACGTCGTCAATTTTGGTCTTCTCTTCCCGAAGACTCTAGAGTTCAGTCCGTAGCGCCTTGGAAAGGTCCCTCTCTCTACTAAGCTCATTATTGAGGTCTGAGATTTTTTGATCTTGAGCAGCGATCTTGCGATCAAGCTCATCAGTAGCCATGGAGGAGGATTCAAGGATTTGAGCGATGTTTTTTTCATGATCCGCCTTGAGCTGATCCAGCTCTTGGCGAAGCTCCTTGTTCTCCACCACCAAAGTCTTGAGGTTCTCGGCCTCTTCAATCATGGCGCAAGATTGTTTTACCAGCGCTGTAAGTCAAAAAGAACAACAGTTCAGAAAAGTTCGACTATGAAAACATGAAAGACAAGGTTTGAGTCTCGAAATGTTTACCTTCAGCCTCATCCTTGGAGACCTTAAGTTCAGCATTTTTAAGTCAGAGAGCCTTGATCTCTCTCCGCTTATCACAAACATTCTTCAACAAATCCTGGTTATAGGAACATACTTTCTGTAAGTCAGAATACCCAAAGTCAGAAAGCTACTAAAGACTCGGGCTAATATTTTTACTAATATCAGCACGAGCCTCGGGGGCTACACTAGTTCGTTCTTTGGCATCCTAAGGAAGCATAAACCCGGATTATTTATCCTACTTCATGCTTGGGGGCTAGAGGATATGATATGAAATAAAGGAAAAAGAGGAGTTGGAATTCCGACTTACATATTGTTCGCGAGTGAGTCTATCCAAACTCGCGTTTACTTCAACTGCAACCTTCTCGGCGAGAGTCAGAGGGACCACTGGAGTTGTTGGAAGCTCACCGGTCCGTATCCTCTTGTTGTGAAGACGCACTTGTTCAAGAAGGTCAGAGTGTTTGATGTCCTCTGCCTCTTGTGCTTCTTCTTCGGCAGATAAGTTTCTTTTCTCTAGGTATTTCCTGGCCAGCCGCTGGATCTCTTTAGCAGATTTCCGGGACTGGCCAAACTTGGCAAGTCCCGGATTGCTGATAATGTTTTTGGCAAAGGTTTCTGCCAAGGGATCATTACCCAAAGAGGGTTCACCCTTATCTAAATCTGATTCACCCATGGTGACGTTAGTTTGCGACTCAAGGATCGCAGGCTCCATTGAAGGAGCCGGATCTTCTGTGGCAGCCGGAGAGATCACCGGCGTTGTGGAAGGTTGAGGGGCAGGAGTCGGAGGAGCCACGGCAGGAGAAGCTATGGTAAGATTTGTCTGTCACAGGGGCTTCGAAGAAGTTCCCTTCCCCTTGCCCTTGATAAGCTGTTTAGCTCTGAGAATGCGATAAAGTTAGAAACATTACATCTTAGAAGAAAATTCGAATAAAGTACAAAGGCGGAAGTTGTGATTGAAAGTTACCTCTTCACGACGGGCACCTCCTTTGTGCCAACGGCCTCTGTTAGAGCTTTGCGCTTCTTGAGCGCAGTATCCGGCAATGGTACCACTTCTGTCTCCTGAGAAAACTCTAGAGGATATCCTTTGAGCGGAGCGAATTCCGACTCGGGGAGGTCAGCAAGCTGAAAAGAAGAAAACATATCAGTATTGCAATGTAACTCAAAGATTGAAACACATAAAAAGGTGTACTGAAAGAAGCTTACCAGCACTATGGGGTTTTCCGCCGTATGCATATCCAGAGAAACCTCTGGGATCCTCCTATCGATCCGCTCCCTAATCAGCCACATGATCTGGCTTATATAGGCTTTGGGGCTGATGCAGAGGGAGTCTTTCTTGGACAACGTGATGGAGTGCATCAGTCGAGTTCCGTGGTACTGAAGGGGATGGATCCGGCATGAGACCCAGCATTGGACCAAGTCGGATCCCTTCAGTCCTTTGTGTTTGATCAAGTATTCGATCCGCCTCTTGGCAAGGATCATATCGTCAGTGAGAGCCAGAGGAGCCTTGTCCCAAGACGGTTGGGCCGTGTCAGCTCCGTCAATGAAAGCCGGCAAAGCAGTGGCTTTGCCGAGGGCCGGAATATCCTTATGATAAAAGAATGTGGCTGGCCATTGTTTGACCGAGTCACTAGCTAGGATTTTGGGATATGCACGCTCGCGTCTAAGCGAAAAGCTAATGGTACCGGTGATATAAGGAACACCGGCAGTAATAGAGTTTCTCCGGACATGAAAATAGTACCGGAATAAGATCAAACTCGGCCTAATGCTGAGAAAGGCCTCACACAAAGAAGCGTAAGCGCTCATCTCTAAGAGAGAGTTGGGAGGAAGATGGTGGAGTTGAACTCCATAATGGTCAATCACCTCGGAGAAGAACTCCGAGGGAGGAAACGACAAACCTCTGTCGAGGTGGGTGCCGAAGTGGACCCGCTCGCCGGCGCGCGGGTTGGGGATGGTTTCCTCCAAGCCGCTCCGCCAGTCGCCGACACGGAGGAGCCCTTCATTCTCCATGTTCTGGAGCTTCTCGTCGTCGAGTACGCAGGGGATCCAGACCCCGCGGAAGCTTTCCTTCTCCACCGCCGCTTCCATCGCCGCCATCGCCGCTGCTGCCGCCAAGCCGGAAGAGGAAGAAGAAGCCATTTCTCCGGCGGGCAGATGACCTAGGATGGGCGGCGCTGGGAGTTTTTTGGGGGAGGAACGGAGGAGCTCTGTGCACGCGGGGGAGATTTGGAGGAGAGGAAAAGGCAAGGGAACAGGTGAAGAGAGAAGGAGAAAATCCTAACCCCTTATATCCACCTAACCGTGCCAAGATTCGTGCAAATGCTACAGTGTAACCGCCACGTGTCAAGGAAGGAACTGGGAAGGACCCACGCGATGATTACGTCGCCTCAATCTCCATGTACGCATTGAAACGGCGCCTCGGTTCCGCGAACTGCGGACCCACCAACGGTCGTACTAACAAGATGTCTGTCAGATGACGTGACATGACCATGACTTGTGCCAGGTGGCGTTAGAGACCAAGTTCTGGCTTAGTTTGAAATCAAGTTGGGAAATCCGAGTAACCTGTTGATAGGTCCGACTTATTTTTTAGACCCGGATCATATTCTTTGTTGTGAAGTTTCAGGAACCCTTCAAGATTCTGCAAGCCGAAGATCAAGCTAGACGATGATAAATCCGACTTTGGATCTTGGAGGCCTCCGGGGGCTGCTATTTGGGATATACTTTCCGGGTATCCTCACAGTTCCTCACTGACCATGGTGGCGCACTTTGGGTTAGAGATTTGCTTCACGGGAGGCCCAGTCAGGGAGAAAGACGGAGTCCAATCCGGCTACGGGAAGGCCCAGAAGACTTACCGACTTAGGCCCATAGTGTTACTTGTAGTTCAAGATGTACTTTGTAACCGACTCTTAGTCGTAGCTGGATAGATCTCTCCTGTAAACCCTAGGCCGGATATCTATATAAGCCGTCCTAGGGAGAGCCTTTAGGGCAACACTCTAGACACCTCAATAGTCTACAATCTCAACTCGCATAGGTGAACCCTTGTAACCCATATTCTGGCTCTACCGTATTACTGGATTGCTAGCAGGAGTAGGATCCGTCCAAAGCTGGCAGATTCGAACCTGGGTAAACTTGTGTGCTCACCGTCCCGGAACACTATACGTCTGACACCCCTCTCTTCCGCACGCCTCGAGGACCCCCTCATGGCGTACTTGTCATCAATCCGACGACAAATCTCGTATCTTTGACTTTAATGTAGTGATTGCCATCTTTAAACGACATTATTTGCGCAGGAAAAATATAAAAGAAAGGATTGCATACCCCTTTGAATATTAGCCATTAGTGACAGGATTTAGAGAGATATTTCATCAAAAATTTGAATAATATCCAATTTAAATGTGGACGTGGATGGCTATATTTCAGAGCCATCAACCTCCCAGGCTTAAACTTGATCGTCCTCGAGAAAGAAAACCAAAATCAAAAAGGAACTCAGCATTTAAACTGAAATAACCAGATGTTGATCTTACTAATGATTAGTAGTCTCATGTTTCCTCCACTTCATAAATCTGAAAAACTTCAGCATAGATAGAGTAATGGCAAGCATATCATACAGGTATCATGCATCCTTATAGTGCAGAAAAATTATTGTCAACATGGATGATTCAAATGAGTAAACTTTATTCCATGTCAAGTAATCAACTCATAGGATTGCCTTTGAACAATAAAGTATAATCATGTAAGTTGAGAGTGTCTGAGTTGTCATGAAAAGCATATATACTAGAGTATCTCAATTCTCCCACATCAATAAATCAAGACTATTCAAGCACTACTTTTCTATTCATTGTCCTTCAAGAATTTCATTTTTAAGTAATTGAGAGCATGCCAAAAAAAAATTATTAGTTTATCAGGCTGTGATGGACACTCGTGGCATCACTAAGGTTTTTGTTACTTTTGCATAATGATTTCTCATAATAGCAAGAGGAGTGATTCCATCATGATTACAGCTACCCGGGAGTGCCAAGGATCTTACCCACTATAGCATTGTTGTTATAAGTGTTTAATCAACTCATAGCCGAAATCTAGGAGTTTCCTCCATGAAGATCGTTCGTAGGCCAGTGGAGTTGTTGGCATCCCATGAAGTTTGACACGCATAAAGCTATATCATTCTTATAATTAAGAAGTCAAAATTTGGCATGCTCACAAAAACCGCTAAACATTAATTGAATCAAACAAATCCTTTTTAAAGAGAGCTATTAAGTCAATCAGCATTTTCAGTGGTGTTGAGTGTCTCTAGAAATAAGCCTTCAAGACTAAGTACTACAACACCCAAACCTTCAATTGTGAGACTTTTTCTTATTACAATTGTTTAGCAATTTTTAGGCAAGACTTGGTTAATTATGAGAGCTGGGACAAAACATACTCAATTAAATACCCATGCAAACGAAAATCTTACTACAATACAAAGACTCACTCCACCAAAATAATATCTCAACATTTACTACTAACTAGCATAGGTTTCTCAAACTTCAAAAGTGGGGAGTCATAAGGCATACCTCTCATGTTTGGTTCCACTTATCTCTTCCTTTTTTATTTGGTTCTTGGAAACTCGAAGTCGATCACTCTCCTGCAAATACATGAAAACCTCGAGGCGGAAAGAAAAGAAAAAGGGAAAATAAGGAAAAATGGAGAAATCTTTTTATGGTTTTTAAGAGAGGGAGTTTTAAAGAATAGAAAATTGGCGGCAAAGCTCGGCTAGAAAATCTCAAAAGCAAAAATAGAAAGAACTAAAAATAAGGTGTTGGGGAAACCAATATGAGTGCTTATAAACTCAAATAAAAACATAACCTCGAAATAAATAAAAGGAAATGAATGCCAAATAAAGATACATGAGGAAACTTCCCCAAGCTTAGGCTTTTGCAAGCCCTTCAAATCATTGTGGTGGCGGGAAAAAGTCATTACTCCAGTTTGCAAATTGAGTTGAGAGGTTACTAGTTGATTCTCGGAGGTTCAAAGAGAGGCTATGCATCCTCTCCACAGTCCCTCCAAGTCCTTAGAAATCTTGGTATGTAGCGAACCGGGTTTGTGGATGCTCCTCTTGATAAGGAACTTCTTGCTCCTCCTCTTGGTCCTCATCCTTCTCCAGAATCTCTTCCTCGGGTTGGTGTTGCTCAACCTGCAAGTCAAATAGCAAACATCCTTCCTCGATAGAGAAAATACCATTAGGCATGGGAGAGGGGTAGAGACGCCCAGCTCCAGCAATATGTAGATAATAAACACCACCTCTCCTAGTGAGCATTCCTCAAGCTTTCAAAGTGGAGAAATCAACACATGTCTCACCTAGCACGGGTTGCAACTCACCTAGGTTGATGCCTAGGGCAATGGCAAGCATAGTGATGACGCCTCCACCTATGATTGGTCCTTGGCTTTGGGACACTTGGTGCTCCAAGTAGCGCACAAAAATGGCGCACAAGTTGAGTGGCAAGCCACAGTTGATGTAAAAAGCCTTTGCAAGGACTAGGATGTTGAATATTCATCCCCTTGTTAACTCTACTAGTCAAACTCATTCCATTATAGTATTGTTCAGGGGTAGGTTCTAAGCCAGTAAAGGATGTGCGTAAGGAATTAACATCATTATTTGGCAAATTAAAACATGCGCACCATTCATCTAATGTTAAAGTGTTGTTGGTGTTCATCAGCCAGAAAGAAATAGTATCCTCTCCTTGCCATTGTTTAACGATGCTTTGCAATGAACTTAGAAATTCAATGGTTAAGCGGCGATAGGTAGGCACATCATTGTACACAAAGTTTTACAGGCCAGCTCTATTGCAAAGTAAATTCAAGTCATCAGAAATACCAAGTTGGTTCAATATAATGGGGCAAGTCCACTTGGTGCCCTTCACTTCGCGGTTCTTGATCCTGTTGAAGCGATCACGTTGGGGCTCATCCCTGAACCGTATCCCCATGCGTTCCTGAGTGGAAGCCCGAGAAGCACTAGCGATGGCACAAGAATTAGTTTGGTTCCTTGTGTTCATCATCTAAAACATTGAGGAAAGGCAAAAATAAAAGTTTTTGATGCAACAATAGTAAGTGCATCATATTACTCATCATAGCACACTAAAGAATCTCCTTAAAATAATAATCTAGGCAAGAAAATCATGGCAATTGGTTCATAGTAGGTCTCGCCCTAGATTGATAATGACAATAGATTGAAGATAAATTTGCATAAAGTAATTGGAGGATCGAAGGAGAAACATACTGTAGATCACTTGTGTGCGAGGAAATCGAATAAAATTGAGCAGAGATGAAGATCTCTTGAGATTTTGAGAGAGTTTGGAGGTAGAAGAGAGAAAAAAGGATTGAATTTTTGGAGTTGGAGGTACCTTCCCATGCGATTTTATGGTCGGATGTAACTATACGGGCACAACTATATGGCCGGAACAATGCGTTCCCGCCATATAGTTAGCCTTCTATCAAAATATTAGGGTTTCCTCCTGGCGGCACAGCTATACGGGCGCAACTATACGGTCAAAACTAAATGTTCCCACCATATAGTTGGTCGTCAAACTGTCTGTCCTTAGGAAATAAAATATACAAAGGCATCGATATCTATACGATCGGAACTATACGGCTGGAATTTTTATTCCTGTCGTATAGTTGGTCGTTAAACTATCGGTACATTATAATAGAAATTCTATGGAGGCACCGATATCTATACGACCGTAGCTATATGACCGGAATTTTTATTCCCGCCGTATAGTTGGTCGTTAAACTCTCAATGCATATTAAATAAAAAAAATCGATGACAAGGATATCTATACGACCGAAGCTATACAGCCGGAATTTTTATTCCCGCCGTATAGTTGGTCGTTAAACTCTCTGTGTGCATCAAAAAAATTCTGTTTCTTCGAAAACTATTTCTTTTCCTGTAACTTAGTGATATACCTTGTTTTTGACAAAAAATTGATAGTAAATATTGTTGACCAACAACAACATGAATAAAGTAGTATTTAGTACTACCAAACTTCGTCTCCTCAATTGGAGTTTTCTAGAACTCTTTATTGAACATAAACTAAAACTAAAACTTAAGAACTTTACTCAAACCTTTATTTCACATGGGTTGCCTCCCATGAAGCGCTCCTTTATGGTCAATAGCTTGACCTCAATGTTGCTCACTTAGTCCAGATGAGTGGAACACCCACTCCAAAGTAATTGGCCTTCAAAGTGATGGCCTCCTTTTCATCATGCTTGGCTTTCTTCTTCCTGGGGAAATGAATAACAAAAGGATCCCCCGAAGGCAATTAAAGCTTCACGTTCCCTTCATGTAGATTAATTAAAGCCTTAATAATTCTTAAGAAAGGACAACCTAATATAATAGGAGCAGTAGCATCTTTAGGCATGTCAACAATAACAAATGAGAGCAGGACAACCTTTAATGTATACTAAAGTATTCTCCTTAATTCCTACAGCTTGTTTGTAGGTAGAATCAGCTAGATGCAATTTTAACTCAGTGATTCCAAAGGAGCCAAGATTTAACTTGTTAAAAAGGCTCTTTGGAATTGTTAAGATGCTTGCACCTAGATCACAAAGTGCAGCTATCTCATTGGTTCCAATTTTGATCTTAATAGTAGGCTCAAATATGTCATCTAACTTCATAGGTAATTTTTCAGCAATTTTCTTATTTTCTTCCTCAATCTCACGTACCTTAATTGCTACTTGATTAACAAAGTGTTGGTACATAGCTTCCTCAGTACCTTCACTTACCAGGATCTTGACGTTGATCCTTTTCACGAGATCTTCGACGGTGTAGCTTGGTGAAGGAGCATTACTATAATCAAGTTCTTCAGGCTCCTCCCTTTGGACTCTCATCATCTTGAGGTCTTCAACATGATTGGGCTCAACTTTACCTACAAATTTAGCTAGAATGAGAGTTTGACTCTCGGTTATCTTACCCAGTTGTGTCTCTACGATCCTTGTTCTTTCTTGGAGGACCTACAAATCATTTCTCAAACTAACAACTTGGTTAGATAATTTACCAAGCATAGCATCATGGTTCTCCGATATTTTAACAAGAATATTGTTTTGGTCATTTTGTGAGTCTATAAAATACTTTAATGATTCTTGGATACTACCATTACTAGTTCCCATATTATTATTAGAGTTACCTGCATGACTAGAATAATGTTTCTGAAAGTTAGGATTGTAACTCTTCTTCCAAGCAGGGTTATAATCATTACGAGCTACGAAATCTATTTCTTCAATATTTGTTTTACGGGTGGCTCTTACCTAGGTTTCCCTGCCTTTTACGTCTAATATGTGCTCATCCAACTTGGCATTGAGTTCTTCATTTTATTATGGTGAATTGGAGTTCACCTTCTTCGTGTTTGATCTATCCACGTGCCATTGGGCATGGTTGTCTTGCATATTGTCTAGCAGCTACTTTGCTTCAGTAATATGTTTACCCATAAATGGTCCTCCAGCTGCAGTATCAAGCATAGACTTAGATACAAGGATAAGAGCATTATAAAATAGATGGAGAATTAACCAGTCTTCCATCCCATGACTAGGACAATTTCTCATGCATTCTTTCATCCTCTCCCATGCAAGCGCTAGTGGCTCACGCTCTTCCTGCCTAAAACCAGTAATATTAGACCTGAGTTGCATAGTCTTTGTAGGTGGGAAAATTTAGTCATAAATAAAGAAGTACATCCCACCCATGATGTAATAGTATTTTTAGGTAAAGATAGCAACCATTATTTTTCTCTTCCTCTTAGAGAGAAAGGAAATAGACGCAATTTGACCGCATCAGGGTCAACGTCTTTTATACGCATCATATACATATTTTAGTGAAAGTATTTAAGTGCATACATGCATCTTCAACAGCAGAGCCTCCAAATTGATTATATTGAAACAAACTTAAATAATGGGGCTTAATTTCATAGTCATCAGCAGCAATTGCTGGCTGAGTAATAGGAGTATGGCAAACTAACAAAATTAAAAAGAAGAACTAAAACTAGCAAGGTTCCTAATAACCTCACCAGGGTAGCTATTGCTTCCCCGGCAACGACGCCAGAAAAAGGGTTGATACCTTCGATCCGGATTACAGATGTACTATAGCTTCTTTTTCCCTAGTAGACCTAGGTAATCGAATCCCCGGGAAGCGAATGCGTAGTGAAGTTACTTTAACAGACCTTTGAGAGTTTTAGAATTCCTTTTGTGTTTTTACTGGACCAATAGCTTGCGTCTTTTTGTCGTTGTCGATGATGGAGAGAGAGGGCCTAGGGCGTTCGGTTTCAGCTGTAGCTATGCAAAACATCTGATGGGAATAAAAGATAGAAATAAAGTATGCATGTACTTGTTAGAGCAAGATAAATTATATGTGGGCAGTGCATCCAGAATTTCTATTGCCTCGGCATCCGCTTATAGCAATAACCTACTAGTCTCATCCATAGAAGAAATAGAACTAATGATATGCATAGTGATGTCACCGTCGATCCCAAGTAAATCCCTCACGTACAACCGTACTACCCCTTTTGTCACTAGGGTTCCCAACCTACAGATCAGTCATTACTCATAGCCCCTATACCTGGATCAACCCTCAGGGTCTTGGGTACCTGACAAGTCCTTGGATTGAGGCAAGAGAGGATACAATAATCATCATGTCATGCAAACTAATACACGATCCCATCCATGATAAATAACATGCACAAATGCTACATGGCTAGGCCGAAGCCCTTAGCCCAAGGAGAATTACTCACACATAGAGATGAGATCAACAATCATAAGCATTGTAATGAAAATCATAAGATTGATAGCAATGGTCTTACCATGTCGCCAATTGGAGAAGAAATCTACTATTACAAGTGGTGGAATATGGCTATGGAGGCGGCTGGTGATCTATGGCAGAGACTTTTTGGCGAGGTCTAGCTTGTTTTTTCATCACTCAAGGCTTCTTTATATAGGGGTCCCTTCACAGAAGTTGTTCTGTTTGACCTAACAGTGGCGGCGCCAACTATACGACCGGAGCTATACGGCCAGAATTTTGCTCCGGTCGTATAGTTGGTCATTAAAGCGTCTGCCTCCGCTTCACGGCTCCTGGTTTCTTCTGGTTGTTGGAAATCTCATATCTTTGACTTTAATGTAGTGATTACCATCTTTAAACGACATTATCTATGCAGGAAAAATACAAAAGAAAGAATTGCATACCCCTTTGATTATTAGGCATTAGTGGCAGGATTTAGAGAGATATTTCATCAAAATTATGAATAATATCCAGTTTAAATGTGGACGTGGATGGCTATATTTTAGAGCCATCAGGTACCTTTATATGTAGAGCGAAGTTTTCTATTGGGTGCATGACAGCGCTCTGATGTCTGCAAGTGCACAGATTGTTTGTAGCTAGTTTTGAAGTATAGATATCGATCCCACAGGGAGCCCAAAGGTAAGTGTTTATGGGTGAAGTCTCTGTCACACCCAAAGTTGTCACATGTGTTCGAGTGAATTGACTGCAAGTATTGAAATAAGAATGGGGGTTTGATTAAATGAGATGTATTTAAATAGAACTAAAATGTAAACTTCAGAAATATAAAGCATAAAAGTAAAGAATGACTTGGTTGTTTGTTGTTTCCTGCAGATGGTAAAAGAAGGCGCGGGGAGATTCAGTTCATGGTGATAGTGACTATACCAGCTGGACGAATGATAGATGTAACAATTATAATCTTATAAGTATATGTGTAGGCGAGCAACCCATAATTAGCTAGAACTCCTCTTGGTAGATTTCATCCCAACTTCAATAATCCTATTCCTGTTACCCAAACCATGGTCAGACACTAGACGATTAAGACCCTTTAGGTCGCTTAATGAATAAGCTCCTTGGATCATACTAATGCAATAAGCATAGTGGTTCCTGGTTATCCCCGAGTCTACTAGTTTTCCATTGATATCCCCGTGTCACCCGGGGTCACTGGTCCGCTAGCGAACAAGACCTTATCTATGCAGAACAAAGCATCATGTTGTCTAGGCCCTTAATTGGACGACAAGCATTAGGCATCCCAGAGATAGTCAAGCACACATAATATAGTAATTAGAATCAATCACAAACTAATGGAAACTATATGAAGGCACATCACATCTCACCGATCCCCTACATCTCCCACACCCAAGGGAATTACTCACAGATGAGAGAAGAACGGATCATCAATATAATCAAATAAAGGGAATTCGTCTTTATATTACCATGGAGATCCACAATAAGAAGAGAAAAATATCCAACACAATCCAAGATGGGAAGAAACAATCTCAAACCCTAGTCTTGCAAGGTGAAGATCCCCCTGTCTCTCAAGTACAAGTAGTGGCTATGGGGGTGTATTGGCTAGGAGGTCGAAGATCGTGGAGCGCGATGAAGAATGACTTCCCCTTCTTCTCCGGATCTCCTCTTTCTCCCTTCTGGATGGTATGGCGGCTGATGTGTTGTGTTTCTGTCCTTGTTCCCTTCATGGAAGTTGTCCCTTTTGACAAGACAGAGGCGGCAACAACTATATGGCAGGAACTATACGGCCGAAAAATATTCTCACCGTATAGTTGCTCGTTAAAGCTTCTGTATGATCCCCTCGAGTGCTTCCAAAGAGAGACTTGCTTATTTTCTCCAGAATATTGTGTTTCTCTAGATAAAACCTTCTGTTGACATTCAGAACCTGAAACACACATTTAAAACCAAGTTTTCTTTGCTACCGAAGTATTAGCGTTAGGTAAAGCTAGAAAACGATCAAATCCAGGAGAAAACCATCAATAGAAGCCATAAAAAATGTGTCGAAACTCACAGCTATCAACTCCCCAAGCTTAGATGTTGCTCGCTCTCGAGTGACAAGGAAATATGGAAGAATAGCGAAGATTTGAGACTGAAAATAAAGGAACTTACAAGTTTGAATTGGTGTCAAATTCTTTTCTTCACAATCCCTGCAATCTTAAATATGATCATACAAGTATTCACAATATTGCACTGAGTCCACTTCCTAACCACGTGTATCTTGTTAGAAAATAAATCACATGCCCAAGCAAGTGCAAAAGTTTAGCTAGGAAAGTGAGACAAATGCTTTTGGTGTCTCTCTTCGTCGAGAGATGAAAACTTTTTGTTCTTGTTTGTTTAATCAATTAAGAGTACTCAAGTTGGAACCAAAACATTTAATTTAAGAAGAACTCATCTACTCCCATGTCAAAATTTCAAGACTCTCAAAGAATCTTTTTCTTTCTTTTGTCTTTCAAAAACTTCAACTCTTTCATCGAGAAATCATGCCACTATTTTTAACATGTTAATTGGGGATGTGTTGTGCACTCGTGACCATGCCAATAAATAATGTTGAGCAATAATGGGTCACAGGAGTACTACAACTTCACTTCGAATGTGAAACCATGAGGAGACTAAAAAATTAAAACATGAATGCAAAGTTTGGAGGTTTTCAAACCCCCCAAGCTTAGGCTATTGTCAGTCTCAGTTGTTGCCGTCATTTGGCGGCTGGTGCAGATACTGCTAGTAGTAGTCGAGGAAGTGGGTCATGAAGTGAGTGAAGTTGTGAGTCAAAGTACTCATATCTTAATTCACTTCCTGATGTGTGTGGTCGATCTCCCCAACACGCTGGTTGAGCTGCCGGAATTCCTGATAGGGGACATAGTTGTACCCCTGTTGTGGCCGGTTGGGCCATGGGTCCGAAGCTCCCCCTTGCTGCTGTTGTTGTCCCTCCCAAGCAGGGTTGTGTCCATGCTCATCCTCCTGATCATGCTCATCCTCATCCTGCTTCCCTCCTTCTTCTTCTTCCTCTTCATCGGGCTGGCGTTCGGCCATGATCTCCATCACTTGGTCCTTGGTGAGGATCCAAGTGTCCTTCTCCACAATCGAGAAGGCTTGGGGGCAGGGCAACTGAACCTGCTCACCCTGTGCATCACCAAGATAACTGAATTGATATGCTCGGAGCCTCCGGTTATCATGGTAAACACCAAGGAAGCCACAAGCAGTAAAATACTTGACGTCCAAGAGTTTGGAGCCGTCAACAGGTTGCATAACAGGTAGTATAATATTTAATGCATGGACAAGGTGGGTTACCAATCCACCAATGCGAATATCACCTTTGGTCTTGTTGCTTTGGTGGCGAGGTGCTGGACGAGTAGAGCTGCAGGATTGGGGCTTTGCGGCATAGTGGGAAAGAGAGCCTTGGTGATCATTGCCATGTCCGCATTGGCCATGGAACCAGTGTCACCTTTTCCCAGTAGTGTGTTGGGAGGAACAAAGCATAGTAGCGGATGGTTGGCTTTTGAATGGTGGACATCTTCTTCTGGTAAAATTTCCTGCCGCCATTAACAGAAATAACGTCCCAAGTCTCCCCACTTGTGACGCTATATAGGTTAGTAACAGTAGGGTCCCCAACATGAGGGAAACCAAAAGCATCTCAAAATTGTTCAAAGCTTATTTCATAATGCTGGCGGTTCATGGTGAAGCTTACCATGCACGCATCACCTTTCTCCATGTGGTCTTCATTGAAGGAGGCAAGGAACTCATAGGTAAGCTCGGCGTAAGTGTCGTGGCTTGCGAAGCTAAGTACTGTTAGCCCAGACTTGTTACACATGAGGTCGAAGTCCGCCTTCAACCCTGTCACGGTGAGAAAGCTATGGTCAGCCCAACGTGTGGGCAAAATCCTCCTTGATGAGACCATGTCCAACTTGGGGTTGCACACGGCTCGGGACCCCGAGCTCGAGCCCTCGCCCCATTGGTGCTTGCTCGAACGAAAGAGGTTATCGATTTTGTTCAGAGTGATGCACTAAATTTTTTTACCATAAAACCTTAGGCATATAGTTTCTACATGATATATGAACGATCCTACGTGGAAAAATTCAATCCTAACGTGAGAAATCAATAGGAAAAACAAAATAAGCTTGAGTTCATCCACTAGATCAATGTGAGAGTTTCAACCATGGAAATCTGAAAATAAAGAATGGATAGGGAGAGAAACATACCAATCTGTTGATTCCCCACTCAAATGAACGAAATCCGCGAAGAATCAAGAGCTCTAGGTGGACTTTGAGAGGTTTGGAGAGAGAATATGAGAGAAATAATGAGGAGGGGTGGAAGACCTAGCCGTCCTGGTGTGATTTTGTGGTCGCACCAGACTATACGGCCAGAACTATACGGGCGGGTGATGTTGTTCCGCCCGTATAGTTGCGGTGGCGCCACCAACTAGGGTTTCTTTATGCAGTAAACAGCTATATGGACGTAACTATACGGCCGGATCGCAATGATCCCGCCGTATAGTTGGTCGTTAAATCGTCTGTCCCTCGAGATAAATTTCTAAAACATGCATCGATATCTATACGACCGGAACTATACGGCCGGAATTTTTATTCCCGCCATATAGTTGGTCGTTAAACTCTCGGTACCTTTGGGATAAATTTCTAAGAGAGGCATCGATATCTATAAGGCTGGAGCTATACGTCCGGAATTTTTATTCCTGCCATATAGTTGGTCATTAAACTCTCAGTACTTTTCAGAAAATTTTGTACGAAGGCATCGATATCTATACGGCCGGAGCTATACGGCCAGAATTTTTATTCCTGTTGTATAGTTGGTCGTTAAATTCTTTGTGCCTTCGAAGAAAATTTGTTGATGGCAAAGATATCTATACGACCGGAGCTATACGGCCGGAATTTTTATTCCTGCCGTATAGTTGGTCGTTAAACCATCAGTAGTCATCAAAAAAATTCTATTTCTTTGAGAATACATTCTTATCCCAAAACTTAGCGAAATACCTTATTTTTGAAAGAAAATTGATAGTATAAATTGTCGACCAACATTAGCGTATTAAGAGAAAAAAATTAGCTTCTTTAGATGGAAAACTCAAACTTTTATTTTTATTCTTATTCTATACTCATTCAATCGATGTTTCTACTACTTTTTGACAGCTGCATCTTCATGGGCGTGCTTCCGCAAGAATGTCTATGAAAAAGTGGTAGGAATGCGATGAACTTTTTATTCTCTAATCTACTTTATTAACGAGATGGGTTGACTCCCATTAAGCATTTTATTAAGAATGGTTGAGTAACTCAACCTCTTTTCTGTTCTCGAACTCTTACCTTGGGTTGCCTCTTATCAAAGGCACTTACCACATGAACTCGTTTTGCTGGTGGGATGTATCTTTCTCCTGCTTCTAGCTTATTTAGAAAATACCGGATGATTTCAGCATCATAAACATTGAAGATTTTCTTTCCTTCAGCACAATCAACTGATGCCCCGAAGTACTAAGGAAAGGTCTTCCGAGTATTATGGATAATTTTTCATCTTCTGGCATCTCAAGAATAATAAAATCAGTGGGAATAACATGATCATCTATTCTAAGTAGAACATCCTCAATCATACCAACAGGTTGTTTAGTGGACTTGTCAGCCATATGTAAAGTGATAGTAGTAGGAGAATACTCCCCTAATCCCAACCTTTCATAGAGGGAGTATGACATTACACTAGCTCCTGCTCCTAGATCACACAAGGCATTATGAATATCAGTTTTACCTATTGAGCATGAAATAGTTGGTATTCTGGGATCTCTATACTTAGACAACAACTTCCCATTAGCAGGATAACTAGTTACCATGGCAACGATTTTAGTTATTTCTTTCTTTCTACTAAGAATGTCACGGAGGAATTTAGAATAGGTAGGAACTTTAATTGCATCCGCAAACGGAATTTCCAAATGAAGGTCACTAAGTGCCTTTGTAAAAGAATTATAAATTACCTCATCTGGTGCTTTATTTTTTTGATCTGGATAAGGAAGCTTTTTCTCACCTGACTTACTCTTGTCTTTACCTTTTGTGGGGGTTAGGCTCTTTTTTGCTTTCTTTTGTTGTTGCTTATCACTTTTCTTCTTTTCTACTACAACAACTTCATCTTCCTTGCTTATCTCTTTTTCTTTACTTGGATCAACCATCTCCGCATCAGAGTCATAATGGTTATCCCTTGCATCATTTTGGTCCCCCTTGGTTTGATCTTGTGTTTCAGTTTCATCTTGAGGATCCACCAATGTATCATCTTCTTGGCTTGCTTCGAGCAAGGCTTTTTCCTTTCGCTATTTTTCAGCTTCATATTCCGGTGGTCCTAAGGGTCCTGTAACAACTGCACCTCTTCTTGTGACAACATTAGTAGAAATAGAAATATCGTTATCATCACGAAGAAAAATTTGATAACCAGATGCTATTTGTTCAAACTGGGTTTCAATCATACTAATATACTTGTGAAATAATTTTATTTCTTGGCCAATCTCATCATAATTTTCTATGAGTTCAGCCAAAATCTTTTTGTGTTTTTGAAAGTGCTTATGCAAGTTATTATTAGATTTTACTTGTCGATGTTTTAATTCTTGAAAAACTTTTCTAGTTTCATCTTCTTCAGTTAAAACTTGTAACAAATCTACTTTGTTTTCCTTAACAAGTTCAGAAGGTATACCTTTTTCCTTCATTGTTTTGCATACCTCATGCATAAGATCAGGAGTTATCCGAAGTATCCCTTTTTCCAGCTTAGTGCCAAAATTAGGATTATATAAAGAATCATTCTTATCCCTAGTAGACATCAATTCAAAACATTCTTTAATAGTTAAAGTATTTATCAACCCTCCTGCTGAGAAGTCAAGCAATTCTCTACATTGAGTATTAAGACCATGGTAAAATAAATGGCAAATAGTTGATTCAGAATAGCCATGATTAAGAATACTATTGATCATTCCAAAGAATCTTTCCCAGGCTTGTGGGTAGTTTTCTCCCACGTTCTGACTAAAGTTGCCTATATTATTTCTTAGTCCAGTTACCTTTTTAAAAGGATTAAACCTGTTTATGAATTTAACAATGCAGTTTTCCCAACATTTAATGTTATGGCAAGGGAGAGAATATAACCAGTCTAGAGCTTTACCTTTAAGAGACCAACGAAATAATTTTAGACGAGAGAAGTCTCTTGGCAAACCTTTTTGTCCAAGCAATGTTATCACAGCGTCGAACTCTCTAATGTGTCTTCCTAGGTCTTCATCTTCCCTTCCACTGAAAGCTTTTTCCTACAAAATTTTAACAATTCCACCATCAAATCGATATTCTCTAACTCCAGGATTAGGGAATTTTATTGGTTGTTTAAGAAATTAAGAACTCGGAGCATTATATTCTCTAAGAGTTTTCTCAGGTTTCATGGGAGTTTTCCTGTAAATAGACATGATTTCCATAATATCACTCAGGTTTTCAACTTCAACTTTATTTAATCTTTTGCATACCATTTGTATTTCAATAATCTCTTCGTGCCTTTGAGCAGGTAAGCGCTCAATATAATCTAGTAGATAGGTCCTACCAGAGCGTGTAGACCCTTTGTCTCGTAGGGAGAACATTTTTTAGTAGCAACACCTAAAATGTCAAAATACAAACGCTTAGTGCTTAGCTCCCCGGCAATGGCGCCAGAAAATAGCTTGATGTCTGCAAGTGCACAGATCATTTGTAGCTAGTTTCGAAGTATAGATATCGATCCCACAAGGAGCGCGATGAAGAACGTCTTCCCCTTCTTCTCCAGATCTCCTCTTTCTCCCTTCTGGATGGTATGGCGGCTGCTGTGTTGTGTTTCCGTCCTTGGTCCCTTCATGGAAGTTGTCCCTTTTGACAAGACAGAGGCGGCAACAACTATACAGCGGCAACTATATGGCCAGAAAAATATTCCAACTGTATAGTTGCTCGTTAAAGCTTCTATATGGTCCCGTCGAGTGCTTCCAAAGAGAGATTTTCTTATTTTCTCCAGAATATTGTGTTTCTCTAGTTAAAACCTTCTGTTGACATTCAGAACCTGAAACACACATTTAAAACCAAGTTTTCTTCGCAATCGAAGTATTAGCGTTAGGTAAAGCTATAAAACGATCAAATTCGGGAGAAAACCATCAATAAAAGCCATCAAAAATGTGTCGAATCTCATAGCTATCACGCTCCCGATGGGAGTCACCCCTGAGGCTACGGTCAAATATTTGTATTCGATTGTAGGCTCATGTCTCTAGTCATCTGAAGAAATTTTCAATGCAGGTCTTCTTTTTCTAGAATCATCATGACGTCTTTATCAGGCGCGCGACCAGTGCTCCTGATGGGAGTAGCCCCCGAGACTATGTTCGGATGCTTGCATCAGATCATAGGCTCGTAGTTGTGACTCTTTTTTATCTGCTAACCTGATATTGCGGCAACTTGTGCAAGCATCAATATATTCTATTGATGGAGCCCCCGAGTATAGAAATGAGAAAACTAGAGTTTGAAAGAACGTATATTTTACTTTAGAGCCAAAGACAAAGTTACATGTTTTGGCATAATTGCCTGGCCATTGGCCTTTATTTAATTTAAATTACAGGAACATAAAATTCTAAGCATAGAAACGTCGCAGCTGCTCAACGTTCCATGGATTGGAGTATTTGACTCTTGTTTTCTTGTCTTGGAGCCGATATGCCCCGCAGGGGATCACTTATGTTTATGATATAAGGACCATCCCATGGTGATTCCAGCTTACGATGACCATCTTACTTGAGGCGAAGGACTAGGTACCATATGGCGCAATCGTCAGCTGTGGTAGTTGTGTAGATTCTGCTAACAGGTGGTTGCTCTTTGTAAAGCAATGTAATGAGCTTCGTTGAGTACATCAACATCATCTTGAAGTACTTCTTGGGATGTGTCTTCATCATATTCATCTACTCGAGGAGACTCATGAGTTAATTCGACTGGAAGGACAGCTTCCGTGCCATGGACCAGAAAGAAGGGTATTTCTTGTGTTGAATTATTTGGGGTAGTCCGTAGGCTCCATAGGATGGAGGGTAACTCATCTATCTAGGCTCCTTTTTCTCTGTCGAGTGGTGCCAACAGTATTTTATTGATACCATTGGTGACGAGACCGTTGGATTTTTCTACTTTCCCATTGGTTTGCGGGTGAGCAACTGAAGCGTAGCTTGCTTTTATACCCATCTCCTTGCAGTATTCTCTGAACTCGTTGGAGGTGAAGTTAGTTCCATTGTCGGTGATAATACTGTTTGGTACCACTATTGATTTGATAAATTTATGAAGTTAGTTCCATTGTCGGTGATAATACTGTTCGGAACACTATTGATTTGATAAAATTAACAGCCGACGTTCCATCTTGACTAGTGACGAGCATTGATTCAATCCACTTTGTAAATTTTTCGACTGTTACTAGCAGAAAGACATGTCCTCCTGGTGAGAATTTATGAAGTTTACCCACCATATCAAGCCCCCACTGAGTGAATGGCCATGCAATAGGTATGGGGTTAAGTTCTACAGTAGGTGCGTTGGATTTTGTTGCGAAATGTTGACATGCTTCACATGTTTGCACAATATCTTTTGCATCTTGTACTACTGTGACCCAATAGAACCCTACCCAGAAAACTTTGGTTGTGATTGCTTGGCTGCTGGTGTGATGGCCACACACTCCTTCATGTATATCCTTAAGGATGGTCTTCCCTTCCTCGGGTGTAACAAATCGCTATAGGACTCCTAAGATGCTTCTTTTGTACAATTCTCCTTTAATGACTCTTGAAACTTTGGATTGACGTGTGATTTTTCATACTTCTATTACATCCTCGGGGAGTTCTCCTCTCATCATGTATGCTATGTACGACTGCATCCACGTGGGCTCTATTATCATAACTTCATCAAGTTCTAGCTGTTCATTAAGGGCCTTTTATGTGCTTTCAGGTGTTGGCTCAACCCCTGAGTCTTTTTGTGACTTGACCTTCTTTCGTGTTTTTGGCACTATGACTTCAGAGACCCATTTTGCTTTGATGGAGCATTCTGCTATTTCTTCCCAAAAAACTCCAGGTGGTATTAGTAATCATAAGGATCCGATATTTTCCAACTTGTCGGCCTCTTTATTGCTTGCCCTTCCTATGTGTGAAACTTCACACCCGTCAAATTGAGCTTCCATGATGTTGTATAGATCACGATAGGCATTCATGTTGTCCCTGACAACGTTGCACTTGTTCATTGCTTGTTGTGCCACAAGGTTGGAGTCACCAAATATTTTCAAGCAACTTGCACCACAAGTTTTAACCATACGCATGCCATGTAACAGGGATTCATATTCAGCTTCATTATTTGACGCATTTGCAAAACTCATCCGAAGTATGCACCGCATTTTGTCACCTTGAGGTGACACCAATATGACCCTGGCTCCTGCTCCTTTTGTCGTTTTGGACCCATCGAAATACATTGTTCATGTGCTGGAGATGTCTAGCGGGCCCGCACATTGTAGT
Organism: Avena insularis; assembly: GCA_023614405.1. Taxonomy (NCBI): domain Eukaryota; kingdom Viridiplantae; phylum Streptophyta; class Magnoliopsida; order Poales; family Poaceae; genus Avena; species Avena insularis. Next base: position 238,813,027 of record CM042694.1, on the reverse strand, counting down.
TCTATCCACTCATTGATAAAGTCGGGTAAAACTTGAGATTTAATCGTTTTGCATTTCTCATACGTCATATCTCAAGGGGGTAAATCATTGACTACTATTATCGGGTCTTGTGGCTTAAGGATCGTTGAGAATATTGGAGAGAGGTTCTTCATTGACTACTATTATCAGGTGTTCCGAAAAATAGTGGCGCAGTTTGCATGTTGTCATGAAAACTCCATAAGCTAACTTCTACTAATGTGAATACCTTCGTTTGGATGGAGAGAGGACCTCACTTAGGAAATAAACTAGTCTTTGAACACCATGGGTTTTCCCTTCTTCGGGTCACTCGATGACCAAAGCGGTACTTACCACCTGACTAGTAGCAGGAATATAGAGTAACAAGTGTTCTTTTTATTGTGGAGACATGACGACAGGGGATGTCGAAAGTGTTTTCTTGAGGTCTTCAAAAGCGCACTGAGCTTCGTCTGTCCATTCGAATTTATCTGATTTCTTCATGAGGGCGCAGAATGGTAATGCTTTTTCGCCTAAGCGGGCGATAAAACGGTTGAGTGCCACAACTCGCCCAGCCAATTGTTGCACGCCCCAAAGATTTGTTGGCTTTTTCATCATGAGGGTTGCTTGTATTTTCGGGATTGGCCTATATTCCTCTTACTGATACAAGGTATCCAAGGAGTTTCCCCACAGGGACTCCAAAGGAGCACTTCATCGGGTTGAGCTTGATTCAGTATTTGTCGAGGTTATCAAATGTTTCTCGAAGATCATTGATAAGAGTCGACCCTTGTTTTGTTGTAACGATGACGTCATCAATATAAACTTGTACATTTGTTCCGATTTGGCTTCCTAGGCCATTTTGCATCATCTGCTGATACGTTGCACCCGCATTTTCTAGTCCAAAGGGAATTGTTGTGTAGCAGAATACACCATAAGGTGTGATAAATGCTGTTTTATCCTGGTCTTCCTCCTTCATACGAATTTCATGGTATACTGAGTATGGGTCTAGAAAGTAAAGACATTCGCATCCCGCAGTTGCATCGATTATTTGATTGATTTGTGGTAGTGGGAAGTGATCCTTTTGACAATGTTTGTTTAGCGCAGTGAAATCGATGCACATACGTAGCTCCTTTGTGTTTTTCTTCAGGACACATACTGGATTGGCGACCCACTCTGCTTTGTAAGTTCTTTGATAAATTTGGCGTCTGTAAGGTTGGAGTTCTTTTCCAATGGCCTTGCGTTTTGGTTCTATGAAACGACGAAGTGATTGTTTTACTGGCTTGGCATCATGATTCAAGTTAAGTGTGTTCTCAGCGAGTTCCTTGGGGATTCCTGGCATGTCAGCTAGCAACCATGCAAAAATGTCCCAACACTCACAGAGGAACTCGATGAGCGTGCTTTCCTATGCGGGACCAAGAATGGAGGCCACAAAGGTTGTGTTTTTTTGATCCATGGGGTGCACCTGGACTTATCGTGTGTCGTTTGTGGTGTCAAAATTTTGGTCAGTGTTATCCCATGACGTTGCTAGAGGCTCTGTTTCTGTTGAGACTTTGAGTTGCTTGAATTCCGCCTCCATCCCGAAGGATTCGGAGATTTTATTGAATTCCCAATCATAGTTATCGGATCGTGTGAAGCTGCCTCTCACGGTTATGATTCCTCCTAGTGTTGGCATTTTCATTACCAGATATACATAGTGTGGCACAACCATGAACTGTGCGTAGGCTGGTCGTCCCATGATTGCATGGTACTATGATGGCCAATCCATGACTTCGAACTCGAGCTTTTCGTGCCTGAAATTATCTTTGGACCCGAAAACGACGTCAAGATAAATTTTACCTAATGGAACTTTGGCCTTACCTGGGACAATGCCATGGAAGGATGTGTCTATTGGCGCCAAATTTTTCAAGGAAAAGTTCATTGCCCGTAGAGTTTTGGCGTAGATTAGGTTTATACTGATTCCTACATCCATGAAGACCTTGCTCATATCGAATCCGCCGATTTGTTCCTATACTATTAGAGCTAAGTGTCCTGGTCGCGGGACCCGAAGTTGGTGGTCGGCTCTGCTGAATGTAATTTCTTGTTCGGACCAATGGAGATACTCAGGTGTAGGTGGTGGTGTTGTTACTTTCATGTTGACTTGTCAAGTGATCAATTTATGGATTCTGTTTGACAGGCGCCCTTTTTGGATCATTGACATTGCACCTTTGGACCTTGGGTATTCATCCTCCTGATTTCTATTTGCTATGGTTTGCGGTTGCCTTGCTGCCGGCTGTACCTATAGCGGTGGTGGTGGTGCGCCAATTGCCGATGCACCGGGTGCTACGGTGTATCCTCGATTTGTTGCATATGCTGCTTTTGCATTACACGCCTCCTGCATTTTTAAGAAAGTACGACAGTCCTTCATGAGGTAGTTTGGTCATATCCTTCCTGCGGAGTCGATGTAGCAATGCATGTTTCCGGGTCCTTCCAACATTTGTAATGGAGACATGGGGGGCTCCCAAGTCCTCTGTTGGTACTATTGTGTTGATTGGGTCCCTCCATTAACATCTCTGTGAACATGATATCCGTCGTTACAATCTTCACTTCTTCGGTTATCTTCTCCCGAAAATCCAGTTGCAACATAGCTTGGTCCATTATGTCCGTTGTTGTTGCGTCTTCTTCTGTCATTATTGCGTATGTCCCGGTGTTCTTCGGGTGAGTGACCTTGCTTGTTATTTACTACATCTTTGCCATCTGCCCAGCGATTGGCCATGTCCATTAATTGCGAAATTGTTTTTGGCTTGAATCGCCCCAGCTCTTCTATAAATTCACTTTGTCGATGACCATCGTTGAAGTCTTCAATCGCCCTTTCATCAGATAAAGATTCAACCGAGTTTCTGATGATGTTACACCGCTGGATGAAAGTTCGTATTGGGTCGCTCGGCTTCTGTTTGCATCCCAACAGTTGCTCCAAGGATGCAGGTCGCTTGAAAGTGGATGTCAAATTTCGAATAAACTTGTCTTCAAGATCGTTCTAGCTACTGATGAATTCTTTGGGTAGTTGTTTTAACCATGATCGTGCGGCGACACATAAGTGTAGTTGCAGACTTTGCATTGCGGTAGCCTTGGAGCCACCCTATAATTTGACGGTTGCCAGCTAATCTGCTAGACAAGCTTTGGGTTCTTGGAGACCGTTGTATTTTTGACAATCATGAGGGTGTTTGAAATCTTTGGGTACTGGTGTCTTGTGAACCCGTTAGGTAAAGCAACTGGCTCCACATAATTCATACTCATCCTCACTTTACCAGTTGTAGTATCTTCGTTTGTTGCGCTCCTCTCTGGATCTATCAACCCTGCATTGTGTAATGTTGTTTCTTGTGTCATCTCGTGGCTTGGTGTTTGAAAAGTGCACCCGATGTGGTGACTGTGATCGTCGGGTGTGTCCTACATACCGAGGGTTGCTGCAACAATGTGGGGATCTGGCAGGTTGTCGTGTGACTTATTGTTCTCCTTATGCGAGAGATTCTCCCACCATTCCGAGGTTCATGAGAGCGGAGCGATGGATGGCCACACGGGGATCGTCAGGTGCTGGTTGAGTTGTGATTAGATAGGTCTAAGTGGCTACTATTTGATGGCACAAAATATATCAAGCTCGTTGGGAACCCCAAGAGGAAGGTATGATGAGCACAGTAGCAAGTTTTACCTCAGTTATGAAACCAAGGTTATCGAACCAGTAGGAGCAAGGAAACAACTCCAAGGTGTTGCTAGCAACTTGGAATCCTGCACAACACAACCACAGACTTTGCCCCAACTTACAGTGAGGTTGTCAATTGATGTCTACGCACTTCTATTCTTGTAGACAGTTGTTGGGCCTCCAAGTGTAGAGGTTTGTAGAACAGCAGCAAGTTTTCCCTTAAGTGGATCACCCAAGGTTTATCGAACTCAGGGAGGAAGTGGTCAAAGGTATGCCCTCTCAAGCAACCCTGCAATCAAGATACAAGAAGTATCTTGTGTCCCCAACACACCCAATACACTTGTCAGGTGTATAGTTGCACTAGTTCGGCGCAGAGATAGTGAAATACAAATGGTATGGATGATTATAAGTGGTAATGGTGATAGGAAATAGCTTGATGGCGTGGAAAAGACTAAAGTAAAACTGAAATAAAGATAGACGCAAGCAAACATGTAATAGATCTAATTGCAAACGGTGTTTCAGTGCTTAGAAACAAGGCCTAGGGATCATACTTTCACTTGTGAACACTCTCATATAAATATATTATCTTCATGATACTACGCTGAACTACTCTCCGGTTGGACACTCTAATCGTTGGTACGGCTATAACAACACACCTCAAAGTAAGCCTTTCCCATCTAGAAAACCCCACACTGTCACCTTGAGTACTAGATGAGTCCAACAAACACCACAATTTCATAGAAACATCCAACTCCAAATATGTCGTGGTGGTGTCACGGCAGATGCCATAGATAGGCTAAAGGTGGGGACTAATACACGCTAGGGGAATCCAGGGAGGGATAGTGGAGTGATTCTCCACACAGAAGATTGTATTCCTTTCAAGTTTACAAGTGCTCCTAGATCTGTATTGGCGAGAGGAGGAAGAAGAAGCTCTCTTACTCTCAACTACAGTTCACTCCTAGCACCTTAGCGAAATCGGTATCGAAGAAAACCTCTCCCTCTAATGAAACCCTAGCCCCCCTTATATAGAGGGGGCTTGGTCTCTGCCTAGGGCATACATGGAGGCATATTCTTAGGAATATGCCTCCTCTCAAAGTGGTAACCCGACCGGGGTGCTTTTCCCCCACATCATACATGCTTTAGCTACGTGAGCCTCTGCGGCGCCTGCGTCAGCCGACACGGGCGTCGTCACCCTTGTCGACCATGACCCGGTGGTCCTGCCCTTGCTTGCTTCGCTCATGCAGTGCGTATTGGGCCTTCTTTTTGACCAGAGAGATTCCTTCCTTCTCCCAGAAGCTAAACGGGATCCGGATCATGGTAGATCCGGCCACACCTGTCCCTGCATACAAGTTAGACAAGCACTTCCGACTTACTCCTCAAGTCGGCTGATATAGTGTTAGGTGACCCCCCTGATCCGGGTTACTCCGTGATCCGGCCTGCCTTGAGGTGACCCGGTCAGCATCCGCTTTGAGCTTGCCGAACCTCGGCTAACTCGGCCTTTATACCCTGGAGTGACCCTACCCGGGGGTATCCCCCCAACATTAGTCCCCGAAGCTGGTGCGGTCTTAGCTGCCTTGGCCGCTAAGGCCACATTAGGTTCATTTATGCTCGAGCTTTGAATGTTATTTCCGAGTTAGCTCTTTATCTCGGATTATATGGATTTACGTTCCCTTCGCACGTTCCAAGTTTTGACTCGGATCTCATGGTTTTACTTTCCCTCTGCACATTCTAAGTTTTTACTCGCTGTCCGGGTTACCATGGTTCGATCCGGGCCTTGTTTCCTTCTTTCATACGCCAACCCACATGGAGGCTAATCATTACGTCGTCTTATTTTAAGGGCCTGCACAGTAACCGCCGCAGTAATTGTCAGTTATCACTGTGCGAGGGTCACGTCACGCCTGCCTCCTCGTTTACCGCATCAGTGCGTCACGTCACAGGATCGCCTCTGCTCTGTGGCCCTCTGTGTGGCTCCTCTCCGATTGGCTGAGGCAGGTGATACACGGCCACACCATGTTGCTCATTGGCAGGGCGTGATCCCACTCACCCTCTTAGGGGGTGGTTAAGTAGCGGAGGGGCGCACCCCTTAGAATTTTTTCCTCTTCTGCGCCCCTCTGCCCGTTGCTCTTCTTCTTCATCTTCCTCGCGACCGCGCTGCCGCCAGTGCTCCTAGCAGCAGCGCCGCCGCCGCACTTTTCCTCGTGCCTCTGCGTCGCAGCCACCGCTGCGCAACTTCCTCGCCACGGGTCCTCGCCAATCCAGGCCTCAGATCCCCGCCGCCACTAGCGCTAGCGAGGGTAGCGAGCACGAGATGACGGAGGAGGAGCTCGTCGTCGCCGAGCAAGAAATGGAGGAGGATGCCGCTGCGGCGGACCGTGGCACGTGGGCCGGATCATGGGTCTGTCAAGATGACCTCGACTGGCTCTACCGGACCAGACGCATCCCTGCCGGCGTTGTCGCTCGTCTCTCCTCCGCCGAACTGGCCCCTTCACCCAATCCGGGTGAGTTCGTCGTGTTCTTGTCCCACTTTCAACGGGGGTTCGGCTTGCCGGTGAGCGACTTTTTCTGGGATTGGCTTAGCACCTACCACCTGCAGTCGCACCATCTTCCAGCCAACGCTATCACCTCTCTCTCTGCTTTTGCTTCTATGATCGAGGGCTACACGGGACTGTGGCCCACGAAGGAGCTGTGGATCCGGTTCTTCGGCCTTCGTTGTAACTTCATCCCCAATATCCAAGTTGAGTCGGAGGATAAGCAGCTCACCCAATTCGGAGCTGCGTCCATCTCACCCCGGAGGACTTCTGTTTTCCCTCGGGTCACCGGGCTTGACTGCTGCAAAGGATGGGCTCGGACCTTATTCTATGTTCGGAACACGGGCACTGAAGATTTGATTCGGTTGCTCCCCTATACTCCGGGTCCACCTGATCCAGAATTCTGGGAGGAGGTCTCCAAGAAGCCCACGGCTCTAGCCAACTAGGTTAACAAGAGGTTCGCGGAACTGAAGAAACTCGGATTGCGCAACGAGGATGCTATGACCATGTTCGTGCGCAACCGAATCTCTCCCCTCCAGAAGCGCACCCACAAGGTGTCCCACATGAGTTTCGGCCGCGACCCCAACCGGACCTCCTCCTTCGAGCTGAGCAACACGGAGATTTTTCGCCGGGTTAAGGCTCTCTTCACCACCCACAAGGATTTCTCCGCTGAATGGACGTGGGGAATTGAGCACTTCTGTCGTGACAGGCTCCCTCCCGCGGTAAGCTTCGCGGGGCAAACTTACTTCGGATCAAATATGTGTCGGTTTTTCTTGTATTTTTGACTCTGTTCTTCATGCTTTCTCTCAGCTGTTCCTTCAGCAAACTCTTGAGGATGGTACGGATCCGACCCTTAAGTGGGCGCCGGACCCAGAAATCCCGGATGAGGAGGAGCCGGACCAGGAGATGTTTCTCCCTATGACCGATGCTACAAAACGACCCAGCGGTAAATTCTCTTCTCTTAGAGACTGGCCCGATGATGAGGATGACTCGGATGTCGACGTGATTGAACCTATTGAGGCTGTCCCTCTTTCTTTTGCCTTTTCGGCATCAGCTAACCCCGGTGGACATATCCACGAGGATCCTCCGCTTGCTACGGGCGAATCGGTTCCGGTGGCGTCAAAGAAGAGGCGCAGAGCCGCACCAAGTTCCTCCTCCGAACCTTATCTGCCCACAAAAAGGCGAAAGAAGGCCGAAGACAAGACTGCCTCCAAGCCGGCAGGCAAAGCCCCGGAACGAAGGGCTCGGAAACCCAAGGAGGCCCAAACCTCGGATGCGTAAGTCATTTTTCGTTGCGTAACTCACTTCTCCTTGCATCGTGGTAATTTCTTTTCTGACATTATTCTCTTCTTCAGGGCTCCGGTGGAGGTCCCTTAGAGCGGATCTAGCATCTCTTCACCACTTCGATCTGGCCCTTCTCCTCCTTGTGACGACGAGTCACATCCACTAAGCCCTATTCCAGAGGGTTTTGCGGCTGCTTCGGGTTCCGCACTACCTCGTCGAAAGGAATGCAACCTCGGAGCAGGAGGGGTCGGTCCAGCCGAGGCAACGGCGTCCACAACTTTGGTATCGCCGCAACCAGAAGCCACCGAGTCTACCTCAACACCAGCACTCCCAAAGACCGCAGCAATTCCAGATTACCGGACGGAATCAAGCAGACACCGTTCCGGCATCAAGAAAATCAACAACCGCTCCAAGTCCAGCTATAAGAGCTCCAGCACCTAGTTCTTCCGCCTCGTCCGAGTCATCTCAACCTCGGCGAGGAACTACTCCAGCAGCTTCTAAGGGGAAATCCGCTGCAGTTACTTCTTCCCAGCAAGCTAAGGGCAAAAAGGCTCCGGATGCTACCAAGTCTGCATTCGTCGAGGCTGGGCAACGAACCCTAGCGTCGATGCTTCCCAAGAAATCTCCAGCAGCGAAGGATGCTCCTGCCGAGCCAACTGATGCGCAGCAGATGGTTCTGCATACCAGCCCAGCCCTTGCCTTGGTTGAGAGGAAAGAAGTGCATGCGAAGGTCTTGGTGGCACCCCATACGTCCACCGGTGAGCGGTACCCTCCGAGCCTGATTGAGTTCGTCATGAACTGGAACAAGGCGGAGTTTGTCCACAACGACGATCTCCCGGAAAAGTTCGGCCCCACAGAATTTTCCGCCCAAATGAATACCGCCGCTAAGGCAATTAACCTCATGGGCGGATGATGGAGGTATGTCGTTTCTCCTTTACATGCTGTAGATAATAACCATTAGTCCCCGAGCCTCCGGTGGAGTAACTTTTTACTCTGCCGGATGCTCATTAGAAAACTGACGTAGCTCCATGTGAACTTCGAATATGCACACACCTAGAGCCGGGTTAAGTTCCACTTGGCCCGGATCTTTTACACTTCGAATATGCACACACCTAGATCCGGGTTAAGTTCCACTTGGCCCGGATCTTGTACACTTCGAATATGCACACACCTAGAGACGGGTTAAGTTCCACTTGGCCCGTATCTTGTACACTTCGAATATGCACACACCTAGAGCCAGGTTAAGTTCCACTTGGCCCGGATCTTGTACACTTCGAATATGCACACACCTAGAGCCGGGTTAAGTTCCACTTGGCCCGGATCTTGTACACTTCGAATATGCACCAAGCTAATTTTACGCTTCTGTACTTTTTTCAGGTAACCACCAATCGCCGGAGTGCTGAATTCCAACGCCTGCTGGATACCCACAAGATGCTACGCGCAAAGCACGTTGCACTTATTGCAGAACATGAAAAAATGGGGTAAGTTTCTCCCTTGGCACTTCTCCGTTTTTCTTCACCTTCTTCTGCTGAACTAATCTCCTCATTCGGTTTCTGTAGCTGGGGTGGAGGCTGAGAACAAGATCATGCGGAGGAACTTGGAGGAAATCAAGGGTATGTCATTTTTTGTCCGACCTTGTAGTGTTTTCCATTTCCTTTTTTCCTTGGCTCGGCAAACATTCACTCCTCGGCTCTGCCGGGTCAACATACTATTTCAGCATCGCTTGAGGATAGTGTGCCCGTGCCTGATATGATGCTGCATTTTCTCGAACAAGCAGGGCAGCATCAAGCCGAGCTGAAGAAAAAAGATGATGAGCTCGCTCTCCTCCGGACTAAGGACAACGAGATTGCCAGGCTCAAGGCTGAGATGGAGAAGATGAAGGCCCAGCACCAAACCGAGCTCCAAAAGGTTGGCCAGAACTTCACAGAAGAGCGCGAGCGCCTTACTCTCCAGATCTCCAAGGACTAGGACCTACTCAAATAATCCGACATCCAGCTTGGGTCGGCAAACGCTGAGCTTGAGAAACTTCGCCAGAGACGCGATGACTGCATCAAGGAGTTGACCCGGATTCACAGCCACATTTCACATAAATTCCTTTCCATTATCCGACCTAATTCTCTGGGTTACTTCATATGTCTTTTCTTAAGCTTCTTCCTTTGCCTTGCTTCCAGGCCACTTTCCAGAGGGTACTCCTATTGCGAGCGCTGCTATTGCCAATTTCTGTCGAGAGAGGGGTACTCCCGTCGCTCTTGATGGTGAGAGAATTCCCTTAGACATGGAGGATCTATTGGTCAGCCTGTCATCTCGCGTGGAAATCATCAAGAATTACGTCAAGGATCTCCTCGACGTTTCCGTCCGAGTCTTCAACACGTTCTGGCCCGGTGAGAGCGCTCCGAAGAGAATCACACTTCTTGCTGAAAAGCTGTCAGATATTGAGACCCAGCTCGACCTCTGGAGGGAGTCCGCTGGGCGTGCCGCAGCTGATACTATCCTTCACCACATACTCACATGGTATGAGAAGATCGACCTTAGCCTCCTTACACGCCGGTGCACCGGATCCAGATGGACTGATGACCCGGAGTGGGTAGCTCGGCGCCAGGCTTGCACCTACAGCCTCGTCGAATATTCTCCTATCCATGACTAGGTTGAAGTACCGAGCTTCCTGGAATCCGCTGGAGACGAGAACGCTAAGAACGCTGAAGACGGGTCGGATGAGGACAAAGAAGGTGATGCCTCAGATATTGAAGACAGCGAAGACGACGCCGAACTTCCTCCTCCTGCTGCTCCTTAGGTCAAAAAATTTGAAAATTTATCAGATCCCCGGTATGCCTGGTGCAACTGTATGCTGTATATGTGATATTTTGCTACTAAGTTCTTATGCCAAGTTAACTTGGGTGTAGTCCCCGAGTTTCTTTTTCTTGTTCGTCCAATCTTTTGGCTCGGATCGTGTCTACCTTGATTCGGTTTTATGACTTACGAATCCGAGCTTCAAAAATCGTCTTAACAATACTAAGAAACTTTCAAACTTAGCTCAAAAAATAAAACTACATAATAACTTGAAATTAAATACAGGGTTAGTCCGAAAAACAAACTTTAGCTCGAATAAATTCGTTTCCTTAGTCGCTTTTCATGTGCTACGCAATTCCAAACTTGTTCTCTTGCTTGCCATGAAGCCAATTCTTGTTGGACAGCAGCAAGTCGAAGAGTTGGGTTTTTGGTGCTCACACATTACTAATCCGGGTTAAGTAGAACAACTTATTCCAGCTAACGTACGAGAGAAAACAACAATAATTATTAAGGCAGTCCCCGAGTTACTGCTCGAGGCGCTACTATTTCATTGATAAGCTCATTTCCGACATACATACCGACATATGAGAAGACTCGGATACATACACTTCTTAGCTAAGTGTAGAAGGGACGAAGTAGTGCTACATTCCACAATCGCTTAGATTCCTCTCCGGACCTGTCCGCCTTGTTCTTTTCCTGTGGCTTTGCATCTATAAGATAGTAAGAATCATTGTGCAATGCTTTGCTCACAATGAATGGCCCTTCCCATGGGGGGGATAATTTATGCATGCCAGTAGTACGTTGTACCAACCGGAGCACCAGATCGCCTTCCCGAAAGACTCGGGGGCACACTTTCCGGCTATGGTAGCATCGGAGATTTTGCTGATATATGGCGGAACTGGACAGTGCCGGTTCTCTCGCTTCTTCCAGCAGATCAACATCATTTTGTCGGGCTTCTTGCACTTCGGCTTCTGTGTATTGGGTGACCCTAGGCGAATCATGCTCTATGTCGGCTGGTAATACACCGCCCCATATACTGTAAAAAAGCAGTATAGCCTGTTGATCGATTCGGAGTTGTTCTTAAACTCACGATGCACGCTGGTAGTTCTTCTATCCAGCACCCCGCTGATCTTTGCAGCGGCTCAATGAGCCGGGGTTTTATCCCGTATAATACTAATCCGTTGGATCTTTCCACTTGTCCGTTCGATGCGGGGTGGGCTACCGAGGCTACGTCCAGCTGGATCTTCTTATCTCGGCAGAATCGCGCAAACGCTCCTTCAGCAAAATTTGTGCCATTATCAGTTATGATACTGTGAGGATAACCGTATCTCAAGATAATGTTTTTGAGAAATGTTACGGCCATAGCTCCATCACATTTTCTTATAGGCTTCACTTCAATCCATTTTGTAAACTTATCCACCATGACCAAAATGTGTGTCATGTTTCCCCTCGCTGGTTTGAACGGGCCAACCATATCCAAGCACCATACAGCAAATGGCCACGTAATTGGTATGGTCTTGAGTTCCGACATTGGCATATGTGTCTTAGTAGCATATCTTTGACAACCATTGCATTTTCTCACCAGATCTTCTGCTTGTTCTAAGGCACTTGGCCAGTAGAACCCATGTCGGAATGCTTTTTCCACCAAGGCTCTGGATGAAGCATGATGCCCGCATTCTCCTTGGTGTATATCTTGGAGGATGTCAAGCCCTTCTTCCGGGTCAACGCATCGCTGGAGGACATTGGTTACACTCCGTTTGTACAGCTCGGAATTGATAATTGTGTATGCTTTTGCTCTCCTCTGAGTTTGCCTGGCTAACACCTCCTCAGTGGGTAACGTTCCGTCTTTCAGGAGTTGGAATATAGGCAGTGCCCAAGCTGGCATCGCTCGTGCAAGGAACACGTCCTCATCAATTTCCATCTGATCTACCGGCATAACTTCAGTCGGATCATGCTGAAAGCGGTCAAGCGAGGTAGTAGTCCCCCGGGTCTCGCGTACCTCCCGTGTCAATGTCCATGGGCTCAGCTCGGATTCCATATCTTCGGGACATAGATCGAGTCGGTTCGGGGCGACCTGATAGATGGTTTTACGAGGTGTTCCAATGCTACACCGGTGGAATTGCACTCCGGGTTGATCCGAGCCGATAGCATGTTGGCAGCCTCGTTTTCCACTGGGGTACATGGTGAAATTCACACCCTCAAAGTAACCAGATATCTTACGCACATGAAACTTATGCGATGCCATGTTTGGATCCAGGGCGTCCCACACTCCGGACACTTGCTGCACCACCAAATCCGAGTCGCCAAAGCATATTATCCGACGTATGCCAATCTCTTTTGCCACTTTGAGCCTCGTACTCAGCGACATTGTTTGATGCCGCGAAATGGATCTGCAATACGTATTTTAGCTGGTCCTTCTTTGGCGAGGTAAGCACAACCCCGGCGCCTAATCCGGTTTTGGTTTTCGACCCGTCAAAGTGCATCCTCCAGTAGTTCGGATCTGGTGGCGGTGGTTCGTATTGTACCTTGGCCCAATCTACAAAAAAGTCCGCCACAGCCTGAGACTTGATTGCTTCTCTTACGTCGTATTAGAGGCGCAAGGGCTAGCTCAATTGCCCATTTTGCAATTCTGCCACTCGCATCCTTGTTACCCATTATCTCGGATATGGGAGCTTCACATATCACTTTGATGGGGTGCTCCTCAAAGTAATGCTTTAACTTCTTTGCCGCCATATAGACACCATATGCCACCTTTTGAAAGTGCGGGTAGTTCTGTTTTGAGGCAGACAATACCTCGCTCAAGTAATACACTGGCCTCTGCACCGACTTACCCTCTTCATTGCGCTCTACTACAATCACTGCACTTACAACTCGGTTGGTTGTGGCTATGTAGAGCAACATTGGCTCCTTTGATAGTGGAGAGGCTAACACTGGTGCAGTGGCCAACATCTTTTTTAGGTGGGCAAAGGCTTCACCGGCCTGTGGTGTCCAAACGAACTTATCCGACTTTTTCATGAGTTGGTATAGAGGCAATGCCTTTTCTCCCAACCGACATACAAACCGACTCAACGATGCTAGGCACCCGGTGAACTTCTGGACATCGTTAAGACATTTCGACAGCTCCATTCGTTCAATGGCCCGAATCTTAGTTGGATTAACTTCAATACCTCGGCTGGAGACGAGAAATCCGAGTAATTTTCTAGCCGGGACACCAAAGGTACATTTTTCCGGGTTAAGCTTCATCCAGAACCTTCTCAAGTTCGCGAATGTCTGCCTGATGTCGTCAAGGAGCGTTTTGCTTTCCTTGGTCTTGATAACCACATCATCCACGTACACCTGTACGTTTTGACCTATTTGGTCATGCAAACATTTTTGCATACATCTTTGGTACGTTGCACCTGCATTACGCAAACCAAACGGTATAGTGCGATAGCAATAAGCCCCGTACGGGGTGATAAACGTGGTATTTATTTGATCATCCGGATTCAGAGGTATCTGGTGGAAACCAGAATATGCATCAATGAATGACAACAGTTCACATCTCGCGATTGAATCTATGACCTGATCTATCCTCGGCAGTGGAAATGGATCTTTTGGACACGCCTTATTCAGGTTCGTGTAATCGATACACATACGCCAAACCACTGCCACGTTCAGATCATCCTTCTTCTTTTCTACCAGCACCGGATTAGAGAGCCAATCTGGATACAGTACTTCCATGATAAATCCTGCTGCTAGCAATCGAGCTATCTCGTCTCCAATGACCTTTCTTCTATCCTCGGCGAAGCGGCGGAGAGGTTGCTTCACCGGCCTTGCTCCGAGTCTTACGTTCAAAGAGTGCTCGGCCAACTCCCTCGGAACACCCTGCAAATCCTGTGTGGACCAAGCAAAAATGTCCCGATTCTCACGGAGGAAGTTGACGAGCTCGCTTTCCTATTTATCAGTTAACCCCGCACCAATTGTTACGGTGCGCTCTGGGAACATGTCATCAACTAGAACCTTCTTGGTGTCCTTTGCGGCTTGGAATGAAATGCTACCATGCGGGTTACTCAATGCCGGCGTACACTGCTACGCGGACTGAGCTAATGCCGCCACCTCTTGGATTTTTCATTTCTCTTGCACAATCACGAGTGACTCGGCTAGGTTAGACCCGGCTGAGGCACACTCAATGGAACGTCGGAAATCTCCAGCAATGGTAATCACTCCATTTGGCCCGGGCAACTTCATCTTCAGATAACTGATGTGGCAGCTTGCCATGAACTTGTTCAATGCTAGTCTTCCGAGTAACGCGTGATACGCACATTCCAAGTTCACCACCTCAAGCTCCAGATTCTCAGTTCGGCAGTTATCCCTTGTGCCGAATAGCACGTCGACCCGGACGTTGCCTATGGGCTCACAAGAAATGCCTGGTACAATGCCATGGAAAGTTGTCCTTGTAGCCTGGAGCATGTTCTCCGAGATACCCAACTTGCGCATTGTATCCGCATACATGATGTTAATGCTACTGCCATTGTCAATTAGTACCTTGGAGAACCTCACATTGATGTTTGGTCCAATGAATGTCGGATCCAGCACTAGCACATACGAACCTAGACTCGGCATAAGCTTAGGATGATCTTTGATGTTCCAGGTGATTTCCGGGTCCGACCAAGGCATGTACCTCGTCACTGCTGGCATTACCGCATTGACCTCCATATGTCGGCGCTACAAGCTCTTTCTATCTGTTTCCTCAGTTGTGAACACACAATAGCTCTGGTGATGTTCTCTTTACTCATTCCTCCCCTCGTTTCCGGTGTACCTCTGATCCGGCTGGTGCTGATTTTCCACCTGATGCACTGCATCCCTTCTCTCATTGTTGTCATACCTCGGCGGAGGGGGAGGCAAAATTAGCTGTTGCGTGTTCGCTCCGGAGAGCAATTGCTGCCGAGGTAACTCTTGCCGAGGTTGATCATTCCGGGGTGCCTGAGCATTCCCCGAACCACCTTGTTCTATCTTACGCATCCACTCACATTGCCTCGTTGTGTGACCCGCCGGGCTATTCGGATTTGGCGTGTGAAACTTACACGGCTGGTCCAACATCGACTCATAGGTATACCTCGGATGGTCTTTCTTTTCTTGCCACTGTTTCTTTTGCTCCGGGGTCCACGTTTTCTTGCCATCGTTTCTCGGAGTCCATTGCCCTCCCGTTTTCTGGCGTTGGTTGCTCCCTGCTCCGGGTTGATCTTGATTCACAGCCGCAACTTGTTGCGAACCGTAGCGATGATACGGTCTATCATCTCTTCTTTTTCCTCTGTAATCATTCCTCCGAGATGACTCGGCTCCATCCCTCTGATAGTATTCCTCGTTTGACTCGTTTGACGCGAGCCTAGGTTGAGTCGGATCACCCAAAGCATACGAATCGGCAATCCGGATCATCTCTGCCAACGTAATTGGCATTTTCCTTTGCAACTTCATCCACAACTTGCTGCCATATCTACACCCTTGCGCAAACCATGCTATGGACTGTGACTCTATGACACCCTCACACGAGTTTCTCACGGTACACCACCGGGTCCGGAATTCACGGTCCGTCTCATTGGGTCTCTGCTTGCACATTGCCAGGGTCTGCGGGCTATTCGGCCTCTGATATGTACTTGAGAAGTTGCTGATAAACATTTCTTCAAAATCTATCCAGCAGTTGATGCTTCCGGGTGGTAAATTATTCAGCCATACTCTGGCCAGACCTTCCAACATCTGGGGTATGTATCGTACAACCCATCTCAAGTTGCTAGTGGCAATTTTCACAGCCGTAGCATAGTTTATCAGCCAATCCTCCGGCTTGATACTGCCGTCATACGTCTTCGTGCCTCTGGGCAGCTGGAAGTTGGGTACCGGTGGCTCCTTCATGATCCGGGGTCCAAAGCACGCTGGACCCGGGGGACCTTGACATTCGATCTGTTCCGACCTATACAGACAATCCAGTTTCAATCTGGCGTCATCCGGCATTAAATCCCTGCTTCCCAATCTTGACCCTATCACATGATAGTCCGGTCTCGGGTACCCCGCATTCACCATCTCCGAATCACCGTCATTGTATCGGTTTTGCACTTGGGGCACACCTTTCTGTTGCATACCTCGGCCGGCGCTTTGCTCTTGCCTTGGTATATTCCGCTGCTGCGGTTGTCCTACTCCTGCCGAGTTTCGCTGTCCGGCATTGCCATTGACAATGTTCCCTTGACCGGCATTGCCTTGGTCGTGTTTACTTCGGCCAGCTTCACCTTGGCTCACACTTCGTCGATCATCATTTTTCCACGTTTCTTTTTCTTTTCCTGCACGCGTCGGGTCGTACGGGACGATCTTTTTGTTCCGTCTGGCCGAGGTTACTACCTCTTCTCTCCTTGGACCACCATGAGGTGACGATGCGGCTCCAGCGGATTTCTCCGGATTACCCATCGCCGAATGGACAATTTTGGAAGCTCCAGCTCTCTCTGGGTTAGCTCTGAGTAGCTCTTCGTTCTGTCTATTCGCGATCCGAACTAACTCGTTAACCCTATCTTGCTGTCTTTGACGGGCCTCACCCATCAGACCCTCTAACTCGGATGCAGCCGCATCCGCTGCTCTGAGGTTATTCGCCGGGGTACTATACTTCGGCAACCCCACAGATAGATAGTTTTCTGATCCCTCGGCTCCATCATCACCTTCTCTGTTCATCTCGCTCATGAGGTTTCTCCCTTTTACTTTTACCGTATCAACTTTGTTTGCCTTTGCATACTCACGCAACGTCATGTTCAGCGACTGCTGAGCCGCGGCTATTTTCTTTGTGCCTTCTAGTATCTTTTGCCTAGTTTCCTCTAGCTCGGCCTGTGCCTGAGCTGGATCTACCACTGCTGCTACCGGGTTTGCCAAGCTATCCATAGCTTCTCTCAATACGTTCTCAGGCCTCTCTAGTGGAGGCCCTCTACCTTTCCTCGGTGCCTTAGGTGTTACCTCCGGGTCTAGTGCTGGATCCTTGCTTGCGCCTGCCCCCGGCGCAGTCATCATCACTTCAGCATGGTCCGGGGAGCGAGTGATAGGCGCCCCGTGAACCATGCTAAGGGGTGGTTCCCCTGCCTCGACGACGCGCTGCGGATGAACGCATGATACGTCCACAGCAACGTAGACCTTGTGTGCCCCCAACTTGATGAAGAAGCTGTTGCGCAGAAGTGGGCACGTGCCGAAGCAGCCAGCGTTGTCGCTGACGAAGTCCAGCGCTCCAAAGCGCTGAACGAGCCCGGAGACGATGCGTTCACCGGTGTCGATGAGGTTTCCCATCCGGATCTTCACCCCTGCTAGCGCCGCTAGCCCCATGGTGGGCGCCAACTGTCGTGGTGGTGTCACGGCAGATGCCATGGATAGGCTAAAGGTGGGGACTAATACACGCTAGGGAATCCAGGGAGGGATAGTGGAGTGATTCTCCACACGGAAAAGGTGCTCCTAGAGCTGTATTGGCGAGAGGAGGAAGAAGAAGCTCTCTTACTCTCAACTACAGTTCACTCCTAGCACCTTAGCGAAATCGGTATCAAAGAAAACATCTCCCTCTAATGAAACCCTAGCCCCCCTTATATAGAGGGGGCTTGGTCTCTGCCTAGGGCATACATGGAGGCATATTCCTAAGATTATGCCTCCTCTCAAAGTGGTAACCCGACCGGGGTGCTTTTCCCCCGCGTCATACATGCTTTAGCTACGTGAGCCTCTGCGGCGCCTGCGTCAGCCGACACGGGCGTCGTCACCCTTGTCGGCCATGACCCGGTGGTCCTGCCCTTGCTTGCTTCGCTCATGCAGTGCGTACCGGGCCTTCTTTTTGACCAGAGAGATTCCTTCCTTCTCCCAGAAGCTAAATGGGACCCGGATCATGGTAGATCCGGCCACACCTGTCCCTGCATACAAGTTAGACAAGCACTTCCGACTTACTCCTCAAGTCGGCTGATATAGTGTTAGGCGACCCCCCTGATCCGGGTTACTCCGTGATCCGGCCTGCCTTGAGGTGACCCGGTCAGCATCCGCTTTGAGCTTGCCGAACCTCGGCTAACTCGGCCTTTATACCCCGGAGTGACCCTACCCAGGGGTATCCCCCCAACAAAATATAACTCATAACAAGTATTTGTAATCTCTAGCCTAAGTGCCACCATGGTGAGCATGCTGACACTTTCACACACATGGGGAGAGCAGAGATCTATTAAAGCACTTGAGTAGCAAGGTAGATCTATAGATTACAAGCTCATGATCTCAATAAGATCATGCATAGAGAGAGAGATGAACACATAGCTACCGGTAGAACCCTTAGCCTCGAGAGAGAACTACTCCCTCCTCGTCATGGGAATCGGCAATGGTGATGGAGATGGCGGTGGAGATCGATGGAGATGGCTCCGGGGGCACTTCCCGTCGGCAGGTGCTGCAGAGACTTTCTGTCCCTCGAATCTCCCTTGATGGTAAGGCGCCATGGAACTTTTCGTGGATGGAGGCTTGACGATTTAGGGTTTTGGCTTCAGGAGGCTTCTTATAGGCCAGAGGGGAAGGTCGGTGGTCGTCCAGGGGGCCCACACCACCTGGTGTCGCGGGTAAGGCTAGCCCGCGCCCAGGGGGGTGTGGCCAGGCCCTGGCCACTCTCCGACTCTCCTTCTGGCTTCGTGAGTCTTCCGGGAAAATAGTAACTTTGGCTTTTGTCGCGTCCAATTCCGAGAATATTCATTCTCTGACTTCCTGGAACCAAAAACAGAAATGTAAACTGCACTATGGCATCTTGTTAATAGGTTAGTCCAAGAAATCATATGAAAAGTACGCCAAAGTGTGGACAAAACACAAGAAAGTGGATAAAACCAAGCATGGAACATCAAAAATTATAGATACATTTGCAATGTATCATCAATCTCACTAGTTTTGCTGAAAGCAAAGGATTAAATGTATAGTGTGGAAGATAGTAATTGCTTGGAGAAAGTAAATAGTAGATGGTATATCAATGGTAAAGGAATGGACTGGGGTCCATAGTTCACTAGAGGTGTTTCTCCTTAAGATAGATAACATGTTGGGTGAACAAATTATAGCGGGGCAGTTGACAGATTTGAGAAAGCATAACAATACATATACTAGACATCTTGATTACTATGAGATTTGATTAGGCATTACAACATTATACATAGACCGTAATCCAACTGCATCTATGATTTATAATCCACTTTCAGGTTATCATCCGAACCCCTTCCAGTATTAAGTTGCAAGCAGCAGATAATTGCATTAAGCAAAGTGTGTAAAGTAAACAATACGATCGCCCCATGGACAAAGGATTATTGTTTTCTCCCTAGTAGCAACAAAACATCTACAACCTTAGAGATTCCTGTCACTTCCCCAGATTACTAGAGGCATGAACCCACTATCGAGCATAAATACTCCCTCTTGGAGTTGCAAGCATCTAATTGGCCAAGATAGCTACTAACAACGAAGAGCATGCAAGATCAAAAATAACATAGACATGATAGAATCAATAATCAATCTAAAATAGTATCTCAATATCCATCGGATCCTCGCAAACACAACATGTAAGATTACAAATAGATGATCTTGATCATGAACGGAGCTCACAAGATCTAAACATGATAGCACAAAGGAGGAGAACCAACCATCTAGCTACTACATGGACCCATAGTCCAAGGGTGAACTACTCACGCATCACTAGGGAGGCTTGCATGGTGATGAAGAAGGCCTCCAGGGTGATCTCTCCCCTCCGGCAGGGTGCCGAGAAGAGTTTCGGATCCCCCTGATCTACCGATGGAGATGGCAGCGGCTACGGACACTTTTGTGGATTTCTGATCGGGTACTTAGGGTTTTCATCCCGGGAGGCTTTTATAGGCGAAGGGGCAAGGTCGGTGGAGCACCAAGGGGCACACAACCCCTGGTGGCGCGCCCCTGGCCACGCGGCCACCAGGTGTGGCCGCCCTGGTGCGCCACTTCGTCTCCCCTTCGGTCTCCGTATTTCTTCGGGTAAAATACTGACTTTGGCTTTTGTCCTGTCCAATTCCAGAATATTTCTTTACTAGCTTTTCTGAAACCAAAAACAGCAAAAAACAGGCAACTAGCACTGTGTCATCTTGTTAATAGGTTAGTTCCAGAAAATGTATAAAAATACCTCAAAGTGTGAATAAAACATAAGAAATTAGGTATAAAACAAGCATGGAACATCAAAAATTATAGATATGTTTACGACCTATCAAGCATGCCCAAGCTTAACTCCTGCTCGTCCTCGAGTAGGTAAGTGATAAAAAGAATAATTTTTTAGGTGACATGCACCTTCATAATCTTGATCAAGGTATTCATAAAACATTGATAGCTGGGATCAAGGTACTCTAAACATAAGCATGAAAGATAGAGTTCTAACAATAAGACATAGCAACTATGTTGTAACATGAAAAGGTACAAACAAAAGATTATGAATTACAATGCATTGAAAGACGTTTGTTTGTTTCACATATAGAAAACATAATAAAAGTGGTATTCAGCTTGTCCCTCATGGTATAGGAAAACATAAATGCATAGGAAACCTCCAAAGTTCATAGGCTAACTAGATACAAATAATTTAAGAAAAGCAATATCAAAGTTATGAATCAATCAACAAGTTTTGGGAAAATGCACATTAAACTAAGAATGACCACTATGCTCTCTCAATTGGTGCATAAAGATAGAAGATGGAGACTCAACATAAAAGTAAAAAAGAAAGGCCCTTCACAAAGGGAAGCAGAGATTCAAGTTTCATAAAGAGCTTTCAGCTCTCATTGCCCCTATCATAAGCATCTTGAAGTGATTAAGGTTAAAGTGACACAAATATGAAGATATGCTTGACAAGTTATAAGTTGAAAATCTCATGCCCCGTGCTTACGAGTACCGAACCTCATGTTACTCAACTTCAGTCACAAGTAAGTTCTTGTCATTGTAAGTACATGTGTATCATATAGAACCGCCAATGGGGTACCCCTTGCCCCATGATACAGGAGTTATCCCATATCAAAATGACAAGGCAACAGACAATGAGCATCTCAGCGATCTTTTTATTTGCTATTTGCATAGGTTTTTATTGAGGATGCTTCATAGAATGCTCACTATGGTTATGCTGCAAGTTTCCACCATGATTAGGCATGGCTTAGGCTAGCTGCCCAGGTGTTTCTCTAACACATATACAAACTCCATGAGCTTACAAGCTCCCCTTTTATTTCACACCACCAGGATCCATAAGCAAAAGAACATGATATCAACTGAATAATAAGTGCAATGTTGAAAGCGTTCCCCATGACAGCATGGTTCTACTGTTGGGTCCGCAGCATAGAAAACAAAAAATTTCCTATGGTGTGAACTACGCGCCAAGATCTATCTACTAGGTACAAAGCAAACGGGTGGACATACATCCATAGAGAACTTACCCTCGAAGACAACGAGCTTTGTTAACGAGTAGGAACTCGTGGTTGATGTAGTCATAAACTTGCCGATCTCAAGATCATGAGGAAGTCTGAGCGCCGCAACTCAGCCGCATCCTTTTCGCACACGTTCAAGCCACCGGACAACCTACACCTCCTCGCTCAGCGATCCAGTGAGCAACAACTCCTTCAAGCGAAATGCCACGGGAACATGTATCTCGCTAATCCGAGACCATGGGGAATAATTCTAGAGGGGAGAGATCCTTCACAAGGAGGTGTGAGGATGAAGGAGGAATGGGTGGCCTTTTATAGGAGGAGGGGTGCCCCTCTCTCCATGGCGGCGCATGGGGGTGACCTCACCTCCCCATTCATGTGGTGGTAACTCCTCCACATTAAAATGCCTCTTCACATTCCCTTTTAAAGTCTCCACTTTAAATGCATTAAGTTTCTCCAAATTTAATGCTCTCTCATTTAATAAAACTCTTTTATTAAATTTATTCATAATTTTGTTAATTACTTTAATTAACAAACTTTCACATATAGTGCCTTGCAATATTTCAATATCACATGCAGAACCACCTTCTGCAATTTCACCCGAAACAATTTCCAGTTTCTATTGAAACAATTCCTACGCTTTGCAATTCTTTCGTCTGAAACATATGTGCTCCAAAATGGTGTCCGGTAACTCTTAAGTGTGCCACCCTATGGTTCGCGAATAATGCAGACATGATCGGGACCCTTCTCCGATCAATAATCAGCCGGGACACAGAGATCCGTCTCGACTCCTAAACATTCAACGATGACTCCTGTGATCGTGAGAACCTTTAACGCTTGTAACTAAATCCCTTTGTCTCTCGATATATTACATGTCCGAGATTCGATCATCGGTATCTCCATACCTAGTTTGATCTCGTTACCGACATGCACTCTTTTCTTGTTCCCGTGATATAACATTCTAGTGATCACATCACTTGCTTGCAAGCTATTGTAATGTGATATCACCGAGAGGGCCCAGAGTATATCTATCCGTCATCTAGATTGACAAATTCCACTCTTGATCCATGAGCCTCAACATAACACCTTCGTAGCACTGAACCCATCTTTATAGTCACCCTGTTATGGTGTGACGTTTGATGTTATCAAGATACTCTTCCGGTGTTAGCAATTAACATGATCTCATGGTCTAAGGATAAAGATTACTTCGTATGATGTTATAGCAATATAAACACAATGAATTGATCGTAATGCTATACTTCGGATGAATGTTCATCACATCATTCCACCAATTGTGTGACCTTGTTATTAACAACATCCAATGTCCATGATCAGGAAACCTTGATCATCCTGTTAATCAACAAGCTAGTCTATAAGAGAGGCATGACTAGGAACCCTTTTTGTTTATTAAACACACATGTATTGATGTTTCCTATCAATACAATTATAGCATGCAAAATAAACATCTATCATATACAAGGAATACATAATAACAACTTTATTATTGCCTCTCAGGGCATATTTCCTTCAGTCTCCCACTTGCACTAGAGACAATAATCTAGTTCACATAGTGATAAATCTAACACCCATGGAGTTCTGGTGTTGATCATGTTTTGCCCTAGGGAGTACTTTAGTCAACGGATCTGCTACATTCAGGTCTGTGTGCACTTTACAAATCTTTATATCTCCATCCTTGACATGCTCGCGGATGGAGTGAAACCGGCGCTTAATATGCTTGGAATTCTTGTGAGACCTTGGTTCCTTTGGCTATGGCTCCATTGTTGTCACAATAGATCACCATCGGGTCCAACGCACTGGAAACCACACCCAGATCCGTTATGAACTCCTTCATCCAAACCGCTTCTGCGCTTACAAGCGACAACATATTCCGCCTCCGTTGTTGATCCAGCCACCATAGGTTGTTTGGAGCTCCTCCAACTAACTGCTGCTCCGTTCAAGAGAAATACGTATCCGGATTGAGACTTAGAGTCATCCGGATCAGTGTCAAAGCTAGCATCAACATAACACTTAGCGACTAGCTCTTCTTCACCTCCGTATATAAGAAACATATCCTTAGTTCTTCTCAAGTACTTAAGGATATTCTTGACCGCCATCCAGTGTTCCGAACCTGGATCAGATTGGTACCTACTAGTCAAACTAATAGCATGTGCCACATCCGGTCTTGTACATAGCATGGCATACATTATAGAGCCTATGGCTGAGGCATAGGGGATCTTATCCATTATCTCTCTTTCTTCCTTCGTAGCCGGACTTTGAGTCTTACTCAATGTCTTGCCTTGCAACATAGGTAAGAACCCCTTCTTACTTCCGTCCATATTAAACTTCTTTAATATCTTATCAAGGTATGTACTCTGCGATAGCCCAATTAGGCGTCTTGATCTATCTCTATAGATTTTAATGCCTAATATATGAAGCTTCACCAAGGTCCTTCATCGAAAATTTGCTGTTTAGATAACTTTTAACCTTTTAAAAGATCTAAATCATTTCCAATCAATAATATGTCATCCACATATAATATCAGAAATGCCACATTGCTCCCACTCACTTTCTTGTAAATACAAGCCTCTCCATAAGTTTGGACAAATCCAAACTCTTTGATCACCTCATCAAAGCGGAGATTCCAACTTCGTGATGCTTGCTTCAGTCCATAGATGGATCGCTGAAGTTTGCACACCTTATTAGCATCCTTAGGATCGACAAAACCCTTAGGTTGTATCATATACAACTCTTCTTCAATATTACCATTGAGGAACGCAGTTTTAACATCCATCTGCCATATTTCATAATCGAAATATGCAGCAATTGCTAACATAATCCTAACCGACTTAAGCATCGCTACGGGAGAGAATGTCTCATCGTAGTCAACTCCTTGAATTTGTCGAAAACCCTTTGCGACAAGTCGAGCCTTATAGATGGTCACATTACCATCAGCATCAGTTTTCCTTTTGAAAATCCATTTATTCTCAACGGCCTTTCGGTCGTGAGGTAAGTCCACCAAGTTCCAAACTTGGTTCTCGTACATGGATTCCATCTCGGATTTCATGGCTTCTAGCCATTTGTTGGAATCCGAGCTCATCATCGCTTCTTCATATGTCGCAGGGTCATCCATTTCATCAACCATGAAATTCACAACAGGATTGTCGTATAGTTCAGAGGCTGCGTGTCACCTTGACTGCAAGGTTCGGTAGTGTCCTCTTTCGGAGTTTCATGATCAATATCATTAGCTCTCTCTTCATTAGGTGAAGTCAACTCCGAAACAACTTCTAGAGCTGCGCTACTCGCCATTTCATGAAGAGAAGGTTCAATAACCTCTTCGAGTTCTTGCTTCCGACTACTCACACCTTTCGCGAGAAACTCCTTCTCAAGAAAGGATCCATTCTTGGCAACAAAGACCTTGCCCTCGGATCTGTGATAGAAGGTATACCCAATCGTTTCTTTAGGGTATCCTATGAAGACGCATTTTTCCGCTTTGGGTTCGAGTTTATCCGGTTGAAGTTTCTTCACATAAACATCGCATCCCCAAACCTTAAGAAATGATAGCTTAGGTTTGTTTCCAAACCATAATTCATACGGTGTCTTTTCAACGGATTTAGATGGTGCCCGATTTAAAGTGAATGCAGCTGTTTCCAGTGCATAACCCCAAAATGACAGTGGCAAGTCAGTCAGAGACATCATAGATCGAACCATATCCAATAAAGTACGATTACAATGTTCTGACACACCATTACGTTGTGGTGTTCCAGCAGGCGTGAGTTGTGAAACTATTCCACAGTCTTTCATATGTGTGCTAAACTCGTAACTAAGATACTCTCCTCCACGGTCGGACCGCAGAAATTTGATCTTTCTGTTACGATGATTTTCCACTTCATTCTAAAATTCTTTGAACTTTTCAAAAGTTTCAGACTTGTGTTTCATCAAATAGATATACCCATATCTACTCAAATCATCCGTGAAAGTAACAAAATAACGATATCCACCTCGCGCCGACACACTCATTGGTCCACACACATCAGTATGTATGATTTCCAATAGATCTGTCGCCCGTTCCATTGAACCGAAAAACGGCGTTCTAGTCATCTTGCCCATAAGGCATGGCTCACATGTATCAAATGATTCAAAATCAAGTGATTCCAAAAGTCCATCAGAATGGAGCTTCTTCATGCGTTTAACGCCAATATGACCTAGACGGCAGTGCCACATATATGTAGATATATCATTATCAAGTTTAATCCTTTTAGCATCAACATTATGAATATGCGTAATACTGCTATCGAGATCCAACAGAAATAAACCATTCAACATAGGTGCATGACCATAAAAGATATTATTCATATAAATCGAACAACCATTGTTTTCAGACTTAAATGAATAACCACTTTGCATCAAACACGATCCGGATACAATGTTCATGCTCAGTGCAGGCACCAAATAACAATTATTTAGGTTTATAACTAATCCCGATGGCATATGGAGAGGCAGCGTTCCGACGGCGATCACATCAACTCTTGATCCATTGCCGACCCGCATCGTGACCTCATCCCTTGCTAGTTGTCGCTTGTTCCGCAGCTCCTGAACCGAGTTACATATATTAGCAACCGATCCCGTATCAAATACCCAGGTGCTACTGCAAGTACTAGTCAAGTACACATCAATAACATGTATATCACATATACCTTTGTTTGCCTTGCAGGACTTCTTGTCCGCCAAATACTTGGGGCAGTTGCTCTTCCAATGGCCAGTCCCCTTGCAATAGTAGCACTCGGTGTCAAACTTAGGGCCAGCTCGGGGTTTCTTTTCAGGCGTGGAACTGACTGCCACCCTTCTTTCCCTTTGTGCTTTCCTTTCTTGTCCTTCTTGAAACCGGTGGTCCTATTGATCATCAACACTTGATGTTCTTTCCTAATCTCCACTTCAGTCTTAAGCATTGATGAAGCTCGAAGAGACTTCTTCATGCCCTGCATATTATAGTTCATCAAAGCTCTTGTAGGTAGGTGGCAGAGATTGGAGAACACGATGTATGCCTAAGTCAATGGGAATCGTTATTCCCAAGGACACAAGCTTATCGGGCTGCATCGGACATTTTGAGTACATGCTCACTAACGGAGCTATTTTCCTCCATCATGTAGCTAAAGAACTTTTCTGTAGCATTATAACTCTCTACGGCAGCATGGGTATCGAAAATCATTTTCAATTCTCCCATGGTATCAAAGGCATTGCCATTTTTGAAACGCTTTCGAAGTTCTGGCTCTAGCCCATACAGTATGCCGCAATGAACTAAGTTGTGGTCCTCCTGACGAGTTATATAGACGTTCTTTTCCTCGTCAGGGGCATCAAGAGCTAGTGGGGGGCCTAGCGGCGCATCTAGCACATATTGCTTTTGTGCAGCAGTGAGGAGAATCCCCAAATTCATAGCCCAGTTGGTGAAGTTGCTACCATTCGCAGCAAGTTTCTCTTTCTCCATGAACACATTGAAATTAAAAGCAGGTGGTGCCATCTACAACAGAATTTGTAAAGTATATTTAGACTAAGTTTATGATAGATTGAGTTCAACTAATCCAAATTACTAATGAACTCCCACTCAAAAATGACATCCCTCGTGTCCTTTTGGTGATTACATGAACCAAATCCACTACACCAAGTCCGATCATCACGTGAGTCGGTGTAGCTTCAAAGGCGAGCATCTATATGGGCATCATATCAACTATATGACTCATGATTAACCTTTCGGTCCGTGTTCCGAGGCCATGTCTGTACATGCTAGGCTCGTTAAGTAAGAACCTTAGTATTTGCGTGTGTAAAACTGTCTTACACCCGTTGTATGAAAGCGTAGAGTTGAAAACACCCGATCATCACGTGATGCCTCAAAACACGATCCACAAAACGGTGCATACTTAAGGAAGAACACATTTTATCTTGATATCTAAATGAGGGATCATCTTATAATGCTACCAAACACGCCAAACTAGCAGTATAAGATGCTAACATCTAATGTGTGAAGTGAGATGATATAGTCCATGCATTTGATCTCTATCATTTGCATCGTGGTATGATCTCTATCATTCCTTTGTGTGTAAGGCCAAGGTCTATGGAACTTACACGTTAAGTGAGTTGTAAGAGTATCTATCATACATCTACTTACAACAATACCATATCAAGACACTAGCCCAAAGAACGATCTAAACTAGACGCCTCTAATTTATCAATTGCAAGTTTTACGTGGCTTAGGGCTTTCGGAGATAGAACCTGTCTAACCTACGAACATGAACCACAACAAGGATAACCAAGTTATTAGCAGCTCGTTGTAAATCAGATATTGACTATAGTAGGAGAGACAGACACCCGCCAGCCACTTATGCAAAACAAGTTGCATGTCAGTCGTGGAACCGGTCTCATGTACGATGACATGTAAGGTTGGTCCGGGCCGCTTCATCCCACTATGCCACCAATATCCAAAGTACATAGAAGATGCAATAACATGATCATCATCGCCCACATATAAACATATGTGTATCGCCCAGTAAAGCACCTACGCATAGATCAGGCTCTGATACCACTGTTGGGTCCGCAGCATAGAAAACAAAAATTTTCCTACGGTGTGAACTACACGCCAAGATCTATCTACTAGGTACAAAGAAAACGGGTGGACATATATCCATAGAGAACTTACCCTCGAAGACAACGAGCTTTGTTAACGAGTAGGAACTCGTGGTTGATGTAGTCGTACACTTGCCGATCTCAAGATCGTGAGGAAGTCTGAGCGCCGCAACTCAGCAGCGCATCCATACTCGCATACACGTTCAAGCCATCGGACAACCTCCACCTCCTCGCTCCAGCGATCTAGCAGAAGCAAAGAACTCCTTCCGCATTTAAATGCCACCGGGAACATGTATCTCGCTAATCCGAGACCATGGGGGAATAATTCTAGAGGGGGAGAGAGATCCTTCACAAGGAGGTGTGAGGATGAAGGAGGGAATGGGTGGCCTTTTATAGGAGGAGGGGGCGGTTCCCCCTCTCTCCATGGCCGGCGCATGGGGGGGTGACCCCTCACCTCCCCCATTCATGTGGTGGTAACTCCTTCACATTAAAATGCCTCTTCACATTCCCTTTAAATGCATTAAGTTTCTCCAAATTTAATGCTCTCTCATTTAATAAAAATCTTTTATTAAATTTATTCAGAATTTTGTTAATTACTTTAATTAACAAACATTCACATATAGCCCCTTGCAATATTTCAATATCACATGCGTAACCACCTTCGCAATTTCACCGAAACAATTTCTGTTTCTATTGAAATAATTCCTGCACTTTGCAATTCTTTAAATGCAAACATATGTGCTCCAAAATGGTGTCCGGTAACTCTTAAGTGTGCCACCCTACGGTTCGCGAATAATGCAGACATGATCGAGACCCTTCTCCGATCAATAATCAGCAGCGGGACCTGGAGATCCGTACTGACTCCTACACATTCAATGATGACTCCTGTGATCGTGAGAACCTTTAACGCTTGTAACTAAATGATGACTCTCGATATATTACATGTCCGAGATTCGATCATCGGTATCTCCATACCTAGTTTGATCTCGTTACCGAGATGCACTATTTTCTCGTTCCCGTGATATAACATTCTAGTGATCACATCACTTGCTTGCAAGCTATCCTAATGTGATATCACCGAGAGGGCCCAGTGTATATCTATCCGTCATCTGGATTGACAAATTCCACTCTTGATCCATGAGCCTCAACATAACACCTTCGTAGCACTGAACCCATCTTTATAGTCACCCTGTTACGGTGTGACGTTTGATGTTATCAAGATACTCTTCCGGTGTTAGCAATTAACATGATCTCATGGTCTAAGGATAAAGATTACTTCGTATGATGTTATAGCAATATAAACACAATGACTTGATCGTAATGCTATACTTCGGATGAATGTTCATCACATCATTCCACCAATGGTGTGACCTTGTTATTAACAACATCCAATGTCCATGATCAGGAAACCTTGATCATCCTGTTAATCAACAAGCTAGTCTATAAGAGAGGCATGACTAGGAACCCTTTTTGTTTATTAAACACACATGTATTGATGTTTCCTATCAATACAATTATAGCATGCAAAATAAACATCTATCATATACAAGGAATACATAATAACAACTTTATTATTGCCTCTCAGGGCATATTTCCTTCATCTACTGATTCACAACTTATAAAGCACAAGCATATAAGCAACATAGATGGACACAATGGTTCAAGTTTATTAAGTGCAAGAAAATAAAGTGTGCCATCAAGTTTGTGAGAGGTTTAATCACTAATTTTCACATAACAAGTTTAATTTGGAAGGTAGATAAAAGCATGATACTTGGAATGGTGTAACGCACCATGTATAGGAATTTATAGTGGACTCTTTGGAATAACTTGGTTTTATTGGGAGTTGGATGCATGAGTAGAACTCATACTTGGTACAGGTGGAGGCTAGGAAAAGACTAGGAGCGACCAACTAAGAGAGCAATAATGGCCATAATCATGCAAAGCGACAAAACATTATTAATTAAAGCATAAAGTGATATTACAAGTCATAAACTAAATGATCATAGAGGCTAAGGTGACTGGTTCATAGTCTTAACATGGTGTAATCATGTGCCTAGTCAACCCAAATAAAGCATCAAAGGAGAATACCACAATATTATGCTTTTGTACGGTAAAACAACGCATGATTCTTTCAAGGCACATTAAGAAATCTCAATTGTTTGGAACAAGTCATGATACAGCAATAATCACTAAGCATAAAGGTCAAAGCAATATCAAACATGACATGATAGAGTCTAGGCCACAGTCTAAACAAGCTCCTTATGTACCACTTATAAGCATGAAGCTTCCTACTCTTTTCCAACGCCAATCAACTTATTCGA
Source organism: Avena insularis (assembly GCA_023614405.1). Lineage (NCBI taxonomy): Eukaryota > Viridiplantae > Streptophyta > Magnoliopsida > Poales > Poaceae > Avena > Avena insularis. Next base: position 238,782,417 of record CM042694.1, on the reverse strand, counting down.
AACCACATATGAATGCAGGGGTCCAACCAATTTATTTAAGCAAACCAAACAAAATAGAACTAAAAACAAAAACAAAGACGCTCCAAGAATAACACAATTGTGCATGACACAATAAAAATAAAGCGTTTGGAAGAAAACCTGAGATTTTTATTGATGAAGAAGGGGATGCCTTGGGCATCCCCAAGCTTTGACGCTTGTACTTCTTGAATATTTCTTGGGGTGACATGGGTGGTATCCCCAAGCTTGAGATTTTGTCCATACTTTATCTCATCACATTATTCTTCCCTACACTTGAAAATTTCCGTCATACAAAACTTCACACAATCTTTATTAGCAACATTAGTGTATTCAAGATAATAAGTCTTTAGGTTTAGTTTCAACACAAGTAAAACTTCCATTAAAACACAAGCTACTGTAGCAATTCCTTCTAAAAGCTCAAGAGATCAAATAGAACTCAAAGAGAAAGAGATTAAGAGGCAAATGCGAATAATGGTAGAAATCTGTCAAAACAGACCAGCAAGTAAAAACCGATTTTTTAGAAGACCTTCTGTTTCTCAAATCGAAAAGTGATGAACTAACGAAAGTTAGATAATAACCTAGGGAATAAGCACAAACAATTACAGCTCAATCTAACGTATAGGGATTTTTCATGATTTTTATAGTGAAGCACAAAAATCTGTTTCAGGACAACAACTTTCCCAAGTCTTAGTTCTCTCTCATTAGAGGTTATTCTTGGCACAAAAACCACACAAAATGTTAAGGAGAGGTTATTACTGAAGAAATAACTTCCAAGACTCAATAAAATAAAAACTTACTAAATAAAAAATTTGGTTATCTCCCAATAGTGCTTTTCTTTAACGCCTTTCAGCTAGGCATAGGAGCAAGATTCAAGTATTTTCGAATGAAGAAGCATTAAGATCAAATTTCTTGCCTCTACCTTTCTTACCTTTATTCTTATCTTTATGGAACGTATGATTTTTTTGTGGAGAAGCCAAATGCATGATGCCTTTTCCCACATCTATTATTGCTCCAAGGAGTTTTAGTAGGGATCTTCCAAGTGTAATTTGTCCTTTTCCTGCACATTCAAAAACAAGATAATCAGTAGACACCACTTTCCCTAGGATCTTTGTAAACACTCCTTCAGCTATTCCAATGGGTAATATTGTGGCATTATTGGTAAGAGATATTTCTTCTCCTCCTTCAGAAAGTCCCCAAAGATTTAAAGATTCATAGATATCTTTAGGCATAAGACATAATTCAGACATGATATCACAACGAGCATAAAAAGTTTCATTATTTATAACAATTTTTACTGTAGGAAGCCATTTTGAAGATTCAGAATTTATTGGAACATATTCATGATTCTCTCTAAGCATATTATAACATTCTTTTAAACTAGCTGTGTTGGTCTCAAGAGTGTTCAATCTAGCAATAATGTTTGTAATGGAGGAATCAGATTTGCTAGGCAAGTTATATGTTGCAACCAACTTTTTTATGGCATTAAAAGCTTCACCCTCTTGCACTGGAGGAAATCTCCTCCTACTACAACATCTAAAGCATATCTATAACAAAGAGCGAGACAAAAGTAGAAACTTCTAAGAAACAAGCCTTGAGTCATTTTAGTTCAGTTTTTTCATGTAAATCAAAGATTCTAGACTAAGCTTCTTTGAAACTTTCTTCAATTACTTGTTTAAAAGTAAAAATCATTTCCCTAGGTGACATAGTGATTGGAGCAATGTTAGACATAAAAGCAACTTGAAGTAGAAAAAAAATGTTTTTTGTTTTTAAAGAACTAATTTTTGTGTGTTTTTGATAAAAAGAAACAAGCAAACAAAGCAAAAATAAACTAAGCAAAACAAAAAACAAAGTAAAGAGATCGGTTGTGAGGGACTCCCCTTGTGAAGTTGTCCTTAACTCCCCAGCAATGGCGCTAGAAAAAAGGCTTGATGGCTCATAATATAACGAGCTCGTTGGGAACCCCAAGAGGAAGGTATGATGAGCATAGCAGCAAGTTTTCCCTTAGTTATGAAACCAAGGTTATCGAACTAGTAGGAGCAATGAAACAACTCTAAGGTGTTGCTAGCAACTTGGAATCCTGCACAACACAACCACAAAACTTTGCCCCAACTTATAGTGAGGTCGTCAATATCACTGGTTTTGCTGAAAACAAAGGATTAAATGTATAGTCTGGAAGATAGTAATTGCTTGCAGAAAGTAAACATTAAATGGTAAACAGTAGATGGTATACCAATGGTAAATGAATGGACTAGGGTCCATAGTTCACTAGAGGTGCTTCTCCTTAAGATAGATAACATGTTGGGTGAACAAATTACAGCGGGGCAATTGACAGATTTGAGAAAGCACAACAATGCATATACTAGACATCTTTATTCCTATGAGATTTGATTGGGCATAAAAACATTATGCATAGACCGTAATCCAACTGCATCTATGACTAATAATCCACATTCAGGTTATCATCCGAACCCCTTCCAGTATTAAGTTGCAAGCAACAGATAATTGCATTAAGAAAAGTGTGTAAATTAAACAATACGATCGCCCCGTGGACAAAGGATTGTTGTTTTCTCCCTAGTAGCAACATCACATCTACAACGAAAAGGCTAGAAAAAGGGCGTGCTCCTGGGAGGTTGCGCCGCGTCGCTGCTGCTGCCTACACGTGGCGGGCGTGGAATGCCTCATGCGATATACCAGCCTTCTCCTATGTGACACATGGTGGATACGGAGAGGGTCGTGGATCCTTTTTCCTTTTATTTTTGTAGATTTGAACATGAAAACTGCGATATCTTTCAAACGGAGAGTCCAAATCAATATCCATTTTTACAGCCTTGCTAGTCACGTCCAGATCTTCAAAACTAGATCCATTGTTAATATGTTTTGATGAACTTTTTTCTCGTACTATCTTTGATGCGTAAGTTGCACTACCTTTTGGTCCAGTCCACGGTAACTTCGGTTGCAATGCACGACATGATGTCGTCGAAGTGCACTGCCTTGTTGTACTGTGTTACACTGCCTAAAGTCGTAGTGCACTTCGCAATATCCTGGTAGTACACCGTCCATGCACTGCCTTCTTATACTGCGCTGCACTTCCTAAGGTCACAGTGCACTACGTGATGTTCTGGCAGTGCACTGATACGTTGCTAACATATCCATAATTTTTGGTGTTCCATGCTTGGTTTTATCTACTTTCTTATATTTTGTCCACCCTTTGAAGTACTTTTCATATGATTTCTTGGACTAACCTATTAACAAGAGCCACAGTGCCAGTTGCCTGTTTTCTGCTGTTTTTGGTTCCAGAAAGTCAGAAAATGAATATTCTCGGAATTGGACCGGACAAAAGCAAAATTCATTATTTTCCCGGAAGATTCACGGAGCCAGAAGGAGAGACGAAGGGGGGCCACAGGGTGGCCAAACCACCCCTAGGAGCGGGTCCCCCCAGGCCACGCCAGGGCATGGTGTGGGCCCCCTGGCTTCCCATCGACCTTGCCTCTCCACCTATAAGATGCCTCCCGATGCAAAAACCCTAAGTCGTCCAGCCTCCAGCCATGAAAAGTTCTGCAGCGCCACCGCCACCGAGGGGGAGGGGGTAGAAAGTCTCTATTCCGGCACCCTGCCGGGACAGGGAAGTGCCCTTGGAGCCATCTCCATCGATCTCCACCACCATCTCCATCGTCGTTGCTGATTCCCATGATGAGGAGGGAGTAGTTCTCTCTCGAGGCTAAGGGTCCTACCGGTAGCTATGTGTTCATCTCTCTCTCTATGCATGATCTTATTGAGATCATGAGATTTTAATCTATAGATCTACCTTGCTACTCAAGTGCTTTAATAGATCTCTGCTCTCCCCATGTGTGTGAAGTTGACAGTGTGCACACCATGGTGGCACTTAGGCTAGAGATTACAAATGCTTGTTATGAGTTATATTTGGAGTTGGATGTCTTTATGAAATTTTGGTGTTTCTTTGAACCATCTAGTGCTCAAGGTGACAGTGTGGGGTTATCTAGATGCAGAAAGCAAACTTTGAGGTGTGTTGTTATAGCCCTACCATCGATTAGAGTGTTCAACCGGAGAGTAGTTCAGCGTAGTATCATAAAGAAGAATATATTTATATGAGAGTGTTCACTAATGAAAGTATGATCCCTAGGCCTTGTTTCTAAGCATTAAAACACTATTTGCAATTAGATCTGTTACATGTTTGCTTGCTTCCATCTTTATTTTAGTTTGCCTTTAGTCTCTTCCATGCCATGAAGCTATTTTCTAGCATCGCTGTCTTATATCCATACCGCTTGTATTTCACTATCTCTTCGCTGAACTAGTGCACCTATACACCTGACAATTGTATTGGGTGTGTTGGGGACACAAGAGACTTCTTGTATCTTGATTGCAGGGTTGCTTGAGAGGGGATACCTTTGACCACTTCCTCCCTGAGTTCGATAAACCTTGGGTAATCCACTTAAGGGAAAACTTGTTGTTGTTCTACAAACCTCTACACTTGGAGGCCCAACAACTGTCTACAAGAATAGAAGTGCGTAGACATCAAGCTATTTTCTAGCACCGTTACCGGGGAGGTAAGGTAAAAGGTACTCACATCCTCCGGTGTGAGTGCTCGAAGTTATTTCCTTTAGATTCTGCAATTTTGTCTTTTTGTTTCTTGTTTTCACTAGTTAGGCTTAATGGAAAACAACAAAAAATTAGAGAGCTTTTAGTATTTTTCCTAATATAGAACATGAATTGTATGAAAAGAAAATTAAAAAACCCATGGAACTTTCTTTGCATGCTAATAGCAATGTTATTAGTATGAATCTTTTGAACACCTTTGTTACTAATGCTATGGAAACGTCTAAGCTTGGGGAAGTTAGTTTTTATGAAAATGATCTTTTTAGTTCCCCAGCTTTAAAGAAGAAAATTTGCTCTGATGATACTTTATCTCCCATATGTGGTAATTCTAATGATACTTGTGATATTTTAAATCCACATACTAAAAGCATCTCTTTTAAAATACCTATGAAAATTGTTGAACGTGTTATGAACAATTGTTATTTGGGAGATGGAACTGTCCATCCTGGTGATCATTTACTCTTTATACACGAATTATGCAAGTTGTTCAAGTGTGCAGGTATTTCAATGAACCAAGTTAAGAGGAAGCTATTCCCTTTATCACTTAAGGGCAAAGCAAGAGAGTGGTATGAGCTACTAGATGATCCTCATCATTTGGAGTGGAAGGAACTTGAATCTCTCTTTTACTCTAAATTTTATCCTCCTCGTGAAATTCATAAAGATAGGAATTACATTTACAATTTTTATCCACATGATGGAGAAAGTATTGCCCAAGCATGGGGGAGATTGAAGTCACTAATGCTCAAATGTCCCATTCATGAGCTCTCTAGTAATATAGTTATTAATAATTTCTATGCAAGGCTTTTAGGACATTACAAGGACTATCTAGATACTTGTTTAGAGGGATCCTTCACAAGTAAGGAGGTCAAAGCTAAGTGGTATCTTCTTGAAACAATTCAAACCAATACCGAAGATTGGGATAACAACAAAGGTAAAGAACCAGGTATAAACTATGAGTATGATTGCATTAAGTCTTTTGCTGAAACTGCTAATTTTCAAGATCTTAGTGCTAAATATGGTCTTGATCCTCAAATTCTTGTTGATTGTTATAGAACCTTTGCTTCTCATATTAATGCTCCTAAAGAAAAATGGGACATGTATCATGAGCCTTATAAAGACACTTGCATGGAAAATGAAATTGTTATTAATGATAGCAATAAACATGCTCAAACCTCTGAAAGTACTACTTCTTATAAGCATGTTAATTTTTGTGGAATACATAGACCTTGTGAGAATAATCAAATTGAAGAAGAATATTGTATCACCCACAGGAATGAAAAAACTAGAACGTGGTATAGGGCTCTAAATGATCTTGGAAAAAAAGTTTGTGCCCTCTATCCTTTTATTTGTGAACTTTGCTTTGAAGTGGGTCATTTCAATTTTCAATGCTCAGGCCATAATAATAGCCCTTCTAATCCAATGAGTACTGCAAGTTTTTATTGTCATGACATGATCACTCCTAATCAGCATGATCAACTTACATTATTTTTGGGTGTGAAGAGTTATCAAGAAAAACCTCTTTGGTATATATGAGTGCTTTTGATATGAATAGCGTCCTGCATGGTTGTCATCTTTATTGTGTTGATAATTGCCACACAAATACTTACATACAAAATATCCTGAAAGATGAGAACTTACCAAAATATGACATGACTAATATGTGTTTTGGTCTTATTAATGAAAAGGAGGAATCCTCCAAAGTTTCTTCTATTGTCTCTAACAGTGAACCAGGGTATATGGAGAAGCTTCCTTTCAAGCCTCTCCCTCCTAAAGAGAAGAAGAAAAAGAAGAAAATGAGGAGTAAAAGGAGAGAGGAAACGGTATTTTCCCCTAAGCATGTTGCTCCTATTATAGTTTTTGATGAGTCTGAACTCGATGATGTTCCTATGCCTATTACCTATAGTAGTGATCATGATTGGGAAAAGCACACTACTTTTGATATTGAAAATCTCTTGGGTACCAATTCTGAAAATGATGATATTAATAATTGCTATACCATTAGTGCTATCCATGATCCTTCCAATGATGATATGTTTACAAATGAACACACTTTGGAAGATAATTATTCTATTGCTTATGATGATACTACACCTCCAATATATCATAATTACAATAATGAATATGATATTTTCAGTCCACCTACTATGGAGAAGAAAATTAATTATGATTACAATATGCCTCCTACATTTGATGATTATGGTGATGAGAATAATAATGATAGCTATTTTGTTGAATTTGCTCCCGCTACAATTAATAAGAATGACTATGTTTATGCGGGGAGTATTAATTCTTTTATGCATGTGGCTCATGATAAGAATGTTTCATGTGATAGTTATATTGTTAATTTTACTCATGATGCTACTGAAAGTTATTATGAGAGAGGGAAACCTGGTTTTATGTGTCTCAACAATATTAAGTTTCCCCTCTTTATGTTGAAAGTCTTGAAGTTACACTTGTTTTGCTTTACTATGCTTGTTGCTTTGTTCTTTCATGACTTGTTTCTTTACAATACTCCTATGCATAGGAAGTGGGTTAGACTTAAATGTGTTTTGAATTTGCTTCTTGATGCTCTCTTTTACTTCAATTCATATGTCTTATGTGAGCATCTTCTCAAACTATCAAGCCTAACTTAAAGGCGTTAAAGAAAAGTACTTATTGGGAGATAACCCAAAAGTTTTAGATGAGTCTTGGAAGTTATTACCTCAGTAATAACCGATCATTATCCTTTTTATTTGCTTTTTGTGCCAAGAGTAACCTCTAATGAGAGAGAACTAATGTTTGGGAAAGTTGCTGTCCCGAAACAGATTTTTATACTTCACTGTAAAAATTCGTGTAAAATCTTTGTATGTCGTTTGGAGGCGTAATTTTTTGTGCTTCTTCCCCAGGTTGTTATCTAACTTTCATTAGTTCAACACTTTTCGATTTGAGCAACAGAAGGTGTTCGAAAAAATTGGTTTTTACCTGCTGGTCTGTTTTGACAGATTTCTGCCATTATTTGCATTTGCTTCTTGTTGATTCCTTTTTGGGTTCTCTTTGGGGAATTGAGCTTTTCAAGGGAAGTGATACAGTAGCTTGTGTTTTAATGGAAGTTTATTGGTGTTGAAACTGAACCCAAAGACTTGTTATCTTGAGTGCACTAATGTTGCTAATAAAGATTGTGTGAAGTTTTGTATGAAGGAAAATTTTCAGGTGTATGGAGAGAATGATGTAATGAGATGAAGAATGGAATAAAGCTCAAGCTTGATGATGCCACGCATGTCACCCCAAGAAATATCCAAGAAGACAAGCGTCAAAGATTGGGGATGCCCAAGGCATCCCCTTCTTCATCAATAAAAATCTCAGGTTTCTTCCAAACACTTCATTTTTATTGTTTCATGCACAGTTGTGTTGTTCTTGGAGCGTCTTCTTTTTCGTTTTCATTTTGGTTTTTCGTATGCTTGGTTTTCTTAGTTTGCTGAATAAATTGGTTGGACCCCCTCTTTCATGCATTGGTTTTCAAATAATTTGGTTTGGATTGGAAAAGAGTAGGAAAGTTCATGCTTAAGTGGTAAAGAGAGCTTGTTTTTGACTGTGGCCTATGCTTTGTCATGCCATGCTTGATATTGTTTTGGATTTATGCTTAGTGATATTTGTTGTAGCATGAAATGTTATAAACAATTAAGATTGCTTAATGTGCCTTGGAATAATCATGCGTTGTTTTAGCATATTAAAAGCATAATATTGTGGTATTCTCCTTTAATGATTTATTTGGGTTGACTTGGCGCATGGTTACACCATGTTAAGACTATACCAAGTCACAATAGCCTCTATGATCCTTTAGTTTTCGACTTGTAATATAACTTTATGCTTTAATTAATGATGTTTTGTCGCTTTGCATGATTATGTCTATTATTGCTCTCTTAGTTGGTCACTCCCAGTCTTTTGCTAGCCTCCATAACCAAGTATGAGTTACACTCATGCATCCAACTCCAAATAAAACCAAGTTATTCGAAAGAGTCCACCATACCTACCTACTAGCATATGATATTCCAAGTATATTCATGTTTTTATCTACCTTCCGAATTAAACTTGTTATGAGAAAACTAGTGATTAAAGCTCTCATGAACTTGATGGCACACTTTACTTTTCTTGCATTTAATAAACTTGAACCATTGCGTCCATCTTTGTTGCGTATATGCTTGCGCTTTATAAGTTGAAGTTAGCAGAACCATGTATCATGGGGAACGCTTTCAACATTGCACTTGTACTTTGTACCCCATTGATACCATGTTCTTTTGCTTATGGATCCCGGTGGTGTGAAATAAAATGGAAACTTGTTAGATCATGGAGTTTGTATTTGTGTTAGAGAAACGCCTGGGCCGCTAGCCTAAGCCATGCCTAATCATGGTGGAAACTTGTAGCATAACCATAATGAGCACTCTATGAAGCATCCTCAATAAAAACCTATGCAAATAGCAAATAAAAAGATCGCTGAGATGCTCATTGTCTGCTTGCCTTGTCATTTTGATTATGGGATAGCTCCTGTATCATGTGCAAGGTACCCCGTTGGCGGTTCTCTATGATACATATGTACTTACAATGACAAGAGCTTACTTGTGACTAAAGTTGAGTAGCATGAGGTTCGGTCTTCGTAAGTAAGGGGCATGAGATTTTGGCTTATAACTTGTCAAGCATATCCTCTTAGTTGTGTCACTTTAACCTTAATCACATTCAAGATGCTTATAATAGGGCCAATGAGAGATGAAAGCTAATAAGTACCGCAATGAGGGCCATTCTTTTACTTTTATGTTGAGTCTCCACCTTCTATATTTATGCACCTACTTTGAGAGCATAGTGGCCATTCTTAGTTCTATGTGCATTGTCCCAAGACTTGTTGATTGATGCATAGCTTTGATATTGCTTGTTTTAAACTATTTGTATCTAGTCACTCTTATGAACTTTGAAGGTGTCCTATGCATTTATGTTTGCTACTCTATGAGGGACAAGCTGAATGCCACTATGCTATGTTTTCTTTATGCTAAACAAACAAACGTCTTGCAAAGCATTGTTATTCATGATCTTTTGTTTGTACCTTTTCATGTTACAACATAGTTGCTTTGTCTTATTGCTAGAACTTTGTCTTTCATGTTATGATTAAAGTACTATGATCCCAGCTTTGAATGTTTTACAAATACTTTGATCAAGTTTATGATGGTGCATGTCACCTCAAAAATTATTCTTTCTTTTCATCACTTACCTACTCGAGGACGACCAGGAGTTAAGCTTGGGGATGTTGATACGTTGCTAACGTATCCATAATTTTTGGTGTTCCATGCTTGGTTTTATCTACTTTCTTATGTTTTGTCCACACTTTGAAGTACTTTTCATATGATTTCTTGGACTAACCTATTAACAAGAGCCACAGTGCCAGTTGCCTATTTTCTGCTGTTTTTGGTTCCAGAAAGTCAGAAAATGAATATTCTCGGAATTGGACCGGACAAAATCCAAAGTCGTTATTTTCTCGGAGGATTCACGGAGCCAGAAGGAGAGACGAAGGGGGGCCACAGGGTGGCCAAACCACCCGTAGGCGCGGGTCCCCCCAGGCCGCGCCAGGGCATGGTGTGGGCCCTTGGCTGCCCACCGACCTTGCCTCTCCGCCTATAAGATGCCTCCCGATGCAAAAACCCTAAGTCGTCCAGCCTCCAGCCACGAAAAGTTCCACAGCGCTGCCAATACGAAGGGAGATTCGGGGACAGAAACTCTGTTCGGCACCACGGGACGGGGAAGTGCCCCCGGAGCCATCTCCATCGATCTCCACCACCATCTCCATCGCCGTTGCTGATTCCCATGATGAGGAGGGAGTAGTTCTCTCTCGATGCTATGTGTTCATCTCTCTCTCTATGCATGATCTTATTGTGATCATGAGCTTGTAATCTATAGATCTACCTTGCTACTCAAGTGCTTTAATAGATCTCTACTCTCCCCATGTGTGTGAAGTTGACAGTGTGCACACCATGGTGGAACTTAGGCTAGAGATTACAAATACTTGTTATGAGTTATATTTGGAGTTGGATGTCTTTATGAAATTGTGGTGTTTCTTTGAACCATCTAGTGCTCAAGGTGACAGTGTGGGGTTATCTAGATGCGGAAAGCAAACTTTGAGGTGTGCTGTTATAGCCCTACCATCGATTAGAGTGTTCAACCGGAGAGTAGTTCAACGTAGTATCATAAAGAAGAATATATTTATATGAGAGTGTTCACTAGTGAAAGTATGATCCTTAGGCCTTGTTTCTAAGCATTGAAACACTATTTGCAATTAGATCTGTTACATGTTTGCTTGCTTCAATCTTTATTTAAGTTTGCCTTTAGTCTCTTCCACGCCATCAAGCTATTTTCTAGCACCGTTGTCTTATATCCATACCACTTGTATTTCACTATATCTTCACCGAACTTGTGCACCTATACACCTGACAAGTGTATTGGGTGTGTTGGGGATACAAGAGACTTCTTGTATCTTGATTGCAGGGTTGCTTGAGATGGGATACCTTTGACCACTTCCTCCCTAAGTTCGATAAACCTTGGGTAATCCACTTAAGGGAAAACTTGTTGATGTTCTACAAACCTCTGCACTTGGAGGCCCAACAACTATCTACAAGAATAGAAGTGCGTAGACATCATGCACCGCCGATGCACTGGCTTGTTCTTACTGTTGCATCGCCTTCAACGCAGCAATTGCTGGTGTTCTAGCAAAGGGTGCACTATGCACCGCCCAGCAAAGGCACCATCCATGCATTGCCTTGTTGTTCTATGTTGCACCGCTTAGTTCGCGATTACGCTGCGTCTTTATCTGACGATGTCTGTCTCGTTATCTTGCCTTCGCTCGTAGTGCACTGCAGTTTCGAGGCAGTGCACTGTGCACCGTGCATGCACTGTCTTGTTGTACTGTGTTGCACTGCCTAAGGTCGCAGATCGATGTCTTTGCGCAGTGTTCTATGCGATTACATACCTTGTTGCCTTGTTGTACTGCGTTGCACTTCTTTCAGTCGACAGTACACGAGTTGCACCGCTCGTGCACTGTCTTATTGCACTGCGTTGAAGTGCCTTTGGTCCTGTGCACTGCATGAGCAGCTAGCCATGTGTCGGGCTATCGTGCGGCCGAAAATACACGCGTTGTCAGGTGGCCAAAAATATGCGCGGGTGAACTTCCACACGCCACGTGTCGGACTGCCGTGCAACCAGAAATACACGCGCTGCCGAGCGGCCGGAAACACGCGCGTTGCGGCTGAAATGCACGCTTTCTAGAGAGCATGCTCCCGCTAGTCGTCCTCCATCTAAAACCTCCTATCACTTCCCCAGATTACTAGAGGCATGAACCCACTATCGAGCATAAATGCTCCCTCTTGGACTTGCAAGCATCTACTTGGCCAAGATAGCTACTAAGAATGGAGAGCATGCAAGATCACAAATAAAATAGACATGATAGAATCAATAATCAATCTGAAATAGTATCTCAATATCCATCGGATCCTCGCAAACACAACATTTAAGATTACAAATAGATGATCTTGATCATGAACGGAGCTCACAAGATCTAAACATGATAGCACGGAGGAGGAGAACCAACCATCTAGCTACTACATGGACCCATAGTCCAAGGGTGAACTACTCACGCATCACTCTAAAGGCATGCATGGTGATGAAGAAGGCCTCCAGGGTGATCTCTCCCCTCCGGTAGGGTACCGGGAAGAGCTTCGGATCCCCCGATCTAGGGATGGAGATGGCAGTGGCTACAGACTCTTTCATGGATTTCTAATAGGGTACTTAGGGTTTTCATCCCGGGAGGCTTTTATAGGCGAAGGGGAAAGGTCGGTGGAGCACCAGGGGGCCACACCCCCTGGTGGCGCACCCTCCCGGCCGCGCGGCCACCAGGTGTGGCCGCCCTGGTGCGCCACTTCGTCTCCCCTTCGGTATCCGTATTGCTTCGGGTAAAATATGGACTTTGGCTTTTGTCCCATCCAATTCTGAGAATATTTCTTTACTAGCTTTTCTGAAACCAAAAACAGTAGAAAACAGGCAACTAGCACTATGGCATCTTGTTAATAGGTTAGTTCCAGAAAATGTATAAAATACCTCAAAGTGTGAACAAAACATAAGAAAGTAGATAGAAAACAAGCATGGGACATCAAAAATTATAGATGCGTTTACGACGTATCACTATTGCGGCCTGCGCTGTTTTTTCTCTTATGTTTCACTCTTGGTCTATCGACATAAACGATAGATCGAGGTTTCAGGCCACCTCGTTTCTTTCCGCTTCGGGGATATCTTGTGGTGAAGTTTGTACTGGTATGCCATGAGGTCCTCACGTGTTGCTTCCGCTGTCATGGGAACTGCTCCTGAAACTGCGTCTCTTGCTCTTTTCCACATTTCCGCGGATAATCAGAGAGTTAGCCATTTGCTGTCACATGTTCCTTCTCTTCCTTGTGTGTCATGATTGTTGGGTGGGTCTCCTTCGTTTCCATGGTTTCCTGAATTATCATCCGATAAAATGTCATTGGGATCAAGGATAGTGTTACCGCTGGAGTCCCGTGGCATCGATGTTTCCCCGAGGATCACGCATTCTTGGTGGTGCATTATATATGAGTTGTTGGCGTCATCGTCTGATCCGTGGGAGACACTATCCGAGAGATCAGTGAAATCCTTGGTTTCTGTTCTGGGTAAATCTTGGCCATCCTGATTCCGAAGTCTATACTTCTACCGCTTTCTTCTAGGTCAATTTTTGCTGGACTCGGGCCATGTGGTGGTGTTAATTGGGTATCTGATCTGGAGGAGAGGTCGTCACATAGATCGGCCAGATCCCTCAGATCTGCAGAGTTTCCGGATTTTTCCTCGTCGTTTGCCGGCTGGGGCGCAGTTTCTTCTGATGAGCTGATAGAGGATGTAGGTATCACCATAGGCGCTGCTGTTCACCGATGGTCCTGAAGATATCTGGGTCGATAGGCAATTTTTTTGGGTTCCTTCACCTAGAAGTGGAAGCTTCTGATGATGAGATTGGATCCGCCGTTGAAGCTGACGGGAACTGAAAGAGGGGTGGGTGGGTGTGGATCTGCTGCCATTGGATTGTTGCTCAATGGAGTGGGGATGCAAAATCCGTTACTCCAACATCCAGATTTCCCATAGACGGCGCCAATTGACAAGGGGTAACCTCGGCAATACCCATATTTATGGACTTAGGGTTTTGTGGAGAAGAAAACGCTTGGGATTTTGTCGACTGATCAGACAAACAAGGGAGTCGACATTGTCTGATTGATTATGGTCAAATCGATTAAAGATTGCTTAAGGCTTTTTCAGTACCTCCCTGTTGGCTCCTCCCATCCTATATATAATAGGCTAGGTCCCAAGGCCGTATACACATATGTTACAATCTTACAATTACAACACTATGGTTTCCATCAGATGCTTCCCGTGCCTTCTTCTTGGACTTTGTGGGCTATGAGCCATCATGTAACCGGGGTAACTAATCATAAGAAGCCGAGTAGTCATACCCATGTCACTTACCGGCTTAGGCCTGTAGGAATACTTGTAGTCCAAGATGTATTATGTAACCGACTCTATATCGTAGCCAGATAGGACTCTCCTATAACCCTAGGACCGGATGACTATATAAGCCGTCCTAGGGGCTAGCCTTTAGGGCATCGACCAACCAACCTCAACTCGCATAGGCAAAACCTCTTTTATAATCTATACTTCTAGCTCTGTCATTATACTGGATTACTAGCAGAAGTAGAATCCGTCCACCGCAAGCGGATTTGATCTTGGGTACATTTGTGTGCTCATCGTCCCGGAACACCATACGTCTCACACCCCACATGTTTCCATGCCTCGAGGACCCCCACATGGTATACTTGTATTCAATCCGATGATAGTTGGCGCCTACCGTGGGGCAGCTAACCTTCGGATCTGCGTTCCAGACGAAATCTATGTGAATCATAATCGGCGAAACAATTGTTGTCGGTCGTTTCCTCTACACAAGTGATGCGGTGACCCAGCATACCACTGCATGATGTAGTACACTATAGTCGTTGACATAACACCAATGAACACCATTCACCAGTATTACATCCCTCAGAATGGCACAACAGAAACATCACGGGTCCACAACATGACTTTACATTACATATAACACATTACAGAAGATCCAAAGAACTTCCTCAATATAACGAGGATTATAATTTTCAAAAGAGAACCAGAAATAGCAACTCGAAGTCGATTGAAGAAATACCACTACCATATAACTATGGCTTGCAACTGATGCTACATCAATGCTCTATAGAAGTAGGTTCTGGTACCTAAGATTATTTATATGCTATGCTTCAGCTTGACTTCTGTGACTTTAAATGTAGACTTTGACCCTGTTGATCTCTGTTGGATATCTTCAGTTCTTCAAGTAGTTCACCTCCTAGGTTCGCCATTGAGTGCTCCCGAATCTACAAAGGGTTAAGAAGGTATGGTTGAGTACGAGTGTACTCAGCAAGTTCACTCAAAAGGAGTGTTTGATGCACTAACTACAACCACATACCAAAAGTTCGTAGGTTATGTAGGTTTTTGTAAAAAATTCTTCAAAGGTTGCTTTTATTCTGAAAAGCTATGTCCGTCAGCCTTCACAGGTTTACCAGAACTTTCGTGGAGTTTCTTTCCTGTAGCGTTCGCAGCTCCTTCCGGAACAAGGAGTAATATGTCACAGTTCTTACACTCTGTAGAGGTGCGCTACTTTACCCATGAGAGACCTTAAGCTTTGTTGCATGGCCAAGAGTATGTCCCGTTCAAACTTCCTTGGTTTGAGGCCCAACCTAAGATCCAAGCCAATCGTTGCCCCTCTCCTCGAACCCCATATGCCAGTTGGATTGCATGCTAGACCCGGGATAAATCTTGTTTCCAATTACAGCCTGAAACACACACCCTCGTAGACACCAGATGCCGTGGGACATTGAGGGATCCTACCCTACTGTCAATCCTCTCCGAGAATTACATCCACGACCCGGTCATCCATTGACATATGAGAGGGAGAAGATCCAGCTGACTTCCCTAGAGCCATTATAGATCTCATGGTTAACGTGTGATATACGGCTCTAGAATCACTGGCAACATTGGTTGTTAAGTCCTATATGATATAGTCCTGGATAATGGTATTCCATTTGCCAGGCTTAATAGATTAGCTGATCACCCTAGACCAGTAACCAATAGTTTACATTATTATAAAAAATAGTGTTTTTTGACCTTTTTGAAATGCAGGTGATGACACAACAGTTTGCAAATACTTGATAGAAAATAATCAAAGGACATGAGTAAGTGTGAACTTGCCTTTTGACTGCAAGATTATGTAATTGGGGTCTTCTAGTTGGTATAAACTCCAATATCTGGAAATAGCATTATTGGTCTGGTAAGGACTAATGTTTAAAGAAGCAATATGCTATTATGCATAGATAATGATATGCATTTTGTATAAATCCCAAAATAAATCCCCATGAATCAATATGGATTAAGTTTGGTGGTTTATGAAGGTTTTTTGTTACAATCAGGTTTAAATTTACAAATTAATTGGTATGAAGCTTCTAAGAGTAATTGACAAGTCATGAAAGTACAGTACAACGAAAGTTGTTAGTAGATGTTGATTAATTAACACTTTTAAGGGTATTATAATTCAAGTGGGTGGTTGTTAGCAGATTGATTATAACTTTTGTTTGAAGTGGCAAAATGAATAACTTTTGAAGAAAATACTTATTACATCAAGTATGTAATTTGTGGTGTTCTTAGATTACAATTGAGGCATATTTGGATCACTTCAATGATCTTAAGTTAATGTGCTTTTGGTTGATTAAATAATAGACCAAAGTTAACTATAAAAGATAACTTGGATTAAGATGTAGTATTAAGTATAACTTTATGAATCTAAGCTAGGCAAATCGATGCTAATGAGATTGTAGAGTTAAAGCTAATTATGAGATATAGTGATTTCATTATAGGGTTTGTTGAACTCCTATTAAACTTTAAAGTCGTTTTAGGTAAGGTTTAAGATATCAGATCATTCACCATCAATATAAGTGAATGATGCTAAAGGTTAATTTGAAGTTATTAGTTAAAATTGATTTAAGACTCTAAATGAGTATTAATAATTTACAACTAGGTTTTATTATAGACCATACTTACGGTTTAAAGTTTAGTATGTTTAGACTTAATGGATTATTCAAGACTAAAGTATTTTATGAAGTTATAAGTTTAAATAAGAATTTCTATAAAATAGATAAATAGGAATTTGTTACTTTATAATTTGAAATCCTTTTCAAATGATACATCTTGTATATTTCTACTAAAGTAAACCAAGTAAAGATTTTAAAGCTGGTTGTTTATTTATTTTCAAATATTATTTTGATCTTTGGAAAGTTCCTTAAAATAATAAGTGTTTAGAAATACCTAACTCAATTTTCTTGACTTAAATACAAACTAGTATTTTTCTTATACTTAAAATTTATTTAGAATCACAAAAGTAGATTCTTTTATTTTTAGGTATTATCTTTATTTTTACAAAATTCCATGTAAGAATATATGTTCTTAATCATTCATTTTAAAGTTATCAACTCAAAATATAATTTAGTATTTTTATAGTAAACTATAATTATTCAAGTTCTTAAAATGGTTTTTATTTATTTTCAAGAAGTGTTCTTGTTTTTATAAAAATCCACAAAGGATTTAATGTTGTTAGATATTAGTTTCGAGTTTTATTTGTAAAAAATCTAGCTAGTATTTTTATAAAATAGTGGATTTACTTTTGTATGCAAAAATGTTTTTTATTTATTTTTAGGACTTCTCCTTATTTTATTAACTTTCAATTAGAGTTTTAGTGTACTTAGTATTTATTTGTATTTTATTTAAATTAAACAAGTAAGGTTATATTTTTCTTAGGTGGGTATTATTTTTGTGGTATTTTTGATATATTATATATATATTCTAGATTTTTCTATATTTTTCTAGAGCTTAGTTAATTCCAGGGGTATATTTGTAATTAGATATTTTAAATAAGTCCTCTTTTAAAACATGGGCCTGGCCCACTAGGCTGGCCTGGCCTGACCTGACCCACTTGGGCTGGTCCAACCCTAGTGGGGCCATACTAGGCTGGCCTCACCTGGCCCAGTACCCCTACTCTCTTCCCCTCTCTCCTCTCTCTCGCGACACTCTCTCCTCTTTGGTTTGGCTCGATGCCACCGCCTCCGCATGTTCGGGTCCGGCGGCTCCAGGCCGCCGCGACCATCGTCGCGGTGCTAGATGACATGGACAATGATGATGCTCCTTGTTGTCTAGCTCGATCTGACTTTGGTGCTCTCTGCTGGCCATGCCAACCCCACCCTATGGATAGGGTTTCGGTCCGCCGTGTTCCGGCGCTCCCCTGATGATGTTGTGGTGCTCGTGGTGCTGTTCTTCGCCTACGGCCGCGTCCATCACGGGCTGGTGCGGGTTGCCGCGCCCCCTCTAGGGTGCTCCCCATGCCGACGTGCACCTCACCACTGCCGGCCTCCTCCTTAGCTTCCTCTTTTGTATAATCGCGAGGACCTTAGGTAAGCTGGTTCTCCTACCCCACTATCTCTCTGCTACTCTCCAGTCCATTCCATGTCCTTGCTTGAAGTGGATTCCCCATTTAGAGTTCATCCCTAAATTCTAGGGTTCGTCCCCTATAGTGGTATTTAGCCGAGATCCTTGGGTTAATTTCCTGTGTTATCCCTTTACTGATGCCCTACTTATGATGGATTGCTACACTCTGCTGATCAAGTTTCTACTACTATGTTCTCTGTCAGAGAAACTCTATAAATGCCTAGTTATTATTGTGTGGATGCCCAGATTGTTATTGTTGGTAGATTCACTGCTATGGACTTGAGTTTGGATGATTCTCTGCTGAACTGATGTTGTGTGGTTAATTGTCCTGGTACTTGTTTGTGAAGTACCTTGTGATCAATAACTTTACTCAGGAATCCTTCCTGATGTTGTGTAGAGCTATGGTTAATAGTGCTCAGTCTATTCTCTGTGGTGATTATTGAGATGATCTATAGAAGAATGATTCCTATTTGTTTATAGGAAAATGATTTAACTTATTGGTTTATGAGGTCTTGCATATTGTGGCCTAGTGATAAGAAATGTTGACCCTTGTTGTTCTTTCTGAATAAAGTGAATAGATGATTCCAAAAATCTTTTAGGGGGATGATTATGTGTGTTTTAGAAAGTATAATTGAGCTTGTACTCAAGCAAACATGAATCTGCTAGGTATAGAGGTGCTACCCTTCTGGGGATGTTCCATGCATGCTAGCATCTGTGATTTATAACTATCTAGTTAAGACTAGATCCTCTTTGGTCTATGATGCTAGTCTGAGACCCTTTTGTGTAAGAACATATGTTCTAAACTTGATGTCTATTATCTGCTGTGACCAACATGTCCAACTTAACATGCACTTGCATGAGAATAGATGTGGTAAAATGGATAATGATTATATCTACAAGTTTGGGATATACCCTGATGCTTGGACTTGTTGTGGTAGCTTGTCCTTCTTATTTCTGTGGTTGATCTCCTCCTAGAACTTTTGTACTGACTTGGTCTTGCTGCTCCAAGCTCGGCTTGACCTTGTTATCCACCTAGACTATCTCCTTGTTCAAGTAACCATCTTATTGTTGATCTCCTGGAGTTTCTATGGTCAAAAGTGGTTTGATCTGGTGGTGTGGTTGCAAGAACTAGTGATGTTCTTGTGTATGCTGGTGACATACTGTGGTTGTGCTTGTGAAGTGAGTATTAAAGCTTGCTTTGCTCTGTGATGGCTATGATTTAAAATTCCCCTCACTCTTGTGCTACTAACACCTCATTGCATGCAATTAGGTGTGTTAGCTACTTCACTATTGGCTTTACCTATGGATGAGATCAACTGAATTTGGTGGATTACCCCTTCCTTTTACTATTCTCTATCCTGGTGAAGTTTGACCCTTTTGCCTATGATTTTGTCCCGGGGCTTTAAATTTTGAAAAGAATAGATACTTCACATGATGGATTTTGTCCCTTTTTAATTAACTTGCTCAATGATGTATTGAAAACAGTGCACTTCACTGTTTACCACTGAGAGAAAAACTAACACTAGCCCCCTCTCCGTGTATTTCATTTTCTATCTTTGTTTGCAGGTACAAGACCAAGTGATGAAGAATAAGAAGATTAGAATAGGATTTAGTTTAGGACTAGTCTTTAATTTTCTTTTGTAATCTTTTCTTTTTCCTTTTGTAAGAACAATGTAATATATATATATACTATTCAATAAAGCTTTCATTTCTTTATTACAATTGTTTATATGTTGTAATTTCTTATTACTTGAGAAATTCTTGTGTTTATATTGTTGCTATTGAATAAAGGAAAGAATTAAGAAGTAACTGTTTGAGTTATTCTTTTTGTAATGTTTCAGTTCTCTTTATTGTTTTATAACAATTAAATATTCAGACAATATTAACTAATTCTTTTTGGAAAACAATAAAACACTAATCAACTCTAACTTTCAAATCTTATTTAAATGATTCAAATTTTTAAATATGAATTCAAATTATTCACCCAAAATCATAATAATTCCTAGAGATCATGTCAAAATTTATAACAATCACTATAAAGAGCTAAATCCTAACTCAAGGTAGTGAAAGAAACTCTGATCTCTCCAGGGTTTTAGTTTGTGAAAAATTTACCCCAAATTTGCTTATGCATGAATGCAAATGCACAAACTCTTTCCTGTAGCCCTAAATTCTAGGGCATTACAAGCGACGTCCCTCTCATCCTTCTCGATGAGACCTAGATTCTGGCTATGGAGGCCATGACTAGCTACACAATCATGTCTTTTGGTGAGATCGATGTTTACCTCGGTTTCACTGAACCTGCCCAACCCACCCCGACGGTGATGATAGAGGTGGGAGAAATTTCTGGATATGCTTTGTCCACATAGGCAACAGAGTTCCATATCTTAGAAAACCCTATTCCCACCTAGCACGCACCTGAAGCAGAGATCATGGAGAAGATCGAATCTGAAAATGATCTCCCCCAAGAGGTCAAATCTCAAGAAGATCAAAGTTGCAACAACTCCGGATCTGGCGCTGCTGATGCTAGAGTAGTAAAATCACTTCTGAGGCACATAGTGAGGCGGATGATGTTGCATGGTAACGCTAATATGGATGTTGTCCTCAAGACCATCAAAAAGTTTCGAGGAAGCTAATGAAGAAAGCCTCACCCACCTCAGAGCACATGGATCTCACTTCTTTGGCTATGCTGGCTCTAGATCCAGCTATATCGATGCTAGAGAAGATAATGACTCAGTGTTAGACATAATCAGAACAAACACCGACACAGGGGCTTCCCTAGGGGAATCCATGATGTCGGTAGTTCTCCGAGCGTATGAAGAAGAATTCGAAGAGGAGTTCACCTCCAAAGTCGTGGAGGAAGGAGAAGCTTTGGATTCAAATCCCTACAATAGTATGGACGAAAGATATGACAAAAACTCTCCGATTCACAAGATGATATGGACCTCAGAGAAAGTCTAAACGTCAAAATGTCCAAAAGTACTAACAGGAGCTTGACCCCATGAAACGGACCAAAAGCCGTCTTTGCTACTGGTACGCAGAGGGCCAAAAAGGCAAAGAAGAAGAAGAAGAAAAACAAGACCTCGACAAAAGATCTTTTGGCTGAGGAGAAAATCACCGAGGAATTCAAGGAGGATTCAGATGGCGCTCTGATCCCTAGGAGCCGAAAAATCTCTGGTGGATGGACACGTGGTTACCCCAGGTGCCCGTGAAATCCTCAGAGAAGCACTCACAACACCGATCCCAACTGCTTAAGAACTTACACCAGATGATCTGGTGGAAAGGGCCCTGGCCCTAGAGGCGCATCATCAACAACTCTTGGATGAGGCAACTCTCCTCATCAAGGAGAAGCTGCACATTGTAGAAGCAGGACAGTTCAACTCCCTGCAACATCAGAAGACCTGGAATAGCCCTAAGCTGGCAAACAAAAATCCGGATGTTCACAAATCCCTTTTTGAGGGGAAGAATGCAGACATAGTGGTGGGATAGCCTTGGATCAATAGCAAAGGAAATCGGGTGTACAACACGCCAGTAGAAAACACCATCGTGGCCCGAGGGATCCTAGTGAATAATACAACTCCATAGGAGGTTCAGATGAGTGTAACATTACTCAACAAGGGCCCTGAGCAAAAGAAAGCCACCACGACATTTAGCAGAAAGCTGGTCTCAAAATCTAACCAATTTTGGCAGCAGGACACAGGTCGGCAGCAGGACATAAGGTCCCGTCGGGATCTGGATCGGCATCACCGTTCTGACCCCTATCGATGATACTTACTCAAGAACCGGCTCTTCAGGATAGTGGCATATAACCGCGTGCGATTGGAGCAATGTTGCCCTAGCCACAGAGCGAGACGTCCTAGCAGCACTGGTTCCACAACAACCTCCCTGGCGGTAGTCAAACAACCGCAGGGAAGAAGACATCGGGATCAAGATCGGTAGCGGATGCCACCTCCTAGACATACAAGCCATCCGATAGAGCCTCTCCATAATGGTGATAACGATGGATGAAGAAACAATGAAAACCGCGTCGGATCAAGCCGGCACGGTGGCCGTCGCCACGAAGACACTCCCCGAAGTTAGCATAACGATGCCCTGGACGGAGGCCGGCGTTCAGCCGGAAATAACCCACTAGCACCATCCTCTCCACCAAGCAGCAACCATAACAACTCCCATGGGAGCCAGGGAGGACGTCGAGGTGGAGGCGGTGGCAGGAGAAGTAGAGACCCGGCTCCACGGCATCGCAGCCACAATGAGCATCTGAGATGGCGCTCCCTATCACCAAGTGACGCCAGGAACTGGATCAACTCCAACATAGAGGCGCAGTACTACAAGTAGAATAATATATATGTGGGTCCAAAATGCTTCGGCCCATGGATTATGCAAACAAGTTTTCCAGAAGGATTTGCTATCTCAAGGAACAATCAACCCTATGCGGTGTGGCTCGGCTAGACACATGGCTCCAAGATTTCTTTCAGGCCTGCTGCATCACCAAAGGAGTTAACAGCCTAGTTGCAGTCTAGTATCACCCACTTATGCTGTGGAAGACATCTTGATATGGCTCAATGAACTTCCGGAGAACACGATTCACAACTGGTATGATATGCAAAGTGCATTCTTTCGAAATTTTAAAGGTACATACAGGAGGCCCTACATGGTCGGTGATCTGCAGCGTTGCACATAAAACCGGAGAAACTTGCCGGGACTACCTCGGATGATGGATCGACACGAAGAACTCCTCTGAAGGAGTAAACGACCAGACCGTGATCGAAGCTTTCATCGCGGGACTCCCAATAGGATTACTACGCCACCGGCTGAAGAGCGACAAGGTTACGACTTGGGAGAGATGATAGAGACAATAAGCTAATACGCAGATGCCAATGATGATTCAGAGGGACTATGGATTCACTGGCCATACCACAATCGGCTAAACAGTCGAAGCAGCAGCAGACCTAGAAGCGCAAGAACACCTCAGAGGATAAACCCAATTCGTAAAATGCAACTATCAATGCAACTTTCAGATCTGTAGGATGAGGAGGGCGCAGAGGCGGCCCAGGACGAGGCCGCGGAACTTCCCGGGTCTAAGGTAGATGAGACCAGCAACCTAGTAAAACCTACTCTTGGGCCGACATTGCCAATAACCTATGTGTACACCTCTTGGATGCTAACGGGGGCTCTTCCCATAGAAATGTCGAGTGTCAATTTAACGATGACATCAAGAAAGATGAAACCGCTGGATATAGGGCCAAGCAAAGAAAGGGGAAGAAAACTCTGACAAGGAAAAGGAGTCCAAGAATGATTCTGACATGGAGGAGGCAGATGCCTCAAATCCCAAGTCGGATGGCAAAAAGCCTTACCTAACTAGAAAAGACACTTACGTCTGCTTCCTCGGATCCCAACCCGCCAAGATCAAGAAGACAGTAATGCATGGGCTCAACGAAACTGTTCCGGCTGTCCCCTAGTATCTGAACTGGTCAGAAGTAACGATCACCTTTGACCGACGCGACCATCTGCCTAAACCCCATAGGCGAGGAAAGTACACTCTGGTCGTCAATCCACTTATTGATGGCTATGATTTCTCAAAAACTCTCATGGACAGTGGCAGTAGAATCAACATACTGTATGCCAAAACACTACACCATATGAAGATATCAGAAACACAGCTGAATTATAGCCAAGCGAACTCTCTGGGAGAAATTACTCTGGATGTTACTTTTGGAACACCGGATAATTATCTGACTGAACCACTGTCTTTTGAGTGGTGTCATTCAAGAGCGCATACCACGCTATCTTCAAGCGTCTGTCCTGCTGGCAATTCATGGCTCGCCCCTGCTACATCTACAACATGATGAAACTTCCATGTCCGAAAGGCGTGATCACAATCCGGGGAAATCCAAAGAAAGCACGAGAGTGCAAGGACGGAGCTGCCACCTTCGCTGAAGCTGTACTACATACCAAGGATTACCAGGAGATCAAGAAGAACAATGACCCGTACGAGATGCCCACGACGAAGTAGGAGGTGTTGAAGCCGACTCTGGAGTTCAAGGCATCGGAAGAGACGAAGACAACACCACTGAAGGACGATGACCCCTCTAAGGTGACACAGATAGGCGTAGGCTTAGACCGTGCATAGGAAGGCGTGATCATTGATGACTTCAAGTGCACATATCAATTGTAGCTAGTTTCGAAATAAGAGTATCGGATCCATAGAGAGCTATTTGGTTAAGGTCTTTATGCCCCTCGTCACTGTCTACCAAAGGATATTTGTAAGCTGCCTTTGATTTCAGGTAAAGGGTGTTTGAAAGGTTTTTGGTTGAATGTAGAAAAGTGACTAAAACAATTAAAAGAATGCAAGTAACAAGAGTGTTTGGAAACGTGGTTGAACTCAATAGGTCTAAAGCATTCTCGGGGATGTAGGATACACCTATAGTATAATATTATTATTCATAATTAGGATAACCTACTTCTTGTGTCATGATGTATGTGGAGAGAGCTCCATAATAAGATGTTCACTACAAGGCTCATAGGCAGTCACTTTGTTGAGCCAAGAATGAGGTTACATCTAAATAACTACTGTGATGTCTGAGAGCAGTCACCCATACAGACCACTGATGACTGGGTTCCTGCACCAATAACAGGGTTATTGCAGTACTTGTAGAAGCAAATATTTAAAGAGTTTGTCCCGATGGGAGCTCGGCGAACACGAACCCGCAGCCACGTTATCAGTGTGACCACGTTCGCACCCAAACCATGGTTTGGAAATAGCCTATTCTATAAGTTACTAGGATAAATGAATTTAAGATGTTTTGTAATAACTACTACTAGGACTGGAAGAAACCTAGAACAAAAGTAAAACTGAAAAGAGGTGAATGCAATGAGATGGAATATGAATGCTATGGATCCTCAAGTAATGTTGTGTATACCGGCGTGCATGATAAGTGCTTATGGAATAGCTGTTAACTATAATTGTGGCGGTCCCTCATATACCGTTGTCTCCCACCATTGGTAAGTGGCAACTAGACAACTCAATTGTCCACACCCTCTTCGGACATGGGTCATCTCGTCAGAGAATAGTGTATTAAGGTAACAAGACCAATCAAGGTAAATTAGAGAAAAGGCATTAAGTTCTATGGACAACCGTACTCCTAAGCAAGTGTGCTAGTCACAAGATATCCCATCTGTCACTTTGGGGTCAAGTAATTCGCAACACTGTACCTATCTATATCATGAGTGATCTTGAGGGAACTCTGGGCGGTGCATCCTAAGAGGCTATTGCCTCCGCAAATCACTTATAGAAAATAGCCTATTAGTTATACCCATGGAAGAGCATAGACTAATGATAAGATTTGTGACACTCCGTGAATCCCTGGTAGATTCCTCAATAATGGATTGGACGTCTCCAATCACTAGAAAAATATCATGAATAGAACAATGTAAAGAGAAAGCACAAACATATTAATTAACAAGAACACACCACACTTCAATTACTCAAATCATCATAACATTAATAAAAGGGGGTTCAAGCCATGTTACAACCCATCACGGAGATCATGATGGGTAAGGATGAAGGAGTAGCGGCGATGGAGATGGTGATGACGGTGTGGTGATGACGATGTCGGCATGGTGATGGCGGCATCCTCCTTCTCCTCCTCTTCTTGCTTGGATGGCTTGATGGTGTTGATGGAGATCTAGATCTTGGTGGAGCTGTAGAGGCTATGGAGGCGGCAAGGCACCACCATGGAGGCGGTAGATGGGATCTAGATCTTGTATATGGTGTATGGTGGCTTCCTCCCTCTTCTTTGACTCCTCCCTCCTTTATATAGGCCTTGGGGTGCCCTAGGGTTCCCCCAATACCATCATATGACTTAGGGAAGGTTCTGGAGCTTCCAGAGGGCGAAATCCTGTCGTTTGCAACCTTTTTGGCAACTATACGGCGGGAGCTATACGGCCGGAATTTTTGCTCCTGCCGTATAGTTGGTCGTTAAAACTTCGGTACTCTTTAGTATTTTGGTCGCCATTTCTTCATACGAACTCTGTTTTGGGTGTTCTTGGGCTCGTTGAATTCGTCTTGTCGAGGGATACAATGCTGTGGTCTTGGATCTTTATTTTGAGAAGTAGGACAAAAATCACTTTTCCAATACCTCAAATGGCTAAGTCTGGTCCCTACAGCTCCTCCATACTATGCTCTCTTTGTTCCTTTTGCCTTTTTTATCCATAATCATCATCAACACCTACACACATGTCAAAGACAAGGAAGAGGGATAAAATTCTACCTAAACTACTAAATGTGCAAAGCTCATATTGAATTTAATAAAAACAAGTAATCATGCATATCAGGCATAGCAATAGTTAGATGGAGCATAATATGATAGGCAAATGACACAATTTATATTTCTAAAAAGTGTTGTATAGCCATCAACCACCGCAATTAAGGGTCTCCCCATGGATATCATAATTAGCTTAGGGAATCTCTCTTAATCCTCCTTTGACCGTGAAGGTTGCTATCCGGCGCCAATTAGTCACGATAGCTTTCCAGGGCACACTTCCAAACACATCCAAAGGATTTTACCCTCTTGTTTAGTCCCGAAGGCAAATGATATGTGGCTGACTACACATACCATCTAAAGAGAAAGATCAAACACACATCATAAATCTATCATAGACAAGTAAGTCATATGGATACAAGAATAGATCATCTTTATTTCAATTTCATACTAGTGCTAGGGTTTCATCATCTCCCCAAGAACAAGGGTAAACTACTCACACATGGAAGCAATCAACGACATCATCATAATCAAATGGATGGATAAAGGTATGAGGATAAATCTAGTGCAAACCACAATTGAATCTGGAATTACAACAAGATCTAATAAATGAAAACATAGGGGTAATAGTGGTGATGTGATGCAACGGTTGATAATGAAGGGGATAATGCGATGTCCTCCAATGATCCGTGAAGCAGCATGGATTTTCCCTTCTCCAAGTTCCTCCTTCAGATCCCTTCCTTGTGTGGTTTTTTTTTGGTTCAAGGTTGTTATCAATGTCAGATCTGTGATCCGTCTTTTCCAGGAGAAAGTATTTTGCTGAGGCGAACGCACTGCCACGTGGTACGGGCGGACGGTACGGGCGGTCTCCGCCTGTACACTAGTCGTTATTGCTACAGTAGCCTTTCTCAAGTTTACTATTCTCGCAGGTGCGAAAGTAAATCAATTAAATGACTGTTATCAGTTAAAAATATCATATTACCACATAATATGACAGTTCCAATTGATATGTTCATAAGAGACTTAGTAATTCAGGATCCTATTGAAAGAAGGACAAAAGATGCGCGCAAACACAGTAAAATACAAAAATCCCTAATCTACTTATGCAAAAACAAAGGTAAATATGCTTCAATTTTGGACTCATCAACTCCCCAAGCTAGACTCATGCTTGTCCCCGAGCAAGATGGTGGCTTATGAATAAGATCATTATGTTCATGAGGCACGAGTCGTTACAATAAATGAGGCAGAAATTGAAACAGGAATACAATATCAGATGTAAAGTTACTTCGGGGGTATTATCAGACCTTTACACATCACATGACTTAGAGGCTTCCACACCTTTTTCAGTATCAGTGAAGTTATAAGAAGCTTTTAGTGATTCAACATATTATATAATCATAAAGTTAAATTAGTTAAGCACTTAATTTCAGTAATGAAGATTCATGATCATTATTTTTCTTTCTCTTTTCTTTTGCCTTATAATTCTTTTGATAGTTGTCCTTTTATCTCTTCTTTTTAGTACAGCCACTTGATCATGCTCACTACTTTTAATGGCTTTTAATACCTGTGACTATAATATGCTCCCAAAATTATTCTTCTCGTAATTTAATCAATACTTGTATTGGTGTGGAAGTCCCTAAAATCATGACAGTTGTACAAGTATCATAACACTCAATCTAATTCAATCATCTAATATAATAATCATGAATCAAAACATAACTTCAAATATCATAAAGTCTCAAAACTCAATGGATCTAATTCTTTTATTGAATAGAAGGGAGCTTGAAGGTGGTGCAACTAGTGCAAACTCTGGAATTGAAACCTAACATGCGTGTAGTAAAGTAAACATGCTAAAAACTGTAAGATAGATTAGAAGGTGTTATATATGTCCCCAAAGCATGGATCAAGCCGGTGGGATCAAATAATCCCTTGCGATTATTCGATACCGTGGTATGTCTTTAGTTCGTAGAAGAAGTCCTGGAATTACGAAGGCTTGCACGAAGCGTCTTGTTTGATGCTTCTAGGATCATGATGCAAATTCAGCATTGCTTGCTAATTTTCTCCAATTGCTCCACAAGTGCCTTATACATCTCAACCGTTTGCTTCTATGCACTGATGGACTGGAGACTGATGTCAAAGTTGGCTTCCTGTCCTTTCATTATCTTTAGCTCCATCTGGTCCAGATAACAACGCAATAGCTCAATGTGCTTAGAGGAGCCAGGAGATTTTACCTCGACTTTCTTGATGTGGCGATTGAGTCTGTCTAGGGAAGCTTGATGTCTTCTCCTTGGTGCTTCAGGCTCTCCAAGTAGGACTCTCCATATTCCTCTAGACTGAGTTGAACTTCTTTGGAATCACCTTCTTTACCCACACTAAGGCTGAACACTTTACGCCCGTCCTTGACCATCTCCATCAGCTTGAATCCATCTTCGACCCCTAACTGATTATAAAGTGCTTTCTCCTCTTTCTTCTGCATGATGACTATCCCCTTGGCATCCTTTGTGATCCTTGAAGAAGATCCATGGCGATCCTCCTTGGCTTGCATGATGTTTGACATAGGTATGCCCAACAGGCACCCGACTATAGCCTACCTAGTGCAGCCCGACGGAAGGCCCAGTCGAAGATATATCAAGATCCATGAAGCCCATATGGACACGGACTCCCAAACACACAAGACAAGGAAATCTCAAGACTAGAGTTTGAATCTAACTTGTAACCAACTCGTATTGGTACCTAAGACCGAGCCTTCCTATATATAAAGGCTAGGAGGGTACAATGAGGAGGACACCCAATAGATAGATCTACGATCTCCCACAATACACAATAGATCTAGACAACACCCTAGCATACACATACACCAGATGCAATACGCGTATACACTGCCATTGGCGACCTTTTAATCCTTAGGATCATCATCAATCAAGAGCAGACAAGCAGGAGTAGGGTTTTCCCTCTGGGGGATGAACCTAGATAAACATTGTGTCCCGTGTTGCTTGTCTGGTAGCTGAACGAGATCTCCAGTTCACTGATGGCTACGCACGCTTCTTTTCTTGCAAACAGTGTTGGGCCTCCAAGTGCAGAAGTTTGTAGAATAACAGCAAGTTTCCCTTAAGTGGATCACCCAAGGTTTATCGAACTCAGGGAGGAAGTGGTCAAAGGTATCCCTCTCAAGCAACCCTGCAATCAAGATACGAGAAGTCTCTTGTGTCCCCAACACACCCAAAACATTTATCAGGTGTATAGGTGCACTAGTTTGGTGAAGAGATAGTGAAATACAAGTAATATGGATGATTATAAGTGGTAATTACAATCTGAAATAAGAGTGGCAGCAAGAAAACATGTAACAGAACTGATTGTAAACGGTGTTTCAATGCTTATAAACAAGGCCTAGGGAACATACTTTCACTAGTGGACACTCTCATATAAATATGTTCTCTTCATCATGCTACCCTGAACTACTCTCCGATTGGACGGTGTAGGGCTATAACAGCACACCTTAAAGTTCGCATTCCCCATCTAGATAACCCCTCACTATCACCTTGAGCGCTAGATGGTTCCAACAAACACCACAATCTCATAGAAA
This sequence comes from Avena insularis, assembly GCA_023614405.1. Lineage (NCBI taxonomy): Eukaryota > Viridiplantae > Streptophyta > Magnoliopsida > Poales > Poaceae > Avena > Avena insularis. The sequence continues at coordinate 238,752,324 of CM042694.1, read as the reverse complement.
TATCTAACTCAAATTATACTCATGATAAGTATTTATGTAACCTTAGCCAAAGTGCCATACGGTGTGCACACTGTCAACTTCACACACGAGGGGATAAGAAGAGATTAATTAAAGCACTTGAGGAGCAGAATAGATCCTAGATTACAAAGCTCATGATCTCAATAAGATCATGCATAGAGAGAGAGAGAGATGAACACATAACTACATGTAGAGCCCTTAGCCTCGAGAGAGAACTACTCCATCCTCATCATGGGGGTCAGCAACGGTGATGGAGATGGCGGTGGAGTTGATGGAGATGGATCCGGGGGCACTTCCCCGTCTCGGCAGGGTGCTGAAACAGAGACTTCTGCCCCCTGAATCTCCTCTTGGGTGGCAGTGGCGCTGCGGAACTTTTCGTGGAATTCTGATCTGGTACTTAGGGTTTTCATCCCGGGAGGCTTTTATAGGCGAAGGGGCAAGGTCGGTGGAGCACCAGGGGGCCCACACCCCCTGGTGGCATGCCTACGGCTGACCGTACCACCATAGGGTGTGGCCGCCTCCTGGCCCCCCCTTCGGCTGCCCTTCAGACTCTATGTTGCTTCGGGTAAAATATTGACTTTGACTTTTGTCTCGTACAATTCCGAGAATATTTCTGTCGTTGTATTGGGAACAGCAGTACCTAAACAGGTTAGATAGAGGTGTGGGGACAAGCAGGGAAGCTCTCGACGCCGTCCGCGGGCGGGATTGGATACGAGCAAGTTTAGCGAGACACAAGAAGTACCCAGGTTCGGAGCCCTTGTGGTGAGGTAAAGCTCCTACTCCTGCCGATCTGACTATGAGTGGTATACAGGCTACAATCGCTCCTCGAGCTGTATTCTCTAGCTACTGCCTTAAATGCACTGAGACCAACCCCCTCTACTAGAACCTTGCCTCTCCTTATATAGGCAGAGAGGCAACGGTCTTTCTGGCCAGTCCGGCTGGCGGGCCCCACAGGCGGGTCCCAGCCGGCTGGTCATCTACAGTACTCGGTACACTTACATCCCATTAGAGTACAAGCGGTAAGGTCGTCGTGGGTACAGTGAACGTCATGCGAGCCTGTCGTCAGTGTCTGGCCACTATTCCCGCGTCACCCTGCAAAGTCTTCGGTATGGTCGGGTAGTTGCGGGTCTTGTCGTCGTACCAGGGCGTATCGTGCACTATACAGCATGTCGCAATGTCCTCCTGATTGAGTCCGGCTACGCTGATGTAGCCGGCCCCACGCCTTGCTGCTCCTCGTGGTTCTGGCTACCATGAGGTAGCCGGCTTGACTCGCTCTTATCCGGCTGCGCTCAGCTAGCCGGGCACGGTCCGACTGTCGTGATTCTTGTCTGGTTGTGGTATCCGGAGGTCATCCCCCTGACACTAGCCCCCAAGCACGTGTGGATTTCGCCCGTAGGTGAAATGTGTGCGCACTCCTCTCCAATTTTGAATTTTCTGGCCGGCTGCGCCTAGCGGTTGCGCTACCCGTGACGTTAGTGCTGACGCCGGCCACGCGCGCACATGCCATCATTACACTGCGGCGGGCAGCGTAACGTCCCGTCACACATCGCCTTGGGAACTGTCGTCCGCCTCTTCCGTTTCTGCCTCGGGATCGTCTGTGCGTCCCGTGCCTGCGCAAAGGATCCTGCGCGGTGGGGAGAGCAGGGTGCGGCTCGATGGGCGCCGCGTGGCATCGCGGACAGTTCCACTTCCGAGTCTTTAAAAGGCCGCCCGAGAGGAGCGGTTCGTCCTTCAGTTCGTTGCCTTCCCAATCCTCCCCTGCGCCCTTGTCTTCCTTGCTCTCCCTCGCCTACTGCTGCTGTAACTCACCGCGCCACCAATTTAGCATCGTCGGCGGTACGGGCCACCGCCACTCCTCAACCAGCGCGCTTCCCCATGAGCTGGAGATGGCTGCCAAACGCGGAGCCTGGTGCGGCTCCTCCATGACGGAGGAGCACATCCAGAAGTACCGCGCCACCCGCGTGCTGCCGCCGGAGACGAAGGTGGAGGTTTTGCTGGCGCCGGACGGGGAGGAATCACAGCACCCGGCGGAGGGGGAGCAGGTGATTTTTCGGTCGCATCTTGCCCGCGGCTTCACGCTGCTGGTGCATCCCTTCTTCCTCACCTTTCTTCCTTTCTTTGACCTCCGCCTCCACCACCTCGGCGCCAACGCCATCAGGACGTTGGCGCAATTTGTGGCCTTCTACGAGAGTTATCTCGGGCTCTTCTGCCGGCTCTTCCGAGTCCGGCCACAGGTGCAGTTCACCAAGGGGCCGCTGGTGACGTGCGGCGGTGCTCTATCTACTCCCGCACGCAGACCGGCTACCGCAAGTTCTTGCTGCAGGACATAGTGAAACTGTGGTAGCAGTTGTACTTCTACATCCGCAACCTCACCGACGAGAATCGGATCAACCTGTCGGCTTTCTAGGACATGGAATCTAGCCGGCAGCAGTGGGATCTGAAGATCTACGGTGAGAATACGGAGTCGGATGCGATTTTGCAGCGCATGCGCGCCCTCGTCACCGCCATCTTGACCGGCCTGGACATCACCCTCAGCTGGATGTCCAGGCTGATGATGCCGCTGCAGCAACGAGCGCACAAGATGTGCTTCTACTCCGGCCGGCTGGACCCGACCCGGCTGTCCCGCTGTGATCCCCGCTACCTCAACTTGAAGGAGTGGGTGTGGACAATCACGAAGGAGCGGCTGCCGGAAGGCTAGAAGTTTGGGCTGGCCCCTTACAGCCGCGACAACCGCGCGCCCCGGCTAAGTCTTGCCAGCCGGATTTTTCTTTCTTGCGATTTTTTGCCGCCCAACTAATCTCTTGCGCTTCTTTTTTCCTTGGCAGATGTTCCCCTGCATCCTCCAGGAGGAGGGCGAGACCCTCCTCTAGAACATTACGCCTGACCTTCCCAAGCCACGTGCTCGCTGGTCCGGCGAGGAGTCGGATGGGGACGACGACGTCTTCCCCAGCCGGAACAATGAGCCGGCCTCCGACCCCCACACGGAGGTTGACGATGAGGAGGAGGCCGTGCCGGCTCCCTAGCTGACTCGACGCCATGCAACGGATGGCGACTCCAGCCGGTCCGGCGCTGGCGGGGGCGGCTCCAGCCGGTCCAGCGGAGGAGGTGGCGGGGCCAGCCGGCCCGCCGTGGAGGAGCCGGACTGGTGCTCTTCCGCCCAGCCGCCTTGGTCGCAAGAAGGGGCCGCCCCCCGTGGTGCCTGGGTAAGTTCCTTCCTGACCCTTATGCCTTTCTTTCTTCGTGCCAATCTTTCCGTCTTTTGCTTATTAGCCTCTGTTTCCTTCTTCTCTTGTTTAGCACATTGGTTTCCTTTGGCACCGCGAGCCCGTCCCGGGCGCCCATTGGATCCCCGCCCCACGCGCCGGTCACCGCGCTGCCCGCATCTTCCTCTGCTCCCCCTTCTTCGTCCAGGGCACCATCTCCGCCCCCGCCTCAAGCTGATCTGGTTGCTGCAGCCGGAGTAGGGGACGCTCCGCCGACTGTGGTGGTAGAGCCAGATATGGCTGTGCCTTCTTCACGAAGTGGAGAAAGTTCTTCTGCGGCAGCACGGAGGGCCTCCGTCGGCAAGGAGCTCGTGGTTGTCACCGACGACAACTCTGACGATGAGCCGAGGGAGGACTGGCGGACGGCAGTGGCCAAGGCGAAGGAGACGCTGGTCGCCAATGCCATCAATGACGACGCCTCCTTTGCCTCTTTGTTGGCGGACCTTGTCGCCGCCCTCAAGCTGGCGGTGAAGGAGATCCGGCTGCTCGAGGCCGCTACCGGTGGAAACCGGACCCTAGAGCAGAAGCTGGCGGCTGCCTACAGGACCTCCCAGAGTAAGTCCCTTCAGCCAGATACTTTGGTCTTTCCTCTTCTCCATTTCCATTTTTTTGCTGATAGCCGGTTTCCGTAGCCATCATGGTGTGCACTTAGTGAGAAATCGATCGCCTGAAGAAGGCGAACGACCGGCTAAGCAAGTCTAATTCTACGCTTCAGCTGTGGAATAAGGACTGGCACGCCAAACTGGACGCCCTGGAGGCCACCGTCAAGGAGCACGACGCCTCCCACGCTAGCCGGGACCAAGCATTTGGCCTCCTCGAAGCCCAGAACAAGGACCAAGAGAAGGAGGTCAAACGGCTGACGATTCGGGAGAAGGCTCTAGTGGAGGAGCTGATGCCGGTCGAGCACACGACCAAGGGTAAGTTTCTCTCTGACTATCTTCGTCTTTCTAGATCCGATAGCCGGATCTGACGTTCCTTTTTTCTGACAGCGTTTTATCCCGGTGTAGACCTGCTGGCTTATAACCGGCTGCAGGAGAACTGGCCGGGGGAGCAGCTGACCGCCCAGGAGTTGGTCGTCCTTCTCGGCGAGGAGGCCGCCATGCTTTGCCAGACGGCTCAGGCTATCTTCACGTTTATGTGGCCAGATGCTCCGGCTCCGGAAACGATGGCGCAGCTGGTGGCCAAGGTGGCGGAGGTGCCGGCTACCATCAACCACCTGAGGGATCTAGCGGCGCGAGCCGAGGCAGAAATGGCCCTGGACCTGATGCTCTCTTGGTGCAAGGACGCCCATGTCGACAAGATCGATGGGGGTTTCCGTGCCGGTGCCGACCTCGCCGCCATCCGCTAGGTCCATCCGGAGCTCCAGGCCTCCACCATCAAGATCACTGACTACACGAACATCGACGAGGTCCTCACCGACTCAAAGTCTGCCGGCGCTCCTGATGCGGAAGCTTCATCGCAGCCGGTTGGTGGGGACGTCGGAGCCGGATCTGCCAACGCGCCTCCTCCGCCTCCCGAGACCGCCTCCAGCCAAGATCATCCTCACGGCAAGGGTCCTGCCACTTAGATACAATCCCCGGAATGTCGGGTGAACTTGTAGTTATTTTATTTTGTTTGAACCTTGTCGTCTGTGCCGGCTGTCTCTGGCGCCGGGTGAACTTATGGGAGCTTCGTCTCCCCCCTTTTTATCCAACCACGCTATTTCTCTTGCTTTCAACTTGTGAGTTTTTGTATGCTTCGAGGTTCTGATATTTTGTCGGTTGAACTTATCCATCTACCTTCACTCGGTTGAACTCCTGTAGCCGGGGGAACTCCAACTCCAGTGGGGGCGCGCCAGCGCACCCACAGGGTGTAGCCCCCGAGATTCGGAGTAGCTAGCGTAGCCAGGTGCTTCGAATCTTCTCTTTTCGTCAAGTCTTTAGCTTCATCCGACTACACACCTCTAGCCGGTTACTTTCACTGGCTGGACGCCTGCAGCCGGGGAAACTTCCATTCCAAAGGCGCATCACACCCTGCTGGTGTAACCCAGATTCGAGTAGCGTAGCTAGGTGCTTCGAATCTTCTTCTTTTCTTTCTGCCCTTGCCCTCACCTGGGCTCCAAATATACGACTAACGCCTTTAGCCGGTCGGAAACTACAAGATTCCACTAGGGGCGCGTGAGCACACCCAGTGGGTGTAGCCCCGAGATTCTGAGCGCTTGATGAAGGCAAGGACTTCGAATCTTCCTCCTTCTTGAATTTCAACTCGATGTAGTCGTACAAAAACGAACATACATACATTCCCACCTGTCAATAGGTTAGTCGGCTAAGGTGGCGCCTTTTTAGCCGGAAGGCGGATTTGTTTCTCGAAAACTAGCTTATGCCTCTCTGGACACTTAGCCACTTTCCCGTGTGCTCTGTTGTTTACGCTGCGTCCTTGCCGGGCATCCGGGTTGCGGTTTGTAGCCGGAACCGAAGGGAGTTGACAATACATGGTGCACGGTACTGATGGCTTAGTAGCCGGATTGTCTCAAACTAGTTACAAGGCCGAGATGCCCGATCTACCGCATCTCCTCCCTGTTTTTCATGTGGGATGCCTCAGGCTTTTGCTCTTGCTAGCTGGACAACTGGGTTGCGATCTATAGCTGAGACGAAGAGCGGGCCTCTGACATCGTCGCACACTACTTGTTGGGTCCGCAACATAGAAAACAAAAAAAATCCTATGATGAGAACTATACGCCAAGATCTATCTACTAGATACAAAGCAACGGGTGGACATCCATCCATGGAGAACTTACCCTCGAAGACAACGAGTTTTGTTAACGAGTAGGAACTCGTGGTTGATGTAGTCGTACGCTTGCCGATCTCAAGATCGTGTGGAAGTCCGAGCGCCACAAATCAGCAGCGCACCTGTCCTCGCACACACGTTCAAGCCACCGGACAACCTCCACCTCCTCGCTCCAGCGAATCAGCGGAAGCAGCAACTCCTTCCAGACGCAAGGCCACCGGGAACATGTATCTCGCTAATCCGAGACCATGGGGAAATATCTAGAGGGGAAGAGAGATCCTTCACGAGGAGGTGTGCTTTGTGAGGGAGGAGAGGGGTCCTTTTATAGGAGAGGGGGGAATCCTCCCCTACCATGGCCGGCGGCCAAGGAGGGAGCCCCCTCCTCTTCCTCATTCATGTGGTGGAAGCTCCACTCACATCAATTCAAGCTCCACCCAAAGTTCCACTCACATGCATTAAATTTCCACCAAATTTAATGCAACTCTCAATTAATAAAACTCTTTTATTTATTTTATTCAGAATTTTGTTAAGTAATTTAATTAACAAACATTCACATAAAACCCCTTGCAACATTTCAATATCACATGCAGAACCACTTTCTGCAATTTCACCCGAAACAATTCCGGTTTCTATCGAAACAATTCATGCGCTTTGCAAACCTTTTGTCTGAAACATTTGTGCTCCTAAATGGTGTCCGTCAACCCTTAAGTGTGTCACCCTACGGTTCGCGAATAATGCAGAGATGATTGAGACTCCTCTCAGATCAATAATCAGAAGCGGGACCTGGAGATCCATACTGACTCCTGCACATTCAACGATGACTTCTGTGATCGTGAGAACCTTTAACGCTAGTAACTTAATCCCTCTGTCTCATGATATAATACATGTCCGAGATTCGATCATTGGTATCCAAATACCTAGTTTGATCTCGTTGCCGACATGCACTCTTTCCTTGTTCCCGTGATATAACATTCTAGTAATCACATCACTTGCTTGCAAGCTATCTTAATGTGATATCACCGAGAGGGCCCAGAGTATATCTATTCATCATCGGGATGACAAATTCCACTCTTGATCCATGAGCCTCAACATAACACCTTCGTAGCACTGAACCCACCTTTATAGTCACCCTGTTATGGTGTGACGTTTAATGTTATCAAGATACTCTTCTGGTGTTAGCAATTAACATGATCTCATGGTCTAAGGATAAAGATTACTTCGTATGATGTTATAGAAATATAAACATAATGACTTGATCAGAATGCTATACTTCGGATGAATGTTCATCACATCATTTCAAAAATGTTGTGACCTTGTTATTAACAACATCCAATGTCCATGATCAGGAAACCTTGATCATCTTGTTAATCAACAAGCTAGTCTTAAAGAGAGGCATAACTAGGAACCCTTTTTGTTTATTAAACACACATGTATTGATGTTTCCTATCAATACAATTATAGCATGCAAAATAAACATCTATCATATACAAGGAATACATAATAACAACTTTATTATTGCCTCTCAGGGCATATTTCCTTCACTACTCAGCCGGTTTGTTGATTTAGCAGGTCAGGCCAGCCGGCGAGCCCCGGGGTAGGGGTTCCGGAGCCTGAAAAACTGAACTAGAAACGAATACACACAAATTTCTAGCAAGGAGCCCCCGAGCATCTCACAAGGGTCCGTATTTTCATTCATAGGGTTTGCGGGATACATACACTGTCTGGTGACTAGGTATAAAACGGGCGGAGCAGGGCCACGTTATAGGGGCGCTCTGTCTCCTCATCCGACTTGTCCATCTTGTTCTTGCACGGCTGCTGCACATTAATGAGGTAGTAGGAGTCGTTGGGCAGCGCCCGGCTGATGATGAAGGGACCCTCCCAGGGCGGCGATAACTTGTGCATGCCCTTCTTGTCTTGCACCAGCCGGAGAACCAGATCGCCCTCGCGGAATGCGACGGGGCGGATCCGGCTCGACTGGTAGTGGCGTAGGCGCTGCTGGTACAGGGCCGATCTGGATAGCGCCAGCTCGCGGGCCTCCTCGAGGAGGTCCACGCCATCCTCCCACGCCTCCTGGTTGGCCTTTTCATCATAGAGGAGCTTGCACGGTTAGTCGAACTCGATGTCTGTGGAGAGGATGGCTTCCGAGCCGTAGACGAGGAAGAACAGGGTGAAGCCGGTTGACCTATTCGGCGTGGTGCGGAGGCTCCACAGCACGGCCAGAAGTTCTTCGATCCAGCATCCGGGCGACCGTTCCAAGGGCTCGATGAGGCGCGGCTTGATGCCGGCTAGCACTAGGCAGTTTGCCCTTTCGACTTGCCCGCTGGATTGCGGGTGCACAACAGAGGCGAGGTTTAGTCGGATGCCCTTGTTGCTGCAGAACCAGGCGAAGGCCCCCTTGGCGAAATTCGTTCCGTTGTCGGTGATGATGTTGTTGGGGTAGCCAAACCGGTTAATGATGTCAGTGAAGAAGGTGACGACTGTCGCCCTGTCCAGCTTCTAGATAGGTTTGGCCTCTATCCACTTTGTAAACTTGTCCACCGCCACCAGCAGATGGGTCATGCCTGCGCGCCCGCTTGAAGGGACCAACCATGTCGAGACCCCAGACCGTAAAGGGCCAGGTGATCGGTATGGTTTTGAGCACCGTAGCGGCAATGTGCCTGATCTACCCGAAGCGCTGGCACCCGTTGCACGCATGGACTAGTTGTTCGGCATCCTTGAGGGCTGTGGGCCAATAGAAACCGTGGCGGAACGCCTTGGCGACTATTGCCCTGGATGAAGCGTGATGCCCACACTCGCCCTGGTGGATGTCCTTGAGCAGCCAGTAGCCTGTGTCCACATTGACACACCACTAGAAGATGCCGGATACGCTGTGCTTGTACAACTCCTTATTGATGATGGTGTACGTGTGTGCGCATCGCCGGATTTTCTTGGTTTCCACCTTGTCATCCGGAAGCTCTCTGTTGGTGATGTAGTTCATGAAGGGCTGCACCCAAGATGGTATATCCCGGATAGTGAGGATGCTTCCGCTCTCCAGTTGAGGGTCGTTGGGGGGTCGTCCGAATGAGGTACCTAGAAGGGCAGCCCCGAGCCGCTTGACGAGTCGGCAGCCCCCAGGTCTTGCAAGCCAGAGGGTATAGACTTGCTAGAGTTGGTACGAGCCTTCTTCTTCACAGGTTCTGCTGGCTCCGCGTCTGCCGTGCCATCCACCGGAGCGCTCCCCGCCCAAATTATGGAATACGACTTGGGGGACGGGTTGATGGAAGGCTTGCACAGATGCTCCAAGGAGACCCCTGGTGGGATCGCCTGTCTGGTGGATCCTATTCGTGCGAGAGAATCGGCTGCCTCGTTGTTGACGCGAGGGACGTGATGGAACTCACATCCGTCGAAGCAGGCGCTGAGCTTCTGTATGTGGAACCGGTAGAGAGCCATGTTTGCGTCGTGGGCATCCCATTCTCCGGATACCTGCTGCACCACCAGATCCGAGTTGCCGTAGCAAAGGATCTGGTTGACACCGATCTCCCTGGCTAGCTGGAGGCCATGCGCCAGTGCCTCGTATTCGGCAATGTTGTTGGAGGCCTTGAAGTGGACCTGGAGACGTACTCCAGCCGGTCTCCTTTGGGCAAGGTGAGCACGATGCTGGCTCCCAAGCCCCCGAGCATCTTTGAGCCAGCAAAGTGCATCCTCCAGTGGTCCGAATCAGAAACCGATGGGAGGTACTGGGTCTCGGCCCAGTCGATGATGAAGTCCGCAAGATCTTGCGACTTGATCATGAGCCGGGGCTCGTACTGGATGGAGTAGGTGGCAAGCTCGATGGCCCACTTGGCGACTCGGCCGGTGGCGTCCTTGTTGCCGATGATTTCCGAAAGGGGTGCGGTCCACACGACGTTAATCGGATGCTCTTGAAAGTAGTGCTTGAGCTTATTGCATGCCAGGTACACACCATAACACATCTTCTGGTAGTGGGGGTAGTTCTGCTTGGAGAGGGAGAGAACCTCGCTGAGGTAGTAGACGAGTCTCTGAACCAGCTGAGCCTTGCCTTCCTCGGGGCGCTCCACCACCAAGACGACACTGACGACCCAGCTGATGGCTGCTATATAGAGCAACATCGGCTCTTTACTAGCCGGTGTGGCTAGAACCGGCGTTGTGGATAGAATGCGCTTGAGGTCGTGAAAAACGGCATCGGCCTGTGAGGTCCAGGAGAACTTGTTTGTCTTCTTCATCAGCTGGTACAACGGAAGTGCCTTCTCCCCCAACCGGCTGACGAAACGGCTGAGGGAGGCCAGGCATCCGATGAACTTCTGGACTCCTAGCAAGCTCCTGGGAGGCTGCATTCTTTCGATGGCTGCAATCTTCTCCGGATTTGCCTCGATCCCTCACTGTGAAACGAGGAAACCGAGGAGCTGGCCAGATGGGACACCAAAGACGCACTTCTTCGGGTTCAACTTCATCTGGTACTGCCGGAGGTTGCCGAATGTCTCTCCCAAGTCCTTGAGGAGGGTGTGCTTCTCCTTGGTCTTGATGACCACATCATCCACATAGGCATGCACATTTCGGCCGATCTGTGAGTGCAAGCATTTCTGCATACAGCGCTGATAGGTAGCACCTGCATTTTTAGATCGAAAGGCATGGTTACATAACAGAAAGCCCCGTATGGAATGATAAACGATGTCTTTATCTGGTCAGCCGGATTTAGCCGGATCTAATTGTAACCAGAGTAACAATCCAAGAAGGACAACAAATCGCAGCCGGTCGTGGAATCGATAACTTGATCGATACGGGGCAAGGTGAACGGGTCTTTCAGGCATGCCTTGTTCATGCTGGTGTAGTCGATACACATGCGCCAGGTCTTGTTCTTCTTCAACACCAGGACTGGGTTGGCCAGCCAGTCCGGGTGGTACACCTCCATGATGAACCCGGCTGCAAGGAGCCGGGTGATCTCGTCACCAATGATCTTTATTTTCTCTTCTGCGAACCGACACAGAGGCTGCTTGACCGGCTTGGCATCCGGCCGCACATGAAGCGAGTCCTCGGCGAACTCCCTCGGCACACCTAGCATGTCCTTCGGTGACCATGCAAAGATGTCCCGATTCTCACGGAGGAAGTCGAAGAGCGCGCCTTCCTATTTGTTGTCCAAGTTGGCACCGATGGTGACGAACTTGGTGGGGTCGGAGGGGTCGAGCAGGATCCTCTTTGTTTCCTTTGCCGGCTGGAAAGCAGCTTCCCCAGCCGGCTTGCTGCTAGCCGGTATTTCCTGCTAGGCCATGGCCACATTGCGCATGATCATGTGCTTCTCTTTGGCTATGATGAGGGCTTCTGCCAGCTTGGAGCCCGCTGAGGCGCACTCCATTGACCGCCTGAAGCAGCCGATGACGGTGATCACGCCATTTGGTCCCGGCATCTTCGTCTTGAGATACGCGTAGTGGGGGACAGCCATGAACTTGGCGAGGGCGGGTCGCCCGAGGAGAGCATGGTAGGAGCTCGTCAGGTTCACCACCTCGAACCATATCGGCTCGCGGCGGAAATTCTCCTCGGTCCCGAAGATGACATCCAGCTGGATTTTTCCCAGCGGAGCACAAGCTGGTCCTGGCAGTACGCCGTGGAACGTTGTGGTAGTCGGGCGCAGGTCGCACTCATGGATGCCCAGCTTCTCCAGTGAAGACCGGTAGAGAAGGTTGAGGCTGCTGCCTTCATCGATGAGGACGCGCGAGAAGCGGCAGGTGCGCTCGTTGGAGACGATGAGGGGGTCAAGCACCATGGCATAGCCCCCGGGAATCGGAAGTTGTTCCGGCTGATCCTCCCGGATCTAGGTGATGGGGGTCTCCGACCAGTTCAGGTACTAGGGGACTAGGGATACGATGGCGTTGACCTCTTTGGAGCGCCGCCTATGGTTGTGCTTGTTATCCAGCTCCGTCTCGAAGATGTGGTAGGCGGCGTGCGGCTGGGGGTAGCCGTTGTTGTTGTTGCCGCCATTGCCGCTGTTACCATCATTGCCGGCTCCCCTAGCCAGTGGTGGTGGTTCACCAGGAGGGGGCGGGGGAAGACGTTGCTGGTTGCCCTGGTCCTTTAGCTGACGGGTCCACCTGCAGTTTCAGGTAGTGTGCGTAGCCGGTTTGAAGGTACCGCTATGCCACTTGCACTGGTCGTCAAACATTTGGTTGAAGGTGAGTCGTGGCTTTTTTCCTCTCGCATCGTTAGCCGGTGCGTCGGGCGCGCCCTCCACAGCATTTTCCTGCCACGCGTGGTAGCGAGGCTTCTTCAGTCCGGCTTGGTGGTCCCCATGTAACCGGTTGTTATTTCCGTGGTGCCTGGAGGATCCGGCTTCTCCAGCCGGATTGCTTGGACGGTCACGAGCCAGCTCCGTAGGAGTCGGACATCTGTCAGCACTCACTCGGAGGGGTTTCTTCATGGCGGCATCCACCGTGGCGTACTGGTCCGCAACCACCATGAGATCTGCCATGGTTTTCGGCTCGTCACACAGTAGCCGGTGGCAAAGCATGGTTCCTTCTCGGCATCCCACGATGAAGAAGCCGATGGCCTGGCTCTCTAGGATGCCCTTGCAGGTGTTGCGCAGCTCCTTCCACTTGGCGAGGTACTCGCGGTCCGTATCGCGGTTGCCCTGGACGCATAGGGCCAGGTCGTGCGGGCGGCCCGGACGCTTGTACGTGCCATTGAAGTTGCGTACGAATACCTTCTCAAAGTCTGGCCAGGCGTTGATGCTGTTGGGTGCGAGGCTGTTGAGCCATGTCCTCACTGACCCGGTTAGCATGAGGGGGACGTAGCGCACAACTGTGCGCTTGTTCCCATGGGCGATGCCGACTGCCGTGGCATAGTCAGTCTGCCAATCTTTCGGCTTCATGCTGCTGTCGTACTTGGGGGTGTCCCTGGGTAGGGTGAACTTATCCGGAAATAGCTCGTTCTAGATGTGGGGTCCGAAACAAACCGGTTCGATAGAGTCTTCCTCTTCCGTGACGCGCGCTTGAGCGAGGAGCTCGATGCGGTCATGGGAATCCGGATGATCCAGGTTGGGCGCTCCTACCCGGCCCGAGAGACGGGAACCGGTAGGTCTTAGCGCTCCGGTTGGTGGAGGGGGAGGCGGTGGGTTGCTGTTCACCGTTTGCTCCTAGCACGGCTGGCCCTTGCTGCCAGAACCGTGGCACTTGCTGTGGCCTTAGCCGGAGGAGAGGAAGCCTGCTGGGTGTCGCGGGGCAAACCCTTGCTGTTGGCGGGCGACCTGCTTCCCTTGGAGCAGCTGGGGTCCTCCTGCATGTGCCGGTTGGCATCAGCCTGCTCGTCCGCGATCCGAAGGAGCTCCTGCACCCGGGCATGCTGCCGGGCTCGCTCCTCGCCCTCCAGGTTGGGAAATTCGTCTACCACGGCTCGCATCGCTACCAAGTTCTTGATGGGTGTGCTGTAGGTGGGCAGGATGAGAGCGGGTGCTGGATCCCGCTCGCCATCCTTCTCCATCCTACCGCCTAGCTCACCGCCCCGGCGCTGCACTTGTCCGCACCGGCTCGGCTCCGTGGTGGCCGGAGTGAAGCCGTGCGTGTGGTCGTACTCGCGCCGGGTGATCTTGATCTGCTTGCGGGCCATAGCCAGCTCCATGGCCTCCTGGAGGAGTAGCTGTCTCTCCATGGAGAAGTTGGCCTCCGCCTCCTCCGGGTTATCCCCGAGGTTAACCGGCATGAGGAGCCGGTCGATAGCCTCCTCCATCGGATTCCTGGACTGCGGCAGAGCAGAAGTTCCACCCTCATCCGTGCCCCGCTCCCGCGGCTGGCGGGGGTGAGAGCTGGAGCCAGCCATCATTACCTCGATGCCACGAGGGGTGACAGAGGTGCTGCTGCCGAGGTGCAGCGGCTCAATGATGGAAACGATCTCCCTAGGGAAACGCTCCGGCACAGTGGCGACGTAGACGGGGAGGTCGCAAAAAAGCAGGATAGAACCGTTTGCCGGAAACGAGGTTCCGGCGAAGCAGGAAGCGTTGTTGATGACGCATTCAAATTTGCCGAGCGTGAGCACCAGGCCGGAGGCCACGCACTCACCGGCTGAAGTGCAGGGTTCCGTGCGGAACGTGACTCCGGTCGAAGCCATCTTGCCCCATGGTGGGCGCCAACTATCGTTGTATTGGGAACGGCAGTACCTAAACAGGTTAGATAGAGGTGTGGGGACAAGCAGGGAAGCTCTCGACGGCATCCGCAGGCGGGATTGGATACGAGCAAGTGTAACGAGACACAAGAAGTACCCAGGTTTGGAGCCCTTGTGGTGAGGTAAAACTCCTACTCCTGCCGATCTGACTATGAGTGGTATACGGGCTACAATCGCTCCTCGAGCTGTATTCTCTGGCTACTGCCTTAAATGAACTGAGACCAACCCCCTCTACTAGAACCTTGCCTCTCCTTATATAGGCAGAGAGGCAACAGTCTTTCTGGCCAGTCTGGCAGGCGGATCCCAGCCGGTTGGTCATCTACAATACTCGATACACTTACATCCCATCAGAGTACAAGAGGTAAGGTCGTCGTGGGTACAGTGAACGCCGTGCGATCCTGTCGTCAACATCTGGCCACTGTTCCCACGTCACCCCGCAAAGTCTTTGGTATGGTCGGGTAGTTGCGGGTCTTGTCGTCGTACCATGGCGTACCGTCCACTGTACAGCACGTCGCACTATCCTCCTGATTGAGTCCGGCTACACTGATGTAGCTATCCCCATGCCTTGCTGCTCCTCACGGTTCCGGCTACCATGAGGTAGCCGGCTTGACTCGCTCTTATCCGGCTGCACTCAGCTAGCCGAGCGCGGTCCGACTGTCGTGATTCTTGTCTGGTTGGGGTATCCAGAGGTCATCCCCCCGACAATTTCCTTACTAGCTTTTCTAAAACCAAAAACAGCAGAAAACAGGCAACCGGCACTATGGCATCTTGTCAATTGGTTAGTTCCAGAAAATGTATAAAAATGCCTCAAAGTGTGGACAAAACATAAGATAGTTGATACAAAACAAGCATGGAGCATCAAAAATTATAGATACGTTTACGATGTATCAAGCATCCCCAAGCTTAACTCCTACTCATCCTCGAGTAGGTAAGTGATAAAAAGAATTTTTTTGAGGTCACATGCACCATCACAATCTTGATCGAGGTATTTGTAAAACATTGATAACTGGGATCAAAGTACTCTAAACATAAGCATGAAAGATAAAGTTCTAACAATAAGACATAACAACTATGTTGTAACATGAAATGGTACAAACAAAAGATCATGAATAACAATGCATTGAAAGACGTTTGTTTGTTTCACATATAGAAAACATAATAAGAGTGCTATTCAGCTTGTCCCTCATGGTATAACAAAACATAACTGCATAGGACACCTTCAAAGTTCATAAGGGTGACTAGATACAAATAATTTAAGAACAAGCAATATCAAAGTTATGAATCAATCAACAAGTTTTGGGACAATGCACATTAAACTAAGAATGACCACTATGCTCTCTCAATTGGTGCATAAAGATAGAAGATGGAGACTTAACATAAAAGTAAAAAGAAAGGCCCTTCATAGAGGGAAGCAGGGATTTCAAGTTTCATAAAGAGCTTCCAAGAATTATGGTACTTATTAGCTTTCAGATCTCATTGCCCCTATAATAAGCATCTTGAGGTGATTAAAGTTAAAGTGACACAAATATGAAGATATGCTTGACAAGTTATAAGTTGAAAATCTCATGACCCTTGCTTACGAGTACAGAACCTCATGCTACTCAACTTTAGTCACAAGTAAGTTCTTTTCATTGTAAGTACATGTGTATCATAGAGAACCGCCAACGGGGTACCCCTTTCCCCATGACACAAGAGCTATCCCATATCAAAATGACAAGGCAACAGACAATGAGCATCTCAGCGATCTTTTTATTTGCTATTTGTATAGGTTTTTATTAAGGATGCTTCACATAATGCTCACTATGGTTATGCTGCAAGTTTCCACCATGATTAGGCATAGCTTAGGCTAGCCGCCCAGGCATTTCTCTAACACACATACAAACTCCATGAGCTTACAAGATACCCTTTTATTTCACACCGCCGGGATCCATAAACAAAATAACATGATATCAACTAAATAATTAGTGCAATGTTGAAAGCGTTCCCCATGACAGCATGGTTCTGCTAATTCACATCTTATAAAGTACAAGCATATAAATAGCATAGATGGACACAATGGTTCAAGTTTATTAAGTGCAAGAAAGTAAAGTGTGCCATCAAGTTTGTGAGAGCTTTAATCACTAATTTTCACATAACAAGTTTAATTTGGAAGGTAGATAAAAACATGAATATACTTGGAATGGTGTAACACACCATGCATAGGAATTTATAGTGGACTCTTTGGAATAACTTGGTTTTCTTGGATGTTGGATGCATGCGTGGAACTCATACTTGGTACAGGTGGAGGATAGCAAAAGACTGGGAGCGACCAACTAAGAGAGCAATAATGGCCATAATCATTCAGAGCGACAAAACATTATTAATTAAAGCATAAAGTTATATTACAAGTCAAAAACTAAATTATCATAGAGGCTAAGGTGACTAGTTCATAGTCTTAACATGGTGTAAGCATGCGCCAAGTCAACCCAAATAAAGCATCAAAGGATAATACCACAATATTATGCTTTTGTATGCTAAAACAACGCATGATCCTTTCAAGGCACATTAAGAAATCTCAATTGTTTGAAACAAGTCATGCTACAACAATAATTACTAAGCATATGGTCAAAGCAACATTAGCATGACATGATAAATTCTAAGTCAAAGTCAAAACAAACTTCCTTTTGTACCACTATAAGCATGAAACTTCCTACTCTTTTCCAACATGAATCAAAAACTAAAGCTAAACGCAGTGCTAGCAAAGGAGAACACTCATAGAACAATAAGAGTGAAAACTATAGTGTTCTAGGCAATGAATAACGGGGTGTGTCTCTCTCCAAAAGAAGTGTGTTGGGATCCAACCAACTTATTGCGGCAAAGAAAGCAAAAGAAAACTAAAAACAAAGATGCTCCAAGAAAAACACATAGTGCATAAGGTAATAAAAATAAAGTGTCTTGAAAGAAGACCTGAGATTATTGATGAAGAAGGGGATGCCTTGGGCATCCCCAAGCTTTGACGATTTTACTTCTTGAATATTTCTTGGGGTAACACGGGTGGCATCCCCAAGCTTGAGCTTTTTTCCATACTTCATCTCATCACATTATTCTTCCCTACACTTGAAAATTTCCTTCATACAAAACTTCACACAATCTTCATTAGCAACATTAGTGTATTCAAGATAATGAGTCTTTGGGTTTAATTTCAACACAAGTAAAACTTCCATTAAAACACAAGCTACTGTAGCAATTCCTTCTAAAAGCTCAAGTGATCAAAGAGAAAGAGATTAAGAGGCAAATGCAAATAATGGCAGAAATATGTCAAAACAGACCAGCGGGTAAAAACCGATTTTTTCGAAGACCTTCTGTTGATCAAATAGAAAAGTGCTAAACTAATGAAAGTTGGGTAATAACCCGGGGCATAAGCACAAAACATTACACCTCAAACCGACGTACTGAGGGTTTTCACGATTTTTTACAGTGACGCAAAGAAATCTGTTTCAGGACAGCAACTTCCCCATATCTTACTTCTCTCTCATTAGAGGTTATTCTTGGAACAAAAACGAAATAAAAAGGATAAGGAGAGGTTATTATAGAGGCAATAACTTCCAAGACTCAATAAAAGAAAAACTTACTGAAAGCAAAAATATAATGGGTTGTCTCCCAAAAGCTCTTTCTTTATAGCCATTAAGATAGGCATGATAATTTCAATGATACTCACATAAGTAATATGAATTTAAAGTAAAAGAGAGCATCAAGAAGCAAATATAAAACACATTTAAGTCTAACCCACTTCCTATGAAAAATAATCTTGTAAAGAAATAAGTCATGAAAGCACAAAGCAACAAGCATACGAAAGCAAAACAAGTGCAACTTCAAAAATTTCGACATAAAGAGGGGAAACTTAATATTGTTGAGACACATAAAACAATGTTTCCCTCTCTCATAATAACTTTCAGTAGCATCATGAATAAAATTAACAATATAACTATCACATAAAACATTCTTATCATGATCCACATGCATATAATCATTATTACTCTCCACATAAGCATAATTATTCTTATTAATTGTAGTGGGAGCAAATTCAACAAAATAGCTATCATTATTATTCTCATCACCATAATCATCAATTATATGAAGCATATTATAATCATCATAAGCAATAAAATAGCTATCTTCCAAAGTGTGTTCTCTTGTAAACATATCATTATTGGAAGGAACATGGATAGCACTAATAGTATAGCAATTATTAATATCATCATTTTCAGAATTGGTACCAAAGAGATTTTCAATATAAAAAGTAGTGTGTTTTTCATAATCATGATCACTACTATAGGTAACAGGCATAAGAACATCATCGAGTTCAGACTCATCAAAAACTATAATTGGAGCAACGTGCTTAGGGTAAAATACTGTTTCCTCCCTCCTTTTACTCCTCCTCTTCTTCTTTTTCTTCTTCACTTTAGGAGGGCGAGGCTTGAAAGGAAACTTCTCCATATACCTTTGGAGGATAGAAGAAACTTTGGAGGATTCCTCCTTTTCATTAATAATAACAAAACACATATTAGTCCTGTCATATTTTGGTAAAATCTTATCTTTTATAATATTTTGTATGTAAGTATTTATGTGACAATTATCAACACAATAAAGATGGCAATCATGAGTTAACCCCTCGTCAATTGGCGCCGTCTGTGGGAATTGGGCGCTCTGATGTTGCAATCTCGACAGCTCCATCACCGGCAATCTACGATTTGATGACTACCAAGAAAACATATCTACTTTGTCTACATGGCGGGCTACATCTGAAGGAGATATGCCCTAGAGGCAAATAATAAAAGGGTATTATTTTCATATCTCATTAGTTCATAATAGTTTTATATCATGCTATAATTGTATCAAGTGGAAACATTGATAAAGGTGTGGTATACAAACAAACCCAGATCCCTAGTAACCTCTATTCAACTAGTTCATTGGGTAGACGATGATCAAGGTTTCCTGATCATGGGCTAATCAAAAGTCACTAACAATGAAGTCATGTCATCAGGAATGATGTGATGGACATTTCCCACCAATGATTGTTGTAACACTATCATGTCACTTAGTTCACATTGCAATTGTCAGAAACAGATTGTCCTAATCCTTAGACCATGAGATCATATCAATCACGGTTACCGAAGGGTGCTTTGACGGTATCAACCATCATCTCGTGACAGGGCGTCTATAAAGGTACACATTGGGTATCTGAAGGAGCATGTAGAGGCAATATGCTTCAAGATCGGGAATTGTTCTCCTATGTGACGGGAAGATACAACTGGGCCCACTCGGTGAATTGCATCCAAGTTACGCAACACATGACTAGGTCATGGGGATGGTATTTCACGGGAACGAGTAAAACAGTACTCATTGGAAACGAGATTGAACAAGGTATCGTGATACTGCTGATAGAATATCGGACAAGTCTTGTATCGCGAACAAGGGAATTGGATATATCGTTTCAGGTTCGACTCGATGGAGATTCGTGGAGTGCATAGGGGTCAACATGGGCAACCCGGTCCTCTGTTGATCACTGATATGGATCATGTCTATAGCATTCATGAACCATAGGGAAACACGCTTAAGGGCGATGCGACACTTGGAGATCGTCCTGCTAGATGGAATCATGAATGAGAGAGAAATCGGGATTGTCTGGAGAGATCCAAAGTTGTTTGGAGAAAGATGGAAAGGAAAAGACCGAAAGAAGTTTTAGATAAATGGCAATTTCATATATGCATTTGTTGGGGATCAGCGCGGAAAAAAAATCCCTATGATGGAACCCCAAAACTTGCCTAGGATCTATCTATGTAGTAATGTGGTAACGGCCGATGCGTAGAGAATACATACCCTTGTATACCGTACGCGGTTAACGTTCCGCGGGGAACGTGGTTGATGTAGTTGTACTCGAAGCCGACCTCAAGGTCACGAAGCTCCTCGCAGGTCACCCCTTGCTCCTTCTTGATCTTCATCATCTTCATCGTGCAACAGCTCTGGCTCACGACATTTAAGCGCCCCAAGTGTTGAGCCTCGTGTCTTCGTACACATCCGGTGCACGATGAGACCTCCGGCTTCCCGATCCCGCTAGGAGTGCGGAAGTTGATATCTGGCTAGGAATCCCTGCAGCGCAATGGCGTATTGTAGGTGTGCCTTGATGGCACAGCCCAGACTTGGGGCCATGGTCACAAGGCATAGAGAGAGAGAGAAGGAGAAAGTCAACCAAAGGACTTCTCCAAATATTGGTGTGTTTAATCCCGCCCATGGGCACCCTTTTTTATAGGGGGAGGGGGTGTACCCTCCCCTTTGGGTTTCCCATGTGGGACTATTCAACGGAGAGGGGGGAGGCGCATGGGCCTTAATGGCCCAACCGTCCTGGGGTGGGCCCCACCCTACGCATAGCCCTAGGCTGGCCGGGTGGGCCCCCTCAAGGCGCCTAGGCCTTGGCCCCTTGGCCCTTGGCCCTTCCCTCCTCGGGTTTTCCCTCATGGGCCCTATTTCCCTAGGAAGTTTGGCCCATTAGTGGAATAACTCTTCAAATTAGATTTTAATATTATATTTAATATTAATTACATTAGTTAATATGTAAATACATATTACAAAATCCATCTTGACCCGAAACACCTTTCGGTTCCCTTTTGATTTTCTCCGAACGACTTCAGATCTTTCCCGGAATGATTTCGGTCCTTTTATTCTTTCTCCGAACAACTTCGGATCTCTCTACGGAACGATTCCGGCTTTCTCTTTCTCTACTGTGATTCCTTCTTACGAATGATCGCTCTCATCGTACCCTTAAGTGTATCCTCTCACGGCTCGGGAATGCTCTAGACATGATTTGTATCAATGATCAACAGAGGGACCAGGGATATCCATGTGACCCCTATGCATTCCTGATGACAATGTCGTTTGAACCGTCTAAATGTAGCATCCTCTTCCTTTTGTTTCTTGATACAACTTGTCCGAGATCCGATCACTGGTATCCCATACCTTTGTTCAATCTCGTTCACAACAAGTTATGTTTTCTTGTTACCGTGATATTACATCCCCGTGACCTAGTCACATGTTGCAACATTTATAGATGTAATCTCACCAAGTCAGCCGTATGTATCTTTACCCGTCATGTGGGTGAACAAATCCCGGTCTTGCAGTCACATGTCATCTACTGTTCCTTCGGAATACCCAACATACACCTTTATAGTCACCGCATTACCAGATGACGTTTGATGCGATAAAGCACCTAGGGAAAGCGATGAGTAATATGAGCTCACGGTCTAAGGAGAAGGAGTCTAGGTATAGTTGTTGCAACAATGAACTATATGACTTGATCGTGTTGCAATCCTTCAAGGAATGTCCAACCACATCATTCTCCAATGACATGATCTCGTTGTCAGTCAGCATAAATGCCCATGATCTTGAAACCCAGATCATCTTCGTGACCAATGAACTAGTATGAATAGAGGCTACTAGGGACTTAGTTGTTTCATACCACACCTGTACCAATGTTTCTACTTGGCACAGTTCTAGCACAATATGAAACTATTATAAACTAATTGAGATATGACAATAAAAACCTATTTCTTATTTGCCTCTAGGGAATATCTCCTTCAGTCTCCCACTTGCACTAGAGTACAAATAAACCAACTCGCATTTTACTCATATAAACCATATACCATATGTGTTTATAGATCATGCATGCTCATGGGAAACGTCATGTCCATGTTCTGTTTTACCAGATCATTATGTCTTTTGGAAATCGTTAATGTCTTCCTAATTTTGACATTCACACCATTATCTTATAATGGGTCGAAGCATTTGTTCGGCAACAAAGCGAGACTTTTGTTTCTAGTGTTTATAATGATGGTCATTATTCACTGTTGTCATCTAAACTTCGAAACACACTTTGCTATCCTTTGTGTATATAATATAGTCATGGCAGCAGAACAAGGCCGGATTCCAGGAGCTTACAGTGACGTTAGATCAACCTCGAGGGCTTTCTAATGGGCACTAGGCCCTGGGACACATCATTCTACGTTAAAAGCGAACTAGCCGTGCCATAACATTACACATCACATCAGATGGAGCCTTTATACTTCTATATCTATGTAGATCCTAGTGCATGAAATGCATCTGTGCCACTTACATTGCTTCTTGCTACTTAAGTACAAACTTAATTTTGGTTTAGTGATCAACTCAGCAATCACTTAAAGACATGTTCTTATAGTTAAAGCTAGTCCTTCCAACCAGAACCTTGGGTCACATTATGTCGAGTATACAACATGGTTATATGGAAGAACCTATGACTCAGGCATAGGAGATGCAACGTATCTCTTTCTTTCAACCATAGTTGCAATACTCAATGCTTCATATGGTAAGAACTTCTTTCTTACCTTGTTCCATTCTGAACTTCTTCAGAATCTTGCTTAGGACATTCTGAACATCTTTCAGAATCAAGTCCAGGAAGCATTCGACATTCAGTGTTTATTAAACTTACTAATCTATATAGATAGATCTTTTGTTTAATAACTTCAATTTCATCCTAACTTAAATATTATTAACAACAATCACATCATTCACATATGGTGTCCACATATCCCAGAATGATTTCACGCTCCCACTCAAATATGACATTCATGTTTGAGATCCAGGGATTTCACTTAGCTCCCACTCAGATATGACATTCATGTTTGAGATCCAGGGATTTCACTTAGCTCCCACTCAAAATATGTCAGCTACATATTATGATTTAGCCAAGCTGATTTGCTCCCACTCAAGTCTAGGTCCTCTTGATAATCTTGGACATTCCAAAAATTCTTTGATTACTATGAAGTCGAGAATTCCAATTACGAGACTTCAATATCCATGTATTTCTAGTGTAAATCCAAAAGACTTAAGCATCACTACTGTTGTAGTCAACTCCTTGAATTTCTCCAAACTTGTGACAAATCGAGCTTTTGTCATTCATTAAGTTTCATTTCCTTCTTATGACTTTGCAGTCATTCAGAAATATCAAGCAAACTTCATTACTTTAATAAGATCAAGTAACATGTTACTTTGCAATCTTAAATGTAACTTAATATAGGATTTTATGACTCCTAGTCATTTCTCGCACTCAGGTCCACCACGCTTGTTTGTAATTTGTAGGTATGTCTTGTTCAAAACACGACAAGTGAATCAACAATATAATTCTACAAACTTGTAGAATATATAGTTGAATCCTACTTTCTTTAGTAAAAGTATTCATTGAAACTTTATGATCATTATCATTGGTTTCTCCTCTATTTATAGAGTTTGGATTCACGAAACAAATTTCGCTGCGCCACTCAACAATTCAGAGGTAAGGTCAAATACCTTGTTTTGATCTTTCACTTTCTTCCACTTGTATCTTCATCAAGACACGTCAACTTAGGACAACAGAAGGTTTACCCCTTCGTGGAAGATGCATTCATAGCTTCCTAACAATGCCCTACAAAGACTTGTTTATTCGCCATGATTTCAACTTGTCGAAATCTCCAGAAACTCGAACGTGCCATAACACTTATGGTGTTGTTTCCACGAATCTTTAGATGTTCCTTTGTATTTCAAATGAGTGTTTGCTTATTTTGATCTCTAACTCTAAATGACAACTACAACCCCGATAAGAGATAATATTATACCATATGTATCTAATACATAATGATTATGATGTTTAGACATTTCAACATAGTTTGAATTCATCCAATTATCATAATTTGTGAAACACCTTTCACAAGTTCCTTCTATGCTAAACTTAACTTGAATACTTCAGTCATGTCGATCAAATCAAAGAGACTTCATATTCTTGTTAATTCCAATATCCTCCTTTGGTTGTAAACTCATTTGAACAATTCAAATCATTTCAAACTTATGTTTCATTAATAAAATATGCTTATTCACTTAAGTCCACAATTAACTAATGATTTCCACTACTTGTTGAAAATATGATACATCATTATGTATAAGTTTCAACATTTCTTCGCATATCACCATTTTACCAAAATGCAGAGTTTTAGTCATTCTGCCCAAGAGGCATGGTTTTGCAAAGTCTCTAGATTAAGCATCTAGGACCCCGATCTTTCATAAAGAACCTGCAATAACCAAAATGACTTAAACTGTAGTGTCATTTCATTATTAAACTTTGGATATCTTTTAGCATTCTAATCCTTTATAAATGTTTAAACTATTATCATTAACATAGTGATGAGAATAACTTATTTATAATCATAATGTGACCATAAGGTATTGTTCATAAGAACAATACAAACTGGTTTTTAACTTCTTCATATGAATAATCGTCTTGCCAAAAGCAAGACACACAAACTATGATTACAAATTTATATTCAAGTCCACTAATCCAAATGATAGACTTTGAGGGAAGAAGTGATGTCGGCCATCAACTCTTTTGCTTGCCGTCACATTGCCTCAAATCCAGCAATTCTCAAGCAGATCATCCTGTTTTCACAAAACAGGACAAGTATCAAATACTTTGCAAACTGCAATGAGTTTTGCAAGAACCACATTTATAATTTTGTATATCTAGCATATACCTTTTTCATCCATGACCTCCTTTTGCAATCAAGCCCTTCCAAGAGTTCTTAACTCTAATGCAAGATCACTGAGTGTTTTTCCAAACATTCCGGAGTCATCGAATTATCTCCTAATGGTTATTGTATCAAGAAGAGAAGATCACCTTTTACGAGGATATCCCTTAGGCGTGGGTATTAATCTATGAAGTTGGACCCTTTTGCTAAGTTCCAAATTGGGCAATATATTCCCATGGTCGCAAAGGACCTCAATGGGATAGGCCAAGGTCTACTAAGATATTTGCAAACAGACATCTAGACTAAGTTTATAATAAGAGATCAATTTTATAATTGGTCTCCACTAAAACGGTCATCCCCTAGATGATTTTAGCGATCGCATGATCCCTATCCTCTGCACCTCCCCCGATCATCACGGCCATCAGTGCAGTATCAAAGGTAGACATTCACTAATGCCAATCACATCATCCATGTGCCTCATGCTCGATCTTTTGATCTCTTGTGTTCCGAGGCCACGCTTCTATGGCGTGCTAGGCTCGCCAAATCTAACTTGTGTGTATTCGCTGTGCAACATGGCTTACACCCACTGTATGCGAACATAGATATGTCTGACCCCCGATCATCACGGCCGGCCTCATACCAAAGAACTTTCTTGGTGGTGCACACACAAGGGGAACACGGAACATTGGAATTCAATAGGGATTATCTTATTTGCTACCGTTGAGTATCTAAGTACTAGCACACAATAAGATATAAAAACTGGTATCAACATCATATGTATAATGTGATATGATATGGTCTTTCTTGCGCCTTGATCTCCATCGAGCGCTCTGGCATGATCTCCATCTTGCCCTTGGTTTGACGCCAAGGCCCCGAAACCTCCACCAGGTCGTTCATCGGAACAATGACTATCACTATACTACTTAGTAACAGAAAAGTAAACTACGTTACCTTCGTAACGACCAATGCCATATCATAATCACATGCCCCCTGCAAAATAAAGTTAGACGCCTCTACTTTATCTATTGCAAGTTTTACGTGGTTGTTAGGGCTTTCGCACTAGAACCGTTTCTAAACTACGAACTTTCCAACCACAACATGGATCCAACAGTTGTCTCTATTACACCCCTTTCGGGGCCCTCCGTTATAAATGCTATATCAACTATCGAATGAGAGACAGACACCCGCTAGCCACTTATACGGTACAAGCCGTATGTTGAGCGTGGAACCAGTCTCGCGTACGAATACGCGTAAGGTCGGTCTAGGCCGCTTCATCAAACAATACCGCGATATAAACAAGTACACGTTAGAGGGTAACAACTAAGGGATCAATGCCCGCACAATACTTGTGCATACTGGCGGTACAACACTCCTACGCATAGATCGGCTCTGATACCACTGTTGGAGATCAGCGCGGAAAACAAAAATTTCCCTACGATGGAACCCCAAAACATGCCTAGGATCTATCTATGTAGTAATGCGGTAACGGCCGATGCGTAGAGAATACATATCCTTGTAGACCGTACGCGGTTAACGTTCCGCGGGGAACGTGGTTGATGTAGTCGTACTCGAAGCTGACCTCAAGGTCGCGAAGCTCCTCGCAGGTCACCCCTTGCTCCTTCTTGATCTTCATCATCTTCATCGTGCAACAGCTCCGGCTCACGACATTTAAGCGCCCCAAGTTTTGCACCTTGTGTCTTTGTACACATCCGGTGCACGATGAGACCTTCGGCTCCCCGATCCTGCCGGGAGGGCGGAAGTTGATATCCGGCTAGGAATCCCTGCAGCGCAACGGCGTACTGCAAGTGTGCCTTGATCGCACAGCCCAGACTTGGGGCCATGGTCACAAGGCATAGAGAGAGAGAAGGAGAAAGTCAACCAAAGGACTTCTCCAAATATTGGTGTGTTTAATCCCACCCATGGGCACCCCTTAATATAGGGGGAGGGGGTGTGCCCTCCCCTTTGGGTTTCCCATGTGGGACTATTCAAGGGAGAGGTAGGGAGGCGCATGGGCCTTAATGGGCCAGCCGGCCTGGGGTGGGCCCCACCCCGTGCACAGCCCTAGGATGGCCGGGTGGGCCCCCTCAAGGCGCATGCGCCTTGTCCCTTTGGCCCTTGTCCCTTCCCTCCTCTGGTTTTCCCTCATGGGCCCTATTTCCCTAGGAAGTTTGGCCCATTAGTGGAATGACTCTTCAAATTAGATTTTAATATTATATTTAATATTAATTACATTAATTAATATGTAAATACATATTACAAAATCCATCTTGACCTGAAACACCTTTCGGTTCCCTTTCGATTTTCTCCGAACGACTTCGGATCTTTCCCGGAATGATTCCGGTCCTTTTATTCTTTCTCCGAACAACTTCGAATGTCTCTGCGGAATGATTCCGGCTTTCTATTTCTCTACTGTGATTCCTTCTTACGAATGATCGCTCCCATCGTACCCTTAAGTGTATCCTCTCACGGCTCGGGAATGCTCTAGACATGATCTGTATCAATGATCAACAGAGGGACCAGGGATATCCATGTGACCCCTATGCATTCCTAATGACAATGTTGTTTGAACCGTCTAAATGTAGCATCCTCTTCCTTTTGTTTCTTGATACAACTTGTCCGAGATCCGATCACTGGTGTCCCATTCCTTTTTTCAATCTCGTTCACAACAAGTTATGTTTTCTTGTTACCATGATATTACATCCCCGTGACCTAGTCACATGTTGCAACATTTATAGATGTAATCTCACCAAGTCGGCCGTATGTATCTTTACCCATCATGTGCGTGAACAAATCCCGGTCTTGCAGTCACATGTCATCTACTGTTCCTTCGGAATACCCAACATGCACCTTTATAGTCACCGCATTACCAGATGACTTTTGATGCACTCAAAGCAACCTAGGGAAACAGTGAGTAATATGAGCTCACGGTCTAAGGAGAAGGAGTCTCGGTATAGTTGTTGCAACAATGAACTATATGACTTGATCGTGTTGCAATCCTTCAAGGAATGTCCAACCACTTCATTCTCCAACGACATGATCTCGTTGTCAGTCGGCATAAATGCCCATGATCTTGAAACCCAGATCATCTTCGTGACCAACGAACTAGTATGAATAGAGGCTACTAGGGACTTAGTTGTTTCATACCACACATGTACCAATGTTTCTACTTGGCACAGTTCTAGCACAATATGAAACTATTATAAACTAATTCAGATATGACAATAAAAACCTATTTCTTATTTGCCTCTAGGGCATATCTACTTTAGCATTTATTATATGTTAATTATGAATTAACTTATACTAAATAAATATTTAAATTCAAATTTATAAAGTGACTTTATCATTAGGCAAAAATCCTGGAGGAAATTGGCCTAGGGAAAAGCCACAAGAAAAAGACAAAGAAAACAACATCAAAAGATAGCAAACAGCTCACATGGGTGGCATATAGTTGCCGCCGCATGGGGAAGGCTGCTGCTGGCTGTTGCTCGGGCAGGACAGGCACAAGTGGGCCACGGTGCAAAGATGGCCCACCTAGACCGGGCGACAAGCCGCAGCAAGGTGAGCTGGCCACGGGAGCAACACAAACCCACGCCACATTGCTTTAATCGCCTCAACAAGACTGATGTGCGAAGCTAGGCTGCCAGGGGCGGGCACCACACGGCCGGGCTTCCCTGGCCCCTGCTATTGTAGCTGAAAGCTGCTGCTTGCTAGGCTATGAGTAGGGCCGACCCACCCGACTACCCCAACTCAGCCCATCTGGATGTTTGCCTCTTTTCTGATATTTTCCTTTGACTTTAGTCCCATATGGCTAACCCAATGGAGAGGACACGCCCCCTCCGCCTATATAAAGGGGTGCCCATGGGAGGATGAGACACCCAACAAGATATTCTCGGAGGCGTTCTTCCTCCGAGAATACCCTCTATCTCTCTGTAGTTGCCTTTGTCGTGGCACGGTCCCAGGGAAAGGACTGTCCGCGAAAAGTCGATGCATCTGCATCACGCCGTTGTGCTATAGTGATTCCGCTAGGAGGTCTACTTCCACAACCCCAATAGGGATCAAGGAGTTTGGGAGTCATCGCATTGCACCATATGCATGTGATAACTTGGTGGGGCTATTGAAGCTTCCAGGGCGTCGTACAAGGACATGGACAAAGGAGGCGTGCGAGGTGCTTCACGACCTTGAGGTCGGATGGGTACGACTACATCTCCACGCTCCTGCATGAGCGTAATGCTCTCTCGGGCTTCAAGAGTACGTTACTGTTGTCTTCCTTCATTACTACATTAATTCTAGATAGATCATATGGCATTCAGGGTGTTCCCGCGTAGTAAATTTTTTGTTATTGCTATGGAAACACTACAGTGGTATCAAAGCCTAGATCTATGGTTATTATGCTAGTACGGATAGACACATGCAAAGTGTGGGCATCGATACCCTAGTTGTTACCTTTCCACGTGTATTTGTTTATATCACGGTACTATGAGATGAAGCGGCCCGGACCGGCCTTACGCATCATCCTACACGAGATTGGTTCCACGCTCGACATACGGCTTGTACCGTATAAGTGGCTAGCGGGTGTCTATCTCTCTCACAGTAGTTGATATGGCATCTACAACATAAGGCCTCGAAAGGGGTGTAGTAGCGACAACTATCATATCTATGTTGTGGTTGGAAGTTTGTAGGTAGAAACGGTTCTGTCACGAAAAGCATAATAACCACGTAAAATCTGCAATAGATAGAGTAGAGGCATCTAACTTTATGTTGTAGGGAAGGCTTTGTGATGTGATATGGTTGCAAGGCGTGAAAAGGTAAGGTAATTTACTTTTCCTATTGCTAAGTCGTGTAGTAGTAATCATCACGATGATGAACGACAAGACTGATGATGTTATGGACTTGGCACCAAGCCGGAGCACCTCATGGAGATCATGGAGCAGGAAGACAACCATGTCACGTCACATATGATTAGATATGATTTAATCTTTGTTTGCATCTTGTTTGAGTGCTAGTATTAGATACACAATGCTAGCATTTAAATAGGATGATCCCTAATTAAATACCAATGACATTGTTCTCCCTTAGTGTGCACCACCAAGAAAGTTCTCCGTTATGAGGCAGGCCATGACGATCGGGTGTTAGACATATCTGCGTTCGCATACGGTGGGTGTAAGGCATGTTGGACTATGGATACACTAAGGTTGAGTTGGTGAGCCTAGCATATGTAGATATGGCATCAGAACACAGCAATCGAAAGATCAAACACAAGTCACATGGATGATGTGATCGACCGATAAAGTCCACCCTAGCATTCACATCAAAGGCCGTGACAATCGGGGATGATGTGGAGAAAAGGGATCGTGTAATCACTAAACTATCTTTAGGGATGATAGTTTAAGTGGGAGTTTGTTTGAACTCCATATTATGAACTTAGTCTAAGTCCTTTTTGTAAATATCTTGTAGATTATGGCCATCCCCTTAGTTCAGGATATATATAGTCCATTAATGAATGGGAAGAAACTTAAGTTAGATGGGTCGAATTTCATCGACTAGTACCAACGCTTTAGTAGGATCCTCATAGAAAACCATCTCCTCTATGTCCTTTGTGAACCCCTAGAATATCTCCAGATGAATCTAACGGTAGAGAAGATATTACTCTTCGTGGCTGCAGTGGTACCTTCACCAAGCTCGAACCCAAAAGATGGGATCATCGTCAATGGAAAGTGTATATGTGATATACAAAGAATGAATGTTTCCATGAAACGCGGGTTTCAAGTATTGGATACTTAATCTTGTTTTACTGAAAATAGGACCCTCTACATGAAAGTTACAGAATGGAACGAGGCATTGATGGCATGATGACGGCAAGCAAGCTAATTGATGGCCGACAACACTCCTTCCCTTGAAGTTTATCATTAGGATTAGTAGATTTGAATAAAAGCTTTGTAATCAAGTTTGCGAAATGTACTAGTATGTCTTACTTATTGCGAGACTGTTATTCATATTAATAAGAAACAATTTAGTTGTTCTGTTTTTATGAATGATCTCTTTTATGATTCACATTGGGATTATAAACAAGTTATTCTAGTCTTCATCGGTATGATAAAAGGATGTTTATGAAAGTTGTCAAACGATATTCAAATCTAGATAATGAATAACACTATTGTTTAAGTCATTGTGGTTACTGCATGTTTTTCATGTTAATGAAGATTGGGGTCTTAGGCATTTGATCTAGAGACCTTGCAAAACCATGCCTCGTTGGGCAGAATGACTAAAACTCCGCATTCTGGTAAAACGGTGATATGCGAAGAAGTGTTGAATTTTATAAATACGATGTATTGTACTTTCCACAAATAGTGGAAATCATTATTTGGTGAGTTTAGGTAATTATGAGTATTTACTTGATGAAATACAAGGTTGAAACTATTTGAATTGTTCAAAGGATTTCAAAATGAAATGGATATAAGATTAACGAGAATTCCAAAGTCTTTGCAATTTGGTCCAAGTGATTTCGAATTCAAGTTAATAACAAATTGGCACATATAAGGGACTTGTGAAAAGTAGTTTCACAAATTATGGTGATTGGACTAATCAAGTAGTGTTGATATGTCTAAAACATCATAATAATAGTGTATAAGATACATATGGTCCAAATGATCTTCGAATGGTTTAACGTTAGGAATTAGAGTTAGAGATTGAATTAGTAAACACTCAAAAGTATTAGGAACATCTACTGATTTGCGGAAACAACACCGTATGAGATATGGCATGCTCGAGTTTCTAGAGATTTTGATAGTTCAAGATCCTTGTGAATAGTAAGTCTTTGTGGTACATTCTTAGTAAGACTATGAACAAAATTCCAAACTAATGCCCGAAGAAGAAAAAGTTTGTATTGTCTCAGCGAGGTACTTCTTTTGAGAAAAGGTTCTCATAGAAGTGTTAGTGTAAAGGCGAAAGTGTAAGCAAAAGGTTTTGACCTTACCTCCGAATTGTCAAGAATATAAAATAGAATATGTTCTAGAAACAAACTTTACAAATAGAGGGAAACTATAATGATATGATCATAAGTGTTTTAGCTAACACTTTGTGAAAGTAGGATTCAAGAACTTGTTCTGCCAGTTGCAGAATTCCATTCTTGATTCACTTGTCCTATTATTGGAATAAGACATACATACAAACTACAAAGGAAGATTGATGGACCCAAGTAGAAGAAATGACCTAGAGTCATGAAATTAGCAAAGGACTGATCAAAACTTCAAAGTATTCAAAAGGTTGAAGAAAAGGTTGTAACTGGTACAACAAGGAAGTTTTAACCAATCTGGAATTGCTAAACTCTTGTAGCGGAAAATTCTCGATTTGATACAATATCAAAGAATTTTGGATTTGCCAAGATTATCGAGAGAAGTCTACAAACTGGATGGGAGCTAAGGAGTTTTCCCAATATAATATGTGTTTCACATATTTGAGTGGGAGATGAGTGACATCCTAGAATATCAAATATTGATGCAATATTTGAGTGGGAGAGTGATAATGTTCTAAAATATGTAATCGATATATTAGTGAACAATGTGTTTGGTATGACGAATGATTAGATCATTAGATCGATGAAATTTAGTATATATTAAATATAGTGAATCTATGTGACAAGGGTTTAACTCATCAATGCCCATTGTTATGGACTTGGGTTTTGGAGAAGGAGGGAGCGCTGGAGGCATCGACCACTAGCAAACAAGCACAGGGGGCTTAAGGTTTACCCAGGTTCAGGCCTCGTAGAGGTCCCTACTCCTGCTTGTCTGCTCTTGGAATTAACGAAGGAATCGAAGATTACAGGGGCGCGCAGATGCAATCTGGCGAGAGTTGTGGAAACTAGGGTTGCGTGTGTCCTCCTCGCCGCCCCCTCCTAGCCTTTATATAGATAGGCTAGGTCTCGGGTAGGTCAGCCGATGATTAGGGTTTTCCCTTTGAACTTTCTATCTTTAGCTTCTTCTTGTCTCGCAAGCAATCGAGAGTTCGTGGGCCAATCGATTTCTCCATTTGGGCCTTGGAAATGCCGTGGGCTTCCGCCGTATGCAGACCGTATATACCAAACTCGAGTACCTGTAGGGTATACCCATGTCAATATCCCCCGAGTGTCCAGTGGAATCGCAGATTTGACTGGGGACTTTATGAAGCTTTTCGAGTGCATGATTGAGTATTTTTCGAGTGTTCAGTTCATGTAATAGGGATCATTGATATCCATTCCTAATTTAGCCGATGTATCGGTATCAGTTAACTTCCTTAGGGCAAAACAACGCAATCTACTCAAACTCGAGTCCCCGAACTCGAATTCGGAAAAGTGCTGGCGTAATTAGACTCATGCCATGGAGGTCTTACAGGAGTCGAATTCCAGTATATGGGTGTGAGCACTCGACACGTCCGTCAAGGCATGTTCATCGCACCTATAGGTATGGATATATTTCTGGTAGTGCGCAGCAGATGCATTGACAGGCCTTATGTAACACCCTCGAATCGGCCCTATGCAAGTTTTAGCGCTTCCCGCCAAACCCGCATAGAAACGATTCAAGGACGCCCACCAGGCACTTTCGTGCGGGTGGAAAACGAAGTAATACCATTACACAATAGTCCACGATGGAACCCACAGAACAGATATATATACAGCAACGACTCACTAAGTCAAGAATACAGATATACAGTACAAAGATCCAAATCACCTTGAAAACGATATAGCATCCGAGTACGGATAAAAGCAAATTGAGCTAAGAGCCCTGAAGAAATAACCAATGGAGTCCATAACCCTGCCCAGGCCAAGCCGGAAGGGTAACCCTGCTAACGACATCGAACTTATACCTGTTAAACAAACGAGGTGACAAAGGGCAAAGGAAAAAGGGAGCGGACAGTACTGAGGCCAGTACACCGCAAGGCTAGAATTTGGCGGCTCTCGCCTACATAGGTATGATGGACTGAAGCGGCAGCGAAGCATGCACTAAACAACCTATAGAGACTCGATAAACTGTCGGCTATTAGAGAGAGATAAGAAAGACCTATTCGGAACCAACCTTATACTAACACCAACCATACCCATCCTGGTATTCCCCCTCGAGACCAAACGAGGAAGTCAAACCGAGGAACTCACACAGTTGGCAGTTTTATTCATTCCATTATAGTTGCAGCACTTACTAGTCAGATATAGATAGCACGAGTCATCCTGATAGCATAAGTAGTGAGCAGTTTTAGTTAACCATTCAGTTTTAGTTGCAGTACTTACTAGTCAGATACAATTAGCATGTGACATCCCAAACCAAGTTGTTGGCACTTCTATTTTATTCTATTGGAGTTGCGATACTTACTAGGCAGGTATAACATGACACGATATACCCTAGTTCCGCCTGTTGTTGGCACTTTTATTATTCATTCCATTGTAGTGAAGTTGATTACTAGTTACGTATTAAGTCAAATTTATAGTACTACTTTAGTTATGCTTGTTTATGATCGAGATACTATGCTCCAAGTCGTCCATAACTGCGGACACGGCTTTTAGAAAGATTTACCCTGCAGGCGTGCACAAATAGCAACACACACACGATCAACCTCGGAAAAACCAAATCAAAACCCAACGAGGCTTTCACGACAAAGCAATCACAGGATTCATAAAATATTTCAGGGGGCCACCCCACTAATCCACCCGCAACGAAGTTGGCCGGCTCCGAGATGGACCCATGGTTTGTGTCAATGGCTGTAAACGACTGGGAACCCGAAAGTGTGACTGGGCTTGTCGATACCGCGAAAACATTCCATGTTCCAAAACAGTACAGGTGCTCCACGCACAATCATAAATAAAGCAGTAAAGCATGGCATAAGTACATGATAGTAATAAAGCCCCAAACTAGTTTGTGGCCCCAAGAAATAAGAAATGAATCAAGCTCTAGCTAAGGGGGATCCATAGGGTCTCCCGGATGTGGATAGTGCGAATAATCAAGGAACAGGTATCAAGTACTCGGAGCCTACGGGAAAAAAGTGGACATGAGAAACCAAATAGCATATATTGCCCACCAGTGCCTCTTTCATTAGTTATCCCAGCAATTTAATAGTTGTATTTAAAGTCATGATCCTCTCCACCGTAAAGCATATGCCAACATTCCAACAACGTGTGGTACTTCATGACACGGGATCGCACCTGAGCAAGCGACTACGACTCGCAAGACCAACTATCTATCAAACAACAGGCAATAGGATGTGTCCAAGGCAACATAGAGGCTGCAGGGAATATAAATGGTGTACGGAAACTAAAGCATCGTAATACGGATAGCAATAGATCAACAGGAGGAAGTAAAGACTATAAATGCAAAATAGGTAGAAAGAGGGAGATTGCTTGCCTGGGAAATACTACCGAAGATACATTATCCGAAGGGCTTGTCGATACTCGCATCCACTCAACGGCCTAATCCGCGAAGAAGCAAAGCACTAAAAGAAACACCGGATACACTATTTAATACTACGACAGAAGACCGGGCATGATGCATGTATGATGCATGGCATGGCAAAGATGCGGTGCAACTAGACAATATTAAGCGGAACCGGGGTCCCGACAATTAATTATATGGTTCAAGTTATTTAGGTACCCCGCAATTTAAATGTTGTTTACCAAGGCAAAACATGGCATTGGTTCACTACACAAATTTAAATAGAGCCAATATAAGACTAGAATAGCCCGCATATGGTCTCTATATTTAATTATGAGGTGAATCGGCATAATGCCCCAAACCCACATGATGAGATGTATGCAAGCACAAACAATTTATATAGATGACACTTTATAAAATAGGGCTAGAAAAAGGGTCACACATCGGGGCAAAGATCTTGGTGTCCACCGGGGGTCGATGGGGTTTGGTCTTGGCGGGATCGGTCTTCGGATCGGGGCTTCGGCGTTTTGGCGTCTCCGGATCCGAGAAGGAGATCTTGGGTTTCTGCGGAGAACTTGGTTCGGCATTGGTCTTGATGGTAGATGATCTCGGCGACAACATGGTTCGTCGGGCGACATCACGTTATCCGTGGCGGCGAAGATCTTGATGGGGCATGGATACATGGATCCTCGGGTGTAGATAGCATAGCTCCGCGGTGCCGAAACAGCCGCATCATTGACATCACCACACACCATCCTCACCGTAACATCAGTGCATCACACAACAATTTCATGTCTTCAGTATCGAGCAGCAGTCCAGGGTATGGTACCATCTTAGGGTCTACTTCAGTGAACTGGCGAGAACCTGCAGTGTACGCGCACACAGAAACAGGTCAGGGAAGGGCTCTGCAGCAGCCGTGACGAGGGACACAGGTATAGAGGCCGACGAGCAGGAACAAATCGATAGGCATGACGGAGCTGGGACACGCGTGCGGCGACGAGAGGCGGCACGAGCGGAGACGGCTCGGGGACACCCAGAATCGAGGAAGGGAGGCTTGGGGAGCGGCCGAGCAGCGGCGCAGTGCTTGGCGTCGGGGATGGAGGACCACGCGTGACAACGGAAAGACGATGGGGCGTGGCCGGGGCAGGGAGGCCAGAGTAGGCTCGATGCAGGCGAGCTCGAGGGGCCGGCGGGGTGCAGGAGGTTGCTGGGGATAGCGATGCAGGCGGCCAGCAAGGCGAGAGGAGAGGTTCCGTGGAGGCGCAGCGGCGCCTGGGCGCAATGGGTCAGCCAAGCGGCGGTGGTAGCCGGAAGCGAGGGACAAGGAGAGGATCGGGAGAGGGGCGATGTGGGGAGGAAGGCGACACTACGGGATTTGATCATGAGCAAGGGGGCATGCACGAGTGGGGAACGCGGGGCTGGTTGGGTTCATGGCGACGTGGGTCATGGGGTGGGGTCCACGCGGTGTACCGCGTGCGGTGCAGCGTAACTGCGTGCGTGACTAGGGAAGGTGCAGGTGCAAACGTAGTGGTGGGTCAGGGTGTACCGTCATGGGCAGGTGCATGTGTGGCAGCGGCGGCAGGGGCCGGTTGGTGTGGTAGGGATCTAGGGTTTGGGTAGGTGTGGGTTAGGGTTTTGTCTGGACGTGGCCGGCTAGAATTTTGGGCCTAGCTGGCTGCCTCCCAAAAATAATATAAGTTTTATTTATTTATTTAAAAGACTTTTGTAGTTAGTTTTTAGACAAATAAAATATCTAGAAGAAGCCGGGGTTTTGGATTTGAAATAAAGTCGGGGATATTTAGAAAACAAAGATAGGTTTTTGTAAATTAATTTTAGGTAAACAAATGCAGAATGACATGACAATTCCCAAATACAATGTGGCATGATGACATGAGCATGCAGTCATGATGATGCACAAAAATAAAAATAACAAGCGGTTTTCTAGTAATGGTTTTACTGGGGTGCTACAATTCGACACCACTAACAAGGGATCTCGCCCTCAAGATCCGTCTCATGGTACGGGGAAGAATGCTGATGATCTGGGTCTTCTCGCTTAGTGTAGATCCTCGCGACACCACTGAAAGGGAAATGGACGTCGCCTAGAGGGGGGTGAATAGGCGTTTTAAAATAATTACGGTTTAGGCTCTAATAAATGCGGAATAAAACTTAACGTTTAATTTATCAAGCCAAAACCTATATCCACTAGTTTCACTAAGTGCACCAACAACCTATGCTAAGCAAGATAAACAACAAGGTGATAGCAAGAAATAATACTTCAAGCATGAAGGCTATCACAATGTAAATTGCATAAGTAAAGGGCTCGGTTGATAGATAACCGATGGACGCGGAGATGATGATTTCTTTCCCGAAGTTCACTTCCAAAGAAGCTACGTCTCTGTTGGAGAGGTGCGGGGGCGCAATGTACTTCGAACGCCACAAATGGCTCACCTCGAGGTGTGGTGGCTCGATGCTCACCCAACGCCACACAAGGCCTCACCAAGGATGCGAAGCCACGCAACTCACCGACGCCACAAAAGGCTCACCCTATTCTCCCGTGAGCTCGCCACAAAGGCCTACTCGCGTTCCACTATGGGACACTTGAGGGCGGTCACCGAACCTGTACAAGGCTTGGGGAAATCTCCACAACTCAATTGGAGGGCTCCCAAGAAACGCCACAAAGGCTCCACAATGTCACAAAAGGCCAACAAGCTTGGGGAACCTCCACAACTCAATTGGAGCCCCCAAGAACACACCACAACTCCACACAACCGTCTAGGGTTCCAAGAACCCAAGAGAAACAAGCCCAAGGGCTTGAACTCGCCGAATCTCCGAGCAGAACTCAAACCTATGTGCCAAATTCAAGAGGCAAATCCTTCTCTCTCAAATTCCACCAAATCTACAAAAGCTATTGGGGGAATAAGGGAGGAAGAACACAAGAGGAGAACACAAAAATCTCCAAGATCTAGATCCCAAGGATTCCTTCACAAAGAAGGGATTTGATTTGGTGGGGATTGTAGATCTAGATCTCCTCTCTCAAATCCCTCAAAGAGATGCAAGAATCATGGGAGGGAGAAGGGAAGAGCGCAAGATTTTGAAGGTCAAAAATGCAGGAGAGAGAGTGGAAGAGCTAGCAAAAATGACCTCCAAAGTTGGGGAAACTTTTGGAAAAAGGGGGCCCTTAAATAGGGCAAGAGAAATCTGCCCGTTTGGGCCAGATTCGCGCTCCACCGGAACTACCGGTGCCCCACCGGTACTACCTCTAAATAGAAACACAAGATACAGAAGAAAAACGAGATTTACCGGAACTTTGGCCGGAACTTGGGCCGGTACTACCGCTCAAGCAAAAACATTGGACAGCATTGCACGAAAACTTCAATAACTTTTGACTCTGGACTCTGATTTCATTGATCTTGGGCTCGTTTTGAAGAGAACAAAAATCTTTACAATATTATGCAAAGAAACATCATAGTCCAACAAGATAGGATAAAATAAAATGGAGAAAGGTATGACCTCTCAGAAGCGACGAAGCGACGAACCGGTAAAACCTCCAGAACCCAAAACGCAAGAAGTTGAGCTTGGAAACTCTAATTGGGATGAAACCAATTTTGTTGGAAAGATAATAAAGAGTAGAAACCAACAAAAGGTGAAATGTTGGGTATCACCAAGGGACAAAATACCATGAGTATATATGTGAGATACCTCCCAAGGTGTGGAGCCGGAAAACCCGCAAGATCAAAAACGCAATAAGATATGCACGGGAAATCCGTTTTTGATGAAGTAGAGATTGTTATGGAGATAACCACAAGATCTAGATCCTCACATGGACAAGAACCAAACAACAACCAAGAAAGATGATGCTATGTATGCAAAGGTTTGAGCTCGCTCCAAAAGATATGAACGAGTCACCCACTTGAGAGCCCCTCTTGATAGTACGGCTATCTATCCTAAACCCGGTCTCCCAACACTACACGAGACCGGTAAAATAGAAACCCTATCAAGATCATACCTTTGCCTTTGAGCATCCCACTTGAGCTTGATGAAGACGATCTTGTCACCTTCAAGATGGAACACCTTTCTTGATTGCTCGTGCTTGATGAAGACTTGCGAATGGCTCCCCCATACTCCATGGGGAAACCTCTTCTTTGACCTTGTCTTCATCACTCCATGAACGCCGAGGAGGCAAGCTCCAAGCATGAGATCTTCTAGAGATGGTGCATCTTGAGCTTGCGCAAAAATATTGATGATGTCTTGAATATAGCCATGAGGAACTCCATCTTCTTCTTCTTCATCAAGACATAGTTGATCTTCTTCTTCTACTTGATTCCAATAGGCACAAAGCCCTTGGACAATGCTTCTTCTTTTTCATCCTTGAAACCAACACATGGTCCAAGCGATGCCAATGGACAAACCTACAAGTGAAACTCAATTTGCACATTAGTCCATAGGGATTGTCATTAATTACCAAAACCGCACATGGGGGCATACATGCCCTTTCAATCTCCCCCATTTTGGTAATTGATGAAAATCCCCTAGAGAGGGTTTAAATAAGTAATTTAATGACCAAAATGGATGCCCCAACATCAAATACTACACAAGTATGTGATGTTGGTATAACCACAATATATAGAGCAAACTCCCCCACAATCTATGCATGTGTGATGAACTTGAATTTCATTGCATAGTTTGCCAACCATTACGGGTGGTTGAGTTTCCTCTATATATCAAACATGCAAAGCAACAACAAAGATGCAAGAGCATGCAAGGATAATGCTTAAGAACCAACTCAAAGCATAAACCAACTTCCCTTAAACCCTCTAAAACTTCTCCCCCATTGGCATCGATTGCCAAAATGGGTGAAAAGTTCTAGACGGCCAATATAGTGAGAATTCCTCCAAAGGTGTGCATATGCACATATCCAATGATGGATCCTTGGAAGGAAGTAAAACTATATTGAGAACCCAAAGATTGCAAAACAAAAAATATAAAAGAAAACGAAAGAAGCTTCAACAAATGAAGCAAGCAAACAAAAGATCCAAAAATACCAATTGACAACATCAATTGATACCAAAAGAAAAACACAAGACATAATGATACGAACAAATGAGTGTTTAGATATAATAGGGAAGCTCCCCAATTTTTGTGCACAAATTATAACAATTGATTTGAATACATAATGCACAAATATGGAATCCTCATTCCCCCATAGACATTTAAACCTCAAACAAAGAGAAAGGCAAATTAGCATTCTTAAGTGAGTTACAGAAGCTCCCCAAGGATTATGCACCAATTATAATAATTATATTTGGAAACAAAGTGCACAATCATAGAATCCTCACTTATACAAACTCATTTAACAATACACGGCAAGAGAGATCAAATTATGAGTGCTTGGAGATGCAAGCAAATGGGACAAGCACTCATAGGCAAATAACTTTGGAAGCCACCAAAGAGTCAGAAAGAAATAAAGGGTGGTCTCTAAGGAAAACAAGAACAACCAAAACAACCAAAGATTTTATCTTCTATTGTGTGTATAAGTTTCTAGGTGTAAAATATCACAAAGACATATGTCCACAAAGAAACATGCACACACAAAATAGATTCACAAGAAAGCACATGAACAACAAAAGAAGTCATAGAATGTACCAACAAGATTTTTGCTTGAAAGCATGGCCAAAGTCTCAATTATATCTTATTGTACATCAATGAACTTCAAAACACCAACATACTACATATATTACAACTATTTCCAAGGGAAAAGGGAATAGTTGGAATATATGGAGAAAGGAAAGAAGAATCATAAAATAAAATCAACTTTGCAAAATACTCACTATTGCACATGAGAGTGAATGAGGAAAAGATATGCAATAAAATTGCTAGATTGACATATTTTGGATTGGTGAATCATCATGATTTTGTATAGCCCACTTATATGCACTCATCTCACCATACTCACATTTGCAATAGAGAGCACTCCTAAAAACCAACAAAAGAAACACAACATATGCAAAAACACAAACTCATGCCAACAAGCAACCTACAAAAGGTTGGAAGCAAGATATGTATGCATGAGAGAGATACT
The DNA here is from genome assembly GCA_023614405.1 of Avena insularis. Taxonomy (NCBI): domain Eukaryota; kingdom Viridiplantae; phylum Streptophyta; class Magnoliopsida; order Poales; family Poaceae; genus Avena; species Avena insularis. The sequence goes on along the minus strand of CM042694.1, from coordinate 238,711,103 downwards.
TGTTACCGAGATATAATTGGTAGGATGTAGAGGATAAGAATGTGTTGATCATCCTAGTAGGCACCACTTCTTCCTAATGGATGAGACGAGCATCCAATATATCTCCAATGTACCTAAAACACAATTAAGTACACTATGTTCCCAAACAAATTGAGTCCAAAGTAGTTAGTTCAGCTACAATACATAGGGGACCCTCCACATAAATATGTGCATATTGATATGAAATTGAATTTCATGCACATCTTAGCCAATAGGATTTGGTGGAGTTTCCCCTATATATTGGATCAAGAGATCAAGCAAGCCATAATATAAACATGTAGTAAATATGCATGCACAAGACTCTCAAGAACCAAAAATGAGATAAAATTTGAACTAAAACACCAAGTAAACCAAGAAGTAGCACACAAGACTGTGACATGACAAACGGTGTCCAAATTGTATCAAAGAGCCAAATCAACACATGGAAGGACACAAATTCAACAAATGAATAAGGCAAAAGCCAAAGAACAAAAGATGCACAAAACACACAATGCTCAAGGATTTGTCTCATTCTAAAAGACCAAAACAAGTAACAAAGAATGAGACAAATCCAACTCCCAAATAGAGCAAGGTTCCAACACATAAACCAAACTCTCTACACTTTTCATGATGGCACAAAGTACCAAGAGAAAATATCAAGCATCCAAGCACAAGAAACACTATGTGGATCAACACAAGAAGCATAAAAGGAGTGTTCTAGATAATATAGGAGAGCTCCCCCATGAATGGTGCATTATATTGAATTTTGCTTTTGAATGCAAAATGCACACAAAAGAGATCATCACTACTACCTACATTAAATAAAACACAAGGGAATACCAATAAACTAAAGGGATCCACAAGAGGCAAGGAAGACATGGGAGAAAAGGAAGCAATCTCTTGGCCAAAGATGGGACAAAGAAAAACAAAGGCCAAAGTGAACATGATCAAGAAATCCTACCATATATGGAGTGTCACTTGTCCAAGGACAAGGATTATGGGGAAAGTTTTCCCGAGGTAGTTTGCAAGGAAATCATGATCATATTCACACAAAGAAGCATGTAACAAGATATAACTATTATGCTTGATGCTTCGAGAGAGATTCTTGATAGCTCCAAATAGTCACACAATCACTAGTGATTAGAGTAACTTGAATCAAATGGTTTCCATGTAGGATATGGAGGTCCAAATAAGAGGAAACACATATCAAGAAAATCTCTCACAAACAAGATCAAAAAGATGAGCAATAAAAGAAACAAAGCAAGTTAGAACTTGTTTGAGCTAAATGTGCCACAAAGGAGCTAGATAAATAAATATCAATTGTAAGTGGCACTACCTCAAATGTTCACATTTTCTAGGTTTGTAATATGCACCAAGCATATGACTCCCCCATAATGTGATAACCAAGAGATCTCGACAAGAGGAAAAAAGATCAAAAAGGAGATGATTAATGGACATTATGGAATTCAAATTCTTCATGAGAATGACATACCACATAGAGACAAGATAAACATGTAATGTCAACACTAAGTGGTATTCCTCATGTACACACATTTTAGGATTGTGGAATGCCCAAGCATAACACTCCCCCAAAATGGGATAGTCCATTAATCTCTCCCAAGAGCCAAATGAGATACCAAATGAATTCAACAAAGGCTCAAACACAAGAACACAAATACATGATGTGCCAACCAACATACACGAATATACTAGACAACACAATATAGGTATGAGGGAAGCCCAACATGTACAAACACATATAATGGTACAAAACCACACATGCACAAGGGAGCAAGTAACTTTCAATGTAAAGAGTTGAGCACATGTTACCGCAAGGAGGAACATTGGATATGAGATAGAGGCAAGATAATACAATTGGCTTGACTTGACAAAAATAAATGATGAAGATCCCTCAATTCTTCATAATGTAGCCAAGCCTCCAATTCCCTCCAAAAACACCTATTGATCAAGTTTTAGCTTGTTGGTCCCCAACCAAGTTGGGTCGTAAGAGGTTAGTCACAATAGGCTTGGCCACCCAAATGGTTCTTTGCTTGACACCACATTGGGCACCAACATATTTGGAAAACACACTGCCCACCTCATCCTTACCAAGAGAATATGCATCATATATCAAGATAGGATTGGATGAGGAGATACCCATGGTGCATGAGGAAGAGAGGTGCCCCTTCTCGCGGCATATGTAGCAAGTTCTTATCTTGCCATCTTTCTTCTTGGAAGATGCCACCCCTTGAGGAAGATCTTGAGTCATGGGAAGAGGCCCGCTTCTAGCTTGAGGTGGAGCTTGAGGCTGCTTCCCTTGTTGCTTCTTCTTCAATGGACAACATCTCACATGATGTCCTTCTTCCTTGCACTTGAAGCACACAATGTTGGCCGGATTCTTCACTTGACCTTGGCCATTCTTCTTGTTGCCCTTGTGCTTCAACATGTTGGTGGGCTTGTTCTTGATGTTGGAGTTGTATCCAAGCCCACTCTTGTCATGTGGGGATCTTCGCACACTCAAGATGTTCTTGAGAGTGGTCTTCCCTTCATGACACTTCTTCAAGTCATTCTTCAAAGAAGTGACTTGGGCCTTGAGCTTCTTGTTTTACTCTACATGGTTAGTGTCAACAATAATACTAGAGGAAGTAGATGCTAAATTGTTAGAGCAACAAGGCAAGGGATGCAATTCATCACAAGATATAGCAATAGCATGAGTGGATGAATTACAAGGACTAGCACATGGCAATATGATACTAGGAGTAGATGTAGTGCTAATGTCCACATGAGGCATACTCGATGTTACCTTTGACAAAATAGCCTCATGAGCCAATTTTAGACTACCATGGGAAACTAGAAGGTCCTCATGCGAGCTTGAGAGCTTAGCATGACTCTCTTCCAATTTCCCATAGTTACTAGTTAGCAAAGCAAGTTGAGCATGTAGCTCAACATTCTCCTTCACAATAGATGCTTCACAAGAGATAGAGTTAGTAGCACAAGCATCATCAATAGTAGTAAGAGGTGAGGGCAACTTGGAAAGCTCTTTAGTGTATGAGGTTTTAAGTTGCTCATGTGACTCGGTGAGTTTGATGAGCTCCCCCTTGATGACCCTAGAGCCATTGTTGAGGTGCTCAAAATCCTCAAGAGCTTCATTTAGGTTAGCAATGTCATTAGCATACTCACGCTTAAGACTACCCATTTTTTCAATTGTGTCCTCATGCTCATAAATTAGTTGCTTACTTTCAATGGCAAAGTTCAATATTTCAATGAAAGTGGAGCAAGCATCTTTATCATTATGAAGAGCACGAAGGACTAGCTCCCCCTTCTCTTTTAAAGAAGCAACATCATCATCTTCTACATCTAAGTCAACATTCACATCATCATGAGGTGCATTGGGGTCCAAAGGAGAAGTTACCTTTGATTCCTTAGCCATGAGGCATAAGTGAATGTTGGGAGAAGGGGATGATGGGGGAACACATGAAGCTCCAATAGCAACCTTGCCTTGGCCCACGCATTCTTCGATTTCCTCTACATGGTTAGCAACACAAGTACTAGAGGAAATAGAATCACATTTATCATGGTAACAAGGCACAGCAAGCATATCATCATGAGATATATTCAATCCATTTCTACATGATATGCAAGGGCAATCACCACTAGGATGCAAAACACATATAGTCCTACAAGTGTTCATGCCCAAAGATACAACATTGCAATGAGATAGATATGGAGGATCATGAATGGCAAACTCACTATCCACATTGCAAGTTCTATCACCACTCACCATATCATTACCTTATGACAACTCACATGTTGGTGTAGTGGAAGAAGATGAGAACTCATCATGGCCGGAGGTGGAGGGAACACAATCATCCTCATCAATCTTGGACACATCATATTTTGCTTGAAGCTTGGTCCAAATATCACGAGCATTCCGAAAAGGCATGATTGAGGAAAGAACTACAAAGCTCACAACATTAACAAGCACATTAGATGCTTGAGCTTCGAGATAAGAGTTTGTCTCCTCCTCCAAAGATAGATTTTGGGGATCCTTAGGAGGAGACAAGCCCATATCTAGAATTCGCTCAATATTTGGGTCAATGACCCGGAAATGACTAAGCATGCGAATACGCCAAACATCTTAATTTGTGCCATCAAAAGTAAATGTGTGAGAGTGCACTAAACCCCTAGGAGACATCCTTACTCTCGAGGCAGTGAAGCCTAAGAAACGAGAGACCTCGCTCTGATACCAATTGAAAGGGAAATGGACGTCGCCTAGAGGGGGGTGAATAGGCGTTTTCAAATAATTACGGTCTAGGCTCTAATAAATGCGGAATAAAACTTAATGTTTAATTTATCAAGCCAAAACCTATATCCACTAGTTTCACTAAGTGCACCAACAACCTATGCTAAGCAAGATAAACAACAAGGTGATAGCAAGAAATAATACTTCAAGCATGAAGGCTATCACAATGTAAATTGCATAAGTAAAGGGCTCGATTGATAGATAACCGATGGATGCGGAGACGATGATTTGTTTCCCGAAGTTCACTTCCAAAGAAGTTCCGTTGGAGAGGTGCGGGGGCGCAATGTACTTCGAACGCCACAAATGGCTCACCTCGAGGTGTGGTGGCTCGATGCTTACCCAACGCCACACAAGGCCTCACCAAGGATGCGAAGCCACGCAACTCACCGACGCCACAAAAGGCTCACCCTATTCTCCCGTGAGCTCGCCACAAAGGCCTACTCACGTTCCACTATGGGACACTTGAGGGCAGTCACCGAACCCGTACAAGGCTTGGGGCAATCTCCACAACTCAATTGGAGGGCTCCCAAGAAACGCCACAAAGGCTCCACAATGCCACAAAATGCCAACAAGCTTGGGGAACCTCCACAACTCAATTGGAGCCCCAATAACACACCACAACTCCACACAACCGTCTAGGGTTCCAAGAACCCAAGAGAAACAAGCCCAAGGGCTTGAACTCGCCAAATCTCTAAGGAGAACTCAAACCTATGCACCAAATGCAAGAGGCAAGTCCTTCTCTCTCAAATTCCACCAAAGCTACAAAAGCTATTGGGGGAATAAGGGAGGAAGAACACAAGAGGAGAACACAAAAATCTCCAAGATCTAGATCCCAAAGATTCCTTCACAAAGAAAGGATTTGATTTGGTGGGGATTGTAAATCTAGATCTCCTCTCTCAAATCCCTCAAAGAGATGCAAGAATCATGGGAGGGAGAAGGGAAGAGGGAAAGCTTTTGAAGGTCAACAATGGAGGAGAGAGAGTGGAAGAGCTAGAAAAAATGACCTCTAAAGTTGGGGAAACTTTTGGGAAGAGGGGGTCCTTAAATAGGGCAAGAGAAATCTGCCCGTTTGGGCCAGATTCGCGCTCCACCGGAACTACCGGTGCCCCACCAGTACTACCTCTAAATAGAAACACAAGATACAGAAGAAAAGCAAGATTTACCGGAACTTTGGCCGGAACTTGGGCCGGTACTACCGCTCAAGCAAAAACGTTGGACAGCATTGCACAAAAACTTCAATAAATTTTGACTCTGGACTCCGATTTTGATGATCTTGGGCTCGTTTTGAAGAGAAAAAAATCTCTACAATATTATGCAAAGAAACATCATAGTCCAACAAGATAGGATAAAATAAAATGGAGAAAGGTATGACCTCTCAGAAGCGACGAACCGGTAAAACCTCCAGAACCCAAAACGCAAGAAGTTGAGCTTGGAAACTCTAATTGGGATGAAACCAATTTTGTTGGAAAGATAATAAAGAGTAGAATCCAACAAAAGGTGAAATGTTGGGTATCACCAAGGGACAAAATACCATGAGTATATATGTGAGATACCTCCCAAGGTGTGGAGCCAGAAAACCCGCAAGATCAAAAACGCAATAAGATATGCACGGGAAATCCGTTTTTGATGAAGTAGAGATTGTTATGGAGATAACCACAAGATCTAGATCCTCACATGGACAAGAACCAAACAACAACCAAGAAAGATGATGCTATGTATGCAAAGGTTTGAGCTCGCTCCAAAAGATATGAACGAGTCACCCACTTGAGAGCCCCTCTTGATAGTACGGCTATCTATCCTAAACCCGGTCTCCCAACACTACACGAGACCGGTAAAATAGAAACCCTATCAAGATCATACCTTTGCCTTGAGCATCCCACTTGAGCTTGATGAAGACGATCTTGTCACCTTCAAGATGGAACACCTTTCTTGATTTCTCGTGCTTGATGAAGACTTGCGAATGGCTCCCCCATACTCCATGGGGAAACCTCTTATTTGACCTTGTCTTCATCACTCCATGAACGCCGAGGAGGCAAGCTCCAAGCCTGAGATCTTCTAGAGATGGTGCATCTTGAGCTTGCATAACAATTCTTGACGATGTCTTGAAGATAGCCATGAAGAACTCCATCTTCTTCTTCTTCATCAAGACATACTTGATCTTCTTCTTCTACTTGATTCCAATAGGCACAAAGCCCTTGGACAATGCTTCTTCTTTTTCGTCCTTGAAACCAACACATGGTCCAAGCGATGCCAATGGACAAACCTACAAGTGAAACTCAATTTGCACATTAGTCCATAGGGATTGTCATTAATTACCAAAACCACACATGGGAGCATACATGCCCTTTCAACCACTAACAAAGATCCTGCCGCACCTTGAATTCGGCGACACCACCAACAAGGGGTCGTTGCTCACGTTCATCGAGAGAACTCTCCGGAGAACAACGGGTGAAGGTAAAGGCATCAAAAGGTAAGGCCACCTCTATCTTCAGTGGAAGGAATAATTGCAGATCCACCGATTCAATGTACAAGAGCGAATGATAAGAGTAGTCGGATGGTGATCAGCCATCGTGCACCCAAAGCATTAATCTACACATGAATAGGACAATTATGCAACCAACTCTCAGAATCAGACTGAAGATCTCGACAAGCGTGGTTCGGAAACAAAGGAGTGATGCAGGCTCTTCATCGGATCTGACATAGATGTCAGCGTGTTGGAAAACACCGGAAGGCACAAGAAGGAACAAAGAGAAGTCCAACACATGAAGGATTCCTCAGATAGCATGAAGACCGGATGTAGAAGCACCATTACCAAAGGAAGAAGCGAAACCCTGAAGGTACGATGGAAACATAACCACGAGAATTCCTGGACTTGAAGAAAAGATAAGAGAGAAGATTCAAAACTCGCAAAGGTAAGAGGAGAAGAGCATAGAGGTAAGGAGTAAAAATAGACCTAATCAGATCTATCCAACCGATTTTGCAAAATAGTTTTGACACTCTACATCGGCCGATAGCTAGGTTATCCTACAGGCTGGACCAGTGGGGTATCGTAACTGCTGAGCTCTGATACCACTCTGTAACACCCTCGAATCGGCCCTATGCAAGTTTTAGCGCTTCCCGCCAAACCCGCATAGAAACGATTCAAGGACGCCCACCAGGCATTTTTGTGCGGGTGGAAAACTAAGTAATACCATTACACAATAGTCCATGATGGAACCCACATAACAGATATATATACAGCAACGATTCACTGAGTCAACAATACAGATATATAGTACAAAGATCCAAATCACCTTGAAAACGATATAGCATCCAAGTACGGATAAGAAGCAAATTGAGCTAAGAGCCCTGAAGAAATAACCAATGGCATCCATAACCCTGCCCAGGCCAAGCCGGAAGGGTAACCCTGCTAACGACATCGAACTTATACCTGTTAAACAAACGGGGTGCCGACAAAGGGCAAAGGAAAAAGGGAGCGGTCAGTACTGAGGCCAGTACACGGCGAGGCTAGAATTTGGCGGCTCTCGCCTACATAGGTATGGTGGACTGAAGCGGCAACGAAGCATGCACTAAACAACCTATAGAGACCCAATAAACTGTCGGCTATTAGCGAGAGATAAGAAAGATCTATTCGGAACCAACCTTATACTAACACCAATCAACAAAAATAAAAATAACAAGCGATTTTCTAGTAGTGGTTTTACCGGGGTGCTACACCTTATTCAGGTCTTTTCTTCGCGCTGTAAGCGCGGCATCCGAATTTTTGTCATCACGGAGATGATTCGGGTGGCCCAGGAAACGTAGTCTCTTTGCAGGAAAAATATGAGGCGAAGTCACCATAGCATTCGAGTGTGGATGTCATCAACACACAGTACGATATACAAATAATCATGGGGTGCGCGACCAGCGCTCCCTATGGGAGTAGCCCCCGAGTGCCTAGTTGAGTCGAAGACTCAGGCGGGGACTAAAAACTTTTTGCGACTACTGTCGTCTTTTTGCTGCTTGTTTCAGTCAAATTTGCTTCCAGCGCTCCCTATGGGAGTAACCCAGAAACCTCAATTGAATCGTAGATTCGAGTGGTGGGTATGCCTTCAAAAAGATACATCGTAGGGTGCGCGACCAGCGCTCCCTATGGGAGTAGCCCCCGAGTGCTTAGTTGAGTTGAAGACTCGAGCAAGGACTAAAGTAGTCGAAATGTTCTGCTGCTTTAATGACGTCAGTGCTGACGATATGATGACCTTGGTTGCCCACGTGAGTGTCTTTGATGGGACGTGACGAGTGGTGGGTCCCACTTTCTAACTTTGATTTGACCAAGCGTGTGTAATCTTCTGTTTTAACTGCGTCTCCTCGATTTCCGCGTGTAATGGAGATAGTGGGGGATGGTTCGTGTTTTGGCTTCTCCATGTGTCGATGGCGATGTGCGCCACGCGTCTAGTAGGGTTTCTGCTGGCCATTGGATGGCATCCGTGAGGGGGTTAAGTAGCAGCGCATCTGCGGTAATTTTCCCATCTGCATTTCTCTGCTCGTGCCTCCATTTCTATTGATGCTGCTCTCTGCTTCCCAGTGCTCATCCTCTTCGCGGCACTGGACCAACTCCGTGTCTTTTCGAGCTACTTCCTTCGTTCTCACCACCATCGCAAGATGGGCAAGAAGAAGGGAGGCACCGCCACTGAGTCTGCCACCACCATTGCCGCTGCCAAGAACAAGGGCGGCTCCACCACTATGGGCACCAGCGCCGCTGGTGCTGGGAAGAAGAAGGGCGTAAGTACCCGCGTCACCAATGGTGCATGGCACGCATCCATCATCAAATCCTCCGAGCTCCATCTCCTGCGTCAAGATGGAGTTCTGTCACCCATGGAGGATGAGTCGCAAGTGCCAGGCGGCGAGGTAATTCATTGTCCTTCTGCTGGCTTATGGGTGATGTTCCTTGCCTTCATCATCCGTGGTCTTTCTTTGCCCCTGCTGCAGCTGCATCAGCTGTCCCCAAATTCTATTCTCTACATCACCTTCTACATTACCCTTTGCGAGTGTTGGCTCGGAGTCGAGCCACACTTTGGCCTCTTTAAGAGGATTTTTAAGCTGAAGCGCCAGTCAGCATCTGGTTCTGTAGTCTACGACGTAGGAGGCTGCGGAATCCATGTCGACTCCTCTGACACCTATTTCGATATAAAACTCATGGCGTCCGTCCAAGGGTGGAGAGACAAGTGGTTCTACATCCGCGACCAGAAGGCCGACGGAGAGCACTACGGACTCGCGCCCTTTGATCCCGCGACGCCGTGCAAGAGGAGGCGTTCTTGGAAGAACATAGTGATGCCTGGCGAGTCCGAGGAGACGAAAGTGTTGTACAAGCGTGTCTACGACCTCGAGATCTGCATGGATAAAGAAGAGGGAGGCTCCGCCCTCTTTCGCACATGGTTGCGCCATCGTATCCAGCCTCTGCAGGCAAGAGTCCACCCCATGTTCCAATGGGGTGGTGCGGACGATGCCACTCACGTATCTGCCGATGGCATTTCTGTGGGTGAAGTAGATAAGAGGCTGCGACTAGTGACGAAGTATACTACCAAGCAGGTTCTCCCAGGCGAACCAATCGTGCCTCCCTTCGACGCCTCTAACCCTCCTCCGGAGATAGAATTGTGCTACAAAGTAGCTTTCTTTGTCGATTTCCTTTAAGTTCTTGATGTATAATGAATTGTTTTCTGAATGCAGGATTGGAAGGTGTCTCCCAATTTGCCCCCTCTTCTTGAAGGGTTTATTCCTCGCGAAGTGGATGAAGAGGACGAGTCAGAATCGACCGTCCCACTTGAAGAGGAGCAGGGAGCCCCCGAGTCTAGTGATCCGGACACTCGCAAGTGTTCTCGCAGCAAGGACTCGGATACTTCGTCTCCGTCGACTCCAGAAGGCCCTTCTGTTGGTGCAGAGGAGCCGATTCCTGCCGTTCCTGTGCGCTCCATGGCTCCTCCTTCCCGGAAGAAGCTTCGACTGCCAAAGGAATCGTCGGAGTTGGAGGAGCAGTCCTTTGATCTTGATAGATTTGACTGGTAAGTTCTGTATTCCCGACCTTGTTTTTGTTTCTTCTTTGAGTTGCTATCTTTCCTAAAGCTTTTACTTGATTTGTGTTTCAGTCAAGCGGCATCGTCGTCTTCTGACGACGTCCAATTTGTGAAGGAGTCCGGGGTCGCAGACTCCAAGTCGAAGAAGATGGCTTCGCGGTCTCCTTCTCCTCCATTGGCGGCCAACTCTGGGCATAATTCATCAAGTTCTCCGCATGCTAGGGAACATCAGATGGTCACCTGGATGACTATGCAATAGCCTTCTTCGGAGTCTGTGGAGGATCATGTAGGTATCTTGTAGTTGGCAGTCGAATTTATTCTTGGTGCTGTTTTACATGAACTTTTATTGTCTCCTGATGCATCTCATCGTGAAGGAAGCCGCCCGCCTGGCGGAGCAAGTCCTTGACCTAGGTCGACAACATGCGCGACTGGACAATCGCCATCGCATTGTCAAAAGTAAGTCTTGACTTCGTCTTTGTCTTTGCGAATATCATTGATTCGATTTGGTGATATGATACATTGCAAATGTATCTATAATTTTTGATGTTCCATTCTTGGTTTTATCTACTTTCTTGTGTTCTGTCCACACTTTGGAGTACTTTTCATATCATTTCTTGGACTAACCTATTAACAAGAGCCACAGTGCCAGCTGCCTATTTTCTGCTGTTTTTGGTTCCAGGAAAGTCAGAAAATGAATATTCTCGGAATTGGACGGGACAAAAGCCAAAGTGCCTATTTTTCCGGAAGACTCACGGAGCCAGAATACGAGACGGAGGAGGGCCAAGGGCTGGCCACACCCCCTCCCAGGCGCGGGTTGGGCCTGGCCGTGCCAGGGCATGGTCTGGCCGCCCCAGGCTGCCCCTCGGTCTCCCTCTTCGCCTATAATAAGCCTTCTGACCTAAAAACTCCGGGGGGTTCGACGTTTTTCTAGAAGGAGTTCCGCTCCGCTGCCACCACCAGATTCCACGAAACAGCACCAGAAACTCCGTTCTGGCACCCTGCCGGGACGGGGAATTGGAGGTGATCATTGCCATCATCATCACCATCGCTTCTCCATCGACCATCCATGTTTCCCCCATCTATGAGTGAGTAATCCCCCATTGTAGGCTATGGGGTTGGTAGGGATTGGATGAGATCATTCATGTAATGGCATCAGATTGTTAGGGCATGGTGCCTAGTATCTTTTATTAGTGCTTTATGACTTTGTTGCAACTTGTTGTGCTTAATTCTTGTCACTAGGGCCCGAGTGCCATGATTTCAGATCTGAACATGTTATTGGTTCATTATGATAGTATTGTTTATGGTCTTATCTACAAGTTGTATACACACGTTGTTGTCCAGAACCAATGGCCCCAGTGGCGATGTAAATCAGGATAACCGGAGGGAATGGCTTTGATGTGAGGATCACATGTGTTCACAGAGTGTTAATGCTTTGCTCCGGTGCTCTTTTAAAAGGAGCACCTTAATTGCCAGTAGTTCCCTTGAGGCCCCGGTACAAACGGGCTGGCAGGACAAAAGATGTTGTGCAAGTTCTCATTGCGAGCACATATGACTATATATGGAACACATGCCTAGGATTATCTAGTACTTGGATGCTTTATCTTATTTATCTGCAATTGCCCTATCTTCTGATTGCTATGTGAATTGTCTTGTCCATGCAACGCCCGTCCATCCATCCCTATGCCTACCTTTTCAGAATCCCATTTCATCGCCATCTATCTTGCTATCTTTACTTTACTACTGCTGCTACTTCACTATTCCTACTACAAAACTGTTGCTACTGATAAACTGCGGTGAGCAAGATTGTTTCCAGGTGCAGCTGAATTGACAACTCAGTTGTTAAGGCTTATAAATATTCTTTGGCTCCCCTTGTGTCGAATCAATAAATTGGGTTTCACTTCCCTCAAAAATACTGTGATACACGCCCTATACTTGTGTGTCATCAAGACTATTTTCTAGCGCCGTTGCCGGGGAGCATAGCTTTATTTATCAAGTCCACTTGGAATCACTATTGTTCAAGCTAAGTTTAATTTTGCCTTGTTTGCTTGTTTCTTTATCAAAAATAGAAAAAAAGTAGTTCCTACTCTAGTTGTTATTTTCGTTGGTCTGTTATTGTCTTGCTTTATCATGCTTGTTGTTAATGGTTGGTTTCTTTGAAACTGAAGCTTATTGGCAAGGTGGGTTCACGGAAGATCAAAAATATTATTATAAGGAACACCGCTTGTCACAAAAAGGGAAACACTTATGGGAATAAATTTATAGATTGTACACCATTGCTAGAAACGTGTGCTCTACTTATAATGTTACTTATTGATGTGATAAATCTTGTTGCAGAAAGAGGTATAAACACCTCCCTTTTCAATGTGAGTATAATGATAATGATACCATATCTTCTTATGCTAAAGGAATTTATGACTTTTATGATGCAGAACAAATTGAAGAATTTATTGCTTGGAAGGGTGCTTTTGAACTTGCTAGTTTGCTTGAAAATATTGATGATTCACCTTACAAATATGAGGTTTATGGTATACTTAAATTTTGCTTTGATAATTACAAAGATGAAAATGGCTATATTCTTGAATATTTTAATAGATGCTTTCCACAAATGGAAGAGACTAATGCCTTGTAGGATCCTATGGAAGAAGAAATTGATGAACCTGAAATCTCATTAGATGAAAAAGAGGAGGAGAGTGATGAACAAAAGGAGGAAGAATGGATTAGCTACCCATGCCTACCTTCTAATGAGAGTAACTCTTTATCCCTTACATTATTTGATTGTCCTCCATGCTTACTAAAGGAGGATGAATGTTATGTTCCTGAGGATTCTTTTGAAAATGTTTATAATAAAGCTCTAGTGCTTGTAGATCATGAAAATCATGCTTTATGTGATAGTTCTATTGTTGAGTTTATTTATGAGGCTACTGAAAATTATTATGAGAGAGGAAAATATGGTTGTAGAAGTTTTCATGGTATTGAAACACCTCTCTATGTGCTGAAAGTTTTGAAGTGACTCTTGTTTTATCTTCCTATGCCTGTCACTTTGTTCTTTATGAATTTATTTGCATACACGATTCCTATGCATAGGAAGGGGGTTAGACTTAAATGTGTTTTGAATTTGCTTCTTGATGCTCTCTTTTACTTCAACTCATATTTCTTATGTGAGCATCCTCTCAAACTATTATGCCTGAAGATGATAATATGTCTATTATTCTTGGGAGACCTTTTCTTAAATATTGCAGGAGCTGTTATTAATTGTAATCAAGGGAAGGTGACCTTTAATGTTAATGACAAGGAACATACTGTCTATTTCCCCAAGAATATTGAAAGGACTTATGGTTTGAATTCAATTGAACATGTTGAGGGCATTCAAGTTGGAGAAATATATTGTCCCATACCAAGAGAAAAATTTGAAACTATTATGATTGGGACCATTGCTATCAAGGTTGAGGTAACATAATCAATAGTGGAATACAAAGTTTTGTCTCATATGAAATTGTTTTGGTAACAAGACCTGATCAACCTTGTTAACAAAAGGATTTCATTGAACAAAACAATGTTTTCACCATGATCATCTCCGCTTACTTCTATTTTATCCATTTTAGTTTTTGCTTTTGCCTAACTTAAAGGCGTTAAAGAAAAGTACTTATTGGGAGATAACCCAAAAGTTTTAGATGAGTCTTGGAAGTTATTAGTTCAGTAATAACCGTTCCTTATCCTTTTTAATTTGTTTTTTTGTGCCAAGAGTAACCTCTAATGAGAGAGAAGTAATGATTGGGAAAGTTGCTGTCCTGAAACAGATTTTTGTGCTTCACCGTAAAAATTCGTGTAAAATCTCTAAACGTCTTTTTGAGGCGAGAATTTTTGTGCTTCTGCCCCAGGTTGTTATCTAACTTTCGTTAGTTCAACACTTTTTGATTTGCGCAACATAAGGTCTTCGAAAAAATTCGTCTTTATCTGCTGGTCTGTTTTGACAGATTTCTGCCATTTTCTGCATTTGCTTCTTGTTGGTTCCTTTTTGAGTTCTTTTGGGAAATTGAGATTTTTGGAGGAAGTGCTACAGTAGCTAGTGTTGTAATGGAATTTTATTTAGTGTTAGAACTGAACCTTAAGACTTATTTATCTTGAGTGCACTAATGTTGCTAATAAAGATTGTGTGAAGTTTTGTATGAAGGAAAAATTTCAGGTGTATGGAAGGAATGAGTAATGAGATGAAGGATGGACTAAAGCTCAAGATTGGGGATGCCACGCGTGTCACCCCAAGAAATATCCAAGAAGTACAAGTGTCAAAGCTTGGGGATGCCCAAGGCATCCCCTTCTTCGTCAATAAAAATCTCAGGTTTCTTCTAAACGCTTCATTTTTATTGTTTCATGCACAGTTGTGTTGTTCTTGGAGCGTCTTCTTTTTCGTTTTTGTTTTCGTTTTTCGTTTTCTTGGTTTTCTTAGTTTTCTGAATAAATTGGTTGGACCCCCTCTTTCATACATTGGTTTTCAAATAGTTTGGTTTGGTTTGGAAAAGAGTAGAAAAGCTCATGCTTAAGTGGTAAAGAGAGCTTGTTTTTGAATATTCCCTATGCTTTGTCATGCCATGCTTATTATTTTGGCTTTATGCTTACTATTCTTTGCTATAGTATGACTTGTTATAAACAATTGAGATTTCTTAATGTGCCTTTGATGAATCATGCGTTGTTTTAGCATATTAAAGCATAGTATAGTGGTATTCTCCTTTGATGCTTTATTTGGGTTGACTTGGCGCATGCTCACACCATGTTATGACTATCCAAAGTCACCATAGCCTTTATGATCCTTTAGTTTTCAACTTGTAGTATCACTTTATGCTTTGATCAATGATGTTTTGTCGCTCTGCATGATTATGGCCATTATTGCTCTCTTAGTTTGTCACTCCTAGTCTTTTGCTAGCCTCCAAAACAAAGTATGAGTTCTACTCATGCATCCAACTCCCTAAGCCAAGTTATTCCAAAGAGTCCACCATACCTACCTACTAGCTTATGCTATTCCAAGTATATTAATGCTTTTGTTTACCTTCCAAATTAAACTTGTTATGATAAAACTAGTGATTAAAGCTCTCACGAACTTGATGGCACACTTTACTTTACTTGCCCTTAATAAACTTGAACCATTGTGTCGTCTATGTTGTATATGATTGCACTTATTTGTTGGGAATTAGCAAAACCATGCTTTCATGGGGAATGCTTTCAACATTGCACTTGGTACTTGTACCTATTTGATATCATGCTCTTTTGCATATGGATGTCGTCGGTGTGAAATGAAAGGGGAGCTTGTAAGTCCATGGAGTTATGTATATGTGTTAGAGAAAGCGCTGGGTCAGCTGGTCTAATCCATGCTGACATGGTGGAAACCTGCAGCGTAACCATAATGAGCTGTCTATGAAGCATTATTCTTATAAAAAAGAGTCCTATATTGAGAAAAAAGAGAAAACAAAAAAAAGATACTCTGAAAAGTGGAAAGAGAGAAAAAGTACCATATTCCCATGGTAAATAAGAAGAATGCTGAGATGCTCGTTGTCTGCTTGCCTTGTCATTTTGATATGGGGATTCTTCCGTATCATCGGGCAAGGGGTACCCGTTGGCGGTTCTCTATGATACACATGTACTTACGATGACAAGAACTTACCGGTGACTAAACTTGAGTAGCATGAGGAGTGGCCCTCATATACAAGGGACATGAGATTTCTGACTTATACTTTGTCAAGCATGTACACCATAGTTTGTTCACTTTAACCTTAATCACTTCAAGATGCTTATGATAGGGGCAATGAGAGCTGAAAGCTATAAGTACCATAATTTTTGGAAGCTCTTTATGAGACTTGAATTCCTACTTCCTTTTACAAAGGCCTTTCTTCCACCATTATATTGAGTCTCCACCTTCTATCTTTATGCACCTACTTTGAGAGCATAGTGGCCATTCTTAGTACTATGTGCATTGTCCCAAGACTAGTTGATTGATGCATAACTTGATATTGCTTGTTTTAAACTATTGTATCTAGTCACTCTTATGAACTTTGAAGGTGTCCTATGCATTTATATTTGCTACTCTATGAAGGACAAGCTGAATACTATTATGCTATGTTTTCTTTATGTGAAACAAACAAACGTCTTCCAAAGCATTGTTATTCATGAACCTTTTGTTTGTGCCTTTTCATGTTGCATCATAGTTTCTTTGCTTATTGCTAGAACTTTGTATTTCATGTTATGATTGAAGTACTATGATCCCAGCTTTGATGTTTTGCAAATACTTTGATCAAGTCTTTGATGGTGCATGTCACCTCAAAAATTATACTTTTTTTATCACTTACCTACTCGAGGACGAGCAGGAGTTATCTAACTGTTTGTCGGATTGATCTGTAACTGTTTGTGCTTCTACCCCAGGTTGTTATCTAACTTTCGTTAGTTCAACACTTTTTGATTTGAGCAATAGAAGGTCTTCGAAAAAATTCGTCTTTACCTGCTGGTCTGTTTTGACAGATTTCTGCCATTTTCTGCATTTGCTTCTTGTTGCTTCCTTTTTGAGTTCTTTTGGGGAATTGAGCTTTTTGGAGGAAGTGCTACAGTAGCTAGTGTTCTAATGGAATTTTATTTGGTGTTAGAACTGAACCTTAAGACTTATTTATCTTGAGTGCACTAATGTTGCTAATAAAGATTGTGTGAAGTTTTGTATGAAGGAAAAATTTCAGGTGTATGGAAGGAATGAGTAATGAGATGAAGGATGGACTAAAGCTCAAGCTTGGGGATGCCACGCGTATCACCCCAAGAAATATCCAAGAAGTACAAGCGTCAAAGCTTCGGGATGCCCAAGGCATCCCCTTCTTCATCAATAAAAATTCCAGGTTTCTTCCAAACGCTTCATTTTTTTTTGCAAACCAACCTGTGGTTGGGTGGCTAGGAGGGTGGTTGTACCCCTAGCCCACCAGAGTTCAAACCCCAGGTTTGACACTGTGTTTTGCATAAAAGGCGGAATATTCTTTCAGTAGGAGGCGACGTTCCCGTCGACAGCGAGGCGCCCGTGGTGACTTCGTCAATCTCAAGACCTGCTCTGCCGGCTCAGTCTATCGGAGGTGCTCATAGGGGTAGGGTGTGTGTGTGTGTGCGTTCATAGGGGTGGGTGCATGTACGTGTTCTAAGCGTCTATGATTGTACTGTGTTTCTCAAACGCTTCATTTTTATTGTTTCATGCACAGTTGTGTTGTTCTTGGAGCGTCTTCTTTTTCGTTTTCATTTTGGTTTTTGGTTTGCTTTGTTTGCTTAGTTTGCTTAATAAATTGGTTGGACCCCCTCTTTCATACCTTGTTTTGCAAATAGTTTGGTTTGGTTTGGAAAAGAGTAGGAAAGTTCATACTTATGTGGTAAAAAGAGCTCGTTTTTGACTGTGGCCTATGCTTTCTCATGCCATGCTTGATATTGTTTTGGCTTTATGCTTAGTATTCTTTACTGTAGCATGACTTGTTATAAACAATTGAGATTGCTTAATATGCCTTGGATGAATCATGCGTTGTTTTAGCATATTAAAGCATAGTATAGTGGTATTCTCCTTTGATGCTTTATTTGGGTTGACTTGGCGCATGCTCACACCATGTTATGACTATCCCAAGTAACCATAAGCATTTATGATCCTTTAGTTTTCAACTTGTAGTATCACTTTATGCTTTGATCAATGATGTTTTGTCGCTCTGCATGATTATGGCCATTATTGCTCTCCTAGTTTGTCGCTCCTAGTATTTTGCTAGCCTCCACAACCAAGTATGAGTTCCACTCATGCATCCAACTCCCTAAACCAAGTCATTCCAAAGAGTCCACCATACCTACCTACTAGCATATGCTATTCCAAGTATATTCATGTTTTTGTTTACCTTCCAAATTAAACTTGTTATGAGAAAACTAGTGATTAAAGCTCTCACGAACTTGATGGCACGCTTTACTTTTCTTGCCCTTAATAAACTTGAACCATTGTGTCGTCTATGTTGTATATGCTTGCACTTATTTGTTGGGAATTAGCAGAACCATGTTGTCCTGGGGAACGCTTTCAACATTGCACTTGGTACTTGTACCTAGTTGATATCATTCTCTTTTGTGTATGGATGTCGTCGGTGTGAAATGAAAGGGGAGCTTGTAAGTCCTTGGAGATATGTATATGTGTTAGAGAAACGCCTGGGCCGCTGGTCTAATCCATGCTGACATGGTGGAAACCTGCAGCGTAACCATAATGAGCTGTCTATGAAGCATTCTTCTAATAAAAAAGAGTCATATATTGAGAAAAATGAGAAAAAGAAAAAAAAGATTATGAAAAGAGGAAAGAGAGAAAAAAGCACCATATTCCCATGGTAAATAAGAAGATTGCTGAGATGCTCGTTGTCTGCTTGCCTTGTCATTTTGATATGGGGATTCTTCCGTATCATCGGGCAAGGGTACCTTGGCGGTTCTCTATGATACACATGTACTTACGATGACAAGAACTTACCGGTGACTAAACTTGAGTAGCATGAGGAGCGGCCCTCGTATTCAAGGGACATGAGATTTCTAACTTATACTTCGTCAAGCATATACACCATAGTTTGTTCACTTTAACCTTAATCACTTCAAGATGTTTATGATAGGGGCAATGAGAGCTGAAAGCTATTAAGTACCATAATTTTTGGAAGCTCTTTATGAGACTTGAATCCCTACTTCCTTCTATAATTCCTTTCTTCCACTATATATATTGAGTCTCCACCTTCTACCTTTATGCACTTACTTTGAGAGCATAGTGGCCATTCTTAGTTCTATGTGCATTGTCCCAAGACTTGTTGATTGATGCATAACTTGATATTGCTTGTTTTAAACTATTTGTATCTAGTCACTCTTATGAACTTTGAAGGTGTCCTATGTATTTATATTTGCTACTCTATGAGGGAGAAGATGAATACTATTATGCTATGTTTTCTTTATGTGAAACAAACAAACGTCTTGCAAAGCATTGTTATTCATGAATCTTTTGTTTGTGCCTTTTCATGTTGCATCATAGTTTCTTTGTCTTATTGCTAGAACCTTGTCTTTCATGTTATGATTGAAGTATTATGATCCCATCTTTGAATGTTTTACAAATACTTTGATCAAGTCTTTGATGGTGCATGTCACCTCAAAAATTATTCTTTCTTTTTATCACTTACCTACTCGAGGACGAGTAGGAGTTAAGCTTGGGGATGTTGATACATTGCAAATGTATCTATAATTTTTGATGTTCTATGCTTGGTTTTATCTACTTTCTTGTGTTTTGTCCACACTTTGGAGTACTTTTCATATGATTTCTTGGACTAACCTATTAACAAGAGCCACAGTGCCAGCTGCCTATTTTCTGCTGTTTTTGGTTCCAGGAAAGTCAGAAAATGAATATTCTCGGAATTGGACAGGAAAAAGCCAAAGTGCCTATTTTTCCGGAAGACTCACAGAGCCAGAATACGAGACGGAGGAGGGCCAGGGGATGGCCACACCCCCTCCCCCAGGCGCGGGCTGGGCCTGGCCACCCCAAGCTGCCCCTCGGTCTCCCTCTTCGCCTATAAGAAGCCTTCTGGCCTAAAAACTCCGGGGGGGTTCAACGTTTTTCCAGAAGGAGTTTCGCTCCACCACCACCACCAGATTCCACGAAACAGCACCAGAAACTCCGTTTTGGCACCCTGCCGGGACGAGGAATTCGAGGAGATCATCGCCATCATCATCACCATCGCTTCTCCATCGACCATCCATGTTTCCCCCCATCTATGAGTGAGTAATCCCCCGCTGTAGGCTATGGGGATGGTAGGGATTGGATGAGATCGTTCATGTAATGGCATTAGATTGTTAGCGCATGGTGCCTAGTATCTTTTATTAGTGATTTATGACTATGTTGCGACTTGTTGTGCTTAATGCTTGTCACTAGGGCCCGAGTGCCATGATTTCAGATTTGAACATGTTATTGATTCATTATGATAGTATTGTTTATGGTCTTATCTACAAGTTGTATACACACATTGTTGTCCGGAACCAATGGCCTCGAAGTGACAGAAATCGGGATAACCAGAGGGAATGGCTTTGATGTGAGGATCACATGTGTTCACAGAGTGTTATGCTTTGCTCCGGTGCTCTATTAAAAGGAGCACCTTAATTGCCAGTAGTTCCCTTGAGTCCCCGCTGCAAACGGGCTGGCAGGACAAAAGATGTTGTGCAAGTTCTCACTGCGAGCACGTATGACTATATATGGAACACATGCCTAGGATTATCTAGTACTTGGATGCTTTATCTTATTTATCTGCAATTGCCCTATCTTCTGATTACTATGTGAATTTTCTTGTCCATGCAACGCCCACCCATCCATCCCTATGCCTACCGCACTCGAATCTCACTGTTTACTGCTATTGTTACTGTTGTCTTTACTTTACTACTCCTACTACTTCACTATTCCTACTACAAAACTGTTGCTACTAATAAACTGTTGTGAGCAAGATTGTTTCCAGGTGCAGCTGAATTGACAACTCAGTTGTTAAGGCTTATAAATATTCTTTGGCTCCCCGTGTGTCGAATCAATAAATTGGGTTTCACTTCCCTCGAAAATACTGCGATACACCCCCTATACTTGTGGGTCATCATGATATTCCCTGTATGTTGTAGCTGAGCATAATGAATTACTTCGCCATGCTGCTGCACTGGAGAAGACGTTGGACGCAGTAATGAAGAATCATGATGAGGCGGTCGCGGCTTTGGAGGAGTCGCGGAAGCGGGAGGAGGATCTACGTGTCTCCACTACTGAGAGGGAGAAGTTGTTCGAGGAGCAACTTCTCTCGATTGCCAAGTCCCTCTCAGGTCTTCTTTTTCATCTGGATATGCCTTGCTCTTCTGTGCTTTGATGTGTGGTTGTTATACTAACACTTTGTACGCAGATGCCAGCGGCTTGAGCTTTGATTCCCAATCTCTGCGCCGCGCGGATACCCTTGCTGGTGCCATCGCCGCAGTCGAAGACCGCAGCATATCCCTTTAGGAGACGCTGGGGAAGGCCAAGGATGTGCTCAGTCGCATCCATGAGGACTTAACTCCCAAGGCCGGACTGATCAACAACCTCGACGACTTGGTGGAGTCCCTGGCTGGAGGAATCCCTGCTGACTTCAAGAACTCGCAGCGCTCCGTGGTGTGGAGATGGATCCTGCCGCTATCTCTGAGGCGATGCCTATCGACGCTAGAGGCCAACAGGTAGTGTTTGCTCCCTTTGCTGGTAAATGCAAAAATTATGGTCCCCAGCTTACCGAGACACTCGCCAAGTACTCCAAGGAGCGGCGTCAAGCGAAGGCTGCAAAGGCTGCCACATCTGGGGGTACTACCAGCAAGTCTGTGGCGTCGGAAACTGCCACAGATGCGATGAAGCCCCCGAGGCCGAAGTCGAAGTCGAAGAAGCACACTGCTCCTTAGTCTTTATATGTAATAGTTCTAGTGTTTGACCTTTGTGTTTGTGAAACAATGCTTTTATGGGGGTACCCCAGTCAGGACTTTGATATGTTTAAATGCATCCAAGCCTTTTGTCAGTGTATCCTTAGCCTCTTATTTTTATTTTGTTTGGTTCGTGATAGGGTACCTCGAGTGGTCCTTCGAGTGATCCTCGTGATCCGTCACCCACTGATGAGGCCTTGGCGCAGCCACGTTCAAGGTGGATGAGTTGTCCCTGCTTTCGCGAATGTGCGATCGCGTTAAGCAACTGGAACGTGAGTTGCCCATCCTCCGCGGTAACGCGGATGTATGGAAGTCGAGGGCAGAAAAGGCTACCGCCCGCGAGCAATATCTATTGGAGGAGGTGACGCAGGTGGGTGATCAGTTCAAGTGTTAGCTTCCTGTCCTCTTATCTTTTCTTTTAGTCATTCGCTGTAGTTCCTTGTCTTCATATTTTGCCTCTTTTCTTTTTTGCTTGGTGTAGTTGTCAGTGCTCGTCATCCGCAGGATGAGAAAGACAGAATCGCCATTCAAATGAACAACCTGACCCAGGAGCAGCTTTAGGCGAGTGGGTATTTTGGGTGGACCATGATCATGCGATCGCACTTGTGACCCTGCAGCATCGTGCTTCCCGAGTACTCCACTTTCTGAAGAAGGCGCAGTCGTGCCTGGGAAATATCTACCAGATGATGTTTCCATTGGACGCCATACCTTCGAGCCTGTTGGCTCTCCTAGCTCAGTTCCAGGATTTGAGTGCAGTTCGCGAGTGCATGCGGCAGCAATTAGTGGCTGGTGCCAAGGCTGCTTTGTCACTGCTGCGACTGCATAGGCCTGATGTAGACATTGTAGCTGTTGCTCCTAGACCGCCGACCCCGCTGGAAGGTTCGACCTGGAACATGGTTCCACATTACCAGGCGGTGGATCGTCCAGCAGAAGAAATTGTCGACTTCTTTGAGGAACAAACAAATGTTCTTCTGATGCAGCAGTAGTTTAACATGTATCATGCACATAAGTGTACCAGTGTTGTAAAGTTCGTATGGATATACTGGATGTAATTAATTTCTATTGATATGTAAATAGCTTGTTAGCTTATATGTTTTGCGAGTGTATTTATACTCTGCAGTTCCTTTTCGTTAGCCTGACTTATCTTATCTCAACACCTTGCCAACCTGTCAGGTGCGTTGCAACTGGGTTGGTGTTTTATCAAGGGTTCGATTGATGTTGTGTCAGCTACTCGGGATACTGCGACTTGTTCGTAGAACGAGGATGTGAAGGGTGGCGTAGCCCCCGAGTGATAAGATTGCCAGAAAAATGAGGAAAAAACATAGAGTTTTGGGGCACTGAGCTTTATTTATTCGCAGAACAGTACGGGGTACAATGTGTGGCTAAGTAGCCTGGCTGAATAGCCTTATTTGTAAAAAAACAACTAGGGGTAGAAGTGACGCAGCTATGCAACGTTCCAGGGGTTGGAGTATGCGACTCATGTCTCGAAATCTTTAAGGAGGTAGGCGCCACCTGGGATTACTTCTATAATCATGTATGGTCCCTCCCAAGGGGACTCGAGCTTGAGGTGTCCTTGCTGCTTCAGTCGTAGGATCAGGTCTCCTTCGACGAAGGATTTGGGGCATAGCCTTCTGCTGTGGTAGTTGCACAGGTTCTGCTGATAGATCGTCGATCTTTCTGCTGCGATGTCTCCTGCCTCGTCAAGGAGATCGATGGAGTCTTTGAGTGCAAGTGTTGACTCTTGCTCGCTGTACGCGACCACCCATGGGGCTTTAAAGCGTACTTCTGCGGGTAGCACTGCTTCAGCACCGTGCACCATGAAGAACAGGGTGTATCCCGTGGCGCTATTTGGGGTTGTGCGCAGGCTCCAAAGTACGGACTGCAGCTTGTCTGGCCAACATCCGGTGGCTTGCTCGAGTGGCCGGAGGAGTCGCTTCTTGATTCCACCGCAAACAAGGGCGTTGGCCTTTTCGACTTGACCGTTGGTCTGTGGATGAGCTATGGAACCATAGCTTATGTTGATTCCCAGGTTCTCGCAAAAACCCTGGAACTCCTTAGAGGTGAAGTTCGTTCCATTGTCTGTGATGATGCTGTGTGGCACTCCGAAGCGATGGACAATGGACTCGAAGAACTTGACGGCACTGGCTCCTGACTGGTTTGTCACCGGCATGGCCTCTATCCATTTGGTGAATTTGTCGACTACAACCAGGAGGTAGACGTAGCCCCCTCGCGAGGACTTTGGGAGCTTGCCGACCATGTCGAGTCCCCATTGCACAAAGCGCCAAGCCAATGGCATTGGCCGGAGTTCCGCGCCAGGTGCGTGCGGTTTGTCCGCGAATCGCTGGCAAGCATTGAAGCGTTGGACAATGACCTTGGCGTCGCACATGGCCGTGGGCCAGTAGAATCCAGCTCATAGAGCTTTGGCAACGAGGGCGCGACTGCCAGCATGGTGCTCAGAAGTTCCTTCATGGATGTCGAGGAGGACGGCCCTTCCGTCCATGTTGGAGACGCACCGTTGGAGTACTCATGTGATGCTTCACTTGTATAGTTTGTCGTTGATGACAGTGAATGCCTTGGATCACCGTGATGTGTTGCGCGTCAGTCGGGTTGTCAGTCAGCCTCTTGCTGAGAAGATATGTGATGTAGGGTTGAGTCCAAGATGGCTCGATTATCATTAGACCCATTGGTCCCTCAAGTCCTGTGTCAAGCTCCAGGTCGTCGAGTGCCATTGGCTCATTGGGTGGTGTAGCCCCCGAGTCTATTACTGCGCTTGTTTTCTTTTCTGTGGCCTTTGGCTTGATGGAGCGTTCGCAGATACGCTCGAGAAATACCCCAGGTGGTATGGGGGCGCAGGTGGAGCCAATGTTGGTGAGTGTGTCCGCCTCTTCATTGCTTTCGCGCCTTACGTGCCGCAGTTCACAGCCATCGAAGTCCCCTTCAAGTGTGTCGTAGAGGTCGCGGTAGGCGATCATGTTGTCGTTCAGTGCGTCGCACTCGTGCATCGTTTGGTTGACCACCAGTTTGCATTCGCCGTAGATGATGAGCCTCTTGGCGCCGCAGGCTTTCGCCATCCGCATCATGTGCAATAGGGCCTCGTATTCAGCTTCATTGTTGGAGGCAGTGAACTGCATTCGCAGAATGTATTTCAACTTGTCTCCCTGGGGCGATGTCAGTATGACACCTGCGCCAGCTCCGTCCTTTCATTTGGATCCATCGAAGTGCATTGTCCAGAGGTAAGACATATCTGGCTTTTCAGGGAGCTGGTTCTCCATCCAGTGCACGAGGAAATCAGGGAGGACTTCGACTTGATCGCGTCGCGCTTTTCATATGTAATGTCTCGTGGAGATAGCTCGATTCCCCAAAGCGCGACTCGTCCGGTGGCGTCGGGGTTGTTGAGGATATGCCCAAGCAGGGCGTCGTTAACCACCACGATTGGGTGCTCCTGGAAGTAGTGGCGCAGTCGCCTGGCTGTCATGAAGATGCTGTACGCCAGCTTCTGGTAGTGCGGGTACCGCTGCTTTGTTGGCGTGAGCACCTCGCTGAGGTAGTAGACTGGGCGATGCACCCCGTGGACCTTGTTTTCCTCGGCTCGTTCCACCACGAGCACCATGCTGACCACCTGGTTGGTGGCGGAGATGTAGAGAAATAGTGGTTCTTTTTCGTGGAGTCACCAGTACTGGCGAGGTGGATAGTACACGCTTCAGGTCTTCGAGTGCTTCTTGCGCCTCGTCGGTCCACTCGAACTTGTCAGTTTTGCGGAGAAGTTGGTAGAAAGGCAGTGCCTTTTCGCCCGTTCGACCGATGAATCGACAGAGCACCGCGATTCGCCCAGCCAGCTGCTGGATGCCTCTTACGTTCTTCGGCTTCTCCATGGCCAGTATGGCCTTTATTTTCTTCGGGTTCGCCTCAATCCACCTCGTGGAGATGAGATACCCGAGTAGTTGCCCAGATGGTACACCAAAGGCGCATTTGTCCGGATTGAGATTGATCTGGTAGCGGTCGAGGTTGGCGAAGATCTCGCGTAAATCATCGATTAGCGAGGCTTCCTCTTTGGTTTTGATGACGATGTCGTCAACATAGACTTGGATGTAGTGACCAAGTTCATTTTTGAGGCAAGCCTGCATGCACCGTTGATAGGTGGCTCCTGCATTTTTTAGCCCAAAGGGCATTGTGTTGTAGCAGAACACACCAAAAGGCGTCGTAAACGCTGTTTTCTCTAGATCTTCCTCTTTCATTCGAATCTGATTATAGCCTGAGTAGGCGTCGAGGAAGCAGAGACGCTCACATCTCGCGGTGGAGTCGATGATTTGGTCGATTCGCGGCAATGAGAAGTGATCCTTTGGGCAGTGCTTATTCAGGGAGGTGAAGTCCACGCACATCCGCAGGATATCCATGTATTTTTTAGGTACCATCACCGTGTTGGTGAGCCAAGTGCTTTCCTTGATCTCGCGTATGAATTTGGCATCGAGGAGTCTGTTGATCTCCATTCCGACTGCCTTTGCTCTTGGTTCAGACAGTCGCCGAATTGTCCGCTTGACTGGTCTTGCGTCTGGATTGACATTGAGTGCATGCTCGGCGAATTCCCTAGGAACCCTTGGCATGTCCGCTAGACACCGGGTGAAGATTTCCTAGTGCTCGCGGAGGAATTCGACGAGCGCGAGTTCCTATGCGGAACTCAAGTTGTTGGCGATGAGGGCCGTCTTGGTCGAGTCCATTGGGTGGACCTGGACTTTCTTCGTGTGCACCGGCGAGTCGAAGGACAGGTCGGGTGAACTTGGCCTGCTCAGGGGAGGCAGACTGTTGTCTGTCGACTCCTTCAATCTTGCGAGTTCCTCCTGCATGCTGAAGGACTGAGAAATTCTATTGAATTCCCTGTCGCAGCTGTCGGACCTTTCAAAGTTGCCGTTGATTGTGATTATGCCGTTTGGGCCCGACATCTTCATCTGCAGGTAGGCGTAGTGTGGCACTGACATGAACCTTGCGAACGCGACACGTCCGAGGATGCAGTGATATTGTGAAGGACAGTCGACGACCTCGAAGTCGATGCGCTCTCACCGAAAGTTTTGCGGCATGCCGAAGATGACATCGAGGTTGATTTTGCCCAGGGGACATACACCTTTCCCTGGGACGATGTCGTGGAACGTTGTGTCTGAAACTTCCAGACACGTCAGAGGGATCCTCATCGCACGCAAGGTACTCGCGAACATTAGGTTACTGTCGCTGCCGCCATCCATGAAGACGCAACTCATGTCGAAGCCCCCAATCTGGGCCTCAAGTACGAGGGGACAGTGGCCTGGACGAGTAACTTGGCGCGGGTGGTCACGCCTGTCAAAGGTGATACAGGAGTCGCTTCCACTGAGGTACTCAGTGGTGGAAGGTGGAGAGTTTATCGCCAGGTTGACTTGGCGAGTGATGGCCTTCTGCACTCGATTTGAGGGACGCCCTTTTTGGATCATCCCCATGTTGCCCACGGGTCACGGGTATGGTTCGCCTCCGTGATTCTAGATCGGTGCGGCCGCAGGTGGTGGTAGTCCGGGTGGTGGCAGAGGAGCTCCATGTGCCACGACACCTAGAGCGACTCCATAGCCCCTGATGACTGCGTCGTGATTCATCCGGGCCAGACCCTCGTGGAGCTTGACAAACTCACGGCAGTCCTTGAGAAGGTGGCTGGATTTTTTCTTGCTGTCGTGCTTGTCGATGTAGAAGTGCATGTTGCACGGCCCGGACAGTTTGTCCTCGATGGTTGTTGTGGGTGCCTCTTCGCGAGTGCGGCGCTGCCACACCTGCGTGGGTTTCATGAGGTCGCGGTATCCACCATGGTGATAGCCGCTATTGCGGCTGTCATCGCGTTTGTCGACGTAGCCGGCTACGACCATGTTGATGTCGTTGTGGTCATTGTAAACATGCATTCGCCGCTTGTCTCGATGGTCGCGTCTGCGCCCGAGGTCGTCGTCGTTAGAGTAGGTGCGGTTTTTCACCGAATCCTCTCCATCGGCCCACCAATTCACAATTTCCGTCAGGTGGTCGATTGTTTTGGGCTTCGAGCGGCCCAGCTCCTCCCTGAGCTCTATGCGGCGAACGCCGCCGTTGAACGCATCGATTGCGCGGTCTTCCAAGATGTTTTCCGCAATTTTTTGATGATGGACCACCTCTAGATGTACGAGCGTAGCGATTCGCCCGACCTTTGCTGGCAGCTCCTTAGCTCTTCGATTGATGCAGGCCTTTTGTAAGTGCCCTTGAAGTTGCATACAGAGCTGTAGACCAGCTCTTCCTAGCTGTGAATGGATCCGCGAGGGAGATTGTTGAGCCATGCGCGGGCGGCGCCCTGCAGCTGTAGCTGCAGGTATTGCATGGCCGTGCTTCCACTCCCACCATGTAGCCTGACGGAGGAGATGTGGTCCTCCAACCAGATCTTTGGGTCTTGTAGGCCATCGAACTTTGGGTTTTTTGACAGGAGTTTGAACCCTTTAGGCATTCGCTTCTGCCTGATGGCCCTGCTGAAGCATCTGGCGCCACAGAGTTCAGTCTCGTCCTCTTCTAAGTCAGTCGAACGAGCGCGGGTTACCCTTGATTTGTCGATTTTGTGCTGCGTGAGGTCATCGCGCACATCGTAGTCGTGATCGTGTCGCCGTGAGCAGCGACGCCGAGACAGATCGTGACTATCGTCGCTGGACGAGGGTGAGGAATAGCCCCGATGTTGGTTCTTTGTCTTTCTTACTTATGTGGTAAAAAGAGCTCGTTTTTGACTGTGGCCTATGCTTTGTCATGCCATGCTTGATATTGTTATGGCTTTATGCTTAGTATTCTTTGCTGTAGCATGACTTGTTATAAACAATTGAGATTGCTTAATGTGCCTTGGATGAATCATGCGTTGTTTTAGCATATTAAAGCATAGTATAGTGGTATTCTCCTTTGATGCTTTATTTGGGTTGACTTGGCGCATGCTCACACCATGTTATGACTATCCCAAGTCACCATAAGCATTTATGATCCTTTAGTTTTCAACTTGTAGTATCACTTTATGCTTTGATCAATGATGTTTTGTCGCTCTGCATGATTATAGCCATTATTGCTCTCCTAGTTTGTCGCTCCCAGTCTTTTGCTAGCCTCCACAACCAAGTATGAGTTCCACTCATGCATCCAACTCCCTAAACCAAGTTATTCCAAAGAGTCCACCATACCTACCTACTAGAATATGCTATGCCAAGTATATTCATGTTTTTGTTTACCTTCCAAATTAAACTTGTTATGAGAAAACTAGTGATTAAAGCTCCCACGAACTTGATGGCACGCTTTACTTTTCTTGCCCTTAATAAACTTGAACCATTGTGTCGTCTATGTTGTATATGCTTACACTTATTTGTTGGGAATTAGCAGAACCATGTTGTCATGGGGAACGCTTTCAACATTGCACTTGGTACTTGTACCTAGTTGATATCATGCTCTTTTGTGTATGGATGTCGTCGGTGTGAAATGAAAGGGGAGCTTGTAAGTCCATGGAGTTATGTATATGTGTTAGAGAAACGTGGCCATCGGGTCTAATCCATGCTAACATGGTGGAAACCTGCAGCGTAACCATAATGAGCTGTCTATGAAGCATTCTTCTTATAAAAAAGAGTCCATATTGAGAAAAAAGAGAAAAAGAAAAAAATATTATGAAAAGAGGAAAGAGAGAAAAAAGCACCATATTCCCATGGTAAATAAGAAGATTGCTGAGATGCTCGTTGTCTGCTTGCCTTGTCATTTTGATATGGAGATTCTTCTGTATCATCGGGCAAGGGGTACCCCGTTGGCGGTTCTCTATGATACACATGTACTTATGATGACAAGAACTTACCAGTGACTAAACTTGAGTAGCATGAGGAGCGGCCCTCGTATTCAAGGGACATGAGATTTCTAACTTATACTTCGTCAAGCATATACACCATAGATTGTTCACTTTAACCTTAATCACTTCAAGATGCTTATGATAGGGGCAATGAGATCTGAAAGCTATTCAGTACCGTAATTTTTGGAAGCTCTTTATGAGACTTGAATCCCTACTTCCTTCTATGAAGGACTTTCTTCCGCTATATATATTGAGTCTCAACCTTCTACCTTTATGCACTTACTTTGAGAGCATAGTGGCCATTCTTAGTTCTATGTGCATTGTCCCAAGACTTTTGATTGATGCATAACTTGATATTGCTTGTTTTAAACTATATGTATCTAGTCACTCTTATGAACTTTGAAGTTGTCCTATGCATTTATCTTTTCTACTCTATGAGGGACAAGCTGAATACTATTATGCTATGTTTTCTTTATGTGAAACAAACAAACGTCTTGCAAAGCATTGTTATTTATGAATCTTTTGTTTGTGCCTTTTCATGTTGCATCATAGTTTCTTTGTCTTATTGCTAGAACCTTGTCTTTCATGTTATGATTGAAGTATTATGATCCCAGCTTTGAATGTTTTACAAATACTTTGATCAAGTCTTTGATGGTGCATGTCACCTCAAAAATTATTCTTTCTTTTTATCACTTACCTACTCGAGGACGAGTAGGAGTTAAGCTTGGGGATGTTGATACATTGCAAATGTATCTATAATTTTTGATGTTCCATGCTTGGGTTTATCTACTTTCTTGTGTTTTGTCCACACTTTGGAGTACTTTTCATATGATTTCTTGGACTAACCTATTAACAAGAGCCACAGTGCCAGCTGCCTGTTTTCTGCTGTTTTTGGTTCCAGGAAAGTCAGAAAATGAATTTTCTCGGAATTGGACGAGAAAAAAGCCAAAATGCCTATTTTTCCGGAAGACTCACGGAGCCAGAATACGAGACGGAGGAGGGCCAGGGGCTGGCCACACCACCCCCCCCCTAGGCGCGGGCTGGGCCTGGCCGCCCCAGGCTGCCCCTCGGTCTCCCTCTTCGCCTATAAGAATCCTTCTGGCCTAAAAACTCCGGGGGGGGTCAACGTTTTTCCAGAAGGAGTTCCGCTCCGCCGCCACCACCAGATTCCACGAAACAGCAAGAGAAACTCTGTTCTGGCACCCTGCTGGGACGGGGAATTGGAGGAGATCATCGCCATCATCATCACCATCGCTTCTCCATCGACCATCCATGTTTTCCCCATCTATGAGTGAGTAATCCCCCGCTGTAGGCTATGGGGATGGTAGGGATTGGATGAGATCGTTCATGTAATGGCATCATATTGTTAGGGCATGGTGCCTAGTATCTTTTATTAGTGCTTTATGTCTTTGTTGCGACTTGTTGTGCTTAATGCTTGTCACTAGGGCCCGAGTGCCATGATTTCAGATCTGAACATGTTATTGATTCATTATGATAGTATTGTTTATGGTCTTATCTACAAGTTGTATACACACGTTGTTGTCCGGAACCAATGGCCCTAAAGTGACAGAAACCGGGATAACCGGAGGGAATGGCTTTGATGTGAGGATCAAATGTGTTCACAGAGTGTTAATGCTTTGCTCCGGTGCTCTATTAAAAGGAGCACCTTAATTGCCAGTAGTTCCCTTGAGGCCCCGCTGTAAACGGGCTGGCAGGACAAAAGATGTTGTGCAAGTTCTCATTGCGAGCACGTATGACTATATATGGAACACATGCCTAGGATTATCTAGTACTTGGATGCTTTATCTTATTTATCTGCAATTGCCCTATCTTCTGATTGCTATGTGAATTGTCTTGTCCATGCAACGCCCGTCCATCCATCCCTATGCCAACCTTTTCGAATCTCATTTCTGCTATTGTTATCTTGTCTTTACTTTACTACTGCCGCTACTTCACTATTCCTACTACAAAACTGTTACCGATAAACTGCTGTGAGCAAGATTGTTTCAGTGGCTGAATTGACAACTCAGTTGTTAAGGCTTATAAATATTCTTTGGCTCCCCTTGTGTCGAATCAATAAATTGGGTTTCACTTCCCTCGAAAATACTACGATACACCCCCTATACTTGTGGGTCATCATGATATTCCCTGTATGTTGCAGCTGAGCATAATGAATTACTTCGCCATGCTGCTGCACTGGAGAAGACGCTGGCCGCAGTGACGAAGAATCGTGACGAGGTGGTTGCGGCTTTGGAGGAGTCGCGGAAGCGGGAGGAGGATCTACGTGTCTCCACTACTAAGAGGGAGAAGTTGTTCGAGGAGCAACTTCTCTCGATTGCCAAGTCCCTCTCAGGTCTTCTTTTTCATCTGGATATGCCTTGCTCTTCTGTGCTTTGACGTGTGGTTGTTATACTAACACTTTGTACGCAGATGCCAGCTGCTTGAGCTTTGATTCCCAATCTCTGCGCCACGCGGATACCTTGGCTAGTGCCATCGCCACAGTTGAAGACTGCAGCATATCCCTTTAGGAGACGCTGGGGAAGGCCAAGGATGTGCTCAGTCGCATCCGTGAGGACTTAACTCCCAAGGCCGGACTGATCAACAACCTCGGCGACTTGGTGGAGTCCCTGGCTGGAGGAATCCCTGCTGACTTCAAGAACTCGCAGCGCTCCGTCGACGCCACCATGGCACTCGCAATGGTGCAGGCCCATGGTGTGGAGATGGATCCTACCGCTATCTCTGAGGCGATGCTTGTCGATGCTAGAGGCCAACAGGTAGTGTTTGCTCCCTTTGCTGGTAAATGCAAAAATTATGGTCCCCAGCTTATCGAGACACTCGCCAAGTACTCCAAGGAGCGGCGTCAAGCAAAGGCTGCAAA
This sequence comes from Avena insularis, assembly GCA_023614405.1. Taxonomy (NCBI): domain Eukaryota; kingdom Viridiplantae; phylum Streptophyta; class Magnoliopsida; order Poales; family Poaceae; genus Avena; species Avena insularis. The sequence goes on along the minus strand of CM042694.1, from coordinate 238,678,560 downwards.
GGCTGCCACGTCTGGGGGTACTACCGGCAAGTCCGTGGCGTCGGAAACTGCCACGGATGCAATGAAGCCCCCGAGGCCGAAGTCGAAGTCGAAGAAGCACACTGCTCCTTAATCTTTATATGTAATAGTTCTAGTGTTTGACATTTGTGTCTGTGAAACAATGCTTTTATGGGGGTACCCCAGTCAGGACTTTGATATGTTTAAATGCATCCAAGCCTTTTGTCAGTGTATCCTCAGCCTCATATTTTTATTTTGTTTGGCTCGTGATAGGGTCCCTCGAGTGGTCCTTCGAGTGATCCTCGTGATCCGTCAACCACTGATGAGGCCTTGGCACAGCCACGTTCAAGGGTGGATGAGTTATCCCTGCTTTCACGAGTGTGTGATCGCGTTAAGCAGCTGGAACGTGAGTTGCCCATCCTCCGCGGTAACACGGGTGTATGGAAGTCGAGGGCAGAAAAGGCTACCGCCCGCGAGCAATGTCTATTGGAGGAGGTGACGCAGTTGGGCGATCAATTCAAGTGTTAGCTTCATGTCCTCTTATCTTTTCTTTTAGTCAATCGCTACAGTTCCTTGTCTTCATATTTTGCCTCTTTTCTTTTTTGCTTGGTGTAGTTGTCTGTGCTCGTCATCCGCAGGATGAGAAAGACAGAATCGCCATTCGAATGAACGACCTAACCCAGGAGCAGCTGCATGCGAGTGGGTATTTTTGGGTGGACCATGATCATGCGATCGCACTTGTGACCCTGCAGGATCGTGCTTCCCGAGTACTCCACTTTCTGAAGAAGGCGGGGTCGTGCCTGGGAAATATCTACCAGATGATGTTTCCACTGGACGCCATCCCTTCGAGCCTGTTGGCTCTCCTGGCTAAGTTCCAAGATTTGAGTGCAGTTCGCGAGTGCGTGCGACAGCAATTAGTGGCTGGTGCCAAGGCTGCTTTGTCACTGGTGCGACTGTATAGGCCTGATGTAGACATTGCAGTCGTTGCTGCTGGACCGCCGACCCCGCCGGAAGGTTCGACCTGGAACATGGTTCCACATTACCAGGCGGTGGATCATCCAGCAGAAGAAATTGTCGACTTCTTTGAGGAACAAACAAATGTTCTTCTGCTGCTGCAGCAGTAGTTTAACATGTATCATGCACATAAGTGTACCACTGTTGTAAAGTTTGTATGGATATACTGGATGTAATTAATTTATATTGATATGTAAAGATCTTGTTAGCTTATATGTTTTGCGAGTGTATTTGTACTCTGCAGTTCCTTTTCGTTAGCCTAAATTATTTTATCTAACCACCTTGCCAGCCTGTCAGGTGCATTGCAACTGGGTTGGTGTTTTATCAAGGGTTCGATTGATGTTGCGTCAGCTACTCGGGATACTGCGACTTGTTCATAGAACGAGGATGTGAAGGGTGGAGTAGCCCCCGAGTGATAAGATTGCCAGAAAAATGAGGAAAAAACACAGAGTTTTGGGGCACTGAGCTTTATTTATTCGCAAAACAGTACGGGGTACAATGTGTGGCTAAGTAGCCTGGTTGAATAGCCTTATTTGTAAAAAACGACTAGGGGTAGAAGCGACGCAGCTATGCAATGTTCTAGGGGTTGGAGTATGCGACTCATGTCTCGAAATCTTTAAGGCGGTAGGCGCCACCTGGGATTACTTCTATAATCACGTATGGTCCCTCCCAAGGGGACTCGAGCTTGAGGTGTCCTTGCTGCTTCAGTCGCAGGACCAGGTCTCCTTCGACAAAGGATTTGGGGCATAGCCTTCTGCTGTGGTAGTTGCGCAGGTTCTGCTGGTAGATCGTCGATCTTTCTGCTGCGATGTCTCGTGCCTCGTCAAGGAGATCGACGGAGTCTTCGAGTGCAAGTGTTGACTCCTGCTCGCTGTACGCGACCACCCATGGGGCTTTAAAGCGTACTTCTGCGGGTAGCACTGCTTCAACACCGTGCACCATGAAGAACGGGGTGTATCCCGTGGCGCTATTTGGGGTTGTGCGCAGGCTCCAAAGTACGGACTGCAGCTTGTCTGGCCAACATCTGGTGGCTTGCTCGAGTGGCCGGAGGAGTCGCTTCTTGATTCCACCGCAGACAAGGCCGTTGGCCTTTTCAACTTGACCGTTGGTCTGTGGATGAGCTACGGAGGCATAGCTTATGTTGATTCCCAGGTTCTCGCAGAAACCCTGGAACTCCTTAGAGGTGAAGTTCATTCCATTGTCCATGATGATGCTGTGTGGCACTCCGAAGCGATAGACAATGGACTCGAAGAACTTGACAGCACTGGCTCTGATGTCTACGCACTTCTATTCTTGTAGACAGTTGTTGGGCCTCCATGTGCAGAGGTTTGTAGAACACCAACAAGTTTTACCTTAAGTGGATTACCCAAGGTTTATCGAACTCAGGGAGGAAGTGGTCAAAGGTATTCCCTCTCAAGCAATCCTGCAATCAATATACAAGAAGTCTCTTGTGTCCCCCAACACACCCAATACACTTGTCAGGTGTATAGGTGCACTAGTTCGGCGAAGAGATAGTGAAATACAAGTGGTATGGATAATTATAAGTGGTAACGGTGATAGAAAATAGCTTGATGGCTTGGAAAATACTAAAGTAAAACTGAGATAAAGATGGAAGCAAGCAAACATGTAACAGATCTAATAGCAAACGGTGTTTCAGTGCTTAGAAACAAGGCCCGAGGATCATACTTTCACTAGTGAACACTCTCATATAAATATATTATCTTCATGATACTACTCTCCGGTTGGACACTCTAATCGATGGTAGGGCTATAATAGCACACCTCAAAGTAAGCCTTTCCCATCTAGAAACCCCACACTGTCACCTTGAGTACTAGATGAGTCCAACAAACACCACAATTTCATAGAGACATCCTTCTCCAAATATAACTCATAAAAAGTATTTGTAATCTCTAGCCTAAATGCCACCATGGTGTGCGCGCACTTTCACACACATGGGGAGATCAGAGATCTATTAAAGCACTTGAGTAGCAAGGTAGATCTATAGATTACAAGCTCATGATCTCAATAAGATCATGCATAGAGAGAGAGATGAACACATAGCTACCAGTAGAACCCTTAGCCTCGAGAGAGAACTACTCCCTCCTCATCATGGGAATCAGCAATGGTGATGGAGATGGTGGTGGAGATCGATGGAGATGGCTCCGGGGGCACTTCCCCGTCCCGGCAAGGTGCCGAAACATAGACTTTCTCTCCCCCGAATCTACCCTTCGGTGGTGGTGGCGCTGCGGAACTTTTCGTGGATTTCTGATTGATGATCTAGGGTTTTGGTATCGGGAGGCTCCTATAGGCGAAGGAGGCAAGGTCGGTGGCCGGCCAGGGGGGCCACACCATGCCCTGGCGTGGCCTAGGTGGACCCGCGCTATGGGGTGGTGTGGCCACCCTGTGGCCCCTCTCCGACTCTCCTTCTGGCTCCGTGAGTCTTCCGGTAAAATAGGAACTTTGGCTTTTTTCCCGTCCAATTCCGAGAATATTCATTTTCTGACTTCCTGGAACCAAAAACAGCAGAAAACAGGCAACTGGCACTGTGGCATCTTGTTAAATAGGTTAGTCCAAGAAATCATACGAAAATGTACTCCAAAGTGTGGACAAAACACAAGAAAGTAGATAAAACCAAGCATGGAACATCAAAAATTATAGATACATTTGCAATGTATCAACATCCCCAAGCTTAACTCCTGCTCATCGTCGAGTAGGTAAGTGATAAAAAAAGAATAATTTTTGAGGTAACATGCACCATCAAAGACTTGATCAAAGTATTTGCAAAACATTCAAAGCTGGGATCATAGTACTTCAATCATAACATGAAAGACAAAGTTCTAGCAATAAGCAAAGAAACTATGATGCAACATGAAAAGGCACAAACAAAAGATTCATGAATAACAATGCTTTGCAAGACGTTTGTTTGTTTCACATAAAGAAAACATAGCATAATAGTATTCAGCTTGTCCTTCATAGAGTAGCAAATATAAATGCATAGGACACCTTCAAAGTTCATAAGAGTGACTAGATACAATGGTTTAAAACAAGCAATATCAAGTTATGCATCAATCAACTAGTCTTGGGACAATGCACATAGTACTAAGAATGGCCACTATGCTCTCAAAGTAGGTGCATAAAGATAGAAGGTGGAGACTCAATATAATGGTGGAAGAAAGGCCTTTGTAAAAGGAAGTAGGGATTCAAGTCTCATAAAGAGCTTCCAAAAATTATGGTACTTATAGCTTTCATCTCTCATTGCCCCTATCATAAGCATCTTGAAGTGATTAAGGTTAAAGTGAACAAACTATGGTGTACATGCTTGACAAAGTATAAGTCAGAAATCTCATGTCCCTTGTATACGAGGGTCGCTCCTCATGCTACTCAACTTTAGTCACCGGTAAGTTCTTGTCATCGTAAGTACATGTGTATCATAGAGAACCGCCAATGGGGTACCCCTTGCCCGATGATACGGAAGAATCCCCATATCAAAATGACAAGGCAAGCAGACAACGAGCATCTCACCATTCTTCTTATTTACCATGGGAATATGGTACTTTTTTCTCTCTTTCCTCTTTTCAGAGTATCTTTTTTTTGTTTTCTCTTTTTTCCCAATATAGGACTCTTTTTTATAAGAATAATGCTTCATAGACAGCTCATTATGGTTACGCTGCAGGTTTCCACCATGTCAGCATGGATTAGACCAGCCCGTGCTTTTCTAACACATATACATAACTCCATGGACTTACAAGCTCCCCTTTCATTTCACACCAACGACATCCATATGCAAAAGAGCATGATATCAACTAGGTACAAGTACCAAGTGCAATGTTCAAAGCGTTCCCCATGAAAGCATGGTTCTGCTAATTCCCAACAAATAAGTGCAATCATATACAACATAGACGACACAATGGTTCAAGTTTATTAAGGGCAAGTAAAGTAAAGTGTGCCATCAAGTTCGTGAGAGCTTTAATCACTAGTTTTCTCATAACAAGTTTAATTTGGAAGGTAAACAAAAGCATGAATATACTTGGAATAGCATAAGCTAGTAGGTAGGTATGGTGGACTCTTTGGAATAACTTGGTTTAGGGAGTTGGATGCATGAGTAGAACTCATACTTTGTTTTGGAGGCTAGCAAAAGCCTGGGAGTGAAAAACTAAGAGAGCAATAATGGCTATAATCATGCAGAGCGACAAAACATCATTGATCAAAGCAAAAAGTGATACTACAAGTTGAAAACTAAAGGATCATAAAGGCTATGGTGACTTTGGATAGTCATAATATGGTGTGAGCATGCGCCAAGTCAACCCAAATAAAGCATCAAAGGAGAATACCACTATACTATGCTTTAATATGCTAAAACAACGCATGATTCATCAAAGGCACATTAAGAAATCTCAATTGTTTATAACAAGTCATACTATAGCAAAGAATAGTAAGCATAAAGCCAAAACAATAAGCATGGCATGACAAAGCATAGGGCATAGTCAAAAACAAGCTCTCTTTACCACTTAAGCATGAGCTTTTCTACTCTTTTCCAAACCAAACCAAACTATTTGAAAACCAATGTATGAAAGAGGGGGTCCAACCAATTTATTCAGCAAACTAAGAAAACCAAGAAAACGAAAAATGATAACAAAAACGAAAAAGAAGACGCTCCAAGAACAACACAACTGTGCATGAAACAATAAAAATGAAGCGTTTGGAAGAAACCTGAGATTTTTATTGATGAAGAAGGGGATGCCTTGGGCATCCCCAAGCTTTGACGCTTGTACTTCTTGGATATTTCTTGGGGTGACACGCGTGGCATCCCCAAGCTTTGACGCTTGTACTTCTTGGATATTTCTTGGGGTGACACGCGTGGCATCCCCAAGCTTGAGCTTTAGTCCATCCTTCATCTCATTACTCATTCCTTCCATTCACCTGAAATTTTTCCTTGATACAAAACTTCACACAATCTTTATTAGCAACATTAGTGCACTCAAGATAAATAAGTCTTAAGGTTCAGTTCTAACACCAAATAAAATTCCATTAGAACACTAGCTACTGTAGCACTTCCTCCAAAAATCTCAATTCCACAAAAGAACTCAAAAAGGAACCAACAAGAAGTAAATGCAGAAAATGGCAGAAATCTGTCAAAATAGACCAGCAGGTAAAGACGAATTTTTTTGAAGACCTTCTGTTGCTCAAATCAAAAAGTGTTGAACTAACGAAAGTTAGATAACAACCTGGGGCAGAAGCACAAAACATTACAGCTCAATCCGACATACAGAGCTCTCTCACGAATTTTTACGGTGAAGCACAAAAATCAGTTTTGGGACAGCAACTTTCCCAATCATTACTTCTCTCTCATTAGAGGTTACTCTTGGCACAAAAAGCAAATAAAAAGGATAAGGAGCGGTTATTACTGAAGTAATAACTTCCAAGACTCATCTAAAACTTTTGGGTTATCTCCCAATAAGTACTTTTCTTTAACGCCTTTAAGTTAGGCATAATAGTTTGAGAAGATGCTCACATGAGAAATATGAATTGAAGTAAAAGAGAGCATCAAGAAGCAAATCCAAAACATATTTAAGTCTAACCCACTTCCTATGCATAGGAATCTTGTAAAGTAACAAGTCATGAAAGCACAAAGCAACAAGCATAGTAAAGCAAAACAAGTGCAACTTCAAGACTTTCAACATAAAGAGGGGAAACTTAATATTATTGAGATGCATAAAACCATGTTTCCCTCTCTCATAATAACTTTTAGTAGCATCATGAATAAAATTAACAATATAACTATCACAAGAAACATTCTTATCATGAGACACATGCATAAAAGAATTAATACTCCCCACATAAGCATATTTATTCTTATTAATTATAGTGGGAGCAAATTCAACAAAATAGCTATCATTATTATTCTCATCACCATAATCATCAAATATAGGGGGCATATTGTAATCATAATTGATTTTATCCTCAATAGTAGGTGGACTAAAAATATCATATTCATCATTATAATCATCATATATTGGGGGTTTGGTATCATCATAAGCAATAGAATAGCTATCTTCCAAAGCTGGGGAACTAAAAAGATCATTTTCATAAAAACTAGCTTCCCCAAGCTTAGACTTTTTCATAGCATTAGCAATAATGGTGTCCAAAGAATTCATACTAACAACATTGCTATTAGCATGCAAATAAAGTTCCATAGGTTTTTTAATTTTCTCTTCAAACACTTCATGTCCTCACTCAAGATAAATACTATAAAGCTCTCAATTTTTTTTGTTGTTTTACATTAAGCCTAACTAGTGAAAACAAGAAACAAAAAGACAAAATTGCAGAATCTAAAGGAAATAACTTCGAGCACTCACACCGAAAGATGTGAGTACCTTTTACCTTACCTCCCCGGCAACGGCGCCAAAAAATAGGCGTTTGCCGTGGGAGGTTCTTCTTCTTTAATCCTCCGGTGTGAATACCTTTTACCTTACCTCCCCGGCAACAGCGCCAGAAAATAGCTTGATGTCAACGCACTTCTATTCTTGTAGACAGTTGTTGGGCCTCCAAGTGCAGAGGTTTGTAGAACAGCAGCAAGTTTTCCCTTAAGTGGATTACCCAAGGTTTATCGAACTCAGGGAGGAAGTGGTCAAAGGTATTTCCTCTCAAGCAATCCTGCAATCAATATACAAGAAGTCTCTTGTGTCCCCAACACACCCAATACACTTGTCAGGTGTATAGGTGCACTAGTTCGGCGAAGAGATAGTGAAATACAAGTGCTATGGATAATTATAAGTGATAACGGTGATAGAAAATAGCTTGATGGCATGGAAAATACTAAAGTAAAACTGAGATAAAGATGGAAGCAAGCAAACATGTATCAGATCTAATAGCAAACGGTGTTTCAGTGCTTAGAAACAAGGTATCAGATCTAATAGCAAACGGTGTTTCAGTGCTTAGAAACAAGGCCTAGGGATCATACTTTCACTAGTGAACACTCTCATATAAATATATTATCTTCATGATACTACTCTTAACTACTCTCCGGTTGGACACTCTAATCGATGGTAGGGCTATAACAGCACACCTCAAAGTAAGCCTTTCCCATCTAGAAAACCCCACACTGTCACCTTGAGTACTAGATGAGTCCAACAAACACCACAATTTCATAGAGACATCCAACTCCAAATATAACTCATAACAAGTATTTGTAATCTCTAGCCTAAGTGCCACCATGGCGTGCACGCTGTCACTTTCACACACATGGGGAGAGTAGAGATCTATTAAAGCACTTGAGTAGCAAGGTAGATCTATAGATTACAAGCTCATGATCTCAGGTGGTATGGGGGCGCAGGTGGAGCCAATGTTGGTGAGTGCATCCGCCTCTTCATTGCTTTTGCGCCCTACGTGCCGCAGTTCACAACCATCGAAGTCCCTTTCAAGTGTGTCATAGAGGTCGCGGTAGGCGATCATGTTGCCGTTCAGTGCGTCGCACTCGTGCATCGTTTGGTTGACCACCAGTTTGCATTAGCCGTAGATGATGAGCCTCTTGGCGCCGAAGGCTTTCGCCATCTGCATCCTGTGCAATAGGGACTCGTATTTAGCTTCATTGTTGGAGGCAGTGAACTGCATTCGCAGAATGTATTTCAGCTTGTCTCCCTGGGGCGATGTCAGTATGACACCTGCGCCAGCTCCGTCCTTTCGTTTGGATCCATCGAAGTGCATTGTCCAGAGGTAAGACATATCTGGCTTTTCAGGGAGCTAGTTCTCCATCCAGTGCACGAGGAAATTAGGGAGGACTTCGACTTGATCGCGTCGCGCTTTTCATATGTAATGTCTCGTGGAGACAGCTCGATTCCCCAAAGCGCGACTCGTCCAGTGGCGTCGGGGTTGTTGAGGATATGCCCAAGCGGGGCGTTGTTAACCACCATGATTGGGTGCTCCTGGAAGTAGTGGCGCAGTCGCCTGGCTGTCATGAAGATGTCATACGCCAGCTTCTGGTAGTGCGGGTACCGCTGCTTTGTTGGCGTGAGCACCTCGCTGAGGTAGTAGACTTGGCGATGCACCCCGTGGACCTTGTTTCCTCGGCTCGTTCCACCACGAGCACCATGCTGACCACCTGGTTGGTGGCGGAGATGTAGAGAAACAGTGGTTCTTTTTCGCGTGGAGTCACTAGTACTGGCGAGGTGGATAGTAGACTCTTCAGGTCTTCGAATGCTTCTTGCGCCTCGTCGGTCCACTCGAACTTGTCAGTTTTGCAGAGAAGTTGGTAGAAAGGCAGTGCCTTTTCGCCCATTCGACTGATGAATCGACTGAGCACCGCGATTCGCCCAGCCAGCTGCTAGACGCCTCTTACGTTCTTCAGCTTCTCCATGGCCAGTATGGCCTTTATTTTCTTCGGGTTCGCCTCAATCCCCCTCGCGGAGATGAGATACCCGAGTAGTTGCCCAGATGGTACGCCAAAGGCGCATTTGTTTGGATTGAGATTGATCTGGTAGCGGTCGAGGTTGGCAAAGATCTCGCATAAATCGTCGATTAGCGAGGCTTCCTCTTTGGTTTTGATGACGATGTCGTCAACATAGACTTGGATGTTGCGACCAAGTTGATTTTTGAGGCAAGCCTGGATGCACCGCTGATAGGTGGCTCCTGCATTTTTTAGCCCAAAGGGCATTGTGTTGTAGCAGAACACACCAAAAGGTGTCGTAAACGCCGTTTTCTCTTGATCTTCCTCTTTCATTCGAATCTGATTATAGCCTGAGTAGGCGTCGAGGAAGCAGAGATGCTCACATCCCGCGGTGGAGTCGGTGATTTGGTCGATTCGCGGCAACGGGAAGTGATCCTTTGGGCAGTGCTTATTCAGGGAGGTGAAGTCCACGCACATCCGCAGGATATCCGTGTATTTTTTAGGTACCAGCACCGTGTTGGCGAGCCAAGTGCTTTCCTTGATCTCGCGTATGAATTTGGTATCGAGGAGTCTGTTGATCTCCATTCCGACTGCCTTTGCTCTTGGTTCAGACAGTCACCGAATTGTCTGCTTCACTGGTCTTGCGTCTGGATTGACATTGAGTGCATTCTCGGCGAATTCCCTGGGAACCCCTAGCATGTCCGCTGGACACTAGGTGAAGATTTCCCAGTGCTCACGGAGGAATTCGACGAGCGCGAGTTATGCGGAACTCAAGTTGTTGGCGATGAGGGTCGTCTTGGTCGAGTCCGTTGGGTGGACCTGGACTTTCTTCGTGTGCACCGACGAGTCGAAGGACAGGTCGGGTGAACTTGGCCTGCTCAGGGGAGGCAGACTGTTGTCTGTCGACTCCTTCAATCTTGCTAGTTCCTCATGCATGCCGAAGGACTGAGAAATTCTATTGAATTCCCTGTCGCAGCTGTCGGACCTTTCGAAGTTGTCGTTGATTGTGATTATGCCGTTTGGGCCCGGCATCTTCATCTGCAGGTAGGCGTAGTGTGGCACTGCCATGAACCTTACTAACGTGACACGTCCGAGGATGCGGTGATATTGTGAAGGCCAGTCGACGACCTCGAAGTCGATGCGCTCTCACCGAAAGTTTTGCGGCGTGCCGAAGATGACATCGAGGTTGGTTTTGCCTAGGGGATATACACCTTTCCCTGGGACGATGCCTTGGAACGTCGTGTCTGAAATTTCCAGACACGTCAGAGGGATCCTCATCGCACGCAAGGTACTAGCGAACATTAGGTTACTGTCGCTGCCGCCATCCATGAAGACGCGGCTCATGTCGAAGCCCCCAATCTGTGCCTCAAGTACAAGGGGACAGTGGCCTGGACGAGGAACTTGGCACGGGTGGTCACACCTGTCGAAGGTGATACAGGAGTCGCTTCCACTGAGGTACTCAGTGGTGGAAGGTGGAGAGTTTATCGCCAGGTTGACTTGGCGAGTGATGGCCTTCTGCACTCGATTTGAGGTACGCCCTTTTTGGATCATCCCCATGTTGCCCACGGGTCGCGGGTATGGTTCGCCTCCGTGATTCTGGATCAGTGCGGCCGCGGGTGGTGGTAGTCCGGGCAGTGGTGGAGGAGCTCCATGTGCCACGGCGCCTAGAGCGACTCCATAGTCCCTGATGACTGCGTCGCGATTCATCCGGGCCAGACCCTCGTGGAGCTTGAGAAACTCACGACAGTCCTTGAGAAGGTGGCTGGATTTTTTCTTGTTGTCGTGCTTGTCGATGTAGAAGTCCATGTTGCACGGCCCGGACAGTTTGTCCTCGATGGTTGTTGTGGGTGCCTCTTCGCGAGCCTTGCCTTTCTTTTGCTCTGGCGTTGGTTCTTTGTCGAGGGCGGCCTCGATTAGCCCCAAGCCCGCGATCGTAGATTGGTGCATGGCAGCTCTTGGATCTCTAGCTAGCGGCTGGTTGTTGAGGAGGTACATGGTGGCCGCTGTCACCACGGCTTGCGGTGTCTTTGGGACCACGTTGCCCCGCGTGTCGACTGTCATAGAGATGAAGTCGAGGACTTTTGCAGCTTCTATGCGTTCTTGCTCGGTGAGATGGGTCATCCGAGATCGCCTCTTGTTGGCCACGTACTCGTTGCCTTTGGAGGAGGATCCTCCGTGGAAGGAGAGCCCAGCTCGTCGAAGACTCGACTCATCCGCCGCCTTTTTACGCACCTCGAGTTGCGTGATTGCGTGTAGCTAGCGTCTATACTCCTCCTTTAGTATCCAATGGTAGCCCATCAACATGTCCTGCGGCGTGCTGGGGGGCAGAGGATTGCCTCGTAGAGCTTCTCAGCAACGGGCCCACTTGTTGTTGTTGAGTTTGATCATGACACGCTCTCATGTGTGTTCGTTCACCATGGTTGGCGGTTCGACTGCCGTCCCATTGTTGACGGGCGCGCTGTTGCCACCGTTGGTGGGGCCCGTTAGGCGTCGCCGCTGGTGGTTCAGCGCCGTTAGGTCGATGTGCTAGATCCGAGGCCAGCGTTTTCGCGATTGGCAGCGGTGTCGCCTGCGTTGATGACCGCGCACATGAAGTGGTTAGGGAAGCTGTTGCTCCTGCAACTTTTAGATCCGGAGTCATAGGCTCCATCTTCGGTGGCTAGATCACCTAGATCGGATTCGTGACTATTGTCGCTGTCCGTGCTCCCGGCTGTTGCCGAGGTGTTGAGACCGTTGAGGGTGCTGATTGGTGGCGGGAACCATGATGCTGGAGCAATCGCGGGTGCCGTTGCTGGTCAGGCATGCGAAGCGTGCCCATCTGACCAACCTGGAAGCGGAAGCTCCCAATCGCCAGACTGATTCCATCGCCTACGGACTCGAAAGCCGGGCAAGTGGCCGGCGTGTGGACGGTGAAGTCGAACGCGCCGAAGAGCTGGCGAATCTCCGTTGTTGCGGAGTTGTAGATCGCGGTTGATGGGGCCGAAGAAGCCGCGACATCAACACTCACAATTCCCACAGACGGCGCCAATTAACGAGGGTTTAACTCATCAATGCCCATTGTTATGGACTTGGGTTTTGGAGAAGGAGGGAGCACTGGAGGCATCAGTCAGCTAGAAAACAAGCACACGGGGACGCAAGGTTTACCCAGGTTCAGGCCTCATAGAGGTCCCTACTCCTGCTTGTCTGCTCTTAGAATTAACGAAGGAATCAAAGATTATAGGGGCGCACAGATGCAATCTGGCGAGAGTTGTGGAAACTAGTGTTGCGTGTGTCCTCCTCGTCGCCTCCTCCTAGCCTTTATATAGATAGGCTAGGTCTCGGGTAGAAGGTCGAGTCGGTTACAGATTAGGGTTTTCCCTTTGAACTTTCTATCTTTAGCTTCTTATTGTCTCGCAACCAATCGAGAGTCTGTGGGCCAATCGAGTTCTCCATTTGGGCCTTGGCAATGCTGTGGGCTTCCGCCATATGTGGACCGTATATACCAAACTTGAGTACATGTAGGGTATACCCATGTCACTATATGATTAGATCGGGATGTTTAATGAACAATTAAAGTCAAAATGCTTGGAGAATTCTTAAAGTGTTCAGAAGGACCTAGTTGAGATTCTGAAAACAGTTTAGAATGGATTCAAGCAAATAATTGGTTCTTACTTGAACAATTAGGAGAAGTATTGAGTAATGACTCGGTATTTATGACAATGGTTAAGACAGGGAAAAGGGATGCACTGCATCAACTATGCCTTGACCATAGTTTTTCCAAGGTAAAATCCATGTTGTTTATACTTGACATAATGTGACCTTGTTCTTAGATATGAAGAACGATGATTCTAGAGTGATTTCTGAATCAGAGTTAAGTTTGAACACAGCAAAAGCGTGGCTAGACATCAAAGTGAAAGTATTGCACTTTGATTAAAATTTGCATAGATATAGAAGTATTAGAATACTTCAATGTTAGCAAGTATAATTTTGGTCTAGAGAAAGTTTGACTTTCGACTAAGTGTGTTTTATAGTTATATATGACATCTTGAAAGTTCTATCAACTGATAGATCATCATTGTATAAGCTAGAAAATAGGAGTCTCACTTTATCACCAAAATGCTATAACAGATTATATGATAATGGTGTGAATGTCAAAACAGTTAACATTAATGATTTGCAAAATAGCAAAATAGGACCTTATGAATCTAGTAAAATAGATTTAGGACAATAAGTCCTCCATGAGAAGCATGATCAATAAACGCATATGAGATATGGTTTATGATTAGTAGCAAAGCAACTAGATTATTTGTACTCTAGTGCAAGTGGGAGACTGAAGGAGATATGCCCTAGAGGAAAAGAATAAAAGGGTATCTCATTATTTTATAATAGTTTTATATCATGCTATAACTGTATCAAGCGGAAACATTGATACAGGTGTAGTATACAAACAAACCCAGGTCCCTAGTAGCCTCTATTCAACTAGTTCATTAGGAAGACGATGATCAAGGTTTCCTGATCATGGGCTAAACAAAACTCACTAACAATAAAGTCATGTCATCTGGAATGATGTGATGGACATTTCCCATCAATGATTGTTGCAACACGATCATGTCACTTAGTTCATGCTGCAATTGTCAGAAATAGATTGTCCTAATCCTTGGACTGTGAGGTCATATCAATCACTGTTACCGGAGGGTGCTTTAACTATATCAACCGTCATCTTGTGACAGGATGGCTATAAAGGTACATGTTGGGTATCTAAAAGAGCATGTAGAGGCAATATGCTTCAAGATCGGGAATTGTTCTCCTATGTGACGGGAAGATATAACTGGACCCACTCGGTGAATTGCATCCAATTTGCACAACACATGACTAGGTCATGGATATGGTATTTCACGGGAACAAGTAAAATAGTACTTGTTGAAAACGAGATTGAACAAGGTATCGTGATACCGATGATCAAATCTCGGACAAGTCTTGTATTGCGAACAAGGGAATTGGATATATTGTTTTAGGTTTGACAAGATGGAGATTCGTGGAGTGCATAGGGGTCAACATGGGCATCTCGGTCCCTCTGTTGATCGTTAATATGGACCATGTCTATAGCATTCCCGAACCGTAGGAAAACACGCTTAAAAGTGATACGACGCTTGGAGATCGTCCTACTAGATGGAATCACGAATGAGAGAGAAATCGGAATCATTTTGGAGAGATCTGAAGTTGTTCGGAGAAATAAGTAAAGAAAAAGACGGAAAGGAGTTTCAGATAAATGGTAATTTAATATATGCATTTATTATATGTTAATTATGAATTAACTTATACTAAATAAATATTTAAATTCAAATTTATAAAGTGACTTTATCATTAGACCAAAATCCTAGAGGGAATATGGCCCTGGAAAAAGCCATAGAAAAAAGACAAAGAAAATAGCATCAAAAGACAGCAAATAGCCCACGTGGGCAGCATATAGTTGCTGCCGCACGGGCTCATGGCTACCGCTTGGGCAGGCCAGGCACAAGCGGGTTGCGGTGCAGCCTCTGCCACGCATAGCAGGGCGAGCTAGGCCGCGGGAAACAACCGGCCCACCCGGGCACCAGCTGCCGCTGCTTGCTAATCACCCGCCGTGTGGTGATGCGAGCTGGGCCGCCAGGGGTGCGGCCAGCCCACCCGGCTGGCTGCCCTGGCCCCTGCTGTTGCAGCTGCAAGCTGCTGCTTGCTGGGCCGCGAGTGGGGCCGGCCCACCCGGCTGCCCTAGCTCAGCCCATCCAGCTATTTGCCTCTTTTTCTGATATTTTCCTTTGAGTTTAGTCCCATATGGCTAACCCAATGGAGAGGGCCCTCCGCCTATATAAAGGGTGCACATGAGAGGACTAATAGACACCCAACAAGAAATTCTCTGAGGCGTTCTTTCTCGGAGAATACCCCCTCTCTCTCCAGTTGCCTTTGTCGTGGCACGGATCCAGAGAAAGGACTGTCCTGTGAAAATTCGACGCATATGTGGCACGCCGTTGTGCTGCAGTGATTCCGCCGGGAGGTCTACTTCCGCAACCCCAACAGGGATCAAGGAGTTCTGGAGTCGTCGCATTGCACTGTATGCTTGTGATAACTCGGTGGCTATTGAAGCTTCCAGGCTATCGTACAAGGACCTGAACAAGGGGCGACGTGCGAGGTGCTTCGCGACCTTGAGGTTGAAAAGGTATGACTAAATCATTCACGCTCCTGAATGAGCGTAACGCTCTCTCGGTCTTTAAGGATATGTTACCGCAGTCTTCCTCCGTTACTGTATTACTTCTAAATAGATCTTAGCACATTCAGGGTGTTCCCGCGTAGTAAGTTTTTGTTATTGCTGCGGACAGCGGTTTGCATCGTCTCCATCGCACATCGCACGTAGCTACATCATGGTCAATTGATCAATTAGTTGGCATGCTCGATGCGTGAGCCTATCATTCACCGCATTATCAAGAAATCACCTGCTCTGTTGAGTCTGCGGATCGCTAGGCAATTTACCGGGACCAGTCCAAACTCGCTCACCCAGTAGAAACCAAGTCTGATCCAAACTGAGACTTGGCAAAAGGCTGCCATCGAGAATTGGCAAGCCGTCAAACTAGCCATGTGCGGACTGGTTTGCACATAATGACTGGATGCACCTTACAAGATTTGTCAATACAGAGTCAGCAGCGACAAAAAAGGAAAGGATGGGACGGTACGATACGAGGCAGATAAAAAAAATCAGCACACAATTTGCGTCAAGTTCGTTGAAGAACAAAGTCACGGATGGGATTCTTGGTACTGCTTCACCATGGGATTCAGATCGGTGTCAAAGTCTGAGGCAAAAAAAGAAAAAAAAATCCATATAACGTTTCTCACGAATCACGTCCCCATGGTCGGCGCAGAAGCTAGCTATACGTCCAGCACGGTATTACAGTACTCCGGCTGATGACCGTCCAGTACTCGAACATCTTGACTTCAACACTGCCATCCCGCTTAGACCCGGTGCGTCGCACGACACCCCTGTCGCCTCGGTTTTAACCTCAACGACTCCCATTCGCTACGCGACTATAGTCCGCCACGCGAGCCTGGTTCCCCGTGTTGACTACGTCCGTCACATGACTCCATCAATTTGGACCACACGTCCGCTGCGTCGACTCCGTCGACTACGCCGACTCAAAGTCTGCTACAATCTTCGGCTGTAGTGACCCGCTGTCGCTATCGGCTATTGCGACCCGCCGGTCGCATTGGCTCCCACGACTTTGTCGCTGCATCGGCTTCGTCCACCTCAGCAACTACCAATAAAGCTAATAGGTCGTTTGGCACTTAGATAGTCATTTCATTTAGTAGAAATGAATACATGGATTCATTTCATTTATATTATGATTCCAAAAACATCCACGTGTTTGGTTGTCACCGAAATTTGCAAATAACGGGTCTGAGATAGGAATTGAGTTTACACATGAGGATATTTCGATGGATTTTCCAAATGAAATGACAGCCCAATTCCGTGCCAACCAAACGGCATAAGGATGAAATTGCAGAATGAATCCTAGGATTCCAGGTCCGAATGATGGATACCAAACAACCTCTTAATTGTTTTATAACTATTAAATATTCAAACAATATTAACTAATTCTTTCTAGAAAACAAATAAAAACACTAATTACTTATATCTTTTAAATCTTTTTCAAATGATTCAAATTTTAAATAAGAATTCAAATTATTCACCCAAATTCATTATAATTTCTAGAGATCATGTCAAAATTTATACAATGACTATAAAGAGCTAAATCCTAACTCAAGGTAATGAAAGAAACTCTAATCTCTCTAAGGTTTTAGTTTGCGAAAAAATTACCTCAAATTTTCTTATGCATGAATGCAAATACACAAACTCTTTCCTGTAGCCCTAAATGCCGGGGCATTACGGATTATTAAGTATGTTCTACGTCAAAGTTTGCTTGTTTTTCAATTCATATAATTCTTTGCGTGCTATGGTGATTACTGAATTTGTTTGCTCAACAATATCAAGGGTATCTTTTAGGACATCCTCAAATAATATTTTGGCTAGAATAACAAGATCAGTCGAAGCGGTGTGCCATGAGCGATAGGTATTGTCACTGTTGATGTATGAAACAAAATCTAAAATTGGAGAAGCGGGTCTTTGTTCGGCATTCAGAGGGATATTTGCATCCTGAAACAAACACAAAACAACTTATAACAGCATTACGATGCAATCACACCACCATGAATTTTAAATATGTCAATACGGTGATACAAGGATGGAAGCAATTAATAGTGGTAGCTCATACATCTATTTCTTCTTGAATAACTAGACCAGTTGACGCCATGGAGTGATGCAAGCATGTGCTGCTCTGTGAAATGACTGCTCTATTTGAAGATGGTTGAGATCAAGACAAAACAAGTTACTTAAATAGCAGACTTAGGAAACAAGTTCATTTCGAATAAACTTGAAATGATTTCACGGGACAAAAATAACAATGCGAGCAATCAACCAAAGTACCTGATGCAGACTGATTAAACTAGAATGTGTAAAACTAATCCATTATGTTTCTCATAAACTAGCCAGACACTACACAATGAAATCTACCACTGTTTTAATCATAGAAAAAAGAGTACCTTAGTCAACAAAAATACATCAATTGTGTGCCTCGAATATACTAGCCAGATTAGAAAAACAATAAAACAAGCAATCATACATTGGGTTATTCATGAACAACCAGATCATTTCAATGGTTCAACGGCCTAAGAATAACAAACAAAACCATCATGTGCCTCGTATTAAAATAGCCAGTTCATGTAACTATGATACACAGTACATACAAGAGTGAGATGAAGTGCATAGAATTCCTTATGATACATGTTTATTATACAGGATCTAATCGCTACTGTGGTATGGTTCTTATTATCATCCAACTCAGGTGCAATACACCCAGCCTCTGCATATCTAGGAAATTGAACTGTCACATGGAACAAAAGCAGACCATTGTGGGGCTAAAATGTTTGACGCCAATTTTTGGCAAAAAAAAATGAAAACAAGACATACAGATGGTAAATTTAAGAAACAAATGTGGCAAGGACCAAACTTTGGGTAGGGGGCTTATGGTAGGTGTTATACGAGTTCTACGACGGCTCCTGTGGACGGACGGACTATGTACCCCATTGTTGCTCTTCTGCATAAAGGTAAGGCAACTATAAATACAAACAAGATCCAACATGATATACGTTGGCATGAAGTGAAACAAAACTGATGGGGTCTTACGAGATTATAGGG
Source organism: Avena insularis (assembly GCA_023614405.1). NCBI lineage: Eukaryota > Viridiplantae > Streptophyta > Magnoliopsida > Poales > Poaceae > Avena > Avena insularis. The sequence goes on along the minus strand of CM042694.1, from coordinate 238,659,904 downwards.
CCATTCACTCTATGATATTGTGTGCAAACTGAGGCCGCTCCTTGCATAATAACAGCAAACAGTTAGAGTCACAGGTTAAGAGGGATCAAATCGATAGTACATAATGGTCAAATAGTATGACGTGTGTAAACGTGTAGTATAGGATAGTAGGAGAATAGCAGGATGGAAATACTATAGTTCATAAATCGGCCAACGAGCGGGATATTATATAATCATATCTCATGTGTACATGTATAGTACATAATGTAAACAAATATGTTAAGTGAATAATAACTCATAAAGAAATATACATAAAAATAGTTCAATGGGTAGAGTTTAAGCCTAACCACAACGAGTTAATTTAGTAAATTACAGGTATATCAAGTAAAGAACCTGTTAGTTAGGAAATTTAGCATGAATACAGTATTTTGCCAACAAAGCAAATCACGCAGGAAGATTTGGTTACCTCGGTCAGGGCAATGTCTAGGCCTCCTCCGCATCCTCACGGGTCACGTCAAGGTCGCCAAAGGTGTTGCGGTTGTAGTGGGTGTCGACGACGGGGAAGCAGATATTGGGCGGGCGAGGATGTGAGCAGAGCGCTGGACCATAGCATCCATGGAGAAGATCCAGAGTGATCGATGATGTTCTCAGTGCCGGACAAGAGGATTGGTTGAGGAGATCAGGTGTGGCGGGTACGCCATCTAAAGTGCAGCGGGGATGTTCTGGCCAGTGACGTATTCTTAGAGGAGAGAGGGGGTAGGATTTAGAGGTACTACTAGTACTATACTGGGAAAATTCGAGTGAAGCCCCCACCCACCGAATTCACTAGGTGTCGAATGGGAATTTCGAAGTACCTAAAATTTTGGGACACAAAGTATATCCAGATAGGCGGGAGATTTTACCGCTTTATTTTGGTTTTGAATTTGTTCATGGTTCATGTAATAATAAAAATGGTAGGTTGTACTCCTTCTCTGTTCAGGAATCCAAGGCCGTACTCCCTCTGTTCAGGAATACAACACTTCAACTGATCATTCATGGCCGTACTCCCAATGTTCAGGAATCTCGAAGAATAATGGATATCATACTTAGAAAACCATACTTAGGAGTTTCAAAAAATTATGAGATAAATATCTGGTGGAAACCATAATACAATGAAAACTTCGTGGAACCATACTTAGAAGTTTTAAAAAAATTATGAGATAAATTACATCATGTTGGGAGGATGAGGTTATACAATCATGCAAATTTGCAAGTTCCAACTCATATTAATTCCATGGTCATATAAAAGAAAAATTCAGCAATGAATAGTAGAGTTTACTGTATTCTACCATTGATTCCTCAATTTGGCATTTTCATAGCTCCTAAACAATTTTGAGTTTCAACTTGAAATTTTACATGTTTATAGAACTCTATATCCCAAATACAATGCATATTTTTGATTTTTTTAAATATAAACATCATTTTTAAGTGGTTTTCACCGGTTTCCACTAAAAGTTGGTTCTCATCGGATAATTTTCTCTTTATACTATGCAGCCATTGCCAAGGGCTAATGAATTAGTAGTAACACAAATTAGATGTAAAGATGAGGTAAATCTCCACACAAAAAATGGGGCAAAACAAATATTGATGCAAAATATCATAACACACCCACACGCACAAACAGACCCGCACACAGTAGCAGCCACAACTTCAAGTATACTCTCTTTGTTCTACAATATAAGCCTTTTTAGCAAATAAGGATGGAAGGATTTATTTTAAACATTTTTCCAAGACAGGTTTACAAATAAGTGGTTAATGACATTACAATTTCATCACATAAACACAAACCCGCACAATAAACAGACGTCTTACAGAACAAACTTGAAAGCCCAAACTACAACTGGCAGCTACCGTTGTGGAGCTGCAGAACAAACAAGGGTGCAGACACAGTTGATTTGTCGTGCTAGGGTTCTTTTTGTAAAGCGGGAGGCCGTACCCTCAATTTTTTGTTTTTTCTGGACAAGGAATGTTATGGGTCTCCATGTAGACTTATACCCGCTGATTTTTAATACAGCTTCTGGGCCTCTCGAGGCCTTTTCTATTCAAAAAACGGATGTGAGAGAGATAGAGAGAGGGTTGGCCGATTTTCTTCGATCGAAGGGGAGACCCTTTATTTTACCGTATGATGGTGGTCAGCTACATTTCTATTCTACTTGGCACCCCTATTCCCCGCAAAATAATTTGCACCACTATTTCGAGAAACTCCCATCCATACCTTTAATTAAGAACATGTACCACGTTGCCTAGCTATTGGAAATTTAATAAAACTTGGGAATTATCCATAAAACACGGTCCATTTTGTGTGAAATTGGGGTGGTGGCATACTAGTAAGTTACACATATCTTGCACGTGAGAACTCATATAATGAAAGTATGACATATCATTTGAAAGACGTCTCTTGTAATCAAGTACCTAGTTTTTTACCTCCATATGCAAAACATAAATGACTATTTATAAAAACATAGTCTCATCACAAGATACGAAAAATAAGACAATGGTAGTTCTATTGAAAAAGTAAGTTGGAATATTTTAAGCATAAAAAGTTGTAGAATGGTTAGAGAAGTGTGTTTTGAGGTCTATGCATGGTTTCATTATATTAAGGGCTAACAACAGAATCTTCTAGCTAGATGGTAGAAATGACATAACCTGATGCACTGAAAGAGATCCAACCATCAGCAATGTTAGGATCTGTCAATCTATATCTAACAGTTGATGTTTAGAGTTATTCTTGCACTATATCTTACTAGTAAATTGCACGTTCCTTGCGTGTGAGAATTAGATAATAGAAGTATGACGTATTATTTTTATATAAAATTATAATAGGTGAAGCTCAAAATTGATTATAATTTCGAGCCATGTTCAGAAAGTATCAGGTGTATATTTGGTTCTTGTACTTGTTGTATCATGAAGAAATCAACCTATTAACTATCCAATACTCGGCATGTTCTAGATAAATGACGGGGAAGATTCTAAAATTATTGAGAAGTGTGTTTTGAGGTTTATGCATAGTGTTCATTGTGCTAATAAAGATTATCAAAAGAATCTTATAGATACTATAATGGATAGAAGATCCAATTTCTAGTAGTGTTGATCCAACGGTCAAAGTTCAAAGTTATTCGTACACTATATAGTTGTAAGACTAGTAAGTTGCACGTGTCTTGCACGTAAGACTCGGATAATAGAAGCATGCCATATATATCACCACTATAAATTCATAATAGGTAAAGCTCAAAAAATAATTATAATTCTGAGCGAGATACATAACGTATCGGGTGTATATTTAGTTGTTGTACTTTATATATATCATGTATAAATCAACCTTTATTAGCTACCTAATACTCGGAAATTTTGGTAACTTTGTCCAAATAAATGAGAGAGAAGATTTTAAAATGATGGAGAACTCTATTTAATATTAGGTTTGTGCATATCGTCGTTCACTATTCTAAAGACTATCCATAGAGTCTTCTAGATGCTAGAATAGAAAAAGAAGATCCAACAGCTAGCAATGTTGGGATTTGCCTGTCTTGATCTAATGGTCAATGGTCAAAGTTATTTGTACACTATATAGTGGTAAGATAAGATACGTCCCATCGCATTCGATGTACTTCATCAACAAGATATGGCTAAAGTGAGCACCATGTTGATTTCCTTTGTTAAACAAGAACTATCTAGTTTTAGTATGAAGAGTATGCATCAGCTAGTGGGTAATGGATAATGAGAGCCAAACCTGATAGCTTTTCCATTCTTATTTTCAAATACCTTTGAACTAAATATATGGACTTGGATGTAATTTTCTCTTTTTAGGTCCTTGATGTAACATGTACTTTCACTGGCTGTGTTAAGTTGTTAACTGAAGCATCTCACTCCTTCTAGGACTAGCCTAGTTGGAAAAAAATGCCGCCACCCCACATTTCAGACAAAGTAGACCATCCTTTTCTTACAATTCCCTAGTTTTAGCATTTTTAAAGCTTCCTAGCTAACTTTTCACCCACTTAGAGGAATTTATGTCGATTTAACAAAATTAGGTTAGATATGAACTACAAGTAAGCGCGATAGGTTTCTCTTGATTTTACAAATGCCTTTTGAAGGTACCAACATTGTTAATATGTCAAAAACTAGCGTGAGTTTTGAAAAATGCAACTAACTTCGTGCTAAGAATCAACATGAAAGGACATCATGCGTAAATATTTTTATTTTTCTTTATTTCATGTGATTATTTTGAAAATGGGTTCAAAATTGTCAAGAAGAAAAATCTTAGCAAGAAGTTGGAACCTATTGTCAAAACTCTCTGTGGTTTATGATATATTAATTGACCGACTGATGGGTACCTCCAAAAGATTTTTCGTAAAACATTCAAAGCAACCTACAATTTACTTATAGTTCAAATTTGACCTAATTTCGATAAACCGGCTTAAATTCATTCAAGATGGTGGAGTTAGCTAAGAAGTTTGTAAACTCATAAAACATGGGTATCATTGGTATAACATGTTGGTCCACTATATATATTTGTAAACTTGGCTTGTGGAATTCATATTCGTATTCTTCATACTTTCTTTATGAGAAACAACAATCTCGTCATCAATCAGAAAATTGAGAATGTTCTTTCCTGATAGTTGGAAACTCACACCAACGACATTATTTACTACAAGAAGATGCACCCATCTACCTCCGAAATACACTTAATTCAAAAACAATCTATCGCGCTTACTTGTGTAGCTAAAGTTTGACCAAATTTAGTTAAATTGTCAAGATGCAAAATCTTAGCAAGAAGTTGAACCTGTCGTCTAAAAGCTTGGTGATTTCTGATATATTAGTTGTGACCCCCGATGGATACCTCCAAAATATTTTTCATAAACTTTCAAAGAACAAAACCTACAATTTACTTGTAGTTCAATTTTGACCTAATTTCTATAAATAGACATAAAGTCATTCAAGTGGCCAGGGTTAGCTAGGAAGTTTGAAAACTAATAAAACATGGGAATAGTAAGTAAAACATGATGATCCACTATATATGTCTGAAAACTTAGATTGTGGCATTCAAATCCATATCCTTGGGACTTCCTTTACGGAAAAGAACAACCTCGTCATCACTCGGAAAATTGAGAATTGAATGTTCTTTCCTTATAGTTGGAACTCACATCGATGACACTGTTTACTACAAGAAAATGCACCCATCTACCTCCAAAAAGTCATTTATTTCAAGAGAAATCTATCGCGCTTACTTGTAGCTCAAGTTTGACCTAATTTCGTTAAATTGTCAAGATGCAAAATCTTAGCAATAAGTTAAACCTATTATCAAAACTCTCGGTGGTTTACCCCCGATGGGTACCTCCAAAAGTTTTTTGGTAAATCTTTAAAAGGAACCTACAATTTATTTGTAGTTCAAATTTGACCTAATTTCGATAAATCGACATGAAGTCATTCAAGTGCGTGGAGTTAGCTAGGGATCTTGAAACACTATGAGAAAAGTTGGCTTTTACAATGGGCGATTTTTGTGGTTGAAGGCCCGGTTTTGTGGCTAAAAAGTCTTCTGTGATGGATGGCCTTCGTGGTAAAAGCCCCATCACAAATGAATCAACCATGGTTTTTTACGACCGTGGCAGATCGAACCCTTCGGCCATGAAAACTTGTTCCATCATAGATCTGTTTGCCAACCTCGTTGACTGCTGACATCATGCAAACATCCATGTGGAGGCCGATGTTAATGGCCAGTTACCACCGTTAACGATCATAGAAACCGTGGTAGAAGCCTGGCACAACCAAGGCCTGCTAAGTATTAAGTGGTCCAGCATATGATTAGAGCCCAGTAAGAAGACGGTATGTTACTGATTCGTCCTGCACTGCTTGAAATGGACCCATTAATGCAGCCAGCCGAGGCCTGAAACTATTTCAGCCTATAGAAGGCCCACGTTTGTCCAACACTGTGCGACCCATTAGCAGCCTGCGCCAAGTCGGTCTGGTACTATTAAGGCCTGTAGTCGGCCCATCACTATTCTCACAGCCCGTTCTAGGCCGCCTACTAACAACCCTTCTTTTAAGAGGTTTGTTACTATTCTGGCCTTTTATTGTTCCGGCCGTCAACTGTTCAGGCCCATAGGTGGCCTATTACTGTTCTGGTCTAGTACTGTTCTAACCTAGCAATTTTGTCGGCCTGTTACTATTCTTGTCTGGATATTTGTCGGTCTATTACTGTTCTGGCTCATTACTTTTCTAGTCCTTTACTATTGTGGCCCTTTACTTTTGTGGCCTGCTAGTGTTCTGGCTCGTTAATCCTCTAGCCTGTTACTGTTCTGGCCTTTTACAATTTCTTTCCTTTTACTATTGTGGCATGTTATTGTTCTGGCTTGTTTCTATTCTGGCATGTTGTTGTATGGACTGCTACTATTCTGGTATATTAATGTTCTGGCCTATTACTGTTATGTCCTGATAACCCACAAGTATAGGGGGTCGCAACAGTCTTCGAGGGAAGTAAAACCCAATTTATTGTTTCGACACAAGGGGAGACAAATAATATTTATAAGCCTTAACAACTGAGTTGTGAATTCAGCTGCACCTGGAAACAATCTTGCTCACAGTAGTTTATCAGTAGCAACAGTTTTATAGTAGCAATAGCAAAGTAAAAGTAGTAGTAAAAGTAAAGACAGTAGTAACAATTGCAGTAGACAGTAGGATTAAAGCGTGGTAGGCATAGGGATGGATGGACGTGCGTTGCATGGATAAGACAATTAATATAGCAATCAAGATATAGGGTATTTGCAGATAAATAAGATAAAGCATCCAAGTACTAAATAATCATAGGCATGTGTTCCATATATAGTCATACGTGCTTGCAATGAGAACTTGCAAAACATCTTTTGTCCTGCCAGCCCGTTTGTAGCGGGGCCTCAAGGGAACTACTGGCAATTAAGGTGCTCCTTTTAATAGAGCCCCAGAGCAAAGCATTAACACTCCATGAACACACGTGATCCTCATATCATAGCCATTCCCTCCGGTTATCCCGATTATTGTCACTTTGGGGCCTTCGGTTCCGGACAATAATATGTGTATACAACTTGCAGGTAAGATCATAAACAATACTATCATCATGAATAAATAACATGTTCAGATCTGAAATCATGGCACTCGGGCCCTAGTGACAAGCATTAAGCATAACAAGTTGAAACAAAGTCAAAAGCACTAATAATAGATACTAGGCACCATGCCCTAACAATCTGATACCATTACATGAACAATCTCATCCAATCCCTACCATCCCCATAGCCTACATCGAGGGATTACTCACTCATGGATGGGGGAATCATGGATGGTTGATGGAGAAGCGATGGTGATGATGATGGTGATGATCTCCTCCAATTCCCCATCCCGGCAGAGTGCCAGAACGGAGTTTCTGGTTCCGAATCATGGTTTCTGGTGGTGGCGGCGCAGCGGAACTCTATCTAGAAAAACATTGAACCCCCGGTCTATTTTAGGTCAGAGGGCTTATATAGGCGAAAGGATAGGTCGAGGCGGAGTTCGAGGCGGCCACACCCCCTCCTGGTGCGGCCAGGAGTGTGGGTCCCTCGTGGCTCCTCTCCGTCCTGTCTTCTGGCTCCATGAGTCTTCTAGTAAAATATGAGTTTTGCGATATTTTCCGGGATTTTTCCTGAAAGTTGATTTACTGCACAAAAACGAGACACCAAGGCAATTTTGTTGAAAACAGCGTCAGTCCGCATTAGTTGTATCCATATCACACAAATTAGAGGAGAATTAATAGCAAAATTATTCAGGAAAGTAGATACGTTTTGGACGTATCAACTCCCCCCAAGCTTAGCTTATTGCTTGTCCTCAAGCAATTCAGTTGAAAACTGAGTGCGATAAAAGAAACTTTCACGAACACATTGCTTCATAAGATGTATATATTCTCAACATATGATCAAATACTTAGGCAATTCATAATAGAGAGTATGCGAATAAGTTTACCCAGTAGTCATAAATGCCAAGGCACCTCTGAAGTTCAAGTGAAGACTAGAAATAAACATATCAAAGATACAAGTGTCAAAGTTATGTCATAATTAACTGTGCTTTGAGACAAGCACATTACACTAAGAATGACAGCTATGCTCTCGGGAAGGTGCTCAAAGAATAAATGGTGACTCAACATAAAAGTGAAAGAAAATATTTAAAAGTTTGAAAGGCTTCCAAATGCTGAAGTATGGTACTCATTAGCTTTGAGATCTCATTGCCCCTATTATAAGCATCTTTAGGTGATTAAGGTTAAAGTGATCAAATATGAGGATATGCTTGACAAGTTATAAGCTGAAAATCTCATGCCCCTTACTTACGAGTACCATTCCTCATGCTACTCAAGTTTAGTCACAAGTAAGTTCTTGTCATTGTAAGTACATGTGTATCATAGAGAACCACCAACGAGGTAACCCTTGCCCGATGATACGGAAGAATCCCCATATCAAAATGACAAGGCAAGCAGACAATGAGCATCTCAGCATCCTTTTATTTCCTATTTGCATAGGTATCTCTTTTTTTCTTTTTTTTTCTTTCTCTTTTTTTTCTTTCCTATTTTTTTTCCTATTTGCATAGGCTTCTTTTTTTATAAAGGATGCTTCATAGATTGCTCACTATGGTTACGCTGTAGGTTTCCACCATGATTAGGCATGGATTAGACCAGCCGCCCAGGCGTTTCTCTAACACATATACGAACTCCATGAGCCTTACAAGCTCCCCTTTCATTTCACACCTCCGGGATCCATAAGTAAAAGAACATAATATCAACTAAATAAAGTGCAACGTTGAAAGCGTTCCCCATGATAGCATGGTTCTGCTAATCCACAACTTACAAAACGCAAGCATATACGCAAAATAGATGGGCACAATGGTTCAAGTTTATTAAGTGCAACAAAGTAAAGTGTGCCATCAAGTTCGTGAGAGCTTTACTAACTAATTTTCACATAACAAGCAAACATTTTTATTGGAAGAAAACAGAGCATAATAAATATGCAAGGCATAGCAAGAATGCTAATAGGTAGATATGGTGGACTCTTTTTAACAACTTTGGTTTTAGGGAGTTAGATGCACGAGTAAAGTACTCAGCACAAGTGAAGGCTAGCAATAGAAAGGGAGCAAAAATCGAGAGAGCAGTAACTGTCATAATCATGCTTGCAACAAAACAAAATTAATAGTGGCATAAAAGTGACACAAGAACTTCGAGGAAGAATAAATCATCAAGGCTTAACTGACTTTTTGTTTAGTCGTATGCATGCGTGAGCACGTGCCAAGTCAATTCAAATAGAACATTCAAAGGAGGACACCACAATGTCATACCAAGTTATGAATAGAACAATGCAAGCAAACAGTTATATAACATGTTACGAACTAATAATGGATTGGAACTGATCATAAGCAGGCAAGGACCACTAAGTATCCATTAAATAACATACACCTTACAAAAACAGACTAAGCATGCTCACAATGATGAGTATATGTACAAAAATGAAAACAAATAGAGTTCATACCAGCCTCTTACCACACCTCGAGTTGTCATAAATCATTATTGCCTTTCACTTGTGCGACTTGAATAATAAGATAAATCCAATCTCCAAGGATTCACTGAGGACCACCAAACCCTGCAACGAACTTTAGAAAACCAGAGAAGTACAACAAATATTTTTGGGTTTTCAATTTTTAAAGGCAAGAACCAAAAGGAAGAACAAGCAAAGCGAAATCTTTTTGGGTTTTTTGAATAATCAAAACAAATCTAAAAGGAAGAAGAAAACCAAGGCTAAAAATATAAAGAAGCAAACAAAGAGAAATAACGAAAATATTTTTGGTCTTTTTGTGTTTTGGAAAGGAAAAATAAAGCAAAAACAAAGACTAAACAAAGAAAACGAAACATGGATATGCAAAGTACCGACTGAACATGATATGTAGATGAGTGTGGTGTTGGTATACCTCCCCGCAGCTTAGGGTTTTGGCCTAAGTGGGTATCAACCCCAACACGGGTAGGAACTCCAAGCCGGCGGGTCATCATAAGAATGATGGTAGTTAGGCCCTTGCAAAGAAGAAGAAGCTCCCCAATCATAGGCAGGTTGCTGGTACAAAGACTCCCCCTCATTTGAGGGCTGGACCGAATCATCTGTAACCTCCCTTCCAGCTGCTCTTGCTGGGAAAGCTCCCCCAGATATGTATCGATCTCTTCCTCAGTGAGTGACCATCCTACCCTGGTATCAAGGTTAAACAAAACAGGCGTAGGCAAAAGAACAACCCGCTCGGACTTACCCCTTCTCCAACTAGCCTTGAGGAAGGTTATTTCATAAGATAAATCACTCAAATTAGCCCAAGAAGAATGAATTTATGTTGTATCATGGAACTAAGGTCAAGCCTCTCTATAGGAAACTGTAGGTCTAAATTATGAGGCGCTACACCATGAAAAGCTAATAAACGAGAAGCGATGAGGCCTCCACAAATTGCACCTTTCTCGCGGTTAGTAGCAAGACGGAAAGCTATCAAGGCACCCAAATTATAAGTCCTATCTTGTTTTAAGGCAGCTAAGATGAAGGCTAGATCATATGAGGATAATTTACTAGCAGTTTTCCTAGCGAGAATGCACTTGGCAATAAAGTAGGCAAAGGATCGAATAGATGAAAGATGAATATTATGAATTTTACCACTCTCCTTTGAGAAGCTGCTCCCTTGGCAAATCTATACATACAAGTCGATGAGTGGTGTAGGTCGCTCTCTAATCCTTTCACACAAACCCCACTATGGTACTTTAATAGGTGCACAAAAATCATCGAAAGGGAGATCGACAACTATATTGTAAATTTTGTAATGAACCATGGGGTTGGGCAAGGATCAACTAAATCGAAAATCCTGCACCACAGACATAGTTAGTTTCACATATTGGTAAGTTTCATCTCCCACAAAATGCTCCAATCCTGCATTAGCAATTAAAGTAGAAATCTTGAGAAATCCCTGCAGCCCTCATGAATTCGGGGCATGGATAGATAGAAGGAAAGATGTCCTCCTCACTGTGAACCTTCATAACCGCATGCACCCTTAATTCGTGTTGGTTGAGTTGGTGTTCATTCATCTCCTTTTCTGAAATTTTAGACAACCATCATACAAGTGATTGCAAAGTGATTACATAATGAGGAACTACTTATAGGGACTTGCAAGAGGGCTAAACATGCATCAAAACAATTTCTCTAAGCAAAGAACAAGCATGCAAGCTCACATAACCTGTCACCTACAGTAGCAAAATACTCAAGATATAATCCACTAATCACAAATCTACTTGGACAAGCGGAGGAGTCACATACCGGAGATCAAATGCTCCAAATCTCAGCAGCAAAGTTGGCTGAGCAAGGAGATCGAAAAATCACGAGCAAGAACAGCAGGAACACGAGTTTGATCAATGAACTGGTGTTTTCTCGGGAGAGAGAAAGAAGTGACAGGAGGGAGAATAAGTGGAGGGCCAGGGTGGCCCACACCATGGCCAGGCGCGCCCCTGGTGTGGTCGCGCCACCAGGTGGTGTGCCTGCCTGGTGGGCCCCCCTAGGTCACTCCATGTACTTCTCTGCCTCTTTTTCACGTAAAAAATTAATATGAATTTTTTGGAATTTTTCGTGACACTTTATTTTTTAGCAATTTTCAGGTATTGATGAATGATTTTCTGGCAGAAAGATAATTTTGGAGTGATGCAATAACAACACAAAACTAAAACTTCAGAAGTTCTAAGACATTCTAATATGCAAGCAACTAGCAATAGAAAAGTAAACTAAGTAAAAGCAAAAATTAAAATGGATAAACTAAAAGTAAGCAAAGATAATCATGGTGAAAACATTATTTTGTTCATTAAAATCCCTTTGTTAACAAGGTTGATCAGGTCTTGTTACCAAAACAATTTTATATGAAACAAAACTTTGCATTTCACTAAATGATTATGTTACCTCAACCTTGATAGCAATGGTCCCAATCATAATAGTTACATATTTTTCTCATGGTATGGGACAATATATTTCTCCTACTAGGATGCCCTCAACATTTTCAATTGAATTCAGGCCATAGGTCTTATCAATCTTCTTGGGGAAATAGACAGTATGCTCCTTGTCATTAACATTAAAAGTTGCATTTCCTTGATTGTAATTAATAACAGCTCCTGCAGTATTAAGAAAACGTCTCCCAAGAATAATAGACATATTGTCATCTTCAGGCATTTCAAGCACAACAAAGTCAGTTAATATCAAGCAATTATGAGCCACTTGAACAAGAACATCCTCACATATACGGACAGGAATAGTGGTAGATTTATCAGCCATTTGCAAAGATATATCACTTGGTATTAATTTTTCCAATTGAAGTCTCTTATAGAGAGAAAAAGGCATAACACTAACTCCTGCTCCCAAATCACACAAAGCAGTTCTAACATAGCTATTTTTAATAGAACATGGAATAGTTGGAATCCCAGGGTCTCCAAGTTTCTTTGGAACCTTACATTAAAGGAATAATTAGCAAGCAAAGTAGAAATTTCCTCATTAGGGATCTTCCTTTTATTAGAGACAATATCCTTCATATACTTTGAATAAGGAGGTAATTTAATAGCATCAGTTAAAGGAATTTGCAAAAATCAAGGTTTCATCCACTCACAAAACTTATTATAGTGTTCGTCTTCCTTTGACTTGTGTTTCTTATCAGGAAAAGGCATTGGTTTTTGAACCTAGGGTTCTCTTTCACTACCATGTTTATTAGCAACAAAATCTTCCTTAGTGTACTTAGCATTTTTAGTGTTCCTTTCAAGTTCTTTTTCGATTTATTCTTTATCAGGAGCATCATTTTCTCAATACCACTCTCAGTTTCAGCATCAGAGATAGATATACTATTAGGATCTTTAGCAGCATTTTTAGTGTTCCTTTCTCTTAGAAGAAGTACCTCTATTTTTAGTTTGTTGAGCATCCTGCTCAATTATTTTAGGATGCCCTTCAGGATATAGAGGATCCTGGGTGGCAGCACCACTTCTAGTTCTAATTTCACAAGCATGTTTTTTAGAAGCATTAGCTAGCAAATATTTTTGTACCTTAATAAGCTGATCAATTTGAGTTTGAACCATTTGGAAATGTTTAACAAGCATTTTAACATCATTAGAGGTTCTTTCCACAATATCCCTTAACTCAATAATAGCTCTAGAGTTTTCCATCAAATGATTCTGCACACTTTTATTAAAATTATCTTGCTTAACAATAAAAATATCAAATTCTTCTAAGCATTGATTAGGAGGTTTAGAATAAGGAATATCACCTTCATCAAAATTTTGGAGAGAGTGTACCTCAATAGTGGATGAGTGGGAGATTGGCTTACATAATTCTTCTATAGGAGGTAGATTCTTCACTTCTTCAGCTTTAATACCCTTCTCCTTAAGACATTCCTTAGCTTCCTTCATCACTTCATCATTTAGTTCAATAACTCCCCTCTTCTTTGGTGTTGGTGTTGGCTCGTGCTCAGTTAACTCAGGTGTAGTTGACTCAGGTGAAGTCCAGTCATCATGATTTTTGCTTATTTTATCCATTAATTCCCCGGCTTCTTAGGGAGTTCTCTTCCTAAAAACATAATCAGCACAACTATCCAGGTATGTCCTAGATTCCTTAGTTAGTCCATTATAATATATATCAAGAGGCTCATTTTTAGGTAATGGACATCCAGGTTGTGCATGAATCAAAGCACAAAACCTTGCCCATGATTCAGGCAATATCTCCTTTTCTCCTTGTTTAAAATCAAAAATTTCTTATAGAATGGCATGTCTAACACTAGGAGGGAAATATTTCTGAAAGAAAGTACAAATCAAGCAATAAGGGCTATCAATAGATCCAGGAGGTAAATTATTAAACCAAGCTTTAGCCTCTCCTTTCAGTGAAAAAGGGAAAATTTTAGCAACAAAGTAGGTACGCATCTTAATATCATCAGAAAATAGACCACTCATGGTAGAAAGCTCAGTCATATGTGCCACAGCACTTTCATTCTTAGTCCCACAAAAAGGTTCTTTCTCAACAATGGTTATGTAAGATAAATCAAGGGAGAAATCATAATCCTTATCTTTAATGTTTATGGGAGATGTAGCAAACTTATCTTTAGGAGATAATTTGGGTTTTATAGTACACCTCTCAAGGAGACTCTTAATAGCACTTTTACCATGAGTATTTTGACATTCTTTAATAAATTCATCAGTCATTTCTATATATCCATCTTTAATATCATAGCTCTCTATAGACTCAGGTGAACTAACAAGTGTAGTAGTGTCTTCATTAGGAGTTTCAGTATTTCCAGCTATAGTTCTAGCAATCGTAGCATCTAGGAAAGGACCTAATGAACCACTCTTATCAAGCACAGTAGAAGAAGCATCATAAGTATCAGAAGTTTCAGATTCAGCAGAAGTAGCAGTATGTGTAGCATGTGTATGTGGTGGTGGTGTAAGGAGCTTACTCATCACAGATGGTGAATCAAGAGCAACAGAGGTGTTCAGAACTGTACCTCTCCTTGTAGTGGATGGTAATATAAGAACATTTCCATCACGAGACTTACCCATGATGAATGGATAGCAGCAAACAACTGTGATTCCAAATGAACTTAATAAATAGAGCTATGCTCCTGGGCAACGGTGCTAGAAAATAGTCTTGATGACCCATAAGTATAGGGGATTGCAACAGTCTTCGAGGGATATAAAACCCAATTTATTGATTCGACACAAGGGGAGCCAAAGAATATTTATAAGCCTTAACAACTGAGTTGTCAATTCAGCTGCACCTGGAAACAATCTTGCTCACAGTAGTTTATCAGTAGCAACAGTTTTATAGTAGCAATAGCAAAGTAAAAGCAGTAGTAAAAGTAAAGACAGTAGTAACAATTGCAGTAGATAGTAGGATTAAAGCGCGGTAGGTATAGGGATGGATGGACAGGCGTTGCATGGACAAGACAATTCATATAGCAATCAAGATATAGGGCATTTGCAGATAAATAAGATAATAAAGCATCCAAATACTAAATAATCATATGCATGTGTTCCATCTATAGTCATACATGCTCGCAATGAGAACTTGCACAACATCTTTTGTCTTGCCGGCCCATTTGCAGCGGGGCCTCAAGGGAACTACTGGCAATTAAGGTGCTCCTTTTAATAGAGCACCGAAGCAAAGCATTAACACTCCATGAACACACATGATCCTCATATCATAGCCATTCCCTCCGGTTATCCTGATTATTGTCACTTTGGGGCCTTCGGTTCCGGACAATAATATGTGTATACAACTTGTATGTAAGATTATAAATAATATTATCATCATGAATCAATAACATGTTCAGATCTAAAATCATGGCACTCGGGCCCTAGTGACAAGCATTAAGCATAACAAGTTGCAACAAAGTCAAAAGCACTAATAATAGATATTAGGCACCATGCCCTAACAATCTGATGCCATTACATGAACGATCTCATCCAATCCCTACCATCCCCATAGCCTACAGCGGGGGATTACTCACTCATGGATGGGGGAATCATGGATGGTTGATGGAGAAGCGATGGTGATTATGATGGTGATGATCTCCTCCAATTCCCCGTCCCGGCAGGGTGCCAGAACGGAGTTTCTGGTTCCGAATCGTGGTTTCTGGTGGTGGCGGTGCAGCGGAACTCTATCTGGAAAACGTCGAACTCCCCGTCTGTTTTCGGTCAGAGGGCTTATATAGGCGAAAGGAGAGATCTAGGCGGAGTCTGAGGCAGCCACACCCCCTCCTAGCGTAGCCTGGCCTAGCCCGCGCGACCAGGGGGTGTGGGCCCCTCGTGGCTCCTCTCCGTCATGTCTTCTGGCTCCGTGAGTCTTCTAGTAAAATATGAGTT
Source organism: Avena insularis (assembly GCA_023614405.1). Classification (NCBI taxonomy): domain Eukaryota; kingdom Viridiplantae; phylum Streptophyta; class Magnoliopsida; order Poales; family Poaceae; genus Avena; species Avena insularis. The sequence continues at coordinate 238,644,009 of CM042694.1, read as the reverse complement.
TTGTGATATTTTCTGGGATTTTTCCTGAAAGTTGATTTCCTGCACAAAAACGAGACACCAAGGCAATTCTGCTGAAAACAGCGTCAGTCTGCATTAGTTGTATCCAAATCACATAAATTAGAGGAGAAACAATAGCAAAAGTGTTTGGGAAAGTAGATACGTTTTGGACGTATCATGGCCTGTTACTGTTATGGCCTATTACTGTTATGGCATGTTACTGTTACTAGATCCCACATGTGGGTCGGCCCATTACGTTTACGGTTCTTTATGATTTCGACCTTTCTGAAGCCCATGCCAATACCATAAAAGGTCTATAATTAGCGAGCATCCTTTACTATTCATCGTCGTCCCAATACAAGACGGGCCAATAACAAAGCCCGATAATGTTCCCTAATCGACCTGGCTTGCGCAGTTATGGTACCGATTACTGCCATGTGTGGACGGCGGAAACTAAATGCCTACATAGCCTATGCGAGTTATATAGATATTACATTAGCTGCAAACTTCTTAAAATTATTACATATTAACAACTCAAGGGAAATAAAATTCGGCATTTCAGTTGATAATCGAGTTAATAGAAGAGTCCTCAATTTGCTTTCTCAATATGTCACATGCATCTCCCTTTGAGTGTGATAGCTACATTGTAGGAGGCATGATCTTGCAGCCCCTATTTGGTGGCGATAGCAAAAATTGCAGTCTAAAACTAAGTAATAACAAGTTAATACATCAAACAAGACAAACTACTCATTTGACTGATATGATAGGAGCTATGAACTTGAGTTTACAACTGGTAAATAGTTCAATTATTGACCAACATGTCAAACAAACAGGACAAGCAAGCACACATTAAACAAGTGTGTCTACCGTGAAATGAGCAATCAAAAAATGTGTGTGTGTGTGACATAGAATTTCAACAAATATAAACTAGCCAGGTCATTTGAACAAATATATATGGAAGCAGTTGTATACCCTAGAATGCAAGAGACGATGTGTGACTCGGAATTTGCACTGAGCTACACAATGGCATGCAGTTACTGTTGTAGCTAAGAATGAACCAGATAGAAATTATAACCTCATCATACGAGAACTTGTAGAGCACGAATGCAAACCACGAATGAACTATATATATTAGAGGATAGTTATGTTGTTGCTTAGGATGAACCAGAACCAGATGCGAGATATAATGGCATCACTCGTGAACCTGTAGAACAAGACAAACAAGCATTAGACAAGTGTGCCTATAATGAAATGAGCAATCAAACAAAGTGTTTCTTAGAATTTCAGCAAATATAAACTAGCCAGATCATTTCAGCAAATATATATGGAAGCAGTGGTATCTCCTAGAATGCAAGAGATGTTGGGTGACTCGGAATTTGTGGTGAGCTACACAATGGCATGCAGTCACTATCATAGCTAAGAATCAACCAGATAGAAATTATAATGGCATCATAAGAGAACTTCTAGAGCAGGAATGCAAACCACGAGTGAACTACATAGTATAGGATAATTATGTCGTTGCTTAGGATGAACTAGCACCAGATAAGGAAATAATGGCATCACTTGTGAACCTGTAGGATAGGCTATGAAAACCAATATGTTCATTGTTCCATTTTGAGCTCTATGCAAGAAAAAGAAAATAGTTAGTGTTGCAGCTTTTGAAGAAACAGATGGCAACAACAAAATTATAATCGAATTAGTATGAAGAGTTTAAATGGGTACTATAGGATAGTATAACGGTGCCAAAGAGGAAATAATAGTAGGAACTTAGCTCAGGACGAACTAGATAGATTCAGTAATTGTGGAGTAGGGAATCTAATGACTGCAAGTGCATAGATCATTTGTAGCTAGTTTCGAAATAAAGATATTGATACCACGGGGATCAAGAGTCTGAAGTCTAATAACTCTTGAATTAAATACTACAATAGAAATGCTAAATAAAGTTCTAAGTACCAAGATAAAATGCGAGTATTGTGTAAAAAGGTGTTTTGGGGGTTTTGGTATAAGAGAACAATAAGTAAAGTAAAACAACTGAACACAGAAAGTAAGTATCGCGTATGTAAAATAGATTTGAAGCTGCAATGGGAAAAACGTTCTCAGGGAGTAGTGGATACACCTCTAGCATTATAAAGAGCTAAGGTAAAGATTATTATCATGAACATTCTCAACTATGTATGTGTTGGAGGAACTCCGTATTTGGACAAATAGGCAGCAACCACTTATCACATCATCCTCATAACCACATCACACAGCAATCGACATCTATCAAATTACTACGCTATTAAGGGACTTAATCTCGTAGGACGTATCCCATGGCATGGATAGTGTTCCGTGAGTTTCCTCGGTTCCCAAGTTGATACGTAAGGGGTGCCAACACCTTTATAGTCATTGTAAGTGCTAACACACCTCCGTCTACCAACAAGTAGTTCCCTCCATCAAGTCCCCATAAGAGGCAAATATTGAGAGGTCGACTTCTCTCAACATCAAGATGAAGACAATCTAACACATGGTCACAGCGATGAATATCATAATAAACTCTATCTTATTTCAATCTCATACTAGGGTTTCTCCATCTCCCCAAGAACTAATGATCTACTCAGACATGGAGGCAATCAACATCATGGAAATAACAATGGAATCTATCATAGATGAATAATACTTGTATAAATCCACAACGAGTACGGAAATTACAACAAGATCTAGACAAGATGTAGATGGGATGCATGGAGATGGTGGTGATGCAACGGTTGATGATGAAGATCGATGCCTTAGCCTCCCGGATCTGCGCAGGGCGAAGATGGATCCCCGGTGGACGAGTTCCCCCTTAAGATGCCTTCCAGAGGTGAGGTTTTGTTGATTTCTGGTTGTTCTATATGTCGTCTCTCTGATCCAGTTGCACGGGGTGAAACTATTTGAAGAGGCGGTGGCGGCGCCAACTATACGACCAGAACTATATAGCCAGAAAATTAATTTTGTATAGTTGGTCATTAAACTGTCTGGATGCCTCGATCGCTTCGGGTTTTCTTCTGGAGTTATTGATATTTCCCAAATAAGTGATTTACATTGTTTTTGATTCCTTTTCTCCCCAATACAACTGCTCTAAGAATTGTGTCCATTGTATCCATCATCTGTTTGATCCTGGTGAAAATAGACATAAAACATGCGCGCGAATGCCGTAAAAATACCAAGATCCTACCACTATAATGCAAAACAATAATATAAAACATGATGCAAATATGCACTCATCAGAATCCACACTAATATTTTCCACTAATTTTACATTTTACAAGAACTACACAATAGCAGACAAATACTGTTATACGGAGTAGCTAAGATCATCTACATGAAAAAATAACAAACATGTGCATGAATTGAAATTTGTAGAGCAGCGAATGCAAACCAACATGTCTAATGACCTTGTACATAGCACGAAGTACAGGCGTGCCCACTGACTTGTATGTACTAGCACGATTAGAAAAATGCAGTTCACTACGACAGGCTTGAACCTTCTATACTGCTGACAAAACAAAAACGGGTTGGAGATTTGGTTACCTTGGTCGGAGAGGCGTCTAATCATCGTCGGTATCGTGCGGGTGACGTCCAGGTCACCGAGGATGCTACGGTTGTGGTGGATGTTGGCACCGGTGAGGCGAATCTTGGGCGGTCGATGCCGACTTGAGTGCGGTGGACGAGAGCATCGCTTAGGCAGATCCGGTGCAGTGAATGGCGATGGTCGTGCAGCTAGTCTGGAGCGATGGACATGGAACTCCTTGAACAAGATCACGTTCGGTGGACACCGGTGAAGCAGATCCGATGCGGTTAGGTAGCTTTCGGCGGCAGGAAAGCAAAGCTCGGGCGGTCGATGGCGCCATCGGAGTGGTGAATAACACCGCAGCTCCGGTGTAGTGGTATAGAGACCCGGTGAACTAGATCCAATGGGTGAGTGTCGGTGAAGCGGCTCTACAGCAGTGCACGAGACCCCAGCTCAAGGCGGTGTGCGCGATGGTCGTGGAGGGCCAGTAGGAAAAACTGTGTGAATCGGGACCATAGAGGTGAATAGAAAAATAATTACGATCGTGCGCCCGAGCTACCAACTTTAGCATGCCCATCTGTCGTCTGAACAATGGGTAGAATAGGAATTTTAAAGACATAAGTTTTTTGAAACACAGGGGTACAAAATGCTTCAAGGTCGGTGTGTGATATTGTTGCTCGACTGAGATTTGAATTTGACTAGCGTCCAACTAACAGTAATAGAAAAATGGTACTATCCGGTGGGAGATTTTGCCTCAAAGTTTTTGAATCGGTGGGTGATTTTGCCGCTTGATTTTGATTTTGAATTTGGCTAGCGTCCATCTAGTAATAAAAAAAGATAGTAGACCGTACGCTATCTGTCTAGGAATTCAAGGCCGAGAGTCACATCAACTGATCATCCATATCCATATTTTTGCAACATTGGATACCTATGACTCATACAGCATAGGCGGTAAATTTTTCCGTTTGACAGAGATTTAGAATTTGTCTAGTGCCCAAATTATACTCCCTCCATCTCAAAATAGATGCCTCGGATTTTTCAAGTATATTCCACAACCTCGTTGCAATCTCTCAAGTATATTCCACAAACAAGTTGTACACGCACCCCTTTTTATTTGTCGTATTTTCAAGTTCTCAGAAAGTATGAGATAAATCATGAATGTTTGTTGTGTTGTATCTTGTGCATTTAGCTACTCCCTCCGTCCTCAAATAAGTGTACTTCTAGCATTTGTTCTAAATCAAACTTAACTATTTCTGACCAACTTTTATTTATAAATGTAGCAATATTTATGACACAAAACTAGTGTAAGTTGATCTATTTTGAAATGTACTTTCATAATATGTAGATTTCATGTTATATATGTTGCTAGACTGGTTTTAAAAGTAGTCAAATTTTAAAAAAGTTTGACTTAGACTAAGACCTAGAAGTACACTTATTTGTGGACGGGGGGAGTATGCAAGAACTTGGCATGGTGGTGTTCCCGTATTTGGTAGGAGTACATATGTGCTTCCTCGCATGATGAACAATATTGCCACTAGGATTTCCCCCCTTGTTAAAAAAATTGGGAGAGAGAAGAGACCGAGAGCACGCAGGAGGCGGCACGAGAGCAGCGAAGAGGGGAATTTTTCAAAAAACTTTTAAAGCTAACCAAGAATTCAGTATATCAAAAACCACTGAAAATATTTTTCATAAAACTTTCAAAGCAACCTACAATTTATTTGTAATTCAAATTTGACCTAATTTCGATAAATTGGCACAAAGTCTCATTCAAGTCGGCAGAGTTAGCTAGGAAGTTTTAAAATTCGCCAAACATGGGAAAATTGAGAATGTTCTTTCTTGACAGTAGGAAACTCACACCGACGACATCATTTACTAAAATAAGATGCACCCATCTACCTTCGTTAAGTTGTCCTAATTAATTCAAGAGCAATCTATCACGCTTACTTGTAGATCAAGTTTGACCTAATTTCGCTAAGTTGTCAAGATGCAAAATCTTAGCAAGAAATTGAACCTATTGTTAGAACTATCGGTGGTGGTTCATGATATATTAAATGACCCCCTGATGGTTGGAAACTGAGAATATTTTTTCGTGGTAGTTGGAAACTCAGACCGATGGCATTGTTTACTACAAGAAGCAAATGCACCCATCTACCTCCAAAAATACATTTAATTCAAGAGCAACCTATTGCGCTTACTTGTAGCTCAAGTTTGACCTAATTTCGTTCAGTTGTCAAGATGCAAAATCTTAGCAAGAAGTTGAACCTATTGTTAAAACTCTCGGTGGTGGTTTATGATATATTACATGACCCCCCGATGGTTGGAAACTGAGAATGTTCTTTCGTGATAGTTGAAAACTTACATCGACGAAATTGTTTACTACAAGAAGATGCACCCATCTACCTCCAAAAAGAAATTTAATTCAAGAACAATCCGTCACGCTTACTTGTAGCTTAAGTTTGACCTAATTTCGTTAAATCGGCAAGAAGTCAGTGAAGTTTGCGAAGTTAGCTAGGAAGCTTTAAAATGGAATTGTAATAAACCATGGTCCACTTTGTGTGATAATTGGGGTTGTTGCATTTTATTCAAACTATGGTAGGTCTCGTAGGAGCGAGGTGCTTCAGTTAACACGGTTAGTGGAAGTACAAGTTACATCAAGCACCTCATAAAAATGAAAATTGCATCCAAGTCCATGCATTTAGCATAAGGTCCCTGAAACTAAGAAATGGAGTGTGTTTTGAGGTTTGCGCATACTAGCGGTTATTGTGCTAAAGACTATGAATAGAATCTTCTAGATGCTAAGAATCGAAAAGAAGATCCAATGGTTAGCAATGTTTGGATTTGCCAGTCTTGATCCAACGGTCAATGTTCAAAGTTATCCGTACACTATATAGTGGTATGGTATTGTAAGATATAAGACAAGATAAAGATAAGATAAGAAGTATTGTGAATGCCTGATCTTTTGAATAACCTTCCCTCCCGATGTTTGGAAAGAAAGTGAAAATTTCGAAACCGGAAAAGTTTGAATTTTTTTGCCACCAAGGACCAAAGTGGTTTCCTTCCTATGAATCCTACTACTCCACACAAACAGTAACATCCCAAAACTTTAATCCAAGCTTAACAAGATCAAATCATCCAAAAATAGGGTTAACAAAAACTTTTCCAAATTTAAAATGAAAGCATTCATATGTGTATGCATTTAAAATATGAGTTGTTTGAATTGCCATGATTGATTGATCCAATGCTTGTAAAATGTTTCTTAGGTGATTTAAACATCATCTACAACATTCCCAAACTTTTCTTAAAGAAAATCAAATCAAAAAGAACTAAAAAGAAGGAATGGTCATTTTGGCAAATTTAACTCTCATGCCTACTTTGGCTATTCCTAGTACTCAATTGTTAACAGAAACAATTCTTGATCTTTGCATCCCTTGCTAGTACACATAATGAGGTACCAAGGCCCACCTTTTGATCTACTAAAAACATTCTGTTAACTATTTTAAATGACAGTTTAAAATTGAATCTAATGCATATGCATAGATCACCCCTATTTCAAAAACCATCTATTTGAGCTCCATTTTCAAAACCCTTGCAACCAGAGACTACCTATCACTAGTGGAGATCACCCAAAAAAATTGAAACCAAAATTCCAAACTTTCTTTCATGCGGCCATTTCATCAAACACTTGGCATGCATGTTATCACCTCTAATCCTAGCTCACTGTTTTGAACAGGGTTTTTCCCCAATTGATCCTCATTTATCTCCTCTGTCCCCTCCTAGTCTAACCAAACCCTTAACACCCCTCTCCCTTGTCCCTAACCCTCTTGCCATGTCAACCCGAGGGCATGGTCGCGGGCCAAACTTTTCCCCGCGGCAGCAGACCATCTCCCCCTCTCTCGCCATGTCTAGGAGGTAGCCAGGAGCTCACCGCCACCGCCTGTCCCTTGCCCGAGCCCAGAGCAGGAGTGGACCACCGAGCACAAACCGCGCCCAGTGCCACCGCACCATGCCAGTGCCGTCCCCAGAGCATGCTCTGTCCCCGCTCGCACAGACCGCCCCTTGGCACCAGCTCGCGCCCGCCGCTCCACCTCGACCTGGAGAACACCCCAGACATCCCCGTTCGCCGCCCAAAGCCTCACAGCCACCGCTCGCCGTGGACACCGCTGCCTCTGCCTCTCAGAGCACCACCTCGCCCAGACCGCGTGCCACCGCCCCTACGGCCGCATTCAATTCCTAGAGCACCGCCAGGAGACCGCCTGTCGATCGTCACCCCCAGCCAGGCCTCTACCTCGACGTAGCCTTGTCGCCACCGTCGCCTGCCCATCCCGCTCGGTCTCACCATCGGGCCTATAAAAGGAGCCCTCCCCAGCCTCTTCTCTCCACACCATTCCACTCCTCTCACCTCTTTGAACCTCACCCACCTCTAGCCGGAGCAAGGCGAGCTCTGCCTCGCCGAAATTGGAGCCGGAGCAGCCGCGGCAGGAGGAGAAGGGCGCCGTTGATTTCGACCACCCCAAGCTCCACCGCAACCGCGCCTCGCCTCGCCGTTGTCTTCCACGTCGTTTGGCCACCTCGCCGACCCTGCTGGAGCCCTGGTACGCCCCCAGTAGACCCCCACCGAGCCGCTAGGGTTCGAGTTCGCGAGCGACCTGTTCGTCGTCGACGACGACCCTCAGCCGTTGATCTCGCTTCTAATCCTCATTACGGTAGCGTACCGTTTCACGTTTTAAGTGCCGCTGACACGCGGGACCCCCCTGTCAGCTGAGCCCCGCGCCGTGGAGCGCCACTGGGCCGGCCCAAGTCCTTTCCCGTGCTAGCCCATAGATTCAAATCTGGATTTTTCTTTTTTAGTTAAATCTAGTTTCTGTCCACTATTTCAAAAATCAATTCAGAGAGTTTTAGAAATCCAAATTGCATGAAACCAATTTTGTCTGAAAGGTATTAAAATGATCTATCCAAGCCCGTTGGGTTTAACTCAATTAGAGTTATAGATATATCCTAATAAAAATAACAAAACAGAAGCTTTTGCAACTTGCAACATTTTATAAAATCAACCAAGTTAGCTTTTGAGTTGATTCCAACTCTCAAAAATCACATTTCATCATATATATCTAAATATGTAATAATATTAAGGTTTACATGTAGTGACTTTGGACTAGTACCAAAATAATGCTATATAGGCATTTCTAGTCACGTTAAATCATTAAATAATAAACTTAAACTAAAGTAATATTGATCCAACCTTTAAATCTCATTCCCACAAGTTAGAATATGTGATGAGGACATGTGTCCACATGATCCCATATTTTGGTGGTGAATACTAAATTTTAGTTAACATTTCAATGAGTAGAAATTACTTTTCTAAAATAAAAAGGTTGAAACTATTGAATTAAACTTGTGATGCTTGTGATGATAATAGATCATAAATTGTGTGTTTTAGAATGCTACTTAGCCTAGTTAAGTATTGTTTGGTGATTGTCTACTCCCTATGTATTTATAGACGCTAGTACCGATCAAGCTTTCGAGGAGGAGGAGTTCTACCAAGAAGAAGAAGAAGAAGAAGAAGAAGAAAACTTCAACCACTGCACTAACCAAGGCAAGCTATTGTTAGCAAGCTAGAATTAAGCTAGATGAATGAGAAAGGATGCTTTAGGCATGCTTTGATCACACCCTTTTTAACTATTAGTACCCCCAAGTCTTACCTACAAGTTTTACCCCTCTTAGGTTATACAAAGTTCTTTACTTGGTTTGAAGGTAGCATAAAAAGTATAAAACTTGACCTACTTAGAAACCTTTAGATGTTATTCTATGGCATGAGATTGAAACCATCTTATCCACCTTAGTGAACACTCTTAACTTAGTATTTTAGAATAGATCAAAAACTTGAGTCACTTTAGATGGGAACCCTTGGTGAAAATGAATTGTGAAAACCTTGGAATGATGAGTCATTCTATTGAGATGTTTTGACATGTGTTGAGACACACAATTGGTTTATGATGTTGAAAATGATGAGGCATGAGACTTAACCTTTTTATAAAACTGATGGTTAGATTTGGATGCGATACCATTCCAAATTTACCGTACAACCACACTACCTGAATTGGGTAAGGCTTAGCTGGAAATTTATATGCATTAGTATTAGTTCCCTCACGGGAGAAGTTTGAGCTGAGGCTACCTCTCAATGTTGTCCACCTATGCAGTGCCCAAGATGACTGATGGTCATGGTTGGGAGGCCATGCTCATAGGAGAGGTGCTTGTACTAGGGTGTGTAAAGGGAAGGTTATGTTTGATTATCTGCATACTAAGTATGATGATTCAGGGTTATCCCTGACAGATGTATCGAATCTTGTGGTGAAAGTGCACCACATCTGCAGAGTGTCAAACTATTTGAATAGCCGCGTCCACGGTTATGGACAGTTGGAATGGCCATACTGTTTCATTATCAGATGTTTTCTAAATAACTTGAAATGAATGATGAACTTTGACTTGACCACAACAGGGTTGTGTTGATGATAATAGCTTCCCAGTTTAAGTGATTCTAGAAGGAGATTATCATGGCCAGACTATGAAGAGTACTCATGGCTTTTGTCCCTGGCTATTATCATGGCCAGGCTATGAAGGAGATTATCAAGATGATGGTCAGCAGGACGGCTATGATAACTAGGACTATCTGCCTTTGTCAGCATTGCCTGTGCCCTTGAAGATGGACCCCTCCGCTACGCTATCTTTTATTTCCGCTGCTTGTTGTATTAAGACTGGATCATGAGATCATTATTTGTGTAAAACCTTATGTATGGTTTGTAATGGATGATGTACTGTGATATCCAATCCATTATGTCTCGCAAAAATGGTAATCCTGGGATTGCGAGGTATGGCATAACGGGCATCTGGGATTAAAAATCCGGGTGTTGACAAGTTGGTATCAGAGCCATCCTGACCATAGGAGACCCTAGTTAGAATGGGCGTCCAAACCAAAAACCTAGCTTCAAAACCAAAGTGAGTATTTTTGAAAAACTATTTCCCCTCTTACCCTTGTGAACTCATTCTTTCTCAAAAATACATGTTCCTCAAAATTTCTTACATTACTACTTAAAATTTGACACACTGGATCACTTCACTAACTTCCTCATCCTTAATCCTTGTAGATGGAGACTCAGTTCAACAAGTTTTACCAGTTGGGAAACGAAGGTCAGCTGATCTTTGAGAGGGATCTAGATTCACTATCGGAGTTACTGGGACGCCCACATCCGGAGTTTCTTGGAGCTCAACTTCCAGGACCCCTAGGAGGAGACCTACAGTGGCTAGTCACCGTGGATCTTCAGGGAAGCATCGAAGCACCAACTTCCGGGAGAATTCAGTTCTCCGTGAGAGAGAACAACTGGCTAGATGGATTAGCCAGGGCAATGCATGAAGCTCTCACACGTCTATGTGCCCTCAGCGTCAACAAGATCCAAGGAACCCATTTTGCCCACTATGCAAGACGTGACTTCATGGGAATGCCGATGGAGATGCCAAGTCACCCAGAGTTGAGGCGTCAAGTGGAGAACCTTGATTTCTTGCTTCATGACAGACAGCAGGAATTGGACAATGCCAGGGAGTTAGCCAACCAGAACCGTGCCATTGACGACCAGAAGGCCCAGATTTTCGCACTGCTCGTCCAAGATCGCCAGTCTCTTTGTCGCCAGCGTGCAAAGAAGGATCGTATCATCGCCCATCTTTGCAAGAAGGTGGACGACCTCGAGGAGACCGTCAAGGAGCAGGAAGCCCAGCTTGCCACCAAGGAAGAAGAAGATGAGGGTGAAGACATCCAGGGAGATATGGATTCTTACCTCAGCAAGGATGATGACTTTCTGGAGGAGGATGTTGTGGACTTCTACACTGATGATGAAGACTCCGACTTCATCGACGATGAGTAGAGGCACTAGAGCACTGTCGTAGCATGAGATGTATCATCTCATTGTATCGTAGCTTGCAGAATGGTTCTTCAAACCATCTGTTTTCCCCTTTTGATTGTTGTGGTGTGTGTTGTATCGTGTGCTTGCTTGCATGAATGAAAAATAAGTTAGTTGAAAAACCTGAGTCTAACTCAATGTTTTAGCTTTGAAAACCCAAACACCATGAACCTTAGAATTTCCCTCTTACCCCTATATCTATCTCAATCTTCAGATGACTCGTGGAAACCAAAGAGGGAGCAGCTCGTCGCAGGACCCAATGCTGCAGATCTTGCAGAATCTCATCGCGGACCGTGAAGCAAGCAGGGCCGAACGTCAAGCCAACTTAGCAACATTGCAGTAGATCGCCCAAATGGCTCTCAACAACCAAGGACATGGAAATCAGGATCACCAAGGATCCAAACTCAAAAACTTTCAGAACACCAATCCCCCAATCTTTAACCAATCTGAAAACCCATTAGATGCTGATGACTGGTTACAGACCATGCAAAACAACTTAGAGGTTGCCAGAGTTGATGAGAATGAGAAAGTTCTCTTTGCCACCCACTATCTGGCGGGAGATGCAAGAGCTTGATGGAATAGCATCCGCAATATGAACCATGGCCAGGTGATGACCTGGGAAGCATTCAAGGTCAAGTTCAGCCACACCCACGTGCCGCAAGGTCTTGTCAACGGGATGAGAGATGAATTCTGTGAATTGAAGCAAGGAAGAATGACTGTGGTAGAGTATCGTGATAGATTCTTGTCACTTGCCAGATATGCACCGGATGAGATCAACACGGAGGCCAAGAAGAAGGAGAGATTCTTAAACGGACTGCATGATGAGATGCAGACTGTCCTCGTCAACATCCGTTTTGATGATCTCGAAGAGCTAGTCGACTCTGCCATTCAGATGGAAGGGAAGATTAACCAGGCAAACGACAACCGCAAGCGTCGTATGATGCAGCAGTCTAGATCCAACAGTCACCAGAAGTACCGTCCCAACCCTTCACCAGGATATGCACCAAGGAACAACCGACCCCCAAATTCTCGCCCAAGCTACCCCAACCGTAGCAGAGGCAATGTGAAGTCCGGAGGAAACAATCACAACTCCGGCAATGCCAACAATTTCAACCGTGCCCCTCCCAAGAGCAACAACAACAACAAAAACAACACCGCACCCAGAACTGGCAGCAATGTCGTACACCATGCCCGATCAAGGACAAGTCCCGGATCACTTGTTTGAGTGTGGAGTGAAGGTCACTACTCAATGAGTGTCCTAGGAAGGCCGCCAATGCCCCTATGAATGCCCCGGCTCAGCAGCGTCGTGTTCAACCAGGAAGGAGATTTGCCCAGTGGAACCCACACAATAGCGGTCGTCTCTTCCACATGAGCCGGAAGAAGCCCGAGAAGCGCCAGATGTAGTGTTGGGTATGTTTTCATCAACTCAGTTTTAGCAAGAGTATTGTTTGATTACGGAGCATCGCATTCATTTGTCACCAAGAATTTGTATGCACTAGTAACATTCGCCCAACCAACCTGAAGCATGTCATGATAGTTCAAATCCCCGGTTCAACAACAAAAGCTAGAAAAAATTGCAAAGTTGTACCTATCAGAATACATGGGATAGATTTTTATGCCAACCTAATTGTACTTGGAACCAAAGGATTGGAAGTAGTACTAGGTATGGACTGGATGTCAAGGCATAAAGGACTGATAGACTGTGCTAAGAAAGCCATCACCATGACCAGTAGTTCTGTTGTAACAGTAGAGCATATCTTTGAAACCTTACCCTGTCAATTCAAGTGCAACAAGAGTGTAGCCCTGCCCACCATTGACCAAGTCAAAGTAGTGCATGAATACCCGATGTATTCCCAGATGAATTGCTGTATGCCCCGGATAGGGATATTGAGTTCATTATCGAACTAATCCCGGAACTGACCTATAGCCTAGAGACCCTATACCATGAACCCCTCGAGTTAGTGGAACTGAAGAAGCGGTTGGATGCCATGTTAGCAACAGCTTGATTCAGCCAAGCGCCGCCATGGAGATCACCGGTGTTATTCGTCGACAAGAAAGATGGAGGCAATAAATGCGTATGCGATTACAGAAAGTTAAATGATGTCACCATCAAGAACAAGTACCCTTTGCCAAAGATAGAGGATCTATTTGATCAGTTGATTGGAGCTCAGGTATTCTCAAAGATTGATCTTAGGACTGGTTATCACCAACTTAAGATTCGTGCAACGGATATTCCGAAGATCGCCTTTACTACTCGCTATGGTTTATACGAGTATACGGTTATGTCTTTTGGATTAACCAATTCCCCTGCTTATTTCATGAATCTCATGAATAAGATCTTTATGAATTTCCTAGATAAGTTTGTAGTTGTGTTTATCGACGACATCCTTATCTACTCCAAGTCAGAAGAAGAGCATGAACAACATCTGAGAATCATCCTAGAAACCCTGAGAGAGCATCAGTTATATGCCAAGTTCAGCAAGTGTGAGTTTTGGCTGAAAGAAGTAGGATTCCTAGGACATATTGTTTCTGCCGGGGGAGTCTCTTTTGATCCCACCAAGATCAAAGATGTCGAAGAATGGGAAGCCCCAACCAATCAAACCCAAGTTCATTCATTTCTCAGATTAGCGGGATATTACCGCAAGTTCGTAGAAGGATTCTCGAGAATAGCCCAACCAATGACCCAATTGTTGAAGAAGGACAAGAAGTTTGAATGGACAGACAAGTGTGAAGCCAGTTTCCAAGAGCTGAAGAAGAGATTGATATCAACCCCAATTCTGATCATGCCAGACATCAAGAAGCCGTTTGAAGTGTATTGTGATGCATCCAAGATTGGCCTAGGATGTGTATTGATGCAAGAAGGCAAGGTCATCGCGTATCTGTCTTGACAATTGAAGCAACATGAGCAGAACTATCTGACCCATGATCTTGAGCTAGCATCCGTGGTTCTAGCGTTGAAGACATGGCGTCATTATTTGATGGGTAATCGCTGTGAGATTTACTCAGATCATAAGAGCTTGAAGTATATCTTCACTCAGAAGGAGCTGAATATGAGGCAAAGAAGATGGATAGAGTTAATCAAGGATTATGACCTTGACATTCACTATCACCCCGGCAAAGCCAATGTGGTAGCGGATGCTCTTAGCAGATTGTCGTGTAGGCTTAACACCATGATCAAAGAGAAGCAACCAAGTTTGTATGAGGAGTTGGAGCAGTTCAGGACTGAGTTAGTTAGCAAAGGATTCCTAGCTAGCATTGAACTTCAACCCACTTTGATTAGCCAAATCAAGGAAGCCCAGAAGGGAAATGAAAGTATCGACGGAATCAAACGTCGTATTGGTACAGGAAAGGTACCTGGATTCACCGAAGACGAAGAAGGTGTACTGTGGTACAAAGGACGTATCTGTGTGCCAGCAGATTCGGAGCTGAAGGAAGTTATCATGAAGGAAGCTCATGATACTCTTTATTCTATCCACCCCGGAGGAACAAAGATGTATCAGGATTTGAAAGAGCAATTTTGGTGGCACAAGATGAAGAGAGAGATCGGAAGCTACATCGCCAAATGTGACATCTGTCAAAGAGTCAAAGCAGAGCATCAGAGACCTGCAGGACTATTGCAACCATTGCAGATTCCGGAATGGAAATGGGATTCCGTCGGAATGGACTTTATCACCGGTTTACCTACTTCTAGTAGGGGAAATGACTCAATCTGGGTCATCGTTGATAGACTGTCCAAGGTAGCCCACTTCATACCTATCAAGACTACCTACCAGAGTGCAAAGCTAGCAGACCTGTACATTGCTAGGATTATTAGTCTGCATGGAACCCCCAAGACCATCGTCTCAGATCGAGGAACCCAGTTTACTTCAAGATTTTGGTAGAAAGTTCAGGAAGGTTTAGGAACCAAGTTGAACTTCAGCACCTCTTATCACCCGCAAACAGATGGACAAACTGAGAGAGTCAATCAGATACTAGAGGATATGCTTAGAGCTTGTGTGTTGGAATACGGATCAAAATGGGAAGACTGCCTGCCTTTCACAGAATTCTCATATAACAACAGCTATCAAGCTAGTTTGCAGATGGCACCATTTGAATTCCTATACGGAAGAAAGTGTCGTACCCCTTTGAATTGGTCGCAAGTAGGAGAGAGTCAGATCTTTGGACCCGACATTCTCCGAGAAGCAGAAGAGAAAGTTCACAAAGTCCGTGAGCACCTCAAGACCGCCCAATCTAGACAGAAGAGTTATGCTGAACAAAGAAGGAGAGACCTGACTTTCAATGTCAGAGATTTTGTATATCTCAAGGTTTCACCACTGAAGGGAACTCAACGCTTTAGTCTGAAGGGAAAGTTAGCTCCCAAATATATCGGACCTTTCAAGATTATGAACCACCGAGGAGAAGTATCGTATCAACTGGAACTGCCTGAAGAGATGTTAGCCATCCACAATGTGTTCCATATCTCGTTACTTCGCAAATGCTTGGAAGTGCCTGAAAAGACTGAAGTTTTCAAGAATATCGATCATAGAGCTGTGAAAATCAACAATGACCTGACCTATTGGGAAGTACCCATCTGTATCTTAGAAGAAGCCTACAGAACCACCAGGACCAGGAGTATCAAGTTTATCAAGATTCAGTGGAGCAATGATACCGAGGAGGAAGCCACTTGGGAGCGCGAAGATTACATTAGGACAGAGTTCCCAGATCTCTTTAGTCCCTAGTTTTCTTTGTAAATCTCGGGATGAGATTTTGTTTAAGGGGGGAAGGTTTATAACATCCCAAAACTTTAATCCAAGCTTAACAAGATCAAATCATCCAAAAATAGGGTTAACAAAAACTTTTACAAATTTAAAATGAAAGCATTCATATGTGTATGCATTTAAAATAGGAGTTGTTTGAATTGCCATGATTGATTGATCCAATGCTTGTAAAATGTTTCTTAGGTGATTTAAACATCATCTACAACATTCCCAAACTTTTCTTAAAGAAAATCAAATCAAAAAGAATTAAAAAGAAGGAATGGTCATTTTGGCAAATTTAACTCTCATGCCTACTTTGGCTATTCCTAGTACTCAATTCTTAACAGAAACAATTCTTGATCTTTGCACCCCTTGCTAGTACACATAATGAGGTACCAAGGCCCACCTTTTGATCTGCTAAAAACATTCTGTTAACTATTTTAAATGACAGTTAAAAATTGAATCTAATGCATATGCATAGATCACCCCTATTTCAAAAACCATCTATTTGAGCTCCATTTTCAAAACCCTTGCAACCAGAGACTACCTATCACTAGTGGAGATCACCCAAAAATTTTGAAACCAAAATTCCAAACTTTCTTTCATGCGGCCATTTCATCAAACACTTGGCATGCATGTTATCACCTCTAATCCTAGCTCACTGTTTTGAACATGGTTTTGCCACCAATTGATCCTCATTTATCTCCTCTGTCCCCTCCTAGTCTAACCAAACCCTTAACACCCCTCTCCCTTGTCCCTAACCCTCTTGCCATGTCAACCCGAGGGCATGGTCGCCGGCCAAACTTTGCCCCGCCGCAGCAGACCATCTCCCCCTCTCTCGCCATGTCTAGGAGGTAGCCAGGAGCTCACCGCCACCGCCTGTCCCTTGCCCGAGCCCAGAGCAGGAGTGGACCACCGAGCACAAACCGCGCCCAGTGCCACCGCACCATGCCAGTGCCGCCCCCAGAGCGTGCTCTGTCCCCGCTCGCACAGACCACCCCTTGGCACCAGCTCGCGCCCGTCGCTCCACGTCGACCTGGAGAACACCCCAGACATCCTTGTTCGCCGCCCAAAGCCTCACAGCCACCGCTCGCCGTGGACACCATCGCCTCTGCCTCTTAGAGCGCCACCTCGCCTAGACCGCGTGCCACCGCCCCTACGGCCGCATTCAATTCCTAGAGCACCGCCAGGAGATCACCTGTCGATCGTCACCCCCAGCCATGCCTCTACCTCGCCGTAGCCTTGTCGCCACCGTCGCCTGCCCATCCTGCTCGGTCTCACCATCGGGCCTATAAAAGGAGGCCTCCCCAGCCTCTTCTCTCCACACCATTCCACTCCCCTCACCTCTCTGAACCTCACCCACCTCTAGCCGGAGCAAGGCGAGCTCTGCCTCACCGGAATTGGAGCCGGAGCAGCCGCGGCAGGAGGAGAAGGGCGCCGTTGATTTCGACCACCCCAAGCTCCACCGCAACCGCGCCTCGCCTCGCCGTCGTATTCCACGTCGTTTGCCCGCCTCGTCGACCCAGCTGGAGCCCTGGTACGCCCCCAGTAGACCCCCACCGAGCCGCTAGGGTTCGAGTTCGCCGGCGACCTGTTCGTCGTCGACGACGACCCTCAGTCGTTGATCTCGCTTCTAATCCTACGGCCCACAGCACGCTGCACGTTTCACGCGTTTAAGTGCGCTGACACGGGACCCCTGTCAGCTGAGCCCAAGCGCCATCATGGCGGCCCAAGTCCTTTCCCACGTTAGCCCATAGATTCAAATCTGGATTTTTCTTTTTTAGTTAAATCTAGTTTCTGTCCATTATTTCAAAAATCAATTCAGAGAGTTTTAGAAATCCAAATTGCATGAAACCAATTTTTTCTGAAAGGTATTAAAATGATCTATCCAAGCCCGTTGGATTTAACTCAATTAGAGTTATAGATCTCTCCTAATAAAAATAACAAAACAGAAGCTTTTGCAACTTGCAACATTTTTATAAAATCAACCAAGTTAGCTTTTGAGTTGATTCCAACTCTCAAAAATCACATTTCATCATATATATCTAAATATGTAATAATATTAAGGTTTACATGCAGTGACTTTGGACTAGTACCAAAATAATGCTATATAGGCATTTCTAGTCACTTTAAATCATTAAATAATAAACTTAAACTAAAGTAATATTGATCCAACCTTTAAATCTCATTCCCACATGTTAGAATATGTGGTGAGGACATGTGTCCACATGATCCCATATTTTGGTCGTGAATACTAAATTTTAGTTAACATTTCAATGAGTAGAAATTACTTTTCTAAAATGAAAAGGTTGAAACTATTGAATTAAACTTGTGATGCTTGTGATGATAATAGATCATCAATTGTGTGTTTTAGAATACTACTTAGCCTAGTTAAGTATTGTTTGGTGATTGTCTACTCTCTATGTATTTATAGACGCTAGTACCGACCAAGCTTTCGAGGAGGACGAGTTCTACCAAGAAGAATAAGAAGAAAACTTCAACCACTGCACTAACCAAGGCAAGCTATTGTTAGCAAGCTAGAATTAAGCTAGATGAATGAGCAAGGATGCTTTAGGCATGCTTTGATCACACCCTTTTTAACTATTAGTACCCCAAGTCTTACCTACAAGTTTTACCCCTCTTAGGTTATACAAAGTTCTTTACTTGGTTTGAAGGTAGCATAAAAAGTATAAAACTTGACCTACTTAGAAACCTTTAGATGTTATTCTATGGCATGAGATTGAAACCATCTTTTCCACCTTAGTGAACACTCTTAACTTAGTATTTTAGAATAGATCAAAAACTTGAGTCACTTTAGATGGGAACCCTTGGTGAAAATGAATTGTGAAAACCTTGGAATGATGAGTCATTCTATTGAGATGTTTTGACATGTGTTGAGACACACAATTGGTTTATGATGATGAAAATGATGAGGCATGAGCCTTAACCTTTTTATAAAACTGATGGTTGGATTCGGATGCGATACCATTCCAAATTTACCGTACAACCACACTACCTGAATTGGGTAAGGCTTAGCTGGAAATTTATATGCATTAGTATTAGTTCCCTCACGGGAGAGGTTTGAGCTGAGGCTACCTCTCAATGTTGTCCACCTATGCAGTGCCCAAGATGACTGATGGTCATGGTTGGGAGTCCATGCTCATAGGAGAGGTGCTTGTACTAGGGTGTGTAAAGGGAAGGTTATGTTTGATTATCTGCATACTAAGTATGATGATTCAGGGTTATCCCTGACAGGTGTATCGAATCTTGTGGTGAAAGTGTACCACCTCTGAAGAGTGTCAAACTATTCGAATAGCCGCGTCCACGGTTATGTACAGTTGGAATGGCCATACTGTTTCATTGTCAGATGTTTTCTAAATAACTTGAAATGAATGATGAACTTTGACTTGACCACAACAGGGTTGTGTTGATGATAATAGCTTCCCAGTTTAAGTGATTCTAGAACTTTACTTTATCTTTCTTTGCTTCTGAACTCAGCTTAGGTTTCAAACTTAATTTGATAGTTAAATTAGATTCAACACTTTAACTTAGAATTATAGTACCTGTTAATAGTAGTTTGCGAGTACTTAAAGAGTACTCATGGCTTTTGTCCCTGGCTATTATCATGGCCAGACTATGAAGGAGATTATCAAGATGATGGTCAGCAGGACGGCTATGATAACTAAGACTATCTGCCTTCGTCAGCATTGCCTGTGCCCTTGAAGATGGACCCCTCCGCTATGCTATCTTTTATTTCCGCTGCTTGTTGTATTAAGACTGGATCATGAGATCCTTATTTGTGTAAAACCTTATGTATGGTTTGTAATGGATGATGTACTGTGATATCCAATCCGTTATGTCTCGCAAAAATGGTAATCCTGGGATTGCGAGGGATGGCATAACGGGTATCTGGGATTAAAAATCCGGGTGTTGACACCAACGTGGCTTCTGAACAAATGAGAGACATAGAGCCACCATACCAGGGCACACATGTGCAGTGCCACGCTATTGACGAGGCAAAGATCAGCCAGGCGGTGTGTGAGGGGAGAGGGGAGAAGAGATGAGAGGCAGCGAAGGAGAGAGAAAACACAGAATTTGTTTTGCGTGCATAGGTCCTGAAAAATTTACTAGTAGTAGAGTGTACACTATAAGGCGGCAGGAGTACCTCATTTGAGGAACCCATCATAACTTTGCTCTGACATCCAACCGCCTTCAACTCTCCTCTCTTCGCTGCTGCCTCTTCCCCTGCCTACGTTTTATTCTCTTAGCATATACAGCGCGTGGACAAAGGTGAGCATATGTCTAAGCAAAGAAATACTCCCTCCATTTCATAATATAAGATGTTTTAGCTTTGTGAAGTCAATGTATCTAGAAACCTTTTAATGTATAGGTTTGGAGAGGTTCACTCCGAATCTACACACTAAAATATGACTAGATACATAACCTTCACAAACCTAAAACATCTTTTATTTTGAAACAGGGGGAGTACTACTTATTGAACTACGAGTAAGCTCCACCGTTTATATAGTGTGTAAAAGAGATGATCAGTGGGACCTACTAAACTAAAGATGCTAAATTTTGCATAGGAGTTTTATAGCTTGGTCATACACTGCCAAGTGGGACATTATTTGTTTTTTTCCTTAGGGCATGTGTAAAAAACACACCTTAAGACCTATGTGGCATCTTCTACGGTTCACCTTATACATTGTGGAGAAAATAAAGTTGCCTCAAGCTTGTGGGTTGCCCATAGAGAATAGAAACATCATTCCCCTCTCTCATCTCTCTTGCATGGAGCAATATGATAAGCTATGTGGGTCCTATCTTGTGGCAAATGTTGACCTTCTACATTGTGGTAATTTCCATAACCTGGGTGGGTCCTACATGATAGATGCCCTTAGACACTCGTGCCTTGTACTCCCCTCCCCACCATGCTAGACTTGTGGGTCCTAAACTATGATGTGGATATGGCAATGACCTTGATTGGTCGCTCAAGCCAATTTGTCATTATGCAAATACTAGTCAATACTGGCATTTTTCAAAACTATTATTGGCCCATGATATATTCGCCGCCCGGGTTCCTTCAAAAGAATTTTTGAAATTTTCAAGAGTAATAGTCTATTGCACTCACATGTATTCAAGTTTGACCTAATTTCGTTTTATCAGCATAGAGTCATTTAAGTGCGTGGAGCTTTACCTTGGAAGTTTGAAAAATCCTTAAACTTGGGAAACTGTACGAAAGAATTGTCCACTTTATACGATCATTTGTTGGGGGGCATTCTTTGTTCTTTAATTTATTCTACCAGTAAAATACTTGAAAAAGTCACTTCACGGTATGGCCTACTATATCATGTACTCCGTTTAAACTTTCTTGGGTTTCAAGCCAAATGACCAAGGTCATGGATATAGTCTATATATCTTCATCAATATAATGATGGTGTGCCCATATTTTGGTATAGGTCGGTGCATGTCAGCATGGTAAAGAAGTTAAAGTTTTTTTAGAAGAAAGTACGGTAAAGAAGTAAAAGTTTTTTCAGAAGAAAGTACGGTTAATATGGCTAAATTAGAGTTCATAGCATGTGCCAATTATTTACTAGTACATAAAATGGTTGGATAAATTACATGTTATATTTTTTAGGCTTATTTTTTACCTAATTTAACCCACTCAGACGACTTTCCATCGATTTGTCGAGTTAGGTTAAATTTAATAATCTATAAGAAGTGTGTGAGAGTAAGTTAAATAGTATAACCGAGTCTTAGGTATAACAAAGTGACACGTCGTTTACTACCGGCCTTATACCAACATATATAATACCTAGTTTTTAAACAATACAAAAGCTAGCATTACGATGCAACAACCTCGTCAAAAAGCAAGAAGATTGAACATGAATAAAATTAAAAACCTTTCTATGTCCGCTTGAAAAATCCTAAAACTTGGAAATTGTAAGAAAGCATGGTACACTTTGTCTGAAAATTGTGGTGGTGGCATTCTTTATTTATTTTTTGGAACCAGAGGTCGTGGAGGAGTGATATGCTTCCGTTATCATGCCAGGGTTTGTTGTCGTCACAAGGTGGTCCGAGGATCTTTTTGTAATTATTGTTACCTTTGAGCCTTTTTGTACTGGTGTTGATAATTATTTTGAATTTCAGAACAGAAAAAACGATTGTTGAAAGTAGATCGGTGTGCCGTACAAAGGCACACATGCATAGCGCCATGCTGTGGACGAGGGAGAGACAAGCCGGCATGTTCCCCGCAGCTGCAGAGAAGAGATCAATGGAGGATGGATGGTGAGAGGCAGCAAAGGAGAGAGAAACCACAATTTGTTTTGCATGCATATACTAGTAGGTCCATACATTTACTACTAGTGGAGTGTACCCTGTACCTCGTTTCATCAACCAATCATAGTTTGGTCTGACATCGCACCGTTTTCAGCTCCTCCTCTTTGCTGCTCTCGTGCTGCCTCTTTTTTTGAAAGGATCACGCTGCCTCCCTCTTATTATCTTACTTGTGTAGCTCAAGTTTGACCAAATTTCATTAAATTATTAAGATGCAAAATCTTAGCAAGAAGTTAAATCTATTGTCCAAACTCTCAATGGTTTTCGATATATTAATTGACCCCCGATGGGTACCTCCAAAATCTTTTTTGTAAAACTTTCAAAGAAACCTAAGATTTACTTGTAGTTTAAATTTGAAAGATTCAGCAGTACATAATAAGACAGTAAAATATCACAGATTAATATTCAACAGCACTTGACAGATTCAGTAGCATTTCAAAGTGACCGATTCAGCAATACAAACACTAAAATTCAATAGCAGTACAGAGAGAATCAGTTCTTATTTCAGCTCTCAAAAACTTGGCATAGGATGAGTTTGCCCTTTTATCTGAACACACTCCATCATTGGAGAAAGCAAAACTGATGATCAAGTCTGCATTTGTGTGCATACCTCGTTCTTACATTAATTCCTGTGTGACCAACATATATGCAACCCAAAATGCCCAAGCCTCATCTAGATTGTGACAAGGCCATGTTTCAAAAGAAAAGCAAAACAATCTACTGCCATTGATCAAAACAAGTA
This sequence comes from Avena insularis, assembly GCA_023614405.1. NCBI lineage: Eukaryota > Viridiplantae > Streptophyta > Magnoliopsida > Poales > Poaceae > Avena > Avena insularis. The sequence continues at coordinate 238,620,720 of CM042694.1, read as the reverse complement.
CCAGTACATCAGTATTAGTTCCACAAAATACTTTAATAATAGCAACATCAGAACATTTGAGAGATACAGTAGCTTTTGAAAGATTCAGTAGTACATGCCATATTCTGCACTCGATCTGAACAATTTCTGCCTGGCACGCTTCTCTCATTTCACCGTCGTCTATGGATCCTTGTAATAGGCTTTCACCTGTGCACCCTCAGCAAGATAGATGTAAGATTCACAGATCTTTCCAGCAATTTCCACCTCTCCGATTACAAGGGAATCTTCCACTAACATAAATAAAGTAGTAATTAATATTAGAACAGAGTGACTAGAAAATTACATACTACATTCATATTAGGATCATCATGAGAATATTAAGATGTGATATCTCACCATGGGTTGATGTCGTCGTCGATCCAATATTGGAACTCCATGAGGAACTCCGACCAATGATTAAGGAGCTTGACAATAAGTCCGCGGCTCCAACATGTAATGGTTGAGCGCATCCAATGCGGCTTAGGCCGGTGGTTCCACAATTTTTGCTCAGAATAAAAGTTGAGCTGATAGAACCCACGAAAAGAGACCAATGACGACATCCTCACCTCGTACTCCTCCAATTCCCACATCGCCGACCTTACGCGGATGACGGACAGGACAATATTTGTGTTGTGCCCGTCAATCTGGCCAATGAATAGCATACCCGCCTTCCCGATGCCGATGACATTTGTTCTCCACGAGCCCCGTGTAGGCACCAGCTTAGACGGGTCCCATTTTTTGATGTTGTAGCAGACTGTGGGCACCTCCATCGAGTGGGTAGATTTGAGGTGCAGACACAATGTTAATTTGTTGCCGACCCACTTGCATCATGGCTCCATGCATATAAACGGGATGTGGATGCTGGAGATCATGTTGCCGACCTTGCTAAAGCCGCTACATCGCCGGCTATGCCTCGAACCTCTCCAAATTTTGTGCAAATGATCCGCCATCGCCTCTAGGAGGATTGGGGCGAGGGGGGATCTATATAGAACTGTTTGGGGGTTTTTGGAGGAGAGGGGTGGTGGTCTAGAAGGAGTCATGTAGCGAGTGAGATAGCGAGGAAAATGTGTGAATGTGCGGTGGAGAGGATCCCGAATGTGGCGAGGTGGCGTCGGTAAGTGAGAATAAACTAAACGAAGATGGGGAAGATGAGATGGCTCTTTGAAAGAGATTTTTTCTTTTCTTCTGCTGCAGGAAGTGGCTTCATCGAGGATGCCGGCTGGCGTGATAAACTAGCATGGCGCTTTGCACTAATAAATTAACCATGTCATCTCCTGGCAAAGTATAGTCTCATCACGTCAGTTTGACCAGACACATTATTTATTTATAACTTCTATTGCATAGTAAGTAAGTATTACTCTACATCCGTCCCAATGAATAAGGCATCCTCTTTTTGCGTGTTCTTTCTTTGACCAAGATTTACTCTAAATATATAAAGAATGTTGGTACAGAATTAGCATTATTAGAAAGTATTACTCTACCTCCAACGATACTAATTTTGCACAATGTAATCAAGTATTAGTTACTCTATTTATTCAGTCAAATTTTACACAATGTAATCAAGTATGTATCTTCTCGGCACCCGCGCACACAACTGCCAATTGATCTCTCCCTTGTCCACAGTGTGGCGCTCAGCACCTGTTCCATGGTTATGGTTGCAAGCAGGATCACGTGAAAGTCCCGCTTCTAGTTCATTTTTAGGTTCTATAGGAGTACTTCAAAATAAACTAGAAGTGGGACTTTCGGGGGATGCTGCTTTCAACTCTAGACATGGTACAACGGCTCTATGTCTGTCTATCGTGTGTTCGTCATGTTGGGGATCGGCGCGGAAAACAAAAAATTCCCTACGATGGAACCCTAAAACTTGCCTAGGATCTATCTATGTAGTAATGCGGTAACGGCCGATGCGTAGAGAATACATACCCTTGTAGACCGTATGCAGTTAACGTTCCGTGGGGAACGTGGTTGATGTAGTCGTACTCGAAGCCGACCTCAAGGTCGCGAAGCTCCTCGCAGGTCACCCCTTGCTCCTTCTTGATCTTCATCATCTTCATTATGCAACAGCTCCGGCTCACGACATTTAAGCACCCCAAGTGTTGCGCCTCGTGTCTTCGTACACATCCGGTGCACGATGAGACCTCCGGCTCCTCGATCCCGCCGGGAGTGCGGAAGTTGATATCCGGCTAGGAATCCCTGCAGCACAACGGCGTACTGCAGGTGTGCCTTCATCGCACAGCCCAGACTTGGGGCCATGGTCACAAGGCATAGAGAGAGAGAAGGAGAAATTCAACCAAAGGACTTCTCCAAATATTGGTGTGTTTAATCCCACCCATGGGCACCCCTTTATATAGGGGGAGGGGGTGTGCCCTCCCCTTTGGGTTTCCCATGTGGGACTATTCAAGGGAGAGGGGGGACGCGCATGGGCCTTAATGGGCCAGCCGGCCTGGGGTGGGCCCCACCCCTGACCCTAGGCTGGCCGGGTGGGCCCCCTCAAGGCGCCTGGGCCTTGGCCCCTTGGCCCTTGGCCCTTCCCTCCTCCGGTTTTCCCTCATGGGCCCTATTTCCCTAGGAAGTTTGGCCCATTAAAGGAATAACTCTTAAAATTAGATTTTAATATTATATTTAATATTAATTACATTAATTAATATGTCAATACATATTACAAAATCCATCTTGACCCGAAACACCTTTCGGTTCCCTTTCGATTTTCTCCAAACGACTTCGGATCTTTCCCGGAATGATTCCGGTCCTTTTATTCTCTATCCGAACAACTTCGGATCTCTCTATAGAACGATTCTGGCTTTCTCTTTCTCTTCTGTGATTCCTTCTTACGAATGATCGCTCTCATCGTACCCTTAAGTGTATCCTCTCACGGCTCGAGAATGCTCTAGACATGATCTGTATCAATGATCAACAGAGGGACCAGGGATATCCATGTGTCCCCTATGCATTCCTGATGACAATGTCGTTTGAACCGTCTAAATGTAGCATCCTCTTCCTTTTGTTTCTTGATACAACTTGTACAAGATCCGATCACTGGTATCCCATACCTTTGTTCAATCTCGTTCACAATAAGTTATGTTTTCTTGTTACCGTGATATTACATCCCCGTGACCTAGTCACATGTTGCAACATTTATAGATGTAATCTCACCAAGTCAGCTGTATGTATCTTTACCCGTCATGTGGGTGAACAAATCCCGGTCTTCCAGTCACATGTCATCTACTGTTCCTTCGGAATACCCAACATACACCTTTATAGTCACCGCATTACCAGATGACGTTTGATGCAGTCAAAGTAGCCTAGGGAAACAGTGAGTAATATGAGCTCACGGTCTATGGAGAAGGAGTCTAGGTATAGCTGTTGCAACAATGAACTATATGACTTGATTGTGTTGCAATCCTTCGAGGAATGTCCAACCACAACATTCTCCAATGACATGATCTCGTTGTCAGTCGGCATAAATGCCCATGATCTTGAAACCTAGATCATCTTCGTGACCAACAAACTAGTATGAATAGAGGCTACTAGGGACTTAGTTGTTTCATACCACACTTGTACCAATGTTTCTACTTGGCACAGTTCTAGCACAATATGAAACTATTATAAACTAATTGAGATATGACAATAAAAACCTATTTCTTATTTGCCTCTAGGGCATATCTCCTTCAGTCTCCCACTTGCACTAGAGTACAAATAAACAGCTCGCATTTTACTCATATAAACCATATACCATATGCATTTACAGATCATGCATGCTCATGGGAAATGTCATGTCCATGTTCTGTTTTACCAGATCATTATGTATTTTGCAAATCGTTACTGTCTTCCTAATTTTGACATTCACACCATTATCTTATAATGGGTCGAAGCATTTGTTTGGCAACAAAGCGAGACTTTGTTTCTAGTGTTTATAATGACGGTCGTTATTGACTGTTGTCATCTAAACTTCGAAACACACTTTGCTATCCTTTGTGTATATACTATAGTCATGGCAGCAGAACGAGGCCGGATTCCAGGAGCTTACAGTGACGTTAGATCAACCTCGAGGGCTTTCTCATGGGCACTGGGCCCGGGGACACATCATTTTACGTTAAAAGCGAACTAGCCTCGCCATAACATTACACATCACATCAGGTGGAGCCTTTATACTTCTATATCTATGTAGATCCTAGTGCATGAAATGCATCTGTGCCACTTACATTGCTTCTTGCTACTTAAGTACAAACTTAATTCTAGTTTAGTGATCAACTCAGGAATCACTTAAAGACATGTTCTTACAGTTAAGAGCTAGTCCTTCCAACCAGAACCTTGGGTCACATTATGTCGAGTATACAACATGGTTATATGGAAGAACCTATGACTAAGGTATAGGAGATGCAACGCATCTCTTTCTTTTAACCATAGTTGCAATACTCAATGCTTCATATGGTAAGAACTTCTTTCTTACCTTGTTCCATTCTGAACTTCTTCAGAATCTTGCTTAGGACATTCTGAACATCTTTCAGAATCAAGTCCAGGAAGCATTCGACATTCAGTGTTTATTAAACTTACTAATCTATCTAGATAGATCTTTTGTTTAATAACTTCAACTTCATCCTAACTTAAATATTATTAAAACCAATCACATCATTCACATATGTTGTCCACATATCCCAGAATGATTTCACGCTCCCACTCAAATATGACATTCATGTTTGAGATCCAGGGATTTCACTTAGCTCCCACTCAGATATGACATTCATGTTTGAGATCCAGGGATTTCACTTAGCTCCCACTCAAAATATGTCAGCTACATATTATGAATTAGCCAAGCTGATTTGCTCCCACTCAAGTCTAGGTCCTCTCGATAATCTTGGACATTCCAAAAATTCTTTGATTACTATGAAGTCGAGAATTCCAATTACGAGACTTCAATATCCATATATTTCTAGTGTAAATCCAAAATACTTAAGCATCACTACTGTTGTAGTCAACTCCTTGAATTTGTCCAAACTTGTGACAAATCGAGCTTTTGTCATTCATTAAGTTTCATTTCCTTCTTATGACTTTGCAGTCATTCAGAAATATCAAGCAAACTTCTTTACTTTAATAAGATCAAGTAACATGTTACTTTGCAATCTTAAATGTAACTTAATATAGGATTTTATGACTCCTAGTCATTTCTCGCACTCAGGTCCATCACGCTTCTTTGTAATTTGTAGCTATGTCTTGTTCAAAACATGACAAGTGAATCAACAATATAATTCCACAAACTTGTAGAATATATAGTTGAATCCTAGTTGCTTTAGTAAAAGTATTCATTGAAACTTTATGATCATTATCATTGGTTTCTCCTCTATTTATAGAGTTTGGATTCACGAAACAAATTCCACTGCGCCAGTCAACAATTCGGAGGTAAGGCCAAATACCTTGTTTTGATCTTTTACTTTCTTCCACTTGTATCTTCATCAAGACACGTCAACTTAGGACAACAGAAGGTTTACCCCTTCGTGGAAGATGCATTCATAGCTTCCTAAGAATGCCCTACAAAGACTTGTTTATTCGCCATGATTTCGACTTGTCGAAATCTCCAGAAACCCGAACGTGCCATAACACTTATGGTGTTGTTTCCACGAATCTATAGATGTTCCTTTGTATTTCAAATGAGTGTTTGCTTATTTTGATCTCTAACTCTAAATGACAACTACAACCCCGATAAGAGATAATATTATACCATATGTATGTAATACATAATGATTATGATGTTTAGACATTTAAACATAGTTTGAATTCATCCAATTATCATAATTTGTGAAACACCTTTCACAAGTTCCTTCTATGCTAAACTTAACTTGAATACTTCAGTCATGTCGATCAAATCAAAGAGACTTCGTATTCTTGTTAATTCCAATATCCTCCTTTGGTTGTGAACTCATTTGAACAATTCAAATCATTTCAAACTTATGTTTCATTAAGTAAATACGCTTATTCACTTAAGTCCACAATTAACTAATGATTTCCACTACTTGTTGAAAATATGATACATCATTATGTATAAGTTTCAACATTTCTTCGCATATCACCGTTTTACCAGAATGCGGAGTTTTAGTCATTCTGCCCAAGAGGCATGGTTTTGCAAAGTCTCTAGATTAAGCATCTAGGACCCCGATCTTTCATAAAGAACCTGCAATAACCAAAATGACTTAAACTGTAGTGTCATTTCATTATTAAACTTTGGATATCTTTTAGCATTCTAATCCTTTATAAATGTTTAAACTATTATCATTAACATAGTGATGAGAATAACTTATTTATAATCATAATGTGACCATAAGGTATTGTTCATAAGAACAGTACAAACTGGTTTGTAACTTCTTCATATGAATAATCGTCTTGCCAAAAGCAAGACACACAAACTATGATTACAAATTTATATTCAAGTCCATCAATCCAAATGATATACTTTGAGGGAAGAAGTGATGTCGGCCATCAACTGTTTTGCTTGTCATCACATTGCCTCAAATCTAGCAATTCTCAAGCAAATCATCCTGTTTTCACAAAACGGGACAAGTATTAAATACTTTGCAAACTGCAATGAGTTTTGCAAGAACCACATTTATAATTTTGTATATCTAGCATATACCTTTTTCATCCATGACCTCCTTTTGCAATCAAGCCCTTCCAAGTGTTCTTAACTCTAATGCAAGATCACTGAGTGTTTTTCCAAACATTCTGGAGTCATCGAATTATCTCCTAATGGTTATTGTATCAAGAAGAGAAGATCACCTTTTATGAGGATATCCCTCAGGCGTGGGTATTAATCTATGAAGTTGGACCCTTTTGCTAAGTTCCAAATTGGGCAATATATTCCCATGGTCACAAAGGACCTCAATGGTATAGGCCAAGGTCTACTAAGATATTTGCAAACAGACATCTAGACTAAGTTTATAATAAGAGATCAATTTTATAATTGGTATCCACTAAAACGGTCATCCCCTGGATGATTTTAGTGATCGCATGATCCCTATCCTCTGCACCTCCCCCGATCATCACGGCCATCAGTGCAGTATCAAAGGTAGACATTCACTAATGCCAATCACATCATCCATGTGACTCATGCTCGATCTTTCGATCTCTTGTGTTCTGAGGCCACGCTTCTATGGCGTGCTAGGCTCGCCAAATCTAACTTGTGTGTATTCGCTGTGCAACATGGATTACACCTTTGTATCTGACGTGAATATGTCGACCCCGATCATCATGGACGGCCTCATACCGAAGAACTTTCTTGGTGGTGCACACACAAGGGGAACACGGAACATTGGAATTCAATAGGGATTATCTTATTTGCTACCGTTGAGTATCTAAGTACTAGCACACAATAAGATATAAAAACTGGTATCAACATAATATGTATAATGTGATATGATATGGTCTTTCTTGCGCCTTGATCTCCATCGAGCGCTCCGGCATGATCTCCATCTTGCCCTTGGTTTGACGTCAAGTCCACGACGCCTCCACCAGGTCGTTCATCAGAATGATGACTATCACTATACTACTTTGTAACAGAAAAGTAAACTACTTTACCTTTGTACCGACCAATGCCATATCATAATCACATGTCCCCTGCAAAATAAAGTTAGACGCCTCTACTTTATCTATTGCAAGTTTTACGTGGTTGTTAGGGCTTTCGCACTAGAACCGTTTCTAAACTACAAACTTTCCAACCACAACATGGATCTAACAGTTGTCTCTATTACACCCCTTTCGGGGCCCTCCGTTGTAAATGCTATATCAACTATCGAATGAGAGACATACACCCGCTAGCCACTTATATGGTACAAGCCGTATGTTGAGCGTGGAACTAGTCTCGCGTACGAATACGCGTAAGGTCGGTCCAGGACGCTTCATCAAACAATACCGTGATATAAACAAGTACATGTTAGAGGGTAACAACTAAGGGATCAATGCCCGCACAATACTTGTGCGTACTGGCCGTATAGCACTCCTACGCATAGATCGGCTCTGATACCACTGTTGGGGATCGGCGTGGAAAACAAAAATTTCCCTATGATGGAACCCCAAAACTTGCCTAGGATCTATCTATGTAGTAATGCGGTAACGGCCGATGCGTAGAGAATACATACCCTTGTAGACCATACGCGGTTAATGTTCCACGGGTAACGTGGTTGATGTAGTCGTACTCGAAGCTGGCCTCAAGGTCGCGAAGCTCCTCGCAGGTCACCCCTTGCTCCTTCTTGATCTTCATCATCTTCATCGTGCAACAGCTCCGGCTCACGACATTTAAGCGCCCCAAGTGTTGCGCCTCGTGTCTTCGTACACATACGGTGCACGATGAGACCTTGACTCCCGATCCACGGAGTGCGAGTTGATATCCGGCTAGGAATCCCTGCAGCGCAACGGCGTACTGCAGGTGTGCCTTGATCGCACAACCCAGACTTGGGGCCATGGTCACAAGGCATAGAGAGAAAGAAGGAGAAAGTCAACCAAAGGACTTCTCCAAATATTGGTGTGTTTAATCCCACCGATGGGCACCCCTTTATATAGGGGGAGGGGTGTGCCCTCCCCTTTGGGTTTCCCATGTGAGACTATTTAAGGGAGAGGGGGGAGGCGCATGGGCCTTAATGGGCCAGCCGGCCTAGGGTGGGCCCCACCCCGTGCATAGCCCTAGGCTGGCCAGGTGGGCCCCCTCAAGGCGCCTGGGCCTTGGCCCCTTGGCCCTTGGCCCTTTCCTCCTCCGGTTTTCCCTCATGGGCCCTATTTCCCTAGGAAGTTTGGCCCATTAGTGGAATAACTCTTAAAATCAGATTTTAATATTATGTTTAATATTAATTACATTAATTAATATGTAAATACATATTACAAAATCCATCTTGACCCGAAACACCTTTCGGTTCCCTTTCGATTTTTTCCGAACGACTTCGGATCTTTCCCGGAATGATTTCGGTCCTTTTATTCTTTCTCCGAACAACTTCGGATCTCTCTGCGGAACGATTCCGGCTTTCTCTTTCTCTACTGTGATTCCTTCTTATGAATGATCGCTCTCATCGTACCCTTAAGTGTATCCTCTCACGGCTCGGGAATGCTCTAGACATGATATGTATCAATGATCAACAGAGGGACCAGGGATATCCATGTGACCCCTATGCATTCCTGATGACAATGTCGTTTGAACCGTCTAAATGTAGCATCCTCTTCCTTTTATTTCTTGATACAACTTGTCCGACATCCGATCACTGGTATACCATACCTTTGTTCAATCTCGTTCACAACAAGTTATGTTTTCTTGTTACTATGATATTACATCCCCGTGACCTATTCACATGTTGCAACATTTATAGATGTAATCTCACCAAGTCGGCCGTATGTATCTTTACCCGTCATGTGGGTGAACAAATCCCGGTCTTGAAGTCACATGTCATCTACTGTTCCTTCGGAATACCCAACATACACCTTTATAGTCACCGCATTACCAGATGACGTTTGATGCAGTCAAAGCAGCCTAGGGAAACAGTGAGTAATATGAGCTCACGGTCTAAGGAGAAGGAGTCTAGGTATAGCTGTTGCAACAATGAACTATATGACTTGATCGTGTTGCAATCCTTCGAGGAATGTCCAACCACATCATTCTCCAATGACATGATCTTGTTGTCAGTCGGCATAAATGCCCATGATCTTGAAACCTAGATCACCTTCGTGACCAACAAACTAGTATGAATAGAGGCTACTAGGGACTTAGTTGTTTCATACCACACCTGTACCAATGTTTCTACTTGGCATAGTTCTAGCACAATATGAAACTATTATAAACTAATTGAGACATGACAATAAAAACGTATTTCTTATTTGCCTCTAGGGCATATCTCCTTCATGTCAGCTATGTTGCGCTGGTGTGCATAGGAAGGAACCACTTTGGGCCTTGGGTTGGGGCGGCGGAATAAAACAGTCACGAATCAAACTTTTTGGGTTTTGATTTTTTTCACTTGCTTCATCCCAAACATCGGCATGGAAGGTTATTTCAAAGATCGACACTCGCAATGATATGTTTACATATATATACATGTCCCATCGTATTCGATGCACTTCATTAGCAAGATCTAGCAAAAGTGTGCACCGTGCTGATTTCCTTTTTGATAAGCAAGTTGTTGTTCTAGTATGAACGGTATGCCTCAGCTAGTGGGTGGAGAAGGTGGCTAGTCCCGACTGCTTTTCCATGCTTATTTTTAGGCCCCTTTATACTAAAATATGGATTGGGTGTAATTTTCTCTTTTTTGAGGTCCTTGATGTAAAGTACTTCCACTAACCATGTTAAGTTGTTAACCGAAGCATCTCGCTCCTTCTAGGCCAAACCTAGTTGAAAAAGTGCCACCAGCCCACATTTTAGACAAAGTGGCCATGCTTTCTTATAAGTTCCTAGTTTTAGAATTGTTCAAGCTTCCTAGCTAGCTAACTTTGCCCACTTAGAGGATTTTATGCCAATTTAATGAAATTAGGTCATATTTGAACTACAAGTAAGAGTGATAGGTTGCTCCTGAATTTTACAGATGTCATTTGTTGGTACTAATGTTGTCAATATATCCAGAACCATCGTGAGATTTGAAAAATGCAACTAACTTTGTGCTAAGAATATGCATGCCTACAAATTTGATAATGTTTTGAAGACATTGAAATAAAACAAATAATAAACCAAATACTTTCATCTGGCGTCCTTTTACGCGTATTGCTCGCCATCAATTTTTTTAGAAATAAGTGCTTGACTTCTTTGAAAAAGAAAAAACTGCTATGTTGCTTCACAATATCCATATCACTATATAGTGTATGAATAATTTCGAGCATCGGCAGTTTGATATAGATTGGCAAATCCCAACATTGATGACCATTGGATCTCTTTTAGTACATTAGATTATGTCATGTCTAGCATATAGAATATTCCATTGTTGGCCTCTAGCACCATGAATATACTATTCACAAAACGTACAGAGAATATGGTTCAAATGCCACAAGCCGAGTTTCCAGTTATAGTGGATCATGTTTTACGTATGATTCCCAAGTTTTATGAGTTTTCAAAGCTTCCTAGCTAACGCAGCCCACTCGAATGACTTTATATCTCTTTAACAAAATCAGGTCAAATTTGAACTAGAAGCTCTAGAAAGTGGTAGATTGCTATCGAAGTTCTACAAAAAAGCTTTTGACTGTACCCATTGGGTAGTTAATATATCAGAAACAATCAGGAGTTTTGACCAATTCAACTTCCTGTTAAGAATTTGTATCTTGACAATTTTGAACCTATTTTGAAACAATCACATGTAATAAAGAAAAACAAATATTTACGCATGGAATCCTATCACGTCACGTGTACTGTCTGCCAGGAAACTGATAACCACGGGATTTGACAAGTTTTGAAAAATCAGCCCCGCGATATTGTCCCACCATGTATGAATATTATTTGGTTTCAACTCTGTTGACCAAAAAAGGTCATGGCCATATCGACATGATAGTTTATGGTACCGTTCCCACATTAATTTGGTATATGGGTGCATCTTGGCGTAGAAGGCAATATTTCCCGTGAGAGTCTCAACATTGGGCCTGTTTGATTCGCGGGGTAGGAAAAATAAAGGAATAGTGAAAATGCAGTATTATTAGAATGTCATGTCCAGTTGAATCCTATAAGATTTTGAGCCTACGGGATTTTTTCTTAAATAAGTGTTTGATTTACCGGAAAGCAAAGGAATTGTAGCATGCGGCTGAGGTGTGGATTGTTCTTAAAATTTTACAGAAGACATATGCATTGCGTCCTTCTACATGTATCACATGCCATGAAATATGATAAACTTGAGTTTTGACAACTTTTGAAAAACCAGGTTCACAAAATTGTCCTGCCATGCATATGAACAGGTTTAGAGTCGAACGACCAAGGCCAATGCCATATCCTATGATCCACATCATAGTTTATGGTAATTTTGCCATATTAGGTAGATTGGTGCATCTTGTCATAGCAAACAATAGTTTGCCAAGGGGAGTTTCCAACAAGTATTATGAAAAGAGACGATCTCAATTTTCCAAGTGACATGATTTTTATGCGAAAACTGGAACGTTGTTTTCCGTAAAGCAAATAGTAGTACTAGTAAAAAGATGGATTGAAATGGAGGTGAAAACAAAGAGTTACTATAGAAGATATTATGAGGTTAGAGAAGGCAGCCCGAGAGAGCATTAGTGAAGAGGAGTTGAAGGCGGTTCGATGTCAAAGCAAAGTTATGAAAAAAGAAATAGACATAGAGTTTCCATAGTACCATGGCATACATGCGCAGCACCATGCTGTGGACGAGGGAGAGATCAGCTAGAGGATGGACGTGAGGCAGCAAAGGAGAGAGTAGTACACAATTTATTTTCCTTGCATAGAGGAGGAGTAGCACACTGTAAGGCTGCAAGAGTGAGCACCACGCTAATTTCCTTTGTTAACCAAGTGCAAATTCTAGTACTACGTATGAAGAGTATGCCTCGTCTAGTGGGTGGAGAATGAGATCCAGACCTGACTTCTTTTCCATGCCTATTTTTAGGGCTCTTTGTATTAAATATGTGGACTTGGATGTATTTTTATCCTTTTTAGGTCCTTAATTGATGTAACATGCACTTCCACTGACCGTGTTAAGTTGTTAAATGGAGCATATTGCTCCTTCTAGGCCCACCCTCTAGTTGAAAAAATGCCACCACACCACATTTCAGACAAAGTGGACAATGCTTTTCTTACAATTCCCTAGTTTTAGCATTCTTCAAGCTTCCTAGCTAATTTCCCCCACGGACTTTATGTCGATTTAACGAAATTAGGTCAGATATGAAATACAAGTAAGCATGATAGGGTTTGCTCTTGAATTTTACAAATGTCATTTGAAGGTACCAACGCTGTCAATATACCAAGAACCAGCGCGATTTTTGAGAAAGGCAAGTAACTTCATGCCTACAAATTTGATAATGTTTTGAAGACATAGAAATAAAACAAAGAAATTATAACAAACCAAATACTATCATGTGGCGTCCTCTTACGCGTATTACTTGCCATGGTTACCGTTTTCATGGCACGCAGTGCATGCGACATGATGGGTCATCATGCATAAATCTTTTGTTTTTTTTATTTTTTCTTTATTTCGTTAAGTCGGCAAAAATTCACTGAAGTGTGCGAAGTTAGCTAGGTAGCTTGAAAAATCCTAGTACTAAAAACACGGGAATTATAACCACATGGTTTAGTCTGTCTGATAATTGGGGCGATGGCATTTTCTTTTAACTTTGGAGTGTATTTTGAGGTTTGCGCGTACTAGTGTTTATCGTGCTAAAGACTATGAATAGAATCTTTATAAATGCTAAGAATGGAAAAGAAGATCCAATAGTTAGCAATGTTTGGATTTGCCAGTCTTGATCCAAGGTCAATGTTCCGTACACTATACAGTGGTATGGTATTATAAGAGATAGACAAGATAACGATAAGATAAGAAGTACTGTGAATGGCCGATCTTTTGAATAGCCTTCCCTCCCAGTGTTTGGGAAGCAGGTGAAAATTTCAAAAACCGGAAAAGTTTGAATTTTTTGCTGCCAAGGACCAAAGTGGTTTCCTTTCTAGTATGTACTCCTCCTACTCCACACCAACGCGGCTGCCGAACACGCCAGAGACACAGATCCGCCGTACCAAGGCACGCATGCGTAGCGCCAAGCTGTGGATGAGGGAGAGATCAGCCGGGCCGGTGCGCGAGAGGAAAGGGGAGGAGAGATGGAGGATGGATGGTGAGAGGCAGCGAAGGAGAGAGAAAACACACGATTTATTTTGCGTGCCTAAGTCCTAAAATTTACTACTAGTAGAGTGTAGTACATTGTAAGGCTATAGGAGTACCTCATGTTAGGAACCCGTCATAACTTTGCTCTGACATTAAACCGCCTCCAACTCCTCTTTGCTGATGTCCTCTTCCCCTGCCTATGTTTTATTCTCTCAGCATGTACAACGCGTGGATAGAGGTGAGCATATGTCTAAGCAAAGAAATATACTCCTACTAGTGTACTATTTGCTTTTTCCCTAATAAGGGCATCCACAGTGTGTAAAAAATCACACCTTAATGCCTAGTATGTGGCATCCGCTAAGGTTCACCTTATACATTATGGAGAAAATAAAGTTATTTTTAAGCCTAAGGTGCACCTCAAGCTTGTGGGTTGCCCATAGAGAATAAAGAAATCATTTCCCATCTCTTCCTATTTCATGTGACCGATTTCAAAAGGGGTTCAAAATTTTCAAATCTTAGCTAGAGGTCGAACCAGTCGTCAAAACTCTCTGCGGTTTCTGATATATTAATTGACTGCTCGATGGGTACCTCCAAAAGGTTTTTCCATAAAACTTTCAAAGCAACCTACAATTTATTCCTTGTAGTTCAAATTCGACCTTATTCCGATACATCGACATGAAGTCATTCAAGTGGGCGGAGTTAGCTAGGAAGCTTGAAAACTCATAAAACATAGGAATCGCAAGTACAACATGTTGTTGATCCACTATATATGTGTGAAAAATTGGTTTGTGGCATTCAAATCCAATATTCTTCACACTTTCTTTACGGAAAAGAATGATCTCATCATCACTCGGAAAATTGATAATGTTCTTTCCTGATAGTTGGACACTCACACCGACGGCACTGCTTACTACAATAATATGCACTCATCTACCTCTAAAATGACATATAATTCAAGAGCAATCTATCACACTTACTTGTAGCTCAAGTTTGACCTAATTTCATTAAACTGCCAAGATGCAAAATCTTAGCAAGAAGTTGAACCTATCGTCAAAACTTACAGTGGTTTCTGATATATTAATTATTGATCGCCCGTGTACCTCCAAAATCTTTTTCATAAAACTTTCAAAGCAACCTACAATTTACTTGTAGGTAAAATTTGACCTAATTTTGATACATCGACATAAAGTCATTCAGGTGGACGGAGTCAGCTAAGAAAATCAAAAACTCATAAAACATGGGAATCGTAAGTAAAACATGCTGAACCACTATATATGTCTGAAAATTTGGCTTGTGGCATTCAGATCCAATATTCTTCGGGCTTTCTTTATGGAAAAGAACAATCTCGGCATCACTCAAAAAATTGAGGATGTTTTTTCCTGATAGTTGGATTCTCACACTAACAATATTATTTACTACAAGAATATGTACACATCTACTCTGAAATGACATTTAATTCAAGAGCAATATATTGCGCTTACTTGTAGCTCAAGTTTGACCTAATTTCATTAAATTGTCAAGATGACCTTTTAATGTATAGGTTCGAAGAGGTTCACTCCTAATCTACACACTAAAAGAAGACTAGATACATAACCTTCACAAACCTAAAGCATCTTATATTTTGAAACGGAGGGAGTACTACTTACTGTACTGCGAGTAAGCTCCACCGTTTAGACAGTATCTAAACGAGATGATCCGTGGGACCTACTAAATTAAAGATGCTAACTTTTGCATAGGAGTTTTATAGTTTTTTCATACACTGCCAAGTGGGCCCATTATTTGCTTTTTTCCTTAGGGCATCCACAGTGTGTAAAAAAATATCTTAAGGCCTATATGGCA
This sequence comes from Avena insularis, assembly GCA_023614405.1. Lineage (NCBI taxonomy): Eukaryota > Viridiplantae > Streptophyta > Magnoliopsida > Poales > Poaceae > Avena > Avena insularis. Next base: position 238,605,100 of record CM042694.1, on the reverse strand, counting down.
TCCACTAAGGTTCACCTTATACATTATGGAGAAAATAAAGCTGCCTCAAGCTTGTGGGTTGCCCATAGAGAATAGAAACATCATTTCTCCTCTCTCTTGCATGGAGAAATATGACAAGCTATGTGGGTCCTATATTGTGGAAAATTTTGACCTTATACATTGTGATAATTTCCATAAACCAGGTGGGTCCTACATTAAGGATACCCTTAGACACTCGTGCCTTGTACTCCACTCCCCACCGTGCTAGACTCGTGGGTCCTAAACTATGATGTGGATATGGCCATGACCTTGATTGGTCGCTGAAGCCAATTTGTTGTTATGCAAATACTAATCAGTACTAGCATTTTTCAAAACTATTGTTGGCCCATGATATATTCATTGCCCGGGTTCTTTCAGAAGAATTTTGGAAATTTTCAAGAGTAATAGTCTATCGCGCTCACATGTCTTCAAGTTTGACCTAATTTTGTTTTATTGGCATAGAGTCATTTAAGTGCTTGGAGCTTTAGCTTGGAAGTTTGAAAAATCCTTAAACTTGGGAAATTGTAGGAAAGAATTGTCCACTTTGTACGAAAATTTGTTAGGGGCATTCTTTGTTCTTTAATTTATTCTAGCAGTAAAATACTTGAAAAACTCGCTTCACGGTATGGCCTACTATACCATGTACTCCATGTGAGCTTCTTGGGTTTCAAGCCAAATGACCAAGGTCATGGATATACTCTATATATCTTCATCAATATAGTGATGACGTGCCTGTATTTTGATATAGGTTGGTGCATGTTAGCATGGTAAAGAAGTAAAAGTTTTTTCAGAAGGAAGTACGGTGAATATGGATAAATTAGAGTTCATATCATGTGCCATTTATTTACTAGTACTTAAAATGGTTGGATAAATTACATGTTATATTTTTCAGGCTTAATTTTCTACCTAATTTAACCCACTTAGACGACTTTCCGACGATTTGTCGAATTAGGTCTAATTTAATAATCTACAAGAAGTGCATGAGAGCAAGTTCAATAGTATAACCGAGTCTTAGGTATAACAAAGTGACATGTCGTTTACTACCGGCCTTATACCAGCATATACAATACCTAGCAATTAAAGTATACAAAAGCTAGCATTACGATGCAACAACCTCATCAAAAAGCAAGAAGATTAAACATGAATAAAATGAAAAACCAGAGGTCGTGGAGGAGCGAGACGCTTCTGTTATCACGCTAGGGTTTGTTGTTGTCGCAAGGTGGTCCGAGAACTGCTGACTCGTGTATTAACAAACTCGTTGGGGAACCCCAAGATGAAGGTATGATGAGTACAGCAGTAAGTTTTCCCTCAGTTATGAAACCAAGGTTATCAATCCAGTAGGAGCAAGGAAACACCTCCAAGGTGTTACTGGCTGGACTTTGGCAGGGCGCACTACTGGCGCCAGCAGCAACGTGGAAACCTGCACAACATCACCATAGAACTTTGCCCCAAATTACAGTGAGGTTGTCAATCTCATCGGTTTTGCTAAAAACAAAGGATTAAACATATTGTGTGGAAGAGAGTAATAGTTTGCAGAAAGTAAACAAAAAGTAGTAAACAATTATAGATTGATGATAAAAGAAAGGACCGGGGTCCATAGTTCACTAGTGGTGGCTCTCCTTAAGATAGATAACATGTTGGGTGAACAAATTACAGCAGGGAAATTGGCAAACATCGAGAAAGCAATACATGCATATACTAATCATCTTGACTCCTTTGAGATTTGATTGGGCATTACAACATTATACATAGACCATAATCCAACTGCATCTATGACTAATAATCCACCTTCAGGTTATCATTTGAACCCCCTCCAGTATTAAGTTGCAAGCAACAGATAATTGCATTACGCATTGCGTGTAAAGTAAACAATACGATTGTTCTATGAACAAAGGATTGTTGTTTTCTCCCTAGTAGCAACAACACATCTAGTACCTTAGAGATTTCTATCACTTCCCCAGATTACTAGAGGCATGAACCCACTATCGAGCATAAATACTAACTCTTGGAGTTGCTAGCATCTACTTGGCCAAGATAGCTAATAACAACGGAAAGCGGGCAAGATCACAAATAACAAAGACATGATAGAATCAATAATCAATCTGAAATAGCATCTCAATATCCATCGGATCCCCGCAAACACAACATGTAGGATTACAAATATATGATCTTGATCATGAATGGAGCTCACAAGATCTAAACATGATAGCACAAAGGAGAAGAACCAGCCATCTAGCTACTACATGGACCCGTAGTCGAGAGATGAACTACTCACGCATAACACTGGAGGCTTGCATGGTGATGAAGAAGGCCTCCAGGGTGAATTCTCCTCTCCAGCAGGGTGCCGGGAAGAGCTTCAGATCCCTCCCGATCTAGGGAAGGAGATGAAGGCGGCTACAGACTCTTTCATGGAATTTTGATCGGGTACTTAGGGTTTCTATATCGAGGGAATCTTATAGGCGAAAGGGGAGGTCGAGAGGGTGCCTGAGGCGGCCAGACCACCCCTGGCGCGGGCCAAGCTTGGCCGCGCGACTAGGTGGTGTGGCGGCCCCCTGGCCCCTCTCCGTCTCGTATTCTGGCTCCGTGTGTCCCTCGGTGAAAAACCGACTTTGGCTTTTGTCCCGTCCAATTCTAAGAATATTCATTTTCTGACTTTCCTGGAACCAAAAACAGCAGAAAACTGGCAGCTGGCACTGTGGCTCTTGTTAATAGGTTAGACCAAGAAAGTGTATAAAAGGTACTCCAGTGTGGACAAAACATAAGAAAGTAGATAAAACCCAGCATGGAACATCAAAAACTATGGATACGTTAGCAACATATCAACATCCCCAAGCTTAACTCCTACTCGTCCTCGAGTAGGTAAGTGATAAAAAGAAAGAATAATTTTTTAGGTGACATGCACCATCATAAACTTGATCAAAGTATTTGTAAAACATTGATCGAACCTCATGCTACTCAACTTTAGTCTGTCGCATGCCCCTTACTTACGAAGATCGAACCTCGTGCTACTCAGCTTTAGTCACAAGTAAGCTCTTGTCATTGTAAGTACATATGTATCACAAAGAACCACCAACGGGGTACCCCTTGCACATGATACAGGAGCTATCCCATAATCAAAATGACAAGGCAAGCAAACAATGAGCATCTCAGCAATCTTTTTATTTGCTATTTGCATAGGTTTTTATTGAGGATGCTTCATAGAGTGCTCATTATGGTTATGCTGCAAGTTTCCACCATGATTAGGCATGGCTTAGGCTAGCGGCCCAGGCGTTTCTCTAACACAAATACAAACTCCATGATCTTACAAGTTCCCCTTTTATTTCACACCGCCGGGATCCATAAGCAAAAGAACATGATATCAACTAGGTACAATGTATAAGTGCAATGTTGAACGTTCCCCATGATACATGGTTCTGCTAACTTCAACTTATAAAGTGCAAGCATATACACAACAAAGATGGACGCAATGGCTCAAGTTTATTAAGCGCAAGAAAGTAAAGTGTTCCATCAAGTTCGTGAGAGCTTTAATCACTAGTTTTCTCATAACAAGTTTAATTCGGAAGGTAGATAAAAACATGAATATACTTGGAATAGCAAATGCTAATAGGTAGGTATGGTGGACTCTTTGGAATAACTTGGTTTTAGGAGTTGGATGCATGAGTGGAACTCATACTTAGTTATGGAGGCTAGCAAAAGACTCGGAGCGACCAACTAAGAGAGCAATAATGGCCATAATCATGCAGAGCGACAAAACATCATTAATCAAAGCATAAAGTGATATTACAAGTCGAAAACTAAAGGATAATAAAGGCTATGGTGACTTGGGATAGTCATTACATGGTGCGAGCATGTGCCAAGTCAACCCAAATAAAGCATCAAAGGAGAATACCACAATACTATGCTTTAATATGCTAAAACAACGCATGATTCTTTCAAGGCACATTAAGCAATCTCAATTGTTTATAACATGTCATGCTAAAGATTACTAAGCATAAAGCCAAAACAATATCAAGCATGGCATGACAAAGCATAGGCCACAGTCAAAAACAAACTCCTTTTACCACTTAAGCATGAACTTTTCCTACTCTTTTCCAATCCAAAGCAAACTATTTGAAAACCAATGCATGAAAGAGGGGGTCCAACCAATTTATTCATAAAACTAAGAAAACCAAGCAAACGAAAACCAAAAACAAAAAATGAAGATGCTCCAAGAACAACACAACTGTGCATGAAACAATAAAAATGAAGTGTTTGAAAGAAACCTGGGATTTTTATTGATGAAGAAGGGGATGCCTTGGGCATCCCCAAGCTTTGACGCTTGTACCTCTTGAATATTTCTTGAGGTGACACGGGGTGGCATCCCCAAGCTTGAGCTTTAGTCCATTCTTCATCTCATTACATCATTCTCTCCATACACCTGAAAGTTTTCCTTCATACAAAACTTCACACAATCTTTATTAGCAACATTAGTGCACTCAAGATAATAAGTCTTTAGATTCAGTTTAAACACCAATAAAACTTTCATTAAAACACAAGCTACTGTAGCACTTCCCTCAAAAAGCTCAATTCCCCAAAAGAACTCAAAAAGGAACCAACAAGAAGCAAATGCAAATAATGGCAGAAATCTGTCAAAACAGACCAGTAGGTAAAAACCAATTTTTTCGAAGACCTTCTGTTACTCAAATCAAAAAGTGTTGAACTAACGAAATTTAGATAACAACCTGGGGCAGGAGCACAAAACTTCACGCCTCAAAAAGACGTACAGAGATTTTACACGAATTTTTATGGTGAAGCACAGAAATCTGTTTCGGGACAGCAACTTTCCCAATCATTACTTCTCTCTCATTAGAGGCTACTCTTGGCACAAAAAGCAAATAAAAAAGGATAAGGAGAGGTTATTACTGAAGTAATAACTTCCAAGACTCATCTAAGACTTTTGGGTTATCTCCCAATAAGTACTTTTCTTTAACGCCTTTAAGTTAGGCATAAGAAGCAAGAAAAAGAATCAAGTGTTCTCAAATGAAGAAGCATTAAGAGCAAATTTTGTTTTCATAGGAGAGGCAAAAGAAATTTTCTCTCTCTTCTTAGGGAAGTGTTCTATACCTTTCTTGAGTGGGAGTTGAAATTTAATGGTGCCTTCTTTCATATCAATAATGGCACCAACAGTTCTAAGAAAGGGTCTTCCCAAAGTAATAGGACAAAAAGCATTGCATTCAACATCCAAAACATAGAAATCAACAGGGACATAGGCATTGTTAACCATAATAAGAACATCATTAATACTCCCCATGAGTTTCTTTTTAGCATTTTCATCAAGTGGGACATTCAAATATCAATCTTCCAAAGGTGGCAAATCAAGCATATCATAAATCCTTCTAGGCATAATAGAAACACTACTATCAAGATCACATAAAGCTTTGAAATCAAAATCATTCACTTTCATATTAATGATGGGTTCCCAACCATCTTATTGTTTTATAGGAATAGAAGCTTTATATTTCATCTTTTCTTCTTTAATATTTATGAGAGCATCAGTAATGTGTTTTGTAAAGTCCATATTCATAGCACTAGCATTAGGACTTTTAGCAACCTTTTGCAGGAACTTAATAACTTCAGAGATATTGCAACCATCAAGATCAAAATCATAATTATTATCTAAAATAGTAGAGCTATTACTAGCCTCAACACTAGTGGTAGTGATAGTAGAAACACTAATGTTTCTAGCAATTTCATCTTCTCTTTCCCACTTAGCATGCAATTCAGCTAATAGTCTAACATTTTCATCAATTCTAACTTGTATGGCATTAGTAGCAGCAAAGGGATTCTCATTACTTTCAGGTTTAGCAGCCATTTTATTCAAAGAAGATTGAGCTTCGGCTAATGATGCTATATTTCTTTCAGCATTAGAGAGTTTCTCCTCAATAGTTTTATTGAAAGCAGTTTGTTTACTAATAAAGTCTTTAAGCATAACTTCAAGTTCAGAGGGAGCACTCCTATTATTGTTGTAGGAATTTCCATAAGCATTACCATTGTTGGGAGGATATGGCCTATAATTGCGGTTACCAAAATTATTCATGTAGTCATTATTGCTAAAATTATTATTTCTTATAAAGTTCACATCAACTTGCTCTTCTTGAGCAACCAAAGAGGCTAAGGGAACATGATTTGGATCAATATGAGCCTTCCCATTAACAAGCATAGACATAATAACATCAATTTTATCACTCAAGGAGGAGGTTTCTTCAACAGAATTTACCTTCTTACCTTGTGGAGCTCTTTTAGTGTGCCATTCAGAATAGTTAACCATCATATTATCCAGAAGCTTTGTTGCAGCACCCAAAGTAATGGTCATAAAGGTACCTCCAGTAGTAGAATCCAATAGATTTCTTGAAGAATAGTTCAATCCTGCATAAAAGGTTTGGATAATGATCCAAGCAGTCAGTCCATGAGTGGGACAATTCTTTACCAAAGATTTCATTCTTTCCCAAGCTTGAGCAACATGTTCATTATCAGATTGTTTAAACTTCATTATTTCACTTCTCATAGATATAATCTTAGCAGGAGGATAGTATTTTCCAATGAAAGCATCTTTGCATTTAGTCCAAGAATCAATACTATTCCTAGTTAAGGAATTCAACCATTCTTTAGCTTTTCCTCTCAAAGAGAAAGGGAACAATTTAAGCTTAATAATATCCCCATCTATATCCCTATGCTTTTGCATCTCACAAAGTTCAACAAATTTATTTAGATGAGCAGCATCTTCATTACCAATACCAGAAAATTATTCTCTCATAACAAGATTGAGTAAAGCAGGTTTAATTTCAAAGAAAGTAGCTTCAGGAACAGGTGGAGCAATAGGTGTGCTCATGAAATCATTGTTGTTGGTGCTAGTGAAGTCACACAACTTAGTGTTTTCAAGAGTAGTCATTTTTTGTGTTTTTAATAAGGAAAGCAAAGTAGTAAAACTAATTTTTTTGTGTTTTTGATAAAGAAACAAGCAAACAAAGCAAAAATAAACTAAGCAAAACAAAAACAACAAAGTAAAGAGATTGGTTATGAGGGACTCCCCTTGTGAAGATGTCCTTGACTCCCCAGCAACGGCGCCAGAAAATATACTTTTGATGGCGCGTGGTTGACGTGGGAGCTTCTTCTTCTTTGTTCCCCGGCAACGGCGCCAGAAAATATACATGTTGACTCGTGTATTAACGAGCTCGTTGGGGAACCCCAAGAGGAAGGTGTGATGGTACCACAGTAAGTTTTCCCTCAGTTATAAAACCAAGGTTATCAATCCAGTAGGAGCAAGGAAACACCTCCAAGGTGTTACTGGCTGGACTTTGGCAGGGCACACTACCGGCGCCAGCAGCAACGTGGAAACCTGCACAACACAACCACAGAACTTTGCCCCCAACTTATAGTGAGGTTGTCAATCTCACTGGTTTTGCTGAAAACAAAGGATTAAACGTATTGTGTGGAAGAGAGTAATAGTTTGCAGAAAGTAAATAGAAAGCAGTAAACAGTTGTAGATTGATGATAAAAGAAAGGACCGGGGTCCGTAGTTGGATGAACAAATTACAGCGGGGCAATTGGCAAACATCGAGAAAGCAATACATGCATATACTAATCATCTTGACTCCTTTGAGATTCGATTGGGCATTACAACATTATACATAGACCGTAATCCAAATGCATCTATGACTAATAATCCACCTTCAGGTTATCATCCGAACCCCCTCCAGTATTAAGTTGCAAGCAACAGATAATTGCATTACGCATTGTGTGTATAGTAAACAATATGATTGTTCTATGAACAAAGGATTGTTGTTTTCTCCCTAGTAGCAACAGCACATCTAGTACCTTAGAGATTTCTGTCACTTCCCCAGATTACTAGAGGCATGAACCCACTATCGAGCATCAATACTAACTCTTGGAGTTGCTAGCATCTACTTGGCCAAGATAGCTACTAACAATGGAAAGCGTGCAAGATCACAAATAACAAAGACATGATAGAATCAATAATCAATCTGAAATAGCATCTCAATATCCATCGGATCCCCACAAACACAACATGTAGGATTACAAATAAATGATCTTGATCATGAACGGAGCTCACAAGATCTAAACATGATAGCACAAAGGAGAAGAACCAGCCATCTAGCTACTACATGGATCTGTAGTCCAGAGATGAGCTACTCACGCACCACACCGGAGGCTTGCATGGTGATGAAGAAGGCCTCCAGGATGAATTCTCCTCTCCGGTAGGGTGCCGGGAAGAGCTTCAGATCCCTCCCGATCTAGGGATGGAGATGACGGCGGCTACAGACTCTTTCGTGGAATTTTGATCGGGTACTTAGGGTTTCTGTATCGGGGGCATCTTATAGGCGAAAGGGAAGGCCGAGGGTGCGAGGCGTGGCCACCCAGGCGTGGGCTTGGCCGCACGGCCAGGTGGTGTGGCGGCCCCCTGGCCCCTCCCCGTCTCGTATTCTGGCTCCGTGTGTCCCTTAGTGAAAAACTGACTTTGGCTTTTGTCCCGTCTAATTCCGAGAATATTAATTTTCTGATTTTCCTGGAACCAAAAACAGCAGAAAATAGGTAACTGGCACTATGGCTCTTGTTAATAGGTTAGTCCAAGAAAGTGTATAAAAGTTACTCCAAAGTGTGGACAAAACATAAGAAAGTAGATAAAACCAAGCATGGAATATAAAAAATTATGGATACGCTAGCAACATATCAAGGACCTTTTTGTAATTATTGTTACCTTTGAGCCTTTTATACTGGTGTTAATTCAGCGTGTCCAAGTTGTGGCTAGGTAGCGCTTGCTTTCTAGCCTGACACACTTCTTTCGTTTCACCGTCGCCTGTGGCCACTCGTAATAGGCTTCCGCCTGTGCATCCTCAACAAGATAGATGTAAAATTTAAAAATATTTCCAAAAAATTCCACCTCTCCGATTACGTAGGGAATCTGTCTATATATATACATGTCCCATCGCATTCGATGCACTTCGTCAGAAAGATCTGGCAAAAGTGAGAACCGCGCTGATTTGCTTTTTGTTAAGCAAGTAGTTGTTGTTCTAGTATGAACGGTATGCCTCAACTAGTGGGTGGAGAATGAGAGCTATCCGATTGCTTCTCCAAGTTCTTTCCAAGGTCTTAGGTGAAAATGTCGGGACCATATTCTAATTTCATTTTTAAGGTCCTCTATGTAAATTTGGCTCCACCGACGATATTATAAATGTAGCTATCTTTTGTTCAAAAAAAGATTAGGGGTGGGGTAAGGGCATCTCCACTAGGCCGACCCAAACGTGCGTCTGAAATAGTTTGGGTCGTCCCGCGGTCTCTTTGGGTTGGCGGCCTGACCTTTTCGGACAGTTGCACCCAGCGGCGCGACCCATCCGTTCGTGCCTGCAAAAGGCATGTCACCGACACCGACGTCGGTGTATATCCAGTTCATTCCGGCCACGCCGCTGCCTACCGGATTTCTTCCAGTTGTTTCCCGCCTCTTCCCAGCCGATTCCCACCTCTTCTAAGTGTTTCCCGCCACATCCAGGCGCGCCCATAAAAAGGGGAGGCTAGTCAATGTAGACACAAACCAGAAACCCTACCTCCACAACCTCCATGCCTGGCCGTCCTCATCGCTGATCTGGCAGCCGCGACAATCGCCCAGAAATCCCACCCCCCTAGCGCCCACGGGAGTGGTGGTGTTCGCACCTGCCGGAGGAACCAGACGTGTTGCCACCTCCGATTTCGGGGCTCCCGCAGATATACACACTGCCACAGAGGCCATGTCGCGCTTTATACAATCGCCATGTGACCACCGACGAGCCTTTCACGATGGAGGTGGCAGAACGCGTCTTCCTGCCGGAGTACCAGCGGTGGGTCCAGCTCGCATTGGTGCGGGCCAACCTCTGGGAAGCGGTGTGGGACAATACCGACGATGCTTCCCTACGTGCCTGCCTCGACCGTGTTGAAGAGGAGGTGCAGACGCAGCGGGCGATCATCGTGTCTCTCAATGACGAATGGTGTATCTGACCCGTTGTAGCGCCCGGCCATAGCGCCGGCCGCGAAGCGTAGTTTTAGGTGTGTGTGGTGTGCTTGTAACAAACATTCTAAGGCTTGAATAAATATTTTCATTGCAATTGTGGCCAATGCCCTCATTGATACATTGTACATGGCGCGCGCACAGCCTAACCTACTCGGCGGAGTCGAAGTCGGAGTCGGAGGTTGGGCGGTACCGTCTCCAACACATGTTGTCTTTGAAGATGCTGACGCTGAGACTTCCTTCGCCGTCGTACTTGAAGACGAGGATGTTGCCCGCTACGATCTGGTGCGTGCGGGCGAAGCACTCCTAGCGGTTGGCGAGGTACAACTAGCCGAGGTGGTCGAACTACAGATCGACCGGGTACCTGGTGGTCCTGAGACCGTTTGCCCACAGGATGACAAGCGAGGGTGGTTGGTCGCCAACCAGGGTCACGAATCTGCGGGGAAGGAGCATCCTGTCACTCAACATGCTGAAGTGCATGGCCACGGTGAACTGGATGCCTAGGTCGACCTCCTCGGGTGATCACAGCGTCGAGGGAGAGCGTGGTGGCACACTAACTTGGCCGCATCCTCGGTGCCCCCCTCGACGTCCACGGCTAGCACGCCCTCCCCTTGATCCTTCGCTGCCGGCCATGATAGTGGAGAACAAATAGGAGAAGGAGGAGAGAAAGGTGTGGTGTGGGAGAAACTTGTGAAGGGGTTCCGTGTATCAAAACAATAAAATTTTACCCTACACCCTGAACCCCTGAAGCTGCCAGGACCTATCTATTAGTAATATAGTAACGGGAGGGGCTTTTCATGAACTTACCCTTGAAGATCAAAAAAGCATTGTCAACGCTCAGGAGAGCATGGTTGATGTAGACGAGCCGAAGCCGACCTCAAGGTCGCGATGAAGTCCTTGCGCTCCCTTGGCTCCAACGACTTGAGTGCCTCAAGTGCGACACCTCGCGGGGAGTTACACACGTCCGGTGCCTGATGATGACTCCCGCTTCCCCGATCCAGCAACAGTTGCGGAAGTAGAGCTCCTGGATTTGAATCTCTTGGCCTTGGCCAGCGCTCATGGTGAAGATGTCTCTCGTTCGCGCAGTCCAGACTTGGGACCGCGGTCACGAGAGAGAGGGGGGAGAGAGAAAATATCAATTAGAGGTCCTCCCAAAAGTGAGAAGACCTTTATTGATTATTGGTGTATTTTATTTGGCCAAATACCCCCACTATATATAGGGGGAGGGGAGGTACTACCTCCCTCAAAGTCCCAGGGTGGGACTAAAGGAGAGGAGGGGGAGGGGCAGCCGCCGGCCACCCTAGTGGGACCCGCGCGGGGGGGGGCTAGGCCCATCCGGCCACCCCCTTGGCTCCTTCTTCCTCTCTCCTTTCCCTAATGGGCCCTCTCCCCTCCGGGAATTGGCTCATTAAGCCTTCGACCATTTAAATTTTCTGAGATAGAATCTATGTCTTAACATAGTGGATGATGATCATCCTTTTCTTTCTTTCAAACATTGATTTTAAACTTAATACTATTCCTAATTTGAGTTATTAAGGACTAGTTCCTTAGTTAACTTCTATTCTGAAACCCTTTTTAGAATCCCTTAAGGAATACTACATAATATCATAATATACTTATTATCAACTTCTACATCTTATAAATCATTATTTATAAGTATTTGCGCTTTCATTCTTAACACAATTAAGAATTACTCCTATAAGCTCCCACTCAAGAATATGTCAATCACATATTGTTTTAGGAAGACTTCCATAGCTCCCACTCAATTTTATGCAAATTGCATATCCACTCACTATTTTGAATAACTTCAAAATCCTTTGATCAAATATCAAACTTGGAGTTTTACTATGAGATACTAGTACTATTACTAGTTTTAAATCCTCTAGACATTCAGCACACTTGAATCAAATTCATTTGAATTTGTCCAATACTTGACAAATTGTGCTTTTGTCATTCACCCCCTTGTCCACTATGGCTTTGCAGTCATTTGGGAAAATTCAAGTAACCCCTTTTACTTGTGAGATTCAACAACGAATTGCTTTCTAATCTCAAGTGAATTTTGCTTTTAGGATTTCTCATAATTCTAGTTTACCATTATTTCCTTAGTAGTTCGTAGGTATGTCATATTCCAATTATCATGACAAATGATTCACAAATGTCTCCATACAAGATATGGGTTACATTTTGAATCCTACTTCATGTAGTGAAAACACCAGTTGGGGAAAACACAATGATCATTATCATTGATTCTTTCCTTTGTGAAGAGAATCATTCAGGAACATTGTCTGTTGCGCTTCTCAACACTCTGGTGCAGGGTTTTGAAACCTCATCGTGTTTTTCACTATCTTCCATTTGCTCCATAATTGAGAAATATCACTAAAAGTGAGCTTTCTCAAGAATGCACCAAAATCCAAGCAATACTAGTTTTGCTTCCCTTTTGGTTTCAACTATGGATTTTGTATTCAAAGTTTCCAATGAATACTCTACAAGGACTTATTCGCTATTGTTTTGGTTATGTCGAATAACCCCCAAAACTTTCACGAATTCAAATGGTTCACTATATTCTAATTGAGTGTTAACTATTTCTTAACTAATGGTCTCTACATCTACACTACAACGATTTATTTGGTGCCTTCTATTCACCCACTTTGATATCTAATATCACATTGTGATGCTTTGCATTTTGACGTTTCAAAATGCGTTGCATTTCACAATTTCTTTTACGCCATTCTTATAAAGTCAAATTTCATTACTATTGATCAAATCGTAGTAATTAGATTCTCTTTTATATTTATACCCTTTGTTGATCAAACACTTTGATCATATCAAATAATTTCATATTCATGTTTCCTTTGGTAAACTACTTTACACTTTTAAACAATCGTATAATGATAATTACCATTTTTGTTAAAACACAATACATCGAATATGTATTTACTTTAACAATTTATTAAACACTTTGTATTCAAGCAATACACGGTGTTCAAGTTATTTTGCCGAACTTAGGCATGATTTATATGTGACAAGAAATCGAATGACTTTCACATATTATCACATAACTTTGAATTTAAACAATGGTTTCATTCATTAATGAAATATCATTAATTGGATATTTTTTAAGGCATTTCAATATTTTACAAATGTTCACGCATTATCAATTAGTTTCAAACAACAAGGATAATTCATGTATAATCAAACAAGATATGAACACGAATAGAAATCATTCATAAAAGTAGAACAACCGTTTGTTACAAACTCATATGAATAACCGTCTCACAAAGTGTGAGACACACTAAAGAAGTTCACAATCTTTTGATTACAATAATCATCCTAAACACAAACTAAATGATAAATGTCGAGGGAGTAATAGATTGGCCATCATCATCATACTCGCCATCAACACGCAACGTCACCTCCTCTCCAGCAAGCACCTCTCATGCAGAAGGACCTGTTTTCAGCAAAACAGAACAAGTATCAAATATACTTAACACTGCAAATGTGTTTGCAAGATTATAACATTTATAAAATTGTATATCAAATATATACCTTTGTCATCGATGACATCTCCGGTGATTGGTTCAACCTTTACGTTCCTGAAAAGAAATATGAACTCTTGGAAATCCAATGTTTCTGTATCACCAGTCATGATGCTACTCCGGACATGTCCTTCGTAGCTGGGAGGCAACGATCGAAGCAGTACGCCTATCGCAAATGGATCATCCATCCAGTAATCCACGAAGTGAACCAGTCTCATGTGTGCATTAAGCATGCGCTCCAAGTGACCCTTCAGACATGTATGCTCCTCCATCTGTATGGAAAGGAACTCTCCAAGCAGCTCGTGCTTCCACATGCGCACATGGCCTATGAACTCTGCTCTCAGCTGATCCACCATTGAATATGGATCAAGATCACCCATGAGCGGATGGAGTTCATCCACTATCCCATAACGCATTATTATCTGAATGTAGGTGGACATCTCTTGACGATAGTAGCGGTCTGGCAGCTCTTGTGGGGTCTCATAGTGGTCTGGCTCAGTCAAATCCATCGTGCGGCGTATGTAGTCTACCACATGATTCCTAGTAAGGAGATCATTCAGGCGCACAAGCCAACTAGGGAAGTTGGATCCATTAAGTCTAAGTTTCTCACCCTTTACCCATTCCTTAATGACAAAGTAAGTTTCACGGTGAGCCATCTCTACATTTATAATTGCAAAAAGGAATTTAAACTAAGTTTATAATTAAATGAGTCAATAATAACTCCACTCAGAAACACCTATCCCTATAAGGGTTCCTAGTGATAACACGACCCCTATCAGCCACATCTCCCCCGATCATCACGGCCATCGATGTGGGTTCAAGGGTGGACGCTAAACGTCGGTCACATCATTTATGCGACTCGTGCTCAATCTTTCGACCATCCGCGTTCCGAGGCCATGTCTGCACATGCTAGGCTCGCCAACTCAACCTTAGTGTATTCGTTGTGCAACATGGCTTACACCCACTGTATGCGAACGTAGATATGTCTGACACCCATGCCTGTACCATGGATCGCCTCCCATACCGAAGAACTTTCTTGGTGGTGCACACTAATGGGGAACACAATCATTGGTAATTTTAACAGGGATCATCTTATTAGGCTACCGTCGAGTATCTAATACTAACACACAATAAGATATACAAATAATAACATTGAATGTAAATGCGATGTGATGTGGTCCTTCACGTCGTGATCTCCATCCGTCGTCACCGGATTCCGGCGCCAGAGACACTGTTACAGATGCAGTAGACACGGTGGGGTGTCATTCCGGCGTGGTAGTCCGTCACCTCTGTGACTATCTACTACTATGTAACATAAGGTAATCACTTTACCTTTGCCACAACCACATCACAAAGCAACGCCCCCTGCAAAACAAAGTTAGACGCCTCCACTTTATCTTTGCATGTTTTACGTGGCTGAATGGGCTTTCGCACAAGAACCGTTCTTACCTACGAACTTTCAGCATAACGCTGATCAAGTAGTTGTCTCTACTACACCCCTTTCGGGGCCCTTCGTTGCAAATGGTATACCATCTAATGCGAGAGAGACAGACACCCTCTTAAGCCACTTTATACGGTACAAGCCGTATGTCAAGCGTGGACTAGTCTCGCGAATGAACGCGTAAAGTCGGTTGGGCGCCGCTTCATCAAGCATTACTGTGGTATACACAAGTAAACATGGGAGGGTAACAACTAAAAGATCAACGCCCACACGCTACATCTCGTGTGTTCTACCCGTACTAGCATTACTACGCATAGATCTAGCTCTGATACCACTGAAGGGAAGGGCTTTTCGTGAACTTACCCTTGAAGACCGAAAAGCGTTGTCAACGCTCAAGAGAGCGTGGTTGATGTAGACGAGCCGAAGCCGACCTCAAGGTCGTGATGAAGTCCTTGCGCGGGGGGCTGGCCCACTAGGGCGCCGACCACCCCCATGGGCCCTGCGCGGGGGGCTGGCCCACTAGGGTGCCGACCACCCCCTTGGCCCCCTTCTCCCTCTCTCCTTTCCCTAATGGGCCCTCTCCCCTCCGGGAATTGGCCCATTAAGCCTTTGACCATTTAAATTGATTTTTCTCTTTATTAAATAATTATGAATAAATGATTAAATCAATATTTAACATTCATTCACATATTATTCAACCTCCGTGGCTATGGAACACTTCCACCTCCACTCCGGACATCCTCTGGACTTACCGAAACCCTTCCGGTTTTCTCTCTACTATTCTTCGGTGATTCTACCGATCCTATAAATACTCTCTAAGCATCATCAAGCCCTTAAGCGTGATACCCCACGGTTCGGGAATACTCCAGACATGGTCGGGACACTCCCGCACCAATGATCGACAGAGGGACCTGGATGGCCATGTGACCCCTATGCGTTCCACGGAGATCTTTCGTCGTTAACCGGGACAGTCGTGTCTTATTCCCTTTGTCTCTTGATACTTTTATTGCCCGAGATCTGATCAATGACATCACCATGTCGTGTCCAATCTCGTTACTAAACAATGCTACTTGACTCGTTCCGACAAGTGATATCCCTGTGATCAAATCACACGCTGCACAGCTATTAGATATAACTTCTCCGAGTGGGCCCTTTGAGTATCTTCCCGTCATATGGACGGACAAATCCCGCTCTTGACATATATTGCATCTACGGTTTCCTCTGAGTACCTGAACACACCTATATATCCACTATATTACCAAGTGGCGCTTGATGCTATCTAAGCACTCTCGGAAGACAGTGATTGATATAGCCTCACGGTCTATGGAATAGTCTACGAGGATCCATTTCTAATCATCATAATTTGACCTTCGTGACATGAGCGGGTCACGATGTTTAGGTTGGGTATTGGTTCATCATCTCATTCTCGAAATGAGATGACTCTATTTTCAACTGGCATAAATACCACATGATCATATGTTGACCAATGAACCAGTGACTAGAGTTTCACTAGGAACCCCTGGTTGTTTGTATATCACACGTGTATTGATGTTTCCACTCAATACAGTTATAGCATGATATAAAATTTAATCATAAACTATATGAAATATGATAATAGTCCTTATAACTATTTGTCTCTAGGGCATATTTTCAACAACTTGTTGCGGGCGGCCAGTTAAAAAGACCCGGCATCAGATGCCTGTGTGGAGGTCGAAGAGACGGCATTGAAGCATCCAGTCAGCCAGTGTGCTGTCTCGTTGCCATTGATGGTGCAGACTGCCGCCGGTCAACCTTCTGCCAGCGACTCTAAATCGCTGCCCCAGTTGCGTCTGAGTCGATGTCGCTGCGCGCGTCTGAATCAACGTCGCAGTGGCTGACTGGTGGGCCAGAGGCACCAACGAGAGGACATGCCCTCGACCCGTCCGTGTTCGGACCAACCCAGTGGTCACGCAAATTAGGTGCGTGGATGGATCAAACCGGACGCGTCGGGGCGGATGGATCATGCCGTTGCGGCGCCGCGTACGTCCGTGAGGGCAAGTTTGGACACGTCTGGACTAAGCACATCAAGAAGGCCAAATCTTTCAAAAAAAAAAGGCCAAATCTACGCACGGGCAAAACGGACGGGGGCAACGGTTAGAGGCCTGCTAGGCTGCCATTCCTCTGGGCTTCAGCGGTTCTAGGCCTCGAAACTGGACCAGAAGCTGAACAGAAGTGGCCTGTACACGCTAACCACATAGTACCACTGCGTGCTGCGCTTAACCACTTGCCTCTCGCTCTCACACCCCACAGGAAGCTTCTGAAATCCCTAAGCCAGATCGATATGGCAACCCCGGCGCCGGCGCCGCCGCCGGACTGGGCCGGGCTCCCTGACGACGCTCTCCTTATAGTGTTCAAGCGGCTAGGCGCATCGGAGGTGCTCCTGGGCACCGCCGTCGTGTGCCGCAACTGGCTCCGCGTCGCCACCGGCGAGCCCGACCTCTGGCGCCGCGTGGACCTCTCCGACTGCTTCGACCCCACCATTGACATGGTAGCCATGGCGTGCGCTGCCGTCGACCGCGCCGACGGCCGCCTGGAGCATTTCAGCGCCGACTGTTTCGTCAATGATCGGCTGCTCTTCTACATCGCCAAGAGGTTGTGACCCACTTCTGCTTCTTTCTAAGATTAGTCGCTTTTTATTGGAGAATTGTTCCCACCGTCAGAATTGTTAGTTTGGGCCTTAAGTCGGTGATACTTAGGGTGTGTTTGGTTGAGCTGTGGATTCCTGAAAATCAGCTGTGGAAAAGCTGCCGTGAGCTGATAACTGTGGAAAATCTAGAAGTTGTTTGGTTGTAACAACTGTCAACTGCGGACTCGATATGAAATATCAGTAATTCCCTTGAAGCATTGAACAACGATCTGTACACGGGCGTTGAACAACGATTTAGAAGGTACAATATGAGCTTACACACAATAATATACTCCATCAACACATATAGCAAGTAAAGTAATGTCGTAAGATCACAACATGATGTCGTAAGGTATCGATATTTTAAACATATAACTAATAGAAATAGAAAGTGATGTCGTAAGATCACTTCAAACGACATATGGATTACAAAGACGTGGTTCACAACATGATGTTTGACATCTACATAACTATCATTAGTTGCTCTTGCAAGAAACAAAACATGAACTATCCTATCATGAACGGTATGCATGGTGACCTTCTCTAGATCACCGTTCCCTTGTGGTTGTGCGCATGGGGCATATAGTCCTCATCTTCAATCACACTGTAGATTGCATATAGCAAGTAAATGTTCCTGCAAGCATTTTCACAAACACCTTGCAAGCAAAAAAAAAAGTTTTATATGGACCAATTGCACATACCAATTACGGAATAATCAGATCTATATTTCACATACCAATTCTGCAGACCAATTTCATAGACTAATTGCAAGTAATCATTGACAAGAAAATCAGAAGAAGAAAAAGAACATGCCTTCCTGACATGGGACGGGAGGTTGGAGGAAGAAGATGTCAAGGAGGGGAGAGATAGAAGGGGAGAAGCAAACCTTCAGGAGCGTGTAGGGCTGGAGGGGTCGGCCCACTTCCGGCTCCGGCCAGCGGCGAGCGTAGTAGGTGGGGGCGACTGGCCGAGATGTGGAGACGGTGCCGGGCTCTGGTGCTAGCCCTTGGCTTCTCGCGGACATGGGAACGGAAGGTAGCAGGAAAGGGATGGCGTGGACGGTGGGCGACTGGCAACCGGCGCGCCGCCGAAGTTGGGCATGAGGCAGAATCGCCGCTCGCCTCCTCTCCCTGACTTACGCGTATGGAAAAGAAGAGAGACACGGAAGGAGCAGGTCGCGGGTTTGTGGAGAAGAAAGAACAAGCGAACCGTGCATTTTTCACTCAAGGATGGCATGGTGGGTAATTATTTTCTATTCCTCTCGACGTGACGCGGTGAAATATGGGGGTCAGGCTGCTTTCATTTTACACGTCGAGAATCTCTGGGGCTACCGAATCTGGGCGCTTGGAGAAATCGTTTGGTTCAGATTTCAACTGCCAGAACGTGAATCTGGCCCAAAAATCTCAACCAAACACAGCCTTATACGTGTGCTCGGTGCTCTGGATTTGTGATCGTGGTCTTTTTGGGTGGATCCTGCTCTACTATTCCTCAGGAAATGCATTTTTCTGGAAGTGTCCTCTTGCATTTTTCAACTGGAAGTGTCCTCTTGCTTTATTCCTGTTTGTAACCAAAACTGGGCCAAAAACCATACAACAAAGCATGAGATCAATGCCACACCACAAAGCACAAACACACCCAGTTCTAAGGTTGCCTGGTCTGACATTCACCGCTTGCGGCAGAGGAAAACTGCCTGCAGTCCGTGACCACTGCACTAACAGCTGGGCCCTCGCACTGACATACCAGCAAGATCGACCCCATCGGGCTGTGCCAACTGAGCCTGAAAACGCCACCACCTCCAGCAAAAGATCGCTGCCCTTGCAGCGCTGAATCACGACCCCACATCATCAAGCCTGTTGCAGCATCACATTTCGAGACTGTTGCCCTGGTGAAACAAATTACCATCTGAGAACGCCCCCACCGACTAGTCAACCCCGTGCAAGAGCTGGTAAACCCCGTAAAATATTGTTTTTGTGAATGTGGTTATGCCTTCTGTGAATGTTTGGATCTAAAGGATGATAAGTTAGTGTCCACAAAACAGGTTTTTTGGGAAACTCTAGATAGTTAAGTGTTGTTCTGTGTTTATATGGCATGCCTTGATTTTTGCTCTGTTTAGTGTGACTTTTATCATTATTTTGTGTTGGGGGTGAATAAATAGAGATATTTGCTCTGTAAGTTTTACAGACTATCATGGTGTTTTGTTGGCGTCATGCCAGAATGTCTTTTTTTATCATTGTGAGTACAAGATTCCAATCAATGGGCAACGTGTTATCTGTATTACCTGCATGTAGTTACAATTAAGTTCAATAGTACACAAATGCATCACTTGGTAGTGGTGGCCAATGGAATATTGTTAACACCTTCACCAGTGAACTGAATAGCCATGGAACCAGATAGTGAGTTGGTGTTATGACTTGTCTGCAAAGCGAGCCATGGTTGACCTTTTCTTCGATGCTCGTCATGGCTCGACATTGTGCTGCTTGTAATGAAATGATGTGTGCATGTGTGTTCTAGAGTAGTGCAACAACCTATTTCTGATGCGCTGCTATTAAAAAGGAAAAATACATAACCAAAAATGGGACGATGTGTCCTTATTTTGACAAAGACCTTAGCTTGTTTTTGTTGAACTCAAATTTATATAGCAACTATTTTGGTGTACTTAAGTTGGTTCTTTCTATTATACTGGACCAAAATAGATTTTACTAATTCTGGTTTTCAGTATGGATGATTTTGTTTTGCGAGAAGGATACATTGGATTTATGTTTTGCACTTTGGTCTTTTTTTTTCTGTGAGAGGCTACCATAGCTTTATGTTTTGTGCTTTCGTCATCTTCTTCTGTGAGGAGGGTACTTCAGATTTTGGTAACTTCTTACTATCTTTGTTCATGATGGAGCAATTGCTACGATTCATGTTATGTATGGCCTGGAACTCTAGGTTTATTTAGACATTGGAATTGTGTACGACCGACCAACATTTTTTTCATCCAAGTGTGTACTAACTGTTCTATTTGCACATCTTAGGAATGCAAGATATCTTTTCTCCGAGGATTTCAAGAAATATGTATTTTCTCTGATTCATGCTCTCAAATCAATGAGTGTGTCATAAAACTAAATTCACAAAATAGCTTATAAGTTTGGGTTAGTGTTCATTTTCATGGTTTGTTAAATTGAATGGTAATAAGTTCAAAGCAAAAATATTACTGTAGTAATTACTGGTATTCTATGCATTTTCTCATGATAATGTTCCAGTGCTACAAGGGTGATTACTGAAACTTACTTCTTTTGTTGTACTAGTGTACTACCATAGTTCTGCACTAGTCTATTTTTTTCGTAAGAAGGGAAAAATTGCACTATGCAGCTTGGGGAAGCATATAAGATGACTAGATGAGACTAGTTCTTTTGTAAGGCAGAAGGGAAATAGCACTATGCAGCTTAGGTAATATAGGTGACTAGATGAAACTAGCTATCTTATATGAGGAGGAGCTCACATCTTATGCATGAGATTCTCAAAACATATCTTGCATATTAGCTTCACTTGTACACAATTCGTATAATGGAATCTCAATCCATGCAGGGATACACCGATCTGAAATGTTTTCTTGAATCGATGAGTTAAGAGAAGTAGATGAGTTCAATAAACAATTCAGAATTATTATTTTTGTTTGGCATTTGATCTTTTTGGTCTGAAGATATGTCAATGTATGTAATTATTATTATTATAGCCTCTGTTCCGCCATTTTCCCTTAAAGAGTGTACCTTCTGGGTCTTTGGGGAACCTATATGATATCTTACCGGGTGTTCTTGCTGTCAGGTTGTTGATTAATGCTCTTTTATCTAACTGAAGTACTATGATATGCAGAACTACCGGCTTGAAAAGCCTTCGGCTAGTTAACTGCATGAAAGTCTCAGACAAAGGGTTGGTTGCTGTGGGCAATAGATCCCCACATCTTGAGGATCTAGAGCTTACTACTTGCTCCATCTATATTTCAATGAAGGCTGTTGGCCGAGCATTCCCCCAGCTGAAGCGACTGCGGCTGAACAACCGGTGGCTCGATATTCCGTGTGAAGAACGATTTGACAACCGCCGTGCCTTGGAGATAGCCAGCAGCATGCCTGAGCTACGTCACCTTCAGCTCTTCGCCAATCGGCTCCGCAGCAATGCACTTGCTGCAATCCTTGACAAGTGCCACCACCTTGAGTCCCTTGATTTGCGCCAGTGTTTCAACATCCAGATCGACGCAGGACTGCGAGCGGAGTGTGCGAGGCTCAAAGACGTGAAGCTACCCAAGGACTCAGTCAGTGACTACGAGCATGAGTCATATATCGAGACACTCTCGCTGAATACCGTCCCACTTCTTTTTCCCAACCATGGTACTGGCCCCGTCCGTGGTTATGGTAACAGTGATGAGGACGACCAGGAAGATGATTTGGACGCACAACTTGGTCATATGGCTTTATGATCATCCATGAGGACCATGACAGGTATGTTGAGAAGTCCACAATGATTATCTGCAGTCCTGTTTGTGGTATGGCCAACATGTGTCTGTATCTCTTCCATGATAAGACAGGCTAATTCGGCTCCTTTCTGTGTTGGAGAATTTTGCTCGGTGTTGTCTTCTACTTTGTAAATTGTATGTAGCTTATCTTTTGGATGCTAAAAGAGCACTGCACTTGAACTAAATGTGGCTGGTCTGATCACCTGTTAAGTAGTAGTATTCTTGTCCATTGTATGTGAGTCAGTGTTGCAGCGTATGTGTTGCATATTTGTGGTATTTGCTTAGAATTGTGATGGCATGCTCTGTCATCTTGGGGCGTTTCTTCTTGAAACACGACACATGAAGCGGTGGTAGGATTTGAGTTCTTATACAGAATCTTCAAATTGATTTGGACAGCCTACCCCTTCTAATCTAACGGCAAAGATTAGCCAGTACACATTGTAAATTATACCATCACTAAATATTATGGCCCTTTGAGATTAACTGAAGTCAAATTTCTGTAGAAAAATCTGTCGATATCTACCACGTCAAATCCATATAGTAAGCAAATATATTGCATTACGAATCTGATAAAAGTGAGTTTTCATGTAAATACTGACATATATTTCTGTGAACTTTGCTAAACTTAAACTGTTCAATCATAAAATAGAAAATGTATCTTACCCGTTTAGGGTCCCTGTTGGACCTCTTTTTTTTTTTTTGTTCGAGTCCTAAAAAACATTTTAGAAGCCTTGTTTAGGAACCCGCTGAAGATGCTCTTACTAACGGGTCATGTTTTGCATTTGGGAGCTCTCACCTGAGGAAGGTAGAGAGCTGGTTGTTAGCAGCTAGCGTGGCATGTACTGCGCCTTGTCTAACACGCGTGTAGTTTGCTTACTCGTGAGGTAGATGTAGCTTGGAAACTTTCCTCTTTGGAGATATTTTCCAACCATCTACGGATCTACTGTACGTACGTACAGAAGCATTTTTCTTCACTGAACCGCCGTGCAAGTCGGCGCACGTTACCTGGTACAGCAGCTGAGCTGAGCGTTAGGGTTTTCTTCGGAATCTGGTGACCCGATAACCAATGTTGACCATGACGCGCGCGGTGGTAGAAAACCTGCACTCGTGACCTTGAACAACTCACGTTCCGAATGCACCGTGATTTTGACTGTTGACACTAGCATATATACCCCCTTGACCTTGAACACATTTCGAGCTAGTAAAACAACCACAGCGTAGGCCTCGCAAACAAAGAAACGAATACCAAAACATGGAAAAAAAGAACTGCCTCTAAGATGAGAGGAACAATATAGAGATAGTAGGCGGACGACGACGAAAAAAAATCTGAGGCAAGGTGAACTCCAAAAAAATGACGTAAATATCAAAATAGTCTCGAGATACTACTACATATAATCCAAATATAATTACTTAATGCAATAGAAATAGTAATATATTTGAGTATAAGTAAAAAAAATACCAATTATGAAGCTTTAATGAGCGTATAGGAGTCCTAGGAATGGCAAAAGCTCTACTGTTTTTTTCCTCAAAATCTTCTGTAATTTCACCGATTAAGACTTTTATCCCTTGCTTGATGTAGCATATTATAAGGTCATGAAGAAGCAATCATAGAAATCTTGTTGCACAACTCGGTCTTGATGATCTTTGCCATCAGAAAGCCCTTTTAACATTTGTCGTTGCCACCGGTAAAAGCAATGCCAACTCAACAAGGCGATCAAAAGTATGAAACATGATGTGTCATTCAAATATTAAGATAAACATGCCATAAGATGACCAAAATACACTAAGGTCCTCCTTAAATACCGCATCTAAGACATTGTTTAGATTTGGGTTTATTAGATTGAGAATTAGCTATTGCAAAGAAAAATATGGTTTAAAACTAGACTACACCTAATTCTTATTTCACTCTAGAATCAGTTTTGTTAGTGTTCACTACAACAAGCATAACTTTCTCATACGAAGTTCGTTTTTAACGAACGCTTAAATTGTTCAAAAAAACATGGGCATCTAAAGGTTTCTGCCAGAAGTTAAGTTAGGGCAGCTTCCCTACCGTGCCCTCTGGGAGCTCCACCCATGATTGTCCGTAAACAATTCTGAAAGGGCATGTATGCCACCATGTGTGGTTTTGATAATTAATGACAATCCCTATGGACTAATGTGCAAATTGAGTCTTGAAGAAGAAGATCAAGTATGTCTTGAAGAAGAAGAAGAAGATGGAGTTCCTCATGGCTTTCTTCAAGACATCATCATCAAGACTTGATGTGCAAGCTCACGGTGCGCCATCTCTAGAAGATCTCATGCTTGGAGCTTGCCATCCTCGGTGTTCATGGGTGATGAAGACAAGGTCAAAGAAGAGGTTTCATCATGGAGTATGGGGGAGCCATTCGCGAGTCTTCATCAAGCAAGAGCAAGCAAGAAAGGTGTTCCATCTTGAAAGTGACAAGATCGTCTACATCAAGCTCAAGTAGGATGCTCAAGGAAAAGGTATGATCTTGATAGGGTTTCTATTTTACCGGTCTCTTGTAGTGTTGGGAGACCGGGTTTAGGATAGATAGCTGTACTATCAAGAGGGGCTCTCGAGTGGGTGATTTGTTCGTATCTTTCGGAGAGCTCAAACCTTTGCATACATAGCATCATCTTTCTTGGTTGTTGTTTGGTTCTTGTCCATGTGAGGATCTAGATCTCGTGGTTATCTTCATAACAAGCTCTAGTTCATCAAAAAAGGATTTCCCTGATATATCTTATTGCAGTTTTGTTTCTGCGGGTTTTCGGGCTCTACACCTTGGGAGATATCTCACATATATGTTAATGGTATTTTATCCCTTGGTGATACCCAATATTTCTACTCGTTGTTATCTTTCCAACAAAATTGGTTTCATCTCGTTTGGAGTTCGGATGCAAAAGTTGTGGCAGTTCTAGTTCCGGAGTTTTTGCGTGGCCGGTAGTTCCGGCGGGCCACCGGTAGTACCGCTAGGGCAGTTTGCCGCTGGTAGTACCGGTGTTAATTCTGGCCCAACTTCCGGTAAACCTGATTTTGGTTCAGTACTCTCTCTGCCTGGTTTGCGCAATCTGATGGTACTTCAGTCGAAATCTTGGGCGGTAGTACCGGCCCAGGCGGTAGTACCGGTGACCACTGGTAGTACCGGTCGTCCTTGTTTTTGTGTTCATTCGCATCGCCGTTTTTGGACCGTTGGCTGAGTGCCACCGGTAGTACCGGCCACCCACCGGTACTACCGGCTTATAAAACCGTGGAGTACGGGCAATTCGAGGAGGGAGCCCTTTAAAATGAGCTCCCCTTTCCCCTTCGGGATCAACTAGCTATTTCATGGTTCTTGGCTTTCTCTCTCCTCTATTGTTGACCTTGAAGAGCTTTCCCTCTCCCCTTCCCCTCCTATGATTCTTGCATCTTTTTGAGGGTTTTGAGAGAGGAGATCTAGATCTACAAGCCCCACCAAACCAAATTCCTTCTTTGTGAAGAAATCCTTAAGATCTAGATCTTGGAGAGTTTTGTGTTCTTCTCTTATGTTTTTACTCTCTTATTCCCCCAATAGCTTTTGTAGCTTTGGTGGAATTTGAGAGAGAAGGACTCGCCTCTTGCATTTGGTGCATAGGTTTGAGTTCTTCTCGGAGATTCAGCGAGTTCAAGCTCTTGGGCTTGTTTCTCTTGGGTTCTTGGAACCCTAGACGGCTGTGTGGAGTTATGGTGTGTTCTTGAGGCCTCTAATTGAGTTGTGGAGATTCCTCAAGTTTGTTGGCCTTTTGTGGCATTGTGGAGTCTTTGTGGCGTTTCTTAGGAGCCATCCAATTGTTGTGGAGTTTGCCCCAAGTCTTGTACGGGTTAGGTGACCGCCCTCAAGTGTCCCATAGTGAAACATGAGTAGGCCTTTGTGGCGAGCTCACAGGAGAATAGGGTGAGCCTTTTGTGGCATCTGTAGGTTACGTGCCTTCGCATCTTGGGGTGAGGCCTTGTGTGGCGTTGAGTGAGCATCGAGCCACCACACCTCGAGGTGAGCCACTGGTGGCGTTTGAAGTACATTGCGCCCCCGCACCTCTCCAACGGAGACATAGCTTCTTTGGAAGTGAAATTCGGAAAACAAATCATCGTCTCCACGTCTATCGGTTATCTCTCAACTAAGTCCTTTACTTATGCAATTTACATTGTGATAGCCATCGTACTTGAAGTATTATATCTTGCTATCACCTTGTTGTTTATCTTGCTTAGCATAGGTTGTTGGTGCACTTAGTGAACCTAGTGAATATAGGTTTTGGCTTGATAAATTAAACGTTAAACTTTATTTCGCATTTGTTAGAGCCTAAATCGTAATAATTTTAAAACGCCTATTCACCCCCGTGTAGGTGACGTCCATTTCCCCTTTCAAATTCCGTACATAGGGGTAGTGCCGGGAGTCCAGTGGTGGATCCAGAATTATTATGTGTTGTAATTATTATTTTTTACACCCTGGTGGAACGGCCTCTACATCAACGTATATGTAAACAATCTTTGTTGCAAAGTACTAATCCATATACGAAAGTGAAAATACTAGAACAACCAGAATATAGACATTGCAAATGGTGCACTTAAGCATTATCAACCATATTATTGGACCGCCATTCCAAAAACTTAAATATAGACTATGCTACGAGACCATAGAATCTTGTGCCTCCACAGGCTGCAGTTAGTACCACATACGGATTCAGCATGTCAATAATACAATAACCTGCAATATATTAGGAACTTGTTGTCATTCCAATGCCCTAATGATAGTTCCATATATAGCATAACCTAAAGCACACGTCCACCCAAGATTTGAGACTTAAGTTGTCTACTGACTCTCGATAACCAACAACCAAATATATTCAGGATACTAGTTGGCGGTAGAAGACTGAATGCCAAGAACATAAATGTTGAATTTCTTAATCCTCATAGCAACGCAACACTTCTTTCTGTCATTGCCTATACCCTCTTTAAAGATGCAAGTGGGTCACTATTAGTTCAAAAATGAACTAACTTTTCTAAAATAATGATGTGATGACCCACAAGTATAGGAGGTGTATCGCAGTATTTTCGAGGGAAGTGAAACCCAATTTATTGATTTGACACAAAGGGAACCAAATAATATTTATAAGCCTTAACAACTGAGTTGTCAATTCAGCTGCACCTAGAAACAATCTTGCTCACATCATTTTATCAGTAGCAACAGTTTTGTAGTAGCAATAGCAAAGTAATAGCAGTTGTAAAAGTAAAGACAGTAGTAACAATCGCAGTAAACAGTAGGATTAGAGTGCGGTAGGCATAGGGATGGATGGGCGGGCGTTGTATGAAAAAGACAATTCATATAGCAATCAGAACATAGGGAATTTGTAGATAAATAAGATAAAGCATCCAAGTACTAAATAATCATAGACATGTGTTCCATATATAGTCATACGTGCTCGCAATGAGAACTTGCACAACATCTTTTGTCCTGCCAGCCCGTTTGCAGCGGGGCCTAAGGGAATTACTAGCAATTAAGGTGCTCCTTTTAATTGAGCACCAGAGCAAAGCATTAATACTCCGTGAACACATGTGATCCTCACATCAAAGCCATTCCCTCCGATTATCCCGATTTCTGTCACTTCGGGGACTTTGGTTTCGGACAACGACGTGTGTAAATAACTTGCAGGTAAGACCATAAATAATACTATCATAATGGATCAATAACATGTTCAGATCTGAAATCATGGCACTCAGGCCCTAGTGACAAGCATTAAGCATAACAAGTTGCAACAAAGTCAAAAAGCACTAATAGCATATACTAGGCACCATGCCCTAACAATCCGATGCCATTACATGAATGATCTCATCCAATCCCTACCATCCCCATAGCCTATAGCGGGGGATTACTCACTCATAGATGGGGGAAACATGGATGGTCGATGAAGAATCGATGGTGATGATGATGGCGATGATCTCCTCCAATTCCCCGTCCCGGCAGGGTGCCAGAACGGAGTTTCTGGTTCCGAATCAGAATCTGGTGGTGGCGGCGCAGCAGAACTCTTGGGAAAACGTCGACCCCCCCAGGGTTTTTAGGTCAGGAGGCAACTTATAGGCGAAGAGGGAGACTGAGGGGGTGCCTGGGGCGGCCAGACCACCCCCTGGCGCAGCCAAGCCTAGCCCGCGTGACCAAGTGGTGTGGCCAGGCCCCAGCCCCTCTCCGTCTCGTATTCTGGCTCCTTGAGTCTTCTGGTAAAATAGGATTTTTGGCATATTTTCCGGGATTTTTCCTGATAGTTGATTTTCTGCACAAAAACTAGACACCAAGGTAATTCTGCTGAAAACAGTGTCAGTCCGTGTTAGTTGTATCCAAATCACACAAGTTTAGAGAAAAAACAATAGCAAAAGTGTTCGAGAAAGTAGATATGTTTTGGACGTATCAACTCCCCCCAAGCTTAGCTTATTGCTTGTCCACAAGCAATTCAGTTGAAAACTGAGTGCGATAAAAGAAACTTTCACGAACACATTTGCTTCATAAGATGTATATATTCTTAGCATATGATCAGCTACTTAGGCAATTCGTAATAAGGAGTATGCAACTAAGTTTACTTAATAGTCAATGCAAGCTATGAAGATATCCCAACTCAAAAATAATAAGTAGCATGAAACAAAAACATAAGCAACATTGTACTGCTCATAAAAAGGTATGATAGAGTGGTATCTCGCTTTCCTTTTATTGTAGAGCAAACATAAATGCCAAGGCATGAAACAAAAACATAAGCAACATTGTACTGCTCATAAAAAGGTATGATAGAGTGGTATCTCGCTTGCCTTTTATTGTAGAGCAAACATAAATGCCAAGGCACCTCTGAAGTTCAAGTGAAGACTAGAAGTAAAGATATCAAAGATACAGGCATCAAAGTCATAACACAATTAATCAAGTTTTGAGACAAGCACATTACACTAAGAATGACAACTATGCTCTCAAGAAAGTGCTCATAGAATAGGTGGTGACTCAACAAAGAAATGAAAAGGTTTTGAATAGTTTGAAAGGCTTCCAAATGCTGAAAGTATGGTACTCATTAGCTTTGAGCTCTCATTTCCCCTATTATGAGCATCTTTAAATGGTTAAGGTCAAAGTGACTCAACTAAGAGGATATGCTTGACAAGTTATAAGCTAAAATCTCATGCCCCTTACTTACGAGTACCATACCTCATGCTACTCAACTTCAATCACAAGTAAGCTCTTGTCATTGTAAGTACATATGTATCATAGAGAACCGCCAACCGGGTACCCCTTGCACATGATACATGAGCTATCCCATAATCAAAATGACAAGGCAAGCAGACAATGAGCATCTCAGCGATCTTTTTATTTGCTATTTGCATAAGTTTTTATTGAGGATGTTTCATAGAGTGCGCATTATGGTTATGCTGCAAGTTTCCACCATGATTAGGCATGGCTTAGGCTAGTGGCCCAGGCGTTTCTCTAACACATATACAAACTCCATGATCTTACAAGTTCCCTTTTTATTTCACATCGCCGGGATCCATAAGCAAAAGAATCATGATATCAACGAGGTACAAAGTACTCGTGCAATGTTGAAAGCGTTCCCCATGATACATGGTTCTGCTAACTTCAACTTATAAAGCTCAAGCATATATGCAACAAAGATGGACACAATGGTTCAAGATTATTAAGTGCAAGAAAGTAAAGTGTGCCATCAAGTTCGTGAGAGATTTACTAACTAACTTTCTCATAACAAGCAAACATTTTATTCGGAAGAAAACAAGGCATACTAAATATGCACGGAACATCAAGTAATTCTAATAGGTAGGTATGATGGACACTTTTGGCAATATTGGTTTTAGGGAGTTGGAAACACGAGTAAAGCATACTCAGTGCAAGTGAAGGCTAGAAAAAGTAAGGGAGCGACAAACGAGAGAGCAGTAATTGTCATAATCATGCTTGCAACAAAACATGACTAATCATGGCATGAAAGTGATTCAAGACCCCTGAGGCAAAATAATTCATCGAGGCTTAACTGATTATTGTTTCAGTCATAAGCATGCATGATCATGTGCCAAGTCAATTCAAGTGAAACATTCAGAGGGAGATACCATAGTGTCATACCAAGTTATGAATAGAGCAATGCAAGCAAACATTCATATGGCATGCTATAAATTATTAGCGAGCTGGAGCTAATCATAAGAAAGCAAGAACTACTAAGCATCCATAAATAACATACACCCTACATGAACATACTAAGCATGCCCACAATGATGAGTATATGTACAAAAATGAAAACAAATAGATTTCGTTACCAGCCTCTCACCACACCTCAAGTTGTCATTAATCCTCATTATTGCCCTTCACTTGTGTGGCTTGAATAATAACATGAAACCAAATTCCACTGAGGACTGTTGAACCCTGCAACAAACTCACAAAACCAAAGAAGAACAACAAATATTTTTGGTGTTTCCGATTTTTAAAAACAAGAACCAAAAAGGAAGAACAAACAAAGCAAAATCTTTTTGGGTTTTTTCGGATAGTTCAAACAAAGCAAAAAGGGAAAAGCAAACCAAGGAAAAAATAAGAAGAAGCAAACAAAGAGAAACAATAGAAATATTTTTGGTCTTTTTGTGTTTTAGAAAGCAAAAGAAAAAAGAGAACAAAAACTAAAAAGAGAACGGAACATAAATATATAAAGTACCGACGAAACATGATATGTAGATGAGTGTGATGTCGGTGTACCTCCCCCCAAGCTTAGGCTTTTGGCCTAAGTGGGTATCAATCCCAAGCTGGACAAGATGGAGCGCCTCCATAGTACGGTGAGGAGGTACCCTCGTCCTGGTGCAAGCTCGAGGACGCCCCACCGTAGTGTGAAGAGTAATCGTAGGAGGGCACATCCTCCTGGTGCTGCCTATGGAAACCAAGCAAGCAGAGCTGCTCGTCCACCTCCTCCTTGGAGCGTGACCACGACCTCCCGTGAACACTGAACAAAGTAGATTGCGGCAAAGGAATCTCCCTTTCATCCCCGTCAGTAAACAACATCCTGTATACTAAACTGTCCATATCAGAGTCAGCAGTGACGAAGTGATGTGTTTTCATGGCAGCAAGGTCAAGCCTTTGTGGTGTCAATATAGTATCATTTGGATCCACCGAAAGTTCTAATGCATTGACCATACATGAAGCGATGATGCCCCCATAAATAGGTCCCCTAGCAGCTAGGCGGTGAGAAATGAGAGAGCCAAGATTGTACCGAGTATCATTATTAAGCGCAGCAGCAAGGAAGGCTAAATGATAATTGGAGATATTACTCATATTCTCCCTACCAAGGATGCTAGTAGCAAGATAATAGGCAAAGTATCTAAGAGCTGGGAGTTGGATGTTTCTTATCTTCCCACGCTGAGCTACGCGGTCATCGTCATTGGTCACACCTTGATAGAGCTCCAGCAAATCAGCGGGTCACCCTTGGATCTTCTTCACGGTCCCTGTCATGCTTATACCTATAATGTTGCAAAATCTTTCCAATGGCATGGTAAACGGCAGATTATAAATCTGAAAGAAACAGTTGACTGATAGGGGGTGTTAGTGAAAATGAAACTCTCAACGAAAGTTTTGGTGAGC
Source organism: Avena insularis (assembly GCA_023614405.1). Lineage (NCBI taxonomy): Eukaryota > Viridiplantae > Streptophyta > Magnoliopsida > Poales > Poaceae > Avena > Avena insularis. Next base: position 238,573,307 of record CM042694.1, on the reverse strand, counting down.
ATGGCATATTTCTCACTCTCATCTTTCATGTATGAGGTCAAACCAACCCTCTGAATCAATAGCAAGAAATCATCGAGAATCCCTGCAGCTTGCAAGAAGGTATAACAAGGAAAAGTAGATGGGTGAGCATCCCCCTCATCTCCTCCATTGCCAAATCATGGTGCAATGAGATTTTCGTTGTATGAAGGCCTAAATTGAGAGGCTGATCTTGAAGGCCTTGACCTCCTAGGTGTGTCCCTCTCAAATATTTCTCCAAAGGTATGGTTGTTCATCTTTGATATTCTGAAATTTAAACATCTATTACACAAGTGAATGCAAAGTGAATATATAATGAAGAGCACTACTCATGGGGACTTGCAACAGGCCTAAACATGCATCAAAACAATATCTCTAAGCATTGAACAAGCTTACAAGCTCTCATAACCTGTCACCTACAGCAGCAAAATACTCAAGATATAAACCACTAAACACAAATCTACTTGGACAAGCGGAGGAGTCACATACCGGAGAACAAATGCTCCAAATTTTAGCAGCAAAGATGGGTTGAGCAAGGAGATCGAAAAATCGAAGGCAAAAACAGCAAGAACGTGATTTCGAGCAATGAACTGGTGTTTTCTCGGGAGAGAGAGCAGTGGGAAGTGAGAGAGAGAGTAGAGGGCCAGGGGTGGCCCACACCATGGCCAGGCGCGTCCCTGGACTGGCCGCGCCACCAGGTGGTGTGCCTGTCTGGTGGGCCCCCTGGTGCTCTCCAGACACTCCTCTTCCCCTTTTTCACGTAAAAATTTAATATGAATTTTCTGAAATTTTTCGAGACACTTTATTTTTGAGCATTTTTTAGGTATAGACGAATGATTTTCTGACAGAAAAAAGATTTCTGGAATGATGCAATGACAAAACGAAGCTAAAGCTTCAGAAGTTCTAAGACACTCTAAAATGCCAGCAACTAACAACAGAAAAGTAAACTAAACGAAAGCAAAAACTAAAATGGATAGAATAGAAGTAAGCGGAAATAATCATGGTGGAAACATTGTTTTGTTCATTAAAATCCTTTTGTTAACAAGGTTGATCATGTCTTATTACCAAAAAAAATTATATGAAACAAAACTTTGTGTTCCACTAATGATTATGTTACCTCAACCTTGATAGCAATGGTCCCAATCATAATAGTTTCATAGTTTTCTCTTGGTATGGGACAATATATTTCTCCAACTTGAATGCCCTCAACATGTTCAATTGAGTTTAAACCATAAGTCCTATCAATCTTCTTGGGGAAATAGACAGTATGCTCCTTGTCATTAACATTAAAAGTCACCTTTCCTTGATTACAATTAATAATAGCTCCTGCAGTATTAAGAAAAGGTCTCCCAAGAATAATAGACATATTATCATCTTCAGGCATTTCAAGCACAACGAAATCAGTTAATATCAAGCAATTATGAGCCACTTGAACATGTACATCCTCACATATACCCACAGGAATAGTAGTAGATTTATCAACCATTTGCAAATATATGTCAGTTGGTATTAGTTTTTCCAGTTGAAGTCTCTTATAGAGATAAAAAGGCATAACACTAACTCCTGCTCCCAAATCACACAAAGCAGTTCTAACATAACTATTTTTAATAGAACACGGGATAATTGGAATCCCTGGGTCTCCAAGTTTCTTTGGAACCTTACCATAATTAGAAAGCAAAGTAGAAATTTCTTCATTAGGGATCTTCCTTTTATTCGAGACAATATCCTTCATATACTTTGAATAAGGAGGCAATTTAATAGCATCAGTCAAAGGAATTTGCAAGAATAAAGGTTTCATCCACTCACAAAACTCATTATAGTGTTCATCTTCCTTTGACTTGTGTTTCTTATCAGGGAAAGGCATAGGTTTTTGGACCCAAGGCTCTCTTTCACTACCATGTTTCTTAGCAACAAAATCTTCTTTAGTGTATTTAGTATTCTTAGTGTGCCTTTCAGGTTCTTCCTCAACCTTCTCTTTATCAGGAGCATCATTTTCTTCATTACCACTTTCAGTTTCAGCATCAGAGACAGATATACTATTAGGATCTTTAGCAGGTTCAGAGGGTTCTACAATAGTTTTATGTTTCTTTTTTCTTTTCTTAGGAGTAGTACAACTATTTTCAACTTGTTGAGAATACTGCTCAATTCTTTTGGGATGCCCCTCAGGATATAGAGGATCCTGGGTAGTAGCACCACTTCTAGTTCTAATTTCATAGGCATGTTTTTCTTTGGCAGCATTAACTAGCAAGTATTTTTGTACTTTAATAAGTTGATCTATTTGAGTTTGAACCATTTGAAAATGTTTAACAAGCATTTTAACATCATTAGAGGTTCTTTCCACAATATCTTTTAACTCTACAATAGCTCTAGTGTTTTCCATTAAATGATTTTGCACCCTTTTATTAAAATTATCTTGCTTAGCAAGAAAAACATCAAATTCTTCTAAGCATTGATCGGGAGGTTTAGAGTAAGGGATATCACCTTCATCAAAATGTTGGAGAGAGTGTACCTCAATAGTTGATGAGTGGGGAATTGGCTTACATAATTCTTCTATAGGAGGTAAATTCTTAACATCAGCAGCTTTAACTCCCTTCTTCTTAAGACATTTCTTAGCTTCCTTCATCACTTCATCATTTAGTTCAATAACTCCCCTCTTATTTAATGTTGGAATAGGCACAGGAATAGTTGGTTCGGGTATAGTTGGTTTAGGTATAGTTGGTTCAGGAGGAGTCCAGTCTTCATAATTCTTGCTTATTCTAGCCATTAATTCCTCAGCTTCCTTGGGAGTCCTATTCCTGAAAATACAATCAGCACAACTATCCAGGTATGTCCTAGATTCTTCAGTTAGTCCATTATAAAATATATCAAGAAGCTCATTCTTAGGTAAAGGACATCCAGCCTGTGCATGAATCAAAGCACAAAACCTTGCCCATGATTCAGGCAATATCTCTTTTTCTCCCTGTTTAAAATCAAAAAGTTCCTGCAAAATAGCATGTCTAGCACTAGGAGGAAAATATTTCTGCAGGAAAGTACTAATCTAGCAATCAGGGCTATCAATAGATCTAGGAGGTAAATTATTAAACCAAGTTTTAGCTTCTCCTTTCAGTGAAAAAGGGAAAATTTTAGCAACAAAGTAGGTGCACATCTTAATATCATCAGAAAACAGGCCACTCATGGTCGAAAGCTCAGTCATATGTGCTACCGCACTTTCATTCTTAGTCCCACAAAAAGGTTCTTTCTCAACAATAGCTATGTAAGATAGATCAAGAGAGAAATCATAATCCTTATCTTTAATGTTTATGGGAGATGCAGCAAACTTAGCATTAGGAGACAATTTGGGTTTTATAGTACGCCTCTCAAGGAGACTCTTAATATCACTCCTATCATGGGTATTTTGACATTCTTTAATAAATTCATCGGTCATCTCAATATAACCGTCTTCAATATCATAGCTCTCTCTAGACTCAGGTGAACTAACAGGTGTAGTGGTGTCTTCATTAGGAGTTTCAGTATTTCCAGCTATAGTTCAAGCAATCGTAGCATCTAGGAAAGGACCTAATGAACCACTCTTATCAAGCACAGTAGAAGCAACATCATATGTATCAGAAGTTTTAGATTCAGCAGTAGTAGCAGTGTGTGTAGCATGTGTATGTGGTTGTGTAAGGAACTTACTCATAACATATGGTGGATCAAGAGCAACAGAGGTGTTCAGAACCGTACCTCTTCTTGTAGTGGATGGTAAAATAGGAACCTTGCCATCACGAGACTTACCCATGATGGATGGATGGCAGCAACAATAGTGATTCCAAGTGGACTTGATAAATAAAGCTATGCTCCCCGGCAACAGCGCCAGAAAATAGTCTTGATGACCCACAAGTATAGGGGGTGTACGCAGTATTTTCGAGGGCAGTGAAACCCAATTTATTGATTTGACACAAGGGGAGCCAAAGAATATTTATAAGCCTTAACAACTGAGTTGTCAATTCAGCTGCACCTGGAAACAATCTTGCTCACATCAGTTTATCAGTAGCAATAGTTTTGTAGTAGCAATAGCAAAGTAATAGCAGTAGTAAAAGTAAAGACAGTAGTAACAATCGCAGTAAACAGTAGGATTATAGCGCGGTAGGCATAGGGATGGATGGATGGGCGTTGCATGGACAAGACAATTCATATAGCAATCAGAACATAGGGAATTTGTAGATAAATAAGATAAAGCATCCAAGTACTAAATAATCATAGGCATGTGTTCCATATATAGTCATATGTGCTCGCAATGAGAACTTGCACAACATCTTTTGTCCTGCCAGCCCGTTTGCAGCGGGGCCTCAAGGGAAATACTGGCAATTAAGATGCTCCTTTTAATAGAGCACCGGAGCAAAGCATTAACACTCCGTGAACACATGTGATCCTCACATCAAAGCCATTCCCTCTGGTTATCCCGGTTTCTATCACTTCGGGGCCTTTGGTTCCGGACAACGACGTGTGTAAACAACTTGCAGGTAAGACCATAAACAATACTATCATAATGAATCAATAACATGTTCAGATCTGAAATCATGGCACTCGGGCCCTAGTGACAAGCATTAAGCATAACAAGTTGCAACAAAGTCAAAAAGCACTAATAGTAGATACTAGGCACCATGCCCTAACAATCCGATGCCATTACATGAACGATCTCATCCAATCCCTACCATCTCCATAGCCTATAGCGGGGGATTACTCACTCATAGATGGGGGAAATATGGATGGTCGATGGAGAAGCGATGGTGATGATGATGGCGATGATCTCCTCCAATTCCCCGTTCCGGCAGGGTGCCAGAACGGAGTTTCTGGTTCCGAATCGCGGAATCTGGTGGTGGCGACGCAGCGGAACTCTTTCTGGGAAAACATCGACCCCCCCCCCCCGGGATTTTTAGGTTAGGAAGCAACTTATAGGCGAAGAGGGAGACCGAGGGGGTGCACAGGGCGGCAGACCACCTGGCGGCGGCGAACCCCAGCGGCGGTGGTGTGGCCCAGCCCTCTCCGTCTCGTATTCTGGCTCTTTGAGTCTTCTGGTGAAATAGGATTTTTGGCATATTTTCCGGGATTTTTCCTGATAGTTGATTTTCTACACAAAAACTAGACACCAAGGTAATTCTGCTGAAAACAGCGTCAATCCGTGTTAGTTGTATCCAAATCATACAAATTTAGAGGAAAAACAATAGCAAAAGTGTTCAGAAAACTAGATACGTTTTGAACGTATCATGATATCATTGGAAAAGTTCATTTAAAAGACGGTATCCTAATGATGACCTAATTGCATCTATACCATAGATCTTTCTAGAAACAGATGTTGGTATCGGTTGTGAAAGCACCTCTGTAGAAAACTTCTCCTTTATCCTCAATACTTCTTTCTAGAAGGTGGGCTTCATCACATACTTGTAATAGGTGTTTAGAGTCGAGATTTTTATTTCTTAGCTGCTGGTAACACATTTTTCTCGTTTAATATTTTATCTACCACTTAATTAGTTGGAGACGGAGGTCAAATTGCAATTGAGTAAAAGCTTTGCTTCCCCATTGCTACAAAGTGAGCTAGCCTCACATCTTCCATCGACATTTCTTTGTGAAATTGCATGCATGTGTAGAACTCAAATGGAAAAGGATGGGAGAGGGGTCATACAACCAACATAGCATCACTTTCTTGTATCTCCCTTTTCAACACGTAGTCAACATCAAACTGTACGGAATTGATAATATAGCCAATAGAAAAGTAGAGCCCGATAGAACTAGAACGGTTAGGATCAGGAAACGGAGCCACAAACCTAGCGACTATTATAGCGTACACGCTAGATCGTGTGCATGCCTCTCCTGTTGATCTCGTGCTTTTAGATTCGTGACGTGAAGTATCATCAAGTTTCATAAACCTTGGATTGGTTGAAACTGAGCAAAACTTGATAAAAAACAACATACACGGTAGAAATACATTTCACTTGAAGCCACCAATATGTTGGAACCGAGGGAAGATACCTTGCTAGAGTGGCTACGGTCGATAGGCTCATGGGGTTTGCTTCAGGGTGGGAATGGGCCGACCCGGACCTGGCCTGGCCTCGGCCCTGTGGCCTTGGGGCCAATTTTAGAGGCCGCGGGTCGATCCATTTTGGAAAAAGGCAGTGGCCCCGCTGGGCCAATGGGTATCGCGGGCCGACCCAAAAATTAGCAACAAGTTAAATATGTCATGGTGAATATTTAATAATTATAGATTTTTGTTACAGAATTCTTTACAAATTTATTAAGAATATAGGGCAAAAATTACATGTGGGCAAGATCAACCAAAACAATGTCAATTTCGGACATGCACCTGACCTATCATACTTGCATGTGCTAAATTACAGTCCAGTGAAGCATCCAGTCATTGTACGCATCTAGCTATGTGACAAATCGTACCTACTATCTTCATTCGAACATCAGATGTAGAGGTACGTTCAAATGTAACACAAATATTGAAAATTGCGGGTTGGCCCTACTGACCTATTGGGTTACCTGCTGCCGGCTTCGTTGACCCAAATATTTTTGAGGGCCGACCCATCTGATCCATTGGCTTTGATTTTTTGGGCCGGGTCAGTGACCCGGCGGGCCGACCCGGCCCATTCCCATCCTGAGGTTTGCTCAAAACCAACAAAATTGGACGGCGAGCTAAAGGCAAATACATGGTGAAAGTTTGTGGCACCGACCGAAGCAGTTGGTTGATTTGAGAAGTAGAGGCGACATGAAAGAAGAATCATGGCTTAGAAAATCAACTTCAACAGTCGTCAAAGGGTCGATCAAAGATTCTCTAACGACGCCAAGATGATGTTGAGTCTCTGACTAGTGGGCTCTCCAACGTTGTTGCCAGGTGAAAATGCGCACTCCAAGAATAAGGAAGGACTCCGCAAAAGCATTTTTCATCTGCAGAAAAAAGACTATATTACAGGAGACTTACAAACCTAGAAAAGTACTGTATTGGCAGCACATTTGCAACAAAACCAGCGGAAGAAGAAAAACATATGCTACAAGATCGAGCAAACGGCCAGCTTTGCCGGAGTCGGAGTTTCTTTTGACTCATGAGGAGTCCTCTCCTCAGCGCCGCGCGCGTCTGCTAGACCTTCTTGTTGGCCGCTGCGGCGGCGCTGCTCCACGTCAGCTGGTCCTGCAGGAAGAGGCAGACCGCGGTGCAGTCGTCCACCCGCGACGACGGGTACTTGGTCTTCCACCTCTGCACCGCCGCCTCCACCACGGCCTTGGAGGCGTGCTGCTTGCGCGGCGTGGCGCACACGATGGACACCACCTCCTCGTTGCTCAGCACGTCCCACACCCCGTCGCTGGCCAGGATGATGAACAGGTCGGCGCCGGTGATCCGGTGGGCCGTCACCTGCGGCGTGGAGATGACGCCGTGGTGCTTCAGCCTGGAGTCGCCCAGCGCGCGCGCCATGGCCAGCCCCGGGCAGTTCTCCCCGGGAAGCCACACGCGCATCACGCTCGGCTCTTCCTTGAGCGCGAACACGCGCCCCTTGCAGCTCTTGATCCTCGCGGCCTCCTCTGCGAAATGAAATCAAAGCTTAAGTATTAGTAGATCGATGCAAACTGATAACAATGGATTCAGGCGCTGGTCCTTGAGACTTGAAAGTCGTTGGGTGGTGCTGCTTACCAGGCAGGCAGGGCTTCTGGTCAGTGGTGAGCTGCACGGCCTTGAGGTACCCGGCGTTGGACATGGTCGCAAGAACCGCCCTGGAGTCGCCGAGGTTGGCGATGATGATGTCCTTCCCCTGCTTGATGGCGCACACCGCCGTGGTGCCACTGAAGGAGCAGTCCATGTTGGGCTGCACCTTGAGCTCGTTGTCCATGGCCTTGAACGCGTTGGTGCAGGCCTCCCTCCACTCGTCCAGCATCTGCGACGGCTGCGGGGACGAGTTGCCGCTGCTGTCCGTGGAGGACGACGGCGAGGCGTCGCTGAACGCGTTGTCCTCGGCGTTCGCGTCGGCCAGGAACAGCGCGTTCCGGTGGCTGAGGACCATGAAGGGGAGGTAGTCCCGCACCAGCTTGCTGATCAGGTGGCCGTTCCTGCCGTGGCCGTCGAACACGCCGCAGAACACGCCGTCCTCCATGCCGAATCCCTTCATGGTGGACAAAAATCAAAATGAAATTAGTCAGACTGACCAGATACAGACAGAACAGAACCCCCGGCATGTTACATTGTTGATTGATTTGGAGGAGAAAACTGTGATCATGATTTCCATAAACTTATGTGATGATGATTACAAATTTCAGATGGTAGGTGGGGTTAGTGGGTGGGAAAGAATTTGGAATCTCCAGAACACATGGGAGCAGATTTTGGAACCTTTATTAGGAGGATCACATGCTGTGCCTGACTACTAAGGATTCGGCAGCATCAGGTTCAATAATAATTGCAGAAAAGAATACTACTAACTGCTGCTAGATCTGAATGATCACACCTTTTGGTGTAAAGACACGACAAGATAGTAGCACTACTCATTATTACTTATCCAAAGTCTAATTAGTCATCAACTGATTTTGTTTTCGTTACTAAATCAAAACAATCTGAAGAGGAAGTTTATCTTCTTAGCCAAACACTAGGTCTCATCTTCCTTGAAGCGGCCGGTAGCAACAGCATTCATGACTAGACATGTGAACGTGGTAGAAAGAAAATTTAGATGGAGCAAGTTGACCCGCAAATTTAAGACAAGTCGAGCGAGCTCTACTGTTGATGGAAAATATCTGTATACAGCGTAGAGCTACCGCCGGAACCTGCAAGAAAATGAACTGTTCTAATTGAGCCAATAAAAGAACAAATTCCCTAGTGATCGCAACCACAGAGCTCATCCCAGTCGAAGGCACAAATTCCAGGATATATACTACTACTGAAGAATCGCACAGGGAAAGGAGGGAATCACGAGATAACTGCAGAAGAAGCTAAAACTAGGAAAATTTATGATGAGCTGGTGATTAAGCTTATGGAAGCTCCCGGCTGGCCTCAAGCAGAGTCAGAACAGCAGCGGCAGCAGCTCGAACAGAATACTACTGAGCAATTCAACCCAAGAACATGAACGTGAAGCAGAAGATGAAGCTGTAGAGAGAAGAAACAGATGTAGTAGTACCTGGCATAGGATTACGGAGTCCTGGTTGGGCCCTTTCTTGCCCTTCTGGGAGAAGAGGGAGGCCACCTTCCTGGCGTCCCCTCCTCCTGCTCCTCCTAGGCCTTGCTCGTCCATCAGGTAGACGATGTTCTCGTCCGTCTCCTGCCCCTGCTCCAGCCGCTCCGTGGACGCACAGATCCCCATCTCAAGATTCTGCTGGGGGGAAGGATGGACGAGGACTCAACCAAGCTCTGCTCTGCTTCTGGTTTGGTGTGTGCCTTTTGCTCGGACAAAGCTCCAGCTATTTATTTGAGAGGCCTGTGCGTTTGAAGATTCGCGGGGAGGGAAGGAGAAGGACCGGGTGAGGTGGGGTCGGGACACACAGGTTGAAGAAGAAGCCGCGGGCGTTTTTAAAGCCGGGATTAGGATCGGGATTGTGATGAGTAGGCAAGTGGTGTGCAATAATGGATGCTAGTGGGTGGGCCGTAGGCGTACGCTCGTCGTGGCGGGAGAGAGATGTCACGCGCGCGACGAGGCTTGCCGTGTCGCTTGAACCCGGCCGCCTCGTCCGGGTGGCATCTGTTTGTCGTCCGACCTTTTTTTTACTCGAGAACTTCTTTTCACGTTCGAGCTAACAAAAGGGCGTTTCGTTTGAACAAACGTCGGCGAAAGAATACTTACTAATTGCTCGCTCGCTCGGTCGCTCGCCCTGGATTGGACGGCCGGCGCTGCAATCGTGTTTTCTATTCCTTCTCTGCTGAGTTTTTTTTTTTCCATTTGGTGATGCCGTCACGTTTGAACGTTGAGTAAACCGTATGAGCAGTCCTAATTCTTTCTTCGCATCTTCACTTTGATCCTTATTCTTTGAAATTGCACATCTAGGTTCTAAATCTTTCGTAAATGATTCATGTGAGGTCCTAAATTGGTTTGACTGGTGCCACGTCGGCAGTGAGACCCACGAGGCTTACCAGGTCACCACGCATATTTGTGAATAAGCCCCTGAGGTTCTGTTTCTTCTAAAACGTGTCCCTCTAGAGCGTGGAAAGCTGTTGGAAGTAGTGCCTGCGTCTACTACTCCCGCTGACATGTGGAGCTAGGAGGAGGATGGAAGTGCTCTTCTTTTTTGGCGGGAGAAGGATGGAAGTGGCTCGGATTTTTTCTAGTGATATGTTCAATGTTGGCGCTTAAACAATACTAGCTCAGTCTAAAGTACTCTGAGATGATATAAAAAGAGAAGCACTAAACAAAACGCGAATGGCTATAAATCTATGGTCGCCTACACTAGTCAAGATCTGGCATCTGGACGCAAAGAATTGCAGTTGGTCACGTCAAAATGACCCTTCCGACGTTTCATAGGGTTCAGCCTAATCTGATCTTTCAGGTTTGATATTCTCTAGTTGCTTTTCTTACTCAAGTGGACTAAGCATGTTTGCCAAAAAAAAAAAAGGTGGACTCGGGAAGAAGCCATGGATACCTTTTTCTAATGCACAGACGCAATATGAAATCTAATTGCTACCTTTTCTTTTGCTATAGTAATTTACAACATTCCATCAGCAGCTACATATACAAATGTTATACGTACGATCATCAATATTTTTTTCATCTGAAAATTGTCAACATTGATGCGTGCCATGTCAGATTCACTTGAGGCAAATTTATATCTCCAGGCCCCTTGACTTTCTCGTCGATAAGCTCAGATCTTGCGGATGCAAATTTAGATCCCGTGCTATTTTATTCTCTCTTGAAACAATCTTGTGCTCCACTATATTAATATAACAACCACCCGATACAACCAACATGTTGGAGCTACAGTACAATCAAGCCCAAAAGAAAAGGAAGAGAAAAAGATAAGAGAAACCATAGCTAAGATCGGTAGATCGACAAAAATAAAGAATGCTCACAACCGTTGCGCCCTCCTGACTATTAACACCACGAGCCAAGCACTTCAAATCTCCACGTATCACATGGAGGCCCCTTGGCCCTTTTAGTCCTAACCGGGACTAAAGGTCCTCCATCACAGCGCTCAACTATAACCATGTGGAGGCTTTTAGTCACGATTTATGGACAACCGGGACTAAAGAACGGGACATTAGAGCCCGTCCCAAGCGGGACTAGAGTCCCTTTTACTACTAGTGAACATTGTTGGTAATCTAGTCGATACTATCTTACCTATACCATTTGCTGGTCTAAACTAAAATAGAGCATAAGCTAATGATAAATTGCCAGCCAAACATATTCTGCAGGCATTCCATCAGCAGCTACGTACGATCATAAATATTTTTTTCATATGAAAATTGTCAACGTTGATGCCTGCCATGTCAGGTTCACTTTGGGCAAATTTATATCTCCAGACCCCTTGACTTTCTGGTCGCTAAGATCAGATCACGCGGATGCAAATTTAGGACCAGTGCTATTTTATTCTCTCTTGAATCAGTCTTGCGCTCCGCTATATCCAAAGGTATAATAGGGGCACCCCCTGGCCAGCTCCACAGCGATCAGTGCATTTGGACCACCCGATCGAGTTCCCACAATGAATCCGGGCCGTTGCTTCGTGGTAAGACGATTTTACCCAGATGAACAGTAAAAAGAAAATTCGTCGTGCGCACCCACGCCCGCATCTCTTTGCCCATCCTCGTCTCGTCCCTGCAGGAAATGGCCTGGGCCCGCTTGTTGGCCTCCTAGGTAATGTTTTGGGTGGTCATTTTTCGTGTGCTTGTGGTCTAGACAGGGGCAGCGGCCCTGCGCATGACGATTGGATGAAAACCCTAGCCGGCCACAATTGGCCCAGCCCCACGACATCTTCCTCCTCCAATCGCCCGCGCCGCCGCTCCCCCTTGAGCACGGTCATCGTCGCGCCGCATCCCTCCTCCTCCTCCCCTTCCCCTGCTGTGAGCCACCGCCGCTCGTGGATGAGCAGGAGCTCCACCACGACCGCATCCCGCAAAGGCACGGCCTGGCCCGCATCCCCGCCTCTACACCGGCCTCGAGCAGGTTGCGCAGAGACAGAGAGCTGGGCACGTGACAACGATGGTGAGCAGGGGCAGGGCGCGTAGTGATGGTGGCAGCGGTAGCGGCGACAAAGCGGCGAGGCGATGGGCGAGTGGTGGAGGCGACCAATTCGGAGACGCCCGGGCCGGCAGAATGCGGAGCTCGCAGAGGTTGGCCAGATTCCAGGAGCGCGTTGGAGGTGGGTTTCATCACCGACGGGAACACTCCCTGCTTGCGGAAAGGTTCGTTCCGTTTGGAGTTTCTCGGAGGTTGCTGATTTGGTAATTTTTTGTCTTCCGCCCGCTGCCGCCTTGCCGTTCAACCTAGCGAGGAGATCTGAGTAGGATAATCGCCGCCGCACTCCCATCTTTGTTCGTGCAGGAAGGAGGCAGATGTGGGGCACATCAAAGGAGCTTGCTTGGCTCCGTTCTTGTCTCCCTCTATTGTCGCCTTTGCTCTGGTCATCCGCTTGCCCATCCACGACCACGACTCCGTCCTCTACTTTATGATGCTGAGCGCTGCTCCTTCCTGATACAGCGGCTTCATGGGACCTTGGGGCAGCGCCAAGAGAGCCCTTGAGAAGAGGGGATTCGTGGCCGGCGGTTGCGGGGAGCACGGGACCTGGGGGAGGTCATGGCCCATCTTGTGGCAGAGGGAACCTGGGAGAGCAGGTGGAGGGGACTTGCCCCCCTTGGCCACCTCCTTTGTTTCTACCGAGCTTCGTCGGTAAGTCAGCTGCTGTAGACCGGCTCTGCCCACATCGTCATCCGCCTTATGTAGAGGAGACGCTCAATCTCAGGCGCATCTCTCTCCCCTCTCTCTTCCTACCTGTAAAATGCTTCCTAAATGATCCCCCATGTGCAAATTTTGAGTTCACGGGTTGGGCTGGGCATGGTTACAAAACAAAGCTAATCCTCTATTCCATGATAATATTAGTTATGCATACTGCGTTATTATTTTTGTTGCATATATTCATTTAAATAATTGACCAGTTTGATGTGCAGTTCTCTCTACAGGGCTGATCCAAACCGTGTTGTGTTTGGGATGATATATCTACTGGCGGACTACAATTTGGAGGGTTAAAATATTGGGTTGTGAAACAATTAAGACCGGCAAAAGAGGATGCAGCCTGAGAGTTTAATCCACACCTTTCTTCTACCTGATGACATTGATGAGCCGAGGTGAGCAGCCTCCAACCCTTCTCCACCATGTTGTCGACAAAAGTCCAAACAAGTTGTTCACGCATTTGAAATTTGGATTCATTAGACATGAGAAAGTTCTTGCCTGAATAAAGATTCAAGCTTCTTTTAGCCTACATTTGTTTTAGACTTGTTTATCTAAATTGGTTATTTGACTGGATGTGTGTTGACTCCTAATTATTCAATCTAGAAGTTAACTCGGGAAAAATCTCTTGGTTGTAACTACCGACTTTTTATATAGAAATTAATTTTTGCATATCAAATTCTTTTGTTTATTAAATGCAAATGTGGTTATTATTAGAAGGCTGCTCTGAGTCTTTCTATCTCGATTATTTGTTCCAGGTTATAGGATTGCAAGATTTACTAATAGATAGTTCTGTTGATTATGGAATTGCAATATTTCCCAATCCATAATTTTGTTGACGAATCCATATGGAATGATTTTGCAGATCCAACCAATGGGAAAGACGCCTATCTTTTTGTTAGGTCACATGGAAATAGTTTTGTAAGTATAAACTTTATTAATTAGTTAACTCTTTATCTTAGTTTTGTAGATATCCTATCATGTGTATGATTTTTTAGGTGCTCATCTTAACAGCCATACCATAATATCTCATATTCTCTACGGCAATGAGGGTCACACTTCTTTGGCACGCAGACCGTCACTGCCGATGGCTGCGGTAATGGGCGTTCATGTGCAGCTTCACTCTCGCTCGCGTTGTACAAAAACCTAAGCCCATGTTCTGCCCTACTCTAGCAGGCCCTCAAGGAAGAGACCAAGGTGGAGTACGGCGGTGTTATCTTCATGATGCAGTGGATGGTCGTATCACAGGTTTGCTATGGAAAGGACCTAAGTAGGCACGCTATACCAAAGGTTTGCTCTTGAAAGGCTCTCAATTGCTATATTTAAAATATGAGAATCAATTTGGTACGAGGATGTTAGCCAAGTTGATGGTTCCCACTAATACATCAAAAGTATTTTCAGTTTGATGCGATGATACTATTTGTGCATAGATGTCTTCCATCTAAAATTGGCTAACTTAATTTTCATATGCACATGTGAGTAATAATTTAATTTTTCTTAGGTGCCATACCAGAAGCAGGTTAATGTCCTTTCATTTTGTTAGCTTTCCATCCTGTATATGTGGTAATATGTGCATAGCATGCGTTTGGTCAAAGTTTCAACACATTAGTGTTTCAGATGCTCATAGAAGTTGATTCCATTCATTACTGTAGCTCTCAAAATTAATTGTTTTATTAACTTTGAGATATAGTTGCTAGCAGTTTGTTAATGTTTTTGTATTTCAGTGGGCTTAGCTCTAATTGTCGATAAAAAAGATGAAGTTTGTATAGAAATTGTATGCTTGGTGTTACAGCATACAGTATGACTAATTTGTTTCTTGTGTCTACTTGCCTTTTATTTCAGGTGGAAACGGAAGTCCTATTGATCACAGAACTCTTTCGGAAAAGAGGTGTATGATTAGTGGAGTTGATTTGTGCTTGTGTGATTTGCCTAAAAATAGTCTCTGTGGTACTTGTCTGCTTGCCAACAAGGGTTCAGAAAATAAAAGCAACGGGTGAGGTATGTGACCATAGAATTCTGAGTACATGATGTTATACGTTCCCCAAGTAAGTAGTAGTGCATGTTTTGTGTTTGCACCTGTAGAGCTATACTTTAGTAGTGCTTGCCTTATGTGCTATTCAGGGCTGATGATCACACTGTGTGAAAAATTAAAATACTTGTGGTATGGATTAGTTAAATCAAAGCGTATAAGATTAGAATAACTAAGATATTTTTATAATCTGGCAGACAGTGATTGATCGATGATATGTTTCTTTGTAACATGTTTTAAAAAAAGGAGAGTAATTTTCCAGCAACTTTTCCTTTGCTTTGTCCCATCTATTCAGAATACTCCAGAAGGTAAATTCCGCTTTGACTACTTATCTTATACTATTATATGAATTAGTGGATTCAGTGCATCCATAGA
Source organism: Avena insularis (assembly GCA_023614405.1). Lineage (NCBI taxonomy): Eukaryota > Viridiplantae > Streptophyta > Magnoliopsida > Poales > Poaceae > Avena > Avena insularis. Next base: position 238,558,007 of record CM042694.1, on the reverse strand, counting down.
TTCTCAAATATTTTGCCTTTGATGCAGCATGTTTCTAAAAGGTCTTGGCCACCATTGTTGTGTGAAAAGTTTGGTGAAACCATGACATTAAATAATATCTTGGTACCTGACAAAAGAACTACACTTTCCATGATGAACTTGGTTTCATTTGACAGATATGCGTAGTTACATGAATCTGTATGTGCTGTCTGAATAAAGTGACGAATTCAAGCTGTTGTTTGAGACTAAGAGGACCATTTTAAGTTTGGGTTAAGGGCCAGCTTCCTATTGTTGATGTAAGCTGTAGCTACTATTAATTGATTTTATCGCGTCTCTATGTGAAATATTTTCTTTGTTGAAATCAACTACTAATATTAATTATTATGAACATATTTGAAGCTTAATTCAGTATAGTCTTCTAAGTACGCCTTGCTTTATCTTTGATATAGGCTACCTCTTTGTTCATATTAATTATGGTACAGGTTACCTATTTGGTATGCACATATTATTCCCAATTTGATACAGGTTACCCCTTTGTTCATGGCTATTCATGTGTCTGTGTTTAATGGTGTTCCCAATCTTCCTGGACTTCAAGGATTCCCTAATGATAGGTGTGCGCAGAGCTTTGATCCTCGATGTTGGATATTGCAGCGGGATATCAGCTGTTCCTGTTTAGGTAATCATCAGTCCCACAAGATATCGCTATTTGTGATGTTATTTAGAAAAATGATATACTTATTTTAACTCTTGCCTCAAGTTACAGGACCCAACATCTGTATTTGCCAACACCGAAGAAGTGCACCTGTCTGTCACCTTGTTGGTTGACAGTATCTGCTGGAACCAAAGAAATCCCACCGGCTCTCACCCTGCCAGCCAAAAATTGTTAGTATTGTTCTCGCTAAGTAAGGCATCCCTCCTTAGGTGTTGTTCTGTGCGATGGACTACAGACGTAGATACTCTGCTCAGCAAACTAGCCCTACAACAGTGCAAAAAGAAATAAACTTGGCATGTGGCTAGACTAATATATCTGCAGTAGGTCTACGTTTTGTAGTGTCAAAACACATATGCAGTGGTATACCAGTATACCACTATGCCTCATCATTTCAAATGTCTACTCTTATATGCTCTCTCATATAGAACTCTGTTTTCAATATTGTATAACCGACTCGCTACAAGCCGATTCCTCTCGAATTTCTTCGAGCTGCACTATGATCCCACTGACTCTCCGACTGAGAAACTCTTTCTCAAGGAACACACCATGATGGCTTAAAATGTAGAGCTCGTTGGAAACCCCAAGAGAAAGGTATGATGAGTACAGTAGCAAATTTTTCCTCAGTTATGAAACCAAGGTTATCGAACCAGTAGGAGCAAGAAAACAACTCCAAGGTGTTGCTAACAACTTGAAATTCTGCACAACACAATCACAGAACTTTGTTCCAACTTACAGTGAAGTTGTCAATTCCTCATTTAGGTGCGGTTAATGTCTTCTACCATTTCTTGATCTTCAATTCATATCACTCCATCAATAGACCTACCATCATATGGTCTATCTAACACCTTAATTATTATTAAGGTGCTTATTTATAGTATACAACAGTAAAAAGACAGATCAAGTTTAGGAACATTTATCTCTATTAAGTTTTACTACTCTTGATATTTTTTATACGAGGGGTTGCCGCAGAAGTAAACTGTTTTCACTAAACCATTGTGCATAGTTTAGCACTTCATATTTGTAGCACTACTTCAAGTTCAATTCAGTGGGTTCATTCAGAGGAAATATGGTGTACTGCCACCAATTATAGATACGCTATCGCTCTACTTTTTAGTATTTTTGTTGCCCATTCGCCGACCTTGCAATCACCCCTGATTGCTATGTTCAGAACCTCCCCGGACCTCCTTTTATTGCTTTTATGTCCGTCCTAATATTTATTATAAATTTCCTTGGGCTCCTGTTAATGAGAAATGACCGAAAGTATCAAAGACTATTTATTGATGACATAATATGATGCTTGCAGTTAGAAACAATGTACTCTCTGTGGTTTCATGGGCTGGTGGTGCTTCTCCTGGACATATTGTACAAGCTTAGCTCTATTATTTTAAGATGCATACCTTTCTATGACTCCATCCAGCTTAGAAATACACTGGATATATGTATATATATCCATTTTTTGCTCTGCGTAGGAAATATGTCCAAGACTAAGTCAATGTTTTGATTAGTGCATCAAATCTTCATCATTTGAGAAATTAGTCCAAAACTAAGTTAGTGTCATGTCATGATAAATCAGTTTTTTATGGTGTTTCTATGACTCCATCCAGCTTCGAAATACACTGGAAATATATCTATTTTTTGCTCCGCGTAGGAAATATGTCCAAGACTAAGTCAATGTTTTGATTAGTGCGTCAAATCTTTATCATCTGAGAAATTAGTCCAAAACTAAGTTAGTATCCTGTCATGATAAATCAATTTTTTATGGTGAATTGTCGTCGGAAAATACCCGCGCTTTGATTTGTTCACCAATGGTGGCATAGCTGGAACTTGGGTTTCTGCAGCCCGCCGCTCGAATCGCCGCCATTTTTTTTGGGCGTTCCAGAACGTTGGAGAACAGGCAGCTGGCCCATGACTGGCTTCTCCCTCGACCAAGGGCTCTTCAGCATTGAAATCAGTGGCATTAGGGAAAGGTGAGACGAGTTGTAGCATAGCAAGGAAAGGTAGAACGAGCTGCTATTGTTTTGCCACAGCAGAGTGAGGTCACCATGGGATGATACGTGAGACTGCTTGATATATTTTGCTTGGGATGTGCTTTCTCAAGCTTCATAATGTTTATGCTTGCCAAGTGTTAGATGAATTGTCCATATGGGCTAATAAGTTTTCTCTGGTTTTGGTGCAGGTTATACGTGAGGGTCCCGAAAGGCCAGATACTGATTGGTTTTAGTGTATATCAATTTGTGTTGTAAAGTATCAGTCTCCTGAAACAATTTATGGTTAAATCTCTTATGTTCATACGTTTTTATGTAACCAATTCATGGGATCTTACTCTTATTCATCAGTCACCCGTGGGTTCATGCCATCAATGATGCAACCGATTTGTTCCTGGGTCTTGGAAAGATTTCTAAATACATTCACTACAGGAATCGGACGCTACGCCGAGGGCAGATAGCCGTCGGCGTAGCCAGCTAAACCGTCAGCGTAGGCTACGCCGACGGCAGCCCTCGGCGTAGCTCCTCGGCGACACTGCTCCTCGGCGGTGACGATGCGGCCCTCGGCGTAGCGTACACCGACGGCGCCGTCGGCGGAGAGCCTAGACGCCGTTCGACGACGAGGTAACGGCGCGCCGCTACGCCGAGGGGGATGCCGTCGGCGTAGCTGGACACGTGCCCGCTCTGAGGCGCCCAGCCGCGGAGCTACGCTGACGGCATCCCCCTCGGCGTAGCGTGCCACGCGTACACGCCGTAGAGCTCCCAGGGCTGGACCTACGCCGACGGCCTAGCCCTCGGCGTAGCCCTGCCACGCGTACACGCCGTAGAGCTCCCAGGCCTGGACCTACGCCGACGGCCTAGCCCTCGGCGTAGCCCTGACCATTTGGTCACATGCAGGGAGCTACTCCGACGGCCTGGCCCTCGGCGTAGGGCCAGCCCAGTATTTTTTTTGTTTTTCTGTTTAATTTCACAGGAATGACCGCTGTAATTATCAATAATTAACAGCAATTAACTCATCCAAACATTCATACATCATTCAAACATCATTCAAACATCATTCAAACATCATCATATCCTTGATGTATACAAGCCGACATCCATACTACTCTGGAGGAGACGGGTACTGTGGAGGAGACGGGGTGAACCCCTGATCTCCGTTGGTGAGAATAGGCGACGGCCGACGAGATCGCCGTGCAGTAGAAGCAGCAGAAGAACCACCAGGCGAGGGAGTTGTCGGCGAAGCACCACCAGCAGAACGACCAGGCGAAGGACCATCGGGGTGGGCGGGTGTGATCATCCGACGGCTACCCGGCGAGGCATGACCAAAGTGCTCGTTCTCGGAATGTCCCGTCCCCTACATGTTCCTTACATGTTAGCAATTTGCGAGGCAAAGTAAAGCGGTATCCAGTGGTTTGGCAAAGAACTTACCGGTGATGATCCGTAGTATGTCCGACGGAAACTTTCCCTCGATGGCAGGAATGGCGCCGACCCTGGCATGGGAGGTATGGGCCCTAAATTAACACTCTGCCCCGCTTGCATAGCCACAATCACCGCCTACAAGATAGTTTAGATGTCAGGCCGTAAAGCACCAAACTAGGAAAAGTGGGACTTGTATGTTTTGCAAAAGTAAAGATTCAAACTTACATTTACGTACTGCGTGTAGACCATACTACTTCGCTGATCTTTGAAAGGCCACCTCATATTCGTCATGAGCGGTATCGTAGGCTGCCTCGAACTCAGGCTACAAATTCAAATACAATGACTCTCGTCAACACTTACCATGCACGAACAAAAGTCGTAAAGATGGGGAAAATAAGGAAACCTACATCATCTCTGGAGGTGGATCGACGAGGCTGCCCACGAGGCGGGATAGGTGGGTCGCCGGTGGGGTGGGTAGCCTTGAGACGCGTGAAGCTCGTGGTGAGGATAGGCTTGACCTTTTTATTAAGAATCTTGAGACGTCCATGCTCCAATCCGTGCGACGCCAAGAGCAACGACTCCCTCATCGATCTCCGCATTAATGGGGTCATCCACATGCGGGTGACGAGCCTTCACCATCGTGCTGTAGTTCTGCAAGTCTTCCTGGGCATTGCCGAAGAACTCGGGGAGCGAGGGCTGAGGATTCGAGAGATCGGGCTTCTTGAGCCGCATCTTCTCATAAACGGCGACGTCATGAATCACCTCCCCGGGTAGTGCCTCGGCCACCTGCGTCGCGAAAAGAAATGTTATGCGTATCAAGTAGGAAGATGACGGGAAATAAATGCAGGGCGTTCCATGTGTATACATACCATCTTCCCCTTGAAGCGGTCAAAGTTACGGTTTCCCGTGCAGTGTGTTCCACCATCGCCTCGGTTATCCGTGTTCCGCCTCGACAAGGCTGAAAACTCCTCGTCTGCTCTGAGCCACCTCGTCCTAACCAGCGATTCCCATGCGTCTCGATGCGGCTCAGCCCAATCGGGGACAACCTGAAAATACAATACTCGACTTCACATAATGCAATGGCAACTTAGCAGCAATGTAGAATCTCATGACATTTTACTCACCGACATGTACTCTTCTGGAGTCATCGAGTAGTCGGGATTAGGATTTTTACCGACAATGTCCTCCTTCTTGACCCTCACGCCCCTTTCAGCCCAAAAGTGACTAGCGGCCGTGACCTTTTGGTTGTACCACACCTGCGGTGTCAACTTCACACAAGCCCCAAGCAAAGTCATGTTCGCCTTCTCCTGTTGCTCCTCATCCACACGATAAAAGCACTTCAATCATGCATAAAAACAATTGTGAGTCATGAGTTAGCACGGTGTTTTCATCACGTGTGAACGAAATTACATGTTTAAAAACACGAGAAATATATCTTACCCAAAACTTGGTGATCACAACATCAGCAGCTGTCGGAAAGCCCGGGATAATAGTAGCCTGGTAGTCCGCCCAAGTAGTGGCTAGCCTCCTGACGCCCTCGGGGGAAGTGTACCAGCCCGGCCAGAACTTCCTAATCAGAGCTCCAATCATGCTATTAGGAAGGCGGGTTGTGCTCCCGACAGGAAATATCCAATTGCTGCACAATAATCAAACATTAGTACACATACCAAATTATTTATCACCAACAAGAAATTACATGTTTAAAATTCTAAATTAGTACACTTACTCATTGCCATCTGGAATAATAAGGGCTTTCGCCTCCTGGGTCCTAGGCTCAAACCTCTCGTCAGGGACTTTAGATTCCCCACAATTCCACAATTTCTTCCGCGGCCCCTGCACCACCAACTCGCGTGTAGGGTCCGCCTCCTCCCTAGACTCCGCCTCCTCTCTAGACTCCGCCTCCGCCTCCGCCTCCGCCTCCTCTCTAGACGGCCACTTCCCCTCCTCCGTAAGGAACAACTCAGGAGCCACGTCGCCAGAAGCGGAGGGTGGTGGGTCAAAGTCCATGCCTCCTTCCCCGCCACCTCGTCCTCCTCGACCTTGACCTCGTCCTCCTCCAGCACCGCCAAGATCGGGGTAACGCGGATTGGAAGTTGGTTGTCTCCCACTCCGTGTAGCATTTTTCACATTCTTGCGCTGTTGCAGCGCCTTAAGCACAGACGACGAGCTAGCCTTGCCACTGCTCATATTGTTCAATCACCTGCATTGAGTAAGAGAAAATAATTTAGCACAAAGACTAATAGAATGCATTGAGAAATAATAGAATGCATTAAGAAAACAAGCAAGCACAAAGACATAATAGAATGCATTGAAAAATAAATACTCACTATCATTCTCATTCTCATTCTCATTCTCGTTCTCATTCTCATTCTCACTATCACTATCTCTTGAGTAGAAAGCTGGATCCTCATCAAAGGGTGGAGGCTCATCATCGTTGTCATTCTCCGCATGGAACTTCTCGAGCATATTTATGTCATGTAGATCCACCACTGACTCACCCCGAGTATCTGCATTGTTCTCGAGGTCCTCAAGATCAACAGGTTCTAACTCAAAGTGCCCAAAGTCCTCTTGCTCTTGATAGAAAATTCCCTCGTATGTTACAGGGTCAATGTTGTTGTAATCGTCCTCGGAGGGAATCGGTAGGTTACCATGTGGCGATACCTGGAACACGACTTCCCAGCCCTTGAGTTCTGCTTTCTGGCATGGATAGGGAAAATAATAAACTTGGTTGGCTTGGTGAGCCACAACAAAGACGTCGGCGCCACTATAGGTGGTTGAAGGCCTAACTTCAACTAACCCAATGGAAGGGGCACTTCTCAGTCCACCCCTTGGGTCGAACTAGTGGCACTAGAACACAACAAGATTGAGTTGTATGTTTGTACGATTGAAGGTCATCTCGTATACATTCTCTAACCTTCCATAGTAATCAAGGGTATCGGCTCCTCTGGTGAAGACCCATGTATTTACCGTTTTTGCATTCGGTTGGCCCTTCTGGTGCGTCTCTATATGGAAGCGAAACCCATTTACATCATACTTCTCATACTTCATGACGTCACGGTTAAAACCCTGGGAAACACATTTCAACTCATCTGACATCTCAACATTGGGATTAACTCCCTACAAGTACAGTTTAAAGTTGTTGTGTTCATTATATTAGTTACGTAGAATAATAAGGGTAAGAGGGACAGGTTAGAAATTACTTTTTCCATGAACCAAGACACAAAGTTTTTTTATTTCCGGGAGCACCCTCTTTAAGTAGAATGTCCAACTCCAAGGGAGAGGGACCCGTCGTTCCCGGCCACTATTCATCCGTGGATTCACTAAGGAGGAGAAAATAAGCATTAGACCGAGACCGAGATCGAGAAGTAAATTATTCACCATTTTACCTTATGAAATCGACCACTTCCTTCATGTTCATAAGCACATAGAGCATTATGCAATCCTTCTCTTCCTCCGGCAAGCGGTATTTTAGTCCTTTACCAGTCTTGCCACCGGGAAATTGGAATAGTTCGAGCTTGGGGTCATTCTTGGGCTGGTCGACATTGTAACGAGAGACCGGGTTATGCATAGTGGGAACATCATCAGGATAGTAGGTTGTCACGGCGTCTGCCATCTCCCGAAGGCATGTTGCCTCAGCTATGCATGCTTCAATCTTGGCTTTGTTTCCAGTCATCTTCTAAATATACTTAAACTCTCTCTCAATACAAAACTGCCAACGAAATTGCACCGGGCCACCCAAGAGTACCTCGTTCGCGAGGTGCACAATGAGATGCGCCATCAGAGTAAAGAAGCCTAGCGGAAAGATCATCTCCAAATTGCATAGCAACTCCGGCACTTGAACACGCAGCTTCTCAATAACCAGGGGACATACCTTCTTAGCACAGAGCGTGCGGAAGAAATGGCTCAACTGAAGGGTTCCGTAGCAGAAAACAAAAAAAAATTCTATCTACTCGAACACTAATACCAGGATCTATACTATGTAGACATAAGTAACGGAGAAGGAATACAGTATCCATACCTTTGCAGAGAGAGGCACACCTTACGCAGGAAGGCGTATATTGATGAAGGCAAGCGGCACCCGATTGTGGTGCCTCACGAAGTTAAATCACACGTCCGGTGTAGGGGACGTCAACCAGGCTCCGATCCAGCCGAGCAACAGAAGAAGTAGATGCCGGATCACCGATCACACGACGGTAGTGTGAAGGTGGAGAACTCAACCACGAGGTCCTCCCCAATATTACAGGGAAGTCCTCAGTAGATGAGAGAGAGAATGAGAGGAATGGGTGTCTTCCAAGGAGAAGAGAGGGACCCCTTTATATAGTGGGAGGGGGCGCACCACCTAGGGGCCAGGCGGGGTGGGACTAATCCCCACACCCGCCGGCCACCTTGGGGCAGCCGCTGGCCCTAGGTGGGCCCCACTGGGGCAGCCCACCATCCCTAGGCGCCTTGCCCACTTGGGCCTCCCTTCGGGTGAGGCCCATTAGCAATATAGTGCCTTCAAAAATAAAATAAAATATATATTTAATATTAATTCTCCAATTAACATTCAAATATACATATTATATTATCTCTTCTCTCCTGAACAACTTCCGGACCCCTTTCCGATCTCCATCGGGTGTTACCGAAACTATTCTGGTCTCTCTCTCTATTTCTCATACGATGCCTCATCTACCCTAAGCGTCCCTACCCTTAAGCGTGACATCCTTCGGTTCGGAAACACTCCGGACATGATAGAGACCACTCTCATATCAATGATCAACAGAGGGACCTGGATGGCCATGTGACCCCCGTGCGTTTCACGAATACAATCGCTCGAACCGTGAGATGGTCGTTCCCCATTCCCTTTGTCATACGATACCTAATTCATCCGAGACTTGATCTTCGACATCTCTATACCTTAGTTCGATCTCGTTCCCAATGAACTTGTTTTCTCATTCTCATGTCATTGCATTCCGTGACCTAGTCACATGCTTGCAAGCTTCATTAATGCAACGTCACCGAGATGGCCACATGTATCTGTCCGTTACATGGACTAGACAAATCCTGGTCTTGATATGTACTCCTCTACACATTCCTTCGGAAAACCTGAGTGGCACCTTTTTGATCACCCTGTTACGAGATGATTCTTGATAACCATCTAAGCTTCTTCCAGAATGGTGATTTGCATTACCTCACAGTCAAAGGATCAGGTTGCGAGGTTCTCTGTGTTTTATCATCAATGGTGAACTTTGTAACTAGATCTCATTACGATATAACGGTCGGATATTTGTCTATCATGTTATTCAACTAATAACATGACCTCATTGTCAGTTGGCATAAATGCCCATGATCTTGAAACACAGACCATCCTCATGACCAATGAACTAGTTCACTAGAGGTAACTAGAGACACGGTTTGTTTACATACCACACGTGTATTAACGTTTCGTATTAACATAGTTATAGCACAGTATGAAACGTATTATGAACATACAGGAGATATATCAAATAATACACTTTATTATTTACCTCTAGGGCATAACTCCTTCAGTCTCCCACTTGCACTAGAGTATACAAAACTAGTTTACAATAGGCAGGAACCTAACACCAATGGAATCTCGGTGTTGTTCGTGCTTGTCATGTTGGAGAGCTTTAGTCAAAGGATCTGCTACATTCAGTTCCGTATCTACTTTGCAAATCTTGACTTCACCTTCGTCAACAATCTGCCGGATGACGTGAAATCTAAGCTTGATGTGTTTGGCTGTGGAATGAGTTCTTGGTTCCCTTGCATTTGCAATAGCTCCCGTGTTATCACAATAGATTGTCATGGGGTCTTGTGCATTGGGAAAAACTCCTAGTTCGATGACAAAATTCCTTAGCCAAACAGCTTCATTTGCTGCATCAGCTGCAGCAATGTATTCAGACTCCATTGAAGATTGTGCCACCACCGGCTGCTTCTTGCTTTTCCAGCTTACCGCCCCACCATTCACCAAGAAAACAAATCCTGTTTGAGACTTCGAGTCATCATGATCTGAATTCCAGCTCGCATCTACGTAACCTGTTACGTTTAGAGATTCATCATTTCCTCCATAGATTAGGAACATATCCTTTGTTCTTCTCAGATACTTTAGGATATTTTTCACAGCTGTCTAGTGATCCGGTCCTAGATTACTCTGATATCGACTCGTCAAACTAAGAGCCAATGCCACATCAGGTCGGGTACTAAGCATTGCATACATGATAGATCCTATTGCAGAAGCATAGGGGACGTCAGACATCTTCTCTCTATCATCGTCCGTTACAGGACATTGAGTCATACTCAAGTTGTAATTCTTCATCATAGGTGTAAAACCCCTCTTGGTGTTTTCTATTTTGAACCTCTTCAAAATCTTATCTATGTAAGTACTCTGACTTAATGCTATTAGGTGCCTTGATCTATCTCTATAGATCTTGATTCCTAATATGTATGCGGCTTCACCTAGATCCTTCATGGAAAATTGGTTGCTCAAATACGCTTTCACACTATTCATAAGATCCACATCGTTTCCCATGAGTCATATGTCATCCACATATACTACTAAGAAAACAACTGAGCTCCCACTCGCTTTCTTGTAAACACAGAACTCTTGTTGGTTTTGGACAAATCCAAAACTCTTGATCACTTGATCAAAATGTTGGTTCCAGCTCCGAGATGCTTGCTTCAACCCATAAATGGACCGTTGGAGCTTGCATACCTTTTCAGCATCCTTAGGATCAACAAAACCTTCCGGTTGCATCATATACAACTCTTCATCAATGTGACCATTGAGGAATGCGGTCTTGACATCCATCTGCCAAATTTCATAGTCGAAATGTGCAACAATTGCTATTAAAATCCTGACAGCCTTAAGCATCACTACGAGATAGTAAGTCTCGTCGTAGTCAACTCCTTGGATTTGTCGAAAATCCTTTGCGACAAGTCGAGCTTTGTGAATGGTTACATTACCATTCGCATCTGTCCTTTTCTTAAAGATCCATTTATTTTCCACGGCCTTGCGGCCCTCTAGAAGATCCACCAAGGTCCAAACTTGGTTTTCATGCATGGATCCTATTTCGGATTTCATGGCTTCTAGCCATTTCTCGGAGTTAGCACTATCCATAGCTTCTTTGTAGTTTGCAGGTTCTTCCTGATCATCTAAGATGACAGACATCATAAGGCTACTGTACCAATCTGGAGTGGCACGAACCCTCATAGACCTGCGAACCCCAGGAGTCTCGATGTCATTGTTTTGATCATTATCAATGGGCTCTTCCTCCATGTTGGAGAGCGGTTTTGGAACAGCTTCCGTTGCGCTACTCGGTATGCGGAGAGAAGGGTAAACAATTTCATCCAACTCAATTTTCCTTCCACTTACTCCTTTTGCAAGAAACTCTTTCTCGAGAAAGGTGCCAGTTTTTGCGACAAACGTTTTGCCTTTGGCTTGGTTGTAGAAGGTATATCCAATGGTTTCCCTTGGATATCCTACAAAGATACATTTTCCCGACTTGGGCTCGAGTTTGTCAGGCTGCAGTTTCTTAACATACGCCTCACATCCCCAAACTTTCAGAAAGGACAACTTTGGCTTCTGCCCATACCATATCTCATATGGGGTTGTCTCCATGGATTTAGATGGTGCTCGGTTTAAAATAAAAGCGGCGGTTTCTAACGCGTATCCCCAAAAGACACAGACAAATCAGTTAAAGACATCATGGACCGTACACTATCCAATAGGGTCCGGTTACGGCATTCCGACACACCATTACACTGTGGTGTTCCGGCTGGCGTAAGCTGTGGGATAATCCCACAGTCCTTCAAGTGCATGTTAAAATCATAACTCAAATACTCGCCTCCTCAATCTGATCGAAGGTGCTTGATTTTCTCGTTAAGTTGATTCTCTACTTCTTTCTGAAATTCCTTGAACTTTTCAAAAGTTTCAGACTTGTGCTTCATCAAGTAGATATATCCATATCTGCTCAAGTCGTCAGTAAAGGTAACAAAGTAACGATAACCATTGCATGTCAAGACACTCATTGGTCCACATACATCCGTATGTATGATCCCAAGTAGGTCTACAACTCACATGTATCAAGGGATTCGAAATCCAATGATCCAAGAAGCCCTTCTGAATGAAGCTTCTTCATGCGCTTTATGCCAATATGACCAAGACGGCAATGCCATATGTACATGGAATTATCATCACTGTGCTTACAATGTTTAGCATCAAAACTATGGATGTGTGTATCACAATCAAGATTAAGTAAGAATAAACCATCACATACATGAGCATGAACATAGAAAACATCATTCATATAAATTGAACAACCACTTGTTCCTGATTTAAACGAATAACGGTCTTGCAACAATCAAAACCCACTCACAATATTCATACTCAGTGCGGGTACATAATAGCATTTATTCAAAACCAATAATAATCCTTACGGTAGACGAAGATGCAGGGTGCCGACGGCCATCACTTCGACTCTCGAACCATTGCCGATGTGCATCGTCACCTCATCCTTCCTCAGGCGCCTCCTACTCTGCAGATCCTGCTGAGAATTACAAATGTGAGCAACAGATCCGGTATCAAATACCCAGGTGTTACTCTTGGCGCTTGTAAGGAATACATCAATAACATGTATATCATATATACCTTTGTCTAGAATGGCTATCTTGCCAGCTCGCTTGTCTTCAAGGTACTTGGGGCAGTTGCGTTTCCAGTGCCCATCCCCTTTGTAGTAGAAGCACGAAGTGCCGGGCTTAGGGCCAGGCTTCGTAGTCTTTGAGGTGCTAGGAGCAAACCTGCCATCCCTCTTAGACTTCTTGCCCTTGCCTTTTCCCTTTTGCCCAGGTTTCTTAAAGTTGGTAGTCTTGTTGACCATCAACACCGTGTGCTCCTTCTTGATTTCAACCTCAGCAGTTTTGAGCATGGCGAACACCTCAGCAAGGGTCTTAGTCATCCCTTGCATGTTGAAGTTCATCACAAAACTCTTATAGCTAGGGGCAACGAGTGCAGTACCCTATCTATAGCGAGTTCCTTCGGGATTTTGCAATCCAGTGCATTTAGGCGCTTAACATAGCCAGACATTTTGACCACGTGTGCACTAATACTACTGTGCTCTTCCATTTTAGCAGAGAAGAAGAGCTCGGAAGCATCATACCTCTCTGCACGAGCCTGCGGAGCAAAGACGGCTTTGAGATCCTCAATGATCTCAAAAGCATTCATCTTCTCAAAACGCTTTTGAAGCTCTGGCTCCATGGCATAGAGCATTCCACTCTGGATGAGGGAGAAATCGTCCGCCTTGGACTGCCAGACATTCTTTTCGTCCTGGGAGGCGGAATCTGCAGGCTTGGCCGGAAGCTCATCCTCGATGACATAAGTCAACTTGTAGGGGACTAGGAGGATCCTAAGATTGCGGAACCATGCGGTGAAGTTGGTTCCATCAGTTTTCAGCTTGTCCTTCTCGAGGAAAGTGCTAAGGTTGAAGGTGGATGGGCGAGACATCTACAAAGGAATTTGCAAAGTATTTAGACTATGTTCATAATAATGAGTTCAAATTTTAATAAAGGAACTCCCACTTAAACGAACATCCCTCTACTCGTTTAGTGATCACATGATCCCTATCCCCTACATCTCCCCCGATCATCATGGCCATCAGTGCAGTATCAAAGGTGGACATTCCCTAATGTCGATCACATCAACTATGTGATTCATGCTCGACTTCAGTCTCTTGTATTCCGAGGCCATGTCTGTACATGCTAGGCTCGCCAGTTCTAACTCGTGTGTATTCGCAGTGCAACATGGCTTACACCCACTGTATGCGAACGTAGATATGTCTGACACCCAAGCTTGTCACCCTGGATCGCCTCATACCGAAGAACTTTCTTGGTGGTGCACACACAAGGGGAATACGATAACTGGAATACTATGAGGGATTATCTTATTATGCTACCGTCTAGTAAGTATACCAGCACTGCAAGTAATACTTCTAAAGTGAAGTGCTATGACATGGTTATAGCTTTGTGATCATCATCAATAGCTTCAATGAGAGTTTCACAAACTTGTCATTGCCATGTTATAATACTCGCCCCTATGCAATAACGAAGATAGACGCTTCTATATTGACTATTGCATGTTTTACGCGGCTTTAGGGCTTTCGCAGTAGAACCCCTTCCCACCTACGAACATCGAGCCACAAGATGGATTCAATGATTGCCGTTCTTCTTCCCTTTTCAGGCCCCTCTAATGTCAATGCCATATCAACTACTGTAGAGAGACAGACACCCCCTAAGCCACTTTGATTTGTGGACCAGTCTCGTGAATCACCATGTGAGGTCGGTTGGGGGCCGCTTCATCAAACAGTGCCGCGATATGAACAATAACACTAAAGAGGGTAGCAACTAGAGAATCAATGCCCACATATTGCTATGTGTTCTATACGTACGACATGTCTACCCATAGACCCGCTCTGATACCACTAAAGGGTTCCGTAGAAGAAAACAAAAAAAATTCTATCTACTCGAACACTAATACCAGGATCTATACTATGTAGACATAAGTAACGGAGAAGGAATACAATATCCATACCTTTGCAGAGAGAGGCATGCCTTACGCAGGAAGGCGTATATTGATGAAGATGAGCAGCACCCCAAGTGTGGTGCCTCCGAAGTTCGTCACACGTCCGGTGTAGGGGACGTCAACCGGGCTCCGATCCAGCCGAGCAGCGGAAGAAGTAGATGCCAGATCGCCGATCACACGACGGTAGTGTGAAGGTGGAGAACTCAACCACGAGGTCCTCCCCAATATTATGGGGAAGTCCTCAGCAGATGAGAGAGAGAGAATGAGAGGAATGGGTGTCTTCCAAGGGGAAGGGGGACCCCTTTATATAGTGGGAGGGGGCGCACAACTGATACGTCCATTTTGCATCACTATTCTATGTCTTAATTCACTATTATTCATTGATATATTTCGTATTGAGAGGTGATACTTATGTTATTTCATCTATTTTTGCATTGTTGATGACTTGGAGCATGGACCGCTGCAGTCAGGATTCTGATGGAAAAGGTGCTGTTTGGAGGCAAAATTCGCGAAGATCAGAAAATCCGGGAAAATATACGGAAAATCCTATTTTTCTAGAAGACTCAGGATGCCAGAAGATGGAGTGGAGGTGGGCCACAAGGGTCCAACACCACCCCATGCGCGGGCAGGCCTAGGCCTTGCCTGGAGGTGGTGTGGCCACCCTGGCCCACTCCAGCCTCTCCCCTCTGGCGTATATCATCCTCCCGAAACCCTAAGACTCGGGAAGCGACCACAGAAAGATTCCGCCGCCTCTGCGGGGCGGAAAACACCGAGAGAGAAAGATCTCTCCGGCAGACAGATTTCTGCCGGGGGAATTCCTTCCCGGAGAGGGGAGATCGTCGCCATCAACACCACCATCAAGCTGGACTTCATCGGGATCATCATCATCATCATCACCACCATCATCACCATCAGCACCCTCATCACCATCTCCATATTGCTGTAACAATTGCATTGAATCTTGCATAGTTTATAGGGGAAACGTTCCCGGTGTTCATTACTCTTTGTAGTTGATGCTATTGAGTGAACCATTGAATTATTGTTTATGTTCAGATTGTTGTACATCATTATTCCATCTCTGATCATGATCCATATGATGTCTCGTGAGTAGTTCGTTTTGTTCTTGAGGACATGGGAGAAGTCTTGTTGTTAGTAGTGGAATTGTGTTGAGAAAGATTCAATAGATTGTTATTTAAGTTGTGGTGTACTTCTTCTAGTGGTGTCATGTGAACATCGACTACATGATACTTCACCTATATGGGCCTAGGGGAATGCATTGTGTATTTGGCTACTAATCGTAGGGGTTGCCGGAGTGACAGAAACCTGAACCCCCGTTAGGAAACCATTGCACAAGGGACGTAAGGGTCTTAGAGTTTAAAGTTATGGTTAGATTTCCACCTTAATTACTTTCTTGTACTTACGGATGTTTGCAAGGGGTATAATCACAAGTATGTATTAGTCTTGGATGGGGCGGTACATTAGCACAGGTTCACCCACACAACACTTAGCAAGCTAAAGAAGATTAATCAGCTATATGAAGCGAAAGCACTTGACAGTCTTCCCATGTGTCCTCGAGAACGTTTGGTCATCTATAGAAATACAACCGGCTTGTACTTTGCTGCATAAAGGATTGGGCCACTTGCTGCATTTATTCCTACTGCCTTTTATTTACTCGTACTTTGTTTACTTGCTCTATCGAAACCCCCTAAAAATCCATTTGCTAAGTATTTACAGAGAATTCCTGATCCATACCACTAGCCAGCACCTTCTTCTCCTCATTGGGTTCGACACTCTTACTTATCGAAAATACTGCGATACACCCCCTATACTTGTGGGTCATCAAGACTATTTTCTGGCGCCGTTGCCGGGGAGTGAAGCGCTATTGGAGAGTGGAGCTGGTAAAGGAAACTTCTACTGTGAGTATTGTTTACTTTTGCTAGTTGCTTTATTTTCGTTATGGATAATTCACTGAGTTTCTTATTTGGTAATGCTACTACCACTGCTAAGGTAGTAGATAAGCCACCAACTGCTGAGAAAGATGTTTTCAAAATACCTACAAGAATTATTAATCGTTTTATGGATAACTATTATGTTGGGGATGGAACTATCCATCATGGTGATCATTTACTCTTTATACACGAATTATGCAGGTTGTTCAAGTGTGCAGGTATTACTACAGATCAAGTTAAGAAGAAGTTATTCTTATTATCGCTGAAAGGAAGAGCTGAGGAATGGTATAAGCTGCTGAAGAATGGTCAAGCTCTGGAATGGGAGGAAATAGTGCCTCTCTTTTATTCAAAGTTTTATCCTCCTAGTGAGATTCATAAAGATCGGAATCAAATATACAACTTTTGGCCTCTTGATGGAGAGAGTACAGCTGAAGCTTGGGGGAGATTGAAGTTACTAATGCTCAAATGTCCCATTAATGAGCTCCCCAACAATATTATTATCAACAACTTTTATGCAAGGCTCCCTCTACATGATAAGGATTTATTGGATGCTTCTTGTGCTAGATCATTCACTCGTATGGAAGAAGAAGCTAAATGGGACCTTCTAGATCATATTCAAGACAATGCTGAAGCTTGGGAGAATGACAAAGGTAGAAAGTCAGGTATAAATTATGATTATGGATGCATTGAACCTTTTATGGGAACTGATGACTTTCAAAATATTAAAAATGCTTATGGTCTAGACTCTCAAGCTATTGCTTCTTATTTTAAGGATTTTGCTTCTTATATTGAAGTGCCTAAAAAGAAGTGGAATAAGTACCACGAACCTTATAAAGATGTTGCTAAGAGTGTTCTTGCAAGAAATACTTAAGTTTATACTGCTAATCATGTTTTACCTGAACCTTATATTGAGAAAATACCTTTCCCAGTTAAGGTAAAGGAACATTCTATGATAGCTAGTATGGTTAATGAAAGTATGAATAAGGCTGTTGAACCTGATAAACAAATGGTTGATGAACCTATAATAGCAAGTGTGAAAGACTTTGTCACTAAGTATGAAAAAGAGGGATACCCTATCCTTTGTAAGGTTACCTCTAAAATTGTTTCACAAAGTAGTGTTATGAGAGCTAGTATTCCCGTGTTTTCTGTTAGAATAAGTGATCATTGCTATGATGGTCCTTGTGATAGCTATATTGTTAAGTTTATGCATGATACTGAAAGTTACTATGAGAGAGGGAAAAGTGTTCTTATGTATCTCAATAATATCAAGTTTCCTCGCTTTTATTTGAAAGTTTTTATATTGCGCTTCTTTTGCCTTCTTATGCAAGTTGCCTTTGGTTTCAATAACTTGTTTGTTTACAAAATCCCCTTGCATAGGAAGTGGGTTAGACTTAAATGTGTGTGTTTTTTCTTCTTAATGCTCCCTTTCACTTCAATTCATATCCCTATGAGAGCTTCTTCAAAATTATCATGCCCATCTTAATGGCTATAAAGAAAGAGCTTTATGGGAGACAACCCAATTTGTTTTGGATTTCAGTTTGTTTTTGTTTCTTTGAGTCTTGGAAGTTATTACTTCGGTAATAACCGCTCCTTATCCGTTTTGTTTGTTTTTGTGTCAAGATCAACCTCTAATGAGAGAGAAGTAAGATTTGGGGAAGTTGCTATTCTGAAACAGATTTTTGTGCTTCACCGTAAAAATTCGTGAGAGATCTCTGTATGTCGGATTGAGCTGTAATTTTTGTGCTTCTGCCCCAGGTTGTTATTTAACTTTTGTTAGTTTTGCACTTTTTGATTTGAGCAACAAAAGATTTTCGAAAAAATTGATCTTTACCTGCTGGTCTGTTTTGACAGATTTTGCCAATCTTGCATTTGCTTCTTTATTCAGTTTCCTTCTTGAATTCTTTTTTGGGTTTTCGGAAGGAGTTGCTATAGTAGCTTTTGTTTTGATGGTTTTCAGTTGAAGTTGGACTCAAAAGGTTTTATCACTTCACTTATACTAATGTTGCTAATAAGAACTGTGTGAAGTTTTGTGTGAAAGAAAATTCCAGGAAGTGGAGATAATGGTGTAATAAGGAAGATAAGGGCTTTATGACTCAAGTAATAATTGTATGAAGATGAAGATATTGATATTCAAGAGATGACTCCGGAAGGATCCACTAAATACCAAATTCAGAGACTTGTAGTGTCCGTTTCCAACTAGGTAACAGTTCTGGTAAGAAAAGTTCCATGAAAATACGATCCAACTATATTTTTGCAGTTTTCAGTCGATAAGGAAAGCTATGAAGCGAAAAAGGGACGGAAACGGAGCCAGGGTGGCTCACACCACCCTGTGGCGCGGGTCCACCCCTGGCCGCGCCACCAGGTGGTGAGGCCACCCAGGACTCCGCCTCCGACTCGTTTTCTCCCAGTACCTTCCTTTTGACATGAAACTTCATAATATATATCCCCTCGGATCCCCCGAGGTTCGTATATTGTGTTTTCGGCGTGTTTTCGTTTCGATCTGTTTCTGCCAGGACATACTCTTTGAGAGCTTAGAAGCACAGTGGTGTCTACCAAGGATAAAGGGAAGGAGCCTATGGAGGAGGATCTCCAAGACCCCAAGCAGGGGCTGGTACCTTTAGTCTCTTGCCCTGCATCAACGGAAGCCCTACGAGTCACTAAGGGGTTCTGCGATAAGTACCGATACTTGTGGAGGAAGGTGGACATGCTTCAATGGGAGAATAATAGGCTTCACAAGATGCTAGAAGATTTCCTCACGTCAACTAAGGAAATAATACCACCACCGAAGGAGTAATTCCTCATTAGGTTTGGCATCCCCTTGGGTTGTTCCAAGCTTAGGGGAGTGCCACAGTATCATATCACTATCTTCTATCTTTTTACCTTATTAGTAGAGTCATATCATGAATAGAGGAGTTATTTTGTAGTATGGTTTGCATTATGGAAGTGTCCCCTCTCTCGTTAGATATGTATCCCTTGGTGTGAGTTTCCGTTATGGAATATTAATGAGAAGTTCTATCATTCACTCTTTTGCATAGCTTTTATTAGTTTTCAATTTGTGGTTATATGATTGATCTTGTTGTTAGTATTGGTATCACTTTGGGATCATTGAGTTAATTTAGTTGGTTTTGGCAAACCTAGCTCGGTCAGTAGCAACACCTTTTTGAGAGTTGAAAGAAAAAGATAGAAGCACTCTAGAGAAGAAAAATAATTTCATCATCTTTCTTTCTTGATTTGCTCATAAGTCTAGTATTCTCTAGTTAAGATCTTTTGTGCTTCCAAGGAAGATTGCATGTTTGTCTTTATCATTTGTATGTTTGTTTCCTTCAACTCTTGTACTTGCTACCCAGCCTTGCTAGCCAAAAACCTGTACTGAGAGGGTATTCTTCTCGTGCATCCACCTCCTTTAAACCAAAACCTTTGCCATTTGCGTCCACCATATCTACCTAGTAGCATTATTGCTATTCCAAGTAAATTCTTGTTTTGTCTATCTCCCAAATTAAACTTGTTATGTGAAAATTAGTGATTAAAGCTCTCACGAACTTGATGGCACACTTTACTTTCTTGCATTTAATAAACTTGAACCATTGGGTCCTTCTTTGTTATGATATGCTTGCGCTTTATGAGTTGAAGTTAGCCGAACCATGTATCATGGGGACCGCTTTCAACACTTCATTGGTACTTGTACGTAGTTGATATCATGTTCTTTTGCTTATGGATCCCGGCGGTGTGAAATAAAAGTGGAACTTGTAAGATCATGGAGTTTATATGTGTGTTAGAGAAACGCCTGGGGCGCTAGCCTAAGCCATGCCTAATCATGGTGGAAACTTGCAGCATAACTATAGTGAGCATTCTATGAAGCATCCTCAATAAAAACCTATGCAAATAGCAAATAAAAAGATCGCTGAGATGCTCACTGTCTGCTTGCCTTGTCATTTTGATCATGGGATAGCTCCTGTGTCATGTGCAAGGGGTACCCCGTTGGCGCTTCTCAATGATACGCATGTATTTACAATGACAAGAGCTTGCTCATGACTGAAGTTGAGTAGCATGAGGATCGGTACTCATAAGTAAGGGGCATGAGATTTCAACTTATAACTTGTCAAGCATATCCTCTTAGTTGTGTCACTTTAACCTTAATCACCTAAAGATGCCTATGATAGGGGCAATGAGAGTTGAAAGCTAGTAAGTATCATAATTTTTGGGAGCTCTTTATGAGACTTGCAATCCTTGCTTCCCTCTTTGAAGGGCCTTTCTTTTACTTTGTAGTTGAGTCAGTAAACCTACTCCCTTCTATCTCAGCAAGTATTTTGAGTTGTTGTGTTTCATTCATTCATATGATGATTTATTCAATCATGTCTTATGTTCCTTGCTTTGCACATTGCTCTTATCTTGATGTTTACTACTTTGAAAGCTATCATTGAAAAATCCAGCTATTTGTGAACTCCAGCAAATTATCAACTATTCTTCGACCAAGAGCTAAGTTTGCCATTACCAATTATGATTCACTTTATGTATCTTTATTGTGTTTCCTTTACTCATTGCAAGTTGAGTTATATAATAGTGAGTTGTCTTCTATTATGATCTATGTATTTGATGAATGTGATGCTTCTTGTCCATATTCTTTTATCGACTCTTCACTCCATAAACCTGAGGTCATGTTTATTGAGCTCAGTTTCGCTTGGGGACAAGCGAAGTCTAAGCTTGGGGGGAGTTGATACGTCCATTTTGCATCACTATTCTATGTCTTAATTCACTATTATTCATTGATATATTTCGTATTGAGAGGTGATACTTATGTTATTTCATCTATTTTTGCATGGTTGATGACTTTTGGAGCATGGACCGCTGTAGTCAGGATTCTGATGGAAAAGGTGCTGTTTGGAGGCAAAATTCGCGAAGATCAGAAAATCCGGGAAAATATACGGAAAATCCTATTTTTCTAGAAGACTCAGGATGCCAGAAGATGGAGTGGAGGTGGGCCACAGGGGGCCCACACCACCCCATGGCGCGGGCAAGCCTAGGCCGCGCCTGGAGGTGGTATGGCCACCCTAGCCCACTCCAGCCTCT
Source organism: Avena insularis (assembly GCA_023614405.1). Lineage (NCBI taxonomy): Eukaryota > Viridiplantae > Streptophyta > Magnoliopsida > Poales > Poaceae > Avena > Avena insularis. The sequence continues at coordinate 238,536,323 of CM042694.1, read as the reverse complement.
CCCCTCTAGCGTATATCATCCTCCCGAAACCCTAAGACTCGGGGGGGGGGGGGGGGGCGACCACAGAAAGATTCCACCGCCTCTATGGGGCGGAAAACACCGAGAGAGAAAGATCTCTCCGGCAGACAGATTTCTACCGGGGGAATTCCTTCCAGGAGAGGGGAGATCATCATGATCAACACCACCATCAAGCTGGACTTCATCGGGATCATCATCATCATCATCACCACCATCATCACCATCAGCACCCTCATCACCATCTCCATATTGCTGTAACAATTGCGTTGAATCTTGCATAGTTCATAGGGGAAACTTTCCCGGTGTTGATTACTCTTTGTAGTTGATGCTATTGAGTGAACCATTGAATTATTGTTTATGTTCAGATTGTTATACATCATTATTCCATCTCTGATCATGATCCATATGATGTCTCGTGAGTAGTTCGTTTTGTTCTTGAGGACATGGGAGAAGTCTTGTTGTTAGTAGTGGAATTGTGTTGAGAAAGATTCAATAGATTGTTATTTAAGTTGTGGTGTACTTCTTCTAGTGGTGTCATGTGAACGTCGAATACATGACACTTCACCTATATGGGCCTAGGGGAATGCATTGTGTATTTGGCTACTAATCGTAGGGGTTGCCGGAGTGACAGAAACCTGAATCCCCGTTAGGAAACCATTGCACAAGGGACGTAAGGGTCTTAGAGTTTAAAGTTGTGGTTAGGTTTCCACCTTAATTACTTTCTTGTACTTACGGATGTTTGCAAGGGGTATAATCACAAGTATGTATTAGTCTTGGATGGGGCGGTACATTAGCACAGGTTCACCCACACAACACTTACCAAGCTAAAGAAGATTAATCAGCTATATGAAGCGAAAGCACTTGACAGTCTTCCCATGTGTCCTCGAGAACGTTTGGTCATCTATAGAAATACAACCGGCTTGTACTTTGCTGCATAAAGGATTGGGCCACTTGCTGTATTTATTCCTACTGTCTTTTATTTACTCGTACTTTGTTTACTTGCTCTATCGAAACCCCCTAAAAATCCGTTTGCTAAGTATTTGCAGAGAATTCCTGATCCATACCACTAGCCAGCACCTTCTGCTCCTCGTTGGGTTCGACACTCTTACTTATCGAAAATACTGCGATACACCCCCTATACTTGTGGGTCATCAACCACCCAGGGGCCAGGCAGGGTGGGACTAATCCCCACACCCGCCGGCCACCTTGGGGCAGCCGCCGGCCCTAGGTGGGCCCCACTAGGGCGGCCCACCAGCCCTAGGCCAGCTGGCCCCCACTCCCTAGGCGCCTTGCCCACTTGGGCCTCCCTTCAGGTGAGGCCCATTAGCAATATAGTGCCTTCAAAAATAAAATAAAATAAATATTTAATATTAATTCTCTAATTAACATTCAAATATACATATTATATTATCTCTTCTCTCCGGAACAACTTCCAGACCCCTTTCCGATCTCCATCGGGTGTTACCGAAACTATTCCGGTCTCTCTCTCTATTTCTCATACGATGCCTCATCTACCCTAAGCGTCCCTACCCTTAAGCGTGACATCCTTTAGTTCAGAAACACTCTGGACATGATAGATACCACTCTCATATCAATGATCAACAGAGGGACCTGGATGGCCATGTGACCCCCGTGCGTTTCACGAATACAATCGCTCGAACCGTGAGATAGTCATTCCCCATTCCCTTTGTCATACGATACCTAATTCATCCGAGACTTGATCTTCGGGATCTCTATACCTTAGTTCGATCTCGTTGCCGATGAACTTGTTTTCTCGTTCTCATGTCATTACATTCCATGACCTAGTCACATGCTTGCAAGCTTCATTAATGCAACGTCACCGAGATGGCCACATGTATCTGTCCGTTACATGGACTAGACAAATCCTGGTCTTGATATGTACTCCTCTACACATTCCTTCGGAAAACCTGAGTGGCACCTTTTTGATCACCCTGTTACGAGATGATTCTTGATAACCATCTAAGCTTCTTCCAGAATGGTGATTTGCATTACCTCACAGTCAAAGGACCAGGTTGTGAGGTTCTCTGTGTTTTATCATCAATGGTGAACTTTGTAACTAGATCTCATTATGATATAACGGTCGGATGTTTGTCTATGATGTTATTCAACTAATAACATGAACTCATTGTTAGTTGGCATAAATGCCCATGATCTTGAAACATAGACCATCCTCATTACCAATGAACTAGTTCACTAGAGGTAACTAGAGACACGGTTTGTTTACATACCACACGTGTATTAACGTTTCAGACAATACGCTTATAGCACAGTATGAAACGTATTATGAACATACAGGAGATATATCAAATAATACACTTTATTATTTGCCTCTAGGGCATAACTCCTTCATCAACTCTGCAAGCACTCGCCAGACTTTCTCGGGGAGATACCCTCGAACCATCACCGACATCAGCCGCTCTATCCATATATGATAGTCGTGACTCTTGAGTTCGGTGACTTGTCCTGTCGAAAGATTGACTCCCTTACTTATATTCGAACAATAACCATCAGGGAACATCACGACGTATTTGAGCCACCTGAATGTCTCCTTCTTTTGGACACTATCAAGGCAGAAGTAGGCATGCGGCTTGAACCAATTCTTTCGACGGCCGGTAGGAGGCTGCATGTGTAATCTCTTCCTATCACAGAGCTTCTCAACATCGACTCTAGCCTTGATATTATCCTTTGACTTCCCAGGAATGTTCAGGACTGTGTGAAAAAGGGACTCCCCGACATTCTTTTCGGTGTGCATCACATCGATGTTATGGGGAAGTTCGAGGTCCTTGTAATACAAGAGATTCGTTAAGGCTGCCACGTGAGTCCAGTTGTGGGTTACACCATATCCCGCAAATTGATGGTCAGTTCCCGGCGCCGCAGGCACTAGAGCACGTAGCTCGGCATCGACAGCTGCACCATCGAACTTTGGTACCTCTTTTACTTCATGCACAACTTTGCCCTTCTTGAAGTTCTTCCTGTCTTCTCTGAACGGATGCTTTCTTTTGAGGTACTGTCGATTCGTGTCAAATGCAACATACTTGTGACCTGACTTTAGCCAAAGAAACTCAAGTCGGTGCCTGCACACTGGGCATGGCCACTTACCAGCTGTACACCATCCGCATGTTAGGGCGTACCCGGGCATGTCATGCATGGTATACTGCAACCAAACTTTCATCAAGAAGTTTCTCTTTGATGCTCGGTCATATGTCAATGTCCCGTGTATCCAAGAGTGGTTCAAATAATCCACAATCGGTTGCATGTAGACACTCAAATTCTTCCCTGGGTACTCGGGCCCTGGAATGATAAGCGATAGAAACATGGTCGTCCGTTGCATTAATACTCCGGGAGGGAGATTGAGCGGAATAACAAACACCGGCCAGCAGCTGTACGCGGCCATTGACAAACCATATGGGTTGAAGCCATCTGTTGTTATCGCAATTCTGACATTCCGAGCCTCTTCTGTTAACCGAGGGTATTTATCATCAAAGTTCTTCCATGCCTTACCATCAGATGGATGTCCCATCTTCTTCCGTCCGTGCTCATCCTCGTATCTCTTCCCCTTCTTGTGCCACGTCATCTGTTTGGTAGTATCCTCACTCAAGTAAAGCCGCTGGATTCTTTTTATGAATGGGAGATACCGAAGAATTTTTGTAGCAACATTCAACTGCTTCATCTGACCATCTTTTCCCTTTACCTCATCATACCTAGAGGCCCCACAAATGGAGCAGTACTTGTCATCCGCAAACTGTTTCCAAAACAAAAGGCAACCTTTTGGACAGCAATCTATCTTTTCGTAATCCATGTTGAGCTCGTTCATAAGTCTCTTCGTTTCATGAAAGGTTTTAGGCAGACAATGCCCTTCGGGCAACATGTTACCACATGTTCTCAGGTTAGCTTCAAAGTGAGCACGAGTGGCGGAGTGCTGGCATTTGTCGGCTAGACATTGAGAGATGGCATCGAGCTGAGAAATCTTTGCACCCTCGTACAGAGGCCTCTTAGCCGCTGCCATCATATCAAGGAAGGCCTTCGCGGTTGGCTCTGGTTCCTCCGGTTCTGGTGGTTCATCCCGTGGAGGTGGCGAATCCGGCTGGTCGGCATCGATGAGATCATCTAGAAAGTTTCTAATCCCATCGTGCTCATTGCCATTGAGCCGCTGCCGCATAACCTCACCTCTGTCACGTTCGTACCGAGCAAAGTCGACCTGCGTGACATAGTGAGGCATGTACCCATCTTGCAGAAGGTGTCTATACATCTCATCCTTTCCCTGACGATGACGCTTATTGCAACGAGCATAGGGACAAAGTGCCCGAACGATTGCCTTCGAACCACGCGCTAACTCATTCACTAACAAATGAGTGTTCCATGTCCACTCTTCTGTTTTATTAGTCGCACTAATACGACCACTGTACATCCACCCATTATCAGCCATCCTCTTCTGCTTTGTTGGGAACCAAACAACAAATATATCATTTTGTATCAAACAGGAGATTAAATGCTTCATATTTTTACGCATGCGTCAACCTACATGTCTAATAGGAAAAGAGGGTCCTAACCAGCCGCCGGATCCGTAGATTGGGTAAGTTCTCCCTGGCTCTACCCCGATCCGAGCAGAATTTCGGCAGCACCTCCCCGCTGCTCTCCTGATACACGTCTCGACAAAAAGCCGAGAGAATGTGCATCCGGAGAACAACGAGGAGGCGCTGCCGAAATCCTGTCACAGATCGAGTTAGAGCTAGGGAGAACCATACCCAACTATGAATCCGCCGACTGCCTGATAAAAGTCGTAAGCGTTACGGTTATTAATATGCGAGACCACTAATGCATATTAACCTGCGTAACGCTTACGGTCGGGAAGACGCCTAGGTAATGCGACTTGACTTGGTGATCTAACACGAAAATAAACCTAGGTACAAGAGAGGCGAACGGATTCTCACCCTCGATGGAAGAGGAAGTAGTCAAACAGCCGAGTATCGGGGTCGGTGATGGAACTTGAAGACGGGATCGAGGTATCTCCTACACCATCTCCCGCAACAACAGTCACTCCCGCAACGACGGTCACTCCCGGAACACCAAAAAATTGTTGGAAATATGCCCTCGAGACAAATAGTAGTAAGGAATATTATCATATTTCATATAGTTTATGATTAAGTTTTATATCATGCTATAACTGTATTGAGTGGAAACATCAATACACGTGTGATATACAAACAAACCAGGGGTTCCCAGTGAAACTCTAGTCACTGGTTCATTGGTCAACAAATGATCATGTTTCCTGATCATGTGGCATTTATGCCAGTTGGAAATGAGGTCATCTCATTCTGAGAATGAGATGATGAACCAATACCCAACCTAAACATCGTGATTCGATCATGTCACGAAGTTCAAGTTACGATAATTAGAAAAGGATCCTCATAGACTATTCCTTAGACCGTGAGGCTATATCAATCATTGTCTCCCGAGAATGCTTAGATAGCATCAAACTCCATCTGGTAAAACGGTGGTTATAAAGGTGTGTTCAGGTATTCAGAGGAAACCGTAGAGGCAATATATGTCAAGAGCGGGATTTGTCCGTCCATGTGACGGGAAGATACTCAAGGGCCCACTCAGAGAGGTTATATCCAATAGCTGCGCAGCGTGTGATTAGATCACGGGGATATCACTTGTCGGAACGAGTCAAATATCATTGTTTAGTAATGAGATTGAACACGACATGGTGATGTCATTGATCGAATCTCGGGCAATACAAGTATCGAATGACAAAGGGAATAAGACACGACTGTCACCGGTTCAAACGACGAAAGATCTTCGTGGAATGCACATGGGTCATATGGCCATCCAGGTCCCTCTGTTGATCATTGGTGCGGGAGTGTCCCGACCATGTCTGGAGTGTTCCCGAACCATGGGGTGATGACTCAATACACGGCGCCCAAAAAATGCTTGTTGGCGGTGTTGATGTAGAGCTCGTTGGGAACCCCAAGAGGAAGGTATAATGAGCACAGCAGCAAGTTTCCCTCAGTTATAAAACCAAGGTTTAATCGAACCAGTAGGAGCAAGGAAACACCCCAAAGGTGTTACTAGCTGAGCTTTGGCAGGGCGCACTACCGGTGCTAGTAGCAACGTGGAGACCTGCACAACACAACCATAGAACTTTGTCCCCAACTTGCGATGAGGTTGTCAATCTCACCGTGTTTTGCGGAAAACAAAGGATTAAACGTATCAAATGGAAAGAAGTAAAAGTTTGCAGAAAGTAAACACAAAGCAGTAAACAGTTTATAGATTGTATGTAAAGTAAAAGGACCGGGATCCATAGTTCACTAGAGGTGGCTCTCCTTAGATAGATAACATGCTGGGTGAACAAATTACAGCAGGGCAATTGACAAACACCGAGAAAGCAATACATGCATATACTAATCATCTTTACTCCTTTGAGACTTGATTGGGCATTACAACATAATACATAGACCGCCATCCAACTGCATCTATGACTAATAATCCACCTTCAGGTTATCATCCGAACCCCCTCTAGTACTAAGTTGCAAGCAACAGATTATTGCTTTACGAACTGCGTGTAAAGTAAACAATACGATTGTTCTATGAACAAAGGATTGTTGTTTTCTCCCTAGTAGCAACAACACATCTAGTACCTTAGAGATTTACTCACTTCCCAGTTACGGAGGCATGAACCCACTATCGAGCATAAATACTAACTCTTGGAGTTGCTAGAATCTACTTGGCCAAGATAGCTACTAACAACGAAAAGCATGCAAGATCTCAAATAACAAAGACATGATAGAATCAATAATCAATCTGAAATAACATCTCAATATCCATCAGATCCCCGCAAACACAACATTAATGAATTACAAATAGATGATCTTGATCATGAACGGAGCTCACAAGATCTAAACATGAAAGCACAAAGGAGGAGAAACCAGTCATCTAGCTACTACATGGATCCGTAGTCCAAGGATGAACTACTCACGCATCACACCAGAGGCTTGCATGGTGATGAAGAAGGCCTCTAGGGTGAATTCCCCTCTCCGGCAGGGTGCCGAGAAGAGCTTCAGATCCCTCCCGATCTAGGGATGGAGATGACAGCGGCTACAGACTCTTTCATGGATATTTGATCGGGTACTTAGGGTTTCCATCCCGAGGGAAATATATAGGTGGACGGAGAGGCCGAGGAGGTGTCGGGAGCGGCCACACCACCCCTGGCATGGGCCAGGCCTGGCCACGCGGCCAGGTGGTGTGGTGGCTCCCTAGCCCTTCTCCGTCTCGTATTCTGGGACTTGATCCCTTCTGGAAAAATAGGCACTTTGGCTTTTGTCCCATCCAATTCCGAGAATATTCATTTTCTGACTTTCCTGGAACCAAAAACAGCAGAAAAGCAAATGGCTTTGTGGCTCTTGTTAATAGGTTAGTCCAAGAAATCATATGAAAAGTACTCCAAAGTTGGAACAAAACACAAGAAAGTGGATAAAACCAAGCATGGAACATCAAAAATTATAGATACGCTTAAGGGCTTGATGATGCTTAGAGAGTGTTTATAGGATCGGTAGAATCGCCGAAGAAAAGAAGGGAGAAAACCGGAAGGGTTTCGGTAAGTCCGGAGGATGTCCGGACTGGAGGTGGAAGGTGTTACATAGCCACGGAGATTAGATAATGTGTGAATGAATGTTAAATATTGATTTAATCATTTATTCATAATTATTTAAATAAAGAGAAAATCAATTAAAAGGTCAAAAGGCTTAATGGGCCAATTCCGGAGGGAGAGGGCCCATTAGGGAAAAGGAGAAAGGGGAGAGGGACCAAGAGGAAGGCCGGCTAGGCCTTGCCCCCCCCCGTGGGGCCCACTAGGGGATGGCTGGCGGCCACCCCTCCCCCCTCCTCTCCTTTAGTCCCACCCCGGGACTTGAGGTGAGGTAGTACCCCCCCCTATATAAAGTGGGGTATTTGGCCTAGAAAAGACACCCAATAAAAAAAAGGTCTCCCCACTTTTGGGAGGACCTCTAATTGATATTTTCTCTCTCCCCCCCTCTCTCTCTCATGACCGTGGTCCCAAGTCTGGACTACGCGAGCGAGAGACATCTTTACCGCGGAGCGCCATCGCGCTACGGGATTCGGATCCGGGAGCTCTACTTCCGCAACTGCTGCTGGATCAGGGAAGCGGGAGTCATCGTCAGGCACCGGACGTGTGTAACTCCCCGCAAGGAGTCGCACTTGAGGCACTCAAGTCGTTGGAGCCAGAAGGAGCGCAAGGACTTCATCACGACCTTGAGGTCGGCTTCGGCTCGTCTACATCAACCACGCTCTCCTGAGCATTGACAACGCTTTTCGGTCTTCAAGGGTAAGTTCGCGAAAAGCCCCTCCCGTTCTATCAGACATTAATAGATAGGTCCTGGCAGCTTCAGGGGTTCAGGGGCGTAGAGTAAAATTTATTGTTTTTATGCGCGGAACCCCTATAGTGGTATCAGAGCTAGATCTATGCGTAGTAATGCTAGTACGGGTAGAACACATGAGATGTAGCGTGTGGGCGTTGATCTTGTAGTTTTTACCCTCCCACGTGTACTTGTGTATACCACAGTAATGCTTGATGAAGCGGCCCCCAACCGACTTTACGCGTTCATTCGCGAGACTGGTCCACGCTTGACATACGGCATGTACCGTATAAAGTGGCTTAGGGGGTGTCTGTCTCTCTCGCATTAGTTGGTATACCATTTGCAACGGAGGGCCCCGAAAGGGGTGTAGTATAGACAACTACTTGACCAGCGTTGTGCTGAAAGTTCGTAGGTAAGAACGGTTCTTGTGCGAAAGCCCATTCAGCCACGTAAAACATGCAAAGATAAAGTAGAAGCGTCTAACTTTGTTTTGCAGGGGGGTGTTGCTTTGTGATATGGTTGTGGCAAAGGTAAAGTAATTACCTTTTGTTGCATAGTAGTAGATAGTCACGGAGTTGACGAACTACCACGCTAGAATGACACTGGTACCCTAGTGTTTACAACGCCGGAACCCTGGCACCGGAACCCGGTGACGACGGATGGAGATCACGACGTGAAGGACCATATCACATAGCATTTAAATTCAATTTTATTGTTTGTATGTCTTATTGTGTGCTAGTATTAGATACTCGACGGTAGCCTAATAAGATGATCCCTGTTAAAATAACCAATGATTGTGTTCCCCCTTAGTGTGCACCACCAAGAAAGTTCTTCGGTATGAAGCGATCTAGGGTTACAGGCCTGGGTGTCAGACATATCTACGTTTGCATATAGTGGGTGCAAGCCATGTTGCACAACGAATACACTAAGGTTGAGTTGGCGAGCCTAGCATGTACAGACATGGCCTCAGAACGCGGATGGTCGAAGATCGAGCACGAGTCGCATGAATGATGTGACCGACGTTTAGCATCCACCTTTGAACCCACATTGATGGCCGTGATGATCGGGGGAGATGTGGCTGATAGGGGTCGTGTTATCACTAGGAACCCTCTTTGGGGATAGGTGTTTCTGAGTGGAGTTATTATTAACTCATTTAATTATAAACTTAGTCTAAATTCCTTTTGCAATTATAAATGTAGATGGCTCACCGTGAAGCTTACTTTGAGATTAAGGATTGGGTAAAGAGTGAGAAACTTAGACTTGATGGATCCAACTTCCCTAGTTGGCTTGTGCGCCTAGATGATCTCCTTACTAGGAATCATGTGGTAGACTACATACACCGCATGATAGACTTGACTGAGCCAGACTACTATGAGACCCCACAAGAGCTGGCAGACCGCTACTATCACCAAGAGATGTCCACTTACATTCAGATAATAATGCGTTACGGGATGGTGGATGAACTACATCCGCTCATGGGTGATCTCGAACCATATTCGATGGTGGATCAGCTGAGAGCAGAGTTCATAGGCCATGTGCGCATGTGGAAGCACGATTTGCTTGAGAGTTCCTTTCCATACAGATAGAGGAGCATACATGTTTGAAGAGTCACTTGGAGCGCATGTTTGATGCACACTGATGCATTTCAAATGTATCTATAATTTTTGATGTTCCATGCTTGGTTTTATCCACTTTCTTGTGTTTTGTTCCAACTATGGAGTACTTTTCATATGATTTCTTGGACTAACCTATTAACAAGAGCCACAGTGCGGTACTGTTTTTCTGCTGTTTTTGGTTCCGGAAAGTCGAAAATGAATATTCTCGAATTGGATGGGACAAAAGCCAAAGTGCCTATTTTTACGGAAGAGGTCAAGTGCGAATACGAGGCGGAGAGGGCTGGGCCGCCATACCACTGGCCGCGGCCAGGCTTGGCCAGCTTAGGTGGTCCGGCACCCCAGACCCCTCGGCCTCTCCTTCCGCCTATAAGTTGCCCTCGAGACGAAAACCCTAAGTACCCGATCAAAAATCCATGGAAGAGTCTGTAGCCACCGTCTTCTCCATCCCTAGATCGGGAGGGATCTGAAGCTCTTCCCGGCACCCTGCCGGAGAGGGGAATTCACCCTGGAGGCCTTCTTCATCACCATGCAAGCCTCCAGTGTGATGCGTGAGTAGTTCATGTTTGGACTACGGATCCATCTAGTAGCTAGATGGCTGGTTTCTCCTCCTTTGTGCTTTCATGTTTAGATCTTGTGAGCTCCGTTCATGATCAAGGTCATCTTTTTGTAATCCATACATGTTGTGTTTGCAGGGATCCGATGGATATTGAGATGTTATTTCAGATTGATTATTGATTCTATCATGTATTTGTTATTTGAGATCTTGCATGCTTTCCGTTGTTAGTAGCTATCTTGGCCAAGTAGATGCTAGCAACTCCAAGAGTTAGTATTTATGCTCGATAGTGGGTTCATGCCTCTGGTAATCTGGGGAAGTGACAGAAATCTCTAAGGTACTAGATGTGCTGTTGCTACTAGGGAGAAAACAACGATCCTTTGTTCATAGAACAATTGTATTGTTTACCTTACACGCAGATTAAGTAAAGCAATAATCTGTTGCTTGCAACTTAATCTTTGGAGGGGTTGGATGATAACTCAAGGTGGATTATTAGTCATAGATGCAGTTGGATGGCAGTCTATGTATTATGTTGTATTGCCCAATGAAGTCTCAAAGGAGTCAATATGATTAGTATTTGCATGTATTGCTTTCTCAGTGTTTGTCAATTGCCCCGCTGTAATTTGTTCACCCAACATGTTATCTATCTAAGGAGAGACACCTCTAGTGAACTATGGATCCCGGTCCTTTGTCTTTACATACAATCTATAAACTGTTTCTGCTTTGTGTTTACTTTCTGCAAACTTTTACTTCTTTCCATTCGATACGTTTAATCCTTTGTTTTCCGCAAAACACGGTGAGATTGACAACCTCATCGCAAGTTGAGGACAAAGTTCTGTGGTTGTGTTGTGCAGGTCTCCACGTTGCTACTAGCACCGGTAGTGCGCCCTGCCAAAGCTCAGCTAGTAACACCTTTGGGGTGTTTCCTTGCTCCTACTGGTTCGATTAAACCTTGGTTTCATAACTGAGGGGAAACTTACTGATGTGCTCATCATACCTTGCTCTTGGTGTTCCCAACGAGCTCTACATTGAAAGTCGAGTGCATCAAGATCTTTTGTAGCGTCGTTGCCGGGGAACGAAGAAGAAGAAACTCCCACGTCAACTCCACGCCATCAAAGATTTTCTAGCGCCGTTGCCGGGGAGTCAAGGACATCTTCACAAGGGGAGTCCCTCATAACCAATCTCTTTACTTTGTTGTTTTTGTTTTGCTTAGTTTCTTTTTGCTTTTTTTGCTTGTTTTGTTATCAAAAACACAAAAAAAATTAGTTTTACTAGTTTGCTTTCTTATTTGAAAATCCAAAAAAAATGACTACCCTTGAAAACACTAAGTTGTGTGACTTCACTAGCACCAACAACAATGATTTTAATAGCACTCCTATTGCTCCACCTGTGGCTAAAAATACTTTCTTTGAGATAAAACCTGCTTTGCTCAATCTTGTGATGAGAGAGCAATTTTCTGGTATTGGTAATGAAGATGCTGCTTCCCATCTAAATAACTTTGTTGAACTTTGTGAGATGCAAAAGCATAGGGATATAGATGGTGATATTATTAAGCTGAAATTGTTTCCTTTCTCTTTGAGAGGAAAAGCTAAAGAATGGTTGAATTCCTTAACTAGGAATAGTATTGATTCTTGGACTAAGTGCAAAGATGCTTTTATTGGAAAATACTATCCTCCTGCTAAGATTATATCCATGAGAAGTGAAATAATGAAGTTTAAACAACTTGATAATGAGCATGTTGCTCAAGCTTGGGAAAGAATGAAATCTTTGGTAAAGAATTGTCCCACTCATGGACTGACTGCTTGCATGATCATCCAAACTTTTTATGCACGATTGAACTATTCTTCAAGGAACCTATTGGATTCAGCTGCTGGAGGTACCTTTATGACCATCACTTTGGGTGCTGCAACAAAACTTCTGGACAATATGATGGTTAATTATTCTGAATGGCATACTGAGAGAGCTCCACAAGGTAAGAAGGTAAATTTTGTTGAGGAAACTTCCTCCTTGAGTGATAAGATTGATATTATTATGTCTATGCTTGTTAATGGGAAAGCCCATATTGATCCAAATAATGTTCCTTTAGCCTCTTTGGTTGCTCAAGAAGAGCAAGTTGATGTGAACTTCATAAGAAATAACAACTTTGGCAACAATGCTTATGGTAATAATGCTTATAGGAACAATTTTGGTATCAACAATTATAAGCCATACCCTCCCAATAATGGTAATGCTTATGGAAATTCTTACAACAATAGTAAGAGTGCTCCCTCTGAACTTGAGGTTATGCTTAAAGAGTTCATTAGTAAACAAACTGCTTTCAATAAAACTATTGAGGAAAAACTCTCTAATGCTAAAAGAAATATAGCATCTTTGGCTGAAGCTCAATCTTCTTTGAATAAAATGGCTGCTAAACCTGAAACTAATGAGAATCCCTTTGCAGCTACTAATGCCATACAAGTAAGAATTGATGAAAATGTTAGACTATTAGCTGAATTACATGCTAAGTGGGAGAGAGAAGATGAAATTGCTAGAAACATTAGTGTTTCTACTATCACCACCACTAGTGTTGAGGCTAGTAATAGTTCTACTACTTTAGATGATAAAGTTGATTTTGATCTTGATGGTTGCAACATCTCTGAAGTTATTAAGTTCCTACAAAAGCTTGCTAAAATTCCTAATGCTAGTGCTATGAACATGGCTTTTACAAAACACATTACTGATGCTCTCATAAGAATTAAAGAAGAAAAGATGAAACATAAAGCTTCTATTCCTATAAAGCAAGAAGATGGTTGGGAACCCATCATTAATATGAAAGTGAATGACTTTGATTTCAAAGCTTTGTGTGATCTTGATAGTAGTGTTTCTATTATGCCTAGAAGGATTTATGATATGCTTGATTTGCCTCCTCTTGAAGATTGCTATTTGAATGTTCCACTTGATGCTAATGCTAAAAAGAAACTCATGGGGAGTATTAATGATGTTCTTATTATGGTTAATGATTCCTATGTCCCCGTTGATTTCTATGTTTTGGATGTTGAATACAATGCTTCTTGTCCTATTACTTTGGGAAGACCTTTTCTTAGAACTGTTGGTGCCATCATTGATATGAAAGAAGGCACCATTAAATATCAACTCCCACTCAAGAAAGGTATAGAAAACTTCCCTAAAAATAGAGAAAAGATTTCTTTTGCTTCTCCTATGAAAACAAAATTTGGTCTTAATGCTTCTTCATTTGAGAACACTTTATTCTTTCTTTGGTTCTTATGCCTAACTTAAAGGCGTTAAATAAAAATACTTGTTGGGAGATAACCCAAGAGTTTTAGTTGAGTCTTGGAAGTTATTACCTCTGTAATAACCTCTCCTTATCCTTTTTATTTGCTTTTTGTGCCAAGAGTAACCTCTAATGAGAGTGAAGTAATGATTGGGAAAGTTGCTATCCCGAAACAGATTTTTGTGCTTCACCGTAAAAATTCCTGAGAGAGTTCTGTACGTCGGATTGAGCTGTAATTTTTTGTGCTTCTGCCCCAGGTTGTTATCTAACTTTATTTAGTTCAACACATTTTTATTTGAGCAACAGAAGGTCTTCGAAAAAATTCGTCTTTACCTGCTGGTCTGTTTTGACAGATTTCTGCCATTTTCTGTATTTGCTTCTTGTTAGTTCCTTCTTGAGTTCTTTTGGGGAATTGAGATTTTTGAGGGAAGTGCTACAGTAGCTAGTGTTCTAATTGAAGTTTATTTGTGTTGGAACTGAACCTTGAGACTTATTTATCTTAAGTGCACTAATGTTGCTAATAAAGATTGTGTGAAGTTTTGTATGAAGGAAAATTTTCAGGTGTATGGAAGGAATGAGTAATGAGATGAAGGATGGACTAAAGCTCAATCTTGGGGATGCCACGCGTGTCACCCCAAGAAATATCCAAGAAGTGTAAGCGTCAAAGCTTGGGGATGCCCAAGGCATCCCCTTCTTCATCAATAAAAATTCCAGGTTTCTTCCAAACGCTTCATTTTTATTGTTTCATGCACAGTTGTGTTTTTCTTGGAGCGTCTTCCTTTTCGTTTTCGTTTTGGTTTTTAGTTTTATTGGTTTGCTTAGTTTTCTGAATGAGTTGGTTGGACCCCCTCTTTCATACATTGGTTTGCAAATAGTTTGGTTTGGTTTGGAAAAGAGTAGGAAAGTTCATGCTTATGTGGTAAAAAGAGCTCGTTTTTGACTGTGGCTATGCTTTGTCATGCCATGCTTGATATAGTTTTGGCTTTATTCTTAGTATTCTTTGATGTATCATGACTTGTTATAAACAATTGAGATTGCTTAATATGCCTTGGATGAATCATGCGTTGTTTTAGCATATTAAAGCATAGTATAGTGGTATTCTCGTTTGATGCTTTATTTGGGTTGACTTGGCGCATGCTCACACCATGTTATGACTTTCACAAGTCACCATAGCCTTTATGATCCTTTAGTTTTCAACTTATAGTATCACTTTATGCTTTGATCAATGATGTTTTGTCGCTCTGCATGATTATGGCCATTATTGCTCTCTTAGCTTGTCGCTCCCAGTCTTATGCTAGCCTCCACAACAAAGTATGAGTTCTACTCATGCATCCAACTCCCTAAACCAATTTATTCCAAAGATTCCACCATACCTACCTACTAGCTTATGCTATTCCAAGTACATTCATGCTTTTGTTTACCTTCCACTTGTTATGAGAAAACTAGTGATTAAAGCTCTCACGAACTTGATGGCACACTTTACTATATTGCCTCTAATAAACTTGAACCATTGGGTCCTTCTTTGTTGCGTATATGCTTGCGCTTTATAAGTTGAAATTAGCAGAACCATGTTAAATGGGGAACACTTTCAACATTTCACTTGTACTTTGTACCCTGTTGATATCATGTTCTTTTGCTTACGGATCCCGTGTGAAATAAAAGTGGAACTTGTAAGATCATGGAGTTTGTATGTGTGTTAGAGAAACGCCTAGGCCGCTAGCCTAAGCCATGCCTAATCATGGTGGAAACTTGCAACATCACCATAATGAGCACTCTATGAAGCATCCTCAATAAAAACCTATGCAAATAGCAAATAAAAAGATCGCTGAGATGCTCATTGTCTGCTTGCCTTGTCATTTTGATTATGGAAAAGCTCCCGTATCATGTGCAAGGGGTACCCTGTTGGCAGTTCTTAATGATACACATATACTTACAATGATAAGAGCTTACTCGTGACTGAAGTTGAGTAGCATGAGGATCGGTCTTTGTAAGTAAGGGGCATGAGATTTTGGTTTATAACTTGTCAAGCATATCCTCTTAGTTGTGTCACTTTAACCTTAATCACTTCAAGATGCTTATGATAGGGGCAATGAGAGCTGAAAGCTATAAGTACCATAACTTTTGGAAGCTCTTTATGAGACTTGAATCCCTACTTCCTTTTACAAAAGGCCTTTATTCCACCATTATATTGAGTCTCCACCTTCTATCTTTATGCACTACTTTGAGAGCATAGTGGCCATTCTTAGTTCTATGTGCATTGTCCCAAGACTAGTTGATTGATGCATAAGTTGTTATTGCTTGTTTTAAACTATTGTATCTAGTCACTCTTATGAACTATGAAGGTGTCCTATGCATTTATATTTGCTACTCTATTGAGGGACAAGATGAATACTTTTATGCTATGTTTTCTTTATGTGAAACAAACAAACGTCTTGCAAAGCATTGTTATTCATGAATCTTTTGTTTGTGCCTTTTCATGTTGCATCATAGTCTCTTTACCTATTGCTAGAACTTTGTCTTTCATGCTATGATTGAAGTACTATGATCCCAGCTGTGATGTTTTGCAAATACTTTGATCAAGTCTTTGATGGTGCATGTCACCTCAAAAATTATTCTTTCTTTTTATCACTTACCTACTCGAGGACAAGCAGGAGTTAAGCTTGGGGATGTTGATACATTGCAAATGTATCTATAATTTTTGATGTTCCATGCTTGGTTTTATCCACTTTCTTGTGTTTTGTTCCAACTTTGGAGTACTTTTCATATGATTTCTTGGACTAACCTATTAACAAGAGCCACAGTGCTAGCTGCTTGTTTTCTGCTGTTTTTGGTTCCAGGAAAGTCAGAAAATGAATATTCTCGGAATTGGACGGGACAAAAGCCAAAGTGCCTATTTTTCCGGAAGGGATCAAGTGCCAGAATACGAGACGGAGAGGGGCCAGGGGCCGGCCACACCACCTGGCCGCGTGGCTAGGCTTGGCCCATGCCAGGGGGTGGTCAGGCCGACCCAGCACCCCGTCGGCCTCTCCTTCCGCCTATAAGTTGCCCTCGGGATGAAAACCCGAAGTACCCGATCCAAAATCCACGAAAGAGTCTGTAGCCGTCGTCATCTCCATCCCTAGATCGGGAGGGATCTGAAGCTCTTCAAGACCACGGAGAGGGAATTCACCACGAGGCCTTCTTCATCACCATGCAAGCCTCCGGTGTGATGCGTGAGTAGTTCATCCTTGGACTACGGATCCATGTAGTAGCTAGATGGATAGTTTCTCCTCCTTTGTGCTTTCATGTTTAGATCTTGTGAGCTCCATTCATGATCAAGATCATCTTTTTGTAATCCATACATGTTGTGTTTGCGGGGATCCGATGGATATTGAGATGCTATTTCAGATTGATTATTGATTCTATCATGTCTTTGTTATTTGAGATCTTGCATGCTTTCCGTTGTTAGTAGTTATCTTGGCCAAGTAGATGCTAGCAACTCCAAGAGTTAGTATTTATGCTCGATAGTGGGTTCATGCCTCTGGTAATCTGGGGAAGTGACAGGAATCTCTAAGGTACTAGATGTGCGGTTGTTACTAGGGAGAAAACAACGATCCTTTGTTCATAGAACAATTGTATTGTTTACCTTACATGCAGTTCGTAAAGCAATAATCTGTTGCTTGCAACTTAATACTGGAGGGGGTTCGGATGATAACCTGAAGGTGGATTATTAGTCATAGATGCAGTTGGATGGCGGTCTATGTATTATGTTGTATTGCCCAATCAAGTCTCAAAGGAGTCAAGATGATTATTATATGCATGTATTTCTTTCTCGGTGTTTGTCAATTGCCCCACTGTAATTTGTTCACCTAGCATGTTATCTATCTAAGGAGAGCCACCTCTAGTGAACTATGGATCCCGGTCCTTTGTCTTTACATACAATCTATAAACTGTTTCTGCTTTGTGTTTACTTTCTGCAAACTTTTACTTCTTTCCATTCGATACGTTTAATCCTTTGTTTTCTGCAAAACACGGTGAGATTGACAACCTCATCGCAAGTTGGGGACATAGTTCTGTGGTTGTGTTGTGCAGGTCTCCACGTTGCTACTAGCACCGGTAGTGCGCCCTGCCAAAGCTCAGCTAGTAACACGTTTGGGGTGTTTCCTTGCTCCTACTGGTTCGATTAAACCTTGGTTTCATAACTGAGGGAAAACTTACTGCTGTGCTCATCATACCTTCCTCTTGGGGTTCCCAACAAGCTCTACGTTGAAAGTCGAGTGCATCACACACACGAGACTGGTTCACTTCGTGGATTACTGGATGGCTGATCCATTTGCGATAGACGTACTGCTTCGGTCATTGCCTCCCAGCTACAAAGGACATGTCTGAAGTAGCATCATGAGTGGTGATATGGAAGCATTGGACTTCCATGAGTTCATATTACGTTTCCGGAACGTGAAGGTTGAACCAATCGCCGGAGAGGTCATCGACGACCAAGGTATATATTTGATATACAGTTTTATAAATGTTATAATCTTGCAAACACATTACAGTGTTAAGTATATCTAATACTTGTTCTGTTTTATTGAAAACAGGTCCTTCTGCATAGAGGTGCTTACTGGAGAGGAGGTGACGTTGCGTGTTGATGGCAAGCATGATGATGATGGCCGACGACACACTCCCTCGACATTTATCACTTAGTTTGTGTTTTAGGATGATTAATGTAATCAAGAGATTGTGAACTTCTTTAGTGTGTCTCGCACTTCGTGAGACAGTTATTCATATCAGTTTGTAACAAACAGTTGTTCTACTTTTATGAATGATTTCTATTCGTGTTCATATCTTGTTTGATTACTTGTAAATTATCCTTATTGTTTGAAACTAATTGATAATACACAAACATTTATAAAACATTAAAATGCCTTGTTTAAAATACCCAACTTAATGATATTTCATTAATGAATGAAACCATTGTTTAAATTCAAAGTTATGCGATAATATGTGAAAGTCATTTGATTACTTTTCACATATAAATCATGCCTAAGTTCGGCAAAATAACTTGAGCACCGTGTATTACTTGAATACAAAGTGTTTAATGAATTGTTGAAAGTATATACATTATGTTTTAACGAAAATGGTAATTATCATTAAATGATTGTTTAAATGTGTAAAGTAAGTTTACCAAAGGAAACATGAATATGAAACTATTTGATTTGATCAAAGTGTTTCATCAACAAAGGGTATAAATATAAAAGAGAATCTAATTACTATGATTTGATCAATAGTAATGAAATTCAACTTTATAAGAATGGCATGAAAGAAATTGTGGAATGCAAAGTGTTTTGAAACGTCGAAATACAAAGCATCACAATGTGATATTAGATATCAAAGGGGGTTGAATAGAAGGCACCAAATAAATCGTTGTAGTGTATATGTAGAGACCATTAGCTTAGAAATAGTTAGCACTCAATTAGAATTGGTAAACCATTTGAATTCGTGAAAGTTTTGGGGTTATTCGATATAACCAAAACAATAGCGAATAAGTCCTTGTGGAGTATTCATTGGAAACTTTGAATACGAAATCCATAGCTGAAACCAAAAGGAAAGCAAAACTTGTATTGCTTGGATTTTGGTGCATTCTTGAGAAAGCTCACCTCTAGTGATGTTTCTCAATTATGGAGCAAATGGAAATTAGTGTAAAACACGATGAGGATTCAAAACCCTGCATCAGAGTGTTGAGAAGCGCAACAGACAACATTCCTGAATTATTCTCTTCACAGAAGGAAAGAATCAATGTTTTTGATCATTGTGTTTTTCCCTCCACTATTGTTTTTCACTATAAAAGTAGGATTCAAAATGTAAATCCATATCTTGTATGGAGACATTTGTAAATCGCTTGTCATGATTTTTGGAATATGACATACCTACAAACTACTAAGGAAATAATGGTAAACTAGAATTATGAGAAATCCTAGAAGCAAAATTCCCTTGAGATTAGAAAGCAATTCATTGCTAAATCTCACAAGTAAAAGGGGTTACTTGGAATTTTCCCAAATGACTGCAAAGCCATTGTAGGAAAAAGGGGTGAATGGCAAAAGCACAATTTGTCAAGCATTGGACAAATTCAAATGAATTTGATTCATGTATGCTAAATGTCTAGTGTATTTTAAAACTAGTAAAGTACTAGTATCTCATAATAAATCTCCAAGTTTGATATTTGATCAAAGGATTTTGAAGTTATTCAAAATAGTAAAGGAGATATGTAATTTGCATAAAATTGAGTGGGAGCTATGAAAGTCTTCCTAAAACAATATGCGATGGACATATTTTTAAGTGGGAGTAATGTAAGGCTCAAATTCAAATATGTAGGAACATAGTTTGAGTAAGAGTACTGACTCGTACCCAAATATGTTAGCAACATAGTTTGAGTGGGAGCTTATAGGAGTAATTCTTAAGCAAGTTAAGGATGAAAGCGCAAATACTTACAAATAATGATTTATAAGATGTAGAAGTTGATAATAGGTGTATTATGATATTATGTAGTATTCCTTAAAGGATTCTAAAAGCTGTTTCAGAATAGAAGTTAATTAAGGAACTGGTCCTTAATAACTCAAATTAGGAATAGCATTAAGTTTGAACATAAATGGTTGAAAGAAAGAATAGGATGATCATCATCCACTATGTTAAGACATAGGTTCTATCTTAGTAAACCATGATGATAACTTAGCGTAATATGTGATCCAAATAAGAAACGTTTGAAAGTGATTAAATCCGAATCACAGAACGTTGAGCTAAATTGTCTGCAGTGTCTATTAGAACTGTGGACATATTTTCCAAATCCATAAAGGATAACATATCTTAAAGCATAAAGAGTTATGTTATAAGGGAATATGTTGGAAACTCCTGTAGATATCAATTAAAGTCAAAAAGGAAGCGAGGTGAACAAAACATCGAAAGTTGCACAGAGTGCACTAGTGTTTCGATGAATACATTTATAATAATAGATAAGGGTACCATCTAAAGTGTTGTATAATGTTATGGCGGGGCTAATTCGCTTTTAATGTAGAATGATGTGTCCCAGGGCACAGTGCCCATGAGAAAGCCCTCGAGGTTGATCTAACGTCACTTTAGGCTCCTAGAATCAAGCCTCGTTCTGCTGCCATAGCAACGATGCATACACACAGATGTTGTCATGTGATGATAGAATATTAATGTCAATCAAAGTGACATTAGTAAGTTGCAAAGGATATGGGACTGTAAAGTACAGAACCAAGACTCAACCTCTTCCATGAGCAAGCATGTTCTAGGTACCGGTTATATGGTACCAATAATTAAGAACAAATGCAGCTAGTGTATTTGTACTCTAGTGCAAGTGGGAGACTGTTGGAAATATGCCCTAGAGTCAAATAGTAGTAAGGACTATTATCATATTTCATATAGTTTATGATTAAGTTTTATATCATGCTATAACTATATTGAGTGGAAACATCAATACACGTGTGATATACAAACAAACCAGGGGTTCCCAGTGAAACTCTAGTCACTGGTTCATTGGTCAACAGATGATCATGTTTCCTGATCATGTGGCATTTATGCCAGTTGGAAATGAGGTCATCTCATTCTGAGAATGAGATGATGAACTAATACCTAACCTAAACATCGTGATTCGATCATGTCACGAAGTTCAAGTTATGATGATTAGAAAAGGATCCTCGTAGACTATTCCTTAGACCGTGAGGCTATATCAATCACTATCTCCCGAGAATGCTTAGATAGCATCAAACACCATTTGGTAAAACGGTGGTTATAAAGGTGTGTTCAGGTATTTAGAGGAAACCGTAGAGGCAATATATGTCAAGAGTAGGATTTGTCCGTCCATGTGACGGGAAGATACTCAAGGGCCCACTCAGAGAGGTTATATCCAATAGCTGTGGAGCGTGTGATTAGATCATGGGGATATCACTTGTCGGAATGAGTCAAATAGCATTGTTCAGTATCGAGATTGAACATGGTGATGTCGTTGTTCGAATCTCGGGCAATGCAAGTATCGAATGACAAAGGGAGTAAGACACGACTATCACCGGTTCAAACGACGAAAGATCTTCGTGGAATGCACAGGGTTCACATGGCCATCCAAGGCCCTCTGTTGATCATTGGTGCGGGAGTGTCCCGACCATGTCTGGAGTGTTCCTGAACCATGGGGTATCACGCTTAAGGGCTTGATGATGCTTAGAGAGTGTTTATAGGATCGGTAGAATCGCCGAAGAAAAGAAGGGAGAAAACCGCAAGGGTTTCGGTAAGTCCGGACAGGTGGAAGGTGTTCCATAGCCACGGAGATTAGATAATGTGTGAATGAATGTTAAATATTGATTTAATCATTTATTCATAATTATTTAAATAAAGAGAAAATCAATTAAAAGGTCAAAAGGCTTAATGGGTCAATTCCGGAGGGAGAGGGCCCATTAGGGAAAAGGAGAAAGGGGAGAGGGACCAAGAGGGAGGACGGCTAGGCCTTGCCCCCCTGCGAGGCCCACTAGGGGCTGGCCAGCGGCCACCCCTCCCCCCTCCTCTCCTTTAGTCCCACCCCGGGACTTGAGGGGAGGTAGTACCTCCCCTCCCCTATATAAAGTGGGGTATTTGGCCTAGAAAAGATACCCAATAATCAAAAAAAGGTCTCCCCACTTTTGGGAGGACCTCTAATTGATATTTTCTCTCTCCCCCTTTCTCTCTCGTGACCGTGGTCCCAAGTCTGGACTGCGCGAGCGAGAGACATCTTCACCGCGCAGCGCCGTCGCGCTGCGGGATTCGGATCCAAGAGCTCTACTTCCGCAACTGCTGCTGGATCGGGGAAGCGGGAGTCATCGTCAGGCACCGGACGTGTGTAACTCCCCGCGAGGTGTCACACTTGAGGCACTCAAGTCGTTGGAGCCAGAAGGAGCGCAAGGACTTCATCACGACCTTGAGGTCAGCTTCGGCTCGTCTACATCAACCACGCTCTCCTGAGAGTTGACAATGCTTTTCGGTCTTCAAGGGTAAGTTCGCGAAAAGCCCCTCCCGTTACTGTATTACTAATAGATAGGTCCTGGCAGCTTCAGGGGTTCAGGGGCATAGAGTAAAATTTATTGTTTTATGCGTGGAACCCCTACAAAAATCTGTACAATTACATAAAGACAACACTTTATTCACAACATGTATATTTATGTCCATTAAAAAAACATTCTACTTCTCACATACTATTTCTACTCCTATTTCTACCAATTCTATTTCTAAACAATTTTATACCTATTTCTACCAATTCTATTTCTAAACAAAGTTGAGAGCATGAGAGAAAGAGGGGAGTGGAGGAGGTACCTACAGCGGATGGCGAGCTCGGGGAGGCGGGGATGGGCCCGGGAGGCAGGCGGCCGGGATCGGGGACACTGGTGGTGGGGCTCAGGGGAGGGAGTTGGTGGCGGGGCTCTAGGGAGGGGGCTAGTGGCGGGGCTCAGGGGAGGGAGGTGGGGGCTCGGGGGAGGGAGATGGCGGAGGGGCGCGACTCGGGGCTAGACGGCAGGGCTCGGGGGAGGCAGGGCTCGGGGTAGGCGGCGGGACTGGGCCGAGAAGGCGGGCGGCAGGGTTCGAGGAGGGAGCTAGGCGGCGGCGAGCTGGCGAGGGAGGCGACGGGGCTCGGGGAGGGAGGCAGCGCGGGGTGTGGCGTGTGTGGTCGCGAGCGGGGTGCGCCGCGTAGTCGATAGTTTGGATAGGGCTACGCCGACGGCTGCCGTCGGTGTAGCTAGGGTTTCTTATTTTCATGTGTTCGTTTTTTATTTTCTCGCCACGATACAATCGAGGCGTGAGCCTTTATTATTAAATCTTGTGAGCTATTGCAAGCAATGCCGCGTATGGCAGTTAATTTTTTTTATTATTTTTTTTAAAATTGTTTGGTTATATACTTTTATTATATTTCAATATCAAACTATTATATTTTTTTGTGGTTATATTACGCTTCGGTGCTCGTTTCCTACGCAAACCCTAGACCGGCAGACATATTTTTTCATTTTTTTATTTTCTCATATTTAAACCAATATTATACTAAATCATTTGGTCTCTACTAATACATAAGAAACTATACATGCAAGTTTTCATGTGATTCCGACGCTCCGGCGGTCTTCCTCCGGCGAAACCCTAGACCGGGGGCCCCGGATCGTCTACCCCTATAGCTATCTCCGTACGAGGGTAGCCCGGTGGACCTCTCTACTTGTTTTGGTTTGTTTAGGACATATGTACATGGAGAGCCAAGGTTGGGCCAACTTTGCCACATTCTAGGCCCCGGTTGTGACGCGGCGGGACTTTCCACGTACAGATCCAGGATTTTACTAAGTGTTAACGCATGTCCGGGAAGGGGGTCACACATGGGGCCTACACATGGCACCTAACAACCTTGCACCACTCTCACACACATATCCTAGGGGCACATGCAAGTTTTCATGTGATTTCGACGCTCCGGGTGTCTTCCTCCAGCGAAACCCTAGACCGGGGGCCCCGGATCGTCTACCCCTATAGCTATCTCCGTACGAGGGTAGCCCGGTGGACCTCTCTACTTGTTTTGGTTTGTTTAGGACATATGTACATGGAGAGACAAGGTTGGGCCAACTTTGCCACATTCTAGGCCCCGGTTGTGACGCGGCGGGACTTTCCACGTATAGATCCAGGATTTTACTAAGTGTTAACGCATGTCCGGGAAGGGGGTCACACATGGGGCCTACACATGGCACCTAACAACCTTGCACCACTCTCACACACATATCCTAGGGGCACATGCAAGTTTTCATGTGATTCCGACGCTCCGGCGGTCTTCCTCCGGCGAAACCCTAGACCGGGGCCCCGGATCGTCTACCCCTATAGCTATCTCCGTACGAGGGTAGAACGGTGGACCTCTCTACTTGTTTTGGTTTGTTTAGGACATATGTACATGGAGAGACAAGGTTGGGCCAACTTTGCCACATTCTAGGCCCCGGTTGCGACGCGGCGGGACTTTCCATGTACAGATCCACGATTTTACTAAGTGTTAACGCATGTCGGAGAAGAGGGTCACACATGGGGCCTACACATGGCACCTAACAACCTTGCACCACTCTCACACACATATCCTAGGGGCACATGCAAGTTTGCATGTGATTCCGATGCTCCGGCGGTCTTCCTCCGGCGAAACCCTAGACCGGGGCCCCCAGATCGTCTACCCCTATAGCTATCTCCGTGCGAGGGTAGCCCGGTGGACCTCTCTACTTGTTTTGGTTTGTTTAGGACATATGTACATGGAGAGCCAAGGTTGGGCCAACTTTTCCACATTCTAGGCCCCGGTTGTGACGTGGCAGGACTTTCCACGTACAGATCTAGGATTTTACTAAGTGTTAACGCATGTCCGGGAAGGGGGTCACACATGGGGCCTACACATGGCACCTAACAACCTTGCACCACTCTCACACACATATCCTAGGGGCACATGCAAGTTTTCATGTGATTCCGACGCTTCGGCGGTCTTCCTCCGGCGAAACCCTAGACCGGGGCCCCGGATCGTCTACCCCTATAGCTATCTCCGTACGAGGGTAGACCGGTGGACCTCTCTACTTGTTTTGGTTTGTTTAGGACATATGTACATGGAGAGCCAAGGTTGGGCCAACTTTGCCACATTCTAGGCCCCGGTTGTGACGCGGCGGGACTTTCCACGTACAGATCCAGGATTTTACTAAGTGTTAACGCATGTCCGGGAAGGGGGTCACACATGGGGCCTACACATGGCACCTAACAACCTTGCACCACTCTCACACACATATCCTAGGGGCACATGCAAGTTTGCATGTGATTCCGATGCTCCGGCGGTCTTCCTCCGGCGAAACCCTAGACCAGGGGCCCCGGATCATCTACCCCTATAGCTATCTCCGTACGAGGGTAGCCCGGTGGACCTCTCTACTTGTTTTGGTTTGTTTAGGACATATGTACATGGAGAGCCAAGGTTGGGCCAACTTTGCCACATTCTAGGCCCCGGTTGTGACGTGGCAGGACTTTCCACGTACAGATCTAGGATTTTACTAAGTGTTAACGCATGTCCGGGAAGGGGGTCACACATGGGGCCTACACATGGCACCTAACAACCTTGCACCACTCTCACACACATATCCTAGGGGCACATGCAAGTTTTCATGTGATTCCGACGCTCCGGTGGTCTTCCTCCGGTGAAACCCTAGACCAGGGGCCCCGGATCGTCTACCCCTATAGCTATCTCCATACGAGGGTATCCCGGTGGACCTCTCTACTTGTTTTGGTTTGTTTAGGACATATGTACATGGAGAGCCAAGGTTGGGCCAACTTTGCCACATTCTAGGCCCCGGTTGTGACGCGGCGGGACTTTCCACGTACAGATCTAGGATTTTACTAAGTGTTAACGCATGTCCGGGAAGGGGGTCACACATGGGGCCTACACATGGCACCTAACAACCTTGAACCACTCTCACACACATATCCTAGGGGCACATGCAAGTTTTCATGTGATTCCGACGCTCTAGCGGTCTTCCTCCGGCGAAACCCTAGACCAGGGCCCCCGGATCGTCTACCCCTATAGCTATCTCCGTGCGAGGGTAGCCCGGTGGACCTCTCTACTTGTTTTGGTTTGTTTAGGACATATGTACATGGAGAGCCAAGGTTGGGCCAACTTTGCCACATTCTAGGCCCCGGTTGTGACGCGGCGGGACTTTCCACGTACAGATCCAGGATTTTACTAAGTGTTAACGCATGTCCGGGAAGGGGGTCACACATGGGGCCTACACATGGCACCTAACAACCTTGCACCACTCTCACACACATATCCTAGGGGCACATGCAAGTTTTCATGTGATTCCGACGCTCCGGCGGTCTTCCTCCGGCGAAACCCTAGACCGGGGCCCCAGATCGTCTACCCCTATAGCTATCTCCGTACGAGGGTAGCCCGGTGGACCTCTCTACTTGTTTTGGTTTGTTTAGGACATATGTACATGGAGAGCCAAGGTTGGGCCAACTTTGCCACATTCTAGGCCCCGGTTGCCAGACGCCATGGACTTTCCAATGCATGTATCCAGGATTTTACTAAGTGTTAACGCATGTCCGGGAAGGGGGTCACACATGGGGCCTACACATGGCACCTAACAACCTTGAACCACTCTCACACACATATCCTAGGGGCACATGCAAGTTTTCATGTGATTCCGACGCTCCGGCGGTCTTCCTCCGGCGAAACCCTAGACCGGGGGCCCCGGATCGTCTACCCCTATAGCTATCTCCGTACGAGGGTAGCCGGTGGACCTCTCTACTTGTTTTGGTTTGTTTAGGTCATATGTACATGGAGAGCCAAGGTTGGGCCAACTTTGCCACATTCTAGGCCCCTTGCCAGTGACGGCTGGACTTTCCACGTACAGATCCAGGCTTTTACTAAGTGTTAACGCATGTCCGGGAAGGGGTTACACATGGGGCCTACACATGGCACCTAACAACCTTGAACCACTCTCACACACATATCCTAGGGGCACATGCAAGTTTTCATGTGATTCCGACGCTCCGGCGGTCTTCCTCCGGCGAAACCCTAGACCGGGGGCCCCGGATCGTCTACCCCTATAGCTATCTCCGTACGAGGGTAGCCCGGTGGACCTCTCTACTTGTTTTGGTTTGTTTAGGACATATGTACATGGAGAGCCAAGGTTGGGCCAACTTTGCCACATTCTAGGCCCGGTTGCCAGACGCCGCGGGACTTTCCACGTACAGATCCAGGATTTTACTAAGTGTTAACACATGTCCGGGAAGGGGGTCACACATGGGGCCTACACATGGCACCTAACAACCTTGCACCACTCTCACACACATATCCTAGGGGCACATGCAAGTTTTCATGTGATTTCGACGCTCCGGGTGTCTTCCTCCCATGAAACCCTAGACCGGGGCCCTGATCGTCACCCCTATAGATTTCTCCAGACGAGGGTAGCCCGATGGACCTCTCTACTTGTTTTGGTTTGTTTAGGACATATGTACATGGAGAGCCAAGGTTCGGCCAACTTTGCCACATTCTAGGCCCTGCCAGACGCGGCGGGACTTTCCACGTACAGATCCAGGATTTTACTAAGTGTTAACGCATGTCCGGGAAGGGGGTCACACATGGGGCCTACACATGGCACCTAACAACCTTGCACCACTCTCACACACATATATTAGGGGCACATGCAAGTTTTCATGTGATTCCGATGCTTCGGCGGTCTTCCTCCGACGAAACCCTAGACCCGGGGCCCCGGATCGTCTACCCCTATAGCTATCTCCGCATTTAGGGTAGCCCGGGTGACCTCTACTCTTTTTGGTTTGTTTAGGACATATGTACATGGAGAGGCAAGTTTGGGCCAACTTTGCCACATTTTAGGCCGCGGTTGTGACGCGGCGGGACTTTCCACGTACTGATCCAGGATTTTACTAAGTGTTAACGCATGTCCGGGAAGGGGGTCACACATGGGGCCTACACATGGCACCTAACAACCTTGCACCACTCTCACACACATATCCTAGGGGCACATGCAAGTTTTCATGTGATTCCGACGCTCTGGCGGTCTTCCTCCGGTGAAACCCTAGACTGGGCCTCGGATCGTCTACCCCTATAGCTATCTCCGTACGAGGGTAGCCCGGTGGACCTCTCTACTTGTTTTGGTTTGTTTAGGACATATGTACATGGAGAGCCAAGGTTGGGCCAACTTTGCCACATTCTAGGCCCCGGTTGTGATGCGGCGGGACTTTCCACGTACAGATCCAGGATTTTACTAAGTGTTAACGCATGTCCGGGAAGGGGTCACACATGGGGCCTACACATGGCACCTAACAACCTTGCACCACTCTCACACACATATCCTAGGGGCACATGCAAGTTTTCATGTGATTCCGACGCTCCGGCGGTCTTCCTCCAGCGAAACCCTAGACCGGGGGCCCCGGATCGTCTACCCTATAGCTATCTCCATACGAGGGTAGCCCGGTGGACCTCTCTACTTGTTTTGGTTTGTTTAGGACATATGTACATGTAGAGCCAAGGTTGGGCCAACTTTGCCACATTCTAGGCCCCTTGCCAGACGCCGGGACTTTCCAATGCAATGATCCAGGATTTTACTAAGTGTTAACGCATGTCCGGAAAGGGGGTCACACATGGGGCCTACACATGGCACCTAACAACCTTGCACCACTCTCACACACATATCCTAGGGGCACATGCAAGTTTTCATGTGATTCCGACGCTCTGGCGGTCTTCCTCCGGTGAAACCCTAGACTGGGCCCCGGATCGTCTACCCCTATAGCTATCTCCGTACGAGGGTAGCCCGGTGGACCTCTCTACTTGTTTTGGTTTGTTTAGGACATATGTACATGGAGAGCCAAGGTTGGGCCAACTTTGCCACATTCTAGGCCCCGGTTGTGACGCGGCGGGACTTTCCACGTACAGATCCAGGATTTTACTAAGTGTTAACGCATGTCCGGGAAGGGGGTCACACATGGGGCCTACACATGGCACCTAACAACCTTGCACCACTCTCACACACATATCCTAGGGGCACATGCAAGTTTTCATGTGATTCCGACGCTCCAGCGGTCTTCCTCCGGCGAAACCCTAGACCGGGGGCCCCGGATCGTCTACCCCTATAGCTATCTCCCATTTAGGGTAGCCCGTTGGACCTCTCTACTTGTTTTGGTTTGTTTAGGACATATGTACATGGAGAGCCAAGGTTGGGCCAACTTTGCCACATTCTAGGCTCCGTTGCCAGACGCTGGACTTTCCACGTACAGATCCAAGATTTTACTAAGTGTTAACGCATGTCTGGGAAGGAGGTCACACATGGGGCCTACACATGGCACCTAACAACCTTGCACCACTCTCACACACATATCCTAGGGGCACATGCAAGTTTTCATGTGATTCCGACGCTCCGGCGGTCTTCCTCCGGCGAAACCCTAGACCGGGGCCCCGGATCGTCTACCCCTATAGCTTTCTCCGCATTTAGGGTAGCCCGTGGACCTCTCTACTTGTTTTGGTTTGTTTAGGACATATGTACATGGAGAGCCAATGTTGGCCCAACTTTGCCACATTCTAGGCCCCGTTGCCAGACGCCGGGACTTTCCACGCAAGATCCAGGATTTTACTAAGTGTTAACACATGTCCGGGAAGGGGGTCACACATGGGGCCTACACATGGCACCTAACAACCTTGCACCACTCTCACACACATATCCTAGGGGCACATGCAAGTTTTCATGTGATTCCGACGCCCTGGGTCTTCCTCCGTGAAACCCTAGACTGGGGGCCCCTGGATCGCCTACCCCTATAGCTATCTCCAGACGAGGGTAGCCGTGGACCTCTCTACTTGTTTTGGTTTGTTTAGGACATATGTACATGGAGAGCCAAGGTTGGGCCAACTTTGCCACATTCTAGGCCCGTTGCCAGACGCTGGACTTTCCACATGCATCCAGGATTTTACTAAGTGTTAACGCATGTCCGGAAGGGGTCACAAATGGGGCCTACACATGGCACCTAACAACCTTGCACCACTCTCACACACATATCCTAGGGGCACATGCAAGTTTTCTTGTGATTCGACGCCCCGTGGTCTTCCTCCAGTGAAACCCTTGACCGGGGGCCCCGGATCGTCTACCCCTATAGCTATCTCCATACGAGGGTAGCCCGGTGGACCTCTCTACTTGTTTTGGTTTGTTTAGGACATATGTACATGGAGAGCCAAGGTTGGGCCAACTTTGCCACATTCTAGGCCCCAGTTGTGACGCGGCGGGACTTTCCACGCACAGATCCAGGATTTTACTAAGTGTTAACGCATGTCCGGGAAGGGGGTCACACATGGGGCCTACACATGTCACCTAACAACCTTGCACCACTCTCACACACATATCCTAGGGGCACATGCAAGTTTTCATGTGATTCCGACGCTCCGGCGGTCTTCCTCCGGCGAAACCCTAGACTGGGGGCCCCGATCGTCTACCCCTATAGCTATCTCCAGACGAGGGTAGCCCGGTGGACCTCTACTTGTTTTGGTTTGTTTAGGTCATATGTACATGGAGAGCCAAGGTTGGGCCAACTTTGCCACATTCTAGGCCCCGGTTGTGACGCGGCGGGACTTTCCACGTACAGATCCAGGATTTTACTAAGTGTTAACGCATGTCCGGGAAGGGGGTCAACATGGGGCCTACACATGGCACCTAACAACCTTGCACCACTGTCACACACATATCCTAGGGGCACATGCAAGTTTTCATGTGATTCCGACGCTCTGGCGGTCTTCCTCCGGCGAAACCCTAGACCGGGGGCCCCGGATCGTCTACCCCTATAGCTATCTCCGTATGAGGGTAGCCCGATGGACCTCTCTACTCTTTTTGGTTTGTTTAGGACATATGTACATGTAGAGCCAAGGTTGGGCCAACTTTGCCACATTCTAGGCCCCGGTTGTGACGCGGCGGGACTTTCCACGCACAGATCCAGGATTTTACTAAGTGTTAACGCATGTCCGGGAAGGGGGTCACACATGGGGCCTACACATGGCACCTAACAACCTTGCACCACTCTCACACACATATCCTAGGGGCACATGCAAGTTTTCATGTGATTCCGACGCTCCGGCGGTCTTCCTCCGGCGAAACCCTAGACCGGGAGCCCCAGATCGTCTACCCCTATAGCTATCTCCATACGAGGGTAGCCCGGTGGACCTCTCTACTTGTTTTGGTTTGTTTAGGACATATGTACATGGAGAGCCAAGGTTGGGCCAACTTTGCCACATTCTAGGCCCCGGTTGTGACGCGGCGGGACTTTCCACGTACTGATCCACGATTTTACTAAGTGTTAACGCATATCTGGAAAGGCGGACACACATGGGGCCTACACATGGCACCTAACAACCTTGAACCACTCTCACACACATATCCTAGGGGCACATGCAAGTTTTCATGTGATTCCGACGCTCCGGTGGTCTTCCTCTGGCGAAACCCTAGACCAGGGGCCCCGGATCTTCTACCCCTATAGCTATCTCCAGCGAGGTTTAGCCCGTGGACCTCTCTACTTGTTTTGGTTTGTTTAGGACATATGTACATGGAGAGCCAAGGTTGGGCCAACTTTGCCACATTCTAGGCCCCTTGCCAGACGCCGGGACTTTCCACGTACAGATCCATGATTTTACTAAGTGTTAACGCATGTCCGGGAAGGGGGTCACACATGGGGCCTACACATGGCACCTAAAAACCTTGCACCACTCTCACACACATATCCTAGGGGCACATGCAAGTTTTCATGTGATTCCGACGCCTGCGGTCTTCCTCCCATGAAACCCTAGACTGGGGCCCCTGATCGCTCACCCCTATAGCTATCTCCGCACGAGGGTAGCCCGTGGACCTCTACTTGTTTTGGTTTGTTTAGGACATATGTACATGGAGAGCCAAGGTTGGGCCAACTTTGCCACATTCTAGGCCCCTGCCAGACGCCGGACTTTCCACGCACAGATCAAGGATTTTACTAAGTGTTAACGCATGTCCGGGAAGGGGTCACACATGGGGCCTACACATGGCACCTAACAACCTTGCACCACTCTCACACACATATCCTAGGGGCACATGCAAGTTTTCATGTGATTCCGACGCCATGGTCTTCCTCCCTGAAACCCTAGACCGGGGCCCCTGATCGCCTACCACCCCTATAGCTATCTCCGCATTTAGGGTAGCCCGTGGACCTCTCTACTTGTTTTGGTTTGTTTAGGACATATGTACATGGAGAGCCATGGTTGGGCCAACTTTGCCACATTCTAGGCCCCTGCCAGACGCCCGGGACTTTCCACTCACATATCAAGGATTTTACTAAGTGTTAACGCATGTCCGGGAAGGGGTCACACATGGGGCCTACACATGGCACCTAACAACCTTGCACCACTCTCACACACATATCCTAGGGGCACATGCAAGTTTTCATGTGATTCCGATGCTCCGACGGTCTTCCTCCGACGAAACCCTAGATCGGGGGCCCTGGATCGTCTACCCATATAGCTATCTCCATACGAGGGTAGCCCGGTGGACCTCTCTATTTTTTTTTGTTTGTTTAGGACATATGTACATGTAGAGCCAAGGTTGGGCCAACTTTGCCACATTCTAGGCCCCGGTTGCCAGACGCCAAGGGACTTTCCAATGCATGATCCAGGATTTTACTAAGTGTTAACGCATGTCCGGGAGGGGTCACACATGGGGCCTACACATGGCACCTAACAACCTTGCACCACTCTCACACACATATCCTAGGGGCACATGCAAATTTTCATGTGATTCCGACGCTCCGGCTGTCTTCCTCCGTGAACCCTAGACCGGGGCCCTGATCGCCTACCCCTATAGCTATCTCCAGACGAGGGTAGCCCGTGGACCTCTCTACTTGTTTTGGTTTGTTTAGGACATATGTACATGGAGAGCCAAGGTTGGGCCAACTTTGCCACATTCTAGGCCCTTGCCAGACGCCGGACTTTCCACGCATGCATCCGTGGATTTTACTAAGTGTTAACGCATGTCCGAAGGGGTCACACATGGGGCCTACACATGGCACCTAACAACCTTGCACCACTCTCACACACATATCCTAGGGGCACATGCAAGTTTTCATGTGATTCCGACGCCCGTGGTCTTCCTCCGGCGAAACCCTAGCCCGTGGCCAATGATCGTCTACCCCTATAGCTATCTCCGTACGAGGGTAGCCCGGTGGACCTCTCTACTTGTTTTGGTTTGTTTCAGACATATGTACATGGAGAGCCAAGGTTGGGCCAACTTTGCCACATTCTAGGCCCCGTTGCCAGACGCGGGACTTTCCACGCATGCATCCGTGGATTTTACTAAGTGTTAACGCATGTCCGGAAGGGTTCACACATGGGGCCTACACATGGCACCTAACAACCTTGCACCACTCTCACACACATATCCTAGGGGCACATGCAAGTTTTCATGTGATTCCGACGCCCGGTGTCTTCCTCCCATGAAACCCTAGACCGGGGCCCGGATCGTCTACCCCTATAGCTATCTCCGTACGAGGGTAGCCCGGTGGACCTCTCTACTTGTTTTGGCTTGTTTAGGACATGTGTACATGGAGAGCCAAGGTTGGGCCAACTTTGCCACATTCTAGGCCCTGCCAGACGCCATGGACTTTCCACGCATGCATCCACGATTTTACTAAGTGTTAATGCATGTCCAGGAAAGGGGTCACACATGGGGCCTAGACATGGCACCTAACAACCTTGCACCAGTCTCACACACATATCCTAGGGGCACATGCAAGTTTTCATGTGATTCCGACGCCCGGGGTCTTCCTCCCATGAAACCCTAGACCGGGGGCCCCAGATCGTCTACCCCTATAGCTATCTCCGTACGAGGGTAGCCCAATGGACCTCTCTACTTGTTTTGGTTTGTGTAGGACATATGTACATGTAGAGCCAAGGTTGGGCCAACTTTGCCACATTCTATGCCCCTTGCCAGACGCTGGACTTTCCACGCATGCATCCGTGATTTTACTAAGTGTTAACGCATGTCCGGGAATGGGGTCACACATGGGGCCTACACATGGCACCTAACAACCTTGCACCACTCTCACACACATATCCTAGGGGCACATGCAAGTTTTCATGTGATTCCGACGCCCCAGGTCTTCCTCCCATGAAACCCTAGACCGGGGCCCTGATCGCCTACCCCTATAGCTATCTCCGTACGAGGGTAGCCGTGTGGACCTCTCTACTGGTTTTGGTTTGTTTAGGACATATGTACATGGAGAGCCAAGGTTGGGCCAACTTTGCCACATTCTAGGCCCCTGCCAGACGCCAAGGGACTTTCCACGCATGCATCCAGGATTTTACTAAGTGTTAACGCATGTCCGGGAAGGGGGTCACACATGGGGCCTACACATGGCACCTAACAACCTTGCACCACTCTCACACACAT
Source organism: Avena insularis (assembly GCA_023614405.1). Lineage (NCBI taxonomy): Eukaryota > Viridiplantae > Streptophyta > Magnoliopsida > Poales > Poaceae > Avena > Avena insularis. The sequence continues at coordinate 238,501,506 of CM042694.1, read as the reverse complement.
ATCCTAGGGGCACATGCAAGTTTTCATGTGATTCCGACGCTCCGCCGGTCTTCCTCCGGCGAAACCCTAGACTTTGGGAACCTGATCGTCTACCCCTATAGCTATCTCCAGACGAGGGTAGCCCGTGGACCTCTCTACTTGTTTGGGTTTTTTTAGGACATATGTACATGTAGATCCAAGGTTGGGCCAACTTTGCCACATTCTAGGCCCCTGCCAGACGCTGCGGGACTTTCCACGCATGATCCAGGATTTTACTAAGTGTTAACGCATGTCCGGAAGGGGTCACACATGGGGCCTACACATGGCACCTAACAACCTTGCACCACTCTCACGCACATATCCTAGGGGCACATGCAAGTTTTCATGTGATTCCGACGCCCATGGGTCTTCCTCCCATGAAACCCTAGACCGGGGGCCCCTGATCGCCTACCCCTATAGCTATCTCCGCATTTAGGGTAGCCCGTGGACCTCTACTTGTTTTGGTTTGTTTAGGACATATGTACATGGAGAGCCAAGGTTGGGCCAACTTTGCCACATTCTAGGCCCCTGCCAGACGCCATGGACTTTCCACGCATGCATCCGTGGATTTTACTAAGTGTTAACGCATGTCCGGAAGGGGTCACACACGGGGCCTACACATGGCACCTAACAACCTTGCACCACTCTCACGCACATATCCTAGGGGCACATGCAAGTTTTCATGTGATTCCGACGCCCTGGGGTCTTCCTCCCATGAAACCTCAGACCGGGGCCCCTGATCGCCTACCCCTATAGCTATCTCCAGACGAGGGTAGCCCGTGGACCTCTCTACTTGTTTTGGTTTGTTTAGGACATATGTACATGGAGAGCCAAGGTTGGGCCAACTTTGCCACATTCTAGGCCCGTTGCCAGACGCCATGGACTTTCCAATGCACAGATCCGTGGATTTTACTAAGTGTTAACGCATGTCCGGGAAGGGGTCACACATGGGGCCTACACCTGGCACCTAACAACCTTGCACCACTCTCACACACATATCCTAGGGGCACTTGCAAGTTTTCATGTGATTCCGACGCTGCGGCGGTCTTCCTCCCATGAAACCCTAGACCGGGGCCCCTGATCGCCTACCCCTATAGCTATCTCCGCATTTAGGGTAGCCCGTGGACCTCTCTACTTGTTTTGGTTTGTTTAGGACATATGTACATGGAGAGCCAAGGTTGGGCCAACTTTGCCACATTCTAGGCCCCTGCCAGACGCCATGGGACTTTCCACGCATGTATCCAGGATTTTACTAAGTGTTAACGCATGTCCGGAAGGGGTCACACATTGGGCCTACACATGGCACCTAACAACCTTGCACCACTCTCACACACATATCCTAGGGGCACATGCAAGTTTTCATCTGATTCCGCTCCCTGTCTTCCTCCCATGAAACCCTAGACCGGGGCCCTGATCGCCTACCCCTATAGCTATCTCCAGACGAGGGTAGCCCGTGGACCTCTCTACTTGTTTTGGTTTGTTTAGGACATATGTACATGGAGAGCCAAGGTTGGGCCAACTTTGCCACATTCTAGGCCCCTGCCAGACGCGCGGACTTTCCACGCATGTATCCAGGATTTTACTAAGTGTTAACGCATGTCCGGGAAGAGGGTCACACATGGGGCCTACACATGGCACCTAACAACCTTGCACCACTCTCACACACATATCCTAGGGGCACATGCAAGTTTTCATGTGATTCCGACGCTCTGGCGGTCTTCCTCCGGCGAAACCCTAGACCGGGGGCCCCGGATCGTCTACCCCTATAGCTATCTCCGCATTTAGGGTAGCCCGTGGACCTCTCTACTTGTTTTGGTTTGTTTAGGACATATGTACATGGAGAGCCAAGGTTGGGCCAACTTTGCCACATTCTAGGCCCCTGCCAGACGCCATGGGACTTTCCACGCATGCATCCAGGATTTTACTAAGTGTTAACGCATGTCCGGGAAGGGGGTCACACATGGGGCCTACACATGGCACCTAACAACCTTGCACCACTCTCACACACATATCCTAGGGGCACATGCAAGTTTTCATGTGATTTCGATGCTCCGGTTGTCTTCCTCCAGCGAAACCCTAGACCGGGGCCCCAGGATCGTCTACCCCTATAGCTATCTCCGTACGAGGGTAGCCCGGTGGACCTCTCTACTTGTTTTGGTTTGTTTAGGACATATGTACATGGAGAGCCAAGGTTGGGCCAACTTTGCCACATTCTAGGCCCCGGTTGTGACGCGGCGGGACTTTCCACGTACAGATCCAGGATTTTACTAAGTGTTAACGCATGTCCGGGAAGGGGGTCACACATGGGGCCTACACATGGCACCTAACAACCTTGCACCACTCTCACACACATATCCTAGGGGCACATGCAAGTTTTCATGTGATTCCGACGCTCCGACGGTCTTCCTCCGGCGAAACCCTAGACCGGGGGCCCCGGCTCGTCTACCCCTATAGCTATCTTCGTACGAGGGTAGCCCGGTGGACCTCTCTACTAGTTTTTGTTTGTTTAGGTCATATGTACATGGAGAGCCAAGGTTGGGCCAACTTTTCCACATTCTAGGCCCCTTGCCAGACGCTGCGTGACTTTCCACGTACAGATCCAGGATTTTACTAAGTGTTAACGCATGTCCGGGAAGGGGGTCACACATGGGGCCTACACATGGCACCTAACAACCTTGCACCACTCTCACACACATATCCTAGGGGCACATGCAAGTTTTCATGTGATTCCGACGCTCCGGCGGTCTTCCTCCGGCGAAACCCTAGACCGGGGCCCCGGATCGTCTACCCCTATAGCTATCTCCAGATTTAGGGTAGCCGTGGACCTCTCTACTTGTTTTGGTTTGTTTAGGACATATGTACATGGAGAGCCAAGGTTGGGCCAAGTTTGCCACATTCTAGGCCCTGCCAGACGCCATGGACTTTCCACGTACTGATCCAGGATTTTACTAAGTGTTAACGCATGTCCAGGAAGGGGGTCACACATGGGGCCTACACATGGGACCTAACAACCTTGCACCACTCTCACACACATATCCTATGGGCACATGCAAGTTTTCATGCGATTCCGACGCTCCCGCGGTCTTCCTCCGGCAAAACCCTAGACCGGGGCCCCCGGATCGTCTACCCCTATAGCTATCTCCGTACGAGGGTAGCCCGGTGGACCTCTCTACTTGTTTTGGTTTGTTTAGGACATATGTACATGGAGATCCAAGGTTGGGCCAACTTTGCCACATTCTAGGCCCGTTGCCAGACGCGGTGGGACTTTCCACGTACTGATCCGGGATTTTACTAAGTGTTAACGCATGTCCGGGAAGGGTGTCACACATGGGGCCTACACATGTCACCTAACAACCTTGCACCACTCTCCCACACATATCCTAGGGGCACATGCAAGTTTTCATGTGATTCCGACACTCCGGCGGTCTTCCTCCGGCGAAACCCTAGACCGGGGGCCCCGGATCGTCTACCCCTATAGCTATCTCCATACGAGGGTAGCCCGGTGGACATCTCTACTTGTTTTGGTTTGTTTAGGACATATGTACATGGAGAGCCAAGGTTGGGCCAACTTTGCCACATTCTACGCCCCTGCCAGACGCCAAGGGACTTTCCACGCATGCATCCGTGGATTTTACTAAGTGTTAACACATGTCCGGGAAGGGGGTCACACATGGGGCCTACACATGGCACCTAACAACCTTGCAACAGTCTCACACACATATCCTAGGGGCACATGCAAGTTTTCATGTGATTCCGACGCCCGCTGGTCTTCCTCCCATGAACCCTAGACCGGGGCCCTGATCGCCTACCCCTATAGCTATCTCCGCATTTAGGGTAGCCCGTGGACCTCTCTACTTGTTTTGGTTTGTTTAGGACATATGTACATGGAGAGCCAAGGTTGGTCCAACTTTGCCACATTCTAGGTCCCTGCCAGACAAGTGGACTTTCCACGCATGCATCCAGGATTTTACTAAGTGTTAACGCATGTCCGGAAGGGGTCACACATGGGGCCTACACATGGGACCTAACAACCTTGCACCACTCTCACACACATATCCTATGGGCACATGCAAGTTTTCATGCGATTCCGACGCTCCCGCGGTCTTCCTCCGGCAAAACCCTAGACCGGGGCCCCCGGATCGTCTACCCCTATAGCTATCTCCATACGAGGGTAGCCCGATGGACCTCTCTACTTGTTTTGGTTTGTTTAGGACATATGTACATTTAGATCCAAGGTTGGGCCAACTTTGCCACATTCTCGGCCCCGGTTGCCAGACGCCAAGGACTTTCCACGCATGCATCCAGGATTTTACTAAGTGTTAACGCATGTCCGGAAGGGGTCACACATGGGGCCTACATGGCACCTAACAACCTTGCACCACTCTCACACACATATCCTAGGGGCACATGCAAGTTTTCATGTGATTCCGACGCCCTGGTCTTCCTCCCATGAACCCTAGACTGGGGCCCTGGATCGCCTACCCCTATAGCTATCTCCAGACGAGGGTAGCCCGTGGACCTCTCTACATGTTTTGGTTTGTTTAGGACATATGTACATGGAGAGCCATGGTTGGGCCAACTTTGCCACATTCTAGGCCCCTTGCCAGACGCTGGGACTTTCCACGCATGATCCAGGATTTTACTAAGTGTTAACGCATGTCCGGAAGGGGTCACACATGGGGCCTACACATGGCACCTAACAACCTTGCACCACTCTCACACACATATCCTAGGGGCACATGCAAGTTTTCATGTGATTCCGACGCCTGGGTCTTCCTCCCATGAAACCCTAGACTGGGGCCCCTGATCGCCTACCCTATAGCTATCTCCAGACGAGGGTAGCCCGTGGACCTCTCTACTTGTTTTGGTTTGTTTAGGACATATGTGCATCGAGAGCCAAGGTTGGGCCAACTTTGCCACATTCTAGGCCCCTGCCAGACGCTGCGGGACTTTCCAATGCATGATCCAGGATTTTACTAAGTGTTAACGCATGTCCGGAAGGGGTCACACATGGGGCCTACACATGGCACCCAACAACCTTGCACCACTCTCACACACATATCCCAGGGTCACATGCAAGTTTTCATGTGATTCCGACGCCCGGCGGTCTTCCTCCCATGAAAACCCTAGACCGGGGCCCTGGATCGCCTACCCCTATAGCTATCTCCGCATTTAGGGTAGCCCGTGGACCTCTCTACTTGTTTTGGTTTGTTTAGGACATATGTACATGGAGAGCCAAGGTTGGGCCAACTTTGCCACATTCTAGGCCCCTGCCAGACGCTGCGGGACTTTCCAATGCATGCATCCGTGATTTTACTAAGTGTTAACGCATGTCCGGAAGGGGTCACATGGGGCCTACACATGGCACCTAACAACCTTGCACCACTCTCACACACATATCCTAGGGGTACATGCAAGTTTTCATGTGATTCCGACGCCCCATGGTCTTCCTCCCATGAAACCCTAGACCGGGGCCCTGATCGCTCACCCCTATAGCTATCTCCAGACGAGGGTAGCCCGTGGACCTCTCTACTTGTTTTGGTTTGTTTAGGACATATGTACATGGAGAGCCAAGGTTAGGCCAAGTTTGCCACATTCTAGGCCCCTGCCAGACGCTGGGACTTTCCACGCATGCATCCGTGGATTTTACTAAGTGTTAACGCATGTCCGGAAGGGCTCACACATGGGGCCTACACATGGCACCTAACAACCTTGCACCACTCTCACACACATATCCTAGGGGCACATGCAAGTTTTCATGTGATTCCGACGCTACGGCGGTCTTCCTCCCATGAAACCCTAGACTGGGGCCCTGATCGCCTACCCCTATAGCTATCTCCAGACGAGGGTAGCCCGTGGACCTCTCTACTTGTTTTGGTTTGTTTAGGACATATGTACATGGAGAGCCAAGGTTGGGCCAACTTTGCCACATTCTAGGCCCTGCCAGACGCCATGGACTTTCCACGCATGCATCCAGGATTTTACTAAGTGTTAACGCATGTCCGGGAAGGGGGTCACACATGGGGCCTACACATGGCACCTAACAACCTTGCACCACTCTCACACACATATCCTAGGGGCACATGCAAGTTTTCATGTGATTCTGACGCTGTCTTCCTCCCATGAAACCCTAGACTGGGGCCCCTGATCGCTCACCCCTATAGCTATCTCCGCATTTAGGGTAGCCCGTGGACCTCTCTACTTTGTTTTGGTTTGTTTAGGACATATGTACATGGAGAGCCAAGGTTGGGCCAACTTTGCCACATTCTAGGCCCCTGCCAGACGCTGGACTTTCCAATGCATGCATCCAGGATTTTACTAAGTGTTAACGCATGTCCGGGAAAGGGGTCACACATGGGGCCTACACATGGCACCTAACAACCTTGCACCACTCTCACACACATATCCTAGGGGCACATGCAAGTTTTCATGTGATTCCGACGCTCCAGTGGTCTTCCTCCGGCGAAACCCTAGACCGGGGCCCAGATCGTCTACCCCTATAGCTATCTCCGTACGAGGGTAGCCCGGTGGACCTCTCTACTTGTTTTGGTTTGTTTAGGACATATGTACATGGAGAGCCAAGGTTGGGCCAACTTTGCCATATTCTAGGCCCTGCCAGACGCCGGGACTTTCCAATGCATGCATCCAGGATTTTACTAAGTGTTAACGCATGTCCGGGAAGGGGGTCACACATGGGGCCTACACATGGCACCTAACAACCTTGCACCACTCTCACACACATATCCTAGGGGCACATGCAAGTTTTCATGTGATTCCGACGCTCCGGCGGTCTTCCTCCGGCGAAACCCTAGACCGGGGGCCCTGGATCGTCTACCCCTATAGCTATCTCCATACGAGGGTAGCCCGGTGGACCTCTCTACTTGTTTTGGTTTGTTTAGGACATATGTACATGGAGAGCCAAGGTTGGGCCAACTTTGCCACATTCTATGACGCGGCGGGACTTTCCACGTACAAATCCATGATTTTACTAAGTGTTAACGCATGTCCGGGAAGGGGGTCACACATGGGGCCTACACATGGCACCTAACAACCTTGCACCACTCTCACACACATATCCTAGGGGCACATGCAAGTTTTCATGTGATTCCGACGCTCCGGGTGTCTTCCTCCGGCGAAACCCTAGACCGGGGCCCCCGGATCGTCTACCCCTATAGCTATCTCCGTACGAGGGTAGCCCGGTGGACCTCTCTACTTGTTTTGGTTTGTTTAGGACATATGTACATGGAGAGCCAAGGTTGGGCCAACTTTGCCACATTCTAGGCCCCGGTTGTGACGCGGCGGGACTTTCCACGTACAGATCCAGGATTTTACTAAGTGTTAACGCATGTCCGGGAAGGGGGTCACACATGGGGCCTACACATGGCACCTAACAACCTTGCACCACTCTCACACACATATCCTAGGGGCACATGCAAGTTTTCATGTGATTCCGACGCTCTAGCGGTCTTCCTCCGGCGAAACCCTAGACCGGGGGCCTCAGATCGTCTACCCCTGTAGCTATCTCCGCATTTAGGGTAGCCCGCTGGACCTCTCTACTTGTTTTGGTTTGTTTAGGTCATATGTACATGGAGAGCCAAGGTTGGGCCAACTTTGCCACATTTTAGGCCCTGCCAGACGCTGGGACTTTCCACGCATGCATCCAGGATTTTAATAAGTGTTAACGCATGTCCGGGAAGAGGGTCACACATGGGGCCTACACATGGCACCTAACAACCTTGCACCACTCTCACACACATATCCTAGGGGCACATGCAAGTTTTCATGTGATTCCGACGCTCTGGCGGTCTTCCTCCGGTGAAACCCTAGACCTGGCCCCGGATCGTCTACCCCTATAGCTATCTCCGTACGAGGGTAGCCCGATGGACCTCTCTACTTGTTTTGGTTTGTTTAGGACATATGTACATGGAGAGCCAAGGTTGGGCCAACTTTGCCACATTCTAGGCCCTTGCCAGACGCTGGACTTTCCACGCATGCATCCAGGATTTTACTAAGTGTTAACGCATGTCCGGAAGGGGTCACACATGGGGCCTACACATGGCACCCAACAACCTTGCACCACTCTCACACACATATCCTAGGGGCACATGCAAGTTTTCATGTGATTCCGACGCCCGGGTCTTCCTCCCATGAAACCCTAGACCGGGGCCCTGATCGCCTACCCCTATAGCTATCTCCAGACGAGGGTAGCCCGTGGACCTCTCTACTTGTTTTGGTTTGTTTAGGACATATGTACATGGAGAGCCAAGGTTGGGCCAAGTTGCCACATTCTAGGCCCCTGCCAGACGCCAAGGGACTTTCCACGCATGCATCCGTGGATTTTACTAAGTGTTAACGCATGTCCGGGAAGGGGTCACATGGGGCCTACACATGGCACCTAACAACCTTGCACCACTCTCACACACATATGCTAGGGGCACATGCAAGTTTTCATGTGATTCCGACGCCCGGGTCTTCCTCCCATAAACCCTAGACTGGGGCCCTGATCGCCTACCCCTATAGCTATCTCCAGACGAGGGTAGCCCGTGGACCTCTCTACTTGTTTTGGTTTGTTTAGGACATATGTACATGGAGAGCCAAGGTTGGGCCAACTTTGCACATTCTAGGCCCCGTTGTGACGCTGCGGACTTTCCACGCATGTATCCAGGATTTTACTAAGTGTTAACGCATGTCCGGAAGGGGTCACACATGGGGCCTACACATGGCACCTAACAACCTTGCACCACTCTCACACACATATCCTAGGGGCACATGCAAGTTTTCATGTGATTCCGACGCCCGCGGTCTTCCTCCCATGAAACCCTAGACCGGGGCCCTGATCGCCTACCCCTATAGCTATCTCCAGACGAGGGTAGCCCGTGGACCTCTCTACTTGTTTTGGTTTGTTTAGACATATGTACATGGAGAGCCAAGGTTGGGCCAACTTTGCCACATTCTAGGCCCCTGCCAGACGCCAAGGACTTTCCACGCATGCATCCAGATTTTACTAAGTGTTAACGCATGTCCAGGAAGTGGGTCACACATGGGGCCTACACATGGCACCTAACAACCTTGCACCACTCTCACACACATATCCTAGGGGCACATGCAAGTTTTCATGTGATTCCGACGCCCATGGGTCTTCCTCCCACAAACCCTAGACCGGGGCCCTTGATCGCTCACCCCTATAGCTATCTCCAGACGAGGGTAGCCCGTGGACCTCTCTACTTGTTTTGGTTGTTTAGGACATATGTACATGGAGAGCCAAGGTTGGGCCAACTTTGCCACATTCTAGGCCCCTGCCAGACGCTGGGACTTTCCACGCATGCATCCAGGATTTTACTAAGTGTTAACGCATGTCCGGGAAGTGGGTCACACATGGGGCCTACACATGGCACCTAACAACCTTGCACCACTCTCACACACATATCCTAGGGGCACATGCAAGTTTTCATGTGATTCCGACGCTCCAGGGGTCTTCCTCCAGCGAAACCCTAGACCGGGGGCCCCAGATCGTCTACCCCTATAGCTATCTCCGCATTTAGGGTAGCCCGTGGACCTCTCTACTTGTTTTGGTTTGTTTAGGACATATGTACATGGAGAGCCAAGGTTGGGCCAACTTTGCCACATTCTAGGCCCTGCCAGACGCTGGGACTTTCCACGCATGCATCCAAGATTTTACTAAGTGTTAACGCATGTCTGGGAAGGGGGTCACACATGGGGCCTACACATGGCACCTAACAACCTTGCACCACTCTCACACACATATCCTAGGGGCACATGCAAGTTTTCATGTGATTTCGACGCTCCGGCGGTCTTCCTCGGGCGAAACCCTAGACCGGGGGCCCCGGATCGTCTACCCTTATAGCTATCTCCGTACGAGGTTAGCCCGGTGGACCTCTCTACTTGTTTTGGTTTGTTTAGGACAGATGTACATGGAGAGCCAAGGTTGGGCCAACTTTGCCACATTCTAGGCCCCGGTTGTGACGCGGCGGGACTTTCCACGTACAGATCTAGGATTTTACTAAGTGTTAACGCATGTCCGGGAAGGGGGTCACACATGGGGCCTACACATGGCACCTAACAACCTTGCACCACTCTCACACACATATCCTAGGGGCACATGCAAGTTTTCATGTGATTCCGACGCCTGGTCTTCCTCCCATGAAACCCTAGACTGGGGCCCTGATCGCCTACCCCTATAGCTATCTCCAGACGAGGGTAGCCCGTGGACCTCACTACTTGTTTTGGTTTGTTTAGGACATATGTACATGGAGAGCCAAGGTTGGGCCAACTTTGCCACATTCTAGGCCCCGTTGCCAGACGCTGCGGGACTTTCCACGCATGCATCCTGGATTTTACTAAGTGTTAACGCATGTCCGGGAAGGGGGTCACACATGGGGCCTACACATGGCACCTAACAACCTTGCACCACTCTCACACACATATCCTAGGGGCACATGCAAGTTTTCATGTGATTCGACGCCCGTGGTCTTCCTCCCATGAAACCCTAGACCGGGGCCCCTTGATCGCTCACCCCTATAGCTATCTCCAGACGAGGGTAGCCCGATGGACCTCTCTACTTGTTTTGGTTTGTTTAGGACATATGTACACGGAGAGCCAAGGTTGGGCCAACTTTGCCACATTCTAGGCCCCGTTGCCAGACGCTGGACTTTCCACGTACAGATCCAGGATTTTACTAAGTGTTAACGCATGTCCGGGAAGGGGGTCACACATGGGGCCTACACATGGCACCTAACAACCTTGCACCACTCTCACACACATATCCTAGGGGCACATGCAAGTTTTCATGTGATTCTGACGCCCGCGGTCTTCCTCCCATGAACCCTAGACCGGGGCCCTTGATCGCCTACCCCTATAGCTATCTCCGCATTTAGGGTAGCCTGTGGACCTCTCTACTTGTTTTGGTTTGTTTAGGACATATGTACTTGGAGAGCCAAGGTTGGGCCAACTTTGCCACATTCTAGGCCCCTGCCAGACGCCATGGACTTTCCACGCATGCATCCAGGATTTTACTAAGTGCTAACGCATGTCCGGGAAGGGGTCACACATGGGGCCTACACATGGCACCTAACAACCTTGCACCACTCTCACACACATATCCTAGGGGCACATGTAAGTTTTCATGTGATTCCGACGCTCTGGGGGTCTTCCTCCGGCAAAACCCTAGACCGACGCCCCTGGATCGTCTACCCCTATAGCTATCTCCATACGAGGGTAGCCTGGTGGACCTCTCTACTTGTTTTGGTTTATTTAGGACATATGTACATGTAGAGCCAAGTTTGGGCCAACTTTGCCACATTCTAGGCCCTGCCAGACGCCATGGACTTTCCACGTACGGATCCAGGATTTTACTAAGTGTTAACGCATGTCCGGGAAGGGGGTCACACATGGGGCCTACACATGGCACCTAACAACCTTGCACCACTCTCACACACATATCCTAGGGGCACATGCAAGTTTTCATGTGATTCCGACGCTCCGGCGGTCTTAATCCCGTGAAACCCTAGACCGGGGGCCCTGATCGCCTACCCCTATAGCTATCTCCGCATTTAGGGTAGCCCGTGGACGTCTCTAGTTGTTTTGGTTTGTTTACGACATATGTACATGGAGAGCCAAGGTTGGGCCAACTTTGCCACATACTAGGCCCCTTGCCAGACGCTGGGGACTTTCCAATGCATGCATCCAGGATTTTACTAAGTGTTAACGCATGTCCGGGAAGGGGTCACACATGGGGCCTACACATGGCACCTAACAACCTTGCACCACTCTCACACACATATCCTAGGGGCACATGCAAGTTTTCATGTGATTCCGACGCTCCAGCGGTCTTCCTCCGGCGAAACCCTAGACCGGGGGCCCCGGATCGTCTACCCCTATAGCTATCTCCGTACGAGGGTAGCCCGGTGGACCTCTCTACTTGTTTTGGTTTGTTTAGGACATATGTACATGGAGAGCCAAGGTTGGGCCAACTTTGCCACATTCTAGGCCCCTTGCCAGACGCTGGGGACTTTCCACGTACTGATCCAGGATTTTACTAAGTGTTAACGCATATCCGGAAGGGGGACACACATGGGGCCTACACATGGCACCTAAAAACCTTGCACCACTCTCACACACATATCCTAGGGGCACATGCAAGTTTTCATGTGATTCCGAAGCTCCGGCGAAACCCTAGACCGGGGGCCCCGGATCGTCTACCCCTATAGCTATCTCCGTACGAGGGTAGCCCGGTGGACCTCTCTACTTGTTTTGGTTTGTTTAGGACAGATGTACATGGAGAGCCAAGGTTGGGCCAACTTTGCCACATTCTAGGCCCCGGTTGTGACGCGGCGGGACTCTCCACGTACAGATCCAGGATTTTACTAAGTGTTAACACATGTTCGGGAAGGGGGTCACACATGGGGCCTACACATGGCACCTAACAACCTTGCACCACTCTCACACACATATCCTAGGGGCACATGCAAGTTTTCATGTGATTTCGACGCCCGCTGGTCTTCCTCCCATGAAACCCTAGACCGGGGCCCTGATCGCCTACCCCTATAGCTATCTCCATACGAGGGTAGCCCGGTGGACCTCTCTACTTGTTTTGGTTTGTTTAGGACATATGTACATGGAGAGCCAAGTTTGGGCCAACTTTGCCACATTCTAGGCCCCGGTTGTGACGCGGTGGGACTTTCCACGTACTGATCCGGGATTTTACTAAGTGTTAACGCATGTCCGGGAAGGGTGTCACACATGGGGCCTACACATGTCACCTAACAACCTTGCACCACTCTCCCACACATATCCTAGGGGCACATGCAAGTTTTCATGTGATTCCGACGCCCATGGTCTTCCTCCTGAAACCCTAGACTGGGGCCCTGATCGTCTACCCCTATAGCTATCTCCGTACGAGGGTAGCCCGGTGGACCTCTCTACTTGTTTTGGTTTGTTTAGGACATATGTACATGTAGATCCAAGATTGGGCCAACTTTGCCACATTCTAGGCCCCTGTTGTCACGCTACTGGACTTTCCACGTACTGATCCAGGATTTTACTAAGTGTTAACGCATGTCCGGGAAGGGGGTCACACATGGGGCCTACACATGGCACCTAACAACCTTGCACCACTCTCACACACATATCCTAGGGGCACATGCAAGTTTTCATGTGATTCCGACGCTCCGGGGGTCTTCCTCCAGCGAAACCCTAGACCGGGGGCCCCGGATCGTCTACCCCTATAGCTATCTCCGTACGAGGGTAGCCCGGTGGACCTCTCTACTTGTTTTGGTTTGTTTAGGACATATGTACATGGAGAGCCAAGGTTGGGCCAACTTTGCCACATTCTAGGCCCCGGTTGTGACGCGGCGGGACTTTCCACGTACAGATCCAGGATTTTACTAAGTGTTAACGCATGTCCGGGAAGGGGTCACACATGGGGCCTACACATGGCACCTAACAACCTTGCACCACTCTCACACACATATCCTAGGGGCACATGCAAGTTTTCATGTGATTCCGTTCCCAGCTGGTCTTCCTCCCATGAAACCCTAGACCGGGGCCCCTGATCGCCTACCCCTATAGCTATCTCCGACGAGGGTAGCCGGTGGACCTCTCTACTTGTTTTGGTTTGTTTAGGACATATGTACATGGAGAGCCAAGGTTGGGCCAACTTTTCCACATTCTAGGCCCCTTGCCAGACGCCGGGACTTTCCACGCATGCATCCAGGATTTTACTAAGTGTTAACGCATGTCCGGAAGGGGTCACACATGGGGCCTACACATGGCACCCAACAACCTTGCACCACTCTCACACACATATCCTAGGGGCACATGCAAGTTTTCATGTGATTCCGGCCTGGCGTCTTCCTCCGCGAAACCCTAGACTGGGGCCCCTGATCGCCTACCCCTATAGCTATCTCCGACGAGGGTAGCCCGATGGACCTCTCTACTTGTTTTGGTTTGTTTAGGACATATGTACATGGAGAGCCAAGGTTGGGCCAACTTTGACACATTCTAGGCTCCTTGCCAGACGCCAAGGACTTTCCACGCATGCATCCAGGATTTTACTAAGTGTTAACGCATGTCCGGAAGGGGTCACACATAGGGCCTACACATGGCACCTAACAACCTTGCACCACTCTCACACACATATCCTAGGGGCACATGCAAGTTTTCATGTGATTCCGACGCCCGCTGGTCTTCCTCCTGAAACCCTAGACTGGGGCCCTGATCGCCTACCCCTATAGCTATCTCCAGACGAGGGTAGCCCGTGGACCTCTCTACTTGTTTTGGTTTGTTTAGGATAGATGTACATGGAGAGCCAAGGTTGGGCCAACTTTGCCACATTCTAGGCCCCTGCCAGACGCTGGGACTTTCCACGTACAGATCCAGGATTTACTAAGTGTTAACGCATGCCCGGGAAGGGGGTCACACATGGGGCCTACACATGGCACCTAACAACCTTGCACCACTCTCACACACATATCCTAGGGGCACATGCAAGTTTTCATGTGATTCCGACGCCCGTGGTCTTCCTCCCATGAAACCCTAGACCGGGGGCCCCGGATCATCTACCCCTATAGAGATATCCATACGAGGGTAGCCCGGTGGACCTCTACTTGTTTTGGTTTGTTTAGGACATATGTACATGGAGAGCCAAGGTTGGGCCAAGTTTGCCACATTCTAGGCCCGTTGCCAGACGCTGGGACTTTCCACGCATGTGATCCAGGATTTTACTAAGTGTTAACGCATGTCCGGAAGGGGTCACACATTGGGCCTACACATGGCACCTAAAAACCTTGCACCACTCTCACACATATCCTAGGGGCACATGCAAGTTTTCATGTGATTCCGACGCTCCGGCGGTCTTCCTCCGGCGAAACCCTAGACCCGGGGCCCCGGATCGTCTACCCCTATATCTATCTCCGTACGAGGGTTGCCCGGTGGACCTCTCTACTTGTTTTGGTTTTTTTAGGACATATGTACATGGAGAGCCAAGGTTGGGCCAACTTTGACACATTCTAGGCCCTGCCAGACGCGCGGGACTTTCCACGCATGCATCTAGGATTTTACTAAGTGTTAACGCATGTCCGGAAGGGGTCACACATGGGCCTACACATGGCACCTAACAACCTTGCACCACTCTCACACACATATCCTAGAGGCACATGCAAGTTTTCATGTGATTCCGATGCTCCGTGGTCTTCCTCGTGAAACCCTAGACGGGGCCCTGGATCGTCTACCCTATAGCTATCTCCGCATTTAGGGTAGCCCGGTGGACCTCTCTACTTGTTTTGGTTTGTTTAGGACATATGTACATGGAGAGCCAAGGTTGGGCCAACTTTGCCACATTCTAGGCCCCGGTTGTGACGCGGTGGGACTTTCCACGTACAGATCCAGGATTTTACTAAGTGTTAACGCATGTCCGGGAAGGGGGTCACACATGGGGCCTACACATGGCACCTAACAACCTTGCACCACTCTCACACACATATCCTAGGGGCACATGCAAGTTTTCATGTGATTCCGACGCTCCGGTGGTCTTCCTCCGGTGAAACCCTAGACCAGGGGCCCCGGATCGTCTACCCCTATAGCTATCTCCATACGAGGGTAGCCCGGTGGACCTCTCTACTTGTTTTGGTTTGTTTAGGACATATGTACATGGAGAGCCAAGGTTGGGCCAACTTTGCCACATTCTAGGCTCCGGTTGTGATGCAGCGGGACTTTCCACGCACAGATCCAGGATTTTACTAAGTGTTAATGCATGTCCGGGAAGTGGGTCACACATAGGGCTACACATGGCACCTAACAACCTTGCACCACTCTCACACACATATCCTAGGGGCACATGCAAGTTTTCATGTGATTCCGACGCTCCGGCGGTCTTCCTCCGGCGAAACCCTAGACCGGGGGCCCCGGATCGTCTACCCTATAGCTATCTCCGTACGAGGGTAGCCCGGTGGACCTCTCTACTTGTTTTGGTTTGTTTAGGACATATGTACATGGAGAGCCAAGGTTGGGCCAACTTTGCCACATTCTAGGCCCCTTGCCAGACGCAAGGGACTTTCCACGCATGCATCCAGATTTTTACTAAGTGTTAACGCATGTCCGGAAGGGGTCACATGGGGCCTACACATGGCACCTAACAACCTTGCACCACTCTCACACACATATCCTAGGGGCACATGCAAGTTTTCATGTGATTCCGACGCCCATGGTCTTCCTCCCATGAAACCCTAGACCGGGGGCCCGGATCGTCTACCCCTATAGCTATCTCCGTACGAGGGTATCCCGGTGGACCTCTACTTGTTTTGGTTTGTTTAGGTCATATGTACAGGGAGAGCCAAGGTTGGGCCAACTTTGCCACATTCTAGTCCCCTGCCAGACGCCATGGGACTTTCCACGTACAGATCCAGGATTTTACTAAGTGTTAACGCATGTCCGGGAAGGGGGTCACACATGGGGCCTACACATGGCACCTAACAACCTTGCACCACTCTCACACACATATCCTAGGGGCACATGCAAGTTTTCATGTGATTCCGACGCTCCGGTGGTCTTCCTCCGATGAAGCCCTAGACCGGGGGCCCCGGATCGTCTACCCCTATAGCTATCTCCGTACGAGGGTAGCCGGTGGACCTCTCTACTTGTTTTGGTTTGTTTAGGACGTATGTACATGGAGAGCCAAGGTTGGGCCAACTTTGCCACATTCTATGCCCGGTTGCCAGACGCTGGGACTTTCCACGCATGTATCCAGGATTTTACTAAGTGTTAACGCATGTCCGGAAAGGGGGTCACACATGGGGCCTACACATGGCACCTAACAACCTTGCACCACTCTCACACACATATCCTAGGGGCACATGCAAGTTTTCATGTGATTCCGATGACTGGCCTTCCTCGTGAAACCCTAGATCGGGGGCCCCGGATCGTCTACCCCTATAGCTATCTCCGTACGAGGGTAGCCCGGTGGACCTCTCTACTTGTTTTGGTTTGTTTAGGACATATGTACATGGAGAGCCAAGGTTGGGCCAACTTTGCCACATTCTAGGCCCCGGTTGTGAGACGACGGGACTTTCCACGTACTGATCCAGGATTTTACTAAGTGTTAACGCATGTCCGGGAAGGGGGTCACACATGGGGCCTACACATGGCACCTAACAACCTTGCACCACTCTCACACACATATCCTAGGGGCACATGCAAGTTTTCATGTGATTCCGACGCTCCGGCGGTCTTCCTCCGGCGAAACCCTAGACCGGGGCCCCGGATCGTCTACCCCTATATCTATCTCCGTACGAGGGTAGCCGGTGGACCTCTCTACTTGTTTTGGTTTGTTTAGGACATATGTACATGGAGAGCCAAGGTTGGGCCAACTTTGCCACATTCTAGGCCCAGTTGTGACGCGGCGGGACTTTCCACGTACAGATCCAGGATTTTACTAAGTGTTAACGCATGTCCGGGAAGGGGGTCACACATGGGGCCTACACATGGCACCTAACAACCTTGCACCACTCTCACACACATATCCTAGGGGCACATGCAAGTTTTCATGTGATTCCGACGCTCCGGGGGTCTTCCTCCGGCGAAACCCTAGACCGGGGCCCCGGATCGTCTACCCCTATAGCTATCTCCATACGAGGGTAGCCCGGTGGACCTCTCTACTTGTTTTGGTTTGTTTAGGACATATGTACATGGAGAGCCAAGGTTGGGCCAACTTTGCCACATTCTAGGCCCCGGTTGTGACGCGGCGGGACTTTCCACGTACAGATCCAGGATTTTACTAAGTGTTAACGCATGTCCGGGAAGGGGGTCACACATGGGGCCTACACATGGCACCTAACAACCTTGCACCACTCTCACACACATATCCTAGGGGCACATGCAAGTTTTCATGTGATTCCGATGCTCTAGCGGTCTTCCTCCGGCAAAACACTAGACCGGGGGCCCTGGATCGTCTACCCCTATAGCTATCTCCGTACGAGGGTAGCCCGGTGGACCTCTCTACTTGTTTTGGTTTGTTTAGGACATATGTACATGGAGAGCCAAGGTTGGGCCAACTTTGCCACATTCTAGGCCCCGGTTGTGACGCGGCGGGACTTTCCACGTACAGATCCAGGATTTTACTAAGTGTTAACGCATGTCCGGGAAGGGGGTCACACATGGGGCCTACACATGGCACCTAACAACCTTGCACCACTCTCACACACATATCCTAGGGGCACATGCAAGTTTTCATGTGATTCCGTATCTGAGTTGGTCTTCCTCCGGTGAAACCCTAGACCAGGGGCCCCGGATCGTCTACCCCTATAGCTATCTCTGTACGAGGGTATCCCGGTGGACCTCTCTACTTGTTTTGGTTAGTTTAGGTCATATGTACATGGAGAGCCAAGGTTGGGCCAACTTTGCCACATTCTAGGCTCCGGTTGTGATGCAGCGGGACTTTCCACGCACAGATCCAGGATTTTACTAAGTGTTAATGCATGTCCGGGAAGGGGGTCACACATGGGGCCTACACATGGCACCTAACAACCTTGCACCACTCTCACACACATATCCTAGGGGCACATGCAAGTTTTCATGTGATTCCGATGCTTCGGCGGTCTTCCTCCGACGAAACCCTAGACCCGGGGCCCCGGATCGTCTACCCCTATAGCTATCTCCGTACGAGGGTAGCCCGGTGGACCTCTCTACTTGTTTTGGTTTGTTTAGGACATATGTACATGGAGAGCCAAGGTTGGGCCAACTTTGCCACATTCTAGGCCCCGGTTGTGACGCGGCGGGACTTTCCACGTACTGATCCAGGATTTTACTAAGTGTTAACGCATGTCCGGGAAGGGGGTCACACATGGGGCCTACACATGGCACCTAACAACCTTGCACCACTCTCACACACATATCCTAGGGGCACATGCAAGTTTTCATGTGATTCCGACGCTCCGATGGTCTTCCTCCGGTGAAACCCTAGACCAGGGGCCCCGGATCGTCTACCCCTATAGCTATCTCCGTACGAGGGTAGCCCGGTGGACCTCTCTACTTGTTTTGGTTTGTTTAGGACATATGTACATGGAGAGCCAAGGTTGGGCCAACTTTGCCACATTCTAGGCCCTGCCAAGTTGGGACTTTCCACGTATAGATCCAGGATTTTACTAAGTGTTAACGCATGTCCGGAAAGGGGGTCACACATGGGGCCTACACATGGCACCTAACAACCTTGCACCACTCTCACACACATATCCTAGGGGCACATGCAAGTTTTCATGTGATTCCGATGCTCCGGCGGTCTTCCTCCGGCGAAACCCTAGACCGGGGGCCCCGGATCGTCTACCCCTATAGCTATCTCCGTACGAGGTAGCCCGGTGGACCTCTCTACTTGTTTTGGTTTGTTTAGGACATATGTACATGGAGAGCCAAGGTTGGGCCAACTTTGCCACATTCTAGGCCCCGGTTGTGACGCGGCGGGACTTTCCACGTACAGATCCAGGCTTTTACTAAGTGTTAACGCATGTCATGGAAGGGGGTCACACATGGGGCCTACACATGGCACCTAACAACCTTGAACCACTCTCACACACATATCCTAGGGGCACATGCAAGTTTTCATGTGATTCCGACGGTCTTCCTCCGGCGAAACCCTAGACCGGGGGCCCGGATCGTCTACCCCTATAGCTATCTCCGTACGAGGGTAGCCCGGTGGACCTCTCTACTTGTTTTGGTTTGTTTAGGACATATGTACATGGAGAGCCAAGGTTGGGCCAACTTTGCCACATTCTAGGCCCCGGTTGTGACGCGGCGGGACTTTCCACGTACTGATCCAGGATTTTACTAAGTGTTAACGCATGTCCGGGAAGGGGTCACACATGGGGCCTACACATGGCACCTAACAACCTTGCACCACTCTCACACACATATCCTAGGGGCACATGAAAGTTTTCATGTGATTACGACGCTCGTGGTCTTCCTCCGTGAAACCCTAGACAGGGGCCCGGATCGCTACCCCTATAGCTATCTCCGTGCAACGGTAGCCCGGTGGACCTCTCTACTTGTTTTGGTTTGTTTAGGACATATGTACATGGAGAGCCAAGGTTGGGCCAACTTTGCCACATTCTAGGCCCCGGTTGTGACGCGGCGGGACTTTCCACGTACAGATCCAGGATTTTACTAAGTGTTAACGCATGTCCGGGAAGGGGGTCACACATGGGGCCTACACATGGCACCTAACAACCTTGCACCACTCTCACACACATATCCTAGGGGCACATGCAAGTTTTCATGTGATTAGGCCTCATGGTCTTCCCCCGGTGAAACCCTAGACCGGGGGCCCCTGATCGTCTACCCCTATAGCTATCTCCGTACGAGGGTAGCCCGGTGGACCTCTCTACTTGTTTTGGTTTGTTTAGGACATATGTACATGGAGAGCCAAGGTTGGGCCAAGTTTGCCACATTCTAGGCCCCGGTTGTGACGCGGCGGGACTTTCCACGTACAGATCCAGGTTTTTACTAAGTGTTAACGCATGTCCGGGAAGGGGGTCACACATGGGGCCTACACATGGCACCTAACAACCTTGCACCACTCTCACACACATATCCTAGGGGCACATGCAAGTTTTCATGTGATTCCGATGCTCCGGCGGTCTTCCTCCGGCGAAACCCTAGACCGGGGGCCCCGGATCGTCTACCCCTATAGCTATCTCCGTACGAGGGTAGCCCGGTGGACCTCTCTACTTGTTTTGTTTTTTTAGGACATATGTACATGGAGAGCCAAGGTTGGGCCAACTTTGCCACATTCTAGGCCCCGGTTGTGACGCGGCGGGACTTTCCACGTACAGATCCAGGATTTTACTAAGTGTTAACGCATGTCCGGGAAGGGGGTCACACATGGGGCCTACACATGGCACCTAACAACCTTGCACCACTCTCACACACATATCCTAGGGGCACATGCAAGTTTTCATGTGATTCCGATGCTCCGGCGGTCTTCCTCCGGCGAAACCCTAGACCGGGGGCCCCGGATCGTCTACCCCTATAGCTATCTCCGTACGAGGGTAGCCCGGTGGACCTCTCTACTTGTTTTGGTTTGTTTAGGACATATGTACATGGAGAGCCAAGGTTGGGCCAACTTTGCCACATTCTAGGCCCCGGTTGTGACGCGGCGGGACTTTCCACGTACAGATCCAGGATTTTACTAAGTGTTAACGCATGTCCGGGAAGGGGGTCACACATGGGGCCTACACATGGCACCTAACAACCTTGCACCACTCTCACACACATATCCTAGGGGCACATGCAAGTTTTCATGTGATTCCGACGCTCCGACGGTCTTCCTCCGGCGAAACCCTAGACCGGGGGCCCCGGATCGTCTACCCCTATAGCTATCTCCGTACGAGGGTAGCCCGGTGGACCTCTCTACTTGTTTTGGTTTGTTTAGGACATATGTACATGGATGAAGGTTCATCACATCATTCCACCAATGGTGTGACCTTGCATCCAATGTCCATGATCTTGATCATCTTGTTAATCAACAAGCTAGTCTATAAGAGAGGCATAACTAGGAACACACATGCATCAATACAATTCTAGCATGTAAAATAAACATTTATCATAAACATGGAATAAGATAATAACCACTTTATTATTGCCTCTCGGGCATATTCCCTTCAAGACCGGGGGCCCCGGATCGTCTACCCCTATAGCTATCTCCGTACGAGGGTAGCCCGGTGGACCTCTCT
Source organism: Avena insularis (assembly GCA_023614405.1). Taxonomy (NCBI): domain Eukaryota; kingdom Viridiplantae; phylum Streptophyta; class Magnoliopsida; order Poales; family Poaceae; genus Avena; species Avena insularis. Next base: position 238,479,754 of record CM042694.1, on the reverse strand, counting down.
ACTTGTTTTGGTTTGTTTAGGACATATGTACATGGAGAGCCAAGGTTGGGCCAACTTTGCCACATTCTAGGCCCCGGTTGTGACGCGGCGGGACTTTCCACGTACTGATCCAGGATTTTACTAAGTGTTAACGCATGTCCGGGAAGGGGGTCACACATGGGGCCTACACATGGCACCTAACAACCTTGCACCACTCTCACACATATCCTAGGGGCACATGCAAGTTTTCATGTGATTCCGACGCTCCGGCGGTCTTCCTCCGGTGAAACCCTAGACCGGGGGCCCCGGATCGTCTACCCCTATAGCTATCTCCGTACGAGGGTAGCCCGGTGGACCTCTCTACTTGTTTTGGTTTGTTTAGGACATATGTACATGGAGAGCCAAGGTTGGGCCAACTTTGCCACATTCTAGGCCCGGTTGTGACGCGGCGGGACTTTCCACGTACAGATCCAGGATTTTACTAAGTGTTAACGCATGTCCGGGAAGGGGGTCACACATGGGGCCTACACATGGCACCTAACAACCTTGCACCACTCTCACACACATATCCTAGGGGCACATGCAAGTTTTCATGTGATTCCGATGCTCCGGCGAAACCCTAGACAGGGGGCCCCGGATCGTCTACCCCTATAGCTATCTCCGTACGAGGGTAGCCCGGTGGACCTCTCTACTTGTTTTGGTTTGTTTAGGACATATGTACATGGAGAGCCAAGGTTGGGCCAACTTTGCCACATTCTAGGACCCGGTTGTGACGCGGCGGGACTTTCCACGTACAGATCCAGGATTTTACTAAGTGTTAACGCATGTCCGGGAAGGGGGTCACACATGGGGCCTACACATGGCACCTAACAACCTTTCACCACTCTCACACACATATCCTAGGGGCACATGCAAGTTTTCATGTGATTCCGGCCTCATGGTCTTCCTCGTGAAACCCAAGACACAGGGCCGGATCGTCTACCCCTATAGCTATCTCCGTACGAGGGTAGCCCGATGGACTCTCTACTTAGTTTGGTTTGTTTAGGACATATGTACATGGAGACCCAAGGTTGGGCCAACTTTGCCACATTCTATGCCCCGATAGTGACGCGGCGGGACTTTCCATGTACCGATCTACGATTTTACTAAGTGTTAACGCATGTCCGGGAAGGGGGTCACACATGGCACCTAACAACCTTGCACCACTCTCACACACATATCCTAGGGGCACATGCAAGGTTTCATATGATTCCGACGCTCCGACGGTCTTCCTCCGGCGAAACCCTAGACCGGGTCCCCCAGATCATCTACCCCTATAGCTATCTCCGTACGAGGGTAGCCCGGTGGACCTTTCTACTTGTTTTGGTTTGTTTAGGACATATGTACATGGAGAGCCAAGGTTGGGCCAACTTTGCCACATTCTAGGCCCCGGTTGTGACGCGGCGGGACTTTTCACGTATAGATCTAGGATTTTAATAAGTGTTAACACATGTCCTGGAAGGGGGTCACACATGGGGCTTACACATGGCACCTAACAACCTTGCACCACTCTCACACACATATCCTAGGGGCACATGCAAGTTTTCATATGATTTCGACGCTCCGGCGGTCTTCCTCTGGCGAAACCCTAAACCGGGGCCCCCGGATCGTCTACCCTCTAGCTACCTCCATACGAGGGTATCCCGGTGGACCTCTCAACTCGTTTTGGTTTTTTTAGGACATATGTACATGTAGAGCCAAGGTTGGGCGAATGTTGCCACATTCTAGGCCCCGGTTGTGACGCGGCGGGACTTTCCACGTAAAGATCCAGGATTTTACTAAGTGTTAACGCATGTCCGGGAAGGGGGTCACACATGGGGCCTACACATGTCACCTAACAACCTTGCACCACTCTAACACACATATCCTAGGGGCACATGCAAGTTTTCATGTGATTCCGACGCTCCGGCGGTCTTCCTCCGGCGAAACCCTAGACCGGGAGCCCCGGATCGTCTACCCCTATAGCTATCTCCATACGAGGGTAGCCCGGTGGACCTCTCTACTTGTTTTGGTTTGTTTAGGACATATGTACATGGAGAGCCAAGGTTGGGCCAACTTTTCCACATTCTAGGCCCGGGTTCTGACGCGGTGGGACTTTCCACGTACAGATCTAGGATTTTACTAAGTGTTAACGCATGTCTAGGAAGGGGGTCACACATGAGGCCTACACATGGCACCTAACAACATTGCACCACTCTCACACACATATCCTAGGGGCACATATTAGTTTTCATATGATTCTGATGCACCGGCGGTCTTCCTCCGGCGAAATCCTAGACCGGGGCCCCCAGATCATCTACCCCTATAGCGATCTCCGTACGAGGGTAGCCTGGTGGATCTCTCTACTTGTTTTGGTTTGTTTAGGACATATGTACATGGAGATCCAAGGTTGGGCCAACTTTGCCACATTCTTGGTCCCGGTTGTGACGCGGCGGGACTTTCCACGTACAGATCCAGGATTTTACTAAGTGATAACGCATGTCCGGGAAAGGGGTCACACATGGGGCCTACACATGGCACCTAACAACCTTGCACCACTCTCACACATATATCCTAGGGGCACATGCAAGTTTTCATGTGATTAGGCGCTCGTGGTCTTCCTCAGGCGAAACCCTAGACCGGGGGCCCCGGATCGTCTACCCCTATAGCTATCTCCGTACGAGGGTAGCCCGGTGGACCTCTCTACTTGTTTTGGTTTTTTAGGACATATGTACATGGAGAGCCAAGGTTGGGACAACTTTGCCACATTCTAGGCCCCGGTTGTGACGCGGCGGGACTTTCCACGTACAGATCCAGGATTTTACTAAGTGTTAACGCATGTCCGGGAAGGGGGTCACACATGGGGCCTATACATGGCACCTAACAACCTTGCACCACTCTCACACACATATCCTAGGGGCACATGCAAGTTTTCATGTGATTTCGACGCTCCGGCGGTCTTCCTCCGGCGAAACCCTAGACCGGGGGCCCCAGATCGTCTATGTCTATAGCTATCTCCGTACGAGGGTAGCCTGGTGGACCTCTCTATTTGTTCTGGTTTATTTAGGACATATGTACATGGAGATCCAAGGTTGGGCCAACTTTGGCACATTCTAGGCCCTGGTTGTGACGCGGCGGGACTTTCCACGTACAGATCAATGATTTTACTAAGTGTTAATGCATGTCTGGGAAGGGGGTCACACATGGGGCAAACACATGGCACCTAACAACCTTGCACCACTCTCACACACATATCCTAGGGGCACATGCAAGTTTTCGTGTGATTTCGACGCTCCGGCGGTCTTCCTCCGGCGAAACCCTAGATCGGGGGCCCCGGATCGTCTACCCCTATAGCTATCTCCATACGAGGGTAGCCCGGTGGAACTTTCTACTTGTTTTGGTTTGTTTAGGACATATGTACATGGAGAGCCAAGGTTGGGCCAACTTTGCCACATTCTAGGCCCCGGTTGTGACGCGGCGGGACTTTCCATGTACAGATCTACGATTTTACTAAATGTTAACGCATGTCCGGGAAGGGGGTCACACATGGGGCCTACACATGGCACCTAACAACCTTGCACCACTCTCACACACATATCCTAGAGGCACATGCAAGTTTTCATGTGATTCCGACGCTCCGACGGTCTTCCTCCGGCGAAACCCTAGACATGTTGGGTCCGCAGCATAGAAAACAATATTTTTCCTACAGTGTGAACTACACGCCAAGATCTATCTACTAGGTACAAAGCAACGGGTGGACATACATCCAACGAGAACTTACTCTCGTAGACAACGAGCTTTGTTAATGAGTAGGAACTCGAGGTTGATGTAGTCGTACACTTGCCTATCTCAAGATCGTGATGAAGTCCAGCAGGTCCGGCTCCAGCACGTCCATCAGATCCAGCTCCAGCACCACCAAGTCCAGCACCGCAAAGCAGCGGTGCATCCGTGATCGCACACACGTCCGGTACCCCGATAACCTCCGTCCCTCGCTCCAGCAAAGCAGCGGAAGCAGCAACTCCTTTCCAGATAAAGCCAGCGGGAACATGTATCTCGCTAATCCGAGACCATGGGGGAATAATACTAGAGGGGGAGAGAGATCCTTCACAAGGAGGTGTGTATGAGAAGTGAGGAGGGGGTGGCCTTTTATAGGAGGAGGGGGGTGCCCCTCGTTCATGGCCGGCGCATGGAGGGGGTGACCCTTCACCTCCTCCATTCATGTGGTGGTAACCCCTTCACATTAAAATGCCCCTTCACATTCTCTTTTAAAGTCTCCACTTTAAATGCATTAAATTTCTCCAAATTTAATGCTCTCTCATTTAATAAAACTCTTTTATTATTTTTTATTTAGAGTTTTGTTAATTACTTTAATTAACAAACATTCACATAAAACCCCCTGCAACATTTCAATATTACTTGCAGAACCAATTTCAGCAATTTCACCCGAAACAGTTTCGGTGTCCATTGAAATAATTCCAGCACTTTCTTAAATCTTTATCTGAAACATATTTGCTCCAAATGGTGTCGGTATCCCTTAAGTGTGTCACCCTATGGTTCGTGAATAATGCAGACATGATCGAGACCCCTCTCAGATCAATAATCAGAAGCGGGACCTGGAGATCCATACTGACTCCTACACATTCAACGATGACTTCTGTGATCGTGAGAACCTTTAACGCTAGTAACTAAATCCCTTTGTCCCGCGATATATTACATGTTCGAGATTCAATCATCGGTATCTCCATACCTAGTTTGATCTCGTTACCGACATGCACTCTTTTCTTGTTCCCGTGATATAACATTCCAGTGATCACATCACTTGCTTGCAAGCTATTTCAATGTGATATCACCGAGAGGGCCTAGAGTATATCTATCCGTCATCGGGATGGACAAATCCCACTCTTGATCCATGAGCCTCAACATAACACCTTCGTACCACTGAACCCACCTTTATAGTCACCCTGTTACGGTGTGACGTTTGATGTTATCAAGATACTCTTCCGGTGTTAGCAATTAACATGATCTCATGGTCTAAGGATAAAGATTACTTCATATGATATTATAGCAATATAAACACAATGAATTTGATCGTAATGCTATACTTCGGATGAATGTTCATCACATCATTCCACCAATGGTGTGACCTTGTTATTAACAACATCCAATGTCCATGATCAGGAAACCTTGATCATCTTGTTAATCAACAAGCTAGTCTATAAGAGAGGCATAACTAGGAACCCTTTTTGTTTATTAAACACACATGTATTGATGTTTCCGATCAATACAATTCTATCATGTAAAATAAACATTTATCATAAACATGGAATAAGATAATAACCACTTTATTATTGCCTCTCGGGCATATTCCCTTCAAGACCGGGGGCCCCGGATCGTCTACCCCTATAGCTATCTCCGTACGAGGGTAGCCCGGTGGACCTCTCTACTTGTTTTGGTTTTTTTAGGACATATGTACATGGAGAGCCAAGGTTGGGCCAAATTTTCCACATTCTAGGCCCCGGTTGTGACGCGGCGGGACTTTCCACGTACAGATCTAGGATTTTACTAAGTGTTAACGCATGTCCGGGAAGGGGGTCACACATGGGGCCTACACATGGCACCTAACAACCTTGCACCACTCTGACACACGTATCCTAGGGGCACATGCAAGTTTTCATGTGATGCCGACGCTCCGGCGGTCTTCCTCCGGCGAAACCCTAGACCGGGGGCCCCGGATCGTCTACCCCTATAGCTATCTCCGTACGAGGGTAGCCCGGTGGACCTCTCTACTTGTTTTGGTTTATTTAGGACATATGTACATGGAGAGCCAAGGTTGGGCCAACTTTGCCACATTCTAGGCCCCGGTTGTGACGCGGCGGGACTTTCCACGTACAGATCCAGGATTTTACTAAGTGTTAACGCATGTCCGGGAAGGGGGTCACACATGGGGCCTACACATGGCACCTAACAACCTTGCACCACTCTCACACACATATCCTAGGGTCACATGCAAGTTTTCAGGTGATCCCGATGCTCCGACGGTCTTCCTCCGGCGAAACCCTAGACTGGGGGCCCCGGATCGTCTACCCCTATAGCTATCTCCGTACGAGGGTAGCCCGGTGGACCTCTCTACTTGTTTTGGTTTGTTTAGGACATATGTACATGGAGAGCCAAGGTTGGGCCAACTTTGCCACATTCTAGGCCCCGGTTGTGTGTGGGCGGGACTTTCACGTCTGAGATCCAGGATTTTACTAAGTGTTAACGCATGTCCGGGAAGGGGGTCACACATGGGGCCTACACATGGCACCTAACAACCTTTCACCACTCTCACACACATATACTAGGGGCACATGGAAGTTTTCATGTGATTCCGACGCTCCGGCGGTCTTCCTCCGGTGAAACCTTAGACCGGGGGCCCCAGATCGTCTACCTCTATAGCTATCTCCGTACGAGGGTAGCCCGGTGGACCTCTCTACTTGTTTTGGTTTGTTTTGTACATATGTACATGGAGAGCCAAGGTTGGGCCAACTTTGCCACATTCTAGGCCTCGGTTGTGACGCGGCGGGACTTTCCACGTACAAATCCATGATTTTACTAAGTGTTAACGCATGTCCGGGAAGGGGGTCATACATGGGGCCTACACATGGCACCTAACAACCTTGCACCACTCTCACACACATATCCTAGGGGCACATGCAAGTTTTCATGTGATTCCGACGCTCCCGCGAAACCCTAGACTGGGGGCCCCGGATCGTCTACCCCTATAGCTATCTCCGTACGAGGGTAGCCCGGTGGACCTCTCTACTTGTTTTGGTTTTTTTAGGACATATGTACATGGAGAGCCAAGGTTGGGCCAAATTTTCCACATTCTAGGCCCCGGTTGTGACGCGGCGGGACTTTCCACGTACAGATCTAGGATTTTACTAAGTGTTAACGCATGTCCGGGAAGAGGGTCACACATGGGGCCTACACATGGCACCTAACAACCTTGAACCACTCTCACACACATATCCTAGTGTCACATGCAAGTTTTCATGTGATTCCGATGCTCCGGCGGTCTTCCTCCGGTGAAACCCTAGACCGGGGGCCCCGGATCGTCTACCCCTATAGCTATCTCCGTACGAGGGTAGCCCGGTGGACCTCTCTACTTGTTTTGGTTTGTTTAGGACATATGTACATGGAGAGCCAAGCATGGGCCAACTTTGCCACATTCTAGGCCTCGGTTGTGACACGGCGGGACTTTCCACGTACATATCCAGGATTTTACTAAGTGTTAACGCATGTCCGGGAAGGGGGTCATACATGGGGCCTAACAACCTTGCACCACTCTCACACACATATCCTAGGGGCACATGCAAGTTTTCATGTGATTCCGACGCTCCGGCGAAACCCTAGACTAGGGTCCCCGGATCGTCTACCCCTATAGCTATCTCCGTACGAGGGTAGCCCGGTGGACCTCTCTACTTGTTTTGGTGTGTTTAGGACATATGTACATGGAGAGCCAAGGTTGGGCCAACTTTGCCACATTCTAGTCCCCGGTTGTGACGCGGCGGGACTTTCCACGTACAGATCTCGGATTTTACTAAGTGTTAACGCATGTCCGGGAAGGGGGTCACACATGGGGCCTACACATGGCACCTAACAACCTTGCACCACTCTGACACACATATCCTAGGGGCAGATGCAAGTTTTCATGTGATTCCGACGCTCCGGCGGTCTTCCTCCGTGAAACCCTAGGCAGGGCCCCGGATTGTCTACCCCTATAGCTATCTCCGTACGAGGGTAGCCCGGTGGACCTATCTACTTGTTTTGGTTTGTTTAGGACATATGTACATGGAGAGCCAAGGTTGGGCCAACTTTGCCACATTTCTAGGCACCGGTTGTGACCCGGCAGGACTTTCCACGTACAGATCCAGGATTTTACTAAGTGTTAACGCATGTCCGGGAAGGGGGTCACACATGGGTCCTACACATGGCACCTAACAACCTTGCACCACTCTCACACACATATCCTAGGGGCACATGTTAGTTTTCATGTGATTCCGACGCTCCAGCGGTCTTCCTCCGGCGAAACCCTAGACCGGGGCCCCCAGATCGTCTACCCCTATAGCTATCTCTGTACGAGGGTGGCCCGGTGGACCTCTCTACTTGTTTTGGTTTGTTTAGGACATATGCACATGGAGAGCCAAGGTTGGTCCAACTTTGCCACATTCTAGGCCCCGGTTGTGACGCGGCGGGACTTTCCACGTACAGATCTTAGATTTTACTAAGTGTTAACGCATGTCTAGGAATGGGGTCACACATGGCACCTAACAACATTGCACAACTCAAACACACATATCCTAGGGGCACATGCATGTTTTTATGTGATTTCGACGCTCCGGCGGTCTTCCTCCGGCGAAACCCTAGACCAGGGGCCCCGGATCGTCTACCCCTATAGCTATCTCCGTACGAGGGTAGCCCGGTGGACCTATCTACTTGTTTTGGTTTGTTTAGGACATATGTACATGGAGAGCCAAGGTTGGGCCAACTTTGCCACATTCTAGGCCCCGGTTGTGATGCGGCGGGACTTTCCACGTATAGATCCAGGATTTTACTAACTGTTAACGCATGTCCGGGAAGGGGGTCACACATGGAGCATACAAATGGCACCTAAAAACCTTGCACCACTCTCACACACATATCTTAGGGGCACATGCAAGTTTTCATGTGATTCCGACGCTCCGGCGGTCTTCCTCCGGCGAAACCCTAGACCGGGGCCTCGGATCGTCTACCCCTATAGCTATCTCCGTACGAGGGTAGCCCGGTGGACCTCTCTACTTGTTTTGGTTTGTTTAGGACATATGTACGTGGAGATCCAAACTTGGGCCAAGTTTGCCACATTCTAGGCCCTGGTTGTGACGCGGCGGGACTTTCCATGTACAGATCTAGGATTTTACTAAGTGTTAACGCATGTCCGGGAAGGGGGTCACACATGGGGCCTACACATGGCACCTAACAACATTGCACAACTCTCACACACATATCCTAGGGGCACCTGCAAGTTTTCATGTGATTCCGACGCTCCGGCGGTCTTCCTCCGGCGAAACCCTAGACCAGGGGCCCCAGATCGTCTACCCCTATAGCTATCTCCGTACGAGGGTATCCCGGTGGACCTCTCTACTTTTTTTGGTTTTTTTAGGACATATGTACATGGAGAGCCAAGGTTGGTCCAAATTTTCCACATTCTAGGCCCCGGTTGTGACGCGGCGGGACTTTCCACGTATAGATCCAGGATTTTACTAACTGTTAACGCATGTCCGGGAAGGGGGTCACACATGGGGCCTACACATGGCACCTAACAACCTTGCACCACTCTCACACACATATGCTAGGGGCACATGCAAGTTTTCAGGTGATTCCGATGCTCCAACGGTCTTCCTCCGGCGAAATCCTAGACTGGGGGCCCCGGATCGTCTACCCCTATAGCTATCTCCGTACGAGGGTAGCCCGGTGGACCTCTCTACTTGTTTTGGTTTGTTTAGGACATATGTACATGGAGAGCCAAGGTTGGGCCAACTTTGCCATATTCTAGGCCCCGGTTGTGACGCGGCGGGACTTTCCACGTATAGATCTAGGATTTTACTAAGTGTTAACGCATGTCCGGGAAGGGGGTCACACATGGGGCCTACACATGGCACCTAACAACCTTGCACCACTCTCACACACATATCCTAGGGGCACATGCAAGTTTTCATGTGATTACGACGCTCCGGCGGTCTTCCTCCGGCGAAACACTAGACCGGGGCCTCGGATCGTCTACCCCTATAGCTATCTCCGTACGAGGGTAGCCCGGTGGAACTTTCTACTTGTTTTGGTTTATTTAGGACATATGTACATAGAGATCCAAACTTGGGCCAAGTTTGCCACATTCTAGGCCCTGGTTGTGACGCGGCGGGACTTTCCATGTACAGATCCAGGATTTTACTAAGTGTTAACGCATGTCTGGGTAGGGGGTCACACATGGGGCCTACACATGGCACCTAACAACCTTGCGCCACTCTCTAACAGATATCCTAGGGGCACATGCAAGTTTTCATGTGATTCCGACGCTCCGGCGGTCTTCCTCCGGCGAAACCCTAGACCGGGGGCCCCGGATCGTCTACCCCTATAGCTATCTCCGTACGAGGGTAGCCCGGTGGACCTCTCTACTTGTTTTGGTTTGTTTAGGACATATGCACATGGAGAGCCAAGGTTGGGCCAACTTTGCCACATTCTAGTCCTCGGTTGTGACGCGGCGGGACTTTCCACGTATAGATCTAGGATTTTACTAAGTGTTAACGCATGTCTAGGAAGGGGGTCACACATGGGGCCTACACATGGCACCTAACAACATTGCGCAACTCTCACCCACATATCCTAGGGGCACATGCATGTTTTCATGTGATTTCGACGCTCCAGCGGTCTTCCGCCGGCGAAACCCTAGACCGGGGGCCCCGGATCATCTACCCCTATAGCTATCTCTGTACGAGGTAGCCCGGTGGACCTCTCTACTTGTTTTGGTTTGTTTAGGACATATGTACATGGAGAGCCAAGGTTGGGCCAACTTTGCCACATTCTAGGCCCCGGTTGTGACGCGGCGGGACTTTCCACGTACAGATCCAGGATTTTACTAAGTGTTAACGCATGTCCGGGAAGGGGGTCACACATGGGGCCTACACATGGCACCTAACAACATTGCAAAACTCTCACACACATATCCTAGGGGCACATGCAAGTTTTCATGTGATTCCGACGCTCCGGCGGTCTTCCTCCGGTGAAACCCTAGACCGGGGGCCCCGGATTGTCTACCCCTATAGCTATCTCCGTACGAGGGTAGCCCGGTGGACCTATCTACTTTTTTTGGTTTGTTTAGGACATATGTACATGGAGAGCCAAGGTTGGGCCAACTTTGCCACATTCTAGGCCCCGGTTGTGACGCGGCGGGACTTTCCACGTACAGATCCAGGATTTTACTAAGTGTTAACGCATGTCCAGAAAGGGGGTCACACATGGGGCCTACACATGGCACCTAACAACCTTGCACCACTCTCACACACATATCCTAGGGGCACATGCAAGTTTTCATGTGATTCCGATGCTCCGGGGGTCTTCCTCTAGCGAAACCCTAGACCGGGGGCCCCGGATCGTCTACCCCTATAGCTATCTCCGTACGAGGGTAGCCCGGTGGACCTCTCTACTTGTTTTGGTTTGTTTAGGACATATGTACATGGAGATCCAAGGTTGGGCCAACTTTGCCACATTCTAGGCCCCGGTTGTGACGCGGCGGGACTTTCCACGTACAGATCCAGGATTTTACTAAGTGTTAACGCATGTCCGGGAAGGGGGTCACACATGGGGCCTACACATGGCACCTAACAACCTTGCACCACTCTCACACACATATCCTAGGGGCACATGCATGTTTTCAGGTGATTCCGACGCTCAAGTCTTCCTCGTGAATCCTAGGCTGGGGCCCCGGATCGTCTACCCCTATAGCTATCTCCGTACGAGGGTAGCCCGGTGGACCTCTCTATTTGTTTTGGTTTGTTTAGGACATATGTACATGGAGAGCCAAGGTTGGGCCAATTTGCCATATTCTAGGCCCCGGTTGTGACGCAGTGGGACTTTCCACGTACAGATCCAGGATTTTACTAAGTGTTAACACATGTCTGGGAAGGGGGTCACACATGGGGCCTACACATGGCACCTAACAACCTTGCACCACTCTCACACACATATCCTAGGGGCACATGCAAGCTTTCATGTGATTCTGACGCTCTGGCGGTCTTCCTCCGGCGAAACCCTAGACCGGGGGCCCCGGATCGTCTACCCCTATAGCTATCTTCGTACGAGGGTAGCCCAGTGGACCTCTCTACTTTTTTTGATTTGTTTAGGACATATGTACTTGGAGAGCCAAGGTTGGGCCAACTTTGCCACATTCTAGGCCCCGGTTGTGACGCGGCGGGACTTTCCACGTACAGATCCAGGATTTTACTAAGTGTTAACGCATGTCTAGGAAGGGGGTCACACATGGGGCCTACACATGGCACCTAACAACATTTCACAACTCTCACCCACATATCCTAGGGGCACATGCATGTTTTCATGTGATTTCGACGCTCCGGCGGTCTTCCTCCGGCGAAACCCTAGACCGGGGGCCCCGGATTGTCTACCCCTATAGCTATCTCCGTACGAGGGTAGCCCGGTGGACCTCTCTACTTGTTTTGGTTTGTTTAGGACATATGTACATGGAGAGCCAAGGTTGGGCCAACTTTGCCACATTCTAGACCAAGGTTGTGACGCGGCGGGACTTTCCACGTACATATCCAGGATTTTACTAACTGTTAACGCATGTCCAGAAAGGGGGTCACACATGGGGCCTACACATGGCACATAACAACCTTGCACCACTCTCACACACATATCCTAGGGGCACGTGCAAGTTTTCATGTGATTCCGACGCTCCGGCGGTCTTCCTCTAGCGAAACCCTAGACCGGGGGCCCCAGATCGTATATCCCTATAGCTATCTCCGTACGAGGTAGCCCGGTGGACCTCTCTACTTGTTTTGGTTTGTTTAGGACATATGTACATGGAGAGCCAATGTTGGGCCAACTTTGCCACATTCTAGGCCCCGGTTGTGACGCGGCGGGACTTTCCACGTCTGATCAGATTTTACCCGTGGTGGGCGTCGGTTTGATTGAGTGAGATGTATCAGTGATATTATTGAATTTGTAATAGAAAACTATGTCGAGAACTTGAATAAGATAACTAATATCTTGTTTGTGGATGCTGAATATGATGATTCACAACGTCAATTCATGTGGGCGTGGAGACAGCTATTCTCACGATAAGAATCCCTCCAATTAAGAAAATATAGACAATGTTTAAATAATTGGTTATAATAAATAAGCATAGATGAAATGCAAAAAAATTAGAAGGAGCTACGCCGACGGCCACCCTCGGCGTAGGCACAACAGGAAAATCAGGAAAGGGGGAAAGAAAACGGCCATAGCTACGCCGACGGCTACCCTCGGCGTATCTATGACTCCGTCACGGGCGGGTGGACGTGGGCCTTATTACACCGAGGGCGTCTGTACGCCGATGGTAGCCGTCGGCGTAGCTGGTCCTACGCCGACGGCCTCTGTACGCCGACGGCCTCTGTACGCCGACGGCCAACGGGCGGAGCTCCCCTGGGCTGGTCTTACGCCGACGGCACCGACTTTTGGCCGTCGGCGTTGCCTGGGGCCGTCGGCGAAGCTGTCCATTCCTGTAGTGATTTGTCCATGGAAATAGGGCTGCAATAATAGGTTCGGCCACCTAATAGCTGCATAACTGCTCCATCTCTTCATATACTAATTTCATTTTGTTATCCGGATTCCAAAGGCATTACTTTGTCATCTCCTAGGCTACAAACTATGTACTATCTACACTAGAATAAAGATGGAAATGCAGGTTCAGAGAATATTAGCTGGATCTGCTCACTCATGATTTCATTATCTCCTAAACTGCATATTTTGTATCTGAATCCATTCGTGTAAATATGGAAATGCAAGCTCACGGGGGATATTACGTGAATCTGTTCACAACTTTGGGCAAGCTATACTTACCCGAAATCATAGTTCATCACAACCTTCAAAATCATAGTTCGGCTCAACATTCCACTGCTACAGTACCTGACAAACATACAACCCGACCTATGATACAATGATGACCCACAAGTATAGGGGGTGTATCGCAGTATTTTCGATAAGTAAGAGTGTCGAACCCAACAAGGAGTATGAGGTGTTGACGAGTGGCTTGGAACAGGAATTCTCTGTAAATACTTAGCAAACGGATATTTTAGGGTTTTTGATAATGCAGATAAATAAAGTACAAGTAAATAAAATACAATGATAATAAATGCATCAAGTGGCCCAATCCTTTCTTTAGCAACGGACAAGCGGTTGTATTACTTAAGATGACCAAACGTTCTCGAGGACACATGGGGATATCGTCAAGTGCTTTCGCTTCATATAATTGATTAATCTTCTTTAGTTTGATAAGTGTTGTGTGGGTGAACTTGTGCTAATGTACTGACCTTCCTAAGACTAATACATACTTGTGGTTAAACCCCTTGCAAGCATCCGCAAGTACAAGAAAGTAATTAAGATAAAAACCTAACCACAACTTTAAACTCTGAGATCCTACATCCCTTGTGCAAAGGTTTCCTAACGGGGGTTCAGGTTTCTATCACTCCGGCAACCCCTACGATTAGTAGCCAAATACACAATGCATTTCCCTAGGCCCTTAAAGGTGAAGTGTCATGTAGTCTACGTTCAGATGACACCACTAGAAGAATAACACCATAACTTAAATAACAAACTATTGAATCTTTCTCAACATAATTCTACTACTAACAACATGACTTCTCCCATGTCCTCAAGACCTAAAAAAACTAATCACGAGACATCATATGGATCAAGATCAGAGATGATATAATGATAAGTAATAATCTGAATATAACAATAATTCAATGGTTCTACTCAATAGCATCAACTACAACAAGTAGTCAATACTAGGAAGTTTCCCCTAAGAACTATGCAAGATTCAACCCAATTGTTACAGCGGTATGAAATGGTGATGATGGTGCTGATGGAGATGATGATGATGATTCCGATGAAGTCCAGCTTGATGGTGGTGTTGATGGCGACAATCTCCCCTCTCCGGGAAGGAATTTCCTAGCAGATTTCTGCCTGCCGGAGAGCTCTTTCTCTCTCTATAGTGTTCCGCCCGGCAGAGGCGACGGAATCTTTCTATGGTCGGTCCCCCAGGCTTAGGGTTTCGTGGGGATAATATACGCCAAAGGGGAGAGCCAGGAGTGGGCCAGGGTGGCCACACCACACAGTGGCCTTGACGAGGTGGCCAGCGCCAGGAGGTGGTGTGGGCCCCCAACAACTAACTCCCCCTTCAGCATACCATCTTCTGGAAAAATAGGATTTTCCATGTATTTTCTGGAATTTTCTAATCTTCGCGAGTTTCACCTCCAAACATCGCCTTTTCGATCAGAATCCTGACTTCAGCGGTCCATCCTTCAAAAGTCATCAACCATGCAAAAACAGATGAAATAAGATAAGTATCATCTCTTAATATAAAATATATCAATGAATAACAGTAAATTATGATATAGAATAGTGATGCAAAATGGACGTATCATACAACGCTGTGAAATTTAGTACTACCTAACTACAACACTGATGCCCCCAATCTTCATCATCGGAGATGATAACAAAGGCATTGTCACAATAGCTAGCTTTGAGATTTTTGGTCCTACCCTCGACTGTCTGATGTTGTCTCCCCCATGCACCTGCTGTTGGAGCCTCTCTACCGCCGCTTCATGTGCTGCCCTGTGGTGTGCCTGCTCCGTCGCCTAGCGAGCAGCTGCCGCTGCCTCCCACCGGGCTAGAAGCGCCACTATAGCTTGCCGCTCTATGACCAAGAGATGGTGGCCCGCCTCCTCCCTTCCTGTACTGGCGATGAATATCTCCATCACGCTGTGTTGAGTGTCCATGTTACTTTTGTTGAATGACAATGTTGTTTTCCTCGAGAGTCACCATCCTAAGCTGCCGCTCACGTCCCACCTGACGATCGGTTTCATATGACGCATGAATGGTAGTCTGCTCTAGAGTCATCGGTCTCCCCCTCACCCCCTGAGTCATCCATGTCCATGTCGTCTTCCTCGATCTCCTCCTCTTCCTCTAAGTCCAAAGACGGAGGACTTGGGTCGGCGGTGGTGCGCGCTCGGTGTGGTTGAGCATAACCCATGTTGTAGCGAGCTTGCAAACAATTGTGCTAGCTAGCAACGACAATATCGAGAATGCTAGCAGACGGTGGCACAATGAAGGATGTTATAGAAAGAAGTCGGGTGGGAAACGATGGCGAAACACGGTATGTGAATCAGTGTGGGTGTGAGTAAATCCCGGCCTAGCGTTGGCGAGAGTGGCAGCGTTGTCTGGGAAGACGAGAAAGCTGAGGCGTAAAGCAAACATGTCGTTAATGCGAGGCTCTATGCCTGGTTAACTCCGTTTGGTTGTTTTATAAAAACTAAAAAACGCGTTAGTCCTCCACTTGGATTTTATCAGCATTATACGAAATGTGAATTCATACGAGGGCCACGGGGTCGTGCGCCAAGACGCACTCCTAAATCTAGTTAATATAACAACCACCCGATACAACCAACATGTTAGGGCTGCAGCACAATCAAGCCCCAAAAAAAAAGGAAGAGAGAAAGATAAGAGAAACCATAGCTAAGATCGGTAGATAGATAAAAATAAAGAATGCTCACAACCGTTGGGCCCTCCTGACTATTAACACCATGAGCCAAGCACTTCAAATCTCCACGTATCACATGGAGGTCCCTTGGCCCTTTTAGTTTCAACTGGGACTAAAGGCCCTCCATCCCAGCACTCGACCATAACCCCGTGGAGGCTTTTAGTCATGATTTATGGACAACCGAAACTAAAGAACGGAACATTAGAGCCCGTCCCAAGCGGGACTAGAGTCCCTTTTACTAGTAGTGAATATTGTTGAACTAAAATAGAGCATAAGCTAATAATAATTTGCCAGCCAAACGTATTCTGCAGGCATTCCATCAGCAGCTACGTATGAATGTTATACGTACGATCATCAATATTTTTTTCATATGAAAATTGTCAACGTTGATACTACCATGTCAGATTCACTTGGGGCAAATTTATATCTCTAGACCCCTTGACTTTCTGGTCGCTAAGATCAGATCTTGCGGATGCAAATTTAGGACCAGTGCTATTTTATTCTCTCTCGAAACAGTCTTGCGCTTCGCTATATTAATATAACAACCACCCGGTACAACCGACATGCTGGGGCTGCAGCATACTAAAGCCCAAAAGAAAAAAGAAGAGAGAAAGACAAGAGAAACCAAAGCTAACATCGGTAGATCGATGAAAAACAAAGAATGCACACAACCGCTGCGCCCTCTGGTTGTACGAACTGGTCCTAGGGTTTCTCCTGATATGCAGAAGGAAGTGGGGGAAAGGGTACACCTGCGCCCATCAGAAAGGACTGGCGACACCCGCAGGCATCACCACGTCGGTGCCTGACAAGCCGACTGAGATTTCCCATCTTATCACCCACTAGCATCCGCCACTACAGTCTTGAGGTCCTCCTCGTCGTTTCTCTGTTAACACTGACATGAGGCCTAGAGGACAGAATCCGGGAGCGCAACGAGAATCGGGGCGGCAGCACCATGGCCGGTGGGAGGGAACAAGCTCCACCGCTTTCGCGGTAACCGAACAGACGCAACAACAGGGCATACCAGGCCTGGGCGGGGTCCGCAAAGCCCCCCGCCAAACTATAGTAGGCTAGCCACTGCGCTGCTGCCAACCATGTCCCGCCTCCACCCCATCTCCATCTCCACGGAGAACTGGCGCCCCATCGCGCGCCCAACCCTGCCCGACCCAGGGCCGAACGGGATCCGGCCACCGTTACGTGCTGTAGCAGTTCCCGTCATCAAGGAGCAACATCGTCGTTCCAGGACCCCCCGGGGGTCAGGCGCTGCCGGACCGTTGGACGCCGAGCTGCACCACTGCCATCTAGTCCCGCCCGAATCAGGGCTCCATGCGGGAAGGGGGGTCAGTGTCGCCGCCCGGAGGCGGCTACCGACGACGGCGGGAGGGGGTTGGGGAGGGATAGGGGGGCTTGGAGGAGGTCGGGGAGGGAGCCCCTGGTCGCCTCACTCGGGGAGGCGACGCGGGGGACTAAGGGGCCGTATGTCTCTTTGCAAGTTTTGCGATTATATTGCCCTCTTTCCGTGCCATTTTCTCCTCCAAAGGAGCTAAATTAATGAATTGAAAATTGAGCTAAATTTGATGTACCAGTCAATAACTGCCAGGCTGCCAGCCATTGGAATTCCTCCCAAAATAAGCCGCATGTACACACAAAAGGATCACTGTTACAGTGAACATTTTCAGGGGCATGGTACTCCCGATAGGCCGAGCAGGATAGGGGCATGTTATTTTTCCAGTTTCGTTTCCTCCGCAGTGAAAAGGCCGATGGTGGTGATATACACATCACACATGTAGCTAGGGGGATCTTTTTAACCCTAGCTGGATCGCTGTCACCAGGCACCAATCGATCGATTAATAAGCCGTACCTCCTTTCGTGCATCCGTAGAATTGTGCGAACAAGCCACAGCAAGCCATCTCTTTCTTGTTCTGATCACCAGCTTTCTAGGAAGCCGAGGGACAGGAAAGAGTCTTATCCATGAAGCTGGATAAGCTAGCGAGAGCTAGCATGCACCAAGGTGTGTTCTCGCTAGATACCTAGGGGCGCGGGGAGACGTCATGCTTTGGCAAGAGTAGTACGTACGTAAGTGTGATTTATCGGCGGGAAACAAACTATAGTCATAGCCGTCGAACTGAAGCTAATCGGCCGTTCAGCTTATGCGGATTGTTACATGCATGCATAATAATCACGTAAAACTTGTTACTACCAGATGTGGAAACACCGCCTAAGAATACCCTAAAATGGACACGATATAATTAAGCCGTTGCTGCTGCATCGATCGTACGGCATCGAGGAAATGAGGCGTTGCTGTTGCTTCTCTGAATAGTGTCCCCTCTCCTCTACTCTATCCACAGCAGCATTCGCAATAGTCGATAGATACAATGGAGCTGTCTTTCCTCCCATTTTTTCTTCTGCTAGTCTCGACCGGTGACAATGCTCTTTTTGGTCTTCTTCTTGAAAAGTAAGCAGTCACTAGTGCACCCCCCCTCTAACACCGGTTTGGAGGGCCCTCTAACAGCGGTTGTAGAACCGCTGTTGAGGGTTCGGTGTTAGAGGGGGCCCCCCTTTAACACCGGTTCTTATACGAACCGGTGTTAAAGGGTGCCGCACGTGGGGCTGTCGCAGGGCTTAGGCCCCCCCCCCCTTTAACACCGGTGTTAAAGTTCTGTGCCGCAGCAGGAAAAAGAGAAATCTCTGCCGCGGCAGGAAAACGGCCTAAATCTCTGCCGCGGCAGAGTTCTGCCCCTGTCCCGTTCTGGACGTATTTCTGCGGCGCGGCGGGGACGGGGAGGGGGGGAGGGGGAATCGATCGGGAGCGGTATACACATACATCGTCATCGGTACATACGAGTACATGAATAATTAAGCAACTATTATTATACACAACATCGTCATTGTGTGGTATTATCCGTAAACGTTGAAGCATCAAGTACAAGACAAACACGTTCAATCATATATACAACGTTCATTTTGGTGGATACCTAAAGAGTTCTCCGCCAGGCGTGACGACCTCATCAAGTATGAACCCCGCCAATTCCTCTTGAATGGCTCGTATGCGGTCAAATGGTAGAAGTTGGTCCCGCATCCGTTCGATCTGAATATATATGAAAAATGGGGTCAATATATATATAAGAATAAAACTCAACACAATTGATGGTAATAAAATAATGTTGTGTACTTTGTTTACTTACTCTAAGTTGTTCTAGTGCGGCTTGGTCCGTCGCACATATCGTGTTGCGAATAAACTCGCAAACATAGTACCCACATAATTTATTGCCGTGTCCCTGATACGCGCACTTTACGAGAATAGAGAGTTCAATCAAAATAATAATAATAAAGCATGATATAATGGAATTGGAAGCAGAATCAAAGAGATACGCAGACCTAGCTAGCTAGTATTACTTACATTTTGGTCTACAAATTTTAGTTCTTCTGACCATTCACCCACGGCCCTGCCCGTGAACCTTTTCTAAACCCTGTCCGGCAAAGAAAATGGATAAAGGAGTAATTAATTACTTGTTGTCACGAAAGTTGCCGATCTAGTGCGATAATATGATTGAAATTACCTCTGGAGCATCTCTCTAAAGTCTGCCCATAGCTCTTTTTCTTTTCGTAACGAGTCCATGACAAGGACTTTTCCTGAGTCAGGTTGAATGACTAGCAGAATAAAGTGGAACCCACGCACGCATAACTCATCATCAGTTACACTTAACATCGAGTAAGCCGAAACAGAATGTGTACAAGAGAGGGTAACAGTACTCACGAGAAGTTGTAAGGCAATAGTATTTTCCTATTGGTTTGTTGTCTCGGTAAAGACCTTAGCAATAAATCTTCTGTTTGCTCGGGTTTGGTTCTTACCACTTCTTCATGAACTCTATTTGGGTCAACGAACCCAATGTCAAAAGGTCCTCCTTTCATGCATTCCATAACTTTTTTCCTGCATAATAGTATATACATATATGGTGAGCATATATATATACATGCAATTAATGAAGTGAATGAGATGAGATAGAAAATACAGAAATAGTACTTACACACAATAAAGGCTGATGGCAGCTTTGTCGAGTTCCTTCTGATTGAATAGAAAATGCAAGTCTTGAATGTTGAAGGCGATCTCGTCGTCTCCGCACAAGAAAATCTGATCTCTTATATGCGTCGTGATCCATTCTTCCTTTCTCGTCTTGCAGAAATCAAGGTACCACTTTTGCAATCTTCGCATCTTTGTTGGTAGATTCTTGAGCTCCTCTTTCTTGACGAGATTCTTCCCATACTTCCATGGCTGTATGGGGTTGGCATCGCATTTGGGCAAGTTGTCTCCCATGATGTTCAAGTATGCAATGTAAGTCATCCCCATCTCATTGGCCTTTCTTTGTAGCTCTGCCTCGTAATCATTTACGGGAGGAGCGTCCCGTGTGTCGAACACTTGGAGCGGGGCGCATGATTGGTTTTCCTGCTCTCCGAGCATGGGAACTGTTTTCTGGGGTGCCGCACGACTGCTACTTTCAGTCTCCCTACGGCGCCTTGCATCCGCCTTCAAAATCTGGCGCTCGTAGTCCGGCACAAGTGGGGTTTCAGGTTTCAAAAGATTTTTGTAAAACTTCTCCATCACCGCCGGATCTATTTTCTCCTTTGGCTCGGCCCGTCTAGGTGCAAAGAATTTCTTGACCTCTTCTTTCGAGATCCTATTGGTCTCCTCGTTGCTGCGATTCCACGGTAAAACCGGCAATGGCTTGGCGGAAGGCTGTGGGACGTAGTTTTTTGAACTCTTTCTGGCAGTGCTAGTGATGCTCTTCGTGGCAGTGCTCTTCCGCTTACGCTGAGGAGATGGCTGAAGCGCCGGAGATGGCTGACGGGCAGGAGATGGCTGGCGCGCCGGAGATGGCTTCTTCCAATAGGGTAGGTCCCAAAATATAGATTGCTTCTTCCACATGGGCGCGTGTCCGGCATCGTCATTCGGAACAGATAGACTGCCAGGACCTTTTCCAAAGATTACTTCTAGGTCCTTGACCATACCAAATACCTCCTCACCGGTACGGATGATAGGCTTCCTCCGGGGTTCTGCCAGACGTTTGAAATGCTTTCCTTTCTTTCTTACTGGATGCAGGTTCGGAAGAAATCGACGATACCCTAGGTACACACCCTTCTTACATTTATCCAAATATACACTTTCAGTCTCATCTAAACAGTGTGTGCATGCATTGTATCGCTTGTTTGTCTATCCTGAAATGTTACTAAGAGCAGGCCAATCATTGATGGTTACGAAAAGCAATGCTCGTAGGTCAAATGGCTCCCCTTTGTGCTCATCCCACATACGTACACCTGGTTTGGCCCACAGCTGTAAAAGTTCTTCAACTAATGGCCTTATGTACACATCAATATCGTTGCCGGGTTGCCTCGGGCCTTGGATGAGCACTGGCATCATAATGAACTTCCTCTTCATACACAACCAAGGAGGAAGGTTATAGATACATAGAGTCACATGCCAGGTGCTGTGACTGCAGCTCTGCTCACCAAAAGGATTCATGCCATCTGTACTTAGACCAAACCTTAAGTTTCTTGCGTCACGTGCGAAGTCCGGGTACTCTCGCTCGACTTTTCTCCACTGTAACCCATCAGCGGGGTGTCTCAACATCGCGTCTTTCTTACGGTCTTCCATGTGCCATCGCAACAACTTGGCATGCTCTTTATTTCTGAAGAGACGTTTTAACCGTGGTATTATAGGAGCATACCACATAACCTTGGCAGGAACCTTCTTCCTAGGGGCCTCGCCCTCAACATCGCCAGGATCGTCTCGTCTGATCTTATACCGCAGTGCAGTGCATACCGGGCATGCATCCAAATTCGCGTACTTCTCACCGCGGTAGAGGATGCAGTCATTAATGCAGGCATGTATCTTCTGCACGTCTAATCCTAGAGGGCAGACAACCTTCTTTGCTTGGTATGTACTGTCGGGCAACTCATTATTTCTTGGAAGAAGATACTTCATTTTTACCAACAACTTTGAAAATGCGTTGTCAGTCACACCGTTCTCTGCCTTCCATTGCAGCAAATCCAGTGTGGTACCTAGCTTTTTGTGGCCATCTTCGCAAGTTGGGTACAACAATGTTTTGTGATCCTTTAACATCTGCTCCAGCTTCTCCTTCTCCTTTTCAGTTTCACATTCTTCCTTTGCATCAGTAATGGCCCGACCAAGATCGTCATCAGCGGGCCCATCTGTTGCCTCTTGATCTTCATTATCTACCCCCGTTGCAGTATCATCATATTCAGGATACATATTATGATAGTTGTCATCATCCTCTTCTTCTTCGTTGTCTTCCATCACAACCCCTTTTTCTCCGTGCTTGGTCCAACAATTATAGCCGGGCATGAAACCGGATCGAAGCAGGTGGGCGTGAATGGTTCTGGTATTTGAGTAGTCTTTCTTGTTCTGACAGTGAACACACGGGCAGCACATAAAACCATTGTGACCACGGTTTGCATTAGCCACAACGATGAAATTTTGGAGGCCCGTAATGTACTCGGAAGTGCGGCGGTCACCGTACATCCATTGCCGGTTTATCTGCATTAATATATAGTATATATCAAAAAAATAATAGGGAGATGACCATTTATATATATAGTACATCAATGACACATGAAAGGATAGTTGCCGACCTCGACCGAGAAGGAAAGAGCAACGAGAAAACTTATTTTGAGCTCTCGAGCATTTCACCGAACACCTCTTGTGCATACAAAAAAAACACAAACTAGCACACTTCACACCCTCTTGCTAGGCTCCAAAATGAGATAGTGAAAAAATGGAAGAGTGGGGTGTGGGCTGCGGTGTCTTATATAGCCCTCCCTTTAACACCGGTTCAAGCCACGAACCGGTGTTAAAGGGGGGGCTGCGCGGGCCACTCGTGCAGGGGTCTTTAACACCGGTTTGTGCCACGAACCGGTGTTAAAAGGGGGGCTCCTTTTTGCTGCACGGGCCACGCTGGTACAGGCCCCTCCTTTAACACCGGTTCGTAGAAGAACCGGTGTTAAAGCCCATTTCCAGGCTCAACCAAAGGCCTCGTTTCCACTAGTGAGTTGATATACATGAAAATCCAAGAGAAGCGCTGAAAAAGTGACAAGGCATATATAGGAGAAAGTTCTTCTCGCATATGATGAGCTCCAGTGATCCCTCGAAGTCTAATAGTTGACAGAGACCGAGCCTCCGTCTCTCTAAGAAACCTAGCCATAGCCTCCACTTAGTCCTCCTTTATTCATCGGTTCCCCTTCTCCCGCTGGCCTCGCCGACGTCGAGAGGAGTAGGGAACCCGGTTTATGAGTTGAGTTTTTAATAGAAGTAGTAATTTCAATAAATTATGTTAGGGTTCTCGTAGCCGTCTTGTTTTTGACAATTGTGTTAATATTCAGTTCTTCTTTCGACGATGAGATCTCCTTCCCGACGTCAATGGTGATGTTGAAATCTTAAATTTCTCTATATATGGTCCTTCGATATTGCTTCGCCAAATCAATTTTGGATATTTGTTTCTCATGGTTGCTGAGGAGGATTGTCCTCGCGATATTTATCCCGACTGCTACATCCACGACAATGATGATTCGTACTCTTGGCACCCAACGACGTCGAGTTGACTATTCGGTTGCTTTTCCCTAAAATACCGATGTTCCTACTTTTTGACAAAAACCCGCATTCGTATTTACATGTTTGTGCTTTGATATATGTCTTTTTTTTCTTTGGCTGCTTTCAGAAAAGTACAATATTATATTATGGAAGTAGAAACGTTTTGAAAGTTTTGCTAGTTCTTTTACACTTTATTTTGTTATCGTTGGAAACAATTTATATATTTCTACCATATACTATTCGGTACTATAAATATATCATGGTATCGATTGTCCTAAAAAAATCACCACTGATCCCTCTATATTAAGAAAAACATATTTAAACTTTTCGAAAAAATTGAAAACAACTCTGGACTTTGTTAATGATATATATTCTACAAGCCTGCAAAATTGCAGTGCGGAAAATATTCTTTTTACTATGAACTACACAAAAATAACAAAACCTGATATTTTTTAGAGATTTGAAAATGTGATTCTCATATCTTGTAATAGCTTAAAATACACATTATTTTCAATTGATAGTTTGCTTGCTTATGGTATACATCACTGGCTACATACTGATTTGTCTTCGTTTTTTTTTTTGAAAATCAGAATTATAATTTCTGATTTTTTTAAAGGGACAGTGGTGTTTATGTGCACCAGGTATAAAGTCAGGTCAGACAGAATATGCCAATTTGTTTCCTATGGCATGTTCACTTGATTCCTAACAACATTTACATTTCTCGAAAAATATAAGTATATGCACTATTACTAGACACAACCGAAAGCGCTAGGTATTCCATGTGTCGACATCAGTCACGAGGTGGGGTCTGTACTTGGTACCAATCTACTCGGCATTTCGGACCTTTTCTCCGTTTGTACGCTGCCTTTGACAATAAGCAAAATTCTCCTCGGTCCAATCATGTGCTCCGAGCAGGACGTAGAATAAATTCGTCTCATATATCCTTTCCTAATCCTTTGGACAAAACAAATGCTTTCTTCCCAAAACGGATGACAAATCTCCATCTGCTTTCTTGGCGCGTCACTTGGAATGGGCTGACTAGTTCCCATTGGCAAACACCAGACATGTCCACTTGACAAACCAATTGCAGAATCGGTGATGGAGCTAGCAGAAGAGACCCAGCAACTCCATTATTGGGCGATAAAAAACTGTATCCATGTACTACGTGTTGTTGTCAGTTTCGGCGTTAACATGACAAGGGGATGAGAAGATATTAGTAGTTGGTAAAAGGGTCTGTGCTTCTGACGCATTACCGGTGAAGCGTTTGTCCTGTTCATACTTTTACTTCTAGATTCACCGAACGGACGACCGGTGAAATGTGACCCTTCGGGTAGCTCAAGCTGCTTAACTGCAGAAGTGGATGATTAATGTATAGAAAAACGTACTTTCTCCGGCTTAGGTGGATCCGTGGTAAAATAATTGTGTCAGTTGAATGCTTGTCCTTGTTATTCTATGATGACCATATGCTAACATAGTTGGTCTTGGTCTTCCTGTCCCTATGCCCTTGCTTTTATATGGTTACATTATATTTTGACTTGTGAAAGCTATAGTTTCTTGTTTCGAAACGGATTACCTCAGGCTCATACACATTATACTTCCTCTATAATAAAATATATAGTGCATATTAGTTTTCAACCAAGTCAAACTTTGTAAACAAATATCGTTGGCCTTCCTTTTTTGATAAAGAGCATATATTAATATCGTGAAGATACCAATTATACCCAGCCTCTGCAACAACGTATACCTTAGCGGCCTTACGGATGCACACAACTCCAAAAAAAATTAAAAAAACAAAAGTCCCGCTACAATGATCTTGTAGCAACGACACTAACACCAACAAAAAAAACACCAGAGGCCCAACCTCTCCAATAGCAACACGTTCAAAAAGAAAACAATGCACAAGCGTACTTGATGCAAATTCTTCATGTCCTTGATGTCTCCACTACAATGCTTATTTCATAACGATTAGGGTGTACTTGATGTCTCCACCCAGATTAGGTAATTCAAAAATTTCGATATATTCATGCAAATTCTACCGAAGAAGAAGACCAACAGCCAAACAAACTTGTCATATTTAATCAATTCCAAAATTAGGTATGAAGATGCACTCCTAGTATAAAATCTGAATGGGCCGAAGAGCATGTCTCTAGCTAGTTATTGATCCTGTTCAGTTGTCTTTTGGACATTAGCAATTTTCTTTTCTTTGGAGAACCATATATCTCCTGATTTTTGCATGAACAAAAAAAATCTCATCATGGAACTATCACTAATTATCCATTTTTATCTGTTGTATAACTTGGCCGTTTGTAGTGCATATTTTGTGTTTTCTATGGAACTTGCCCCCTCTTGTGTTTTGTCCATGCTCCGTCACTGGGAGCGAGGTCCGTCACTGAAGATCTAGGTTTCCACCTCTATATATACCTCTTGTAAGCCGCCGGTTGGGATGAGTTGCATATGTGAAATCCCCGACATTGTGTAAACACTCTCCGTTATAGTAAAGTTTCCCTGGCTGGCGCCGTGGTTTTTTCATCTCTTTGTTGGAGAGTTTTTCCACATTAAATCTATGTCCTCTTGCTACGATTTCCTTTTCGTTCTTCGTTATTTACTTGTCGCGATTCTAACAGGGTTTTTGAACAGGGGAAATGCCCAGAAGGGCCGGCTACTGCATTAATAATAACACGGTGCGGTACAATTTACATAAAGGACCCGTAAAGAGTGGACAATACAATCTGAGTCCTTACAATTTGCAAAACAGACCCTCATTACTTTGCAGGAAAAGCAATTGGGTCCGCTGACACCGCCGGTGAGGTCTAGCCTCAAGCAGCGAGCACTGCCGCCAGCACCTTCAAGGCCACATGGAGCTGGGAAAGATAGGGGCTTCGCCGCGAAACCAGAGAAGGTCCTCCGCTGGAGGTAGAATACACCCTGGGATGACGCCGTCGCCGGGGCCTGGAGACGCTTATCAGCCATGGGATTCAGCAGACGAACTTGCGCTGCCGATGGAACACTCCAGAAGAAAGCAGTATCACACACTCCCCAAGCTTCTCTGCTGCCGAAGGTCGTCACCACAAGAATCCCTTCCACCAGGCCGCCAGTTAGAAGAGGAGTCGAGGACATCAAAGTCCAGCACCAAAGAGAAGCAAAACACCGCTTATTGAAAGAGGCCTCACCAAATCTGCCTTTGGAGCCAAGCTTCCACCATGGGAGCTCAACTGACATCGATGGTGGCGGTGCCTGGCGCCGCGGATGAGCACCAGCACGGGAAGCCTCCGGAGGAAAGGGAAGGCGGCCTTATTGTCAGAGATGTCGCGCTCCAATCTTCTCCCACGCAGCCACTCCTGCCACCAGAGGAGAGCGTTGAGGAAGACGAAGCAGAGGACGCACCGGATCCGGCCGATGGAACCCGATGACCTACTCCCATTCGGCACAAGGGCACAACCACTACAGCAACTAAACCTAGGACCTAATCTACTGAGGCCGGCGCCTCTCCTCTGCCTCTGTCGGCCGTCGACTCCGGCGACAGGAGCATTAGTTCGGGCCAGGGATCGGAAGTCAACTCTAGAGGGGGGAAGTTGGTGAAAGAGACGAGGGGGTCGGAGATGGGGGATGAGCACGGAGGGGACTATCTTCTAACAGTGTTGATGCATTTCATTCCATGCATTAGGTAAAACTCGAGAGCAGATACACTGGTACACGTATTCCCTCCGTTTTAAAATATAAGATGTTTTAGTTATAAATGAAGTGTATCTAGATCTCTTTTAGTACTCCCTCCGTTTTAAAATATAAGATGTTTTAGCTTTATAAATGAAGTGTATCTAGATCTCTTTTAGTGTCTAGGTTTAAAAGAGATCTAGATACGCTTTATTTATAAAGCTAAAACATCTTATATTTTGAAACGAGAGTAGTTTTTAACGCACAGTACAATTGTCGGAAAATATCCTCTTGGAATTGAAAGACCCGAAAGTAGGTAGGTCTCCACGAGAACTATTTCAGCTAGAGAGGAAGCTGCTAGAAACGTAATGAGCATTGAGTTTAGGAGCAGCCAAAGGTGGCGATTTCCTCTAGACTCATGTACTACAAGTAAGTGGCGACATATTCAAGCAAAGAATGAATGAACTGATTAAGAGAAGAGAAGATGACGTGGACCATCTCTGAAAGAGTTTCAGCTGAGAGCATGAAGGGATTGACAATTTCGAACGGCGTGGCCAACCTATTTATCACCAGAGGCCCATCAACAACTACGCACGGGGCCCATCCACTGAACACTGAAGACTACGCAGAAGAAAATCGTGGAGTTGGCAACTTGGCATGCATTGTCGACAGGAGGGCAAGGGTGAATGCCTGAGGAATGAGGTCGACGTCCACGCAAAAACCTGGTCGCCCCCTGCCTCTTCAATTTTTTTTCGAAAATTCCACCAATCGGGCAGCTCTAAAAGTAGTAAAATTACAAATAGCTCTATGGATCACCTAGCGACAACTACAAACACTAACACAAGACGAAGGCGCGCCGCTATCTTTACCCCTCCATCACGGAAAGTCGTCTTGCTAAGACCCCAAAAGATCAACACACCAGAGTATCAACCATCGTCAATGACGACCATCGTAGGTCGGAAGAGACTGGTCTACCAATGGGAACGAAAAACGATCGAATCCTTGATGATCCGTCATACAAACGACTCCACGCGTGCTCCGCCAGCGCTAGACGCACCACCGGAGCGAGGATATGGCGAAGATGACTTTATTCTGACTCCAGGATGTAGCCTCGCCTCAGCATTCCGAAAAGACACGAAAATAGTCTAAGCAAAGAAATGAAAAACCCTCCCGTCGACGAGAGACCACGGTCTGCCACACCTCCGAGGCTCCAAGGCCACCAAAGACGGAGTAGACCATCGACGTCACCAACGGGAGGAACATAACCGTGAATGGGGTTTGTAAGCAGCTGCCGCCAGACCGCGAGAGCACTGAGTATGGCGTATTTAATTCTCCCCGCCTCTTCTACTTGCTTGACCGTTGGGCATACTCGCATACACGACGCTACCAGTACATGGCAAGGTCTTTCTAGGGGAATGCTACATGCAATCTACGTTTTTCGTTCTAAAATATAAGATATTTTAGTTTTCTTTAAAGCACATGCATTTAAACATCTTTTATTGTATATGTTCGAAGCAAAATGAGTAAACTTATGCACTAAAAGCAATTTAGATAAATGTATTTAAAAACACTAAAACATCTTATATTTAAACGGAGAGAGTACTACATGCTACGGTCAGTGGCACTCTCTCCTTGGAGTTGAACCACACCAGTCGTGTTGGGTAGCCCGTAGCCGTTTCAAGAAAAGGAAAGGGTTGGTCCATATTGTGATGCACGTGTTAATGCCGTGCAACGAAGGTTGTACAGTACTGGAAGAAGCTTCTGAAAATTTGATTGTGGCCATGCACCGCCAGGTCGATTGCTCTTAACGGGAAAGATATGGAGATTAATTAGTGTACGGCCCTTTTGATTCTGACTGTGTACCCAAGTTTGATTGGGACTGGCAAACCATTATTCATCGAGAAAGATATCGGATGCAAGTACTACGTACGTACGGCCCTTTTGATTCTGTGCACATATTTCTTGAGCAATCCATGGCCCTGCAGATGCCTTCCCTGGGCAGGACAGCTCAGCCTCTTCATTTACTCCAAAAGTTGACAATCAATGTAAAACTGGACTACTCCACAAGATCAACGGATCAAACATTATTTTTGCCAAATTTGAACCATGCGTACACTCTTCTAGTGCACGAGTTAAGAGATTTTTTGGCCCTCCTTTTCTGCGTTCTGGTGTGCGGTTCCATTCAACATTTGTTCTTTGTGTCAAAGGTTGTATCAAAAGGTTGCTCACAACTCATACATGTGAAATTATAACATCATCGAAAGTATAGTAGAAAAGGTCCGAAACACAGAATCCACGCCAAGCGTCGTCACATAATCTCCTCTTGGCTGCTTAACAACTTGTAGAGAAAAGAGATCCATCACCATAGACTCAAGTTGTTCCCCCGGGCCATTAGCCACTGTAAACTCCAATTTCCACTTCCACGTCACGTTCTAGTACCAGATAAATCAGAATCTAGACAAATCTGATAACATTAATTATGATCGGAAAAAGTAACTACATTGTTACAACATAACTAACTCAGTATCAATGGCTCGTGCTAAAATTTGTGCACACAATCTCTTCTCCAACCCATAAAGATAATGTTGTGTGTGTAAAGCTCTCCTGGAAGGAGGAAGAAAAGCTCTCCTGTTCACTTAAACAACATTTTTTTTAGGGTGAAAATTGCACATGACGTCCAAACTCAAGTAAAATTCGTGTTTTAGCAATAACAGATAGTTGCATTTTTTTGCAACATTTCATTATTGTTTTTAATTGGTTTTTGCCCCATTTTCTAAAACACACTACCGGGTCATATCACTCATGTTGGTTTGAGAATAAAAAAATGTGGCTCTTCGATTCACATGGTTATCTTAACATGGTGGACTATGATGAACAAGAAAATATGATAGGAATATATATACAAACTAAATACAGAGAAGTAGTAATGATGATCAAGGGTTGGTATTGGTTCCTTTCTTCCGTTGCACATGATCTCAGGATGTGGATGAGACAAACCGTAAGTAAAACTTGGATCGTAGTAATAATACATAGCTGCAGTTTTTTTTTTGCATTATGCCATATTTTGTTTTGTTTTTGAACCATTTATAAAATACAATTAGCATACTCAATAATATTTTTTTCGACAAAGAGCAAATATTAATATCGCGGATATATCAATTACACCCAGTCTCTGCAAGAACGCATGGCCCTAGCGGCATTACGAATGTACACATCCAAAAAAGAAAAAACAATTACAAAAAAGTCTCGCTATAGTGATCTATTTGTTAAAACAACAGTACTAACACCACCAAGATAACACCAGAAATCCAACTTCTCCAAAAACGATGCCTCTAAGAGGTAACAATGCAGAAACATCGTTGTCGCCCGATCGTAGATCTTAGGTTTTCACACTGAAGAACGCCCTCGCTCTCAAAACAATACTTTCAACAAGACCATTGCCAGGCACAACCAATTAAGGCTAAATATTGGATTTTCACCCTGAGATGTAAGACTTTGAACTTCTCCGATGCAGTTGCTCCCACTTACATGCCGCTACTCCAAGTCACAAATCACCAAGCCAATTCCTCGCCGTTACAAAGATTTTTCATGACATTCTCCACCAACACCATGGAACTACAATGTGCCCCAAGATATTAACAGCTAGCAGAGGTTTCGAAGAGCTTCCTTTGAAACCAAATGGTCAAATAAAAACCACATGTGTGCACAACAAAATTCCACATGTTCCAGCAATCTCCAAGCACGAGTTGCCTAGTGGAGTTCGCCTGGGGAGTCCTCCAAAACACTACAGTGCACCCATATCAATGAGTCCAGGCATCTGATAGGTGTTCATCTTGGCGTCGAGATGGGATGCGCTTAGGGAGAGCCTCAGGCAGCGGTCGGAATCAGCTGCGCTGCCCTGTTCTCCCACCGGCATTCCCCCATTTCCCGAGAAACACTACCGGGTCGCACCTCGCCATCCCAACCGCTGTATTTGACGCGGAGGGTGCCACTACCGCCACCGGTTAGGGCAGCGGCGATGGCCATAGGGGCGGGGGATGGAGGCGGCGCCTAGGGTTTGGGGTGGGAGAGCTTCCAGAGCCGCTCGGGAGGGAGCGACTCCTCAATAATGATAGCGGGCCATGTCACTCATGTTGGTTTGAGAATTAAAAAATGCGGCTAGTTGATTCGCATGGTTATTGAATGTGGTGGAATATATAAACACAAAAATTATGATATGAATATATATACAAACTGAATAGGGAAGGGTGAGGATGGTCAAGAGTTGGTATTGAGTCCTTTTTTCTTTGCAGCCAAAGTAATTGCCTACCACCATTAGGAATTAATAAAATAGATTTGCTTTTTTACAATTTAGAGTCATCTTCCTTTCTTTTTGAACATTACAAAGCTTCTGAGGTGTACTTATTTCGTCAAGAAGAGCAAGAGAAGTTTCGAGAACTTATCCTTATTTCAGCTAGTTAGGTCCCAAGTTCCGCCAATAGCTAATCGGATGTATATTGATGTTGTTATCCAACTACCACGATTTTCAATAGGAAGATTGAATTAGGGAACTGTACATGAATATGCAAATGAGTGCGTCTTGATCAGGTCTCAACTAGAAATCTATGGACGACTCTTTACCAAATTTGTGTTGTCAAGACGGTAATATATGCAGTGCAACAAAACATGATTTAGACTTCTTTCAGTTTCTTTCTATGAAATTTCACATATCTATTAATAACCATCAACAATAGTATAGAGTTTCAGAAATAATAAAAATTACAAATAGTTCTTAGGATCACCTAGTGACGACTATAGACATTAGCATGAGCGTAAAACGTGACGCCGTCAATGCCCCTCCATCACCGGAGTCGACTAGCAGCCACTCCCCCATCGGCCAATCCTTCCAGTCGGCATAGTTGTCCCGACCAGCAGCCGCTCCCCCATAGGGAAAACCTCTCCCCTGATAACCATCATTAGCAGCACCACGCCACCATGCATTGGTGCATGACCGCCGCGTTGCCCACTCCGAGGCAGATTAATGACACTGCGTTGTCTTGGGTATGCATGAATCTATTCACCATATTTCAAATCTTTTTCCTCAAAAACACCGATGCCACATTCTTTGTGCTGGTCACCGATGAGTCCACACGCAAAGTACAACATACCAAGCTTCTCATATTTGACAGTAAAGATTGAACGCTTATCAGTGAGAGAAATTGAAACAAAACGAGTTAGGGGCCTCCGAACATCCTGCTTCAGACGAACTTGTACAAAATCACCTCGAAACCGACCAGCTGGTTGCATGATGCCGTTATTTGTTTTTATTTTTTGTTTTTGCCCCATTCCCAATAATTGTATGACACTGTTAGTACAATTAATCAACATACTTAATAATGCTACCGGGTCATGTCACTCGTATTTGTTTGAGAATTAGAAAATGCCTAACGTGGTTGTATGCTACAAACACAAAAATATGATAGGAATATATGTACAAAAGTAAATACGGAAGAGTGAGGATTACCAAGAGTTGGTGTTGGTTCATCTGTTCTTGGCAGCCAGAGTAGTTGCCTCCACCATTAGGAGTTAATAAACTAGTATTTTCTTTCTATACTTGAGATTCAACTTTCTTTGTCTTTTGAACATAACAAAGCTTCTGAGGTGTACTCTTTACTATGTAAAGCAGAGCAAGAAGTTTCGAGAAAGTATCCTTATTTCAGCTAGTTAGGTCTCAAGTTTCGTCAATAGTTAATGTGACGTCTATTGATGTTGTTATCCAACTACCATGATTTTCAATAGGAAGATCGAATTAGTGAACCGTACATGAATATGCAAAATAGTATGTCTTGGTCGGGTCTCAAGGAGAGATCAGATAAAAAAATAGGGAAGACTTCTGGCCCCAGTTCTTGTTGTCAAGACGGTAATGCATGCATTGCAATTTCTAGTTAAATTAACTGCGCTATATGTGTTCCTTCACACTCAAGGAAACAAATTGTATTATATGCTACGAAGAGGACACTCAAACAAATGCTACTCGTATAAAATGAGGTCAGACTTCATCCCGGACAGGTGTTCAAAAATCAAAACGTCTTGGCCAAGATTGCCGGGCCACGCATATTTTTCAAGAGCAATGGCGTAATACATAGGGTGAATTGATGGGCTTGTGGTGGGTGCAATTGAACATCTTAATCGAATCACATCGGAATTAGTTGGTTGGTTAATTAGTTGGCTAGGCATCGGTGCGGTGCTCCTGTGGCTCAAGTGTTTCAGCATAGCTTCCACGATGTTGCACCAATTAATTAATACTGTCAGTGCGTCGTTGTACCATGACGTCTCCGGCCGTTTGATCAAGCCCGTGAGGCTAATATTTTCCCATGACACGTGACAGCATGAATATTACTGGTGAATTAGCCACGGATCCACGGTTGTATACCCACAAACATGAATATGATATGCCTGTCTGACATATATGGTATATGGTATATGGTATCCACGGAAGAAGCTGGCGTATATGGTATCCATGATGTCGCCAGCGGCTCTCGGCTGCACGTCTGCACCAGCTTCTTAAGATTTTTATCATGGACATGCTTTATATACAATTTAATGTATGGAGATGCTTTAGAAAAATATTGGTATTTTTTCATGTCTAAATAAATTGTGGTGTATGAGAAAATGCTCTCTGAGAGGAGTCTGTGTATTATTTTGGAGGCATCCGTTTTTATTGCTTATTTTCTAGCCTTACACCTATATGCATGCTTGGTACAGTTTTGCTTGTCCCCATGGTTTCTGGCGGTGGGCTGAAAATGGTTTCAAACCGCAAAACTGAAATGGATTGAAGCGGTTTGGGTGCTGATGCTTTGTGGGCTGGTGCGGGTTGGTTGCCAGAGATTATTCAGTGGGTTGGTTCGGTGTGGGAGCGATGAGATTTTGTTTTTGGACCGGTGCGGGTGTGGTACAGTTCTCTCCCCATTCTCACCTTGAGCCTGTCAGATGAGATCAGCCGTGCTGACCTAGCTCGCCCCGGTCCATGCAAAGACTTACACCTGCTGTGAAGCGTAAACACGCATAGACCGCGACAATATTCACAATGAGATCAGCGAGCCGAGACCGTGGCGCCCGATATCGATCATTGCATGCAAGCTGGCCCTTACACGTAATCAGACTTCATCGGCAAGCTTGTCCGGGGTACGGTACGTGGTACGTGCCCGTACGTGTTGTCGCGGATGGAGCGTCTTGTC
The DNA here is from genome assembly GCA_023614405.1 of Avena insularis. NCBI lineage: Eukaryota > Viridiplantae > Streptophyta > Magnoliopsida > Poales > Poaceae > Avena > Avena insularis. The sequence goes on along the minus strand of CM042694.1, from coordinate 238,444,962 downwards.
CGGATGGTAGTGCTGTCGCGGGCTGCTCCGGCCCTAAGCTTTTTTTTTTGGGGAAAAGATTCAAATCTATTTCATGAGTTCATAAGAAGTACAAAGTATCTTAAACATAATAAAAATTACATCGAGATCTTTGAACCACCTAACGACCAATACTATCGCCAGAGCGAGCCGCCGACGCGCCGCTGTCGCCACTCCATTACCGGAGCCGGCATGCCGTTGTTGATGACAGTCGGAAAGTTTTCGTACACGTGCCCCTAAGCTGATCACTGATTACCGCAGGTCTTCTGATAGTTAGGCTTAGGCGTGGTGTTGCTGTCATGATGTGGTATACGGGACGCTCGCTGACAACGACCACACCTCAATCAGTGGTCCGCCACGACCCCACGTGCTCAGCCGCCCTGCTCCGCCGTTTTCCGCCGCGGGTGCTTGTCCAATGCACCAAGACTATGGCCCCGTTCGGTTTGGAGGATCAGAAAACTCTAAGGCCTCATACGTTTAAACCCACAAAGGCATGGATTGCGGCCCAATCCAGCCCGATCCAGCTCGGGCAGAATTTTTTCCCAACCAATGAAAATCAGGTCTTCGTTTCCACCCCGTCTGGAAAATGAGCCCAACCAAACCAGCCCATCTTCCACTAACATGGTCTGGAAAAAAATACATACCAACTGACCTGTGGAAGAAATCCAAGATAGAGCGGATGCAAAGATGAGGACGGCTTCACAGCGACGCGACGTAGGCGATGGCGACGGGCACGCGGAGCCATCTCTTCCACCATCGGCTCTCCCCTCCATCAGCAACTTTCTCTCCGATACGTCCCCTTCCTGCTCCTCATCCTTCGCATCTCGAAGCTAGGGTTTGGTAGTGTTCTTGGTCTGAGTCAAATATTGGGGAAAGATGGTGGGATGGACTACTGAGCCGTCCGTCCATCCCTGGAAGAGGAAGAGGAAGGCGTCGACGACGCCAAGGTGAGTGCCGCAACCGAGGCATGGCTGGCGCCGCTGTGCGCCTCCGTCGACGCTTACTCCTACGCCTGCAAGGAGGAAGTTAGGAATTGGTTGTGCCTCTCTGTGATGTGTTGTGCTGCCTCCACCTCAGAGAGTTTGTTGCTGATGTCTGCCATCCTGGACATAAATATTTCCAACACGCTGTGAAAATTTTTCAGAACCACAAGTCCATACTGTATGGCAGGCTGAATGCATCTTTTTGATGCAGAGGCCGGGGTCTCTATTCTGAAGAAAAAAACAGAATGGTGGAAATGCAACTGCTAAAATCTATTTGTGATATAATTTTTGCATTTTGATCCATTGCATAATGGTCTGGAGTTGGATGTTAAGGACTGCTAAGTTTTGAAATATATGTCTTATTATTGAAGAGTAAAGAGAGAACGATTTTTTATGTTATATGCTGTAAGATTTATATGTTCTATATATTTGACCTGAAGTGCAAACGGATCCATGTGGCTTAACCGAACAGGTAGATTTTAGGAAGGATTAATCAGGATTGGTCTCACATGGATTGGGTGATGGGATGGGATCAACCCAATCCATGCGTGGATTGTTTCCGTGCTTGGAATCAGTCCCATGTAGATGCTTGGGCGTTCGGTACTACTCATTGATGGATTTTTTTATTGCACTAAAATATGATTCTTCATAACCAGGACGCAGGATGATCATTGTTTCATGTGTGCATTTCTGCTCTCTCTTCGTATGTGTAGCGAAGAACCTAGTTGTTTAGCTGAATGGTAGAGTTTTGCCTCGGGACACCGCCAAACATGAGGTTCTGGTAGATGTTTGAATTCCTATAAAAAGTACAGGAACTTTCCAAAGGAACCGACAGGAGTGTTTCCTTCGAAACGAACGCTACCGAGGGAAAATTTTCCAGAGGAACTCAAACATGTGAAATTCCTTTGTTTCTCCTGTGAGCCGAACGGGCCCTATGTTTTTTCCTTTTGGAATTACCATGACTATGTTTTTGCGCCAGTCTCGGCCTTCGGGTGTTGCCTTGGGCTTACGCTTGACGGGCCATATGCCGCTAGAGAATTCGTCAGAATTAGCCCTAGTATGTAAACTTATATATAGGTTTTCTCGAAGAATAATTACCGGACCGCGGGCTATCGTGTAACTAGGTCCAGCGAGCAAGCAGATGAGGAGTTTTTCTTTTTGAAACCCAGTATTGGCGCACAGAGGCTCACAAATACATACATACACTCACCCCGATAAATACACTCACATACTCCCTGCCCATATGAGCACCTTCGAATACTGAGTTTGATCTAGCGCGGATGGTCTTGAGATCGACGAAGTCACCACAGGCGTCTCACTGAACACCGCCTCCCACTGAATAATATTCCACCTTTTATGAGATACCAAAGCGCCAAACCTGAGGTTTTAACTCTGGTGGGCTGAGGGTACCGTTCCCCTCCTAACCATCCAACCACAGTTTGGTCCTCGAGCTTACGAAAAGCTAGGTTCAGTGAGAAGCAAAGCCTAAGAAGGATGGGATACCTCGCAAGATGGATTCCAGGGCCTGCGATTTCTGTTCGACACTGCGTAAAGAGATGGAGGACCAAGGTATTTCCCACCATTTCCCGTTTATACAAAGAGGCCATGGGTTCCGTTACAGCTTACATGTTGAGAACATCATTTCTGTAAGCAAGTAGTCTGAGCTTCATTAAAAACATCATTGACGATAGCAAGATGCCCACCGTAACATCGCCATTACAGACGATGTGGTGGTGGTGGTGTGTCCACGCGCGGCACGCCACAACTAGGCAGACCACCGACACGTGACACCACAGCTGGGGCACTCGAGAAACCTAGAAATGGGCGGTCAGGTTTTTCGTTGTCGCGCGGCGTGGGGAGGCTGAAAGGATAACTGTCCCTATGTGTGGTTTTGGTGATTAATGACAATCCCTATGGATTAATGTTTTCATTGAGTTTTATATGAAGGAATATTTTATAGGTCATGCTTGTAGTCCATGTGTTGGATTCAAGTATGTATGCCGTGAAGAATTTTTTTTACCTTGAGTATTGACATCAAGATCATCGAGTTAAAGATAATAATATGATATGATCATCTTGAGAGTGTGATCTTAATAGAAGAATTCAACATATGGCTCTAAGTCGGTGTCAGCCTCATTAGTTGAGCTATCGTTGACTAATATTTAGAGAATGTAATCAAATGAATAATTATATGTACCTCAAGATATTGAGATGGAGCATGAGCAAGATACATGGTTGATCAATACAAAAAGTGAAGATTAGATTCAAGTTTGGTCAACACGTGAATCATAAAGAATGTACCACATGGATCTTGTGATATGGTAAGCTTGTCAATTATGCTTCATGAACTAACCCATTATATATGTGCCTTTGTTTTATCTATATTGGTTAGGTATCTTTTCATGGGCATACATCAAAAGTAAATATCTCATATATCCCATGAGAGGATGATATCAAGTGGTGATATATCGTCATCAAGGTTGAGAAGGGAAAGTTCAAGATAAGCATCTCGAGAAGATTATTTACTTGAAGCTTGTCGTCCATATTGGTGATGATGGACATGTGAAGATGTGTCTTAATGAAGCTATCCCATAGTGGTGTATGGGGGAGAAAATTATGAGTCTTCACGAAGCAACAATGATCAAGTGATGCATTCTGGCTTGGATGGAGCTTACAGCGTTGTCATCAAGATCAAGATGGATGCGCAAGGAAAAGGTATATTCTTTCTAGGTTTTCCTTTTACCGGTCTCAAGGTGGTTGTTTGGATACCGGGTTATAAGATAGATAGTTGCACTATCAAGAGGGGCTTTCGGTTAGGTAACTTGATCACATCGTCTTAGGGATCTCAATCCTTTACATACTTTGCATCTTCATATTTTGTTTCTTCTTGGTGTTTCTCCATGTGAGGTTCTTGAGCTTGTTTCTAGCTCTTTAACAAGCCCAAGTTCATCAAAAACGAAATTTGTATGCATCTTCTATGGCGTTTCGAGGTTTTACCGGTTCCTCTTATATGGAAGCTCCATACCTTTCTTCATTTGGTTCTATCCTCCTTTGTTGGACTATGATGTTTCTCTGTATCATCTTTTAGATCTTGTTGTCCTCATCAAAACAAGCCCAAGATCATCAAAATTGGAGTTCGGATGCAAAAGTTATTGCGTTTTTCGTGAAGTCTATTTCATCCCGGTTGTGGATCCGGTCCGACCGGTTCCCACACCGGACTGTCCGACGCCAGTGCCGGTAGACCGGATCTGAGACCGGATTTTCTAGTTTTCATGACCGAATCTATTCTGAGTCTATTCCCAGATGGTATACTGAGCCGTTCCGGTTTGTAGGCCGGTCCATCGGTCTGGGGACCGAGTTTCCCGGTCTCGGGGCCGGTCCAACCGACTTTAAACCGGGTTTTCGCATGAATCCTCCCAACGGCCATATTTGATTTCCCCTATATAAGGGGTTCTTCCCCAACGTTTTGGGGGTTCTTAACCATGAAATTGACCACCATTGTTGAACCTCTTGAGCTTGCTTCCTCTCTGAAAGGTCATTTATTTTCTTAATCAGTTTTGGTGTTCATTAACAACTTGAGGACCCTTTTTACCGTGTGCTAATGATGTCAGGTTAATCTATTGAAAAGAGAAAAGCCTGTGGCATTTGGACGTGTCCCTGGCTGAAGCAAATTGTTCTTGGAAGACTCAGACCAGAATCTCCGGTCTGGACAGACCGAAGTCTCCGGTGTACTCAAGACAAGAGTTTTTCCCCAAGTCTCTGGAGTGATCAGCAAGACCAAGTCTTAGTTAGTTAGTATGGGTGTTTGGAGATTATCCGGAGATGGACCAGAATCTCCGGTGTGGTGTCACAGGCCGGAGTCTCCGGTGTGCAGAGACCGGAGTTTCTGGTGTTCCAGGACCAGAGGTTCCCCAAATCTCCGGAGTGAACAACAAAAACAAGCACGAACCATTCTGTATGGGGATCCGGAGATTGTCCGGAAATAGACTGGAATCTCCGGTGTGAGACAATTGCAGACCGAAATCTCAAGTCTCTAGACCAGAGTCTCCGGTGTGGAACTTCCCCAACGGGCAGAAAACGGTCTGAAAAGTGTGGGTAATAGGGGACTTCATCCCCTACCTCAGGCTGCTCGTCCAAGAAAATAAGAACACCCACATTTGAGCCACCAAATCAACAAGATCTCCCTCTCCAAGCACCCAAAGTCACTGATCTTTGGAGAATCGGAGGAGGCCTTGATCTACATCTTCACCAAGAGAGATCTTAAGTTCCCGCTCATTCACTTGAGGGCCCCTTGCTCTATGGTTTCATTGGAAACCCTAGGCCTTGATTTGGTACTTACAAGCTTGTCTTTTAATTGTTGTGACAGCTTGCTTGTATTCGGGAGCCTCCAATTCAGTTGTGGATGTGTGCCTTGAACTTGTTGTAAAGGTGTCGGCTTCCACCTCGAAGGTTGCTGATATAGTGGAAGAGTGAATCGATCCCTTTGGGGTGAGGTTCACCGGAGAACAAGGGAGGCCTTTCATGGCGTTGGTGGTTTGAAACCACCCCTCTCCAAATGCAGACGTACTTCCCCTAAAAATAAAGACCTATGGGAAATCATCCTTGTGTCTCCACGTGCTCCATTTCGGTTACCTCTATCATTTACCGCGCTTTATTTATATCTTGCTCTTGCTTAGTTAGTTGTGCTAGTGTGACATATAGGTAAATTCACCTTAGTTGCATATCTAGAGAATTTACCTTTTGTGTCAAACCCTAAATTGAAAAAGAGTAAAATTTGAAGTAGCACTTATTCACCCCCTCTAGGTGCCCATACGATCCTTTCGATTGGTATCAGAGCCTCGGCTATTTATTCGGGCTTAACCGCCTAAGAGTGTATGGGTAACCCTAAGGAAGATGGAGGAGGTGATGCTAGCACCTCGGTGACCATGGTGGATCTCAAGTACTTGGAATCAAGATTGAGCTCCTCCCTAGGCAACAAAATCCAACAGTTGCATTAACTAGTTGAGAAACTTGTTATGGAAAAGGTAGCCTCACCACATCCCTCTCAAGAGGAACCCACTCCGATTCCAAAGGTCAATGCTTCGGCTAAACCAATGGTTGAAGTTGTGGGGGATGAACATATTACCACTAACTCCTCCACCAAAAAGGGAGATGGGAAGGAAGAGGACCATTCGGTTCCCGGTTGGTACTCTCCCGACCCTCCGATCTCTCATCCTCATATAAATAATAGAGGTGACCCACCTATGCTAGCTGCACATTCTTTTGCTCAATGGCAAGTTTTGATGAAATCTCATGTGCGCAGCTCTTGCATTGACTTGTGGAATATTATTGAGGAAGGACTCAAAATATAGGATCCAACCAATTTGACAAGAAGAGAAGTGGTCAATAGTCAACTCAATGCCACCGCTTTGCACATGATTCAACTTGGTGTGGGGCCAAAGGATTTCCCTCACATTGAACACCTCAACACCGCCAAGGAAGCTTGGGATGCTCTCATTGATTTGTTTGTTGGAAATGAGAGCATGAGAAGAAATTGATATGATGCCTTGATCAATGAAGCCGAAGGCTTCTATATGAAGGATGGTGAGGACCATGAAGACATGTATCGAAGACTCAAATCCACTGCCATCGCCTTTAGAAATGTTGGTGCCTCTCATGTGGATGATGCTTGGATAAAGAGGAAGTATATGAGTGCAATCATGCCCTTCGAGCCCACCGACTTGAAGAGTCTCCAAGGAAGACACAACTACCATCTCATGACCTCCAATGAAGTTATGCAAGAGATGTCCACCTTTAAGGTTGCTACCAAGAATACCAAAGATGCCCGCACTCGTGCCCTTGGAATGAGAAATGTTGTTAATCTTGCCTTGAAGGCCAAGGTTGTGTAGTATGAAGAAGAATAAGGAAGTGATGAAGCCCTTGCTATGAGCCACCCCGAAGATGTCAAGTTTGCTCATGGTGAATACATGGACTTCTATGCAAGGAACTTTTGGAAAGATCCCACCAAGGACAAGATGGAGATGCAATGAAGAAGCAACCCAAGTGGTAGAAAAGAGAATGGTTCAAGATTGAGAACTTGCTTCAACTGTGGTGACCTCTATCATTTTGTTGCCAAATGTCCCTACGAGAAGAGAGAAGATCATGGTGGCGTACTTCTATTGAAGAAAAAGTCAAAGGTCCCTTATAAGAAGCCTTTCTTAAAGAATAATGCCACCAACAAGAAGTCAGCTAACATTGCATTGATAGCACAAGAAAGTTCTCATCCAATGATGAAGATGGGTAAGAAGAAGAAGAAACATCAAATGGTGTGGTTGCAATCGCCACCACCTCTACATCCACCTTCTCACTCTTCGAATCACCAAATGAGAATATCTCCAACAAGAACGTCACTTGCCTTATGGAAAGAGCATCCGAGGTATCACCATCTCCTCTCTCCACCTCTATGATCAATGATGAATTAATGATGATATAACTCTCGAGGTGAAGGATGAATTAGTTGCTTTTGATGTTTATATGACTAACTTGAAAGGGGAGAACAAGAAGAACTTTGTAAATCTATTGAATCAACTTTCAGACACACAAGAGATTCTTGATGAGAGATGCAAACTTGGGAGAGAGCACATTCTTGAGATGGACGCTCTAACCAATGCTCTAGAAGAAGAGCAAGAGACTAGGGAGTCTCTTGAAGAAAAACTTGAAGGCCACAATGAGGCAAATGATATAATTGTCACTAAACTCATTAAGGAATGTGATAATGCCATTTCTAAGTATAAAAAGGCTAAAAAGGATAAGATTGAGTTTGTCATTGTTCATGAAAAACTTGCCAAGGACTTCAAAAAGCTTGACAAGGATCACAAGGCCTTGGAAAGTGAACTCTTGACTCTCACAAAGTCTCGTGAACAACTTAAAACTCAATTTACTAATGTTGCTTCACCTAGTATTTTCATTTCTTATAGTAGTACAAACATATTTGAGGAAAATGCTAGGTTAAAGGGGGAGCTTGCAAAGGCCAGCTTACCAAAGGAAACAAGTCTCTTGATGACCTTTTGAGTAAGCAAAGGTCAAATAATGAGAAAAAGGCATTGGTTATGTTTCCAATGCTAAAAAGAAGAGCAAGAAGAAGAAGGCCAAGACCACACAAGAAAAATACAAGACCATTGTGGGTAGTAATATCACAAGTGGCAAAACTATGTCACAAGGTGACTTTGCAGGAATTGCTAACCCTCACTATGTTTTAATGCGTGGTTATTATGGTGATGTTTATGCACAATATGTTGGCCCACTTGATGGTTATATTGGTTGGTCTATTTGGGTTCGCAAGACCCCTATCACTAACAAAAGAGGGCCCATTAAAAAGTAGGTACCTAAAAACTAGTTTGATCTCTTGTAGAACTATGCTTTCGACGGGACAAAGTGGGTGCTTGATAGTGGATGCACAAGTCATATGACCGGAAGAAAGGCGATAATGATGGAGATAAGGCCGAATCATGATCAAATAACCGTCACGTATGCCGATAAATCAAGATCTCATGTAATGGGTCTTGGCAAAGTTGTGGTTGCACACGATACTACTCTCATGGACGTCATGCTTATGGAGACCCTTGGATATAATTTACTTTCAGTACATGCTCTTGGAAACACGGGATTTTCCATCTTTATTGATAATGATATTGTGGTTCTCTTGTGGAGCAAGACTCTAAAGGTCGCTTTCGTTGGGTACGTAAAAAATGACTTGTATGTGGTGGACTTTTCGGGAAAACCACTACAAGTGCGATGTGCCTATTCGGAAAGGCCAATGTGGGTTGGCTATGGCATCGCCGTATAGCCCATGTCAATATGATAACTTTGCAAAGTCTCCACAAGGGTGGCCATATTGTTGGACTAAAAGAAAATGTTTGTTTTGCCAAAGATCATGTGTGCAGGGCTTGTTTTGAAGGAAAAATGCATGATTCTTCCCACAAACAAAATAACAATGTAAAATCCAAGAGGGTCTTGGAGCTCCTTCACGTGGATCTATTTGGTTGTCCATATCATGCAAGTCTTGGTGGGAAGAAATATTGTTTGGTGATTATTGATGACTACACAAGATATACATGGGTATACTTCTTCAAGTTAAAGAGTGAGACCCAACAAAACTTCATTGACTTTGTCAATATGGTTTAGCGTTTATACAATGTCCCTATGTTGGTGATAAGAAGCGACAACGACAACGAGTTCAAGAACTACACCTTGAATGGATTTCTTAGTGATGAGGGGATAAAACATCAATATTCCGCTGCATATAGCCCTCAACAAAATGGTGTAGCTGAGAGGAAGAACTAGACATTAATGGATATGACTAGGTCCATGTTGGCGGAGTTTAAGTATCCATACAACTTTTGGGCTGAGGCAATCTCACCGCCTGCCATGCATCAAACCGGCTCTACCTCTGCAAAAAGTTAATCAAGACTCCATATGTGATACTTACCGGTAATAAGCCCAATGTTTTGTACTTCCGGGTGTTTGGTTGTAAGTGTTTCTATCTCATAAAAGGTGTTCGTTTTTCCAGATTTGATTCCAAAGCTTTAGAGGGTATTTTTGTTGGCTATGGTCTTGATTCCCACATTTATAGAATCTATGATAAACTCTCCAGAATCATCATAGAATCTTGTAGTGTGGTTTTCGAATAATATGATGCCCCCCAAGCGGGGCATGTTGATGTTTGTGATGTAGATGATGAAATACCTCAAGATGCCATAAGAAGAATGGGTGAAGGATTTATCCGCCCCGTTGAGGAACCCCTTGTGGTAGATCGAGAAGAACTATGCTCTACTCAAGTGGAGTCCTCATCTTCATAGCATCAACAAGTTCCATTGATGAAGCCAATGATGAAGCAAGCCAAAGACAAGCTGAGAACCCTCACCATGTTGATCAAGATGGAAGCTCCAGGCCGGATTATCTGGCCTCACCATTGACCGGATTGTCCAGCCCTGCGCAGTCGATTGCACAAGACAGATTTATTGAGTCATCCGCAAGATCATCTCGACTCCTCTCAAGGAGTGTGCCTGATCAAGACCAAGATCAACATGTATCTCATGATGATATTGAACCCACTGTTGGTCGAGGTCAAGTTGATGGTCAAGACGAGGACCAAAATGATGAAGAGATCCCCACAAGAAATAACAATGAGATCGAAACTCATCACAAAGCTAAAGTGGACAAAATGTTGGAAAGAAGAGGCCACACTCTTGAGAATGTTCTTGGTGATCTAAGGAGAGGAATGTCCACTCGAGCTCAATTGAAGCACTTTGGTGAGCATCAAGCTCATATATCCATGGTGGAGCCCAAGAAAGTGTGGGAAGCTCTTGAAGATTCAGATTGGTTAGAAGCCATGCATAATGAGCTCAATAAATTCGAGAGAAACAAAGTTTGGAAGTTAGTAGAAAATCCCAAAGAGTGCCACAATGTCATTGGAACTAAATGGATATTCAAGAACAAGCAAGATGAACATGAAATTGTTGTGAGGAACAAGGCAAGATTGGTAGCTCAAGGGTTCTCTCAAATTGAATGCATCGATTATGGCGAGACCTATGCTCCTGTGGCTCGCCTTGAGTTCGTCTGTATCCTTCTTGCATATGTTGCACATCATAACTTTAAATTACAACAAATGGATGTGGAAAGTGTTTTTCTAAATGTCCCATTACAAGAGTTGGTTTATGTTAAGCAACCCTCGGGGTTCAAGGATCCCAACTTTCCAAACCACGTCTACAAGCTTGATAAGGCGCTCTATGGGCTTAAACAAGCTCCATGCACGTGGTATGAGCACCTTAGAGAGTCGTTGTTATACCGTGGTTTTGAAGTTGGGAAAATTGGTCCCACTCTTTTTACTAAGAAAGTTAATGGGGAGCTTTTCGTTTGTTGGTGATATCATCTTTGGCTCATCTAACAAAGCATTTAATGATGAATTCGCAAAGCTTATGACTAACAGGTTTAGGATGTCCGTGATGGGAGAGTTGAGGTTATTACTTGGTTTTGAGATCAAGCAAGTTAGAGGTGGAACCTTCTTCAATCAAGCCAAGTACACTCAAGACATGCTCAAGAGCTTCAACATGAAAGAACTTAATGGAGATCCTACTCCCATGGCAACCAAGACTCATCTTAAACTAAATCCAAATGGTAAAGATGTGGATCAAAAGGTATACCGGTCTATGATTGGTTCTTTGCTTTACCTTTGTGCATCTAGACCCGATATAGTGTTAAGTTTAGGAGTGTGTGTAAGATATCAAGCGGCTCCTAAAGAAAGCCACTTGATGGCGGTCAAAAGAATCTTTAGATATTTGGTTCATACCCCAAACTATGGTGCGTGGTATCCTAGGGGCTCAACATTCTCTCTTTGTGGGTACACAGATTCGCATTGGGCTGGTGACAAGGATGATAGGGAATCAAACTCCAGGGCTTACCAATTCCTTGGTAGGTCTTTGGTGTGTTGGTCCTCTAAGAAACAAATTTGTATATCTCTCTCTACGACCGAAGCCGAATATGTGGCAGCCGCAAGTGCATGCACTCAATTGTTATGGATGAGGCAAACTTTAAAGTAATATGGTGTCCATTGTGACAAAGTGCCTCTTTTATGTGACAATGAAAGTGCTATCAAGATTGCCTACAACCTGGTGGATCATACAAGGACAAAGCATATTGAGATTTGTCATCATTTTATTAGAGATCATGTTGCCCGGGGATATATTGAGCTATCTTATGTTTCAACCAAAGACCAGCTTGCATATATTTTCACAAAGCCTCTTTATGAAGCAAGGTTTTGCTATTTGAGGAATGAGCTAAATATCATAGATTCAAGGAGTTTGACTTGATCATCTTGCATACTCACCTATATCTTGATTCTTATTTTGGTTTAGGTGTGGTCATGGAGATAGGGGGAGTGCGGTCCTAATCCATTGGGCTATCACTCCCCCCATAATGCCAAAAGTAACAAATGTCATACTTGTTATATCATTTCGATGATAAGTGGGCTTCAATGATGAGTAGTGTCTATGAACTCGGGATATATCCTCGCGGTGTCATGACACATATACTCAAACATGGTGGCTACGGCCACCGATCCTCTCATAGAGAGGTTGAATCTCATTTATAATCTCTTTTTGGGTCTTTATCGGATTTGCTTGCATAAACTCTAAGTTGGTTGTTTCATGGCTTTTTTTTAACCTTCTTGCATCTTATGGTCTTCACAGAATGATATCTTAGCCCAAGACTTATTCCCTCCCCTAATGACATGCTTTGTATCATATATGTACTCATACACTTAACCTGGCAGTGTTGGTCGAAGAGGGTCGGAGTTTCCGGTGTTTTCACAACGGAGTCTCTGGTTAGTCCAGAATTTCCGGTCCCACGGACTAGAGTCTCCGGTTTGAGACGGTTTCGAGCACTGAGTTAAGGGAGACCAGGGTGAGAGAAACACATAGTTTTCTTTCTTCCACCCCTGACCTCCCCTATCACCTCCTCCTCCAACACCGCCGCCTCGTGGCCTTAGTGCCACCGGGATTCGCCGTGCCGTGAGCCACCTCCACCCTCTCCATCCCTGGGCCATTCCCCATGGGTGGATTCACTCCATGGACGAATCTAGTAAAGTTTGCTCTCACCTTGAACCTAGGGTCCACCCCCCTTGATTCTTTAAGGATTGTACCAAGTTCTTCCACTAGAAACTCGTATGCGTACACTCCTCTCACATCATCTCTGTTTCCTTGTTCGATATGCTCGGAACAAGCCTCCCGCAGCCTTCGTTGTGCAAACCCGATCTTCAGACCAAAGTTTTTGGTCTCTCAGTCCAAAAACTCCGGTGTGCTGTTGCACATACCAGAGATTCCGGTGTCTCACACCGGAGACTCTGGTGTGGTTTACTTCTATCATATCAAGCAAGGGATTATGGCTGCTGTCTTGGATCTTGTACATATATGCTTATCTTCATGCTTTCCTCCTTGCTCTATATTCATAGGTGGCTCTGGTTCTCGTTGTGCACCTCGCACCAAGGCCAAGTCCAAAAGGGGGATCCTCAATTTGATGAAGCTACTGGCCAGTATGTGATTCCACCCTCTAACCGGAGGCAGCAGGCTAGAGATGCTGCCCATATGCGAAGGGAAGCTGAGCGGATTGAAAATGAGGCTCGTGCCAAGAGAGTCAAGTATGAAAACTTGCAGTCCTTAGCCCACATGTCCAAAAAGGAATACCGTGAGCTGCGTAAGATGAGGTTCTTTGACATGCCAAGAACCAGCGATGACCCATGCTATTGGAGGAAGGAGCAAAAGGTGTTCATGACAGATATCTATCGCAAACTAACCAAGTCCCCGGTTTGTCCACAGAAGTATATGGACTTTGCCTACATGCGAGCAAATGCCTATTTCACAGAGGCTCTTTGGATCACTGAGAAGCTTGGGCTGCATAATCTTATGGAGCTCCATGAGGACTACAACATTACCCTTGTCCAACAATTCTATGCCACCATTGTATTTGATCATGATGAGGCAAGGACCATGACATGGATGACTGGTAACGTCCGCTGCACTTCAACTTTCTATGACTTTGCTAGAGCCATTCACCAGACTTTTAGTGGTGTGTATGTTACATTGGTCACCGCATGCATGATGCCACTCCTGGAAAAGATAAAGTCAAGCTTGCACCTCTATATGGGAGTCGTGCCACGTTTGGGGAGTCCAAGGGACTCAAACCTCTCTACAACTTGTTGTTGAGGATCTTTCGCCACACTGTTGCTCCTAATACTGGTAATGATGATGCTATCCGGGGTGGTCTTGTCAACTTGCTCCATCATGCTCACAAGGTAGTTTGTGTTGGGCCTACTGCTGAAGGATACACCATTGATGTCATGGACTTCATTTTTAGGAGATGCATCATGCCATATTATTCAGGAAATCTCCTCTAGATGCATCTCTTGTAATGAGGCTCATCAACACCCATCCTCATGGCTCACCTCTCGCCCTTCCTCCTAGCCTTGAAGAACACGTGTCCGTGTCCCTCTAGAAGAAAGGGAGGATGGGTCAAGCCCCTATACATCACCATGCTAGTGAGGATGAGTAAATTTCTGAGGCTGAACAGGCTCCCACTCCTCCAAGGGGCTGTAGGAGGAATACTTCCTCCAATGTGCCTATGCCATCTGTCACTCGCGAGTATGTCCAAGAAAAGGTCAAGAAGGCATCCTTTTGGGAGAAGACATTGTGTTGTATGAATGTGGATATCTACAAAGAACAACATGCCTCTTACAAGAGCAGCTGCATAATTGAGAAGCTTCTTAAGGAGATCAAGGCTCAAGGTGAAGAGGAAGAAGAGGAGGAGTACAATGATGAACATGGGGCTGAACCGTTTGAGGAATCGGATCACACTCTCTCTTTTGGTGTATGGAATGCACAAAACAACATCCTGGTTGATTGGAGGACATTCTCTAAGGTCACATCTGGCTTTGCTTCTCAGGGTGCATCCTCCTCCCGCCCTCAAGGCAAAGGTCCTAAGGCTCTAGGTGGTGATGATGACTATGAGGAGGATGAAGAGTATGACAACGACGATTGACTCCTTTAGGGCGCTAGCTTGGTCTTTTCCCTTTTCGGTGTTTTGATGCCAAAGGGGGAGAAGATGTCTATTAGGATCATCCGGTATTTGCATGGGTTGGACATTAGGTTGCTTCTTTTTTGCTATGCCCTTTTTATCTTAAATTTGAACATTTGCTTCTTAGTTGCTTCTCATGTGAAACTATCTTCTTTGCGTATGGAGATGCTATGCCCGGTTCATTATTGTAATGGTAAAGACTCAGGTGGTAATCTCTCTACTCTATGTGAGCCTTTACTTTCTATTCCCTGGTATGCTCTGTATTACATGTATATCTTGCTGCACATTGTTAGGGGGAGCATAGTTATGTTGCTCATTTAAGAATTTCATGCAAAAGATCTTGTTGTCATCGAGCACCAAAAAGGGGGAGATTGAAAGGACATTTATTGTCTTAGTCAGTTTTGGTGTTCGTTAATAACTTGAGGACCCTTTTTACTATGTGCTAATGATGTCAGGTTAATCTATTGAAAAGAGAAAAGTCCGTGGCATTTGGAAGTGTCCCTGGCAGAAGCAAATTGTTCTTGGAAGACTCAGACTGGAATCTCTGATCTGGACAGACCGGAGTCTCTGGTGTACTCAAGACCGGAGTTTTGCCCCAAGTCTCCGTAGTGATCAGGAATACCAAGTCTGAGTCAGTCAGTATGGGTGTCTGGAGATTGTCCGGAGATGGACCGGAATCTTCGGTGTGGTGTCATGGGCCGGAGTCTCCGGTGTGCAGAGACCAGAGTTTCTGGTGTTCTAGGACCGGAGTTTCACCCCAAATCTCTATAGTGAATGGCAAGAACAAGCCCGGACCATTTTGTATGGGGGTCCGGAGATTGTCCAGAAATTGACCGGAATCTCCGGTGTGAGACAATTGTAGACCGGAGTCTCTAGTGTGGAACTTCCCAACGGGCATGCCTATAAATAGGGGACTTCATCCCCTACCTCAAGCTGCTCTTCTAAGAAAAGAAGAACACCCACATTTGAGCCACCAAATCAACACGATCTCCCTCTCCAACCACCCAAAGTCCCCGATCTTTGGAGAATCGAAGGAGGAGGCCTTGATCTACATCTTCACCAAGATAGATCTTCATTTCCCCCTCATTCACTTGAGGGCCCCTTGCTCTAAGGTTTCATTGGAAACCCTAGGCCTTGATTTGGTTCTTACAAGCTTGTCTTTTGATTGTTGTGACAACTTGCTTGTATTCGGGAGCCTCCAATTCAGTTGTGGATATGTTCCTAGAACTTGTTGTAAAGGTGCTGGCTTCCACCTCGAAGGTTACCGATATAGTGGAAGAGTGAATCGATCCCTTTGGGGCGAGGTTCACCAGAGAACAAGGGAGGCCTTTTGTGGTGTTGGTGGTTTTAAACCACCCCCTCTCCAAACATTCATGTACTTCCCCTCAAAAGGAAGGAACTATGGGAAATCATCCTTGTGTCTTCGTATGCTCCATTTCGGTTACCTCTATCCTTTACTGCACTTTACTTATATCTTTCTCTTGGTTAGTTAGTTGTGCTAGTGTGACATATAGGTAAATTCACCTTAGTTGGATATCTAGAGAATTTACCTTTTGTCTCAACCCCTAAATTAAAAAAGAGTAAAATTTGAAGTAGCACCTATTCACCCCCCCCTCTTGGTGCCCATATGACCCTTTCACTCCCCCTTCCCTCTTATGATTGTTGCATCTTTTTGAGGGCATGGGTCTCTCAAACTGCAAAAGTGGGGAGTCATAAGGCATACCTCTCATGTTTGGTTCCACTTCTCTCTTCCTTTTTTATTTGTTTCTTGAAAACTCAGAGTCGACCACTCTCCTGCTAATATATGAAGACCTCGAGGCAGAAATAAAAATAAAGAGGGGCAATAAAGAAAAATGGAGAAATCTTTTTGTGATTTTTAAGAGAGGAAAATTAAAGAATAGAAAATTGGAAGCAAAGCTCGGCTAGAAAATTTCGAAAGCAAATAGAAAGAACTAAAGATAAAGTGTTGGGGAACCCAACACGAGTGCTTATAAACTCAAATAAAAACATAACCTCTAAAATAAATAAAAGCAAATGAACGCCATGTAAAGATACATGAGGAAATTTCTCTAAGCTTAGGCTTTTGCAAGCCCTTCAAATCATTGTGGTGGCGGGAAAAAGTCATTACTCCAGTTCGCGAATTGAGTTGAGAGGTTACTTGTTGATTCTCGGTGGTTCAAAGAGAGGTTGTGCATCCTCTCCACAGTTCCTCCAAGTCCTTGGAAATCTTGGTATGTGGCGAACTGGGTTTGTGGCTGCTCCTCTTGATGAGGAACTTCTTGCTCCTCTTCTTGGTCCTTGTCCTCTTCAGGAACCTCTTCCTCGGGTTGGTGTTGCTCAACCTACGCATCATATAGCAAACGTCCTTCCTCGATAGAGAAAAGACCATTAGGCATAGGAGCGGGGTAGATATGCCCAGCTCTAGCAATATGCAGGTAATAAAAACCACCTCTCCTAGTAAGCATTCCATAGGCTCTCAAGGTGGAGAAACCAACACGTGTCTCACCTAGTACCGGTTGCAACTCACCTAGGTTGAGGCCTAGGGCAGTGGCAAGTACGGTGATGACGCCTCCTTCTGTGATTGGCCCTTGGCTTTGGGAGGCTTGGTTCTCCAGGTAGCGCACAAAGATGGCGCCCAAGTTGAGTGACAAGCTGCAGTTAATGTAAGCAGCCTTTGCAAGGACTAGGATGTCCTCCTCGTTGAGTCTCGTGAACTCATTACGTGCCTGATAGGTGTTAGCAATAACATAGAACAAATAGAGAATTGCAGGATGTTGAATATTCTTCCCCTTGTTAACTCTACTAGTGAAACTCATTCCATTACAGTATTGATCGGGGGAAGGATTTAAGCCAGTAAAGGATGCGCGTAAAGCATGAATATGATTGTTTGGAAAATTAAAGCATGCGCACCATTCATCTAATGTTAAAGTGTAGTTGTTGTTCATCAGGCGGAAAGAAATAGTATCCTCCCCTTGCCATTGTTTAACGATGCTTTGCAATGAACTAAGGAATTCAATGGTTAAGCAGCGACAAGTAGGTACATCATTGTACACAAAGTTTTGCAGGCCAGCTCTATTGCAAAGTAAATTAAAGTCATCAGTAATACCGAGTTGGTTCAATATGATAGGGCAAGCCCACTTGGTGGCCTTCACTTCGTGGTTCTTGATCCTGTTGAAGCGATCATGATGGGCCTCATTCTTGAACTGTATCCTCATGCGTTCCTGAGCGGTAGCTGATACGTTGCAAACGTATCCATAATTTTTGATGTTCCATGCTTGGTTTTTATCTACTTTCTTGTGTTTTATCAACACTTTGGAGTACTTTTCATATGATTTCTTGGACTAACCTATTAACAAGAGCCATAGTGCCAGCTGCCTGTTTTCTGCTGTTTTTGGTTCCAGGAAATTCAGAAAATGAATATTCTCGGAATTGGACGGGACAAAAGCCAAAGTCAGTTTTTCACCGAGGGACACCCGGAGCTAGAATATGAGACGGAGAGGGGCTGAGGCCCAGCCACACCACCTGGTCGCGCGGCCAGGCCTGGCCCGCGCCAGGGGGTGGTTTGGCCACCCCAGGCACCCCCTCAGCCTCTCCTTCCGCCTATAAGTTTCCTCCGATACAGAAACCCTAAGGATCCGATCAAAATTCCACGAAAGAGTCTGTAGCTGCCGTCATCTCCATCCCTAGATCGGGAGGGATCTGAAGCTCTTCCCAGCACCCTGCCGGAGAGGGGAATTCACCCTGGAGGCCTTCTTCATCATCATGCAAGCCTCCGGTGTGATGCATGAGTAGTTCATCTCTAGACTATGGGTCCATGTAGTAGCTAGATGACTGGTTCTCCTCCTTTGTGCTATCATGTTTAGATCTTGTGAGCTCCATTCATGATCAAGATCATCTATTTGTAATTTTGCATGTTGTATTTGCAGGGATCCGATGGATATTGAGATGCTATTTAAGATTGATTATTGATTCTATCATGTATTTGTTATTTGTGATCTTGCATGTTTTTCATTGTTAGTAGCTATCTTGGCCAAGTAGATGCTAGCAACTCCAAGAGTTAGTATTTATGCTCGATAGTGGGTTCATGCCTCTGGTAATCTGGGGAAGTGACAGAAATCTCTAAGGTACTAGATGTGCTCGTTGCTACTAGGGAGAAAACAACAATCCTTTGTTCATAGAACAATCGTATTGTTTACTTTACATGCAATTCGTAATGCAATTATCCGTTGCTTGCAACTTAATACTGGAGGGGGTTCGGATGATAACCTAAAGGTGGATTATTAGTCATAGATGCAGTTGGATGGCGGTCTATGTAGAATGTTGTAATGCCCAATCGAATCTCAAAGGAGTCAAGATGAGTAGTATATGCTTGTATGCTTTCTCGATGTTTGTCAATTGCCCCGCTATAATTTGTTCACCCAATATGTCATCTATCTTAAGGAGAGCCACCTCTAGTGAACTATGGACCCCAGTCCTTTCTTGTACTATCAATCTACAATCAACTGTTTACTATTTTGTGTTTACTTTCTGCAAACTATTACTTTCTTCCACTCGATACATTTAATCCTTTGTTTTCAGCAAAACCGGTGAGATTGACAACCTCATCGCAAGTTGGGGACAGAGTTCTGTGGTTGTGTTGTGCAGGTCTCCACGCTGCTGCTGGCACCGGTAGTGTGCCCTGCCAAAGTTCAGCTAGCTACACCTTTGGGGTGTTTCCTTGCTCCTACTGGATTGATAACCTTGGTTTCATAACTGAGGGAAAACTTACTGTTGTGCTCATCATACCTTCCTCTTGGGGTTCCCCAACGAGCTCGTTAATACACGAGTCAACAAGTATATTTTTTGGCACCGTTGCCGGGGAGTCAAGGACATCTTCACAAGGGAGTCCCTCATAACCAATCTCTTTACTTTGTTATTTTTGTTTTGCTTAGTTTACTTTTTCTTTGTTTGCTTGTTTCTTTATCAAAAACACAAAAAAATTAGTTTTACAAGTTTCCTTTCTTTATTAAAAACACAAAAATGACTACTCTTGAAAACACTAAGTTGTGTGACTTCACTAGCACCAACAACAATGATTTTATGAGCACACCTATTGCTCCACCTGTTCCTGAAGCTACTTTCTTTGAAATAAAACCTACTTTACTCAATCTTGTTATGAGAGAACAATTTTCTGGTATTGGTAATGAAGATGCTGCTGCCCATCTAAATAACTTTGTTGAACTTTGTGAGATGCAAAAGCATAGGGATATAGATGGAGATATTATTAAGCTTAAATTGTTTCCTTTCTCTTTGAGAGGAAAAGCTAAAGAATGGTTGAATTCCTTAACTAGGAATAGTATTGATTCTTGGAATAAATGCAAAGATGCTTTCATTGGAAAATACTATCCTCGTGCTAAGATTATATCTATGAGAAGTGAAATAATGAAGTTTAAACAATCTGATAATGAACATGTTGCTCAAGCTTGGGAAAGAATGAAATCTTTGGTAAAGAATTGTCCCACTCATGGGTATTTGCTTGGATGATTATCCAAACCTTTTATGTAGGATGGAACTATTCTTCAAGAAATCTATTGGATTCTGCTGCTGGAGGTACCTTTATGACCATTACTTTGGGTGCTGCAACAAAGCTTCTGGATAATATGATGGTTAACTATTCTGAATGGCATACTGAGAGAGCTCCACAAGGTAAGAAGGTAAATTCTGTTGAAGAAACCTCCTCCTTGAGTGATAAAATTGATGCTATTATGTATATGCTTGTTAATGGGAAATCCCGTATTGATCCAAATAATGTTCCTTTAGCCTCTTTGGTCGCTCAAGAAGAGAAAGTTGATGTGAACCTTATAAGGAATAATAATTTTAGCAATAATGCCTACAGGAATAATTTTGGTAACAACAATTATAAGCCATATCCTCCCAACAATGGTAATGCTTATGGAAATTCCTACAACAACAATAGGAGTGCTCCCTCTAAACTTGAAGTTATGCTTAGAGACTTTATTAGTAAACAAATTGCTTTCAATAAAACTATTGAGGAAAAACTCTCTAATGCTGAAAGAAATATAGCATCATTGGCTGAAGCTCAATCTTCTTTGAATAAAATGGCTACTAAACCTGAAACTATTGATAATCCCTTGGCAGCTACTAATGCCATACAAGTGAGAATTGATGCAAATGTTAGACTATTAGCTGAATTGCATGCTAAGTGGGAAAGAGAAGATGAAATTGCTAGAAACATTAGTGTTTCTACTATCACTACCACTAGTGTTGAGGCTAGTAATAGCTCTACTACTTTAGATGATAATTATGATTTTGATCTTGATGGTTGTAATATCTCTAAAGTTATTATGTTCCTACAAAAACTTGCTAAAAGTCCTAATGCTAGTTCTATGAACATGGCTTTTACAAAACACATTACTAATTGTCTCATAAAGATTAAAGAAGAAAAGATGAAACATAAAGCTTCTATTCTTATAAAACAAGAAGATGGTTGGGAACCCATCATCAATATGAAAGTGAATGATTTTGATTTCAAAGCTTTATGTGATCTTGATAGTAGTGTTTCTATTATGCCTAGAAGGATTTATGATATGCTTGATTTTCCACCACTTGAAGATTGTTATTTGAATGTCCCACTTGATGATAATGCTAAAAAGAAACTCATGTGGAGTATTAATGATGTTTTTATTATGGTTAACAATGCCTATGTCCCCGTTGATTTCTATGTTTTGGATGTTGAATGCAATGCTTCTTGTCCTATTACTTTGGGAAGACCTTTTCTTAGAACCGTTGGTGCCATTATTGATATGAAAGAAGGCACCATTAAATATCAACTCCCACTCAAGAAAGGTATAGAACACTTCCCTAAGAAGAGAGATAGGATTTATTTTGCCTCTCATATGAAAACAAAATTTGCTCTTAAGGCTTCTTCATTTGAGAACACTTGATCCTTTTTCTTGCTTCTTATGCCTAACTTAAAGGCGTTAAAGAAAAGTACTTATTGGGAGATAACCCAAAAGTTTTAGATGAGTCATGGAAGTTATTACTTCAGTAATAAATGCTTCTTATCCTTTTTATTTTGCTTATTGTGCCAAGAGTAACCTCTAATGAGAGAGAAGTATTGATTGCGAAAGTTGCTGTCCCGAAACAGATTTCTATGCTTCACCGTAAATATTCGGGTAAAATCTCTGTACGTCCTTTTGAGGCGTTAATTTTTGTGCTTATGCCCCAGGTTGTTATATAACTTTCGTTAGTTCAACACTTTTCTATTTGAGCAACATAAGGTCTTTGAAAAAATTCGACTTTAGCTGCTGGTCTGTTTTACAGATTTCTGCCATTTTCTGCATTTGCTTCTTGTTGGTTCCTTTTTGAGTTCTTTTGGGGAATTGATATTTTTGAGGGAATTGATACAGTAGCTAGTGTTCTAATGGAAGTTTTATTGGTGTTAGAACTGAACCTATAGACTTATTATCTTAAGTGCATTAATGTTGCTAATAAAGATTGTGTGAAGTTTTGTATGAAGGAAAAATTTCAGGTGTATGGAAGGATTGAGTAATGAGATGAAGAATGGATGAAAGCTCAAGTTTGGGGATGCCACGCGTGTCACCCCAAGAAATATCCAAGAAGTACAAGCATCAAAGCTTGGGGATGCCCAAGGCATCCCCCTCTTCATCAATAAAAATCCCATGTTTCTTCCAAACACTTCATTTTTATTGTTTCATGCATAATTGTGTTGTTCTTGGAGCGTCTTCTTTTTCGTTTTGGTTTTGGTTTTTTGTTTGCTTTGTTTGCTGAATAAATTGGTTGGACCCCCTCTTTCATACATTGGTTTTCAAATAGTTTGGTTTGGATTGGAAAAAGAGTAGGAAAGTTCATGCTTAAGTGGCAAAGAGAGCTTGTTTTTTACTGTGGCCTATGCTTTGTCATGCCATGCTAGATACTGTTTTGGCTTTATGCTTAGTATTCTTTGCTTTAGCATGACATGTTATAAACAATTGAGATTGCTTAATGTGCCTTTGAAGAATCATGCGTTGTTTTAGCATATTAAAGCATAGTATTGTGGTATTCTCCTTTGATGCTTTATTTGGGTTGACTTGGCACATGTTCACACCATGTTATGACTATCCCAAGTCACCATAGCCTTTATGATCCTTTAGTTTTCAACTTGTAGTATCACTTTATGCTTTGATTAATGATGTTTTGTCGCTCTGCATGATTATGGCCATTACTGCTCTCTTAGTTTGTCGCTCCCAGTCTTTTGCTAGCCTCTGTAACCAAGTAAGAGTTCCACTCATGCATCCAACTCCTAAAACCAAGTTATTCCAAAGAGTCCACCATACCATCTACTAGCATATGCTATTACAAGTATATTCGTGTTTTTATCTACCTTCCGAATTAAACTTGTTATGAGAAAACTAGTGATTAAAGATCTCATGAACTTGATGGCACACTTTACTTTTCTTGCCCTTAATAAACTTGAACCATTGTGTCGTCTATGTTGTATATGCTTGCACTTATTTGTTGGGGATTAGCAGAACCATGCTGTCATGGGGACTGATACGTCCAAAACGTATCTACTTTCCCGAACACTTTTGCTATTGTTTCTCCTCTATACTTGTGTGATTTGGATGCAACTAATGCGGACTGACGCTGTTTTCAGCAGAATTGCCTTGGTGTCTACTTTTTGTGCAGAAAACCAACTATCAGGAAAAATCCCGGAAAATATGCCAAAAATCCTATTTCACCCGAAGACTCCAGGAGCCAGAATACGAGACGGAGAAGAGCCAGGGGGTAGCCACACCACCTGGTGGCGCGGGCAAGGCCAGGCCGCGCCAGGGGGTGGTGTGGGCCCCCTAGGCACCCCTCGGCCTCTCTCTTCGCCTATGAGGAGCCTTCTGACCTAAAAACTTCAGGGGGTTCGACATTTTTCCAGAAGGAGTTCGCTCGCCGCCGCCACCACCAGATTCCTGCAACGACAGAAACTCCGTTCTGGCACCCTGCCGAGACGGGGAATTGGAGGAGATCATCGCCATCATCATCACCATCGCTTCTCCATCGACCATCCATGTTTCCCCCATCTATGAGTGAGTAATCCCCCGCTGTAGGCTATGGGGATGGTAGGGATTGGATGAGATCGTTCATGTAATGGCATCAGATTGTTAGGGCATGGTGCCTAGTATCTTTTATTAGTGCTTTATGACTTTGTTGCGACTTGTTGTGCTTAATGCTTGTCACTAGGGCCCGAGTGCCATGATTTCAGATCTGAACATGTTATTGATTCATTATGATAGTATTGTTTTTGGTCTTATCTGCAAGTTGTATACACGTTGTTGTCCGGAACCTATGGCCCCGAAGTGACAGAAATTGGGATAACCGGAAGGGAATGGCTTTGATGTGAGGATCACATGTGTTCACGGAGTGTTAATGCTTTGCTCCGGTGCTCTATTAAAAGGAGCACCTTAATTGCCAGTAGTTCCCTAGAGGCCCCGGTGCAAACGGGCTGGCAGGGCAAAAGATGTTGTGCAAGTTCTCATTGCAAGCACGTATGACTATATATGGAACACATGCCTAGGATTATCTAGTACTTGGATGCTTTATCTTATTTATCTGCAATTGCCCTATGTTCTAATTGCTACATGAATTGTCTTGTACATGCAATGCCCGTCCATCTATCCCTATGCCTAGCGCCTTTTCGAATCCCATTCTTGCTTTTGTTACTCTTGTCTTTGCTTTACTCTGCTTTGTTGCTATTCCTACTACAAAACTGTTGCTACTGATAAACTGCTGTGAGCAAGATTGTTTCCAGGTGCAGCTAAATTGACAACTCAGTTGTTAAGGCTGATAAATATTCTTTGGCTCCCCTTGTGTCGAATCAATAAATTGGGTTTCACTTCCCTCGAAAATACTGCGATACACCCCCTATACTTGTGGGTCATCAAGACTATTTTCTGGCGCCGTTGCCGGGGAGCATAGCTTTATTTATTAAGCTCACTTGGATTCTCTATTGTTCGCTGCTATCCATCCATCATGGGTAAGTCTCGTGATAGCAAGGTTCCTATTTTACCATCCACTACAAGAAGAGGTACGGTTCTAAACACCTCTGTTGCTCTTGATTCACTGTCTGTTATGAGTAAGTTCCTTACACCACCACATACACATGCTACACACACTGCTACTACTGCTGAATCTGAAACTTCTGATACTTATGCTGCTGCTTCTACTGTGCTTGATAAGAGTGGTCCATTAGGTCCTTTCCTAGATGCTACGATTGCTAGAACTATAGCTGGAAATACCGAAACTCCTAATGAAGACACTACCACACCTGTTAGCTCACCTGAGTCTAGTGAGAGTTATGATATTGAAGGTGGTTATGTTGAGATGACCGATGAGTTTATTAAAGAATGTAAGAACACCCATGATAGGAGCGCTGCTAAGAGTCTCCTATAGAGGCGTACTATTAGACCCAAATTATCTCTTGATGCTAAGTTTGCTGCTTCTCCCATAAACATTATAGATGAAGATTATGATTTCTCTCTTGATCTATCTTACATAGCTATTGTCGAGAAAGAACCTTTTTGTAGGACTAAGAATGAAAGTGCGGTAGCCCATATGAATGAACTTTCTACCATGAGTGGCTTGTTTTCTGATGATATTAAGATGCGTACTTACTTTGTTGCTAAGATTTTTCCCTTTTCACTGAAAGGAGAAGCTAAAACTTGGTTTAGTAATTTACCTCCTGGATCTATTGATAGCCCTGAGTGCTTGATTAGTACTTTCCTGCAGAAATATTTTCCTCCCAGTGCTAGACATGCACTTTTGCAGGAACTTTTTGATTTTAAACAGGGAGAAAAAGAGGTATTGCCCGAATCTTGGGCAAGGTTTTGTGCTTTGATTCATGCACAAGCTGGAAGTCCATTACCTAAGAATGAGCTTCTTGATATATTTTATAATGGACTAACCGAGGAATCTAGGACATACCTAGATAGTTGTGCTGATTGTGTTTTCGGGAATAGGACTCCTAAGGAAGCTGAGGAATTAATGGCTAAGATAAGCAAGAACTATGAAGATTGGACTCCTCCTGAACCAGCTATACCTAAAGTAATTATACCTGAACAAGCTATACCGGCGCCTATACCATTATCTAAGAAGAGGGGAGTTATTGAATTGAATGATGAAGTGATGACGGAAGCTGAGAAATGGCTTAAGGAGAAGGGAATTAAAGCTGCAGATGTGAAGAATTTACCTCCTATAGAAGAATTATGTAAGCAAATTCCCCATTCATCCACTATTGAGGTACACACTCTCCAACACTTTGATGAAGGTGATATCCCATACTCTAAACCTCCTGATCAATGCTTAGAAGAATTCGATTTTTTTATTATTAAGCAAGATAATTTTAATAAAAGGGTGCAAAATCATCTAATGGAAAACACTAGAGCTATTGTTGAGTTAAAGTATATTATGGAAAGAACCTCTAATGATGTTAAAATGATTGTTAAACACTTTCAAATGGTTTAAACTCAAATAGATCAACTTATTAAAGTGCAAAAGGACTTGCTAGTTAATGCTGCCAAAGAAAAACACGCTTATGAGATTAGAACTAGAAGCTGTGCTGCTACCCAGGATCCTCTATATCCTGAGGGGCATCCCAAAAGAATTGAGCAGGATTCTCAACAAGCTGAAAATAGTGGTTCTACTCGTAAGAAAAGGAAAAAGAAACATAAAACTGTTGTAGAACCCTCTGAACCTGCTATAGATCCTAATAGTATATCTATCTCTGATGCTGAAACTGAAAGTGGTAATGAAGAAAATGTTGTTCCTAATGAAGAAAAAGTTGAACAAGAACCTGAAAACCACACTAAGAATACTAAATACACCAAAGAAGATTTTATTACTAATAAACATGGTAGTGAAAGAGAACCTTGGGTCCAAAAACCTATGTCTTTCCCTGATAAGAAACACAAGTCAAAGGAAGATGAACACTATAATAAGTTTTGTGAGTGGATGAAGCCTTTATTCATGCAAATTCCTTTGACTGATGCTATTAAATTGCCTCCTTACTCAAAGTATATGAAGGACATTGTCTCGAATAAAAGGAAGATCCCTAATGAAGAAATTTCTACTTTGCTTGCTAATTATTCCTTCAATGGTAAGGTTCCTAAGAAACTTGGAGACACAGGGATTCCAACTATCCCTTGCTCTATTAAGAACAGTTATGTTAGAAGTGCTTTGTGTGATTTGGAAGCTAGAGTTAGTGTTATGCCTTTCTCTCTCTATAAGAGGCTTCAACTTGAAAAATTAATACCAACTGATATATCTTTGCAAATGGCTGATAAATCTACCACTATTCCTGTGGGTATATGTGAGGATGTACCTGTTCAGGTGGCTCACAATTGCTTGATATTAACTGATTTTGTTGTGCTTGAAATGCCCGAAGATGATAATATGTCTATTATTCTTGGGAGACCTTTTCTTAATACTGCAGGAGCTGTTATTAATTGTAATCAAGGGAAGGTGACCTTCAATGTTAATGACCAGGAACATACTGTCTATTTCCCCAAGAAGATTGAAAGGACTTATGGTTTGAATTTAATTGAACATGTTGAAGGCATTCAAGTTGGAGAAATATATTGTCCCATACCAAGAGAAAAATTTGAAACTATTATGATTGGGACCATTGCTATCAAGGTTGAGGTAACATAATCATTAGTGGAATACAAAGTTTTGTCTCATATGCAATTGTTTTGGTAGCAAGACTTGATCAACCTTGTTAACAAAAGGATTCCATTGAACAAAACAATGTTTTCATTATGATTATCTCCGTTTATTTCTATCCTTTGCATTTTAGTTTTTGCTTTCGTTTAGTTTTCTTTTTGTTGTTAGTTGCTTGCATGTTAGAACTTCTGTAGTTGTAGCCTTGTTTTGTCCTTACATCATGTTTCCAAAAGAAAAAAAGAAAAAAATCTGTCTGTCAGAAAAATCATTCTTCTATTTCTGAAAAATGCCCAAAAATAAAGTGTCTCAAAAAATTCCAGAAAATTCATATTAAATTTTTACGTGAAAAAAGGGGTAGAGGAGTACCTGGGAGGTACCAGGGGGCCCACCAGGCAGGCACACCACATGGTGGCGTGGCCAGCCTTGGGTGGCGCCATGCCCTGGTGTGGGCCACCCCTGGCCCCCCACCAACTCTCTCACCTGCCACTTTCTTCTCTCTCCCGAGTAAGCTCCAGTTCATAGCTCAAAATCGCGTTCTTGATGTGCTTGCTCTCGATTTTTTCGATCTCCTTGCTCAGCCCATCTTTCTTGCTGAAATTTGGAGCATTTGTTCCCTAGTATGTGACTCCTCCCCTTGTCCAAGTAGATTTGTGTTTAGTGTATTATATGTTCAGTATTTTGCTGCTGTAGGTGACTGGTTATGAGAGCTTGTAAGCTTGTTTGATGCTTAGAGATATAGTTTTGATGCATGTTTAGGCCTCTTGCAAGTCCCTATGAGTAGAATCCTTCATTATATTTACTTTGTAATCACTTGTTTAATAGGTGTTTAAATTTCAGAATACCAAGCATGAACAACCATACTTTTGGAGAGATATTTTAGAGTGATGCACCTAGGAGGTCGAGGCCCTCAAGAACAGCCTCTCAAGCTAGGCCATCATACAATGAAGATCTCATTGCAACTTGTATTGGCAGTGAAAAGGGATGATGGGGATGCTCACCCATCCTCTTTTCCTTGTTTTACTTTCTTACAAGCTGCAGGTATTCTTGATGATTTCTTGGTACTGATCGAGAGGGTTGGTTTGACCTCATATATGCAAGATGAGAGTGCACAATACGCTATGCTCACCAAAACTTTTGTTGAGAGCTTCACGTTTACTGTTGGGTCCGCAGCATAGAAAAAAAAAATTCCTACGGTGTGAACTACACGCCAAGATCTATCTACTAGGTACAAAGCAACGGGTGGACATACATCCAACGAGAAATTACCCTCGTAGACAACGAGCTTTCTTAACGAGTAGGAACTCGTGGTTGATGTAGTCGTACACTTGCCGATCTCAAGATC
Source organism: Avena insularis (assembly GCA_023614405.1). NCBI lineage: Eukaryota > Viridiplantae > Streptophyta > Magnoliopsida > Poales > Poaceae > Avena > Avena insularis. Next base: position 238,416,303 of record CM042694.1, on the reverse strand, counting down.
GTGAGGAAGTCCGAGCGCCGCAACTCAGCAGCGCATCCGCACTCACACACACGTTCAAGCCACCGGATAAGCTCCACCTCCTCGCTCTAGCGATCCAGCAGAAGTAGCAACTCCTTCCAGACGAAATGCCACCGGGAACATGTATCTCACTAATCCGAGACCATGGGGGAATAATTCTAGAGGGGAGAGAGATCCTTCACAAGGAGGTGTGAGGATGAAGGAGGGAATGGGTGGACTTTTATAGGAGGAGGGGGGTGCCCCCTCTCTCCATGGCCGGCGCATGGGGGGTGACCCCTCCCCTCCCCCATTCATGTGGTGGTAACCCCTCCACATTAAAATGCCTCTTCACATTCCCTTTTAAAGTCTCCACTTTAAATGCATTAAATTTCTCCAAATTTAATGCTCTCTCATTTAATAGAACTCTTTTTATTAAATTTATTCAGAATTTTGTTAATTACTTTAATTAACAAACATTCACATATAGCCCCTTGCAATATTTCAATATCACATGCAGAACCACCTTCTGCAAATTCACCCGAAACAATTTCCGGTTTCTATTGAAACAATTCCCGCGCTTTGCAATTCTTTCGTCTGAAACATAGGTGCTCCAAAATGGTGTCCGGTAACTCTTAAGTGTGCCACCCTACCGTTCGCGAATAATGCAGACATGATCGAGACCCTTCTCCTATCAATAATCAGCAGCGGGACCTGGAGATCCGTACTGACTCCTACACATTCAACGATGACTCCTGTGATCGTGAGAACCTTTAACGCTTGTAACTAAATCCCTTTGTCTCTCGATATATTACATGTCCGAGATTCGATCATCGATATCTCCATACCTAGTTTGATATCGTTACCGACATGCACTCTTTTCTCGTTCCCGTGATATAACATTCTAGTGATCACATCACTTGCTTGCAAGCTATCCTAATGTGATATCACCGAGAGGGCCCAGAGTATATCTATCCGTCATCTGGATTGACAAATTCCACTCTTGATCCATGAGCCACAACATAACACCTTCGTAGTACTGAACCCATCTTTATAGTCACCCTGTTACGGTGTGACGTTTGATGTTATCAAGATACTCTTCTGGTGTTAGCAATTAACATGATCTCATGGTCTAAGGATAAAGATTACTTCGTATGATGTTATAGCAATATAAACATAATGACTTGATCGTAATGCTATACTTCGGATGAATGTTCATCAAATCATTCCACCAATGGTGTGACCTTGTTATTAACAACATCCAATGTCCATGATCAGGAAACCTTGATCATCATGTTAATCAACAAGCTAGTCTATAAGAGAGGCATGACTAGGAACCCTTTTTGTTTATTAAACACACATGTATTGATGTTTCCGAATCAATACATTTATAGCATGTAAAATAAACATCTATCATGTATAAGGAATATATAATAACAACTTTATTATTGCCTCTCAGGGCATATTTCCTTCATTTACTAACACACCCTATCAGTCTACTATCTCTTTTAAAATCTATGATCTTCCCTTCACCATGCCATTGGAGAGATTTTCAGTATTGTAGGTGTGCGTATGACAGGGACCGTGAAGAAAATTCAAGGGCAACCCGCTGATTTGTTGGAGCTTTACGGAGGGGTGACCAATGATGATGACCGCGTGACGCAGCACGGAAAGATAAGAAATATCCAACTCCCTGCTCTTATATACTTTGCATATTATCTTGCTACTAGTGTACTGGGTAGGGAGAACACAAGTAATATCTCCAACTATCATTTAGCTTTCCTTGCTGCTGCGCTCAACAATGATACTCGGTACAATCTTGGCTCGCTTATTGCTCGCCGCCTAGCTGCTAGGGGGCCTACCTATGGGGGCATCATTGCTTCGCGTATAGTCAATGCATTAGGTCTTTCAGTGGATCCCTATGATGCTATGCTGGCACCACAGAGGCTTGACCTTGTTGCTATGAAAGCTCATCACTTTGTCACTGCTACTTCTGATTTGGACAGTCTAGTATATAGGATGCTTTTCACTGACGGGGATGAAAGGGAGATCCTTTTGCCACAGCCTGCTTTGTTTAGTGTTCACAGGAGACCGTGGTTGCGCTCCAAGGAGGAGGTGGACGAGCAGCTTCGCTTACTGGGTTTCCACAAGCAACACCAGGAGGATGTGCCCTCCTATGATTACTCCGCGCATTACGGAGGGGCGTACTCGAGTTCGCACCAGGATGAGGGGACCTCTTCGTCGTACCAGGGTGACACTTCATCCTAGCCAGCTTGGGATTGATACCCATTTAGGCCAAAAGCCTAAGCTTGGGGGGAGGGTTCGGCAGTCCTCAGTGGATATTGGTTTCATATTATTATTCAAGTGAAGAGCAATAATGAAGATCAATGACAACTTGAGGCGTGGTAAGAGGCTGGTAATGAACTCCATTTGTTTTCATTTTTGTACATATACTCATCACTGTGGGCTTGCTTAGTCCGTTCAAGTAGGGTGTATGTTATCTTTGGATGCTTAGTAGTTCTTGCTTTCTTATGATTAGCTCCAGCTCGCTAATAGTTTGTAGCATGTATTATGAATGTTTGCTTGCATTGCTCTATTCATAAATTGGTATGCCACCGTGGTATCCTCCTTTGAATGTTTCATCTTGAATTGACTTGGCACATGCTCACGCATGCACATGACTATAATAATCAGTTGAGCCTCGATGAATTATTTTGCCTTGAGGATCTTGAATCACTTTCATGCCATGAGTAGTCCTGTTTTGTTGTAAGCATGATAATGACAGCTATTGCTCTCTCGTTTGTCGCTCCCTTACTATTGCTAGACTTCACTTCCACTGAGTGTTTTACTCATGTTTCCAAATCCCTAAACCAAATATTTCTAAAGTGTCCACCACACCTACCTATTAGCATCATTTGCTACTCCCGTGCATATTCATTATGCCTTGTTTTCTTCCGAATAAAATGTTTGCTTATTATGAGAAAACTAGTTTTAAAGCTCTCACGAACTTGATTGCACACTTTATTTCCTGCACTTAATAAACCTGAACCATTGTGAACTCTCCATGAAAGTTATATGCTTGCAAATTATAGGCTGAGAATTAGCAGAACCGTGCTGTCACGGGGAACGCTTTCAACACTTGTAAATATATACCCAGTTGATACCTTGTTCTTTTGTTTGCGGATGCCGTCGGTGTGAAATAAAAAAGGGGAGCTTGTAAGTCCATGGAGTTATGTATATGTGTTAGAGAAATGCCTGGGCCGCTGGTCTAATCCATGCTGACATGGTGGAAACCTGCAGCGTAACCATAATGATATCTATGAAGCATTCTTCTTATAAAAAAAGAGAGGGATAGCTATTGAGAAAAAGAAAAAAAAGAGATTTATGAAAAGAGGAAAGAGAGAAAAAACACCATTTTCCCATGGTAAATAAGAAGATTGCTGAGATACTCATTGTCTGCTTGCCTTGTCATTTTGATATGGGGATTCTTTCGTATCATCGGGCAAGGGGTACCCCGTTGGCGGTTCTCAATGATACGCACATACTTACGATGACAAGAACTTACCGGTAACTAAAGTTGAGTAGCATGAGGAGCGGCCCTCGTACTCAAGGGACTTGGGATCTTCAATTTATAGTCTGTTAAGCATATAACTCAGATTGGACCTCACTTTCACCTTAACCACATTAAAGATGCTTTTGATAGGGGCAATGAGAGCTCAAAGCTAACGAGTACCATACTTTCAGCATTTGGAAGCCTTTCAAATTATTCAAAACCTTTTCTTCTACTTGTTGAGTCTCCACATATTCTTTGAGCACCTTCTTGAGAGCATAGTTGTCATTCTTTGTGTTTGCTCCATTACTTGATTATTTGTGTTATGACTTTGATGCTTGTATCCTTGATATATTTACTTCTAGTCATCACTTGAACTTCAGAGGTGCCTTGATATTCATAATCAAAGGGCAAGCAAGATACCACTCTATCATACCTTTTTATGAGCATTGTAATGTTGCTTATGTTTGTGCTTCATGCTACTTATTATTCTTGAGTTGGAATCTCTTCATAGCTTGCAATGACTATTAAGTAGACTCAGTTGCATACTCTTTATTATGAACTGTCTGAGTAGTTGATCACATTGCTGAGAATATTTACATCATATGAAGCAAAATGTGTTCGTGAAAGTTCTTTTATCGCACTCAGTTTTCAACTGAATTGCTTGAGGACAAGCAATAAGCTAAGCTTGGGGGGAGTTGATATGTCCAAAATGTATCTACTTTCCTGAACACTTTTGCTATTATTTCTCCTCTATACTTGTGTGATTTGGATGCAACTAATGCGGACTGACGCTGTTTTCAGCAGAATTGCCTTGGTGTCTACTTTTTGTGCAGAAAACCAACTATCAGGAAAAATCCCAGAAAATATGCCAAAAACCCTATTTCACCCGAAGACTCCAGGAGCCAGAATACGAGACGGAGAAGAGACAGGGGTGGCCACACAACCTGGTGGCGCAGCCGCAGCCGCCAGCGCCGGTGGTGTGGGCCCCCCAGGCACCCCCTCGGCCTCTCTCTTCGCCTATAAGGAGCCTTCTGGCCTAAAAACTTCAAGGGGTTCAACATTTTTCCAGAAGGAGTTCCGCTCCGCCGCCACCACCAAATTCCACGAAACAGCACCAGAAACTCTGTTCTGGCACCCTGCCGGGGCGGGGAATTGGACGAGATCATCGCCATCATCATCACCATCGCTTCTTCATCGACCATCCATGTTTCCCCCATCTATGAGTGAGTAATCCCCCGCTGTAGGCTATGGGGATGGTAGGGATTGGATGAGATCGTTCATGTAATGGCATCAGATTGTTAGGGCATGGTGCCTAGTATCTTTTATTAGTGCTTTATGACTTTGTTGCGACTTGTTGTGCTTAATGCTTGTCACTAGGGCCCGAGTGCCATGATTTCATATCTGAACATGTTATTGATTCATTATGATAGTATTGTTTTTGGTCTTATCTGCAAGTTGTATACACACGTTGTTGTCCGGAACCTATGGCCCCGAAGTGACAGAAATTGGGATAACCGGAAGGGAATGGCTTTGATGTGAGGATCACATGTGTTCATGGAGTGTTAATGCTTTGCTCCGATGCTCTATTAAAAGGAGAACCTTAATTGCCAGTAGTTCCCTAGAGGCCCCGCTCCAAACGGGCTAGCAGGACAAAAGATGTTGTGCAAGTTCTCATTGCGAGCACGTATGACTATATATGGAACACATGCCTAGGATTATCTAGTACTTGGATGCTTTATCTTATTTATCTGCAATTGCCCTATGTTCTGATTGCTACGTGAATTGTCTTGTCCATGCAACGCCCGTCCATCCATCCCTATGCCTACCGCACTTGAATCCCATATTCTTGCTTTTGTTACTCATCTTTGCTTTACTCTTGCATTACTTTGCTATTCCTACTACAAAACATTTACTCTTGATAAACATTGTGAGCAAGATTGTTTCAGGTGCGCTTGAATTGACAACTCAGTTGTTAAGGCTGATAAATATTCTTTGGCTCCCCTTGTGTCGAATCAATAAATTGGGTTTCACTTCCCTCGAAAATACTGTGATACACCCCCTATACTTGTGGGTCATCAGGGAACGCTTTCAACATTGCACTTGTACTTTGTACCTAGTTGATATCATGCTCTTTTGTCTATGGATGTCGTCGGTGTGAAATGAAAGGGGAGCTTGTAAGTCCATGGAGTTATGTATATGTGTTAGAGAAACGCCTGGGCCACTGGTGTAATCCATGCTGTCATGGTGGAAACCTGTAGCGTAACGATAATGAGTTGTCTATGAAGCATTCTTCTTATAAAAAAAGAGTCAGATATTGAGAAAAAAGAGAAAAATAAAAAAAAATATGAGAAACGAGGAAAGAGAGAAAAAAGCACCATATTACCATGGTAAATAAGAAGATTGCTGAGATGCTCGTTGTCTGCTTGCCTTGTCATTTTGATATGGGGATTCTTCCGTATCATCGGGAAAGGGGTACCCCGTTGGCGGTTCTCTATGATACACATGTAATTATGATGATAAGAACTTACCGGTGACTAAACTTGAGTAGCATGAGGAGCGACTCTCGTATTCAAGGGACATGAGATTTCCAACTTATACTTCGTCAAGCATATACACCATAGTTTGTTCACTTTAACCTTAATCACTTCAAGATGCTTATGATAGGGGCAATGAGAGCTGAAAGCTATTAAGTACCATAATTTTTGGAAGCTCTTTATGAAACTTGAATCCCTGCTTCCTTCTACGAAGGCCTTTCTTTTACTTTTTTGTTGAGTCTCCACCTTCTACCTTTATGCACCTACTTTGAGAGCATAGTGGCCATTCTTAGTTCAATGTGCATTGTTCCAAGACTTGTTGATTGATGCATAACTTTGATATTGCTTGTTTTAAACTATTTGTATGTAGTCACTCTTATGAACTTTGAAGGTGTCCTATGCATTTTATGTTTGCTACTCTATGAGGGACAAGCTGAATACTACTATGCTATGTTTTCTTTATGTGAAACAAACAAACGTCTTGCAAAGCATTGTTATTCATGAATATTTTGTTTGTGCCTTTTCAAGTTGCAACATAGTTATGATTGAAGTACTATGATCCCAACTTCGAATGTTTTACAAATACTTTGATCAAGTTTATAATGGTGCATGTCAGCTCAAAAATTATTATTTCTTTTTATCACTAACCTACTTGAGGACGGGCATGAACTAAGCTTGGGGATGTTGATACGTTGCAAACGTATCCATAATTTTTGATGTTCCATGCTTGGTTTTTATCTACTTTCTTGTGTTTTGTCCATACTTTGGAGTACTTTTCATATGATTTCTTGGACTAACCTATTAATAAGAGCCACAGTGACAGCTGCCTGTTTTCTGCTGTTTTTGGTTCCAGGAAAGTCAGAAAATGAATATTCTCGGAATTGGACGGAACAAAAGCCTAAGTCAGTTTTTCACCGAGGGACATCTGGAGCCAGAATACGAGACGAAGAGGGGCTGGGGCCCAGCCACACCACCTGGCCGTGTGGCCAGGCCTGGCCCGCGCCAGGGGGTGGTCTGGCCGCCCCAGGCACCCCCTCGGCCTCTCCTTCCGCCTATAAGTTGCCTCCGATACAGAAACCCTAAGTACCCGATCAAAAATCCACGAAAGAGTCTGTAGCCGCCGTCATCTCCATCCCTAGATCGGGAGGGATCTGAAGCTCTTCCCAGCACCCTGCCGGAGAGGGGAATTCACCCTGGAGGCCTTCTTCATCATCATGCAAGCCTCCGGTGTGATGTGTGAGTAGTTCATCTCTGGACTACGAGTCCATGTAGTAGCTAGATGGCCGGTTCTCCTCCTTTGTGCTATCATGTTTAGATCTTGTGAGCTCCGTTCATGATCAAGATCATCTATTTGTAATTTTGCATGTTGTGTTTGCGGGGATCCGATGGATATTGAGATGCTATTTTAGATTGATTATTGATTGTATCATGTCTTTGTTATTTGTGATCTTGCATGCTTTCCGTGTTGGGTCCGCAGCATAGAAAACAAAAAAATTCCTACGGTGTGAACTACACGCCAAGATCTATCTACTAGGTACAAAGCAACGGGTGGACATACATCCAACAAGAACTTACCCTCAAAGACAACGAGTTTTGTTAACGAGTAGGAACTCGTGGTTGATGTAGTCGTACACTTGCCGATCTCAAGATCGTGAGGAAGTCCGAGCGCTACAACTCAGCAGCACATCCGTACTCGCACACACGTTCAAGCCACCGGTCAACCTGCACCTCCTCGCTCCAGCGATCCAGCAGAAGCAACAACTCCTTCCAGACGAAATGCCACCGGGAACATGTATCTCACTAATCCGACACCATGGGGGAATAATTCTAGAGGGGGAGAGAGATCCTTCACAAGGAGGTGTGAGGATGAAGGAGGGAATGGGTGGCCTTTTATAGGAGGAGGGGGGTGCCCCTCCTCTCCATGGCCGGCGCATGGGGGGGTGACCCCTCACCTCCCCCATTCATGTGGTGGTAACCCCTCCACATTAAAATGCCTCTTCACATTCCCTTTTAAAGTCTCCACTTTAAATGCATTAAAATTATCCAAGTTTAATGCTCTCTCATTTAATAAAACTCTTTTATTAAATTTATTCAGAATTTTGTTAATTACTTTAATTAACAAACATTCACATATAGCCCCTTGCAATATTTCAATATCACATGCATAACCACTTTCTGCAATTTCACCCGAAACAATTTCCGGTTTCTATTGAAACAATTCCTGCGCTTTGCAATTCTTTCGTCTGAAACATATGTGCTCCAAAATGGTGTCTGGCAACTCTTAAGTGTGTCACCCTATGGTTCGCGAATAATGCAGACATGATCGAAACCCTTCTCCGATCAATAATCAGCAACGTGACCTAGAGATCCGTACTGACTCCTACACATTCAACGATGACTTCTGTGATCGTGAGAACCTTTAACGCTTGTAACTAAATCCCTTTGTCTTGCGATATATTACATGTCCGAGATTCGATCATCGGTATCTCCATACCTAGTTTGATCGCGTTACCGACATGCACTCTTTTCTCGTTCCCGTGATATAACATTCTAGTGATCACATCACTTGCTTGCAAGCTATCTCAATGTGATATCACCGAGAGGGCCCAGAGTATATCTATCCATCATCGAGATTGACAAATTCCACTCTTGATCCATGAGCCTCAACATAACACCTTTGTAGTACTGAACCCATCTTTATAGTCACCCTGTTATGGTGTGACGTTTGATGTTATCAAGATACTCTTCCGGTGTTAGCAATTAACATGATCTCATGGTCTAAGGATAAAGATTATTTCGTATGACGTTATAGCAATATAAACATAATGACTTGATCATAATGCTATACTTCGGATGAATGTTCATCACATCATTCCACCAATGGTGTGACCTTGTTATTAACAACATCCAATGTCCATGATCAGGAAACCTTGATCATCTTGTTAATCAACAAGCCAGTCTATAAGAGAGGCATAACTAGGAACCCTTTTTGTTTATTAAACACACATGTATTGATGTTTCTGATCAATACAATTCTAGCATGCAAAATAAACATCTATCATATATAAGGAATATATAATAACAACTTTATTATTGCCTCTTAGGGCATATTTCCTTCAGTCTCCCACTTGCACTAGAGACAATAATCTAGTTCACATAGTGATAAATCTAACACCCGTGGAGTTCTGGTGTTGATCTTGTTTTGCCCTAGGGAGAGCTTTAGTCAACGGATCTGCTACATTTAGGTCCGTGTGTACTTTACAAATCTTTATATCTCCATCCTTGACATGCTCGCGTATGGTGTGAAACCGGCGCTTAATATGCTTGGAATTCTTGTGAGACCTCGGTTCCTTTGCGATGGTTATGGCTCCATTGTTGTCACAATAGATCACCATCGGGTCCAACGCATTAGGAACCACACCTAGTTCCGTAATGAACTCTTTCATCCAAACCGCTTCCTGTGCTGCTTCTGAAGTAGCAACATATTCCGCCTCCATCGTTGATCCAGCCACCACAGGTTGTTTGGAACTCCTCCAACTAACTGCTGCCCCGTTCAAGAGAAATACGTATCTGGATTGAGACTTAGAGTCATCCGGATCGGTGTCAAATCTAGCATTGACATAACACTTAGCGACTAGCTCTTCTTCACCTCCATATATAAGAAACATATCACTAGTTCTTCTCAAGTACTTGAGGATGTTCTTTACCGCTATCCAGTGTTCCGAACCTGGATCAGATTGGTACCTACTAGTCAAACTAATAGCATGTGCCACATCCGGTCTTGTACATAGCATGGCATACATTATAGAGCCTATGGCCGAGGCATAGGGGATCTTATCCATCATATCTCTTTCTTCCGCCGTAGCCGGACTTTGAGTCTTACTCAATGTCTTGCCATGCAACATAGGTAAGAACCCCTTCTTACTTTCGTCCATATTAAATTTCTTTAATATCTTATCAAGGTATGTACTCTGCGATAGCCCAATTAGGCGCCTTGATCTATCTCTATAGATTTTAATGCCTAATATATATGATGCTTCACCAAGGTCTTTCATCGAAAATTTGCTATTTAGATAACTTTTAACACTGTTTAAAAGATCTATATCATTTCCAATCAATAATATGTCATCCACATATAATATCAGAAATGCCACATTGCTCCCACTCACTTTGTTGTAAATACAAGCCTCCCCATAAGTTTGGAAAAATCCAAACTCTTTGATCACCTCATCAAAGCGGAGATTCCAACTCCGGGATGCTTGCTTCAGTCCATAGATGGATCGCTGAAGTTTGCATACCTTATTAGCATCCTTAGGATCGACAAAACCCTTAGGTTGTATCATATACAACTCTTCTTCAATATTACCATTAAGGAATGCAGTTTTGACATCCATCTGCCATATTTCATAATCGAAATATGCAGCAATTCCTAACATAATCCTAACCGACTTAAGCATCGCTACGAGAGAGAATGTCTCATCGTAGTCAACTCCTTGAATTTGTCGAAACCCCTTTGCGACAAGTCGAGCCTTATAGATGGTCACATTACCATTAGCATCAGTTTTTCTTTTGAAAATCCATTTATTCTCAACGGCCTTTCGATCGTGAGGTAAGTCCACCAAGGTCCAAACTTGGTTCTCGTACATGGATTCCATCTCGGATTTCATGGATTCTAGCCATTTGTTGGAATCCGGGCTCATCATCGCTTCTTCATACGTCGCAGGGTCATCCATTTCATCAACCATGAAATTCACAACAGGATTGCCGTCTGATTCAGAGCTGCGTGTCACCTTGACTGCGAGGTTCGGTAGTGTCCTTTTTTGGAGTTTCATGATCAATATCATTAGCTCTCTCTTCATTAGGTGAAGTAAACTCCAAAATAACTTCCGGTGCTACGCCACTCACCATTTCATGAAGAGAAGGTTCAATAACCTCTTCGAGTTCTACCTTCCGACTACTCACACCTTTCGCGAGAAATTCCTTCTCAAGAAAGGATCCATTCTTGGCAACAAAACCTTGCCTTCGGATCTATGATAGAAGGTATACCCAATTGTTTCCTTAGGGTATCCTATGAAGACACATTTTTCCACTTTGGGTTCGAGTTTATCCGGTTGAAGTTTCTTCACATAAACATCGCATCCCCAAACTTTAAGAAATGACAGCTTAGGTTTGTTTCCAAACCATAATTCATATGGTGTCGTTTCAACGGATTTAGATGGTGCCTGATTTAAAGTGAATGCAGCTATTTCTAGTGCATAACCCAAAAATGACAGTGGCAAGTCAGTCAGAGACATCATAGATCGAACCATATCCAATAAGAAACGATTACGACGTTCTGACACACCATTACGTTGTGGTGTTCCGGCAGGCGTGAGTTGTGAAACTATTCCACTCTTTCATGTGTGTGCTAAACTCGTAACTTAGATACTCTCCTCCATGGTCAGACTGTAGAAATTTGATCTTTCTATTACGATGATTTTCCACTTCATTCTGAAATTCTTTGAACTTTTCAAAAGTTTTAGACTTGTGTTTCATCAAATAGATATACCCGTATCTACTCAAATCATCCGTGAAAGTAACAAAATAACGATATCCACCTTGCGCCGACACACTCATTGGTCCACACACATCAGTATGTATGATTTCCAATAGATCTGTCGCCCGTTCCATTGAACCGGAAAACGGCGTTCTAGTCATCTTGCCCATAAGGCATGGCTCACATGTATCAAATGATTCAAAATCAAGTGATTCCAAAAGTCCATCAGAATGGAGTTTCTTCATGCGTTTAACACCAATATGACCTGAGCAGCGATGCCACATATATGCAGATATATCATCATCAAGTTTAATCTTTTTAGCATTAACATTATGAATGTGCGTAATATTACTATCGAGATCCATCAGAAATAAACCATTCAACATAGGTGCATGACCATAGAAGATATCATTCTTATAAATCGAACAACCATTGTTTTCAGATTTAAAGGAATGACCACTTTGCATCAAACACGATCCGGATACAATGTTCATGCTCAGTGCAGGCACCAAATAAAAATTATTTAGGTTTATAACTAATCCCGATGGCATATGGAGAGGTAGCGTCCCGACGGCGATCACATCAACTTTTGATCCATTGCCGACCCGCATCCTGACCTCATCCCTTGCTAGTTGTCACTTGTTGCCCGTCTGAATCGAGTTACATATATTAGCAACCGATCACGTATCAAATACCCAGGTGCTCTGCGAGTACTAGTCAAGTACACATCAATAACATGTATATCACATATACCTTTGTTTGCCTTGGACTTCTTGTCCGCCAAATACTTAGGGGCAATTAAGCTTCCAATGGCGATCCTTGCAATAGTAACACTCGGTGTCAGACTTAGGGCCAGCTCGGGGTTTCTTTTCAGGCGTGGCAAAAGATTTGCCACCCTTCTTTCCCTTGTGCTTGCCTTTCTTGTCCTTCTTGAAACCGATGGTCCTATTGATCATCAACACTTGATGTTCTTTCCTAATCTCCAGTTTTGCAGTCTTATGCATTGACAGAAGCTCGGGAAGAGTCTTCTTCATGCCCTGCATATTATAGTTCATCACGAAAATCTTGTAGCTAGGTGGCAGAGATTGGAGAACACGATGTATGCCCAAGTCAATGGGAATCGTTATTCCCAAGGACACAAGTTTATCGGTGTACCCAGACATTTTGAGTACATGCTCACTAACGGAGCTGTTCTCCTCCATCATGCAGCTAAAGAACTTTTCAGTAGCATTATAACTCTCTACGGTAGCATGGGTATCGAAAATCCTGTTCATTTCTCCCATGGTATCAAAGGCATTGCCATTTTCGAAACACTTTCGAAGTTCTGGCTCTAGCCCATACAGTATGCCACAATGAACTAAGTTGTGGTCCTCCTGACGAGTCACATAGACATTCTTTTCTTCGTCAGGGGCATCAGGAGCTAGTGTGGGGTCCTAGCAGCGCATATAGCACATATTTCTTTTGTACAACAGTGAGGAGAATCCTCAAATTCATAGCCCAGTTGGTGAAGTTGCTACCATTCACAGCAAGTTTCTCTTTCTCCATGAACACATTGAAATTAAAAGCAGGTGGTGCCAACTACAACAGAATTTGTAAAGTTTATTTAGACTAAGTTTATGATAGATTGAGTTCAACTAATCCAAATTACTAATGAACTCCCACTCAAAAACGACATCCCCCGTGTCCTTTTGGTGATTACATGAACCAAATCCACTACATCAAGTCCGATCATCACGTGAGTTGATGTAGCTTCAAAGGCGAGCATCTATATGGGCATCATATCAAATATATGACTCATGCTTAACCTTTTGGTCCATGTTCCGAGGCCATGTATGTACATGCTAGGCTCGCCAAGTAAGAACCTTAGTATTCGCGTGTGTAAAACTGTCTTACACCCGTTCCTATGAAAGCGTAGATTCGAGTACACCCGATCATCACGAGATGTCTCGAAACACGATCCATAGAACGGTGCATACTCAAGGAAGAACACATTTTATCTTGATATCTAAAAGAGGGATCATCTTCCAATGCTACCAAAAGCGCCAAACTAGCAGTATAAGATGCTAACATCTAATGTGTAAAGTGAGATGATATGGTCCATGCGTTTGATCTCTATCATTTGCATCGTGGTATGATCTCTATCATTCCTTTGTGTGTAAGGCCAAGGTCTATGGAACTTACATGTTGAATGTTTTGTAAGAGTATCTATCATACATCTACTTACAACAATACCATATCAATACACTAGCCCAGCAACGATCTAAACTAGACGCCTCTAATTTATCAATTGCAAGTTTTACGTGGCTTAGGGCTTTCAGAGATAGAACCGTTCTCACCTACGAACATGAACCACAACGAGGATAACCAAGTTATTAGCAACTCGTTGTAAATCAGATATTGACTATAGTAGGAGAGACAGACACCCGCCAACCACTTATGCAAAACAAGTTGCATGTCAGTCGTGGAACCGGTCTCATGTACGATGACATGTAAGGTTGGTCCGGGCCGCTTCATCCCACTATGCCACCAATATCCAAAATACATAGAAGATGCAATAACATGATCATCATCACCCACATATAAACATATGTGTACTACCCGTGCAAAGCACCTACGCATAGATCGGGCTCTAATACCATTGTTGGGTCCGTAGCATAGAAAACAAAAAATTTCCTACGGTGTGAACTACACGCCAAGATCTATCTACTAGGTACAAAGCAACGGGTGCACATACATCCAACGAGAACTTACCCTCGAATACAATGAGTTTTGTTAACGAGTAGGAACTCGTGGTTGATGTAGTCATACACTTGCCGATCTCAACATCGTGAGGAAGTCCGAGCGCTGCAACTCAGTAGTGCATCCGTACTCGCACACACGTTCAAGCCACCGGACAACCTCCACCTCCTCGCTCCAGCGATCCAGCAGAAGCAGCAACTCCTTCCAGACGAAATGCCACCGGGAACATGTATCTCACTAATCCGACACCATGGGGGAATAATTCTAGAGGGGGAGAGAGATCCTTCACAAGGAGGTGTGAGGATGAAGGAGGGAATGGGTGGCCTTTTATAGGAGGAGGGGGGTGCCCCCTCTCTCCATGGCCGGCGCATGGGGGTTGACCCCTCACCTCCCCAATTCATGTGGTGGTAACCCCTCCACATTAAAATGCCTCTTCACGTTCCCTTTCAAAGTCTCCACTATAAATGCATTAAATTTCTCCAAATTTAATGCTCTCTCATTTAATAAAACTCTTTTTATTAAATTTATTCAGAATTTTGTTAATTACTTTAATTAAAAAACATTCACATATAGTCCCTTGTAATATTTCAATATCACATGCAGAACCACCTTCTGCAAATTCACCCGAAACAATTTCTGGTTTCTATTGAAACAATTCCTGCACTTTGCAATTCTTTCGTCTGAAACATATGTGCTCCAAAATGGTGTCCGGTAACTCTTAAGTGTGCCACCCTACGGTTCGCGAATAATGCAGACATGATCGAGACCCTTCTCCTATCAATAATCAGTAGCGGGACCTGGAGATCCGTACTGACTCCTACACATTCAACGATGACTCATGTGATCGTGAGAACCTTTAACGCTTGTAACTAAATCCCTTTGTCTCTCGATATATTACATGTCCGAGATTCGATCATCGGTATCTCCATACCTAGTTTGATCTCGTTACCGACATGCACTCTTTTCTCGTTCCCGTGATATAACATTCTAGTGATCACATCACTTGCTTGCAAGCTATCCTAATGTGATATCACCGAGAGGGCCCAGAGTATATCTATCCATCATATGGATTGACAAATTCCACTCTTGATCCATGAGCCTCAACATAACACCTTCGTAGTACTGAACCCATCTTTATAGTCACCCTGTTACGGTGTGACGTTTGATGTTATCAAGATACTCTTCCGGTGTTAGCAATTAACATGATCTCATGGTCTAAGGATAAAGATTACTTCATATGATGTTATAGCAATATAAACATAATGACTTGATCGTAATGCTATACTTCGGATGAATGTTCATCACATCATTCCACCAATGGTGTGACCATGTTATTAACAACATCCCATGTCCATGATCAGGAAACCTTGATCATCCTGTTTATCAACAAGCTAGTCTATAAGAGAGGCATGACTAGGAACCCTTTTTGTTTATTAAACACACATGTATTGATGTTTCTGAATCAATACATTTCTAGCATGTAAAATAAACATCTATCATGTATAAGGATTATATAATAACAACTTTATTATTGCCTCTCAGGGCATAATTCCTTCATTTACTAACACACCCTATCAGTATACTGTCTATTTTAAAATATATGATCTGCCCTTTACCATGCCTTTGGAGAGATTGTGCAGTATTGTAGGTGTGCGTATGACAGAGACCGTGAAGAAAATTCAAGGGCGACCCGCTAATTTGTTGGAGCTTTACTGAGGGGTGACCAATGATGATGACCGCGTGGCGCAGTGCGGAAAGATAAGAAATATCCAACTCCCTACTCTTAGATACTTTGCATATTATCTTGCTACTAGTGTACTGGGTAGGGAGAACACAAGTAATATCTCCAACTATCATTTAGCTTTCCTTGCTGCTGCGCTCAACAATGATACTCGGTACAATCTTGGCTTGCTTATTGCTCGCCGCCTAGCTGCTAGGGGGCCTATCTATGGGGGCATCATTGCTTCACGTATAGTCAATGCATTAGGTCTTTCATTGGATCCCTATGATGCTATGTTGGCACCACAGAGGATTGACCTTGTTGCTATGAAAGCTCATCACTTTGTCACTGCTACTTCTGATTTGGACAGTCTAGTATATAGGATGCTTTTCACTGACGGGGATGAAAGGGAGATCCTTTTGCCACAACCTGCTTTGTTTAGTATTCACAGGAGACCGTGGTTGCGCTCCAAGGAGGAGGTGGACGAGCAGCTTCGCTTGCTGGGTTTCCACGAGCAACACCAGGAGGATGTGCCCTCCTATGATTACTCCGCGTATTACGGAGGGGCGTACTCGAGTTCGCACCAGGATGAGGGGACCTCTTCGTCGTACCAGGGTGACACTTCATCCTGGCCAGCTTGGGATTGATTCCCATTTAGGCCAAAAGCCTAAGCTTGGGGGGAGGGTTCGGCAGTCCTCAGTGGATATTGGTTTCATATTATTATTCAAGCCACACAAGTGAAGAGCAATAATGAAGATCAATGACAACTTGAGGCGTGGTAAGAGGCTGGTAATGAACTCCATTTGTTTTCATTTTTGTACATATACTCATCACTGTGGGCTTGCTTAGTCCGTTCAAGTAGGGTGTATGTTATCTTTGGATGCTTAGTAGTTCTTGCTTTCTTATGATTAGCTCCAGCTCGCTAATAGTTTGTAGCACGTCTTATGAATGTTTGCTTGCATTTATCTATTCATAAATTGGTATGACACCGTGGTATCCTCCTTTGAATGTTTCATTTTGAATTGACTTGGCACATGCTCACGCATGCACATGACTGTAATAATCAGTTGAGCCTCGATTATTGCCTCTCAGGGCATATTTCCTTCATTATTGCCTCTCAGGGCATATTTCCTTCATTCCATTGTTAGTAGTTATCTTGTCCAAGTAGATGCTAGCAACTCCAAGAGTTAGTATTTATGCTCGATAGTGGGTTCATGCCTCTGGTAATCTGGGGAAGTGACAGAAATCTCTAAGGTACTAGATGTGTTGTTGCTACTAGGGAGAAAACAACAATCCTTTGTTCATAGAACAATCGTATTGTTTACTTTACACGCAATTCGTAATGCAATTATCCGTTGCTTGCAACTTAATACCGTAGGGGGTTCGTATGATAACCTGAAGGTGGATTATTAGTCATAGATGTAGTTGGATGGCGGTCTATGTATAATGTTGTAATGCCCAATCGAATCTCAAAGGAGTCAAGATGATGAAGGGAATATGCCCGAGAGGCAATAATAAAGTGGTTATTATCTTATTCCATGTTTATGATAAATGTTTATTTTGCATGCTATAATTTTATGGATCGGAAACGTCAATACATGTGTGTTTAATAAACAAAAAAAGGGTTCCTAGTTATGCCTCTCTTATAGACTAGCTTGTTGATTAACAAGATGATCAAGGTTTCCTGATCATGGACATTGGATATTGTTAATAACCAGGTCACAACATTTGTGAAATGATGTGATGAACATTCATCCGAAGTATAGCATTACGATCAAGTCATTATGTTTATATTGCTATAACATCAGACGAAGTAATCTTTATCCTTAAACCATGAGATCATGTTAATTGCTAACACCGGAAGAGTATCTTGATAACATCAAACGTCACACCATAATAGGGTGACTATAAAGATGGGTTCAGTGCTACGAAGGTGTTATGTTGAGGCTCATGGATAAAGAGTGGAATTTGTCAATTCCGATGACGGATAGATATACTCTGGGCCCTCTCGGTGATATCACATTAAGATAGCTTGCAAGCAAGTGATGTGATCACTAGCATGTTATATCACAGGAACGAGAAAAGAGTGCATGTCAGCAACGAGATCAAACTAGGTATCGAGATACCGATGATCGAATCTCGGACATGTAATATATCGCGAGACAAAGGGATTTAGTTACTAGCATTAAAGGTTCTCACGATCATAGAAGTCATCGTTGAATGTGTAGGAGGCTGTATGGATCTCCAGGTCCCGCTTCTGATTATTGATCTGAGAGGGGTCTCGATCATGTCTGCATTATTCGCGAACCATAGGGTGACACACTTAAGGGATACCGACAGCATTTGGATCAAATATGTTTCATATAAAGATTTAAGAAAGCGCTGGAATTATTTCAATATACACCGAAACTATTTCGGGTGAAATTGCTGAAGTTGGTTCTGCATGTAATATTGAAATGTTGCAGGGGGTTTTATGTGAATGTTTGTTAATTAAAGTAATTAACAAAATTCTGAATAAAAATAATAAAAGAGTTTTATTAAATGAGAGAGCATTAAATTTGGAGAAATTTAATACATTTAAAGTGGAGACTTTAAATGAGAATGTGAAGGGGCATTTTAATATGGAGGGGTTACCACCACATAAATGGGGAGGTGAGGAGTCACCCTCCCATGGGCGCCGGCCATGGGGGAGGGATACCCCCCCTCCTCCTATAAAAGGCCCCCCTCACACCCCTTCTTCCTCACACCTCCTCGTGAAGGATCTCTCTCCTCCTCTAGTATTATTCCCCCATGGTCTCGGATTAGCGAGATACATGTTCCCGGTGGCTTTATCTGGAAAGGAGTTGCTGCTTCCGCTGCTTTGCTGGAGCGAGGGACGAAGGTTGTTGGGGTACCATATGTGTGTGCGATCATGGATGCACTGCTGCTTTGCGGTGCGGGACTTGGTGGTGCTGGACTTGCTGGAGCTGGATCTGAAGGACGTGCTGGAGCCGGACCTGCTCGGACTTCCACATGATCTTGAGATCGGCAAGTGTACGACTACATCAACCACGAGTTCCTACTCATTAACAAAAATTGTTGTCTTCGAGGGTAAGTTCTCGATGGATGTATGTCCACCCGTTGCTCTATACCTAGTAGATAAATCTTGTCATATAGTTCTCATCGTAGGAAATTTTTTGTTTTCTATGCTGCGGACCCAACAATGGTATCAGAGCCTGATCTATGCGTAGGTGCTTTGCACGGGTAGTACACATATTTTTATATGTGGGCGATGATGATCATGTTATTTCTTCTTTCATGTATTTTGGATATTGGTGGCATACTGGGATGAAGCGGCCGGACCAACCTTACATGTCATCGTACATTAGATCGGTTCCATGACTGACATGCAACTAGTTTTGCATAAGTGGTTGGCGGGTGTCTGTCTCTCCTACTATAGTCAATATCTGATTTACAACGAGTTGCTAATAACTTGGTTATCCTCGTTGTGGTTCCATGTTCGTAGGTAAGAACGGTTCTATCTTCGAAAGCCCTAAGCCACGTAAAACTTGCAATTGATAAATTAGAGGCGTCTAGCTTAGATCGTTGCTAGGCTAGTGTCATGATATGGTAATGTTGTAAGTAGATGTATGATAGATACTCTTAAAACACACCTAACATGTAAGTTCCATAGACCTTGGCCTTACAAACAAAGGAATGATATAGATCATACCATGATGCAAATGATAGATATCAAATGCATGGACCATATCATCTCACTTTACACATTAGATGTTAGCATCTTATACTACTAGTTTGGCGTTTTCTGTAGCATTGTAAAATGATCCCTCATTTAGATATCAAGATAAAAATGTGTTCTTCCTTAAGTATGCACCATTTTGTGGATCGTGTTTCGAGACATCACGTGATGATCGGGTGTACTCGAATCTACGCTTTCATAGAAACAGGTGTAAGACAGTTTTACACACGCGAATACTAAGGTTCTTACTTGGCGAGCCTAGCATGTACAAACATGGCCTCAGAACACGGACCAAAAGGTTAAGCATGAGTCATATAGTTGATATGATGCCCATATAGATGCTCTCCTTTGAAGCTACATCAACTCACATGATGATCGGACTTGGTGTAGTGGATTTGGTTCATGTAATCACCAAAAAGGCATGAGGGATGCGTTTTTGAGTGGGAGTTCATTTCTAATTTGGATTAGTCGAACTCAATTTTTCATAAACTAAATCGAAGTGAATTTGCATAATTTGCTGTAGTCATTGCCGTCTGTTCACTACCTTATGCTTAGTTTCAATTGAGATAATAGAACTATAGAATTCTTGATATTTACTTTACGAACTGGTATCGTATTGTTTTGAATGTCAATTTAAAGTTTATAAGTTTATTGCAAACTTTCAGCAAACTCTATTTATTCCATGAAGTTTAATAAGTAGTATTAAATCAAGAGTAAGAATTCCAATGTTAGTATCTAAAGTATCATGTTTGCCTCCATGATTATTGATATTCAAAAGTTGTTTTAATATCAAGATTATATTGGAGCTGAAAATTGTTTCAGAAACCATCATGTGTGAAAGATATTGTGATATCTGAAACAATATTTTTGGTTGCATTATGATAGAGTATAATTTAGCAAAATACATGTTCTCATATTGTACAAGAATTTGTGAAGGATGGAGATGCTAAGCATCCGGATCTCCCAAAAAGGTTTTGGGAACTAACATTATACTCATGATTCTTCCTTATAGGCTATAGTAGCTTGATCATTAAAGTTGTCATGATAAGGATGAATAGAAGATGTAAGTAAAATATTTAATACACTAATAGATTACTAATGAATGGATTTTTGAAAGAAAACCAAACATTTGATGATGGTGATCCACTTCAAAGTGCAAGTTCAAAGGTATTAGTATTTGACTATATACACTTTGTACTATGTGTCTTGTGAATGACACCACTATTGATGTTGATAGATTCTTTTAAAAGAAAAGGAATTGTTGAAAGAGAATCTATAAAATATTTGGCAGAAAAGAAAAGGTTGGAGATGTCCAACTTAGGTATATAGAAGATATACATGTTATGGATGTATTCCTTACTTGTTAAACAATGTGGTTGTGAGGTATTGGATACCGGTATTGGATACCGAATTGGTTGGTATGAAGTGTCATACAAGAAAACGCAATTCATGAACTACAATGGACTAAGTAACTAGCAAGAGAATAAGTGATGATGTTTATCGAAAACAAATAAAGTGTTATTGTGTTTTTTGTTGTCGTCAAACCTAGCCTTCATGAATTGTTTTAATAATTGTTATTTTGTTCCGGTATTACGAGAACAATGGTTGTTCAAATAACTACCGTATTCCATAAAGGATGGATGAACTTTTACAAGTCTAGTGGGAGAAATCACATCCATAAACACTATTGCTAAAATGTCGCAAGACAAATGATTGAAAGATCACTTATGAAGTGACATCGCTGTTTAAATTATATTGGAAAGAAAACATGAAGAAACTCCATGTTGCTGGATTTTTGGAGTCTTTTGATTTTGATCAATTGACGCTGCTGAAACTTTCCTCGAGATAATTGAAACTCCGTTCATAGGCTAAAGAGGAACGGATGACTAACTTATTGGATATTATGCATGTTGATGTATATAGTCCATTATGTGTAGCCATATGCGATGGATCCTTTTTGCTTCATATGCTTTCTCCAGAAATTTGAGTGAATATATCTGTATATTTACTTAATAAGGAAGAAGTATGAAACATTTGAAAATTGTTCAAAGACTTTCAAGATGAAGTGAAAAATCATTGTAACAAGAAAATAAAGAGTTTATGATTCGATCATAAAGGAAGATATTTGAGTTACATGTTTAGCAAAACACCTAAGATTTGAGGAATTGTTCCATGATTTGTGTTTCCCGATAAACCATAGGAGAATGTCATATTCGAGAGATGAAATCAAACCATGTTTGACATGGTAAGATCAAAGGTGCCATTTATAAAACTGCCATTATGTTTTAAGGATTGAAGCTTTAGAGACTGCCGCTTTTACACTGAAAAGAGCACCATCGTGATCTGTTGAAATGACACCATATAAGTTATGGTTTGGGATAAAACCCAAATTGTCTTTTCTTAAAAGTTTGGTATGCTATGCATAAGTAAAATGTTTACAACCAAAGTCAGATAAGCATGTCTTTGTAGGTTATCCCAAAGAATTTGTTGGGAATTTCTCCATAACGCCAGAATTTTTTTATTCCCTCTGTATAGTTGGTCGTTAAACTCTCAGTACATATTGCAGAATAATTTTCGATGGCAAAGATATCTATACGACCAGAACTATACGGCCGAAATTTTTATTCCTCTCGTATAGTTGGTCGTTAAACTCTCTGTGTGCGTCAAAAAATTTCTGTTTCTTTGTAGACTATTTCTTTTCCTGTAACTTAGTGATATACCTTGTTTTTGACAAAAAATTGATAGTAAATATTGTCGACCAACAATAGCATGAATAAAGCAGAATTTCTAGTACTACCGAACTTCTTCTCCTCGAATGGATTTTTCTAGCACTCTTTATTAAACATAAACTTAAACTAAAACTAAAAAATTAACTCAAACCTTTATTTCACATGGGTTCCCTCCCATGGAGAGCTCTTTTATGGTCAATAGCTTGACCTTGATGATACTCACTTGGGCCAGATGAGTGGAACACCCACTCCAAAGTAATTGGCCTTCAAAGTGATGGCCTCCTTTTCGCCATACTTGGCTTTCTTCTTCCTGGGGAAATGAATAACAAAAGGATCCCATGAAGGAAATTGCAACTTCACCTTCCCTTCATGCAGATTAATCAAAGCCTTAATAGTTCTTAAGAAAGGATGACCTAATATAATAGGAGCACTGCATCTTCAGGCATGTCAACAATAACGAAATCAATAAGAGCGGGACAGCCTTTAATGTATACTAACGTGTTCTCCTTAATTCCTACAGCTTCTTTGTAGGTAGAATCTGCTAGATGCAATTTTAACTCAGTAATTTCAAAGGAGCCAAGATTTAACTTGTTAAAAAGACTCTTCGGAATTGTTAAGACGCTTGCACCTAGATCACAAAATGCAGCTATCTCATTGGTTCCAATTTTAATCTTAATAGTAGGCTCAAATATGACATCTAGTTTAACTCCTAATTTTTCAGCAATTTGCTTGTATTCTTCTTCAAGCCCACGTACCTTTATTGCTACTTGATTGAAAAAATGTTGGTACATAGCTTCATCACTACCTTCACTTACTGGAATCTTGACATTGATCTTGTTTACGAGATCTTCAACGGTATAGCTTGGTGAAGGACGATTACTATAATCAAGTTCATTAGGCTCCTCCCTTTGGATCCTCATCACTTTGAGTTCCTCAACCAGATTTGGCTCAGCTTTACCTGCAAACTTAGCTAGAATGACAGTTTGACTCTCGGTTATCTTACCTAGCTGTGCCTCAACGATCCTCATTCTTTCTTGAAGGGCATGTAAATCGTTTCTCAAACTAACAGCTTGGTTAGATAGTTTACCAAGCATAGCATCATGGTTCTCCATAATTTTAACTAGAATATTTTTTGTTTTGTTTTGTGAGTCTATGAAATACTTCAGTGTTTCTTGGAGACTACCATTATTGTTTCCCATATTATTATTAGAGTTACCTGCAGGACTGATACATTGCAAATGTATCTATAATTTTTGATGTTCCATGCTTGGTTTTATACACTTTCTTGTGTTTTGTTCCAACTTTGGAGTACTTTTCATATGATTTCTTGGACTAACCTATTAACAAGATCCACAGTGCCAGCTGCCTTTTTTCTACTATTTTTGGTTCCAAGAAAGTCAGAAAATGAATATTCTCGGAATTGGACGGGACAAAAGCTAAAGTGCCTATTTTTTCCGGAAGGGATCAAGTGCCAGAATACGAGACGGAGAAGGGCCAGGGGGTGGTGTGGCCGCTCCCGGCACCCCCTCGGCCTCTCCTTCCGCCTATATATTGCCCTCGGGACGAAAACCCTAAGTACCCGATCAAAAATCCACGAAAGAGTCTGTAGCCACCGTCATCTCCATCCCTAGATCGGGAGGGATCTGAAGCTCTTCTCGGCACCCTGCCGGAGAGGGGAATTCACCCTGGAGGCCTTCTTCATCACCATGCAAGCCTCCGGTGTGATGCGTGAGTAGTTCATTCTTGGACTACGGATCCATGTAATAGCTAGATGGCTTGTTCTCCTCCTTTGTGCTTTCATGTTTAGATCTTGTGAGCTCCGTTCATGATCAAGATCATCTATTTGTAATTCATATATATTTTGTTTGCGGGGATCCGATGGATATTGAGATGCTATTTCAGATTGATTATTGATTCTGTCATGTCTTTCTTATTTGTGATCTTGCATGCTTTCCGTTGTTAGTAGCTATCTTGGCCAAGTAGATGCTAGCAACTCCAAGAGTTAGTATTTATGCTCGATAGTGGGTTCATGTCTCGGTAATGGGAAGTGGCGAAATCTCTAAGGTACTAGATGTGTTGTTGCTACTAGGAGAAAACAACAATTCTTTGTTCATAGAAACGATCGTATTGTTTACTTTACACGCAGTTCGTAAAGCAATAACTGTTGCTTGCAACTTAATCTTTGGAGGGTTCGGATGATAACCTGAAGGTGGATTATTAGTCATAGATGCAGTTGGATGGCGGTCTATGTATTATGTTGTAATGCCCAATCAAGTCTCAAAGGAGTCAAGATGATTAGTATTTGCATGTATTGCTTTCTTGGTGTTTGTCAATTGCCCCGATGTAATTTGTTTACCCAGCATGTTATCTATCTAAGGAGAGCCACCTCTAGTGAACTATGGATCCCGGTCCTTTCTCTTTACATACAATCTACAACTGTTTACTGCTTTGTGTTTACTTTCTGCACACTTTTACTTCTTTCCATTCGATACGTTTAATCCTTTGTTTTTCGCAAAACATGGTGAGATTGACAACCTCATCGCAGGTTGGGGACAAAGTTCTGTGGTTGTGTTGTGCAGGTCTCCACGTTGCTACTAGCACCGGTAGTGCACCCTGCCAAAGCTCAGCTAGTAACACCTTTGGGGTGTTTCCTTGCTCCTACTGGTTCGATTAAACCTTGGTTTCATAACTGAGGGAAAACTTGCTGCTGTGCTCATCATACCTTCCTCTTGGGGTTCCCAACGAGCTCTACGTCGAACTACGATCACATCAAGGACTAGCATAGTGTTTCGGGAAGTTAGGATTGTAACTCTTCTTCCAAGAAGGATTATAATCATTACGAGCTACGAAGTATATTTCTTTGATATTTGTTTCGGGGGTGGCTCTTACCTGAGTTCCCTTACCTTTTATGGCTAGTATGAGCTCATCCGACTTAGCATTGAGATCTTTGTTCTCTTGTGGTGAGACAGAGTTCACCTTTTTCGTGTTTGATCTTTCCACATACCATTGGGCATGGTTGTCTTGCATATTGTCTAGCAGCTGCTTTACTTCGGTAATATGTTTAACCATAAATGTTCCTCCAACTGCAGTATCAAGCATAGACTTAGATACATGATTAAGATCATTGTAAAATAAATGGAGGATTAACCAATCTTCCATCCCATGACTAGGATAGTTTCTTAGTCATTCTTTCATCCTCTCCCATGCAAGCGCTAGTGGCTCACGCTCTTCCTGTCTAAAGCTAGTAATATTAGATCGAAGTTGCATAGTCTTTGCAGGTGGGAAAAATTTAGTCATAAATGAAGAAGTACATCCCACCCATGATGTAATAGTATTTTTAGGCAAAGATAGCAACCATTCGTTAGCTCTCCCTCTTAGAGAGAAAGAACATAGACTCAATTTGACCGCATTAGCGTCAACGTCTTTTATACGCATCATATCACATATTTCAGTAAAAGTATTTAAGTGCATACCTGCGTCTTCAACAGCAGAGCCTCCAAATTGATTCTGTTGAACCAGACTTAAGTAATGGGGCTTAATTTCATAGTCATCAGTAGCGATTGCTGGCTGAGTAATAGGAGTATGCAAATAATCATTATTGGGAGTAGAAAACTCTCCAAGCTTATTTTCATCCATACTTCCTATGTTTTTGGGCTTTGGAAGAGGAGATCTAGATCTACAATCCCCACCAATCAATTCCTTCTCTAAGTGAGGGGAACCCATTGGATCTAGATCTTGAAGTCATTAGTTGATTACGATTATTGTTCTTCCTCTATAATTCCTCCCTAGAACTTGTTGCTTTGGTGGGATTTGAGAGTGAGGGATTTGAACACCCCAGGTGTTCTTGCTTTGCATTCTTGCATAAGTGTTGAGATCTCCATTACGATTTGTTCGAGTGAGATACCGTGAGCTTGTTACTCTTGGAGGGTGACCTCCTAGTTGGCTTGGCAGTTGGTGCCGCAGTGTCCTCTTCATGGAAGATTGTGAAGAGTCTGGCTTCTCCTTGGTGGTGGTTGTGGAGCTTGCCATCTCCGGAGTGGAGGAAAAGCTAGCCATAAGGAAAGAGACTATTCCTTCATGGGATAGACTCAGAGAAGAAGGTGAGCCTTCTAGCGTTGGGAAATCCTTCGTGAAATCCCACACCTCTCCAACATGACGTACCTTCTTGTAAGGGAACACAGGAATACATCTTCATCTCTGCGTGCCTCGGTTATCTTTATAACCGAGCTTACTTTCCTTGTGATAGCCATCGAGATTGAAGTACTTATATCTTGTGCTATCTTGCTTAGCTTAACTTGTTGTTGGTGCACTTAGTTGAGCCTAGTGTATTTAGGTTTTGTGCTTGTAAAATAAACATTAGTTTAATTCCGCATTCTATCAAGCCAAAACCGTATTAGTTTTGAAATTTACTATTCACCCCCCTCTAGACGACATCTATATCCTTTCAATTGGTATTATAGAAATGCCTCTCCTTGTTTAGGTTTCACCGTCTAGAGTGTAAAGATGTCGGCTAGTAGTATAGTGCACAATGACACAATTATTTTTTATGGCACAAATTATACTTTGTGGAGAAATTGCTT
The DNA here is from genome assembly GCA_023614405.1 of Avena insularis. NCBI lineage: Eukaryota > Viridiplantae > Streptophyta > Magnoliopsida > Poales > Poaceae > Avena > Avena insularis. The sequence continues at coordinate 238,389,179 of CM042694.1, read as the reverse complement.
GCTTTGTAATCTTCGGACCTTATGTCCAAATATTGAGAGATTTCTAGATGTAGGTTTTTGTTCTCCGATGGATCCTCAAAATCTATCTTTAGAGGATTAGAAAAATTTACATCTCGAAGATCAAGTATCTAATGAGCTTATTTTCTCCTTGAGCCCCACAACTAATTTGTTCTTGATGATTGTAAAGCGCAAGTCGTCTCATGAGAAGTGGACCAAGCTTCAAGTAATATTTGGTGGTTCCATTTCTCATATTGTCGGTGGTCTCCCTGTGTAGCTCTCTTCTCCTTCACATCATGAAGAGCTCGAAGTTGCTTCCACCTCCGTCCGTGATGAGTTCTCATCTTCATCCACTTCACCAACATGTGACAAGACACAAGGTAATGATATGGTGAGTGGTGTTGGAAATTGTAATGTTGATATTGTGCTCACTAATGATGATCCATCATATCTATCCCATTGCAATGTTTCTTCTTTGGACTTAAACACTTGTTGCAACAATTACGATATATCCTCTTGTGTTGCTAGTCCTCACATATCGTCTAGAAATTATTTGAGTACTAGTGTAGATGATATGCTTGATTTGCCTTGTTCCCATGAACAAAATGCTTCTATTTTCCTCTAGTTGTTTATCTAACAATGTAGAGGAAATCAAACATTCTATGGAACAAGACACGATCATGAATGAAGAGTCAAGAATATCCTCATCTTGATCCTCCTGTGCTCAAATGTGCCTTATGGCAAGAGGATCAAAGGTATCTCCTACTTTGGATCCCAAAATATCTTCTAAAGGTAATAGCAATGATAATGATGATAGTGATGATGACATTGATGAGGATACTAGTGCTCTCGTGCTTGAGTTGACTTTTTTATGTACCTCTCTTCATGGTAATAATAGGGTTGTTTCTTGTCCCAAACATGTTATGGACACCATAACTAAACAAACGGGAACCATTGAGGAGTTAGATTTCCAACTTGATGATGGGAGTCAGAGATTCAATCTCCTTAAGCAAGAGCTTGCCGAGGATAAGCACACTAATTGTCTTATCACACAAAAGTTGAATCTTATGATCTTGAAAAGGAAAAAATCTATTAATGATGCTAGTGCTACTAACTCTACTTCTTGTGAAGCATCTATATTAAAGGAGAATGTTGAGCTAAGGGCTCAACTTGAGTTGCTAGCTAGCAATTATGGGAAATTGGAAGAAAGTCATGAAAAGCTCTCGGCCTCTCATAATGATCTTCTAATCTCCTGTGATGGGCTAAAGTTAGCTCGTGAGGCAAAAATCACTAAGGTAACATCTTGTGAACCTCTTTTGGACATTAGCACAATTTCTACTCAAAATGCTATTTTGCCATGTGCTAGTCCTAATGATCCTTCTAGTCATACTAGTGATAAACCTTGTGTTGGATTACTTGTTTTGCCTTGTTACTCTAACAATGAAGCTTCTACTTCCTATAGTACCTCTATTTCTACTAACCATGTAGAGGAAATCAAAGAGCTCAAGGCCCAAGTCACTTCTTTGAAGAAAGACTTGGAAAAGAGTCATGAAGGGAAATCCACACTCGATGATATTCCGAGTGTGCAAAAATCTCCTAATGATAAAAGTGGACTTGGATTCAACTCCAATAACAAGAACAAGTCCAATAGCAACAATAAGAAGGGCCAAGACCAGTCAAGGATTCAAGCAAAATTATTTGCTTCAAGTGCAAGGTTGTAGGACATCATGTAAGATCTTGTCCATTAAAGAAAAAAACACTTGAGTGAGAAGCAACAAGGGAAGCGGCCACAAGTTCAAGGTCAAGCCCAATCTCAACCTCAAGTTGAACCTAGGCCACTTCCGAAGAAGAATCAAGATAAGGCTCCCCAAGCCAAGAAATTAATGAAGAAGAGAAAGGGGGGCACTTGTTTCTACATATGTCGTGAGAAGGGGCACTTTGCCTCTTCATGTTCAAATGGTACCTTATCTAACCATATAATTGTTGATGATGCTTATTCTCTTGGGAAGGATAAGGATGGCAATGTGTTTTCCAAGTTTTTTGGAACTCAAAGTGATGTCAAGAAAAGAACCATTTGGGTTGCCAAGCCTATTGTGACTAACCTCTTAGGACCCAACTTGGTTAGGGACCAACAAGCTCAAACTTGATCAATAGGTGTTTGTGGAGGTCATTGGAGACTTGGCTAACTCATGAAGAATTAAGGGATCTTCATATATTATATTTTATCAAGCCAAGTTATAAGGATTATCATCTCCCTACCATATACCCAATGTGCCTCTTTGCGGTAACTCGAACTCAACTCTTTTATAATGTAAGTTACTTGGCTCTTTACATGTTTTGGTTTTATACCAAGTATGTGTTTGTATTTGTTGTGCCTCATGCTTGCTTATTTTGTGTATTCAAGTATGTCTATGCGTTTGGCACATCATTTACTTGTATGTTTTGTTTTGAGCGTCTAATGCATCTTGATTATATCTTTCTTGACTCTTTTAGAGTGGTTAATGGAACATCCCATTTTGGGGGAGTGATATGCCTCGCGCATCTCTCCAACCTTAAAATGTGTGTACATGAGTACTACCACTTGATATTGGTATTGCAAGCTTATCTAGTAACTATGTGGTATGTCATACTCATGAGAAATTCAAATTCTAAATGTCCATTAATTATCACATTATGGGGGAGTAATATGCTTGTTTTGCATATCATAATCCTAGGAAATGTGAACATATGAGGTAGTGCCACTTAGAGTTGATATTGTTGATTATCTTGTTTGTATGTGGCATGTTAGCTCAAACAAGGTCCTATTTTTGTTAGAAGCTTTTATTGCTCGTCTCTTTGGTCTTTGTTTGAGTAAGACACTCTTGGTGCGGCCTTCCTAAAATACATATCTATATATCTTATTTGGGAAACCGTTTGCTTCAAGTTATTCTAATCATTGTTTTGCATGATTGTGTGACTAGTTGAAGCTATCAAGAATCTCTATCTTTGCATAGTTATAAATCTTTTTATTCCTATCCTATGTTTTTTTGTGAAGATTTATCTTTAATATCCATGCCATATATCACTAGAAATCAATTCCAATACACTCATTCTCTTCGATAATTGATATACTTGTGTGTGGTAGCATTTTTGGATCATCTCCACCTTGGATTTCGCCTCTTATTGCCTTATTTTCTTTCCAAGAAATTTGTTGTGGCTCCCATTGTCTTCCTTGCGTTTTAAATATCACCTTGATTATGTTTTTAATGTGTTTTAGTGGAAGACAAACCTTTTCTTCTCGGAACCTTGTGTCATTGTGAAAAGTGTTAAGGGTTTGGTTTATTTGTTGAAACCTTTTCTTCTCGGAACCTTGTGTCATTGCGAAATTGCCTATTCACCCCCCTCTAGGTGACATCTATATCCTTTCAAATACCCACCTACAAGTGACACGAAATGGTCAGGAGGCATGTGGACAACCTATCTTATGACTCACCGCGTGGGAAGGCGCACCTGCTAGCGACACAAAATGGCTGGGGGCGGACGTTCACCTTTATTTACTACCATTTTGTAGCACCTTTAACCCGCCCTAGAGAGGGCTCACACGTCTTCCGACGAGCCAAGATTTGCGCCTTGCACATGGCGTCATTAATGCGATGGCATTGCGTGGGCTTATTATCCCCATCCGTTTCCTACCGCCTATCCATCCCATCTTACCATCGCTCCACCTCATCTCCCCCTGCCCCAGCTCATCGTCCATGGCGCAGAACCACGAAGGTGGCAGCTGTGGTGGTGGTCGTGACACATCAAGCGTAGGTAATGGCCATGTAGCCTGAACAAGAAGAAGATGGAGGCCATCACAGAGTGGGGTCTCGTACTGTTGGACACCTTTCTCCCCGGCGAGTATGGAACCTGAGCGAGGGGGCACACAGTTCTGCCGCTGCCCACTAGTTGTTGTCTGGTGTTGCTCATCCATTTCCAATGCGATGTGCTACCCTCTCCCCCCCAACACCAGTTTAAAGGGCATGTATGGCCCATGAGTGGGTTTAGTAATTAATGACAATCTTTATGGACTAACGTGTAAATTGAGTTTCACTTGTAGGTTTGTCCATTGGCATCGCTTGGACCATGTGTTGATTTCAAGGTTGAAAAAGAAGAAGCAATATCCAAGGGTTGTGTGCCCATTGGAATCAAGTAGAAGAAGAAGATCAAGTATGTCTTTAAGAAGAAGATGGAGTTCCTTATGGTCATCTTCAAGACGTCATCAAGAAATGAAGGGCAAGCTCAAGGTGCGCCATCTCTAGAAGATCTCATGCTTGAAGCTTGCCATTGATACCTTCGATCAGGATTACGGATGTAGTATAGCTTCTTTTTCCCTAGTAGACCTAGGTTATCGAATCCTCGGGAAGCGAATGCGTAGTGAATTTATTTTAACGGACCTTCAGGAGTTTTACAATTCCTTTTGTATTTTCACCGGACCAGTAGTTTGTGTCTTTTTGTTGTTTTTGATGATGGAGAGAGAGGGCCTAGGGCGTTCGGTTTCACCTGTAACTGTGCAAAACATCTGATGGAAATAAAACATAGAAATAAAGGATGCGTGTACTTGTTAGAGCAAGATAAATTATATGTGGGTAGTGCATCCATAATTTCTATTTCCTCCGCAACCGCTTATAGCAATGACCTACTAGTCTCATCCATAGAAGAAAGAGAACTAATGATATGCATAGTGATGTCACCATTAATCTCAAGCAAATCCCTCACATACAGCCGTACTACCCCTTCTGTCACTTGGTTCCCAACCTGCAGATTAGTCATCACTCATACTCCCTATACCTGGCTCAACCCTCGGGATCTTGGGTACCTAACAAGTCCTTGGATTGAGGCAAGATAGAATACAATAATCATCATGTCATACAAACTAATACATGATCCCATCTATGATAATTCACATGCACAATTGCTACATGGCTAGGCCGAAGCCCTTAGCCCAAAGAGAATTACTCACACATAGAGATGAGATCAACAATCATAAACACTGTAATAAAAATCAGAAGATTGATAGCAATAGTCTTACAATGTCGCCAATCGGAGAAGAGATCTACTATTACAAGTGGTGGAATATGGCTATGGAGATGGAGAAGGGTTTGGAGATCTGGAGGCGGCTGGTGGTCTGTGGCAGAGACTTCTGGATGATGCGAACTCTGTTTTCTCCTTGCCCAAGGCTTCTTTATATAGGGGTCCCTCATGAAAGTTGTTCTGTTTGACCTAACTGTGGCAGCGCGAACTATACGACCGGAGCTATATGGTCGGAATTTTTGCTCCGGTCGTATAGTTGGTCGTTATGGCGTCTGCCTCTGATGTAAGGCTCCTGGTTTCTTCTGGTAGTTGGAAATCTCGTATATTTGACTTTAATGTAGTGATTACCTCCTTTAAACGACATTATCTGTGTAGGAAAAATACAAAAGAAAGGATTGCATACCCCTCTGAATATTAGCATTAGTGGCAGGGTTTAGAGAGATATTTCATCAAGAATATGACTAATATCCAGTTTAAATGTGGACGTTAGATGGCTATATTTTAGAGCCATCAACCTCCCCAAGCTTAAACTTGATCGTCCCGAGCAAGAAAACCAAAATCAAAAAGGAACTCAGCATTTAAACTGAAATAACGAGATGGTGATCTTACTCATGATTAGTAGTCTCATGTTTCCTCCACTTCATAAATCTGAAAAACTTCAGCATAGGTAGAGTAATGGCAAGCATATCATCGGGTTTCATGCATCCTTATAGTGTAGCAAAATTATTGTAAGCATGGATGATTCAAATGAGTAAACTTTATTCCATGTCAAGTAATCAACGCATAGGCTTGCCTTTGAACAGTAAGGTATAATCATGTAAATTAAGAGTGTGAGAGTTGTCATGAAAAGCATATATACTAGAGTGTCTCAAATCTACTTTTCTATTCATTGTCCTTCAAGAATTTTAGTTTTTAAGTAATTGAGAGCATGCCAAAAAAAATATTTAGTTTATCGGACTGTGATGGACACTCGTGGCATCACTAAGGTTTTTGCTCCTTTTGCATAATGATTTCTCATATTAGCCAGAGGAGTGATTCCATCATAATTACAGCTACCTGGGAGTGCCAAGAATCTTACCCACTATAGTATTACTGCTACAAGTGTTTAACCAACTCATAGATGAAATCTAGGAGTTTCCTCCATTAAGATCGTTCGTAGGCTAGCGGAGTTGTCGACATCTCATGAAGTTTGACACACATAAAGCTATATCATTCTTATGATTAACAAGTCAAACTTTGGCATGCTCACAAAAACCGCTAAACATTAATTCAATTGAACAAATCCTTTCAAAGAGATCTATCAAGTCAATTAATATTTTCAGTGGTGTTGAGTATCTCTAGAAATAAGCCTTCAAGACTAAGCACTACAACACCCAAGTCTTTATTTGCGAGACTTTTTCTTATTACAATTGTTTAGCAATTTTTAGGCAAGACTTGGTTAATTACAAGAGCTGGAACAAAACATGCCCAATTAAATATCCACGCAGACAAAAATCTTACGACAATACAAAAACTCACTCCACCAATATAATATCTCAACATTTACTACTAACTAGCATGGCTCTCAAACTGCAAAAGTGGGGAGTCATAAGGCATACCTCTCATGTTTGGTTCCACTTCTCTCTTCCTTTTTTATTTATTTCTTCAAAACTCGAAGTCGACCACTCTCCTACTAATATATGAAGACCTCGACGCAAAAATAAAAAGAAAGAGGGGCAATAAAGAAAAATGGAGAAATCTTTTTGTGACTTTTAAGAGAGGAAAATTAAAGAATAGAAAATTGGCAGCAAAGCTCGGCTAGAAAATTTCGAAAGCAAATAGAAAGAACTAAAGATAAAGTGTTGGGAAACCCAACACGAGTGCTTATAAACTCAAATAAAAACACAACCTCTAAAATAAATAAAAGCAAATGAATGCCACGTAAAGATACATGAGGAAATTTCCCCAAGGTTAGGCTTTTGCAAGCCCTTCAAATCATTGTGGTGGCGGTAAAAAGTCATTACTCCAGTTCGCGAATTGAGTTGAGAGGTTACTTGTTGATTCTCGGCGGTTCAAAGAGAGGTTGTGCATCCTCTCCACAGTTCCTCCAAGTCCTTGGAAATATTGGTATGTGGCGAACCGGGTTTGTGGCTGCTCCTCTTGATGAGGAACTTCTTGCTCCTCTTCTTGGTCCTTGTCCTCTTCAGGAACCTCTTCCTCGGGTTGGTGTTGCTCAACCTGCGCATCATATAGCAAACGTCCTTCCTCGATAGAGAAAAGACCATTCGGCATAGGAGCGGGGTAGATACGCCCAGCTCTAGCAATATGCAGGTAATAAACACCACCTCTCCTAGTAAGCATTCCATAGGCTCTCAAGGTGGAGAAACCAACACGTGTATCACCTAGTACCGGTTGCAACTCACCTAGGTCGAGTCCTAGGGCAGTGGCAAGTACGGTGATGATGCCTCCTCTTGTGATTGGCCCTTGGCTTTGGGAGGCTTGGTTCTCCAGGTAGCACACAAGGATGGCGCCCAAGTTGAGTGACAAGCTGCAGTTAATGTATGCAGCCTTTGCAAGGACTAGGATGTCCTCCTCATTGAGTCTCGTGAACTCATTACATGCCTGCAAGGTATTAGCAATAACATAGAACAAATACTGAATTGCAGGATGTTGAATATTCTTCCCCTTGTTCACTCTACTAGTGAAGCTCATTCCATTACAGTATTGATCGGGGGAAGGATTTAAGCCAGTAAAGGATTCACGTAAAGCATGAATATCATTGTTTGGCAAATTAAAGCATGCGCACCATTCATCTAATGTTAAAGTGTAGTTGTTGTTCATCTAGCGGAAATAAATAGTATCCTCCCCTTGCCATTGTTTAACGGTGCTTTGCAATGAACTAAGGAATTCAATGGTTAAGCAGCGATAAGTAGGTACATCATTGTACACAAAGTTTTGCAGGCCAGCTCTATTGCAAAGTAAATTAAAGTCATCCGTAATACCGAGTTGGTTCAATATGATGGGGCAAGCCCACTTGGTGGCCTTCACTTCGCGGTTCTTGATCCTGTTGAAGCGATCATGACGGGCCTCATTCTTGAACCGTATCCTCATGCGTTCTTAAGCGCTAGCCCGAGAAGTGCTAGCGGTGGCTTGAGCACGAGTTCGGCTCCTTGTGTTCATCATCTAAAACATTGAAGAAAGGCAAAAATAAAACTTTTTGATCCAACAACAGAAAGTGCATCATATTCCTCATCATAGCACACTAAAGCATTCTCCTCAAAATAATAATTTAGGAAAGATAATCATGGCAATTGGTTCATAGTATGTCTCACCCTAGATTGATAATGACAATAGATCGAATATGGAATTGTAAAAATTAATTGGAGGATCGGAGGAGAAACATACCGTAGATCACTTGTGTGCGAGGAAATCGAACGAAATTGAATAGAGATGGAGATCCCTTGAGGTTTTGAGAGAGTTTGGAGGTAGAAGAAATAAAAATGATTGAAGCTTTGGAGTTGGGAGTACCTTTCCGTGCGATTTTGTGATCGGACGCAACTATACGGGCGCAGCTATACGGTCGGAACAATGTGTTCCGGCCGTATAGTTGGCCTTTTGTAAAAAAATTAGGTTTTCCTCCTGGCAGCGCATCTATATGGACGCAGCTATACGGGCTGAACAAAAAGTTCCGGCCGTATAGTTGGTCGTTAAACTGTCCGTCCCTGTGAAAGAAAATTTGCACAGGCATCGATATCTATACGACCAGAACTATATGGCCGAAATTTTTATTCTCGCCGTATAGTTAGTTGTTAAACTCTCAGAACATATGAAAATAAATTGTACGGAGGCATTGATATCTATACGACCTGAGCTATACGGCCAATTTTTTTTATTCCCTCTGTATAGTTGGTCGTTAAACTCTCAGTATATATTGTAGAATAATTTTCGATGGCAAAGATATCTATACGATCGGAACTATACAGCCGAAATTTTTATTCCCGTCGTATAGTTGGTCGTTAAGCTCTCTGTGTGCGTCAAAAAATTTCTGTTTCTTCGTAGACTATATTTTTTTCTGTAACTTAGTGATATACCTTGTTTTTGACAGAAAATTGATAGTAAATATTGTCGACCAACAATAATATGAATAAAGCAGAATTTCAAGTACAACCGAACTTCTTCTCCTCGAATGGAGTTTTCTAGCACTCTTTATTAAACATAAACTTAAACTAAAACTAAAAACTTAACTCAAACCATTATTCCACATGGGTTGCCTCCCATGTAGAGCTCTTTTATGGTCAACAGCTTGACCTTGAGGATACTCACTTGGGCCAGATGAGTGGAACACCCACTCCAAAGTAATTGGCCTTAAAAGTGATGGCCTCTTTTATCATACTTGGCTTTCTTCTTCTTGGGGAAATGAATAACAAAAGGATCCCGTGAAGGCAATTGCAGTTTCACGTTCCCTTCATGCAGATTAATCAAAGCCTTAATAGTTCTTAAGAAAGGACGACCTTATATAATAGGAGTAGTAGCATCTTCAGGCATGTCAACAATAACGACATCAATAAGAGCGGGACAGCCTTTAATGTATACTAAAGTGTTCTCCTTAATTCCTACAACTTGTTTGTAGGTAGAATCTGCTTGATGCAATTTTAACTCAGTAATTTCAAAGGAGCCAAGGTTTAACTTGTTAAAAAGACTCTTCGGAATTGTTGAGACGCTTGCACCTAGATCACAAAGTGCAGCTATCTCATTGGTTCCAATTTTAATCTTAATAGCAGACTCAAATATGTCATCTAGTTTAACTCGTAATTTTTTAGCAATTTGCTTGTATTCTTCTTCAAGCTCACGTACCTTTATTGCTACTTGATTGACAAAATGTTGGTATATAGCTTCATCACTACCTTCACTTACTGGAATCTTGACATTGATCCTTTTTACGAGATCTTCAACGGTATAGCTTGGTGAAGGAGGATTACTATAATCAAGTTCTTCAGGCTCCTCCCTTTGGATCCTCATCACTTTGAGTTCCTCAACCGGATTTGGCTCAGCTTTACCTGCAAACTTAGCTAGAATGAGAGTTTGATTCTCGGTTATCTTACCTAGTTGTGCCTCAACGATCCTCATTCTTTCTTGAAGGGCCTGTAAATCGTTTCTCAAACTAATAGCTTGGTTAGATATTTTACCAAGCATAGCATCATGGTTATCTGTAATTTTAACTAGAATATTATTTTTTTCGTTTTGTGAGTCTATGAAAGACTTCAGTGTTTCTTGGAGACTACCATTATTGTTTACCATATTATTATTAGAGTTACCTGCCGGACTAGCATAGTGTTTATGTAAGTTAGGATTGTAACTCTTCTTCCAAGCAGGATTATAATCATTATGAGCTACATAGTATATTTCTTCGATATTTGCTTCGGGGGTGGCTCTTACCTGAGTTTCCTTACCTTTTACGGCTAGTATGAGCTCATCCGACTTAGCATTAAGATCTTCATTCTCTTGTGGTGAGACAGAGTTCACCTTTTTCGTGTTTGATCTTTCCACATACCATTGGGCATGGTTGTCTTGCATATTGTCTAGCAGCTGCTTTGCTTCGGTATTATGTTTACCCATAAATGTTCCTCCAGTGGCAGTATCAAGCATAGACTTAGATACAGAGTTAAGAGCATTGTAAAATAAATAGAGGATTAACCAATCTTCCATCCCATGACTAGGATAGTTTCTTAGTCATTCTTTCATCCTCTCCCATGCAAGCGCTAGTGGTTCACGCTCTTCATGTCTAAATCTAGTAATATTAGATCAAAGTTGCATAGTCTTTGCGGGTGGGAAAAATCTAGTCATAAATAAAGAAGTACATCCCATCCATGATGTAATAGTATTTTTAGGCAAAGATAGCAACCATTCTTTAGCTCTCCCTCTTAGAGAGAAAGAAAATAGACTCAATTTGACCGCATCAGGGTCAACGTCTTTTATACGCATCATATCACATATTTTAGTAAAAGTATTTAAGTGCATACCTGCATCTTCAATAGCAGAGCCTCCAAATTGATTCTGTTGAACCAAACTTAAGTAATGGGTCTTAAATTCATAGTCATCGGTAGCGATTGCTGGCTGAATAATAGGAGAACGCAAATAATCATTATTGGGAGTACAAAACTCCCCAAGCTTATTTTCAGCCATATTTCCTATGTTTTGGGGTTTTCTTAGATAAAGAATTATAACGGTAAAAGCAAGAATTTAAATGCTAAATATTTTTTGGTTTATCAAATAAAGACTGAAAGCAAACTAACAAAATTAAAAACAAGAACTAAAACTAGCAAGATTCCTAATAACCTCACCAGGGTAGCTATTGCTTCCCCGGCATGGTGCCAGAAAAAGGGTTGATACCTCCGATCCAGATTATGGATATAGTATAGCTTCTTTTTCCCTAGTAGTCCTACGTTATCGAATCCTCGGGAATTGAATGCGTAGTGAAGTTATTTTAATGGACCTTTGGGAGTTTTAGAATTTCTTTTGTGTTTTCACCGGACCAGTAGTTTGCGTCTTTTTGTTGTTGTCGGTGATGGAGAGAGAGGGCCTAGGGCGTTCGGTTTCACCTGTAGCTGTGCAAAACATCTGATGGAAATAAAAGATAGAAATAAAGCATGCGTATACTTGTTAGAGTAAGACAAATTATATGTGGGCAGTGCATCCATAATTTCTATTTCCTCCGCAACCGCTTATAGCAATAACCTACTAGTCTCATCCATAGAAGAAAGAGAACTAATGATATGCATAGTGATGCCACCATTAATCCCAAGCAAATCCCTCACATACAGCCGTACTACCCCTTCTGCACTTGGTTCCCAACCTGCAGATTAGTCATCACTCATACTCCCTATACCTGGCTTCACCCTCGGGATCTTGGGTACTTGAAAAGTCCTTGGATTGAGGCAAGAGAGAATACAATAATCATCATGTCATACAAACTAATACACGGTACCATCTATGATAATTCACATGCACAATTGCTACATCGCTAGGCCAAAGGCCTTAGCCCCAAGAGAATTACTCACACATAGAGATGAGATCAACAATCATAAACATTGTAATAAAAATCATAAGATTGATAGCAATAGTCTTACAATGTCGCCAATCGGAGAAGAGATCTACTATTACAAGTGGTGGAATATGGCTATGGAGATGGAGAAGGGTTTGGAGATCTGGAGGCGGCTGGTGGTCTGTGGCAGAGACTTCTAGATGGTGCGAACTCTGTTTTCTCGTTGCCCGAGGCTTCTTTATATAGGGGTCCCTTCACGAAAATTGTTCTGTTTGACCTAATGGTCGTGGCGCCAACTATACGACCAGAGCTATACGGTCGGAATTTTTTCTCCAGCCGTATAGTTGGTCGTTATGGCGTCTGCCTCCGATGTAAGGCTCCTGGTTTCTTCTGGTAGTTGGAAATCTCGTATATTTGACTTTAATGTAGTGATTCCCTCCTTTAAACAACATTATCTGCGCAGGAAAAATACAAAAGAAAGGATTGCATATCACTTTGAATATTAGCATTAATGGCAGGGTTTAGAGAGATATTTGATCAAGAATATGACTAATATCCAGTTTAAATGTGGACGTTAGATGGCTATATTTTAGAGCCATCAGCCATCCTTGGTGATCATGGAGTGATGAAAACAAGTTCAAAGAAGATGTTTCCCCATGGGTTTTGGCGGAGCATTTCACAAGTCTTCATTAAGCAAGAGCAAGCAAGGCAATCAAGAAAGGCGTTCCATCTTGAGAAGGACAAGACGGTCTACATCAAGCTCAATTGGAATGCTCAAGGAAAAGATATGATCTTGATAGCTTTCTGTTTTACCGGTCTCTTGTAGTGTTGGGAGACAGGGTTTAGGGACAGATAGCCGTACTATCAAGAGGGGCTATCGAGTGAGTGCTTGGTCGTATCTTTCGGAGAGAGCTCAAACCTTTGCATACATAGCATCGTCTTTCTTGGTTGTTGTTTGGTTCTTGTCCATGTGAGGTTCTAGAGCTTGTGGTTATCTTCATAACAAGCTCTAGTTCGTCAAAAACGGATTTCCCTTGCATATCTTTCCGCATTTTTGGTCTTGCGGGTTTTTCGGATCCACACCTTGGGATATATCTCACATACATATTTATGGTATTTTCTCCCTTGGTGATACCTAATATTTCGGCTCCACACCTTGGATTCTACACGTCGTTTTCTTTCCAACAAAATTGGTTTCGTCTTGTTTGGAGTTTGAATGCGAAAGTTATTGCGTTTCTGGTTTCTGAAGTTTTCGTGACCGGTAGTTCCAGTGGGCCACCGGTAGTACCGCTAGGGCATTTTTTCCACCGGTAGTACCGGTGTAAATTCTGGCCCAACTTCCGGTAACCCTAATTCAGTTCAGTACCCTCTCTGTTTTGAAGTGTGTTTTTTATGGAACTTCGGTCGGAGGTTCAGGCGATTGTACCGCTAGGGCATTTTTCTCTTTCCACGTCGCTATTTCTGACCATTGAAAGGGCGCCAATGGTAGTACCGCCCACCCAGCAGTACTATCGACCGTGCGTGATTCTGTGCATAACGAGCAGATCGGGACCTTTAAAAGGGGCTCCTCATCCCCTTTGTGGGGTTAGCTCTTTTTCTTGGTTTTTGGCTTTATCTCTCCTCGATTGTTGACCTTGAAGAACTTTCCTCTCCCCTTCCCCCTCCTATGATTCTTGCATATTTTTGAGGGATTTGAGAGAGGAGATCTAGATCTACAACCCCACCAAATCAAATCCCTTCTTTGTGAAGCAATCATTGGGATCTAGATCTTGGAGAGTTTTGTGTTCTCCTCTTGTGTTCTTCCTCTCTTATTCCCACAATAGCTTTTGTAGTTTTTGTGAAATTTGAGAGTGAAGGACTTGTCTCTTGCATTTAGTGCATTGGTTTGAGTTCTCCTTGGAGATTAGGAGAGTTCAAGCTCTTGAGCTTGTTTCTCTTGGGTTCTTGGAACCCTAGACGGTTGTATAGAGTTGTGGTGTGTTCTTGGGGCCTCCAATTGAGTTGTGGAGATTCCTCAAGCTTGGTCTATTGTGGCATTATGGAGCCTTTGTGGAATTTCTTGGAAGCCCACCAATTGAGTTGTGGAGATTTCCTCAAGCCATGTACGGGTTCAGTGACTAACCTCAAGTGTCCCATAGTGGAACGTGAGTAGGCCTTTATGGCGAGCACACGGGAGAATATGGTGAGCTTTTTGTGGCGTCGGTGAGTTGCATGCCTTCGCATCTTGGGGTGAGGCCTTGCGTGGCGTTGGGTGAGCATCGAGCCACCACACCTCGAGGTGAGCCATTTGTGGTGTTTGAAGTACATTGCGCCACCGCATCTCTCCAACAGAGACGTAGCTTCTTTAGAAGTGAACTTCGGGAAACAAATCATTGTCTCCGCGTCCATCGGTTATCTCTCAACCGAGCCCTTTACTTATGCAATTTACATTGTGATAGTCATCGTGCTTGAAGTATTTTATCTTGATATCACCTTGTTGTTTGTCTTGCTTGCATTGGTTGTTGGTGCACTTAGTGAACCTATTGGATATAGGTTTTGGCTTGATAAATTAAACGTTAAGTTTTATTTCACATTTAATAGAGTATAAACCGTAATAATTTTAAAACATCTATTTATCCCCCTCTAGACGACATCCGTTTCTCTTTCATCAGTGAAACCACCCTGTCCGGGTAGCGACCAGCAGTAACTGGCAGGATTTGCTTGCGACGGAGCGGGAGGCGGCCATCATAAAGCTTCTACGGTGTACTCTTTTCATAACACAGAGCAAGAAGTTTCCAGAAAGTATCCTTATTTTAGCTAGTTAGGTTTAAAGTTTCATCAATAGTGAATGTGACGTCTACTGATGTTGTTATCCAACTACCATGACTTTCAATAGGTCAAGGGTGTACGAATGTATACCCAAAAATTTGTGCAATAAAATTCATATATAGTATATGGTGGACATATGTACCCTTGTGATATTTCTCTAGCCTATATGCGTCGCATTTTCTCATCCAAATTGAGCTCAAATCTACATTTAGCAAATAGTAGTGTTGATAAAGAGCCCATCTTCAGATTTTCGGCTTTATGTTTTGTGTTGGTTGAAATTTATACACCCAAAATTAAATTCATGGATCCGTCCTTGGTTGGGCCTTATATATTTTTTCAAGAGCAATTGCATAACACGTAGGGCAAATTGATGGGCTTGTGCTGGTAGCACGGTCCGGTGGATGCAACCGAACATCTTAATCCAATCACATCAGAATTTGGCACCGATGCTCCTGAGGCTCTAGCGTTTAGAGCATCTCCACCGGCGGTCCCAATAGCGCTCCCAATAGTCCTATTGGGACTGGGACCCAAAAAAAGCCCTCCACCGCGTGCCCCATGCGACGCCGGCGCCAATTCGGGTCCAATACAATAGTCGGCAAACTCACGCCAGCACCAACCCGCGAAGTCTCTGCGCACGAAGCCACATAGGAAGCCCGTCCAAATCCGACACGGGCCCGCCTTGGCAGCGTCACACGACGGTGCAACGCCCGCGTCAAATGGACCTGACGCTGATGGACAGCCGTTGTGTACACATGGTGCGCAAGTCGACATCGGTGATTAATGCCCCCGGCCTCTCCGCCTCCCAGTGGCCATCGATAAATCCCCCATGCAAACCCTAGCCATCGACGAGAAAACCCTAACCCTAGATGGTGAACAACCACGAGGCCGGTGACTCCAGATCGGGGGCGGTGAAAGATGCAATGGCGAAGGAGGAGTAGGAGGAGGCACGCCACAACCGCAACCTCAACCAAGAAGAGGCGAGGGTGTTGTACGAGCACCAGCTGCTCGTGCCGCCGGATCACCGGCTCCCGCACAGCTGGAACATTTTCGCCATGGGCTACGTTGTGCTGCTGATCCTGGAGGGCAACCACCTACGCAGCTACATCAACCATTGCCGCCGCCAGCTTACCCCGGAGCAGGTCGACGAGTCGGAGTGGGCATTGAGCGATCCGGTGCTCTGGCTGCCCCTCTTATAGCAGGAGAGGGAGGTAGAGCTCGCGCGTCTCTACGGTCCCTACACCGGCCGATTCAACCGAGTCGGGCGTCATGCCTGGTGGTACGGCTGCGACGTCAACACTGAGCTGCGCACACGCGGCTACCACCCGGCACGTCGACAGCCGGAGCCGATCCTTCCTCGGGCGCTAGAAAAAAAGGAAAACGGCCCTAGATTCCCTTTTATATGTCTTTTTCCAAAACTCCACCGATCTAGTACTAATCATCAACAACAATAATACAAAGAGTCTCAAAAGTAATAAAAATTACAAATAAATTACTGAACCACCTAGCGACGACTACAAACACTAGCACAAGCCGAAGGCGCGCTGCCATACTCGTTCCTCTATCACCGGAGCTAGGCAAAACTTGTCATGGTAGAGCTTGTTGTAGTAGACGGATGAGAAATCATCGTGCTAAGGCCCCAAAGGACCAATGCACCAGAGTAACAATGATCACCGAAGATGACAAACATAGATCGGAAGAGACTGATCTCAAACCACACAATGAAAACAAAAAACGACCGGATCCAAAGGATCCATCGGACACACGACTCCACGCGCCATCTGTTGATATTAGAAGCAACACCAGAGGGAGGATAGGATGGGAAAGATCTTACTCTGTCTTGAGAAAGTACCAGCCGCCTCAACATTCTGAAGAAGACAAAACGTTGAGACCTCCCGCCGGCGAAGGGCCGTAGTCCGCCATGCATCCAAGACCCTAAGGCTGCCGGAGGTGGGATGGATCGGTGGCGTTATCGATGGAGGGAAGGAACCCTAGATGGGTTTTATTCGCCGTCTCCTGGAGCGCCTCTCTCTTGAGAACATCACTAGACCATGATAGCGCGCGTTGCCGCGCCCGTCCTCTTTTTGATATAATGACAACTATCGCAATATAAAGGGACAAACATGGATGTTTGAATTTCTAAACAATATACTACTTAATTTTATGATTGGTTGATTCTCATTGTCATTGTCATCAGATATATGGTAGCATAACAAGAAAAAGTACCCCGCAACCCACATTTGATCAATAGCATAACAAGAAAAAGTACCCAGCAACCCACATTTGATCAAAGCCGATAGCGGACAAATCCTTGAGTCCATATGGAAGGGACATCCCTTTCCTCAAGAGCACATATATTTTCTGGAAAAAGAATCAATACAAAGCATATAGTTACACAAGAAAAGGAACAAATAGAGATATAAATAAGAGGAGAAATTGTCCACGGAGAACATGATATCAAGATGACAAATAATTAGCTTCATTAAGGATTATCGCTGCATTTAGGAACCAACTGTCGACATAACTATGTAAAGAGAGGAAGTTTTAACTGAACAAGACTCTGGATTGCTAAACTAAGAGTTCTCTATTTTTAAAATCAAATATACAGAGTTCAGATTCAGTTTATCCCTGGATAGAGATAATAGAAAGAAAATTGACAAGCCTCTAATTATCAACATATATAGCCTACTTCAGATTAAGTAGCAAAAGTTTCGACCCTAAAATCTTATGTGAGCTAAACCTAGGAATTAACTTGATCCCTTAACTTAAATATAAAACTTATATGTACCTTAAGTCTACTTCAAATGCGCACGAGAAGTATACTAGTAAGCGTGCACGTGCAGCGCACGTCTCATAATCTTATTTATTTTTCAGAGAGTTTGTTCTATCGAGCCACGTAAATGTATCTTAAGCTCAATGATGTGAGTTTGCTGGTAACACATGATCCACGAACATGTCTTCACACAAAATTTACAATCTGATAAATGTATTATAATTAGTTACAAAAAATACTTAAAAAAGCAACATTATCTATAATTTATATTCTTTGATGGTAATTTTTTTCAAATATATTCAATAAGACAATTGTAATTTAAATATAATTTTAAATAAATGTCATTATCAATGAAACACACTGATAGTAATGGCTTAGTGACCCCCCAATGTTTTTTCTAAAACTCATATAGTAATAAAACATTTTCTTGGAACTGTTATGGCTGGGTAAAAGAGAAGAGAACCCCACGGCGGAAACTCACACATCGCCCTCAGGCCTCGCTCTCATCCCCACGCTGCCCCTCACTCTCATCCCCAATCACTTCTTCCCTGTGTCTCCCCGGCCACCGGCGACCAAATCCACGCTCCCCTGCTACCCTGCCGCTGGCCTCGACGACCGCCTCCTCCTTCAGCTTTGTCAACACCCGGATTTTTAATCCCAGGTGCCCGTTATGCCATACCTCGCAATCCCAGGATTACCATTTTTGCGAGACATAACGGATTGGATATCACAGTACATCATCTATTACAAACCATACATAAGGTCTTACACGAATAAGGATCTCATGATCCAGTCTTTAATACCACAAGCAGCGGAAATTAAAGGTAAGCGTAGCGGTGGGGTCCATCTTCAAGGGCATAGGCAATGCTGACGAAGGCAGATAGTCCTAGTTATCATAGCCGTCCTGATGACCATCCTCTTGATAGTCTCCTTCATAGTCTGGCCATGAGAATAGCCAGGGACAAAAGCCATGAGTACTCTTTAAGTACTCGCAAACTACTATTAACAGGTACTATAGTTCTAAGTTAAAGTGCTAAATCTAGGTTTAACTATAAAGTTAAGTTTGAAACCTAAGCTGAGTTCTGAAGCAAAGAAAGATAAGGTAAAACTCTAGAATCACTTAAGTTGGGAAGCTACTGTCATAAACACAACCCTGTTGTGGTCAAGTCAAGATTCATCCTTCATTTCAAGTTATTTAAAAAACATCTGACAAAGAAACAGTATGGCCATTCCAACTGTCCATAACCGCGGACACGGCTATTCGAATAGTTTGACACTCTGCAGAGGTGATACACTTTCACCACAAGATTCGATACATCTGTTAGGGATAACCCTGAACCATCATACTTAGTATGCAGATAATCAAACATAACCTTCCCTTTACACACCCTAGTACAAGCACCTCTCCTATGAGCATGGCCTCCCAACCATGACCATCAGTCATCTTGGGCACTGCATAGGTGGACATCATGAGAGGTAGCCTCAGCTCAAACCTCTCCCGCGAGGGAACTAATACTAATGCATATAAATTTCCAGCTAAGCCTTACCCAATTCAGGTAGTATGGTTGTACGGTAAATTTGGAATGGTATCGCATCCGAATCCAACCATCAGTTTTATAAAAGGGGTAAGACTCATGCCTCATCATTTTCATCATCATAAACCAGTTGTGTTTCTCAACACATGTCAAAACATCTCAATAGAATGACTCATCATTCCAAGGTTTTCACAATTCATTTTCACCAAGTGTTCCCATCTAAAGTGACTCAAGTTTTTGATCTACTCTAAACTACTAAGTTAAGAGTGTTCACTAAGGTGGAAGTGATGGGTTCAATCTCATGCCATAGAATGACATCTAAAGGTTTCTAAATAGGTCAAGTTTTATACTTTTTATGCTACCTTCAAAACAAGTAAGGGACTTTGTGTAAACTAAAGGAGGTAACACTTGTAAACCAAGACTTGGGGTAACTCATAGTTAAAGGGGTGTGATCAAAGCATGCTAAAGGCATCCTTGCTAAACCATCTAGTTTGATCCTAGCTTGCTAAGTACTAAACTTGCAAGATGTAACTTGGCACTAATAGCTTGCACTGTTAATGGTGGCTTGCCTTGGTTGGTGCAGTGGTTGAAGTTTTCTTCTTCTTCGTCTTGATAGCACTCCTCCTCTTCGTAGACTTGGTCGGTACTATCGTCTATAAAAATACATACGGAGTACACAATCACCAAACAATACTTAACTAGGCTAGATAGCATTCTAAGACACACAATTGATGATCTATTATCATCACAAGCATCACAAGTTTAATTCAATAGTTTCTTTCTTTTTATTTTAGAAAAGTAATTTCTACTCATTGAAAATTTAACTAAGATTTAATATTCACCACTTAAAATATGGGATCATGTTGACACATGTCATCACCACATACTCTAATATGTGGGAATGAGATTTAAAGGTTGGATCATAATCACTTTGGTTTAAGTTCATTATTTAATGATTTAAAGTGACTAGAAATGCTCATATAGCATTATTTTGGTACTAGTCCAAAGTCACTGCATGTAAACTTTAATATTATTTCATATTTAGATAGATATGATAAAATGTGATTTTTGAGAGTTGGAATCAACTCAAAAGCTAACTTGGTTGGTTTTATAAAAATGTTGCAAGGTGCAAATGCTTCTGTTTTGTTATTTTTATTAGGAGAGATCTATAAATCTAATTGAATTAAATCCAATGGGCTTGGATATATTACTTCAATACCTTTTAGACAAAATTAGTTTCATGCAATTTGGATTTATAAATCTCTCTAAATTGAATTTTAAACTAGTGGACAGAAACTAGATTCAACTAAAAAGGAAAAATCCAAATTTGAACGGGTGGGATAGCGTGGGAAAGAACTTGGGCCAGCCCAGTGGCGCTCCATGGCGCGGGGCTCAGCTGAAAAGGGGGTCCCGCTTGTTAGTGGGTCTTAACACGTAAACGATACGCAGTGTGGTAGTAGGATTAGAACTGGATCTCTGAGGGTCATAAATGCGACAACGAGCATGTGTGAGCTCGAACCCTAGCGGCTCGGTGGGGGTCTGCTGAGGACGTACCAGGTGTTGGAGATATGCCCAAGAGGCAATAATAAAAGTGGTTATTATTATATCTTTGTGTTTATGACGAATGTTTACATCTCATGCTATAATTGTATTATAAGGAAACTCTAATACATGTGTGTTTTGTAAACATAAAAGAGTCCCTAGTAAGCCTCTTGTTGAACTAGCTTGTTGATTAATTGATGATCATGGTTTCCTGATCATGGACATTGGATATGATTAATAACAAGGTTATATCATTAGGAGAATGATGTGATGGACACACACCTATAGTAAGCGTAGCATAAGATCAAGTCATTAAGTTTGTATATCAAATACATAGTAACCTAATCCTTTGACCATGAGGTTATGTTAATCACCATCACCGGATGGGTACTTTGATGACATCAAACACCGCTTCGTAACTGGGTGGTTATAAAGGTGTCATTGGGTATTCTGAAAGTATGTGTTGAAGCGCATGAATCAAGATTGGGATTTGTCCATCCATATGACAGATAGATATGCTCTGGGCCCTCTCGGTGGAATGTCATCTAGATAGCTTGCAAGCATGTATGGGTCTGAGGGATGACATAACATGGAGCGAGTAAAGAGTACTTATCGATGTGAGGAAGAACTAGGTATGAAGATACTGACGATCAAACCTCGGATAAGTAGAATATCGTGTGACAAAGGGAATTGGTTTCGTATGTTAAATGGTTCAATCGATCACGAAGTCATCGTTGAGTATGTGGGAGCCGTTATGGATCTCCAGATCCCGCTGATGGTTATTGATTGGAGAGGTGTCTTCATCATGTCTGCATATTCACGAACTGTAGGGTGACACACTGAAGGTTCGAAGTTGTTTTAAGTAGATATGGAATTTGCGTTGGAGACCGAATGTTGTTCGGAGTCTCGGAATGGATCCGAGACATCACGAGGAGATCCGGAATGGTTCGGAGAATAAGATTCATATATTGGGGATCATTTTCTAAGTTAGGAAATGGTCTGGAGTGTTTGTATGGAGGTTCTAGAAGGTTTCGGAATGTTCTGGAAGGTTTGCTAGAACGGGGAGAGGAAGGTCTGCTTCGACTCCGCACGTGTGACCGTCTGCGAAAGCGCTACCGAAACGCGGCGCCGGAAGGATCGTCCACACGATCTTGAGATCGGCAAGTGATCGACTACATCATCCACGAGATCTAATCTCGTAACGCTTTTGGTTCTACGAGGGTTAGTACCAATCTATCTCGTTGCTCATGTCTAAGAGATTAGATCTTGGCTTTTATCTAGATTAGATCTGTGTTTTTGTTCGTTCTTGCGGTAGAAATTTTTTGTTTTCCATGCTACGAACCCATCAGTGGTATCAGAGCCTTGTCTATGCGTAGATCTGTTGCACGAGTAGAATACAATGAGGTTGTGGGCGTTGGTGCTCGTGCCGTCTTTTGCTATGTGTGTACTTTGCATCTTGCGGTATGGTGGGATGAAGCGACTCGGGATAACATTACATGTCATCGTACATGAGACTTGCTCCACGCTTGACGTGCAACTCGTTTTGCACAAGTGGCTTTGCGGGTGTCTGTCTCTCCCATCATAGTATAGATCAAATCTACACTTTTCACTTGATAAAACTTGTATCAACGTTGTGGTTCAGTTTCGTAGGTAAGATCCGTTCTTAGTCGAAATCCCCAAGCCACGTAAAACTTGCAAAGAAAATTAGAGGCGTCTAACTTGTTTTTGCAGGGGTTTTGTGATGTGATATGGCCATCATGTGATTGAGATTGTATTTGATGTATGCAATAATCCTTGTTGTAGTATGGCAACCGGCAGGAGCCTAATGGTTGTCTTTAATTCTGTTAAGACCTGCGTGTCGATTCATCTTGTAATAGCTTCGTTCCAAGTAGTTGTAATAGTTGCTAGTGAAGATGAACAACCATGAAGCAGCCACGGACCTTGACGCAATGCTGGTGATGATGGAGATCATGTCCGTGCTTTGGAGATGGAGATCGAAGGCATAAGAAGAAAGGGTCATATCATATCACACTAATTATGAATTGCCTGTGATGTTAATCCTTTATGCATCTTGTATTGCTTAGATCGCGACGGTAGCATTATAAGATGATCCCTCTCACTAAATATCAAGTAATAAAGTGTTCGTCCTTAGTTGGCACCGTTGCTAAGACTCGTCGTTTCGAAGCATCTCGTGATGATCGGGTGTGATAGACTCTACGTGTGCATACAACGGGTGCAAGCCAGATTTGCACATGCGGAAACTAAGGTTAATCTTGACGAGCCTAGCATGTACAGACATGGTCTCGGAACACAGAATACCGAAAGGTAGAGCATGAGTCATATGATTGATATGATGAACATGAAGATTGTTCGCCGATGAAGCTACATCATCTCACGTGATGATCGGACTTGGTGTAGTGGATTTGGTTCGTGTAATCACTAAAACAACTCGAGGGATGTTGTTTTGAGTGGGAGTTCACCTAGTTGATTTAAGAATTAAATTTGAACACTATTTATCATTATATTTGTCTATACTACTTGCATTTTTTTTTTAGATTATGGCGAACGTTTGCTTCTATTTCAATACGTTCCTAGAGAAAGATAAGCTTAAGAACAATGGAAGCAATTTCACGGACTGGTTCTGGTGAAAGATAAATCCTCGGGGCTGGTCAGTTGACCTATGTGCTCGAAGCACCGCTAGGTGACCCACCTGCAGAAGATGGCACCGACGACGTAAAGAATGTTTATGCCACTCAAAAACATCACTACTCCACAGTTCAGTGTGCAATCCTGTACGGTTTAGAATCGGAGCTTCAAAAACGTTTTGAGCACCATGAACCGTTTGAGATCATTAAGGAGCTCAAACTCATTTTTGAGACTCGCGCGTCCATGGAAAGCTATGAAGCTTCCGAGAAGTTCTTTACGCAAGATGGAAGGGTAGCTCCGTTAGCGAGCACGTGCTCACCATGTCTGGGCACGCAAACAAACTCCGAGAGTTGGGGATACCGATTCCTAATGAATTGGGGATTCACCATGTCCTCCAATCACTGCCACCAAGTTACAAGAACTTTGTGATGAACTACAATATGCACTGCATGAACAAGACGTTGCCTGAACTATCGTCCATGCTAAAAACTGCTGAAGTGGAGATCATGAAGGAGCACCAAGTGTTGATGGTCAATAAGACCACCAATTTCAAGAAACGGGGCAAGCCTAATAACAAGGGCAACTTCAAGAAGGACGGCAAGAAAGCTGCCGCACCTGCTAAGAAGCCCAAGGCTGGTCCTAAACCTGAAGCCCAGTGCTTCTCGCAAGGGTGCTGGTCCTTTGGGCGTAACTGTCCCAAATACCTGGCGGATCTGAAGAACGGCAACATCAAGAAGAAAGGTATATTCGATATACATGTTATAGATGTGTATCTTACATCGTAGTAGTGCCTGGGTATTTGATACGGGTTCGGTTGCTCATATTTGTAACTCGAAACAGGAGATGCGGAATAAACGAAGATTGGCGAGAGACGAGGTGACGATGCGCGTTGGAAATGGCTCCAAGGTTGATGTGATCGCCGTCGGCACGCTCCCTCTGCATCTACCATCCGGATTAGTTTTAAATTTAAATAATTATTATTTGGTGCCTGCGTTAAGCATGAACATTATATCTGGATCTTGTTTATTGCGAGACGGTTACTCTTTTAAGTCTGAGAATAAAGGTTGTTCGATTTATATGAGTAATATCTTTTATGGTTATGCACCTGAGATGAATGATTTATTCTTATTGAATCTCGATAGTAGTGATACACATGTTCACAACATAAAATTGAATGATAATTCTACATACATGTGGCACTGTCGTCTTGGTCACATTGGAGTGAAGCGTATGAAGAAACTCCATTCTGATGGACTTCTTGAATCACTTGATTTTGAATCACTTGAAAGATGCGAAGCATGTCTAATGGGAAAAATGACTAAGACTCCATTCTACGGTATAATGGGCGAGCTCTGACTTACTGGAAATAATACATACCGATGTGTGCGGTCCAATGAGTGTAGCATCGCGTGGTGGATATCGTTATGTTCTCACTTTCACGGATTACTTGAGTAGATATGGGTATGTCTACTTTATGAAACATAAATCCGAAACTTTCGAGAAGTTTAAGGAATTTCAAAGTGAAGTGGAAAATCATCGTAACAAGAAGATTAAGTTTCTGCGTTCTGACCGCGGAGGTGAATATCTGAGTTATGAGTTTGGCATGCATTTAAAGAAATGTGGAATACTTTCACAGTTGACACCGCCGGGAACACCACAGCGTAATGGTGTGTCCGAGCGTCGTGTCGAACTCTCTTAGATATGGTTCGGTCTATGATGTCTCTTACAGATTTACCATTATCATTTTGGGGCTATGCATTAGAGACAGCCGCATTCACTTTAAATAGGGCACCATCTAAATCCGTTGAAACGACACCGTACGAATTGTGGTTTGGAAAGAAACCTAAGTTGTTGTTCCTTAAAGTTTGGGGTTGCGAAGCATATGTAAAGAAGTTACAGCCTGATAAGCTTGAACCCAAAGCGGAGAAATGCGTCTTCATAGGATACCCTAAAGAAACAATTGGGTATATCTTCTATCATAGATCCGAAGGCAAAGTTTTCGTTGCTAAGAATGGATCCTTCGGAGAAGAATTTCTCTCGAAAGAAGTGACTGGAAGGAAAGTAGAACTCGATGAGGTTATTGAACCTTCTTTCGGAGTTGAGAGTAGCGCAGCACCGGAAGATGTTTCTGTGCCGCTTGCACCAACTGGAGAGGAAGCTAATGATGATGATCATGAAACTTCGAACGAAGTTACTACTGAACCTCGCAGGTCAACAAGGGTTCGTACCACTCCTGATTGGTATGACTCTGCCTTGAACGTCATGTTGGTGGACAACACTAATGACCCTGCAACGTATGAAGAAGCTATGGTGAGCCCAGATTCCAACAAATGGCTAGAAGCCATGAAATCCGAAATGGGATCCATGTACGAAAACCAAGTATGGACTTTGGTGGACATACCGGATGGCCGTAAGGCTGTCGAGAACAAATGGATTTTCAAAAGAAAAACAGATGCTGATGGTAATGTTACCGTCTATAAAGCTCAACTTGTCGCAAAAGGATTCCGACAAATTCAAGGAGTTGACTACGATGAGACTTTCTCACCAGTAGCGAAGCTAAAGTCTGTGAGGATTATGTTAGCAATCGCTGCATATTTCGATTATGAAATTTGGCAGATGGATGTCAAAACGGCGTTCCATAATGGTGACATTGAGGAAGAGTTGTATATGGTACAACCCAAGGGTTTTGTCGATCCTAGTGATGCTGATAAGGTATGCAAACTGCAGCGCTCCATTTATGGACTGAAGCAAGCATCCCGGAGTTGGAATCAATGTTTTGATAAAGTAATCAAAAAAATTGGATTTATACAAACTTATGGAGAAGCTTGTATTTACAAGAAAGTGAGTGGGAGCTCTGTAGCATTCCTAGTACTATATGTAGATGACATATTGTTGATTGGGAATGATATAGAACTTCTTAATAGCGTCAAAACTTATTTGAATAATAGTTTTTCAATGAAGGATCTTGGCGAAGCGACATATATTCTAGGCATCAAGATTTATAGAGATAGATCAAGACGCCTAATAGCGCTTTCACAAAGTACATACTTAGACAAAGTTCTAAAGAAGTTTAGAATGGAAGAGAGCAAGAAAGGGTTCGTGCCCATGTTGTCAGGTAAGACCTTGAGTAAAACTCAAAGTCCATTCTGGCAGAAGATAGAGAAAAGATGAATAAAATTCCCTATGCCTCGTCCATAGGTTCTATCATGTATGCCATGCTGTGTACATGACCGGATATAGCACATGCTGTTAGTTTGACTAGCAGATATCAAAGTGATCCTAGAATGGAACACTG
Source organism: Avena insularis (assembly GCA_023614405.1). Classification (NCBI taxonomy): domain Eukaryota; kingdom Viridiplantae; phylum Streptophyta; class Magnoliopsida; order Poales; family Poaceae; genus Avena; species Avena insularis. Next base: position 238,362,513 of record CM042694.1, on the reverse strand, counting down.
GACAGCGGTCAAGAATATCTTATGGAGGTGATGAACAGCTTGTTGTAAACGGTTACACTGATGCTAGTTGGAACACCGATCCAGATGGCTCGGAGTCACAGTCTGGATACGTATTTATTTTGAATGGTGCTGCAGTGAGCTGGAGGAGTGCCAAGCAGAGCATTGTGGCGAAATCTTCAACTGAATCAGAATACATAGCTGCTTCGGAGGCTGCACAAGAAGGCATATGGATGAAGGAGTTCATTACTGAACTTGGCGTGGTTCCCAGTGCGTTAGACCCGATGGCCATCTACTGTGACAACACAGGTGCCATAGATAATGCACAGGAGCCAAGGTCACATAGCAAGCTGAAGCACATCAAGCTACGTTTTCATGCTATTCGCGAGTATGTCCAAGATGGTGACATAAAGATTTGCAAAGTACACACTGATCTGAATATTTTAGATCCGTTGACTAAACCTCTCCCTAGAGCAAAGCATGACCAACACCAGAACGCCATGGGTGTTCGGTATATTACCATGTAATCTAGATTATTGACTCTAGTGCAAGTGGGAGACTGTTGGAGATATGCCCAAGAGGCAATAATAAAAGTGGTTATTATTATATCTTTGTGTTTATGATGAATGTTTACATCTCATGCTATAATTGTATTATAAGGAAACTCTAATACATGTGTGTTTTGTAAACATAAAAGAGTCCCTAGTAAGCCTCTTGTTGAACTAGCTTGTTGATTAATTGATGATCATGGTTTCCTGATCATGGACATTGGATGTGATTAATAACAAGGTTATATCATTAGGAGAATGATGTGATGGACACACACCCATAGTAAGCGTAGCATAAGATCAAGTCATTAAGTTTGTATTGCTGTAAGCTTTCAAATACATAGTAACCTAATCCTTCGACCATGAGGTTATGTTAATCACCATCACCGGATGGGTACTTTGATGACATCAAACACCGCTTCGTAACTAGGTGGTTATAAAGGTGTCATTGGGTATTCTAAAAGTATGTGTTGAACCGCATGAACCAAGATTGGGATTTATCCATCCATATGACGGATAGATATACTCTGGGCCCTCTCGGTGGAATGTCATCTAGATAGCTTGCAAGCATGTGACTGGGTCACGAGGGATGACATAACATGGAACGAGTAAAGAGTACTTATCAGTAACGAGGAAGAACTAGGTATGAAGATACTGCCGATCAAACCTCGGATAAGTAGAATATCGCGTGACAAAGAGAATTGGTTCCGTATGTTAAACGGTTCAATCGATCACGAAGTAATCGTTGAGTATGTGGGAGCCGTTATGGATCTCCATATCCCGCTGATGGTTATTGATCGGAGAGGTGTCTTCATCATGTCTGCATATTCACGAACCGTAGGGTGACACACTTAAGGTTCGAAGTTGTTTTAAGTAGATATGGAATTTGCGTTGGAGACCGAATATTGTTCGGAGTCTCCGAATGGATCCGGGACATCACGAGGAGATCCGGAATGGTCCGGAGAATAAGATTCATATATTGGGGATCGTTTTCTAAGTTGGGAAATGTTCCGGAGTGTTTGTATGGAGATTCTAGAAGGTTTCGGAATGTTCTGGAAGGTTCTAGAGGATTTCTTGGAGTTTACTTGAAAACCAAGAAAGGGATCAAGGAGTCCAAGTGGGGCAATACACGGATTCGTGGGGGAGGAGGTTTCCTCCCCCCTTCCCACCGCCGGCCCAAGGAGGGGAGTCCTACTAGGACTCCCCCTCCCTAGGCGCGCCTCCCTCCCTTAAATAGAAGGGAGGGGCGCCCCCTCTTGGACCTACTATCATAACAACCAATCTCAGCCGCCTCTCTCCTCCACCTTTCTTACTTGCAGGCATAGGCGAAGCCTGCATTCTCATCTCCACCACCACCACCACGCCGTCGTGCTGCTGGGATTCCGTGGAGAAGATCTACTACCTCCGCTGCTCGCTGGAACAGGGAGAGGAAGGTCTGCTTCGACTCCGCATGTGTGACTGTCTGCGGAAGCGCTACCGGAACGCGGCGCCGGAAGGATCGTCCACACGATCTTGAGATCGACAAGTGATCGACTACATCATCCACGAGATCTAATCTCATAACGCTTTTGGTTCTACGAGGGTTAGTACCGATCTATCTCATTGCTCATGTCTAATAGATTAGATCTTGGCTTTTATCTAGATTAGATCTGGGTTTTTGTTCATTCTTGCGGTAGAAATTTTTTGTTTTCCATGCTACGAACCCATCACCAGGGCTCCAGCGACGACAGCGAGGCGGGCAAACAAACTGGGAGACGACGGCGAGCTCAGGGACGGTCGAAGTAGCTCCGGGGGTGGTCGCAATCAGCGGCGCCCTTCTCCTCCAGAGGCGGCGGCTCTGGCTCCAATTCCAGCGAGCTGCTGCTCGCCTTGCTCCGGCTAGAGGTGGGTGAGGTTCGGTGAGGTGAGGAGAGTGGAGTGGTGTGGAGAGAAGAGGCTGGGGAGGCCTCCTTTTATAGGCCCGGCGGTGAGACCGAGCGGGATGGGCAGGCGACGGTCGCGACAAGGCTACGGCCGGCTAGCGGCATGGCTGAGGGTGGCGATCGATAGGCAGTCTCCTGGCGGTGCTCTAGGAAGTGAATGCGGCCATAGGGGCGGTGGTATCAGTATGGGCGGTGGCGCTCCTGGCAGCGGCGGTGTCCACGGCTGGCGTGGTGCGTTAGGCGTGACAGGGGTGTCTGGGGTGTTCCCTAGGTCGTGGCGGAGCGGTGGGCACGGGTTGCGGTCAAGCGGCGGCTTGTGCACGCGGGGACAGAGCGTGCTCTGCGGGCGGCATCGGCATGGTGCGGTGGCACTGGGCACGTGGTTTCCTCGGTGGTCCATGGCGAGGCGAGGCTCGGGCAGGGGACAGAGGGTGGCGGTGAGCTCTTGGCTACCTCCTAGACATGGCGAGAGGGAGGGAGATGGTCTCGGTGAGGGCAAGGTTGGCCGGCGAGGGGTGGCTCGGCATGGCATGGCAATGCCACTAGGGGCTAGGGGAGTGGGTTTAAATGGCTTTGTTAGATCATCTAGAGACAAAGGGAGTAAAAAGGGGCCAAATGGGAGACAAGTTTGGCCAGAACACTATTTAAAATAGTGAAATTTGTTTTGTTTGAAATCTGTCTGCCAAGTGTTTAATGAAATGGCCGCACGAAATAAACTTTTGAATTTTGGTTTCAAAATTTTTGGGTGTTCTCCACTAGTGCTAGGTAGTCTCTGGTTGCAAGGGTTTTGAAAGTGGAGCTCAAAAAGATGGTTTTTGAAATAGGGGTGATCTATGCATATGCATTAGATTCAATTTTCAAATGTCATTTAAAATAAGTAAAAGAATGTTTTTAGCAGATCAAAAGGTGGGCCTTGGTACCTCATTATGTGTACTAGCAAGGGGTGCAAAGATCAAGAATTGTTTCTGTTAAGAAATGAGTGCTAGGAACACTCAAAGTAGTGTAGTGGATTACAATGGTCAAAATGACCATTCCTCTTTAATTCTTTTTGATTTGATTTTCTTTATGAAAAGTTTGGGAATGATGTAGATGATGCTTAAATCACCTAAGAAACATTTTACAAGCATTGGATCACTTAAACAAGGCACTTCAAATCAACTCCTATTTTAAATGCACGCACATATGAATGCTTTCATATTTAATTTGGAAAAGTTTTTGTTAACCCCAATTTTGATGATTTAGATCATGATAAGCTTGGATTGAAGTTTTGGAATGTTACAAACCTTCCCCCCTTAAACAAAATCTCGTCCTGAGATTTTCAAAGAAAACTAGGAATTAAAGAGATCTGGGAACTCTGTCCTAATGTAATCTTCGCGTTCCCAGGTGGCTTCCTCCTCGGTATGGTTGCTCCACTGAATCTTGAGAAACATGATGCTCCTGGTTCTGGTGGTTCTGTAGGCTTCTTCTAAGATACGGATGGGTACTTCCCTATAGGTCAGGTCATTGTTGATTTCCACAGCTCTGTGATCGATGTTCTTGAAAACGTCTGTCTTCTCCGGCACTTCCAAGTATTTGCGAAGTAACGAGATATGGAACACATTGTGGATGGCTGACATTTCTTCAGGCAGTTCCAGCTAATACGATACTTCTCCTCGGCGGTTCAGAATCTCGAAAGGTCCGATATATCTGGGGGCTAATTTTCCCTTCAGACTAAAGCGTTGAGTTCCCTTCAATGGTGAAACTTTGAGGTATACAAAATCTCCGACATTGAAAGTCAGGTCTCTCCTTCGCTTGTCAGCATAACTCTTCTGTCTGGATTGGGCGGTCTTGAGGTGCTCACGAACTTTGTGAACTTTCTCTTCTGCTTCTCGGAGAATGTCAGGTCCAAAGATCTAACTCTCTCCTACTTGCGACCAATTCAAAGGGGTACGACACTTTCTTCCGTATAGGAATTCAAATGGTGCCATCTGCAAACTAGCTTGATAACTGTTGTTATATGAGAATTCTGCGAAAGGCAGGCAGTCTTCCCATTTTGATCCGTATTCCAACACACAAGCTCTAAGCATATCCTCTAAGATCTGGTTGACTCTCTCAGTCTGTCCATCAGTTTGCGGGTGATAAGAGGTACGGAAGTTCAACTTGGTTCCTAAACCTTCCTGAACTTTCTGCCAAAATCTTGAAGTAAACTGGGTTCCTCGATCTGACACGATGGTCTTGGGGGTTCCATGCAGACTAACAATCCTAGCAATGTACAGATCTGCTAGCTTTGCACTCTGGTAGGTTGTCTTGACAGGTATGAAGTAAGCTACCTTGGACAGTCTATCAACGATGACCCAGATTGAGTCATTTCCCCTACTAGAAGTAGGTAAACCGGTGATAAAGTCCATTCCGACGGAATCCCATTTCCATTCCGGAATCTGCAATGGTTGCAACAGTCCTGCAGGTCTCTGATGCTCTGCTTTGACTCTTTGACAGATGTCACATTTGGCTATGTAGCTTCCCATTTCTCTCTTCATCTTGTGCCACCAAAATTGCTCTTTCAAATCCTGATACATCTTTGTTCCTCCGGGGTGGATAGAATAAAGAGTATCATGAGCTTCCTTCATGATAATTTCCTTTAGCTCCGAATCTGATGGCACACAGATACGTCCTTTGTACCACAGTACTCCTTCTTCGTCTTCGGTGAATCCAGGTACCTTTCCTGTACCAATACAACGTTTGATTCCGTCGATACTTTCATTTCCCTTCTAGGCTTCCTTGATTTGGCTAATCAACATGGGTTGAAGTTCAATGCTAGCTAGGAATCCTTTGCTAACTAATTCAATCCTGAACTTCTCCAATTCCTCATACAAACTTGGTTGCTTCTCCTTGATCATGGTGTTAAGCCTACACGGCTCTGCTAAGGGCATCCGCTACCACATTGGCTTTGCCGGGGTGATAGTGAATGTCAAGGTCATAATCATTGATTAACTCTATCCATCTCCTTTGTCTCATATTCAGCTCCTTCTGAGTGAAGATATACTTCAAGCTCTTGTGATCCGAGTAAATCTCACAGCGATTACCCATCAAATAATGACGCCATGTCTTCAATGCTAGAACCACAGCTGCTAGCTCAAGATCATGGGTCGGATAGTTCTGCTCATGCTGCTCCAGTTGTCGAGACAGATACGCGATAACTTTGCCTTCTTGCATCAATACACATCCTAGACCAATCTTGGATGCGTCACAATACACATCAAACGGCTTCTTGATGTCTGGCATGATCAATATTGGGGCTGATATCAATCTCTTCTTTAGCTCTTGGAAACTGGCTTCACACTTGTTTGTCCATTCAAACTTCTTGTCCTTCTTCAATAATTGGGTCATGGGTCGGGTGATGCTCGAGAATCCTTCTACGAACTTGCAGTAGTATCCCGCTAATTCGAGAAATGCACGGACTTGGGTTTGAGTGGTTGGGGCTTCCCATTCTTCTACATCTTTGATCTTGGCGGGATCAACAGAGACTCCTCCGGCAGACACAATATGTCCTAGGAATCCTACTTCCTTTAGCTAAAACTCACACTTGCTGAACTTGGCATATAACTGATGCTCTCTCAGGGTTTCTAGGATGATTCTCAGATGTTGCTCATGCTCTTCTTCTGACTTGGAGTAGATAAGGATGTCGTCGATGAACACAACTACAAACTTATCTAGGAAATTCATAAAGACCTTATTCATGAGATTCATGAAATAAGCAGGGGCATTGGTTAATCCAAAAGACATAACCGTATACTCGTATAAACCATAGCGAGTAGTAAAGGCGGTCTATGGAATATCCGTTGCACGAATCTTAAGTTGGTGATAACCAGTCCTAAGATCAATCTTTGAGAATACCTGGGCTCCAGTTAATTGATCAAATAGATCCTCTATCTTTGGCAAAGGGTACTTGTTCTTGATGGTGATGTCATTCAACTTTCTGTAATCTGTACACGGACGATTGCCTCCATCTTTCTTGTCGACGAATAACACTGGTGATCTCCATGGCGATGCGCTTGGCTGAATCAAGCCTGTGGCTAACATGGCATCCAACTGCTTCTTCAGTTCCACTAACTCTGAGGGATTCATGCTATAGGGTCTCTAGGCTATAGGTCTGGTTCCGGGGATTAGTTCGATAATGAACTCAATATCCCTATCCGGGGGCATACCTGGCAATTCATCTGGGAATACGTCGGGGTATTCACAGACTACTCTAACTTGGTCTATGGTGGGCAGGGCTACACTCTTGTTGCACTTGAATTGACGGGGTAAGGTTTCAGAGATATGCTCTACTGTTACTCCAGAACTACTGGTCATGGTGATGGCTTGACATCCAGTCCATACCTAGTACTACTTCTAATCCTTTGGTTCCAAGTACAATTAGGTTGGCATAAAAATCTATCCCATGTATTCTGATAGGCACAACTTTGCAAATTTTTCTAGCTTTTGTAGTTGAACGAGGATTTGAACTATCATGACATGCTTCAGGTTGGTTGGGTGAATCTTACTAGTGCATGCAAATTCTTCGGTGACAAATGAATGCGATGCTCCAGAATCAAACAATACTCTTGCTAAAACTGAGTTGACAGAAAACATACCCAGCACTACATCTGGCGCTTCTTGGGCTTCTTCTGCGTTCATGTGGAAGAGACGACCGTTGTGGTTGTGAGGGTTCCCTGGGGCAAATCTCCTTCCTGGTTGCACACGACGCTGCTGCTGAGCTGGGGCATTCACAGGGGCATTGGCGGCAGTCTTCTTGGGACACTCATCGGAGTAGTGACCCTTCACTCCACACTCGAAACAAGTGATCTAGGACTTGTCCTTGACTGCGACAGGCACAACATTGCTGCCAGTTCTGGGTGCAGTGTTGTTGTTGTTGTTGCAATTGGGAGGGGCACGGTTGAAGTTGTTGGCATGACCGGAGTTGTGATTGTTTCCTCCGAACTTCACATTGCCTCCGCTACGGTTGAGGTAGCTTGGGCGAGAATTTGGGGGTCGGTTGTTCCTTGGTGCATATCCTGGTGAGGGGTTGGGACGGTACTTCTGGTGACTCTCGGATCGATCGCTGCATCATACGACGCTTGCGGTTGTCGTTTGCCTGGTTAATCTTCCCTTCCATCTGAATGGCAGAGTCGACTAGCTCTTCAAGATCCTGGAAACGGATGTTGACGAGGACAGTCTGCATCTCATCATGCAGTCCGTTCAAGAATCTCTCCTTCTTCTTGGCCTCTGTGTTGATCTCATCAGGTGCATATCTGGAAAGTGACAAGAATCTGTCACGGTACTCCACCACAGTCATTCTTCCTTGCTTCAATTCGTGGAATTCATCTCTCATCCTGTTGACGAGACCTTGCGGCACGTGGGTGCGGCTGAACTTGACTTTGAATGCTTCCCAGGTCATAACCTGGCCATGTTTCATATTGTGGATGCTATTCCACCAAGCTCTGGCATCTCCCGCCAAATAGTGGGTGGCGAAGAGAACTTTCTCATTTTCATCAACTCCTACAACTTCGAGGTTGTTTTCCATGGTCTGTAACCAGTCATCAGCATCTAATGGGTTTTTAGATTGGTTGAAGATTGGGGGATTGGTATTCTGAATTTTTTTGAGTTTGGATCCATGGTGATCCTGATTTCCATGTCCTTGGTTGTTGAGAGCCATTTGGTCGATCTGCTGCAATGTTGCTAAGTTGGCTTGGCGCTTGGCCCTGCTTGCTTCACGGTCTGCAAGATCTGCAGCATTGGGTCCTGCGACGAGCTGCTCCCTCCTTGGTTTCCACGAGTCATCTGAAGATTGATATAGATATAGGGTAAGAGGGAAATTCTAAGGTTCATGGGTTTGGGTTTTCAAAGCTAAAACTTTGAGTTAGACTCAGGTTTTTCAACTAACTTCTTTTTTCATTCATGCAAGCAAGCACACGATACAACACACACCACAACAAACAAAGGGAAAGCATATGGTTTGAAGAACCATTCTGCAAGCTACGATGCAGTGGGACCGATACAACTCATGCTACGACAGTGCTCTAGTGCATCTACTCATCGTCGATGAAGTCGGAGTCCTCATCATCAGTGTAGATGTCCACAGCATCCTCCTCCAGAAAGTCATCATCATTGCTGAGGTAAGAATCCATGTCTCCCTGGATGTCTTCACCCTCATCTTCTTCTTCCTTGGCAGCAAGCTGAGCTTCCTACTCCTCGACGGTCTTCTCGAGGTCGGCCACCTTCTTGCGAAGACGGGCGATGGTGCGATCCTTCTTTGCACGCTGGCGGCAAAGAGACTGCCGATCTTGGACGAGCAGTGCGAAAGTCTGGGCCTTCTGGTCGGCAATGGCACGGTTCTGGTTGGCTAACTCTCTGGCATTGTCCAGTTCTTGCTGTCGGTCATGTAGCAAGAAGTCAAGGTTCTCCACTTGGCGCCTCAACTCGGGGTGACTTGGCATCTCCATCGGCATTCCCATGAAGTCACGTCTTGCATAGTGGGCAAAACGGGTTCCTTGGATCTTGTTGACGTTGAGGGCACATAGACGTGCGAGAGCTTCATGCATTGCCCTAGCTAATCCATCTAGCCAGTTGTTCTCTCATGGAGAACTGAATTCTCCCGGAAGTGGGTGCTTTGATGCTTCCTCTAAGATCTGCGGTGACTAACCACTGTAGGTCTCCTCCTGGGGGTCCTGGAAGTTGAGCTCCAAGAAACTCCGGATCTGGGTGTCCCAGTAACTCCGACAGTGAATCCAGATCCCTCTTGAAGATCAGCTGACCTCCGTTTCCCAACTGGTAGAACTTGCTGAACTGAGTCTCCATCTACAAGAATTAAGGATGAGGAAGTTAGTGAAGTGATCAAGTGTGTCAAATTTTAAGTAGTAATGTAAGAATTTTGAGGAACACGAATTTTTGAGAAAGAATGAGTTCACAAGGGTAAGAGAGGAAATAGTTTTTCATAAATACTCATTTTGGTTTTGAAGCTAAGTTTTTGGTTTGGACGTCCATTCTAACTAGGGTCTCCTATGGTCAGGATGGCTCTGATACCAACTTGTCAACACCCGGATTTTTAATCCCAGGTGCCTGTTATGCCATACCTCGCAATCCCAGGATTACCATTTTTGCGAGACATAACGGATTGGATATCACAGTACATCATCCATTACAAACCATACATAAGGTCTTACACGAATAAGGATCTCATGATCCAGTCTTTAATACAACAAGCAGCGGAAATTAAAGGTAAGCGTAGCAGTGGGGTCCATCTTCAAGGGCATAGGCAATCTTGTGAAGCGAGATAGTCCTAGTTATCATAGCCGTCCTGATGACCATCCTCTTGATAGTCTCCTTCATAGTCTGGCCATGAGAATAGCCAGGGACAAAAGCCATGAGTACTCTTTAAGTACTCGCAAACTACTATTAACAGGTACTATAGTTCTAAGTTAAAGTGCTAAATCTAGGTTTAACTATAAAGTTAAGTTTGAAACCTAAGCTGAGTTCTGAAGCAAAGAAAGATAAGGTAAAACTCTAGAATCACTTAAGTTGGGAAGCTACTGTCATAAACACAACCCTGTTGTGGTCAAGTCAAGATTCATCCTTCATTTCAAGTTATTTAAAAACATCTGACAACAAAACAGAATGGCCATTCCAACTGTCCATAACCGCGGACGCGGCTATTCGAATAGTTTGACACTCTGCAGAGGTGATACACTTTCACCACAAGATTCGATACATCTGTCAGGGATAACCCTGAATCGTCATACTTAGTATGCAGATAATTAAACATAACCTTCCCTTTACACACCCTAGTACAAGCACCTCTCCTATGAGCATGGCCTCCCAACCATGACCATCAGTCATCTTGGGCACTACATAGGTGGACATCATGAGAGGTAGCCTCAGCTCAAACCTCTCCCGCGAGGGAGCTAATACTAATGCATATAAATTTCCAGCTGAGCCTTACCCAATTCAGGTAGTATGGTTGTACGGTAAATTTGGAATGGTATCGCATCCGAATCCAACCATCAGTTTTATAAAAGGGGTAAGACTCATGCCTCATCATTTTCATCATCATAAACCAGTTGTGTTTCTCAACACATGTCAAAACATCTCAATAGAATGACTCATCATTCAAAGGTTTTCACAATTCATTTTCACCAAGTGTTCCCATCTAAAGTGACTCAATTTTTTGATCTCCTCTAAACTACTAAGTTAAGAGTGTTCACTAAGGTGGAAGTGATGGGTTCAATCTCATGCCATAGAATGACATCTAAAGGTTTCTAAATAGGTCAAGTTTTATACTTTTTATGCTACCTTCAAAACAAGTAAGGGACTTTGTGTAAACTAAAGGAGGTAACACTTGTAAACCAAGACTTGGGGTAACTCATAGTTAAAGGGGTGTGATCAAAGCATGCTGAAGGCATCCTTGCTAAACCATCTAGTTTGATCCTAGCTTGCTAAGTACTAAACTTGCAAGGGTTAACTTGACACTAATAGCTTGCACTGTTAATGGTGGCTTGCCTTGGTTGGTGCAGTGGTTGAAGTTTTCTTCTTCTTCATCTTGATAGCACTCCTCCTCTTTGTAGACTTGGTCGGTACTATCGTCTATAAAAATACATACGGAGTACACAATCACCAAACAATACTTAATTAGGCTAGATAGCATTCTAAGACACACAATTGATGATCTATTATCATCACAAGCATCACAAGTTTAATTCAATAGTTTCTTTCTTTTTATTTTAGAAAAGTAATTTCTACTCATTGAAAATTTAACTAAGATTTAATATTCACCACTTAAAATATGGGATCATGTTGACACATGTCATCACCACATACTCTAATATGTGGGAATGGGATTCAAAGGTTGGATCATAATCACTTTGGTTTAAGTTCATTATTTAATGATTTAAAGTGACTAGAAATGCCTATATAGCATTATTTTGGTACTAGTCCAAAGTCACTGCATGTAAACCTTAATATTATTTCATATTTAGATAGATATGATGAAATGTGATTTTTGAGAGTTGGAATAAACTCAAAAGCTAACTTGGTTGATTTTATAAAAATGTTGCAAGGTGCAAATGCTTCTGTTTTGTTATTTTTATTAGGAGAGATCTATAACTCTAATTGAATTAAATCCAACGGCCTTGGATAGATTACTTCAATACCTTTCACACAAAATTAGTTTCATGCAATTTGGATTTATAGATCTCTCTGAATTGAATTTTAAACTAGTGGACAGAAACTAGATTCAACTAAAAAGGAAAAATCCAAATTTGAACGGGTGGGCTAGCGCGGGAAAGAACTTGGGCCGGCCCAGTGGCGCTCCGCGGCACGGGGCTCAGCTGACAGGGGGTCCCGCTTGTCAGTGGGTCTTAACACGCGAAAGCAGTGGGCGTAGGATTAAACTGGGATCTCTGGTGAGGTCATCATCGACGACGAATAGGTGGATGGCGAGCTCGAACCCTAGCGGCTCGGTGGGGGTCTCTGAGGACGTACAGGCTCCACGATGGCATGGCGGGCAAACTGGGAGGCGACGAGCTCAGGGGCCAGTCAAGTAGCTCCGGGGGTAGTCGGAATCAGCGGCGCCCTTCTCCTCTAGAGGCAGCGGCTTCGGCTCCAATTCCGGCGAGCTGCTGCTCCCCTTGCTCCGGCTAGAGGTGGGTGAGGTTCAGTGAGGTGAGGGGAGTGGAGTGGTGTGGAGAGAAGAGTATGGGGAGGCCTCCTTTTATAGGCCCGGCGGTGAGACCGAGCGGGATGGGCAGGCGATGGTGGCGACAAGGCTACGGCCGGCTAGCGGCATGGCTGAGGGTGGAGATCGACAGGCGGTCTCCTGGCGGTGCTCTAGGAAGTGAATGTGGCCGTAGGGGCGGTGGTATGCGGTCTGGGCGAGGTGGCGCTCTGAGCGGCAGAGGCGGCGGTGTCCATGGCGAGCGATGGCTGTGGTGCGTTGGACGGCGAACGAGGGTGTCTGGGGTGTTCCCTAGGTCATGGCAGAGCAATGGGCACGGGCTGCGGTCGAGCGGCGGCTTGTGCACGCGGGGACAGAGCGTGCTCTGTGGGCGGCATCGGCATGGTGCGGTGGCACTGGGCGCGTGGTTTCCTCGGTGGTCCATGGCGAGGCTCGGCTCGGGCAGGGGACAGAGGGTGGCGGTGAGCTCCTCGCTACCTCCTAGACATGGCGAGAGGGAGGGAGATGGTCTCCTGCGGTGAGGGCAAGGTTGGCCGGCGAGGGGTGGCTCGGCATGGCATGGCAATGCCACTAGGGGCTAGGGGAGTGGGTTTAAATGGCTTTGCTAGATCATCTAGAGACAAAGGGAGTAAAAGAGGGCCAAATGGGAGACAAGTTTGGCCAGAACACTATTTAAAATAGTGAAATTTGTTTTGTTTGAAATCTGTCTGCCAAGTGTTTGATGAAATGGCCGCAAGAAATAAACTTTTGAATTTTGGTTTCAAATTTTTTGGGTGTTCTCCACTAGTGCTAGGTAGTCTCTGGTTGCAAGGGTTTTGAAAGTGGAGCTCAAAAAGATGGTTTTTGAAATATGGGTGATCTATGTATATGCATTAGATTCAATTTTCACATGTCATTTAAAATAAGTAAAAGAATGTTTTTAGCAGATCAAAAGATGGGCGTTGGTACCTCATTATGTATACTAGCAAGGGGTGCAAAGATTAAGAATTGTTTCTGTTAAGAAATGAGTGCTAGGAACACTCAAAGTAGTGTAGTGGATTAAAATGGCCAAAATGACCATTCCTCCTTTTTAATTATTTTTTATTTGATTTTCTTTAGGAAAAGTTTGGGAATGATGTAGATGATTTTTAAATCACCTAATAAACATTTTACAAGAATTGGATCACTTAAACAAGGCATTTAAAATTAACTCCTATTTTAAATGCGCACACATATGAATGCTTTTATATTTAATTTGAAAAAGTTTTTGTTAACCCCAATTTTGATGATTCAGATCTTGATAAGCTTGGATTGAAGTTTTGGGATGTTACAAGCTTCCTCCTGGCCACCAGATACCAGACCCAGCGGGAGGCGCTAACAGAGGTGGAGGGGCGGACCTTGTCTCCATCTTATCCATAGCCGAGGTCGCCGCCACATGCGTTCTATGGCTCTGCGTCGGCGTCCGCTCAGCCACCCACGCCATACTCCCTGCCGCCAATGAGCTCCTTCCCCTATTAGGGAAAGTCTTCTGCGTCGCTCACCACGCCGGCATCCCACTGGCCGGGCTCACCGCCGATAGACACGTGCTCTCCAGCTTCCTCCCCTCCGAGTTCATCAACCACGGATTCGTCTACGACGCGCCCCTCCCCTTCTCCAGGCCCACGATCCGCCTTTCTGAGCGCACAAGGCCATGGATGTCCCGCTCATCGCCGCCGTGTTCGGCACGTGTGGGCATGGCCGCACGGGCTGCCCAGCTCAATGGCAGCCACCGGCGACCCCAGATAGCAGATCCTCGATGACATTTCATCTACTCCCGTGGAGGCAGCAAGCGTCCTGAAGCGGCGGAATTGAGAAGTTCGTGCCATGAACCCTCGTCACGGCGCTACGTTCCCTCGAGGGGGCATTCACTTCCACTTCGAAGACGCCGTCCTCAGGTGCAAAGCGCCCTCTACATGCTGGTAAGCCACCAATTACAAGCCCAGATCGATCTTCCTCACATAATATTTGTGCTTCATCTCTCTGTTGGTGATGGGGTGATTTGGTCTCAGTGCAAGTTTCTGATTAGAAATCGTTGGTGAACTGTGTACTATGATAAAATTTGTAGCTTGAATATGAGAGATAGAATCCCCTTTAATGATAGGAAAATTATAGGGAACATTGATTTCGTTGGCAAGAATCTCAGATAATTATAATGTAAATCCACCACATAATATATAGTGCACTTATGCTGTCTGAACTATACCTTTTTCAGATGTTGTATGAACTATACATGGAGGCATATCAGTGTAGTTTGATGCTCCAATGCTTCTCCTTACATTGCACTCATGTATTTTTCTAAAGGAGAGCTTTATTTGATCAGGACTTGCTGCAATGTATGGGTCCTTCCATTCTAGTCCCGCACCCCGGCATTGCTCACAGGTGCTCACGTTTAGCAAAATTCTTGTTTGATCATTTATCAGTAGTGTTTTGATATGTTGATAGCTTACTTTCCAAAAATTCTAGAAGTTTCCACGATCCTGAGTGCTAATTTATACCAAAAATTTATTACCTATACGATGTACCACTTGAAGTATTATTATGCTAGCATATCTCTAATACTCATTATATGATGGCAAGGTACCCATGGAGAATACCCAATTATCTTGTGCCATATGCTCAGCAAGTTGTTGTTGGCAGGAGGCCAACTCTGGCACTATTGGGGAATTACTACGCGACAATAGATGAAACTGGGTAATTATTCTTATCATGTTATATGCAGTTACTTACATGTCATTTAAACTTGTTACAATTTTATTTATCCATAGCTGTGCTTTTTGAAGATCAGTTAGTGTCTGCAATCTGGTTTTATTGTAGACAAGTGTGCATGTCATAAAATAGATTTTTGTAAGCCATAGACGAAATTACCTAGCTGTAATTTTGGAATACCTGGTTTTTTAAAGCCTAAAACTACTTTCTGTAATTTTGGAATACTTATCCTGCTAGGCGCACCTAGTTGTCTACTATCTGATCTTAGTACATTCTTCCCTTTGCAATAACAGGGGTGTATGCGATACCGAAGGACGGTAATGTATGTCTCGTGTCCAACGATGTGATCGCGCGTGTAACACATCATCCATACATGCGTCTTCACATAAAATCCACAATCACATAAATGAATAACAATTAGTTACAAAAATTCTTGAAAACACTAAGAAAGCACCATTAGGTACTATTTTTTGATATTATCTCATTATGTTTTGTTCTTGAAGGTCCATCTATTTATGCGCTCTATAATCCTTCGCTCCATGTCTGGGATAGTCTTTAGAGACTCATTGCCATGGTACTTTAAAATATGAACCAAAAATCGCCTCCTCGGTTCAATATCATCCTACATATGCATTACACAACATTGTTTTTAAAAGCATATGCATTGTATATACAATAAAACATGATCTAAATACTCAACCTAAGGTATTGGAAAATGTAGCGATCCATCCTCCCATGAGTGCATGAGATTAAAAACCAAATAATCCGATATAGGGCTGCATGTAAGAAATGTTACATTATATGAGTCAAATGAATCAATTAAGTCTGTAATGCATTGACAATATTCATACCCATATGAGTTTGTCGGAACAATAGGAACTTTGCATCCCCATTTAGAGATGGCGTGCTTCAATGCAGGGTTTGCAACTTGGAGCGCAAGGTTTAGATTGTTGGCCGTAGTTTTAAGTATATTCTTCCCCAAATTAGGTATTAGAAGCGGGTCCAAAATAGAGACAACTTCCTTTTTTTGATCCAAAACAAACAATAGGAATATACCAAAAATATCCCAAGGAAACAAAATCTACAAAGATGCATATATTTAAAAATACAGCAATCATTAAGACAAAGAAAACCACTCTTAGTAACACAGAATTAAAATCTTACCATATTGCATTTTGATATATGATACTCATTGCTGTCAGGCCAGCTATTAAACAACTGCGAAAACCTAGCAACATCTACATTTTCCCGACGACTTGGGTCTCTTGCATAGTTAGACATCGACTAAAATAATAATAAGAAAATGTTAGTATTGTGAAGAAAAATATAATATGTAATTAGAGTAACTTACATAGAATCTCAGATCCATGTAGTGAACTGGGATATCTCTAACAAGCTGGATGTCATGGCATGCTAGTATCCGCACAGCCATATTGAAGCAATCAACATCCATGTATTCATCATTCTTCAATATGTTCCTTATTTGTCTCAAATTTAAACTAATGGGGTATGGAATAGAACTTTTCACCCACTCTGTAAAATTGGAATTATGTTAACTACAATGATCTATATATATAAGAGTAATGTTTTAGAACGGAAAAAGTATTGAAAAAATGTGGCTTACTCCAATGAAGATACATCATCCACCATGCAAATGCGCAAGCAAAGTTCATCTATTAAATCATCGTCAGTTGGTTTTAGAGACGGTGAAAGGATAAACGGTTGTGATATGTACTCAACTTCTGACAATGTGTTTAACATTTTAAGCTTTTTAGAGGGTTTATCCAGAATCATACAATCCGTGGGATCTGCGTTTTTTCCTCGCTTTTATCATTTTTGGTATCTCAGTTTCTTATATTATCATCATTCAATTCAGAATCCACCAAAATGACAGCTAATTTGCTTCTAAATGTGTCATATGAGCCTACACAATAGAAAACAGAGTTACTTTTGAAATAATGATACACAAAATAATAAGTATCAAGATACATAGCAAAATATACCTGGTTAAAAGTGTCGGATAAAATATCTCCCGTGAAATATTAACATCCAAAGACCACATGATGACCTGCATGATAATTTTTTTATGATATAGTTTTAAAGAAATGTCATTATCAATAAGGATGGTGTGCGATATATTCTAGCTCCTATGACCGGGTAAAGGAAGAAAAATGACCCCAACGCTTACTACAGAAGAGGCAACTTATGGTGTGCGCTCTCGTCCCCTCACTTTCTACCTTTGTCTCCCCCACCACTGGTGAAATAGATTGCTCCATGAAAATAAGAAGAAATAAAAAATCTCCCACTAATGTATTGTTCTTACTATTTTGTAGGATATTTGTGGAAGGTATAGTTTGTATGAACTCATAAGAGATTACAGTCAAGCTGAAAATGATCTTCATGGACTAATTTATCTTCTTTAGGAACAATTACAATAAAATAATTGGGAAAGTATATGATGTACTTTTTGATCCTATAATGGTATGTATTGCCAAGTTTTATTTCATATTCTGGGTGTTATTGCTCTTGTTGTTGTTTCTAGGTTATTGCTTTTACTTTATTTTACGTGCAACTTGTTCCAAAATTTTAGTTCTTTAGGTAAAATTTGCAAGTTTTAGCTAGTGGAGTTGTTCTCAAGTTCAGATTCAGGAGATATTTCCTTTTCAAAAAATGTGATTATGGGGCCATACAAAAACACATAATATCGATTGTGTTGAGTTCTGAGTTCAGAGTGTACCTATCTGTCTGTAGGATGCTTGTAATACACTCTTCTATTGGCCATGTTCTGACTTTTAGATCCTTCCACTTATCGGGTTTTATTTCCATGTGAAGCGATGCAAATTTAAATACATTTTCCAATCCTTCCAGCTGTTGCATGAAAAAACGACAAAGTATTAGCATCACAAGTGAAGAATAAAAGAAAATATCTTACCAAAAGATAGGGGAGTGGGACTAATTGCTAACCATAGCAGCAAGGTCTTTGCGGTTCATTCCTCTACCTAGCGAGTCGAGCACTTGGATGCGCCGTTTTCCGGCATTTACGATTGCTAGGTACCAATGATAGTCATCAATGTTTATTGGAAGGAATATCTGAAAAAAAGATTTTTTGTTAGTTCAGGTCACATCTAGACAACAATCGTTCTTGATTGATTTCATAGTAAAGATATGAAACTGAGACTAATCATATCATGTTCCAAATAAGTTTTGACTCTGTGTAATATCCATGGTGGTGGGTTATCCCTAGATAACTATCGGTCTTTATCGTCTTAGAGATGCATCCATCCTCTAAGAACACACTTCCACCTGACCTCACCTGTAGATGCTTTATACCACGTATGCAATTTATGTATATGTTTATGATCGACAATTTGAATTGCAAACATTAGTTATAAGCGATGATAGATAATCATACTAAAATATCATTATTCTTGTCATAAAGCAATGTATTCTTACTTCATCGCCAACGAATTCTCCTGGAGTTAAAAGAGATACTAACTCACGCCTATATAGATATGCGTCATCGATGCTCACTAAATATATTTTCTCGTTTGGTTCATTTCTGATATTTTCAATCATAGACCAATCACCGCCGGTGCAGACATAATCTGTCATGATGGAAGTAAAAAACATTTACTAATAATAATGAATAAATTTAGCAAAAGAAGGGCATAGAAGGTTTTGTTATGTGCCTTCTGGAGAAACCACATAGTCTTGTGCCTTCTTAGGTTTGTTATGGCGTCTTATATGTTTCTCTATCTGCATGGGCAATGCTAGCTCTTGATCTATAGTTCCTGGAACTTCAGATCCGGTTTGCGTTGGTGCTAATTCATCGTTCTGATCTACCAGCATTTGTTGACCTCTTTCGTTGTAGGATAATTTCTAAGAACAAGACAAATAAAACCAAATTGTCGTTATGGGTAATTAGAAGTATTTGGCAAGATAAATAGGTATAGAAAACTCACTTTTTTCAATTCGGAGTATGTAGCCCCCTGACTTGTTATTTTTTCTAGTTCATTGTTCTCAGCTATTTTACTTGATTCTTCTTCGCTCCATAACTGAAACCCACAAATATTATATTTTAGAAGATAGTGAAAATAGTCCATATATCATATATGATGTATGTTACAATTACAAAAGGAAAACTCACCTTCGTCAACTCGGGGTTTGTATGATCGTTTTTGATCAGCCCCTCTTCTTTTTGCATATTTTTTTGACTCTCTGTAATGTTTTCTTATTCTAGTTCATGATTCTGAGGTTTCGTGGTTGCCAATGCTTGTTCCTTTACACCCTCGTCAGTGTTTTCCTGTAAACCTAGACAAAGCTCTTACTATTAAACAACCGAAGAGTTTAAATCTTACATATATATAATGCTTGTTCTTGTAATGCCTTTGTTGACTCAGGGTTTGTATCATTGTCTTTGGTTATCACATCTTCAATCTGCATAGTTTCTGTGTCCTCGTCCTTTGATCCCACGACGATGTTTTCCTGAAAACCAAAAGATATGTGACTTTTAGATACGAAACTTTGCATAGTAGGGTAATATATAGGTATCTACCATTACCGTGTTGATATCATGGACAATAGTACTATATCTCGTTGGGATTGATCTATAGAGGTCATCGGAGATGTTGGCTCAGACATTGAGAACGATGCACCATGGGCAGACGTGCGGCAAGAGGAGAGACTTGCAGTGGAGGAGGCCGGGAAGGTGGAGGAGTGTGAGGATGCAACAGCGGGATCGTGAGGGAGGTTGGAGGGAGGTGGAAGGGAACGGTAAAAACCCTAGCTTCCTTGCACGTATGTATAGAGGAAGGAGGCCCTCAGGTTAGGAAGGAGTATAAGGTAGAAGATGTCAGGGAAAGGACTTTATTAGGCTATGGAATATAAAGGGAAACAATGATCGCGATAATTGCGCGCTTCTGATCGCTATAATTATTATAGATATTATAATTTATTGTTATATGCCGCTAATTTATTCTAGGTCCCATGGTTTTCTTTTTTTCTTGAGTGTTATGAATAACATTATTATGATACTGCAGATTAATTGTCGAAGAGGTTTATTTTAATCAAAATACCTGGAATTCAATACCAGCACACCCAAAAAAACATCAGCACACTTAAAATTTTACGATGGTAGCACCATTATTTCCTAGTGTGCACGTGGTCCCGAAGTGGATGGTCGATGCGCCTGCAACCTCTTTCGCGACTGGTAATTCCTCGCCCACCTTCGTCTTGATTCTGCTTGCCTCTCATAATTTTTTTATTTTACAATAGTTATTGTTACTGAAAGCAATGGATTAACTAAAATCTTCACTTTCATTTACAGTAGTTCTTGATTTTGCATACAAAATTGACTAACGGAAGCAACTGAGAAAGGTTTCTCTGCACCTGTACTTCCTTTTTTTGTCAGATGACGTTTTGGCATTCTCTTCTCTCCCTTTTACAATAGTACCTTAGCTTCTTGCATTTGGGAAGCAATTAGGTGAAAGAGAAGAAGTGCAGAGTAGAGTAGATTGTTTCCTGTACCTTTTAGTATTATATTATTTTAATGGTACATCCAGTTTGTTTTCATGGTGTTCAGTAGCTTGTGGTTATATTCAGTGAGTAGTTCAGATTTTCACAGAATGATCACTTGGTAAGTATTTGGGTACTGCTAAGAATTACTACAATTAGGTTCAGCTCAGACATCATTTGATCATTGTTGCGTGAATAAGCCGAATTTGTGTGCTTTGTGACCACTGATTCTTGGTTTTGACACTTGTGTTTTATTATTGGATGTCCCAGAAGAGATGACACTTGTGTCTTAGATGTGAACATGAGTCTATTATGTCATTTAATCAAAGCATCTTGAAATGCTTGGTAATATCCCGTCCTTGTGGAAATGCAGTTAGTCTGAACAATTCTTAGCCGCTTACATGCTTTAGTGTTCTAACTACCTCATTGCTCAGTTCATGGAAGCCG
This sequence comes from Avena insularis, assembly GCA_023614405.1. NCBI lineage: Eukaryota > Viridiplantae > Streptophyta > Magnoliopsida > Poales > Poaceae > Avena > Avena insularis. The sequence continues at coordinate 238,341,673 of CM042694.1, read as the reverse complement.
TGAACAATGAAGATATGTTTATCCATCTTGACATATTAAGTAGTACTTATATAGTGTCCCAACGACAGCTTAGGACATGCTTATTTCCTCTCTATATTTAGGCCAGCTCAATTTCACAAAGTGTTATCTGTTTTTTTCATGTAAAATTCATATCTCAGTTTAAATGGCTGACTATAACTGGACTGTTTTCTTCAGGTCCTAAACGTGCCTAAACAAAGCTGGTTGTTTCAACATCAGTACACAATGCCCATATTATAGATAAGTTATTTATAAGCAAGATTCCATGGTGAGCAGGGCAAAGCCAGTAATTTTTGACATGGACATGAGATCTGGAGATTTTGTTTCCCTTATATTCTCTCTTAAAGGCACCAAGAGAAGTGATAGATCTGAAGGTGAGGAAAAAAACCTTGACTGAAAATGTGTTGAAGAATAATATGTTGTGCTCTTGAACAACTAAGTTTCTAACAGAAGTTAGTTTACTAACATATTCTGGTTTTTTTTGTCAATGCAATCGGCGAATATGGTGAGCATTGATATGATGGGACATGAAGGCTTTGGGGTAGTCCATGCATGTTGGAGCAGATTGGCCAAATCACAAAACATACATTGAATGAGTACATAAAACTCTTGGCTACAACAACAGAACTATAGGTACAAGCTTCTTCCATCCATTTATATTTTCATGTTGTGGATGTTCTGCAAGCTACGAAGAGAACAACTATGGACTCGGACGTTGTCTGAACAGAATAGTATGTTTTCCTCCTGAAACAAATCTGCAAGAAGCGAAAGAAATCCAAACACACATCTTCACATAAAATTCTTTCACGTCTTATAATGTGTGTATAAATGAAACGTCTATTTTGAATCTTAGTTTCTTCACATTTTGGTACTAATGATTTTCCAAGTAAATAGAACATTCATCTTCAGGTGTCTAACCATTTACAAAAATAGCAGTTGTTACTGCAAAAGAAAGCACTACACTTAATGGATACAGAGAACTTTTGGCTATAACAGCATCAGTACAGGTAAAATCTTCTTTCACCCATTGATCTCACATGTTGTGGATAAGTTTCAAAGTAGATATGCACCGGGCATCATCTGAATAGAACAATCCATGTTTTGTTTCTTCTTCTGCAACAACAGAAAGAAATAATAAAACTCCAAACAAAATCTTTTCAAATGGAGTAAAACGTCCATCCTTCTATATGTTTATTTTCACAACTTTAGCAATATCAGTACACAATATCAAACAGTCAATGTTGGTAAACAAATACCATCTGCTAAGCTTATATTTGAATAGATACAACTGCCAGTGAGGCATTATTTTCCAGACATATGTCTGCCATGGATAGTTGTTGTCAAATGTTTGATTTTGTACTCTGTTTTGGAAACATTTGAATAACAAGGTTCAGAAAATCATGATCACCTCCAATGGCATGCTTCTTCAATGTTGACAAATTACCATGGGTAAGTTCTGGAATCAGAAAACAAATATTGTTAGCATGAAAGTATGTGCCTAGATAATACAACGTAGATGCAAATAAGCCATAGCAGAAAGCACCTACCTCACCCCTCCAAAACATCTCTATAGACGATGTTTTTGGTGCTTCTCCTAGATTTATCAACATCCTTGTTCGGCTTGGCCAAAATCCGTGTCATTTGCCTCGACACGCCCCTTGACAATGCAACATATAGCTGGCCATGTGAGAATACAGGCCCGGGAAGGTAAATACCAACATTTGGTATGGTTTGACCTTGGGCCTTATTAATGGTCATCGCAAAACTCAGGCGGATAGAAAACTGTTTTCTCTTAAGTTTGAAGGGAAGTGAGATGTCTTCTGAGGGCGACATAGGGATCCTAGGTATGAACACCCTTTTTCCAGCATGCTGGCCACCAACAATCTCCGCATCGATTGCATTATCCTGGAATTCTTTGATCATGAGCCATGTCCCATTGCATAGGCGATTATGAGGGTCTAGGTTCCAAAGCAGAATGACCAGGCAGTTGACCTTTACTCGCAAGACATGTGGAGGAAAGCCATTTGGTGTGATGGCATTCAAAAATTCAATGGTGTAATTACTCTGCAAGTCATCCTCGATTGAGTCAAAGCTATGATATACCTTTTCCTTGCCTAGAAACCTGGAGATCATTTTTTCATTGAGTTTACCCACATGCTCGTTCTTGGTCGAAAGAATTGCACATGCGCTCATGTACTCTCTCGACCTAGCATTTGCATGCAGCGATGGTGAAAGGGCATGTATGCCCCCATGTGTGGTTTTGGTAATTAATGACAATCCCTATGGACTAATGTGCAAATTGAGTCTCACTTGTAGGTTTGTCCATTGGCATCGCTTGGACCATCTGTTGGTTTAAAGGATGAAAAATAAGAAGCTTTGTCCAAGGGCTTTGTGCCTATTGGAATCAAGTAGAAGAAGAAGATCAAGTATGTCTTCAAGAAGAAGAAGAAGATGGAGTTCCTCATGGCTTTCTTCAAGACATCATCATCAAGAATTGATGTGCAAGCTCACGGTGCACCATTTCTAGAAGATATCATGCTTGGAGCTTGCCTCCTCGGCGTTCATGGAGTGATGAAGACAAGGTCAAAGAACAGGTTTCTCCATGGAGTATGGGGAGCCATTCGCAAATCTTCAGCAAGGAAGAGCAAGCACGAGCAATCAAGAAAGGTGTTCCATCTTGAAGGTGACAAGATCATCTTCATCAAGCTCAAGTGGGATGCTCAAGGCAAAGGTATGATCTTGATAGGGTTTCTATTTTACCGGTCTCGTGTAGTGTTGAGAGACCGGGTTTAGGATAGATTGCCGTACTATCAAGAGGGGCTCTCGAGTGGGTGACTCGTTCGTATCTTTCGGAGAGAGCTCAAACCTTTGCATTCATAACATCATCTTTCTTGGTTGTTGTTTGGTTCTTGTCCATGTGAGGATCTAGAGCTTGTGGTTATCTTCATAACAAGCTCTAGTTCATTAAAAACGGATTTCCCTTGCATATCTTATTGCGTTTTTGATCTTGCGGGTTTTCCGGCTCCACACCTTGGGAGGTATCTCACATATATATTCATGGTATTTTCTCCCTTGGTGATATCCAATATTTCTACACATCGTTATCTTTCCAACAAAATTGGTTTCATCTCGTTTGGAGTTTGGATGCAAAAGATTTTGCAGTTTTGGTTCTGAAGTTTCTCTGACCGGAAGTACCGGCCAGACGCCGGAAGTATCGCTCGGGCAGAAATGCCGCCGGTAGTACCGGTGTAAATTCCAGCCCAACTTCCGGAAACCCCTATTTCCATTCAGTACTCTCTCTGCCTGGTTGGCGCTATTTGACGGAACTTGGATCGGATTTTCTGGCGGTAGTACCGTCCGCGCCGGAAGTTCCGGTGGTTGGCGGTAATACCGGCCATGCTCGAGTTTTGGTTCTTTTCGCATCGTGTTTATGTCCGTTGACTAGGTGCCACCGGTAGTACCGGTCACCCACCGGTACTACCGGCCGTGCGCGAAACTGTGTGTAACGGGTAGATCGGGGAGCCCTTTAAAAGGAGCTCCCCTTCCCCCTTCGGGGCTCACCGGCTCTTTCTTGGTTTTTGGCTTTCTCTCTCCTCCATTGTTGACCTTGAAGAGATTGCCCTCTCCCCTTCCCCCTCTTATTATTCTTGCATCTTTTTGAGGGATTTGAGAGAGGAGATCTAGATCTACAAGCCCCACCAAACCAAATCCCTTTTTTGTGAAGGAATCCTTGGGATCTAGATCTTGGAGAGTTTTGTGTTCTCCTCTTGAGTTCTTCCTTTCTTATTTCCCTAATAGCTTTTGTAGCTTTGGTGGAATTTGAGAGACAAAGACTTGCCTCTTGCATTTGGTGCATAGGTTTGAGTTATCCTCAGAGATTCGGCGAGTTCAAGCCCTTGGGCTTGTTTCTCTTGGGTTCTTGGAACCGTAGACGGTTGTGTGGTAGGATTGTTGACCTTTTGTGGTCTTGTAGCCTTTCGTGGTCTTGTTGCTGGAATTATGCCCTAGAGGCAATAATAAAGATGTTATTATTATAATTCTTGTTCATGATAAAGTTCATATTCCATGCTAGAATTGTATTAAGCGGAAACTTTAATACTTGTGTGGTTTGTGAACAACACCGTGTCCCTAGTACGCCTCTATGGACTAGCTCATTGATCAATGATGGTTAAGGTTTCCTAACCATAGACATGAGTTGTCAATTGATAATGAGATCATATCATTGGAGAATGATATGGTGGATAGACCCAAACTAAGCGAAGCAATTAGATCGTGTCATCGTGTTCGTCTTTGCGAAGTTTTTCTTATGTCAAATATTGTATTCCTTAGACCATGAGATAATACAACTCCCTGGTATCGGAAGAAAGCTTTGAGGTCATCAAACGTCATCCTATGAGAGGGTGATCATAAAGGTGTCTCTCGGTAATCGGAAAGTATCATTGGGTTGTATGTATCGAGATGGGATTTGTCCCTCCCAAGTCGGAGAGATATACTTGGGCCCACTCGGTAATCGATATCAACACCGCTTGCAAGCATGTGGTTAAGGAATTAATCACAAAGTGATATCGGATTGAACGAGTAAAGTACTTCGTGAACGAGATTGAACTAGGTATGACGATACCGACGATGAATCTCGGGCAAGTAAAATATCGCGACGAAGGGAATATATATATGGGATTGATTGAATCCTGGCATCATGGTTCATCCGATATGATCATCGATGAATGTGTGGGAGTCAATATGGGTGCCAGACCCGCTGTTGATTATTGATAGAAGATCATGTTTGCATATTCTCGAACCCGAGGTCACACTTAACGTGTCTCGACGCTAGGATAGATTGGATAATTGGTTTATGAATTTTGTTGAGTCTCGGATGGGATCCGGGACATCACGAGAGGTTCCAGAATGGTCCGGAGAATAAGATTCATATAAGGCTGCAGTTTTGGAGTTCGAATTGTTCGGATTAATCGGTATTGTCGGAAGCTTCTAGAACCTTCGGAAGGGGGCCAACGTGGTCCCACCTTCGGGAGGGGGCATGGGCCTATGAGGGAGTGTCCTGGCCGCATTGGGCCAGGGGCACAAGGCCCCATAGGGCCCAGCCGATTCTAGATAAGTTTAAATCGTTTAAACTAGAGATAAGATAGGGTTTCTAGAAGGGAGAGTTTAAATCGTTTAAACTAGAGATAGGCTTGGAGGATGGGCAAGGGCTGGCGCACCCCTCTATATATAGAGGGCTGGTGCGCCTCCCCCAACCTACACCTTCCTCCAAACCCTAGTTGCCCTGCTGCCCTCCTCTCTCCCTCCCATTGTTTGTGGCGAAGCCTGCTGCAGAAATTCTCCACCATATACACCACGCCGTGTTGTAGATCCAATCTATCTCTCCACCCTACTTGCTGGTCCGAGGAAGGAGGCGCCGAGGTGCTGCGTGTGCATCTCACGGAGGCACCACCACTTGTGGTGCTAGATCGGATCGGATCGCGAGGAGGAGAAGCGAGTACGACTACATCACCCACGTTACAACGCGTTCAACAGCGAATCTTCAAGGGTATGAAGATCTAAACCAAACTCTCTCGTTGTTTGAATCTCCTAGATTATATCTTGGCTTTCACTATGTTAGCATCCGTAGAAAATTTTTATATACTATGCCGCCAAACCCTTGGTGGTATCGAGCTAGATCTATGCGTAGATGTGATTCACGAGTAGAGCATAACACGGTTGTTGCGGGCATTGATGTTTTCTGTTGCAAGCCTCTTGTTTGTGTTCTTCTTATGGCCGGGATAGTGAGATTGAAGCGGTCCAGGCCAACCTTACACGGCGCCGTTCGCGAGACCGGCTCCGCACTTGACGTGTGGCTTGTTCCACATGCTGCGGCTGGTGGATGTCAGTTTCTCTCACTATAGTTGTCATGGGATTAACACCGGAGTTTTGCAACCATAATATCACCGTTGTGGCTTTCCGTAGGTAAGAATCGTTCTTAGCATCTACTCCCATAAGCCACGTAAAACATGCAACAACAAAGTAGAGGCGTCTAACTTGTTTTTGCAGGAGTGTTTTCTGTGATATGGTATGGCCCAAGATGTGATGTGTATATTGTATGCGATGATCATGTTTTGTAATGTTTCACGACTTGCATGTCGATGAGTACACAACCGGCAGGAGCCATATGGTTGTCTTTATAATTGTGTATGACCTGCGAGTCAACTTCTTATACGCCATGTAATAGCTTTACTTTATCGCTAAGTAGTTAGCAATAGTTGTAGTTGCTATTCGTGGTGGAGGCAATCATGGTGGAGTGATGGAGATCATGCCGGAATGCACAAGATGGAGATCATTGCGCGAAGATTGGCTATACCATGTCACATAAAGTTATATGCATGTGATGTTTATCCTTTTATGTATCTTATTATGCTTAGATCGCGACGGTAGCATTATAAGATGATTCCTCACTTAAAGATCAAGATAAAACTGTGTTCTCCCCAAGTATGCACCGTTGCGAAAGTTCGTCGTGTCCAAGCATCACATGATGATCGGGTGCTATAGACTCTACGCTCACATACAACGGGTGCAAGCCAGTTTTGCACACGCGGAAATACTTGGGTCTAACTTGAGGAGCCTAGCATGTACAGACATGGCCTCGAAACACAAGAACCGAAAGGTTAAGCATGAGTCATATGAATGATATGATCGACACTTCGTTGTCCACCATTGAAACCACATCTCTTCTCGTGATGATCGGATTAGGTGTGGTGAATTTGGATCGTGTTCACTAAACAACTTGAGGGATGTTGAATTTAGTGGGAGTTAATCTAGTAATTTGATTAAGTTGAACTATTTATCATGAACATAGTCTAAATTGTACTTGCAAATACTGTAGATCACATGGCCAAGTCCAACTTCAACTTCAACGTTTTTGCTGAGAAGGAAAAGCTTAGAAACAATGGGTCTAACTTCACCAATTGGTTCCGCAATCTAAGAATCATTCTGTCTGGCGGACAAAAGGACTATGTCCTTGGGAAAGCGTTAGGTGACCCCCCTGCTACAACTGCGCCGGCTGATGAGAAAGCTGTCTATCAGTCGCGTAAAGATGATTGTGGAGTGATTAAGAGCACCATGTTGTTTGCTATGGAACCGGAACTTCAAAATCGTTTTGAAGAGTATCCCGGGCCCTTTGAGATTCTCGAAGAGTTGAAAACCATGTTTCAGACTCAGGCCCGTTCTGAGAGATATGAGATCTCTGAGAAGTTCTTTAACTGCAAGATGGAGGAAGGGAGTTCCGTTAGTGAGCACGCCATTAAGATGACGGGCTACACTCAACGCCTTGAGCAACTAGAATGCACGATTCGGAGGAGCTCAAGATTGTGGTTCTGCAATCACTCCTCCCAGCTACAAAAGTTTTGTAGTGACTCACAATCAGATTGGTTCCTTGACACGATCACCGAGCTCTTCGCAAAGCTGAAGGCCGCGGAAGTGGACATCAAAAAGGATAATCATGTGTTGATGGTCAACAAGCCCTCCTTTAAGAAAGGTAAAGGTGCAAAGAAGCCCTTCAAGAAGGGCGGCGGCAAGCGCAATGCCCCTGCTGAGAAGAAGCTCAGGTCTGGTCCCAAGCCGGAAACTGAGTGCTTCTATTGCAAGGACAAGGGTCATCGAAGCGAATCGTCCAAGTACTTAGCGGACAAGAAGGCTGGCACCATCAAAGGTATATTTGATATACATGTTATTGATGTTTTCCTTACTAGCCCTCGTTGTAGTGCCTGGGTATTTGATACCGGTTCAGTTGCTAATATTTGTAACTCGAAACAGGAGCTGCAGAATAGACGGCGGCTTGCGAGGGATGAGGTGACGATGCGCGTTGGCAACGGATCAAGAGTTGATGTGATGGCCGTCGGCACGCTCTCCTTAGTTTTACCTTCGGGATTAGTTTTAAACCTTAATAAATGTTATTATGTGCCTGCGTTGAGCATGAACATTATTTTTGGATCGTGTTTATTGCAAGACGGTTATTCATTTAAATCGGAGAATAATGGTTGTTCTATTTATATGAGTAACATCTTTTATGGTCATGCACCTCTTGTGAGTGGTTTATTTCTTCTAAATCTCGAAAGGGATGAAACACACATCCATAACATTGAGGCTAAGAGATGCAAAGTAGATAGTGATAATACTACTTATTTGTGGCACTGTCGTCTAGGTCATATTGGTGTAAAGCGCATGAAGAAACTCCATTCTGATGGACTTTTGGAGTCTCTTGATTTTGAATCATTTGACACATGCGAACCATGCCTCATGGGCAAGATGATCAAAACCCCGTTCTCCGGAATGATGGAGCGAGCAACGGACTTGTTGGAAATCATACATACCGATGTATGCGGACCGATGAGTGTTTCGACGCGCGGTGGATATCGCTATTTTCTCACTTTTACCGATGACTTAAGTAGATATGGGTATATCTATTTAATGAAACATAAATCTGAAACGTTTGAAAAGTTCAAAGAATTTCAGAATGAAGTGGAGAACCATCGTAACAGAAAGATTAAGTTTCTACGATCCGATCGTGGGGACGAATATTTGAGTTATGATTTTCTCACGCATCTCAAAGCAAGTGGAATCGTTTCACAACTCACGCCACCCGGAACACCACAGCGCAATGGTGTGTCTGAACGCCGGAATCGAACCCTGTTAGATATGGTCCGATCGATGATGTCTCTTACTGATTTGCCGTTATCATTTTGGGGTTATGCATTAGAAACCGCTGCATTCACTTTAAATAGGGCTCCATCTAAATCCGTTGAGACGACACCGTATGAACTATGGTTTGGTGCTAAACCTAAGTTGTCGTTTCTTAAAGTTTGGGGATCTAAGCTTCGTCAAGAAGTTGATGCCGGACAAGCTCGAACCCAAAGCGGAGAAATGCGTCTTCATAGGATACCCTAAGGAAACTATTGGGTATACCTTCTATCACAGAACCGAAGGCAAAGTGTTTGTCGCAAAGAACGGTTCCTTTCTTGAGAAGGAGTTTCTCTCGAAAGAAGTGAGTGGGAGGAAAGTAGAGCTAGACGAGGTTATTGAACCTTCTCTTGAATTGGAGAGTAGCGCAGCACCTGAAATTGTTCCAAAGCTTTGCACCAACAATAGAGGAAGCTAATGACAAGGATCATGAAGCTTGGACGATCTTGCTCTTGAACGTCCGGTCGACAAGGTCGCGTGCCCCTCCTAAGTGGTAATGCAACCTGTCTTGACTGTCTTGTTAGTAGAAGACAGTGAACCTACGAACTATGAGGAAGCGATGATGAGCCCAGACTCTGAGAAATGGCTAGAAGCCATGAAATCCGAATTGGGATCCATGAGCGAAAACCAAGTATGGACTTTGGTGGACCCTCCTAGCGACGAAAGGCCGTTGAGTGCAAATGGATCTTCAAGAAGAAAAGCGGACGCGGATGGTAATGTTACCGTCTATAAAGTACGGCTTGTCGCGAAAGGTTTTCGACAAGTTCAAGGTGTTGACTACGATGATACTTTCTCTCTCGTAGCGATGTTTAAGTCCATTCGGATTTTATTAGCAATTGCTGCATTTCATGATGATGAAATATGGCAAATGGATGTCAAGACTGCTTTCCTCAATGGCAACATTGATGAAGAGTTGTATATGATGCAACCAGAAGGTTTTGTCGATCCTAAGGATGTTGATAAAGTATGCAAACTTCAGCGTTCCATTTATGGATCAAGCAAGCATCTCGGAGTTGGAACCTTCGTTTTGATCAAGTGATCAAGAGCTTTGGATTTGTTCCAAATTGCTCTGAAGCTTGCATCTACAAGAAAGTGAGTGGGAGCTCGGTGGCGTTTACGGTACTATATGTGGATGACATATTGATTATTGGAAATGACATCAACATGCTTAACGATGTGAAGAGTTATTTGAACAAGTGTTTTTCAATGAAAGACCTAGGTGAAGCTTATATATTGGGCATCAAAATCTATAGAGATAGACAAAAGGCCTGATAGCTTTAAGCCAAAGTACATACCTAGACAAAGTTCGAAAAGGTTCAGAATGGATAAGGCATTGAAAGGTTCGGTGCCTATGTTGTCGAGTAAGATATTGAGCAAGGCTCGGTGTCCAGCTACGGTAAATGATAGGGAAGCTATGAGCAAAGTGCCTTATGCCTCGGCCATAGGTTCCATCATGTATGCCATCTTGTGTACTAGACGGATGTGTCCAATGCTCTTAGTTTGACGAGCGGATATCAAAGTGATCCAGAGTGGAACCTTTGGACAGCCGTGAAGAACATCCTAAGGTACCTAAATAGGACTAAAGAAATGTTCTTAGTCTATGGGGTGATGAGCTCGTCGTAAAAGGTTACGTCGATGCTAGTTTACACCGACAAGGATGATTGTAAATCTCGCACGGGATACGTGTATATTTTGAATGGAGGAGCTGTGAGCTGGAGAAGCTGCAAGCAAAGCATGATCATGGGATCTCAAGAGAAGCGGAATACATGGCTGCTGCGAGCGTCAAGTGAAGGAGTTTGGATCGAAACTTCATCATCGAGCTTGGCGTGGTTCAAGTGCATTGGACCCACTAGAGATATTGTGTGACAACACCGCCATAGTACTCGCTAAGGAACCAAGATATCATCCAAAGACCAAGCATATCAACATAAGTTTCATATAATCCGAGATTATATAGCGGATGGAGATCGAAGATCAGCAAAGTACATACAGATCTGAATGTCGCAGATCCATTGACTAAACCTCTTCCACGTGTAAAACATGATCAGCACCTCGATTGCCATGGGTGTGATATTGTTGCCAGATGTAAACTAGATTATTGACTCTAGTGCAAGTGGGAGACTGTTGGAATTATGCCCTAGAGGCAATAATAAAGATGTTATTATTATAATTCTTGTTCATGATAAAGTTTATATTCCATGCTAGAATTGTATTAAGCGGAAACTTTAATACTTGTGTGGTTTGTGAACAACACCGTGTCCCTAGTACGCCTCTATGGACTAGCTCATTGATCAATGATGGTTAAGGTTTCCTAACCATAGACATGAGTTGTCAATTGATAATGAGATCATATCATTGGAGAATGATATGGTGGATAGACCCAAACTAAGCAATTAGATCGTGTCATCGTGTTCGTCTTTGCGAAGTTTTTCTTATGTCAAATATTGTATTCCTTAGACCATGAGATAATACAACTCCCTGGTATCGGAAGAAAGCTTTGAGGTCATCAAACGTCATCCTATGAGAGGGTGATCATAAAGGTGTCTCTCGGTGTCGGAAAGTATCATTGGGTTGTATGTATCGAGATGGGATTTGTCCCTCAAGTCGGAGAGATATACTTGGGCCCACTCGGTGTCGATATCAACACCTCTTGCAAGAATGTGGAAAAGGAGTAAATCACAAAGTGATATCGGATTTGAACGAGTAAAGTACTTGCTGTGAACGAGATTGAACTAGGTATGACGATACCGACGATCGAATCTCGGGCAAGTAAAATATCGCGAGACGAAGGGAATATATATATGGGATTGATTGAATCCTGGCATCGTGGTTCATCCGATATGATCATCGATGAATGTGTGGGAGTCAATATGGGTGCCCAGACCCCGCTGTTGATTATTGATAGAAGATCATGTCTGCATATTCTCGAACCCGCAGGGTCACACACTTAACGTGTCTCGACGCTAGGATAGATTGGATAATTGGTTTATGAATTTTGTTCGAGTCTCGGATGGGATCCGGGACATCACGAGAGGTTCGAATGGTCCAAGAATAAGATTCATATAAAGGCAGTTTTGGAGTTGAATTGTTAGGATTAATCGGTATTGTACCGAGCTTCTAGAACCTTCCGGATGGGGGCCAACGTGGTCCCACCTTCCGGGAGGGGGCATGGGCCTATGAGGGAGTGTCCTGGCCGCATTGGGCCAGGGGCACAAGGCCCCATAGGGCCCAGCCGATCCTAGATAAGTTTAAATCGTTTAAACTAGAGATAAGATAGGGTTTCTAGAAGGGAGAGTTTAAATCGTTTAAACTAGAGATAGGCTTGGAGGATGGGCAAGGTCTGGCCGCACCCCCCCTCTATATATAGAGGGCTGGTGCGCCTCCCCAACCTACACCTTCCTCCAAACCCTAGTTGCCCTGCCCTCCTCTCTCCTCCCATTGTTTGTAGGCGAAGCCCTGCTGCAGAAATTCTCCACCATATACACCACGCCGTCGTGTTGTAGATCCAATCTATCTCTCCACCCTACTTGCTGGTCCGAGGAAGGAGGAGACGTCGAGGTGCTGCACGTGTGCATCTCACGGAGGCACCGCCACTTGTGGTGCTAGATCGGATCGGATCGCGAGGAGGAAAAGCGAGTACGACTACATCACCCACGTTAACGTGAGCGTTCTGCTTGAATCTTCAAGGGTATGAAGATCTAATCCAATCTCTCTCGTTGTTTGCATCTCCTAGATTAGATCTTGGCTTTCCCTCTGTTCGTATCCGTAGAAAATTTTGATTTACTATGCCGCGAAACCCTTCACTTGTTGCCTTTTGTGGCTTTGTAGCCTTTGTGGCATTGTTGTTGGGAGCCTCCAATTGAGTTGTGGAGATTGCCCCAATCTTGTACGGGTTCGGTGACCGCCCTCAAGTGTCCCATAGTGGAACGTGAGTAGGCCTTTGTGGCGAGCTCACGGGAAAATGGTGAGCCTGTTGTGGCGTCGGTAGGTTGCGTGCCTTCGCATCTTGGGGTGAGGCCTTGTGTGGCGTTGGGTGAGCATTGAGCCACCACACCTCGAGGTGAGCCACTTGTGGCGTTCGAAGTACATTGCGCCCCCGCACCTCTCCAACGGAGATGTAGCTTCTTTGGAAGTGAACTTCGGGAAACAAATCATCATCTTCGCGCCCATCGGTTATTTCTCAACCGAGCCCTTTATTTATGTAATTTACATTGTGATAGCCTTCGTGCTTGAAATATATTATCATGTTATCACCTTGTTGCTTGTCTTGCTTAGCATAGGTTGTTGGTGCACTTAGTGAACCTAGTGGATATAGGTTTTGGCTTGATAAATTAAACGTTAAGTTTTATTCCGCATTTATTAGAGCCTAAACTGTAATAATTTGAAAATGCCTATTCACCCCCCTCTAGGCGACGTCTGATGGCTCGGTGTTGATGTGGAGATCATTGGGGAACCCCAAGAGGAAGGTATGATGAGCACAGCAGTAAGTTTCCCTCAGTTATGAAACCAAGGTTTAATCGAACCAGTAGGAGCAAGCAAACACCCCAAAGGTGTTGCTAGCTGAGCCTTGGCAGGGCATACTACCGGTGCTAGTAGCAACGTGGAGACCTGCACAACACAACCACAGAACTCTGCCCCCAACTTGCGATGAGGTTGTCAATCTCACCGGTTTTGCTGAAAACAAAGGATTAAACGTATCGAATGGAAGAAAGTAATAGTTTGCAGAAAATAAACACAAAGCAGTAAACAGTTTGTAGATTGTATGTAAAAGAAAGGACCGGGGTCCATAGTTCACTAGAGGTGGCTCTCCTTAAGATAGATAACATGCTAGGTGAACAAATTACAGCGGGGCAATTGACAAACATCGACAAAACATACAGGCATATACTAATCATCTTGACTCCTTTGGAACTTGATTGGGCATTACAACGTTATACATAGACCTCCATCCAACTTCATCTATGACTAATAATTCACTTTCAGGTTATCATCTGAACCTCCTCCAGTATTAAGTTGCAAGCAACGGATAATTGCATTATGAATTGCGTGTAAAGTAAACAATACGATTGTTCTATGAACAAAGGGTTGTTGTTTTCTCCCTAGTAGCAACAACACATCTAGTACCTTAGAGATTTCTGTCACTTCCCCAGATTTTACCAAAGGCATGAACCCACTATCGAGCATAAATACTAACTCTTGGAGTTGCTAGCATCTACTTGGCCAAGATAGCTACTAACAACGGAAAGCATGCAAGATCATAAATAACAAAGACATGATAGAATCAATAATCAATCTGAAATAGCATCTTAATATCCATCGGATCCCCGCAAACACAACATGCAGAATTACAAATAGATGATCTTGATCATGAACAGAGCTCACAAGATCTAGACATGAAAGCACAAATGAGGAGAACTAGCCATCTAGCTACTACATGGACCCGTAGTCCAGAGATGAACTACTCACGCATCACACCGGAGGCTTGCATGATGATGAAGAAGGCCTCCAGGGTGAATTCCCCTCTCCGGCAGGGTGCCGGGAAGAGCTTCAGATCCCTCCCGATCTAGGGATGGAGATGATGGCGGCTACAGACTCTTTCGTGGATTTTTGATCGAGTACTTAGGGTTTTGGTCCCGAGGGAAATATATAGGCGAAAGGAGAGGCCGAGGGGGTGTTGGGGTCGGCTAGACCACCCCCTGGCGCGGGCCAGGCCTGGCCGCGCGGCCAGGTGGTTTGACCGGCCCCCATCCCTTCTTCGTCTCGTATTCTGGCTCCAGGTGTCTTCTGAAACAATAGGCACTTTGGCGTTTGTCCCGTCCAATTCCGAGAATATTCATTTTCTGACTTTCCTGGAACCAAAAATAGCAGAAAACAGGCAGCTGGCACTATGGCTCTTATTAATAGGTTAGTCCAAGAAATCATATGAAAAGTACTCCAAAGTGTGGACAAAACACAAGAAAGTAGATAAAACTAAGCATGGAGCATAAAAAAGTATAGATACATTTGCAATGTATCAACATCCCCAAGCTTAACTCCTGCTCGTCCTCGAGTAGGTAAGTGATAAAAAGAAAGAATAATTTTTGAGGTGACACGCACCATCATAAACTTGATCAAAGTATTTGTAAAGCATTCAAAGATGGGATCATAGTACTTCAATCATAACATGAAAGAAAAAGTTCTAGCAATAAGACAAAGAAATTATGATGCAACATGAAAAGGCACAAGCAAAAGATTCATGAATAACAATGCTTTGCAAGATGTTTGTTTGTTTTACATAAAGAAAATATAGCATAATAGCATTCAACTTGTCCCTCATAGAGTAGCAAATATAAATGCATAGGACACCTTCAAAGTTCATAAGAGTGACTAGATACAAATAGTTTAAAGCAAGCAATATCAAGTTATGCATCAATCAACTAGTCTTGGGACAATGCACATAGAACTAATAATAGCCACTATGCTCTCAAAGTAAGTGCATAAAGATAGAAGGTGGAGACTCAATATAATGGTGGAAGAAAGGCCTTCATAGAAGGAAGTAGGGATTCAAGTCTCATAAAGAGCTTCCAAAAATTATGGTACTTATAGCTTTCAGCTCTCATTGCCCCTATCATAAGCATCTTGAAGGTGATTAAGGTTAAAGTGACACAACTAAGAGGATATGCTTGACAAGTTATAAACCGAAATCTCATGCCCCTTACTTACGAAGACCGAACCTGATGCTACTCAACTTTAGTCATAAGTAAGATCTTATCATTGTAAGTACATATGTATCATAAAGAACTGCCAACGGGGTACCCCATGCACATGATACAGGAGCTGTCCCATAATCAAAATGACAAGGCAAGCAGACAATGAGCATCTCAGCGATCTTTTTATTTGCTATTTGCATAGGTTTTTATTGAGGATGCTTCATAGAGTGCTCATTATGGTGATGCTGCAAGTTTCCACCATGATTAGGCATGGCTTAGGCTAGCGGCCCAGGCGTTTCTTTAATACACATACAAACTCCATGATCTTACAAGTTCCACTTTTATTTCACACCGCCGGGATCCATAAGCAAAAGATCATGATATCAACGGGGTACAAAGTACAAGTGCAATGTTGAAAGCGATCCCCATGATACATGGTTCTGCTGATTTCAACTTATAAAGCGCAAGCATATACGCAACAAATAAGGACCCAATGGTTCAAGTTTATTAGATGCAAAAAAGTAAAGTGTGCCATCAAGTTCGTGAGAGCTTTAATCACTAGTTTTCTCATAACAAGTTTAATTTGGAAGATAAACAAAATCATGAATATACTTAGAATAGCATATGCTAATAGGTAGGTATGGTGGACTGATACATTGCAAATGTATCTATAATTTTTGATGTTCCATGCTTAGTTTTATCCACTTTCTTGTGTTTCGTTCCAACTTTGGAGTACTTTTCATACGATTTCTGGGACTAACCTATTAAACAAGAGCCACAGTGCCAGCTGCCTGTTTTCTGCTGTTTTTGGTTCCAGGAAAGTCAAAAAATGAATATTCTCGGAATTGGACGGGACAAAAGCCAAAGTGCCTATTTTTCCGGAAGACATCAAGTGCCAGAATACGAGACGGAGAGGGGCCAGGGGGCCACCACACCACCTGGCCGTGCGGCCATGCCTAGCCCACGCCAGGGGGTGGTGTGGCCACTCCCGGCACCCCCTCGGCCTCTCCTTCCCCCTATATATTGCCTTCGGGACGAAAACCCTAAGTGCCCGATCAAAAATCCACGAAAGAGTCTGTAGCCACTGTCATCTCCATCCCTAGATCGGGAGGGATCTGAAGCTCTTCCCGGCACTTGGGAGAGAATTCACCCTGGAGGCCTTCTTCATCACCATGCAAGCCTTCGGTGGGATGCGTGAGTAGTTCATCCTTGGACTACGGATTCATGTAGTAGCTAGATGGCTAGTTCTCCTCCTTTGTGCTTTCATGTCTAGATCTTGTGAGCTCCGTTCATGATCAAGATCATCTATTTGTAATTCCGCATGTTGTGTTTGCGGGGATTCGATGGATATTGAGATGCTATTTCAGATTGATTATTGATTCTATCATGTCTTTGTTATTTGTGATCTTGCATGCTTTCCGTTGTTAGTAGCTATCTTGGCCAAGTAGATGCTAGCAACTCCAAGAGTTAGTATTTATGCTCGATAGTGGGTTCATGCCTCTGGTAATCTGGGAAGTGACAGAAATCTCTAAGGTACTAGATGTGTTGTTGCTACTAGGGAGAAAACAACAATCCTTTGTGCATAGAACCATCGTATTTTTTACTTTACACGTAGTTCGTAAAGCAATAATCTGTTGCTTGCAACTTAATACTGGAGGGGGTTCGGATGATAACCTGAAGGTGGATTATTAGTCATAGATGCAGTTGGATGGCGGTCTATGTATAATGTTGTAATGCCCAATCGAATCTCAAAGGAGTCAAGATGATTAGTATATGCATGTATTGCTTTCTCGATGTTTGTCAATTGCCCCGCTGTAATTTGTTCACCCAGCATGTTATCTATCAAGGAGAGCCACCTCTAGTGAACTATGGATCCCAGTCCTTGTCTTTTACATACAATCTATAAACTGTTTACTGCTTTGTGTTTACTTTCTGCAAACTTTTACTTCTTTCCATTTGATACGTTTAATCCTTTGTTTTCAGCGAAACACGGTGAGATTGACAACCTCATCGCAAGTTGGGGACAAAGTTCTGTGGTTGTGTTGTGCAGGTCTCCACGTTGCTACTAGCACCGGTAGTGCGCCCTTCCAAAGCTCAGCTAGTAACACCTTTGGGGTGTTTCCTTGCTCCTACTGGTTCGATTAAACCTTGGTTTCATAACTGAGGGAAACTTGCTGCTGTGCTCATCATACCTTCCTCTTGGGGTTCCCAACGAGATCTACATCAACACCGCCATGAAGCATTTTTCTGGGTGTCGTGCATTGAGCCATCAAGCATTTTTCTGGCGCCGTTGTCGGGGAGTCAAGGACATCTTCACAAGGGGAGTCCCTCATAACCAATCTCTTTACTTTGTTATTTTTGTTTTGCTTATTTTCTTTTTGCTTTGTTTTCTTGTTTTGTTATTCAAAAACACACAAAAAATAGTTTTACAAGTTTGCTTTCTTATTTGAAAACACAAAAACTGACTACTCTTGAAAACACTAAGTTGTGTGACTTCACTAGCACCAACAACAATGATTTTATGAGCACACATATTGCTCCACATGTGCCTGAAGATTCTTTCTTTGAGATAAAACCTGCTTTACTCAATCTTGTTATGAGAGAACAATTTTCTGGTATTGGTAATGAAGATGCTGCTTCCCATCTAAATAACTTTGTTAAACTATGTGAGATGCAAAAGCATAGGGATATAGATGGTGAAATTATTAAGCTGAAATTGTTTCCTTTCTCTTTGAGAGAAAAAGCTAAAGAATGGTTGAATTCCTTAACTAGGAATAGTATTGATTCTTGGACTAAGTGCAAAGATGCTTTTATTGGAAAATACTATCCTCTTGCTAAGATTATATCCATGAGAAGTGAAATAATGAAGTTTAAACAACTTGATAATGAGCATGTTGCTCAAGCTTGGGAAAGAATGAAATCTTTGGTAAAGAATTGTCCCACTCATGGACTGACTACTTGGATGATCATCCAAACTTTTTATGCAGGATTGAACTATTCTTCAAGGAACCTATTGGATTCTGCTGCTAGAGGTACCTTTATGACCATCACTTTGGGTGCTGCAATAAAACTTTTGGACAATATGATGGTTAATTATTCTGAATGGTATACTGAGAGAGCTCCACAAGGAAAAGGACAAATTACATTTGGAAGGTCCCTATTAGAACTCCTTGGAGCAATAATAGATGAGGGAAAAGGGACCATGTACCTTTCTTCTCCACCAAACAATCATATTTTCCCCAAGGTTAAGAATAAAAGTAAGAGAGGTAAGGGCAAGAAATTTGGTTTTAATGCTTCTTCATTTGAGAACACTTGATTCTTTCTTGCTTCTTATGCCTACCTTTAAGGCGTTAAAGAAAAGTAATTATTGGGAGATAACCCAAAAGTTTTAGATGAGTATTGGAAGTTATTACTTAAGGTAATAACCACTCCTTATCCTTTTTATTTTCTTTTTGTGCCAAGAGTAACCTCTAATGAGAGAGAAGTAATGATTGGGAAAGTTGCTGTCCCGAAACAGATTTTTGTGCTTCACCGTAAATATTTGTGTAAAATCGCTGAACGTCTTTTTGAGGCGTCAATTTTTGTGCTTCTGCCCCAGGTTGTTATCTAACTTTTGTTAGTTTAACACTTTTTGATTTGAGCAACAGAAGGTCTTCGAAAAAATTCGTCTTTACCTGCTGGTCTGTTTTGACAGATTTCTGCCATTTTCTGCATTTGCTTCTTGTTGGTTCCTTTTTGAGTTCTTTTGGGGAATTGAGCTTTTTGAGGGAAGTGCTACAGTAGCAAGTGTTCTAATGGAAGTTTATTTGGTGTTAGAACTGAACCTTAAGACTTATTTATCTTGAGTGCACTAATGTTGCTAATAAAGATTGTGTGAAGTTTTGTATGAAGGAAAATTGCAGGTGTATGGAAGGAATGAGTAATGAGATGAAGAATGGAAGAAAGCTCAAGCTTGGGGATGCCACGAGTGTCACCCCAAGAAATATCCAAGAAGTAAAAGCGTCAAAGCTTGGGGATGCCCAAGGCATTCCCCTTCTTCATCAATAAAAATCCCAGGTTTCTTCCAAACGCTTCATTTTTATTGTTTCATGCACAGTTGTGTTGCTCTTGGAGCGTCTTATTTTTCGTTTTGATTTTGGTTTTTCAATTTCTTTGGTTTTCTTAGTTTGCTGAATAAATTGGTTGGACCACCTCTTTCATACATTGGTTTGCAAATAGTTTGGTTTGGTTTGGAAAAGAGTAGGAAAGTTCATGCTTATGTGGTAAAAAGAGCTCGTTTTTGACTGTGGCCTATGCTTTGTCATGCCATGCTTGATATTGTTTTGGCTTTATGCTTAGTATTATTTGCTGTAGCATGACTTGTTATAAACAATTGATATTGCTTAATGTGCCTTGGATGAATCATGCGTAGTTTTAGCATATTAAAGCATAGTATAGTGGTATTCTCCTTTGATGCTTTATTTGGGTTGACTTGGCGCATGCTCACACCATGTTATGACTATCTCAAGTCACCATAGCCTTTATGATCCTTTATTTTTCAACTTGTAGTATCACTTTATGCTTTGATCAATGATGTTTTGTCGCTCTGCATGATTATGGCCATTATTGCTCTCTTAGTTTGTCGCTCCCAGTCTTTTGCTAGCCTCCACAAACAAGTATGAGTTCCACTCATGCATCCAACTCCTTAAACCAAGTTATTCCAAAGAGTCCACCATACCTACCTACTAGCTTATGCTATTCCAAGTATATTCATGCTTTTGTTTACCTTCCAAATTAAACTTGTTATGAGAAAACTAGTGATTAAAGCTCTCACGAACTTGATGGTACACTTTACTTTATTGCCTCTAATAAACTTGAACCATTGGGTCCTTCTTTGTTGTGTATATGCTTGCGCTTTATAAGTTGAAATTAGCAGAACCATGTTTCATGGGGAACGCTTTCAAGATTGCACTTTTACTTTGTACTCCGTTGATATCATGTTCTTTTGCTTACAGATCCCGGCGGTGTGAAATAAAAGTGGAACTTGTAAGATCATGGAGTTTGTATGTGTGTTAGAGAAACGCCTGGGCCGCTAGCCTAAGCCATGCCTAATCATGGTGGAAACTTGCAGCATCACCATAATGAGCACTCTATGAAGCATGCTCAATAAAAACCTATGCAAATAGCAAATAAAAGATCATTTGGGATGCTCATTGTCTGCTTGCCTTGTCATTTTGATTATGGGAAAGCTCCCGTATCATGTGCAAGGGGTACCCCGTTGGCGGTTCTTAATGATACACATATACTTACAATGGCAAGAGCTTACTCGTGACTAAAGTTGAGTAGCATGAGGATCGGTCTTCGTAAGTAAGGGGCATGAGATTTCGGTTTATAACTTGTCAAGCATATCCTCTTAGTTGTGTCACTTTAACCTTAATCACCTTCAAGATGCTTATGATAGGGGCAATGAGAGCTGAAAGCTATAAGTACCATAATTTTTGGAAGCTCTTTATGAGACTTGGATCCCTACTTCCTTTTACAAAGGCCTTTCTTCCACCATTATATTGAGTCTCCACCTTCTATCTTTATGCACCTACTTTGAGAGCATAGTGGCCATTCTTAGTTCTATGTGCATTGTCCCAAGACTAATTGATTGATGCATACTTTGATATTGCTTGTTTTAAACTATTGTATCTAGTCATTATTATGAACTTTGAAGGTGTCCTATGCATTTATATTTGCTACTCTATTGAGGGACAAGCTGAATACTATTATGCTATGTTTTCTTTATGTGAAACAAACAAACGTCTTGCAAAGCATTGTTATTCATGAATCTTTTGTTTATGTCTTTTCATGTTGCATCCTAGTTTCTTTGCTTATTTCTAGAACTTTGTCTTTAATGTTATGATTGAAGTACTATGATCCCAGCTTTGAATGTTTTACAAATACTTTGATCAAGTCTTTGATGGTGCCTGTCACCTCAAAAATTATTCTTTCTTTTTATCACTTACCTACTCGAGGACGAGTAGGAGTTAAGCTTGGGGATGTTGATACATTGCAAATGTATCATTAATTTTTGATGTTTCATGCTTAGTTTTATCCACTTTCTTGTGTTTTATTCCAACTTTGGAGTACTTTTCATATGATTTCTAGGACTAACCTATTAAACAAGAGCCACAGTGCCAGCTGCCCGTTTTCTGCTGTTTTTGGTTCCAAGAAAGTCAGAAAATGAATATTCTCGGAATTGGACGGGACAAAAGCCAAAGTGCCTATTTTTCCAGAAGACATCAAGTGCCAGAATACGATACGGAGAGGGGCCAGGGGGCCACCACACCACCTGGCCGCGTGGCCAGGCCTGGTCCGCGCCAGGGGGTGGTGTGGCCACTCCCGGCACCCCCTCAGCCTCTCCTTCCGCCTATATATTGCCTTCGGGATGAAAACCCTAAGTGTCCGATCAAAAATCTACAAAAGAGTCTGTAGACGCCGTCATCTCCATCCTAGATCGGGAGGGATCTGAAGCTCTACCCGGCACCCTGCCGGATAGGGGAATTCACCCTGGAGGCCTTCTTCATCACCATGCAAGCCTCCGATGTGATGCGTGAGTAGTTCACCCTTGGACTACGGATCCATGTAGTAGCTAGATGGCTGGTTCTCCTCCTTTGTGCTTTCATGTCTAGATCTTGTGAGCTCCGTTCATGATCAAGATCATCTATTTGTAATTCTGCATGTTGTGTTTGTGGGGATCTAATGGATATTGAGATGCTATTTCAGATTGATTATTGATTCTATCATGTCTTTGTTATTTGTGATCTTGCATGCTTTCCGTTGTTAGTAGCTATCTTGGCCAAGTAGATGCTAGCAACTCCAAGAGTTAGTATTTATGGTCAATAGTGGGTTCATGCCTCTGGTAATCTGGGGAAGTGACAGAAATCTCTAAGGTACTAGATGTGCTGTTGCTACTAGGGAGAAAACAACAATCCTTTGTTCATAGAACAATCGTATTGTTTACTTTACACGCAGTTTGTAAAGCAATAATCTGTTGCTTGCAACTTAATATTGGAGGGGGTTCGGATGATAACCTGAAGGTGGATTATTAGTCATAGATGCAGTTGGATGGCGGTCTATGTATAATGTTGTAATGCCCAATCGAATCTCAAAGGAGTCAAGATTATTAGTATATGCATGTATTGCTTTCTCGATGTTTGTCAATTGCCCTGCTGTAATTTGTTCACCCAGCATGTTATCTATCAAGGAGAGCCACCTCTAGTGAACTATGGATCCCGGTCCTTGTCTTTTACATGCAATCTATAAATTGTTTACTGCTTTGTGTTTACTTTTTGTAAACTTTTACTTCTTTCCATTCGATACGTTTAATCCTTTGTTTTCAGAGAAGCACGGTGAGATTGACAACCTCATCGTAAGTTGGGGACAAAGTTCTGTGGTTGTGTTTTGCAGGTCTCCACGTTGCTACCTTTACCGATGTGCATACTGCCAAAGGTCAGCTAGTAACACCTTTGGGGTGTTTCCTTGCTCCTACTGGTTCGATTAAACCTTGGTTTCATAACTGAGGGAAACTTGTTGCTGTGCTCATCATACCTTCCTCTTGGGGTTCCCAACGAGCTCTACATCAACACCGCCATCAAGCATTTTTCTGGGCACCGTGCATTGAGCCATCATGGACTCTTTGGAATAACTTGGTTCACGGAGTTGGATGCATGAGTGGAACTCATACTTGGTTGTGGAGGCTAGTAAAAGACTGAGAGTGACAAACTAAGAGAGCAATAATGGCCATAATCATGCAGAGCGACAAAACATCATTGATCAAAGCATAAAGTGATACTACAAGTTGAAAACTAAAGGATCATAAAGGCTTATGGTGACTTTGGATAGTCATAACATGGTGTGAGCATGTGCCAAGTCAACCCAAATAAAGCATCAAAGGAGAATACCACTATACTATGCTTTAATATGCTAAAACAACGCATGATTCATCCAAGGCACATTAAGAAATCTCAATTGTTTATAACAAGTCATGCTATAGAAAAGAATACTAAGCATAAATCCAAAACAATATCAAGCATGGCATGACAAAGCATAGGCTACAGTCAAAAACAAGCTCTCTTTACCACTTAAGCATGAACTTTCATACTCTTTTCCAAACCAAACCAAACTATTTGAAAACCAATGTAATGAAAGAGGGGGTCCAACCAATTTATTCAGAAAACTAAGAAAACCAAGCAAACGAAAAACCAAAACGAAAATCAAAAAGAAGGCGCTCCTAGAACAACACAAATGTGCATGAAACAATAAAAATGAAGCGCTTGGAAGAAACCTGGGATTTTTATTGATGAAGAGGGGGATGCCTTGGGCATCCCCAAGCTTTGACGCTTGTACTTATTGGATATTTCTTGGGGTGACACGCGTGGCATCCCCAAGCTTGATCTTTAGTCCATCCTTCATCTCATTACTCATTCCTTCCATACACCTAAAATTTTTCCTTCATACAAAACTTCACACAATCTTTATTAGCAACATTAGTGCACTCAAGATAATAGGTATTTAGGTTCATTTCTAATACCAATAAACTTCCATTAGAACACTAGCTACTGAAGCACTTCCCTGAAAAATTTCAATTCCCCAAAAGAACTCAAAAAGGAACCAACAAGAAGCAAATGCAGAAAATGGCAGAAATCTGTCAAAATAGACCAGCAGGTAAAGACGAATTTTTTCAAAGACCTTCTGTTGCTCAAATCAAAAAGTGTTGAACTAACGAAAGTTAGATAACAACCTGGGGCAGAAGCACAAAAATTCACTCCTCAAAAGGACATTGAGAGATTTTACACGAATGTTTACAGTGAAGCATAGAAATCTGTTTCGGGACAGCAACTTTCCCAATCATTACTTCTCTCTCATTAGAGGTTACTCTTGGCACAAAAAGCAAATAAAAAGGATAAGGAGTGGTTATTACTGAGTTAATAACTTCCAAGACTCATCTAAAACTTTTGGGTTATCTCCCAATAAGTACTTTTCTTTAACGCCTTTAAGTTAGGCATAAGAAGCAAGAAAGAATCAACTGTTCTCAAATGAAGAAGCATTAACATCAAGACCAGAAATATCTTCAACAAGGCAAGGTATATCATCCAAATAAGTTCTAGAGGATCTCCTCTCAATGCTATTAGGTTCACTATTTTTATCAAAAGGGTTTTCAGGAACAATCCAATCAAGATTCTTTTCTATGGCTTCATGTATTGCTACCAGTTTAAAGGGTATTGGTATATTAGATTCCTCCCCGTTAGGTTCAGTTTTGTTCATCTTTTATCATGTACCAACAACATCTACACATGAGCCTAGCATATTGAAACGTTCAAAGACTTTTCTAGCTTCCTTGGCAACATCATAGAATTCCTTAAGCAAAGTTTCAAAAATAAAATCTCTCTTCTCAGGGTCATCAATTTCTTTAAGTTTAAGAAACATTACTTGCATTAAGGGGTTAAGGTTAACAAACCTAGCTTCCAACATGTGAACTAAAGAAGCTGCAACAATCTCATAGTTTGGAGCAAGTTCTGCAAGGGATCTATCCTCAATATCCTCATGTTTACTAACATGATTAAAGAATTCTTCAATATTATCTTTTCCAATTATAGAACCACTACCTATTGAAAGGTCTTTCAAGGTGAATTTAGGGATCAACATGGTGAGCTAAGGCAGAGGTAACAACTAAAGGAGACTTAATTATTTTGTGTTTTTCATAAAGAAAGCAAATTTGTAAAACTATTTTTTTGTGTTTTTAATAAAGAAACAAGCAAACAAAGCAAAAAAAAATTAAGCAAAACAAAAATAACAAAGTAAAGAGATTGGTTATGAGGGACTCCCCTTGTGAAGATGTCCTTGACTCCACGGCAACGGCGCCAGAAAAATACTTGATGGCTCGGTGTTGATGTGGAGCTCGTTGGGGAACCCCAAGAGGAAGGTATGATGAGCACATCAGTAAGTTTCCCTCGGTTATGAAACCAAGGTTTAATCAAACCAGTAGGAGCAAGGAAACACCCCAAAGGTGTTGCTAGCTGAGCCTTAGCAGGGCGCACTACCGGTGCTAGTAGCAACGTGGCGACCTGCACAACACAACCACAGAACTCTACCCCCAACTTGCGATGAGGTTGTCAATCTCACCGGTTTTGCTGAAAACAAAGGATTAAACGTATCGAATGGAAGGAAGTAATAGTTTGTAGAACATAAACACAAAGCAGTAAACAGTTTGTAGATTGTATGTAAAAGAAAGGACCGGGGTCCATAGTTCACTAGAGGTGGCTCTCCTTAAGATAGATAACATGTTGGGTGAACAAATTACAGCGGGGCAATTGACAAACATCGAGAAAGCATACAAGCATATACTAATCATCTTGACTCCTTTGGAACTTGATTGGGCATTACAACGTTATACATAGACTGCCATCCAACTTCATCTATGACTAATAATCCACCTTCAGGTTATCATCTGAACCCCCTCCAGTATTAAGTTGCAAGCAACGAATAATTGCATTACAAATTGCATGTAAAGTAAACAATACGATTGTTCTATGAACAAAGGATTGTTGTTTTCTCCCTAGTAGCAACAGCACATCTAGTACCTTAGATTTTCTGTCACTTCCCCAGATTACCAGAGGCATGAACCCACTATCGAGCATAAATACCAACTCTTAGAGTTGCTAGCATCTACTTGGCCAAGATAACTACTAACAACAGAAAGCATGCAAGATCACAAATAACAAAGACATGATAGAATCAATAATCAATTCTGAAATAGCATCTCAATATCCATCGGATCCCCGCAAACACAACATGCAGAATTACAAATAGATGATCTTGATCATGAACGGAGCTCACAAGATCTGGACATGAAAGCACAAAGGAGGAGAACCAGCCATCTAGCTACTACATGGACCCGTAGTCCAAAGATGAACTACTCACGCATCACACCGGAGGCTTGCATGATGATGAAGAAGGCCTCCAGGGTGAATTCCCCTCTCCGGCAGGGTGCCGGGAAGAGCTTTAGATCCCTCCCGATCTAGGGATGGAGATGACGGCGGCTACAGACTCTTTCGTGGATTTTTGATCGGGTACTTAGGGTTTTGGTCCCGAGGGCAATATATAGGCGGAAGGAGAGGCCGAGGGGGTGCTGGGGTCGGCTAGACCACCCCTTGGCACGGGCCAGGCCTGGCCACGCGGCCAGGTGGTGTGGCCGGCCCCCAGCCTTTATTCGTCTCATATTCTGGCTCCAGATGTATTCCGGAAAAATAGGCACTTTGGCTTTTGTCCCGTCCAATTCCGAGAATATTCATTTTCTGACTTTCCTGGAACCAAAAATAGCAGAAAATGTGCAGGCACTGTGGCTCTTGTTAATAGGTTAGTCCAAGAAATCATATGAAAAGTACTCCAAAGTGTGGACAAAACACAAGAAAGTAGATAAAACCAAGCATGGAACATCAAAAATTATAGATACATTTGCAATGTATCAACGTCCATTTCCCTTTTAGATGGGAATACATCCTCGATGAGTTTGTTATTTGCTTTATCATCCTCGGTATAGCCAACCACAATATCGTCCGGGAGATGCACATATTCATCGCCTATTGTCTCTTCTGTTCCATTGCCGATTCTTAGGAGGTACTCTGAAAATGAAGGATCGGCATGTGCACGCATATTGCGTGTCAGGGGAATCTTGCAGATCTTATCCCATAAATAGGATATCTGTAATGTAGCATCCGTGATTTGTGCTCTTGTCCCTCGTGCCACAACAGGAAGGACCTGTCTAAAATCCCCACCAAAGACGACAACCTTCCCACCAAACGACAAGGAACATCCCATTATATCCTGGAGTGATCTATCAAGCGTTTCAACTGTTTGACGCTTTGTCATAGCGACTTCATCCCAAATTATCAAGGACGCTTGTTTAAGCAACTCCGTTGTGCCACTCTGCTTAGTAAAACCACACATGCTATAGTCAGTGAGCTTGATCGGGATTTTAAACCTGGAGTGTGTAGTTCGGCCTCCAGGCATAATCGATGCTGCTATACCCTATGTAGCTATTGCGATTGCTATTAGGCCCATGTCACGCACCTTTGCAAGCAATGCCTTGTACAAGTACGTCTTCCCGGTGCCTTCTGGACCATCAACAAAGAATATCTGGCTCCTTTTGTTCCTCACATGATCCACTATTTCATTGTAACCGGCTAGTTGTTCATTGTTAAAACAACCAATTAGATCTAGATGTTCTTGGCTCCTCTGTTACCTCTCTATAATCAGCGTCAGAAGAACCATCTGTATCAACCAAATCTGGAAGTCCATAGCTTTTAATATCCTTCCCCATGGATTGCACAAGATCTCTAATATCTCTTAGGACCATCTGCTCAAGTGCCGCCTCATTGTATTGATTGAGGTGGTAATCCTCAGACATCGATGCTAGATGTTTATCCCACAACTATCAGATTTCTATTGCCTCGCAGAATACCAGTATAGTTGCAAACAACCGTCTAAGAGCTCAAGGCATCTGAAATGTGGCTGCCTCCGTCATGTAGTCATCAAGGGACTGATGTCTACGCACTTCTATTCTTGTAGACAGTTGTTCGGCCTCCAAGTGCAGAGGTTTGTAGAACAGCAGCAAGTTTTCCCTTAAGTGGATCACCCAAGGTTTATCGAACTCAGGGAGGAAGTGGCCAAAGGTATTCCCTCTCAAGCAACCTTGCAATCAAGATACAAGAAGTCTCTTATGTCCCCAACACACCCAATACACTTGTCAGGTGTATAGGTGCACTAGTTCGGCGAAGAGATAGTGAAATACAAGTGGTATAGATAATTATAAGTGGTAACGGTGATAGAAAATAGCTTGATGGCATGGAAAAGACTAAAGTAGAACTGAAATAAAGATAGAAGCAAGCAAACATGTAACAAATCTAATAGCAAACGGTGTTTCAGTGCTTAGAAACAAGGCCTAGGGATCATACTTTCACTAGTGAACACTCTCATATAAATATATTCTCTTTAAGATACTACTCTTAACTACTCTCCGGTTGGATACTCTAATCCATGGTAGGGCTATAACAGCACTCCTCAAAGTTTGCTTTTCCCATCTAGATAACCCCACACTGTCACCTTGAGTACTAGATGGTTCAAACAAACACCACAATTTCATAAAGACATCCAACTCCAAATATAACTCATAACAAGTATTTGTAATCTCTAGCCTAAGTGCCACCATGGTGTGCACGCTGTCACTTTCACACACATGGGGAGAGCGGAGATCTATTAAAGCACTTGAGTAGCAAGGTAGATCTATAGATTACAAGCTCATGATCTCAATAAGATCATGCATAGAGAGAGAGATGAACACATAGCTACCGGTAGAACCCTTAGCCTCGAGAGAGAACTACTCCCTCCTCATCATAGGAATCAGCAATGGTGATGGAGATGGCGGTGGAGATCGATGGCGATGGCTCCGGGGGCACTTCCCCGTCCCGGCAGGGTGCCGGAATAGAGACTTTCTGTCCTCCGAATCTCCCCTTCGGTGGCGGCGGCGCTGCGGAACTTTTCATGGCTGGAGGATTGATGATTTAGGGTTTATGCATCGGGAGGCTCTTATAGGCGAGGGAGGCAAGGTCGGTGGCCGGCCAGGAGGCCCACACCATGCCCTGGCACGGCCTAGGGTTGCCCGCGCCAAGGGGGGTGTGGCCACCCTGTGGCCCCTCTCCGTCTCGTCTTCTGGCTCCGTGAGTCTCCCGATAAAATATCAGCTTTGGCTTTTGTCCCGTCCAATTCCGAGAATATTCATTTTCTGACTTTTTGGAACCAACAACATCAGAAAACAGGCAACTGGCACTATGGCTCTTGTTAACAGGTTAGTCCAAGAAATCATATGAAAAGTACTCCAAAGTGTGGACAAAACATAAGAAAGTAGATAAAACCAAGCATGGAACATCAAAAATTAGATACGTTTGCAACGTATCAGGGACCTGTCGTGCTCAATGAGGCCTAAGTGTTCACACGCCTCTCTGAAGGAACTGCATAGATTGCCGTTAACTGTTTTTAAGTAATCAAATGAAGTAGCACCTCGGACATGACTAAGGAGCACCCGCAAGTAGTACCTCTCTCCTTCAGCAGGGTGTGCATACACAAGTCGTCCAAACTGTGTTCTCTTATTTTGTCTCTTCTACCACTTCTTATCTCCAGCGATCCACCTATATTGTTCTGGAAACTCTCTATACAACCATTTTCGTGCCTCCAAATACTTCCGGTTCATCTCAAAGTACTTGGTAAGCATGGATTTAGATGAAGATGGTCGAGCGACAACATCTTCTAGATTATCACCGGCTTTAAACGCAACAGTATGCATGTTGGGCAAATGAAGCTGCAGTTGTAGAATAGACGGAGTGACATCAAACATGCGGAATCCGAAAATCCTATAAATAGCCTCTAGAGGAGATATATAGCATGCATCCCTGTATTGACGAATTTCATTGATTATTCCCCCGTCATTGATGACATCTTTCTTGAATGCAAAGGATGTTTTATCATGCCCTTTGTAGATGTACTTGAACAAATACTTGACCGCCTTGATGCTCGAGCAAGCTTCGACATTTATGTGGCAGTTGTATCGCATGAGAAGAAATGGGTTGTAAGGGACCACCCATCTATTGTCCAGTTTTGCTCCTCTAATCTTAACTACACACCCATCAACCCTCCTTCTATAGATGTGATATGAATCCTTTCCCTGCTGCGTGTGGCTACAAAACTGTCGAGGATAGTGGAAACGACATTGTCCATCAATCATGCAAGGACAATTTTTTTCAACTCACCACAAGGTCCGTGTAACATGTGTTTGACGACCAGATCATGTAGGACAGGATACTTCTCTTTGTCAGGTATTTCTGCAGATATCACCCGATCATAGTCATCAGGGGTCTTTAACTTGCTATCGGATTTCATGATTAGAAGGATATGCTCGTGCGGGAGACCTCTTTTCTGAAACTCGGTGACATGCTCATAAGCAGCAACTTCTCCAAAATGTTTCCCCTTGGTCAATAAATCCATCATATCGCGCTGCTTAGCCTTGTAAACTCTTGCCACAAGGTCCGGACGATCTTGTGGCAGTTGACTGATATATTGCAAATGTATCTATAATTTTTGATGTTCCATACTTGGTTTTATCTACTTTCTTGTGTTTTGTCCACACTTTGGAGTACTTTTCATATGATTTCTTGGACTAACCTATTAACAAGAGCCACAGTGCCAGCTGCCTGTTTTCTGCTATTTTTGGTTCCAGGAAAGTCAGAAAATGAATATTCTCGGAATTGGACGGGACAAAAGCCAAAGTGCCTATTTTTCCGGAATACATCTGGAGCCAGAATATGAGATGGAGAAGGGCCAGAGGGTGGCCACACCACCGGCTGCAGCTGGGCTAGGCAGCGCCAGGGGGGTGGTGTGGCCACCCAGCACCCCTCGGCCTCTCCTTCCGCCTATATATTGCCCTCGGGACCAAAACCCTAAGTACCCGATCAAAAATCCACGAAAGAGTCTGTAGCCGCCGTCATATCCATCCCTAGATCGGGAGGGATCTGAAGCTCTCCTCGGCACCCTGCCGGAGAGGTGAATTCACCCTGGAGGCCTTCTTCATCATCATGCAAGCCTCCGGTGTGATGCGTGAGTAGTTCATCTCTAGACTACGGGTCCATGTAGTAGCTAGATGTCTGGTTCTCCTCCTTCGTGCTTTCATGTCTAGATCTTGTGAGCTCCGTTCATGATCAAGATCATCTATTTGTAATTATGCATGCCATGTTTGCGGGGATCCGATGGATATTGAGATGCTATTTCAGATTGATTATTGATTCTATCATCTCTTTGTTATTTGTGATCTTGCATACTTTCCGTTGTTAGTAGCTATCTTGGCCAAGTAGATGCTAGCAACTCCAAGAGTTAGTATTTATGCTCGATAGTGGGTTCATGCCTCTGATAATCTGGGGAAGTGACAGAAATCTCTAAGATACTAGATGTGTTGTTGCTACTAGGGAGAAAACAACAATCTTTTATTCATAGAACAATCGTATTGTTCACTTTACACGCAATTCGTAAAGCAATAATCTGTTGCTTGCAACTTAATACTGGAGGGGGTTCGAATGATAACCTGAAGGTGGATTATTAGTCATATATGCAGTTGGATGGCGGTCTATGTATAACGTTGTAATGCCCAATCAAGTTCCAAAGGAGTCAAGATGATTAGTATATGCTTGTATGCTATCTCGATGTTTGTCAATTGCCCCGCTGTAATTTGTTCACCCGGCATGTTATCTATCTTAAGGAGAGCCACCTCTAGTGAACTATGGACCACGGTCCTTTCTTTTACATACAATCTACAAACTATTTACTACTTTGTGTTTACTTTCTGCAAACTATTACTTCCTTCCATTCGATACGTTTAATCCTTTGTTTTCAGCAAAACCGGTGAGATTGACAACCTCATCGCAAGTTGGGGATAGAGTTTTGTGGTTGTGTTGTGCAGGTCGTCACGTTGCTGCTGGCACCGGTAGTGCGCCCTGCCAAGGCTCAGCTAGCTACACCTTTGGGGTGTTTCCTTGCTCCTACTGGTTCGATTAAACCTTGGTTTCATAACTGAGGCGAACTTACTGTTGTGCTCATCATACCTTCCTCTTGGGGTTCCCCAACAAGCTCGTTAATACATGAGTCAGCATTGATCGGGCAATAGTTTCTCTGTTATCTCCTCCCAGTACGGGTTGCAAGTCATTTGTGATAAAATAGTCCGGTTTACCCCAACGCTGGACTATAGCCATTGCATCTAGGAACCACCTCTGCATATCTCTGTCACCGCCTGGGAAACTCCGTGGGAGCACGATTCTCTTGCCAATCCGATCACCACGTGCCTCGCCAGCAACAACAGTGTCAACCAGACCCTATAGGATAAACAAAATGCTTAAATGAGGAGATTTTAATGATTGTTTAGAAACATTAACAAACCAATTATAATATGGTGGCGTTACCTGGTAGAGGTCTGCTCGTATAACCTTCTGATTGCTCAGCTTCGAGTACCAGTCAAGCCTCATAGTTTCTATGTTGATGTACATATCAACAGCCCATTGTTGGAATAGACGCCCCCCGAACAAGATGATGTTAAAGAGATTCTTGGGGACTTGTAATTTGAAGCAGTAGTACTCCCTTGCGCTCACAAATCTGCTGGACTGTGCAAACTCGATAACATCCTCCAATTGGTTGTCAACGATATCATCTATAATATAAAATGGTTTAGAAACACAATAATTAGACTACTTTTTGTAAATTATTTAAAACTGTCATCTGTCAATGATTATCTTACCTGCTGGTAAATCAGTAGCATTGCATTCCTCTTGCTGAGGTAGATCGGTGGCCTAGTATTTAGGGCGTGTAGACGTACCAAGTGGATCTGAACAGAAATAGCGTTAATAATGTGATAGACACGCATAATCATTTAAGTATAACAAACTAGTAATAATAAATTCAGGACATTGAACAATTGAACACCTGTGACTAAATCAGAATTTTGAAGTGAATGTTGAGGTGTCTGATCAGGGGGCTCATTATATGGAATCTTTCGATTCCAGCCGGTTTCCCCACCCGGAAAAAATAGTGGATATGCCAATGGATCGTAACACTCATAGTATGCCCTAATATACAAGGGACGACCTCCTTTAGCATGCACAACAACACTCCTGTCGAAGCAATTTGTCAAGTCATTCCCTTCAACCCATATTAAAGCAACTTCCGAAGTAGTGGGTGCATTGTATCGGCGCTAATCCAAGGTTATATTTGTGTTCAACTCAATCTTGTACTCATCAAGGTTTGAAAAAGAACTAACACTTTTGAAAGTCTGCACATAAGGGTTGTGCTCAAGTATCCTCAATATTTTCTGAATGAGGTCTAAATTAAGATCAGGAGACCTGAGGACCCTGTGAGACAAGGTTTCATCGCCATCATAAATGTAAAGTTGCAAATGACGTGGCCCATTACTGCCATACACCAGATCATCCATTTTGTAGTACAACATGCCATGTGCACGGAATGTATAGTTGCTAGTTCCTGCCGCGGTGCTTACTCGACGGTCAAGTGTAACCCCAAGACTCGTGAATGAGAAGTGGGAGTTAAAGTAGCGGATATGCTCTCTAAAATATATAGCATCCTCGTCGTCTTGACTTGTCCACAATCGTTTCAATTCTTCAGGAACTTCCGGAATGAATATACCGACTTTCCCTTTTCTACAGCAAAATGCAGGCCCCTCGAATGGAAACCTCATCGCTCCACAGTGGTTGCAGTCTTGAACCTTTCTAAGGACATGGTGTCTCCTTGGTAGGTTTCTGTAGATTCTATTGGCAATATCATCATTCATGGGGTTTCCTTCAGTAGCTTGGGGTTCTCCTTGAAATGATTCGTAATCAACACCTACAGATGTATATGTACAATAGATTAAAAAATAATATAGAAAACAAATTACATTTTAAATTCAAAGTGTAGCTATACATACGATGTCCCCTTAATATCCTTGCTTCCTCATCAACATCATCGTCTATGACTTGTCCATTATTATTATGTAATCCATCCAAACATTCTAGTACGCACATATAAGCATAGGTACATGTATGTGAGTAAAATATTAATAGAATTACTATACTAAGAAAAGAAAAGAGTGTAGGTACCATCAAAGTTTAACAGGTGATCATTGGGCTCAAATATTCCATATGCATAGTCTTGTTGGTCATTCCCTGCTATGGAAATTGTATAGAGAACTCAAAGGGTAGTAAATATGGTGTGATCAGTAAAACGACATCATGCTCTCAAGTTAACAATTCTATTAACATGAGAGTACATACCGGTATATATCTCTCCAGGTGCCTAATACGTCCATGCCGTATCTATAATTTTTGATGGTTTTATGCTAATAATATGCTTTTGATACTCCTTTTTATATAAAGTTTATGATTTATTTGGAATAACCTACTAATAGTTGCAAAAGTGCACAATATTCTTTTTTAAATTTTGATGTATAGGAATTACCAAGAATACAAGTGGAAACCTTGTTGGAGTTAAATTGGGATTTTCCAGAAATCTGTCTTAGAACTCTTTTTAAAGATGGTCACGTTTTGGGTCGAAGACGGTGTCAAACGGAAAACTCTTCAATTACAAAGTTGTTGAAAATTTTGTGACAAACATTCTGAAAATAAAATTTAGCTGATTCCGAGTCCGGACAGGCCCGATAGGCCCGATTTACTGCAGCCCAAGATGGGGTGACGGGAATCCGAGAAGCTATATAAAGGAAGGAAACCTAATTCGTGGGAGACACCTCCACCCACCAAAGCCACGTTTATGCCTCCCCCATGGATCCCATCTCCATGGGGAAGGTCTCCCAATAAGCCATGAAGGAAGGATGCTAAGGGGCGGTGCTCCCCTATGATACCGGCGGCGGGGAAGGAGTCCCCCACGCCGCCGCCGGCGCTGACGCCGTCCTTTTCACCATCTCCACCGCCATCTCCATTGTCGTTGCTGATTACCATGATGATGAGGGAGTAGTTCTTCCTCGAGGCTAAGGGTTCTACCGGTAGCTATTTGTTCATCTCTCTCTCTATGCATGATCATATTATGATCATGAGCTTTGTAATCAAGTAGATCTACTTTGCTACTCAAGTGCTTTAATAGATCTCTGCTCTTCCCATGTGTGTGAAAGTGACAGTGTGCACACCATGGTGGCACTTAGGCTAGTGATTACAATTACTTGTTATGAGTTATATTTGAAGTTGGATGTCTCTATAAAATTGTGTGTTTGTTGGAACCATCTAGAGCTCAAGGAGACAATGTGGAGTTATGTAGATGAGGAAAGCGAACTTTGAGGTGTGTTGTTATAGCCCTATCATGGATTAGAGTGTCCAACCGGAGAGTAGTTAAGAGTAGTATCATAAAGAGAAGATATTTATATGAGAGTGTTCACTAGTGAAAGTATGATCCCTAGACCTTGTTTCTAAGCATTGAAACACCGTTTGCAACTAGATCTGTTACATGTTTGCTTGTTTCCATCTTTATTTCAGTTTCACTTTAGTCTCTTCCACGCCATCAAGCTATTTTATGGCACCGTTATCACTTATAATTATCCATACCACTTGTATTTCACTATCTCTTCGCCTAACTAGTGCACCTATACACCTGACAAGTGTATTGGGTGTGTTGGGGACACAAGAGACTTCTTGTATCTTGATTGCAGGGTTGCTTGAGAAGGATACCTTTGACCACTTCCTCCCTGAGTTCGATAAACCTTGGGTAATCCACTTAAGGGAAACTTGCTGCTGTTCTACAAACCTCTGCACTTGGAGGCCCAACAACTGTCTATAAAAATAGAAGTGCGTAGACATTAGTGCCCCGACAAAATGCATGTTTGTATGCTTGTCAATAGTATCTTGTAGATGTTGATTCTTATCATTAGCTTGGGTCAGTTGAGGTTTATTGGAGCCACAAAAAAGGACCTATAGATGAGTTAACGGAATAGCCCTCGCGTTAAGAACATGATCGAATATTATGCACTATAAATAAATTGAGGGACTAACCTGAATTTTCAAATGTGTGAATTGGGGTCTGTAGGTTGACGGTTCTACTCAGATGAGGTATTTCAATTCCTGAAAGTGGTGTGAGGGGTCCTGCAGTGTTTTGCGTCGTTTGTGGCTTATTATGATCAAGAGGAATCGCAATCGCTCTCATCCGTCCTGCAATTTGCTGCATCTGGTATGCATCATTTCTGTGCAACCAATTGGTCTCATATTTGTTAGTTACATGATTTTCCTTGTCTTGGGGGATGCCTCCAAGTTCTCGAAATGAACTGGGTTGATTTGATGATCCTGCAAGAAAATTTCACATCTATACACAATTAGTATCGTGCAAGTTAGAAAGATGCAATCAAAAATATGTGCTACTACACAACCTGCACATGTTCTTTTCTGCAGTTGGGTGACAGCTAATGGTCTTGTAGCTGGTGTGTTTGTCACAGTGTTTAAGTTGTTGAGGAGTGCAGCAGCATTTTTTCCTGTTCACGGGATTGGCGTTGTCGCTTCAGTATCTCCTCTCTATTCTGTGCATAGTATAACCTTTGCCTTTGCCTCTTTATCTCTTTAGGATCTGTATGTAGTTGAATAAAGATAATTAGTATAGATACATAGAGGTGTGCAGTAGTTGATGGTCATTACCAATAGACATGGACACATCTGTTTGTGTTTCATTCTCTTGGACATCGATATCGGCAGGAGTGATCTGCTCATCAGTAAGCAGTGCCGTTGAAGCATTTTTTTCTAGGCCTCACGCCGTCGTTTCCGAATATCATCAGCATGTCGTGCATAATATTCTCTGTCCCTCAACCTCTTTAACTCTTTAGGATCTGTATATAGGAACGTAACTCTTTTAGGACTATGTCAAAATTGTTGCTTAGTAAAACGGTGAAAAAACATATGTGATCATAGCCATCGGTTATTGATAATTATCCAAACGGGCGGTTGTTGGATATATGATAGAATTTATTATGTCAACAATATTGACACACATTAGGCATTAGTCAATTGAGCAATTACCTGTCTGTTGGTCGTCATTGCCATGGGACATGGCCAATAATGTGTCTATGTCATCGAGCAGGGCGGCAGCAGCTTTTTTATCTTCACAGGACTGCCTTTGTCTACTTAGTATGTCATCTCTATGTAGTGCGTACTGTTCTCTGTCCCTCCGCATCTTTCTTTCTTTAGGATCTGCAAATACACAGGACTCATTTGAGATTTTGTTCAACATTGGGATTTTGAGTGATTGGCTGTTGCTTTTTACCCAAGGAGAGAGTGTTGCGTATATCCTGAAACGGGTTACGTGTCCCGTTGGGACTGTCAGATGCCATACCAATAGCTTTATTCCTGCAATTCAGAATGATTTTTTTTCCAAGACGTAAGTGTGGTCTTTGATCAAAATGCCGGAAACAGTGTTCTTTGATCAAAATTTTGCATTCTTCATAAGTTGGTTCTTTGCTATGTAGCACCATCATACACGTACATATGCTATAAATTGAAAGATGAATTCGTAATATGTTTGAATAGTTTATTGTTCATGGCTCTACCTATCTTCTTTGATTTCTCTACAGTTTAGTGACTCTCAAATAAATCGATCTTGAGTACATCAACTATTCTTAACATATTTATGTTTTATGCCTACCCATAATAAGTTCTATATTGTACCAGCTATGTGTGAGTGTCAAGATTTGAAGATTTCATATATGAACTTTAGATCGTCGTCAACAAAAAGTTTGGCTATATGAACCTGGCATATTGGTTACCAGAATGTCAATGTTGCAGGTGTTGAGGTGCTAGCAATATGGTAGAAGAGAAGAGCATGCACCTGGCGTTGTCGGGGTCGAGGTCGATGTCGAGGTCGATGTCGAGGTCGTCGGATGCGCACGATGGGTCACGACGGCGACGATGCAGGACAAGCCAGGCGTTGGGGAGGAGCTCGTCGGCGGAGGCAGAGGATTGGATCTGACCTGATGGTTATCAGTCCCGTTAATTTAGCCTTATTTTTATGACAACGAACAATCCCGTTAATTTAGCCAATATTTATTGATTGGTTGCACTACGTATTTGTTGGAGGAAGATGACAGAGGATCCGGATCGGATCAGTCCCGTTAATTTAGCCTTATTTTTATTTTTATTAATGACCTTGATCACTCCCGTTAATTTAGCTATATCTATTGCTTGGTATTTGGTGAAGCCTGATGGAGGGAGCGGAGGTTCCCGTCTGCATGTAGCGTGCTCCGCCTAGCCGGGTTAATTGCTAAGTGCACACGATGCTGAGTAGATCAATCTATACGGTGAGATTCATTTAGTATATTTGAACCTGTGGTGGTGAGGGAATCATATATGTTAAACATGGTGCACATAGCAAAGATAATATTTGCTCCTTTATAAGTAGTAGAGAATATCAGAGCTAAAAAGGTGAAGGTCTTGATCGCAAAAAAAAAAAAGGTGAAGGTCTTATATTTTGGTTAACTCTGGCCAACTGAAATTAGGTCGGATAGTGAATCAGCATATTCCAAGTTATAATGGGTAAAATGAGCTAAAAATAGTGGACGGGGTTGGAATAGCCGATTCATTTATGTGTGAAAAATATTGTAAGTAGGAATAAGTGTCCTTACTGCCCAACTCTTTGATTTGGGTTGTAAATTGAGTGAACAATAATTATTCTGGCAGCTCAACTTTTGGGTATCTAGTACAAATCATTATTTGCAAGCGTAGCTCCAAGTCTATTTAGATGGAGAACATTGTCCTTCCAAATGAAATGAATTATCTGAACAAATTGAATTAACAGTTAGTATTTTCATGGATATGTAAAAGTTATATATCTAACCTATGTCGTTTACTAACACGCACATGTAACAAGTGGGCTTCTGATACTACTTGTAGTAACCAGGTAACAATTTGTTAATTGGTTGCTCATAACAGCTTGGGGAGCATATTTCTGCAACTGGCAATAATAAATAGTTCCAAGGAGAAGAGACCTCCCAGGCCCTGGAATAGGAAACTATATAAGAAAATAAGAAATACAAGAAAGATCTGAAATTAATACTAATATGAAGACAATAATAGCAACTGAAAAAATCCTTCTGTATAGTGAACACAAAACAACGGTTGTTAGACTAATATTCATCAAATATCTCAATATAAGTCATATGTCAAGATTTCCCATCCATGAGAACAACCACCTACATGTAAGAATTCAATGTAGTAACAGCTCAAATAAATGCAAGTGGTAAGCAAAATTATGCACATGTAACCCTATCATACAGGCTGCATCCATGTTAATTCAAGAAATGGCGCACAAAATTGTTGAGCATCTTGCTTCACAACTTTTAAGATCCATTCAAGAGAGTACTTGGGACTGTCCTAAAATAATTTTAAAGCCTATTTCCTTTGGTATAGTTTCTCACAAGAAGACAATCATCCATCGTTAATGATAGACATTTCATGATCCTAATAAGCTTATAAAATAGTCAGATCAGTCACAGTGTCAGTACGGAAGTTATCATATTTTTTTTCCGAGAAAAAGATACTCCCTCCGTCCCGATTTATTAGACACGCACGTAGTTTAAAAACAACTTTGATCAATAATTTTTGTCCAATTTTTTTACATAATATGTCACAAAAAATTATACCATCGGATTCATCTTCAAAATAAGTTTCCAATAGTATATTTTTTGAGACACATATTATATATTTTATTGGCTAAAATTAATAGTCAAATATTTTTTTAAACTACGTGCGCGTCTAATAAACCGGGATGGAGGGAGTATCATAGATTTGTCCCAGAAATTTTTGGAACCAGCAATACCTTACCTACTGCGAAAACCTATTTGCACAAGATAAATAAGAATCGATCTCTTGCCTTGCTTTTAACATTCTCATAGTTGATCTTCCGATAGGTGAGAAGATAAAAAGATTAAATAAGCTGCAGAGTAACTCGGTGGTGTCGCTCTGTTGTACTCCTGGGAAGGATAAAACTTCTACAGTTTGCTAGCAGAAACAAAACCTGCAGGAGGAAAAAAAATTCGCCATGAGTGAGGCTAATTATGGCGAGGACCATGCCACACAAATAAACATAGGTGAGCAGCCAGGGCGGGTGATGTAGTGTCTTGTTCTCTTGTATTGGCCGTCGTCAAGCCGCTGATGGCGGCACTGTCTACCCCTTCTCGTCAAGGCCTGTTGTTGAGAAGAAGACCACGAACCCGGTGGGCTTCTCTATTGATGCCAAGTAAACGAGCCTCCTACAGTGCTCGCTTCGCCTCACCAGATTCTTTGTTGTCGGGTTATTATCTTAATTCTTATGAGCGTTACTGGAATTTTAGCTTAAATCAATTAAGTTAAACATGGTGCTGTTTTAGCATATATCATTCAAAATTTTCCATATATATCATTGACATTTTTGTAACCAGATTAAACACTTGAACTTGGACATCAAGATGAAGAACCATACGAACAGAGCATTATGGAAGAGAGTCCCCAGTCCCCAGCCCTGCATACATGGCCGATCCGCACCAACAGGATGACGCCAGCTACCTAGGCAAAAAAACATCAGAGTGAAAAGGGGAGATCGAGCCTAAAAATAGGATCCGTAGAAGATTTGTGGTACTCCACCAGGAGTACATAATTTCTTAGAAGATCGATTGTTTTCTCAAAAGCCGGTGAGAAGTGATTGGAGTCTTGGTCACACTGCAGTCTTCCCCACCAGGAGCGCCCACCCCATCGAGCACGGAACGAGCCGGCAGCCGGGCACTCCCTCCACGACTGCCGGGAGGTCCCCTCCAATCGACCTTCTCGGCCGTCTCGCCATCGCCCGAGAGTGAGATCCAGAAATAGAGGGACGGGACAAACGATGATGAGGAGGCAAAGTATGGAGTAGGCCGGCGATACAGTAACGTACTCCACTAATTGCTGACCGCAACTGGCGCACATCAGTGCTGGTTTCAATCACTCGCGCCGCCGCACCTCTTCGCCTTTGCGTGCCGCATCAGGCCTAGAGAACTGCATCGCCGTGAGAGGAAACCCCGTCGATCAGGGAGGCCTGCATCGCAAATCGAAACGAATTAAAATTTGAAAGAACTTTTGGCCCACTTAACCAGAGAATGCCCGGGTAAACCTGCGGAGCAGCAGCCCAAATAACTTTGTGGCGTGTTTTGACGCGAGTTCACAGGGTGAACGAGTTTCTGCGATGTTCCGGCTGGAAGAGGGAAATCTAGACCGTTCAAGGCCGTGATCGGACTGCTCGAAACACAAAATCGCTGTGGTAGCTACTAGGTGGTTCAGTTATGCTGTTTCTTAATTTCTATAAGTAAACAGTCTGAGCTTCATCTAAAAAGAACAGCCTGATTGACTGAACCCAGGACTTCCACAATTGAGACAAACACAATAGTAGAAATAATGAAGAGACTGTTAGAGTAATAGATGTTTGTATTATCAGAGGTCAAAGGCCAGAATATATAGTACATGTACATGTGCAAATATACAGAAAGCCCCCTAATATATGGAGAAACTATAATATACAAATATATACTCTAACACCCCTCTCAAACTCATGGTGGATCCACAACACTGAGTTTGGAGAGTAAGAAATCATGCTGTGCGCGGGTTTGTGCCTTTGTAAAGAAATCTGCCAATTGCAAGTCTGAAGGCACATAATAAAGCGCAACAACCTGATCCTGCACCTGAGCACGTGTATAAAAAGCATCAACACCAATATGCTTGGTCAGCTCATACTTGACCGGATCACGTGCAATACTGATAGCACCTGTACTGTCTGACAAAAGTGGAGTGGGTGTCGTAACAGACCCTAAAATCTGCAAGCAACCACCGTAACCAGGTCACCTCAGCGGTCACCGAAGCCATAGCCCGCAACTCAGCCTCAACACTCGAACGGGAAACCACTACCTGTTTCTTTGTCTTCCAAGCAACAAGCGAACCACCAAGAAACACACAGTAAGCAGAAAGTGAACGACGATCCATAGGATCATTCGCCCACGTAGCATCCGAGTAGCACTGGAGCTGAAGAGAGCTAGAATGAGGGAAGAAAAGGCGACGAGTAATCGTGCCACGAAGATAACGAAGGACACGGAGGAGATG
This sequence comes from Avena insularis, assembly GCA_023614405.1. Taxonomy (NCBI): domain Eukaryota; kingdom Viridiplantae; phylum Streptophyta; class Magnoliopsida; order Poales; family Poaceae; genus Avena; species Avena insularis. The sequence goes on along the minus strand of CM042694.1, from coordinate 238,299,546 downwards.
ACTGTAGTGAACAGTGGTAGGAGCTAAGACAAACTGACTCAGAATATGAACAGGATAAGAGATATCAGGACGAGTGACAGCAAGATAAACAAGACTCCCAACAAGATGGCGATAATGAGTGGGATCGGGAAGAGGATCACCATCAGTAGGACGAAGCTTAACATTAAGCTCCATAGGAGTCTCAACGGTGCGCTCATTCGCAAGAGCAGCCCGAGCAAAAAGATCCTGAATATACTTTTCCTGAGAGATAGAAAAGTCATCAGAAGTGGAGGAAACCTCAATCCCAAGAAAGTAGCGAAGAGGACCAAGATCAGTCATAAGAAACTGATCACGGAGATGAGCCTTGACAAAGGCAATATACTCATGATCATCACCAGTAATGATCATATCATCAACATAAAGAAGGAGAAGAGTGCGTCCACGAGGAGAAGTGTGAACAAAAAGCGCTGGATCATGAGAACTAGGAGAGAAACCAGCAGCAGTCACCACAGAGGCAAAGCGCTCAAACCAGGCACGAGGGGTTTGTTTCAGGCCATAAAGAGAACGTCGAAGACGACAAACCATCCCATCGGGAACAGAATACCCAGGAGGAGGCTACATATAAACCTCCTCACTCAACTCGCCATTAAGAAAAGCATTCTGAACATCAAGCTGGGACACAGACTAGCGTCGAACAGAAGCAACAACAAGAAGAGTACGCACAGTGGTCATATGGGCCACAAGGGCAAAAGTCTCATCGTAGTCACGGCCGTATTCCTGCTGAAAACTACGAGCCACAAGACGCGCTTTATAGCGCTCAAGAGATCCATCAGAGCGGGTCTTAATTTTATAGACCCACTTACACGTGATAGGACGAACACCAGAAGGGGGAGAAACAAGATCCCAGGTGCCAGTGCGCTCAAGCGCAGCGATCTCCTCAGCCATGGCAAGCTGCCATTCAGGATGACACGCAGCATCCCGATAAGAAGTCGGCTCGGAGACGACAGAGAGACCATACTGACTAGGAGAGTAACGGTCTGGAGCACGACGCTGACGAACAGGTCATGAAGAAGGAAGCTCATCCGCGGAAGATGACTCATCAGAAGAGGAGGAAGAAGGAACAGCGGAGGAAGGGTCCGAAGCCGGAGAATGGGAAGAACTAGGGGAACTAGACGGAGGAGAGGATGGCGCCGAAAACAAAGGAGGCGCATCAGAAGGAGGAGGTGGAGGAGAAGGGACAGCAGAAGGTGTATCAAGAAAAAGAAGAAAAGAGAGATCATCCGTTGGGTAAGTACCAGAGGTGGGCCGAGGATAGAAAGGACGCGTCTCATCGAACGTGACATCACGAGAGATGCGCATCCGACGACCAACGGGGTCCCAACATCGATAGCCCTTATGCTCATCACTGTAGCCGAGAAAAACACACTCAACAGACTGAGTGGTCAGTTTGGTGCGTTCGCGAGAAGGGAGATAGACATAGCAAACGCAACCAACTAAACAAAGAGTCGAGTAGTCTGGACAGGTACCAGATAGACGCTCGAGAGGAATGCCACCCTGAAGAGCAGCGGAAGGCTGGATGTTAATGAGGTAAGTCGACGTAGCGACAGCCTCAGCCCAGAAATGCGGCGGAAGATAGGAAGCAATCATCATAGCACGGGTAGTCTCAAGAATATGACGATGCTTACGCTCGGCGACACCATTTTGAGCATGGGCGCCGGGACACGAGAACTGAGCAAGGGTGCCCTGCTTAGCAAGAATGCCACGCAGGTGCTGGGAGATATACTCTCCTGCAGAATCAGCACGAAACACACGAATAGGAGTGGAATACTGAGTACGAACCATGGACACAAAGCGCTGATAAATATCAAGCACCTCACTGCGACAGCGCATAAAAACAACCAGGTGTACCGTGAAAAATCATCAATGAACAAAATATAGTATCGATGACCCCCTTTTGAAGCAAAGGGAGCTGGACCCCAAACATCTAAATGAACTAAATCAAAAGGTCGCTAAGATACAGACACAATAGTAGGATAGGGAAGCTGAATCTGTTTGCCTAACCTACAACCCTGACACGAATGTAAAGACACATCTCCTGAGACAGGTGATGGCTCAATGCACGGCGCCCAGAAAAGTGTTGATGGCTCGTGGTTGATGTAGAGATCGTTGGGAACCCCAAGAGGAAGGTAAGATGAGCACATCAACAAGTTTCCCTCGGTTATGAAACCAAGGTTTAATCGAACCAGTAGGAGCAAGGAAACACCCCAAAGGTGTTACTAGCTGAGCTTTGGCAGGGCGCACTACCGGTGCTAGTAGCAACGTGGAGACCTGCACAACACAACCACAGAACTTTGTCCCCAACTTGCGATGAGGTTGTCAATCTCACCGTGTTTTGCGGAAAACAAAGGATTAAACGTATCGAATGGAAAGAAGTAAAAGTTTGCAGAAAGTAAACACAAAGAAGTAAAAGATTGTAGATTGTATGTAAAAGACAAGGACCGGGATCCATAGTTCACTAGAGGTGGCTCTCCTTAGATAAATAACATGCTGGGTGAATAAATTACAGCGGGGCAATTGACAAACACCGAGAAAGCAATACATGCATATACTAATCATCTTGACTCCTTTGAGACTTGATTGGGCAATACAACATAATACATAGACTGCCATCTAACTGCATCTATGACTAATAATCCACCTTCAGGTTATCATCCGACCCCCCTCCAGTATTAAGTTGCAAGCAACAGATTATTGCTTTACGAACTACGTGTAAAGTAAACAATACGATTGTTCTATGAACAAAGGATTGTTGTTTTCTCCCTAGTAGCAACAGCACATCTAGTACCTTAGAGATTTCTGTCACTTCCCCAGATTACCAGAGGCATGAACCCACTATCGAGCATAAATACTAACTCTTGGAGTTGGTAGCATCTACTTGGCCAAGATAGCTACTAACAATGGAAAGCATGCAAGATCTCAAATAACAAAGACATGATAGAATCAATAATCAATCTGAAATAGCATCTCAATATCCATCGGATCGCAAAACACAACATGTATGGATTACAAAAGATGATCTTGATCATGAGCAGAGCTCACAAGATCTAAACATGAAAGCACAAAGGAGGAGAAACCAGCCATCTAGCTACTACATGGATCTGTAGTCCAAGGATGAACTACTCACGCATCACACGGAGGATTGCATGGTGATGAAGAAGGCCTGTGGGTGAATTCTCTCCCGTGGTGCTGGAAGAGCTTTAGATCCCTCCCGATCTAGGGATGGAGATGACGATGGCTGAGACTCTTCGTGGATTTTGATCGGGTACTTAGGGTTTTCGTCCCGATGGCAACTTATAGGCGGAAGGAGAGAGAGGGGTCTTGGGCGGCCGGACCACCTGGCGGGCCAGGCTGGCCGTGCGACTGTGTGGTGTGGCTGGCCCCGGCCCCTCTACATCTCGTATTCAGCACTTGATCCCTTCTGGAAAAATAGGCACTTTGGCTTTTGTCCCGTCCAATTCTGAGAATATTCATTTTCTGACTTTTCTGGAACCAAAAACAACAGAAAACAGGCAGCTAGCACTGTGGCTCTTGTTAATAGGTTAGTCCAAGAAATCATAATAAAAGTACTCCAAAGTTGGAACAAAACACAAGAAAGTGGATAAAACCAAGCATGGAACATCAAAAATTATAGATACATTTGCAATGTATCAACATCCCCAAGCTTAACTCCTGCTCGTCCTCGAGTAGGTAAGTGAAAAAAAGAAATAATTTTTGAGGTGACATGCACCATCAAAACTTGGTCAAAGTATTTGCAAAACATTCAAGGCTAGGATCATAGTACCTCAATCATAACATGAAAGACAAAGTTCTAGCAATAAGCAAAGAAACTATGATACAGCATGAAAAGGCACAAACAAAAGATTCATGAATAACATGCTTTGCAAGACGTTTGTTTGTTTCACATAAAGAAAACATAGCATAAAAGTATTCAGCTTGTCTCTCAATAGAGTAGCAAATATAAATGCATAGGACACCTTCAAAGTTCATAAGAGTGACTAGATACAATAGTTTCAAACAAGCAATAACAAGTTATGCATCAATCAACTAGTCTTGGGACAATGCACATAGAACTAAGAATGGCCACTATGCTTTCAAAGTAGGTGCATAAAGTTAGAAGGTGGAGACTCAATATAATGGTGGAAGAAAGGCCTTTTGTAAAAGGAAGTAGGGATTCAAGTCTCATAAAGAGCTTCCAAAAATTATGGTACTTATAGCTTTCGGCTCTCATTGCCCCTATCATAGGCATCTTGAAGGTGATTAAGGTTAAAGTGACACAACTAAGAGGATATGCTGGACAAGTTATAAACCGAAATCTCATGCCCCTTACTTACGAAGACCGATCCTCATGCTACTCAACTTCAGTCACGAGTAAGCTCTTGTCATTGTAAGTATATGTGTATCATTAAGAACCGCCAACGGAGTACCCCTTGCACATGATACGGGAGCTTTCCCATAATCAAAATGACAAGGCAAGCAGACAATGAGCATCTCAGCAATCTTTTTATTTGCTATTTGCATAGGTTTTTTTTGAGGATGCTTCATAGAGTGCTCACTATGGTGATGCTGCAAGTTTCCACCATGATTAGGAATGGCTTAGGCTAGCGTCCCAGGCATTTCTCTAACACATATACAAACTCCATGATCTTACAAGTTCCACTTTTATTTCACACCGTCGGGATCCGTAAGCAAAAGAACATAATATCAACGGGGTACAAAGTACAAGTGCAATGTTGAAAGCGTTCCCCATGGTACATGGTTCTGCTAATTTCAACTTATATAGCATATCATATAACAAAGAAGGACCCAATGGTTCAAGTTTATTAGAGGCAATAAAGTAAAGTGTGCCATCAAGTTCGTGAGAGCTTTAATCACTAGTTTTCTCATAACAAGTGGAAGGTAAACAAAAGCATGAATGTACTTGGAATAGCATAAGCTAGTAGGTAGGTATGGTGGACTCTTTGGAAAAACTTGGTTTAGGGAGTTGGTTGCATGAGTGGAACTCATACTTGGTTGTGGAGGCTAGCAAAAGACTGGGAGCGACAAATGAAGAGAGCAATAATGGCCATAATCATGCAGAGCGACAAAACATCATTGATCAAAGCATAAAGTGATACTACAAGTTGAAAACTAAAGGATCATAAAGGCTATGGTAACTTGAGATAGTCATAACTGTTGGAGATATGCCCTAGAGGTAATAATAAATATAGTTATTATTATATATCTTTGTGTTTATGATAAATGTTTACATTCATGCTATAATAGTATTAACAAGGAAACCATTAATACTTGTGTGATTTGTAAACTTAATTTGAAGTCCCTAGTATGGCCTCTATACTTCACTAGCTTGTTGGTTGATTGATGATGTGGTTTCTTTGTCATGAACATTGAGATGTTATCAACAACAAGATCATATCGTTAGGAGAATGATATGGTGGACATACTCCTATAGACAAGCGTAGCATAAAGATCAAGTCATTTCAATAGTTCAATTGCTATATGCTTTCTGATACATAGTAACCTAATTCCTTCGACCATGAGATCATGCATATTGCCTTTACTGGATGGATGCTTTGATGTCATCAAACACCACACCGTAACAGGGTGGCTATAAAAGTGGCATTGGGTGTTAGGAAAGTATTGGTTGAAACACATGGATCAAGAGTGGGATTTGTCCATCCACATGACGGATAGATATTCTCTGGGCCCTCTCGGTGAAATGTCATCCAATTAGCTTGCAAGCATGTGACTGGGTCACAAGGGATCACATATCACGGGAACGAGAAAAGAGTACTTATCAGTAACGAGGTTGAACTAGGTATGCAGAGATACCGACGATCATGACCTCGGATAAGTAACATATCGTGAGACAAAGGGAAATTGGTATCGTATGTAAGTGGTTCATTCGATCGCAAAGTAATCGTAGAAATATGTGGGAGCCATATGAATTTCCAGATTCCTCTATTGGTTATTGTTCGGAGAAGTGTCTCGATCATGTCCGCATAATTCACGAACCGTAGGGAGACACACTTAAGGATTCGACGTTGTTTGAGTAGTTATGGTATTATGAGAAAGAGACCGAATGTTGTTCGGAGTCTCGGATGGGATCCGGGATATCACGAGGTGATCCGGAATGGTCCGGAGAATAAGATTCATATAAGGAAAGTCCCATTTCGGAGTTGGGGAATGGTTCCGGTGTTTTCATCGGGAACATTCTAGAAAGTCCCGGAATGTCCGGCACTCCGGGGGGGGGAGGGGTACATGAATGTGTCATTGCAAGATGGAATGATTGCATCATGTACTAAGTGTTCTCGCTGTCCAAAATAAAGGGTTTATTTAATTCCTAAATTGGAAAAGTCAAACTGCGCCGTCAAACCGCCAGTTGGAAAGAGGAGAAGTTGAAACCGACTTGGGGAGGAGTCCTCCCCAAGCCGGCGGCCAGCCCTAGGCCGAGTTGGGGAGGGACTCCCTCCCTCCCCTGGCGCGCCAGCCCTCCCACCTATAAAGGGAGGGGCAGGGCCTCCCCTCTAGGGACACACAAGTTCCTATCCTCTAAACTAGAAACTAGACCTAGACCCCGGTTTAGAGCTGTTTCGGTTTAGAGCCTTCTAATTGGTTTAGAGCCCTCTAATTGGTGTGTCTAATTACTAGACCACTAATAGCCTCTCTCATAAGCTCCACCATACTCGCACCGGCTTAAGAAGCCTGCATGGGATCTCCTCTACCTCGGTACCACGCCGTTGTCTTTGGAATCGCGAGGAGAGTGCTACAACCTCCGCTCGCTGGAACAAGGAGAGGAAGGTCTTCGTCGAAAACCGAACGCAGTGACCGATCTGGGAGCGCTGGAACGCGGGCGCGGAAGGATCGCTCACGCGATCTTGAGATCGGAAAGAGTACGACTACATCACCCACGAGAATCTGCTCTCGTTAAACACTTTGGAATCTTCGAGGGTGAGTTATTCCATCGACTCGTTGCTACAATCTAGTAGATAGATCTTGGCTTGTTTGTTTGTATGCGATAGAAAATTTTTGTTTTCCATGCTACGAACCCCTACAGTGGTATCAGAGCCGTGTCTATATGTAGATCTCACAGACGAGTAGAACACAATGGTCATTGTGGGCGTTGATGCTTTTATTGTAGATTGCTTTTGTGTACTTTGCATCTTGCGGTATGTTGGGATGAAGCGCCCGGCTAACCTTACATGACATCGTTCATGAGACTTGCTCCACGCTAACATGCAACTTGTATTGCATAAGTGGCTTTATGGTGCTGCTTTCTCCTAGCATAGTTAAGATCCAATTTACAACGGGTAATCAACAATGCTAGTATCAATGTTGTGGTTCTTGTTCGTAAGTTAGAACGACACTTATGGAAAGCCCCAAACCACGTAAAATATGCAAAGAAAGTAGAAGCGTCTAACTTTGTTTTGCAGGGGTGTGCAGTGATGTGATATGGCCATGATTGTGATTATATTTGATGTATGCAATGTTCCTTATTGTAAGTTGGCAACCGGCAGGAGCCATATGGTTGTCTTTAATTTCTGTTGAGACCTGCGTGTCTATTCAAAATAGTTGTAATAGTTGAAGCTGGTGGACGACAACCATGAAGAAGCATCATTGACCTTGATGCTATGCCGGTGATGATGGAGATCATGTTCGTGCTTGAAGATGGAGATCGGAAGCACAAAGGAGAAAGGCCATATCATATCACATATTATGAATTGCATGTGATGTTAATCCTTTATGCATCTTGTATTGCTTAGTAGACGACGGTAGCATTATAAGATGATCCCTCATACACATAAATTTCAAGTTCTAAAGTGTTCACCCTTAGTATGCACCGTTGCCAAAGCTTGCGCTCAAGCACCACGTGATGATCGGGTGTCTTTGATTCAGCTGGGTGAATACAACGTAAGCAAGCCAGATTTGCTTATGCGGAAGCTAAGGTTGATCTTGACGAGCCTAGCATGTACAGACATGGCCTCAGGAACACGGATCGCCGAAAGGCAAAGCATGAATCATATAGTAGATATGATGAACATGATGATTGTTCGCCATTAAAACTATATCAGCTCTCGTGATGATCGGTGTTGATGTAGTGGATTTGGTTCGTGTGATCACTAAAACAATGTGAGGGATGTTGTTTTGAGTGGGAGTTCACCTAGTTTAATTTCATTAATTAATTTGAACTCAATTTGTCATAAACTTAGTCTAAACTATTGCAAATATGTTGTAGATCAATGGCAGCCCTACCATCAATTTTAATGCTCCTAGAGAAAGAAAAGTTGAAAAACAATGGAAGCAACTTCATGGATTGGTTCCGCAATTTGAGGATTGTCCTCACAATGGTAATTTGACCTATGTGCTGGATGCACCGCTAGGTGACCCACTGCACTGATGCTACCGATGAAGTAAAAATGTTTACCTCGCTTCTAAGAATCGGTACTCCATAGTTCAGTGTGCTATCTTGTATGGTTTAGAATCGAGCTTGTAAAAGGTTTGAAGAGTCGATCCATATGATATTGTTGAGGATCTCAAATTAATCTTTGAGACTCATGCAATTGAAAGTTATGAAGCTTACGAAAAGTTCTTTAACTGCAAGATGGAAGAGGGTAGCTCAATCGGTGAGCATGTGCTTAAGATGTGCAGGCACGCAAATAAACTTCAAAGTTTGGGTATAGTGATTCCTAATACTTTGGGAGTTTACCGCATCCTCCAATCACTACCACCAAGTTACAAGAACTTTGTGATGAACTACAACATGCGTAACATGAACAAAGAGTTGCGAACTATTTGCTATGTTAAAATATGCAGAACTGGAGATCAAGAAAGAGCACCAACTGTAGATGCACAATAAGACCATCAAATAAAAGAAAGTCAAGTCTAAGCAAAAGTGACACAACAAGAAGGGTGGTAAGAAAGTTACCACGCCGACGAAGAGGACCAAGGCTGGACAAGCCTGATGTTGAGTGCTTTTCCGCAAGGGAGAAGGTCCTTGAAGCGGAATTGCCCAAAGTACTTGGCGGATTTGAAGAACGGCAACATCAAGAAGAAAGGTATATCGATATACATGTTATTGATGTGTATCTCACTAGTACTCGTAGTAGTGCACGGGTATTTGATACTGGTTCGGTTGCTCATATTTGTAACTCAAACAGAGCTGCGAATAAGCGGAAGCTAGTGAAGAGCGAGGTGACGATGCGGCGAGGAAGCGGATCAAAGGTTGTTGTGATCGCGGTCGACACGCGACCTCTTCATCTACCATCGGGATTAGTTTTATAATTAAATAATTATTATTTGGTGCCTGCTTTAAGCATGAACATTATATCGGGATCTTGTTTATTGCAGACGATTACTTGTTTAAATCCGAGAATAATGGTTGTTCGATTTATATGAGTAATGTGTTTTATGCACATGCACCTTTGATAGATGGTCTATTCATATTGAATCTCGATAGTAGAAATACACATATTAATAACATTGAGGCTAAACGTTTGAAATCAAGCGATAATTTGACCTATATGTGGCAATCGCTGTCTTGGTCACATTGAGTGAAGCGATGAAGAAACTCCATTCAGATGGACTTCTTGAATCACTTGATTTTGAATCACTTGAAAGATGCGAAGCATGTCCGATGGGTAAAATGACTAAGACTCCATTTTCGGTATGATGGAGCGAGCCAGACTTATTGGAAATCATACATACCGATGTGTGTGGTCCAATGAGTGTAGCATCGCTTGATGGTTATCGTTATGTTCTTACCTTCACGGATGACTTGAGTAGATATGGGTATATCTATTTCATGAAACATAAGTCCCAAACTTTCGAGAAGTTTAAGGAGTTTCAAAGTGAGGTAGAGAATCAACGTAACAAGAAGATTAAATTTCTACGTTCGATCGTGGAGGTGAATATCTAAGTACGAGTTTGGCGAGCATTTGAAGAAATGTGGAATACTTTCGCAGATTGACACCGCCGGAACACCACAGCGTAATGGTGTGTCCGAACGTCGAATCGAACTCTCTTAGATATGGTTCGTTCTATGATGTCACTTACAGATTTGCCACTATCATTTTGGGGTTATGCATTAGAAACAGCCGCATTCACTTTAAATAGGGCACCGTCTAAATCCGTTGAAACGACACCGTATGAATTATGGTTTGGGAAGAAACCTAAATTGTCGCTCCTTAAAGTTTGGGGATGCGGCCTATGTAAAGAAGTTACAGCCGAACAAGCTTGAACCCAAAGCAAAAAATGCGACTTCATAGGATACCCGAAGGAAACTATTGGGTATACCTTCTATCATAGATCCGAAGGCAAAATCTTTGTTGCCAAGAATGGATCCTTTCTAGAGAAGGAATTTCTCTCGAAAGAAGTGACTGGAAGGAAAGTAGAACTTGACGAGGTTGTCGAACCTTCTCTCGAAATTGCGAGTAGCGCAGACCGGAAGAAGTTCTGTGGTGCCCGCACCAATAAGAGAGGAAGCTAGTGATGGTGATCATGAAACTTCGTTGAAGTTGCTACTGAGCCTCGGAGGTCAACGAGAACTCGTACCACCTGCATTGGTATGATTCCGTTATGAATGTCATGTTGGTGGACAACACCGATGACCCCGAGACATATGAGGAAGCGATGATGAGCCCAGATTCCAATAAATGGCAAGAAGCCATGAAATCCGAGATTGGATCCATGTACGAAAACCAAGTATGGACTTTGGTGGACTTACGGATGGCCGGAAGGTCGAGAACAAATGGATTTTCAAGAAGAAAACAGATCTTGATGGTAATGTTCATCTATAAAGCTCGACTTGTCGCAAAAGGGTTTCGACAAATTCAAGGAGTTGACTACGATGAGACTTTCTCACCGGTAGCGAAGCTAAAGTCTGTGAGGATTATGTTAGCAATCGCTGCATATTATGATTATGAGATATGGCAGATGGATGTCAAAACAGCATTCCTCAATGGAGACATTGATGAAGAGTTGTATATGATGCAACCCAAAGGTTTTGTCGATCCTAAAGATGCTAACAAGGTATGCAAACTTCAATGGTCCATCTATGGATTGAAGCAAGCATCCCGAAGTTGGAATCAACGTTTTGATAAGGTAATCAAAAGTTTTGGTTTTATACAAACTTATGGAGAAGCTTGTATTTACAAGAAAGTGAGTGGGAGCTCTGTAGCATTCTTAATACTGTATGTGGATGACATATTGTTGATTGGGAATGATGTAGACCTTCTTAATAGTGTCAAAGAGTATTTGAATAATAGTTTTTCAATGAAGGATCTTGGCAAAGCAGCTTACATATTAGGCATAAAGATTTATAGAGATAGATCGAAACGCCAAATATCATTGTCACAAAGTACATATTTGGACAAAGTTCTAAAGAGGTTTGGAATGGAAGATAGCAAGAAAGGGTTCTTGCCCATGTTGCCCAATACGACCTTGAGTAAAACTCAAAGTCCGACATCGGCAGAAGATAGAGAAAAGATGAGTAAGACTCCCTATGCCTCAGCCATAGGATCTCTAATGTATGCCATGCTATGTACTAGACCCGACATCGCATATGCTGTTAGTTTAACTAGCAGATATCAAAGTGATCCAGGAGTGGATCATTGGACAGCGGTCAAAAACATCCTTAAGTACTTGAGAAGAACTAAGGATATGGTTCTTTCTTATGGAGGTGATGAACAGCTCGTTGTTAATGGTTATACCGATGCTAGTTGGAACACCGATCCGGATGATTCTAAATCACAATCTGGATACGTATTTATTTTGAATGGTGCAGCAGTTAGCTGGAGGAGTGCAAAGCAAAGCGTTGTGGCGAGATCTTCAACTGAATCGGAATACATGGCTGCTTCGGAGGCTTCACAAGAAGCGATATGGATGAAAGAGTTCATTACAGAGCTGGGTGTGGTTCCAAGTGCGCTGGACCCAATGTCTATCTACTGTGATAACATGGGCGCCATAGCCAATGCGCAAGAACCAAGGTCACACAAGAAGCTGAAGCATATCAAGCTGCGTTTTCACGCTATTCGAGAACATATCCATGATGGGGATATAAAGATTTGCAAAGTACACACAGATCTGAATGTGGCGGATCCGTTGACTAAACCTCTCCCGAGGGCAAAACATGACCAACACCAAACTGCCATGGGTGTTCGGTATATTACCATGTAATCTAGATTGGATGACTCTAGTGCAAGTGGGAGACTGTTGGAGATATGCCCTAGAGGTAATAATAAATATAGTTATTATTATATATCTTTGTGTTTATGATAAATGTTTACATTCATGCTATAATAGTATTAACAAGGAAACCATTAATACTTGTGTGATTTGTAAACTTAATTTGAAGTCCCTAGTATGGCCTCTATACTTCACTAGCTTGTTGGTTGATTGATGATGTGGTTTCTTTGTCATGAACATTGAGATGTTATCAACAACAAGATCATATCGTTAGGAGAATGATATGGTGGACATACTCCTATAGACAAGCGTAGCATAAAGATCAAGTCATTTCAATAGTTCAATTGCTATATGCTTTCTGATACATAGTAACCTAATTCCTTCGACCATGAGATCATGCATATTGCCTTTCTTGGATGGATGCTTTGATGTCATCAAACACCACACCGTAATGTGGTGGCTATAAAAGTGGCATTGGGTGTTCGGAAAGTATTGGTTGATAAAGATGGATCAAGAGTGGTATTTGTCCATCCACATGACGGATAGATATTCTCTGGGCCCTCTCGGTGAAATTTCATACAATTAGCTTGCAAGCATGTGACTGGGTCACAAGGGTTCACATATCACGGAGCGAGAAAAGAGTACTTATCAAGAACGAGGTTGAACTAGGTATGCAGATACTGACGATCATGACCTCGGATAAGTAACATATCGTGAGACAAAGGGAAATTGGTATCGTATGTAAGTGGTTCATTCGATCGCAAAGTAATCGTAGAAATATGTGGGAGCCATATGAATTTCAGATTCCTCTATTGGTTATTGTTCGAGAAGTGTCTCGATCATGTCCGCATAATTCACGAACCGTAGGGAGACACACTTAAGGATTGACGTTGTTTGAGTAGTTATGGTATTATGAGAAAGAGACCGAATGTTGTTCGAGTCTCGGATGGGATCCGGATATCACGAGGTGATCCGGAATGGTCCGGAGAATAAGATTCATATAAGGAAAGTCCCATTTCGGAGTTGGGGAATGGTTAGGTGTTTTCATCGGGAACATTCTAGAAAGTCGGAATGTCCCAAGCACTGGGGGAGGGGTACATGAATGTGTCATTGCAAGATGGAATGATTGCATCATGTACTAAGTGTTCTCGCTGTCCAAAATAAAGGGTTTATTTAATTCCTAAATTGAAAAGTCAAACCGCTGATTTTCGGTCAAACCGCAGTTTTTGGAAAGAGGAGAAGTTGAAACGACTTGGGGAGGAGTCCTCCTCCCAAGCCGGCGGCCAGCCCTAGGCGAGTTGGGAGGGACTCCTCCCTCCTGGCGCCAGCCCTCCCACCTATAAAGGGAGGGCAGGGCCTCCCTCTAGGGACACACAAGTTCCTATCCTCTAAACTAGAAACTAGACCTAGACCCCGGTTTAGAGCTGTTTCGGTTTAGAGCCTTCTAATTGGTTTAGAGCCCTCTAATTGGTGTGTCTAATTACTAGACCACTAATAGCCTCTCTCATAAGCTCCACCATACTCGCACCGGCTTAAGGCGAAGCCTCGGGATCTCCCTCTACCTCGGTACCACGCCGTTGTCTCCGGAATCGCGAGGAGAGTGCTACAACCTCCTGCCTTTGGAACAAGGGAGAGGAAGGTCTTCGTCAGTACCGATGTGTGACCGATCAAGGGAGCGCCAAGGGAACGCGCCCGGAAGGATCGTCACGCGATCTTGAGATCGGAAAGAGTACGACTACATCACCCACGAGAATCTGCTCTCGTTAAACACTTTGGAATCTTCGAGGGTGAGTTATTCCATCGACTCGTTGCTACAATCTAGTAGATAGATCTTGGCTTGTTTGTTTGTATGCGATAGAAAAATTTTGTTTTCCATGCTACGAACCCCTACAATAACATGGTGTGAGCTTGCGCCAAGTCAACCCAAATAAAGCATCAAAGGAGAATACCACTATACTATGTTTTAATATGCTAAAACAACACATGATTCATCCAAGGCACATTAAGCAATCTCAATTGTTTATAACAAGTCATGCTACAGCAAAGAATACTAAGCATAAAGCCAAAACAATATCAAGCATGGCATGACAAAGCATATGCCACCGTCAAAAACGAGCTCTTTTTACCACATAAGCACGAACTTTCCTACTCTTTTCCAAACCAAACCAAACTATTTGCAAACCAAAGTGCGAAAGAGGGGGTCCAACCAACTTATTCAGAAAACTAAACAAACCAAGCAAACTAAAAACCAAAACCAAAACGAAAAAGAAGACGCTCCAAGAGAAACACAACTGTGCACGAAACAATAAAAATGAAGCGTTTGGAAGAAACCTGGAATTTTTATTGATGAAGAAGGGGATGCCTTGGGCATCCCCAAGCTTTGCCGCTTGTACTTCTTGGATATTTCTTGGGGTGACACACGTGGCATCCCCAAGCTTGAGCTTTAGTCCATCCTTCATCTCATTACTCATTCCTTCCATACACCTGAAAATTTTCCTTTATACAAAACTTCACACAATCTCATTAGAAACATTAGTGCACTTAAGATAAATAAGTCTCAAGGTTTAGTTATAACACCAAATAAACTTCCATTAGAACACTGTAGCACTTCCCTCAAAAAGCTCAATTTCCCAAAAGAACTCAAGAAGGAACCAACAAGAAGCAAATGCAGAAAATGGCAGAAATCTATCAAAACAGACCAGCAGGTAAAGACGAATTTTTTCGAAGACCTTCTGTTGCTCAAATCAAAAAGTGTTGAACTAACGAAAGTTAGATAACAACCTGGGGCAGAAGCACAAAAACATACAGCTCAATCCGACGTACAGGTGGTGTGGCCGGCTCCTGGCCCCTCTCCGTCTCGTATTCTGGTACTTAATCCCTTCCGGAAAAATAGGCACTTTGGCTTTTGTCCCGTCCAATTCCGAGAATATTCATTTTCTGACTTTTCTGGAACCAAAAACAACAGAAATGGCAGGCAGCTTTGTGGCTCTTGTTAATAGGTTAGTCCGAGAAATCATAATAAAAGTACTCCAAAGTTGGAACAAAACACAAGAAAGTGGATAAAACTAAGCATGGAACATCAAAAATTATAGATACATTTGCAATGTATCAACAGGCCCCAGAAGACCACGACGAACTAATGGCGATAAACGGGAGCCACAAAGATGACCCAGCCGATGATGCCACTGCTGAAACGAGCCGGTGACAGAAGCAGCAAGCGCAAGAGAACTGGCAGAGGAAGTGTCAGCGGAAGGAACGCGAAGCCAGTCTAACTCCCATAGCCCCGGATACCTAATGCTGCGAGGGCCAGCTCCAACCAGAGCCTGTGTACGACGGTCCTAAACAGCACAAGAATCGGCGTGAAGAATGACACGACAACCAAAATCAGTAAGCTGACTAGCAGAGAAAAGGTTTATCTTAAGATTGGGAACATGAGAAATATCAGGAACAGAGAAAGAGGAAGTAGAGAGGGTGCCTCGACTGGAAACAGGAAGAGAGGTACCATCAGCCGTGATAACACGAACAGGAGAAATAAGAGAGCGAAGAGCAGAAAGAATAGAAGACGCATAAGTCATATGAAAAGAAGCTCCAGAATCCAGATACCACGGGGATGACGTACCTGACTGTGTAGAAGGTGATGGTCGCATGGTGCCAGAAGAGGTAGGCACAGAACCAGCAGTACCCGACGAGGAAGTGCCTGTAGCAGCGAGCAGACTACGAAGACCATGGATAATATCCTGATCAGACAGTGCACTAGCAGGAGGTCCAGAAGCAACGGCAGAAGATCCTGAAGAGCCAGCCTGTCGATGAGCAAGGTACTGCTGACGTAAGCGGGGATCCCTCGTCCAGCAGCCAGAGATATCGTGGCCACGCTTACCACAATGGGCACAGGGAGGACGAGAACCACAAGACTGCTGAGGCTGACTCTGACCCTGGGCCGGCGGAGCAGAGAGTAGCGGCGGTGCTAGAGACCACGACGAAGCCGGCGGCACGAGGGGACCACGAGCAGCAAGAACAGATGGAACCTCAAGAAGACCAGCACCACGAAGACGAGTCTCCTCAGCACGAAGCTCAACTAGTACCTCAGAGAGCGGAACACGACCACAGGCAAGCAGCTGAGCACGACGCGGCTCAAACTCCTTGCGGAGCCGCGACAAGAACTCAAAGACGCGATGAAACTCTAGATCCGCGCGCACAATCAGACAACAGGGACAGGTGTTACACACAGCTGTACGAAGAGAGTCAAGCTGACGCCAAATAGCAGCACTCTGAGTATAGAACTCATCAATAGTGGAATCGCCCTGCTTAAGATCATGCTCCTGACGAACCACAGACAGATAAAGAGCATCTCCAGACGGCTGATAGCGCTGACGAAGAAAAGCCCACTGAGAATTAGCAGCGGGAAGACCCATGAACTCAGCAACATACTAAGGCAGAACACTGGAAGTGAGAACAACAGCAGCACGAGCATCCTCATCTATCCACTGAGTGTAGTCAGCCAGATCCAGCTGGTAGGTCGCAACAGCAGTAGAATGCTCCTGGACCTTCCGATCATAATCATCCCGAGCAGTATCATCAGCACTCTAGGCTGCATCCTTGACCGCCTGAGTGGCATCGGGGGCAAGGGCAACGGGCGTCGGTGCAATAGGCGCCAGTAAGGCTGTGCATGATGGACAGGAGACCTCACCGGAAAGCACACCCCAAAGGCGAAGATCGCGCATGAAGGCAGCGAAATCAGGATAATTCGCGCCATCAAAAATCACCGGGCAGCGAGGAATCGCAACATAGCCCGACGAGGAAGACATAGCTCTGCCGATTTTTTTTCCAGAACAGATCGAGATCAGACAGAGGCCGGACATGTTGGAGATATGCCCAAGAGGCAATAATAAAAGTGGTTATTATTATATCTTTGTGTTTATGATGAATGTTTACATCTCATGCTATAATTGTATTATAAGGAAACTCTAATACATGTGTGTTTTGTAAACATAAAAGAGTCCCTAGTAAGCCTCTTGTTAAACTAGCTTGTTGATTAATTGATGATCATGGTTTCCTGATCATGGACATTGGATGTGATTAATAACAAGGTTATATCATTAGGATAATGATGTGATGGACACACACCCATAGTAAGCGTAGCATAAGATCAAGTCATTAAGTTCGTATTGCTGTAAGCTATCAAATACATAGTAACCTAATCCTTCGACCATGAGGTTATGTTAATCACCATCACCGGATGGGTACTTTGATGACATCAAACACCGCTTCGTAACTGGGTGGTTATAAAGGTGTCATTGGGTATTCTGAAAGTATATGTTGAAGCGCATGAACCAAGATTGGGATTTGTCCATCCATATGACGGATAGATATACTCTGGGCCCTCTCGGTGGAATGTCATCTAGATAGCTTGCAAGCATGTGACTGGGTCACGAGGGATGACATAACATGGAACGAGTAAAGAGTACTTATCAGTAACGAGGAAGAACTAGGTATAGAGATACTTCCAATCAAATCTCGGATAAGTAGAATATCGCGTGACAAAGGGAATTGGTTTCGTATGTTAAATGGTCCTATCGATCACGAAGTAATCGTTGAGTATGTGGGAGCCGTTATGGATCTCCAGATCCCGCTGATGGTTATTGATCGGAGAGGTGTCTTCATCATGTCTGCATATTCATGAACCGTAGGGTGACACACTTAAGGTTCGAAGTTGTTTTAAGTAGATATGGAATTTGCGTTGGAGACTGAATATTGTTCGGAGTCTCGGAATGGATCCGGGACATCACGAGGAGATCCGGAATGGTCCGGAGAATAAGATTCATATATTGGGGATCATTTTTTAAGTTGGGAAATGTTCCTGAGTGTTTGTATGGAGATTCTAGAAGGTTTCAGAATGTTCTGGAAGGTTCTAGAGGATTTCTTGGAGTTTACTTGAAAACCAAGAAAGGGATCAAGGAGTCCAAGGCAATACACGGATTCGTGGGGGAGGAGGATTCCTCCCTCCTTCCCACTTGCCCAAGGAGGGAGTCCTACTAGGACTCCTCTCAGCGCGCCTCCTCCCTTAAATAGAAGGGAGGCGCCTCTGGACCTACTATCATAACAACCAATCTCAGCCGCCTCTCCTCCACCTTTCTTCTGCACAGGCATAGGCGAAGCCCTGCAGAATTCTCATCTCCACCACCACCATGCCGTCGTGCTGCTGGGATTCCGTGGAGAAGATCTACTACCTCCGCTGCTCGCTGGAACGGGGAGAGGAAGGTCTGCTTCGACTCCGCACGTGTGACCGTCTGCGGAAGCGCTGCCGGAACGCGGCGCTGGAAGGATCGTCTACACGATCTTGAGATCGGCAAGTGATCGACTACATCATCCACGAGATCTAATCTCATAACGCTTTTAGTTCTACGAGGGTTAGTACCGATCTATCTCGTTGCTCATGTCTAATAGATTAGATCTTGGCTTTTATCTAGATTAGATCTGGGTTTTTGTTCGTTCTTGCGGTAGAAATTTTTTGTTTTCCACGCTACTAACCCATCAGGACGCGGCAGCAGAGAGCTGGGGCGAGCGGCGGCGTCGGATCCGGGGCGGCCGGGGACGGGGGCGGCCGGGGACGGAGGCGGCGGGCCAGCGGCGGATGCGGCGAGGCGGCGGCGGCGATGCGAGGCGGCGGTGGCGGCAGGCGTGGCGGCGGCGGCTGCGAGGGGAGCGGCGGCGGCGGCTGCGAAGGGGAAAAAAAGGCCTTACGGCTCTGATACCATGTTAGGGTAATAGATGCTTGTATTACCGGAGGGCCAAAGGCCAGAATAGATAGTACATGTACAAGTGCAAATATACAGAAAGCCCCCTAACATATGGGGAAACTAGAATATACAAATATATACTTTAACAGAGACCACTGAGAAAACTAAAATTTGAATCAAAAATTTCCGAATCGTCTCTGCCTTTTGCAACTCGGTATTTTACATCTCTAGTCTGTAGAGAAGAAATGGCCGAACACCAAACAAGCACAAGCTAACAAGCTTGATTAGCCTGAAACATGCATACGGATGCGAGATGGGTCTATTTGTACAAAGTACTCGTCTCTTGCTTGTTTCAACCCAAAAAAAAAAAAATACTCGTCTCTTGCTTTTCTCTCCGTCTTGGTGTAGTCATCGAAGATGACACATGAGCTCCAGTGATATTTTTGTCCTTGAAGTTGATAGCTTCCGGTTCAGGAAAAAAGGTAGCTTCCGGTCCAGCGGATCGCCGTTTTGTGTCTCAGCATAGCTTCGTCGATTTTTTTTCGCACAAGCACTGATTGATGCCAATGCAAAGGCATGCAGATAGTGATCTGAGAGGGCACCATACGCATTTTTTTTGTCAGGTGTCTCTGTTGCTTATATCGGTCTCGGTTTCCGTTTCTACAGTGTGCTGTACCGTCTGTACGTGGTCTGTCCGGAAATTTAAAAAAAATACTGTGAAGTCTGGGTCACAGCTAGCCTTTTCTCGTGCACATTGGCTGTATTCTAGAAAGGAGAAATGCTGGTTCAACACTGAAGCCAGATCTGTGTGATGTCCTGATCGACCCAGCGGGCATCAGATCAGGTGGCCGGTGAGAGCTCGTCTGGTTTAAGAAGAACGTCTTGATCAGCACTGTATAACCAGCATCACCTCTGTCTTTTCTTCAACCTGGGAACAGTGCAGGCAGAAGCGAATGCACCCAGAACTCTGCAGATTGCAATGATCACGTTGGGTTTCAGCCATAAACCATCTGCTCATGACGCAGGCGTGCAAGGAATGCAAACGCCGCGCTGTCTTTAGCTCGTTGGGCCACCGTAGATGGAGCGTGATAACTTGCTGAGACAGGAGGAATCACGAGCGATGATTTGATTAGACATGGCTAAGTACATGAGTGCCAATGATTAGACATGGCTAAGTACATGAGTGTCATCTTGATGATCGATGGAGGGACCCCTGATCGAGCAACTTGCGGTTCTCTTCAGTGGCCAAATATCTACAGCTTCCGACTTGCGACCGGAAAACAGTGCACGACTATACATGTGCGTGATAAGGTTTTCAGGTAGACAAACGTTGAGCTGGGCACATCGAACTCAGATTACAGCTCTGGCTCAGTAACAAGCGAACACCTCATCAGTTGCTGTCACCGACAGGAAAATGGTTGCCATACCTTGTCGGGGGACAGCGAGGGAGGGCAAGTCAAGAAATGGACGGGGGACTGATCCAGGACAGTTCCATAGGAGCTGTAGTAGGCTCCATAATGTCCTACGGTATTTTTTTTTCTTAAAAAACGGCGTGCTAAAGATCAAGGGCATCTCCGCCGGGCAGAACAAAATCGACGACGCAAACCATTGCGTTTGGTCTGAATGGGTCGGCCGTGGAGAAATTTGGAGCGTGGTCTCACCTCATTGTCCAGTGCGTCCAGGACATGATGACAGGAGACTGATCCAAGACAGTACATTTATGTTAAAAAAAAAAAAAACTACATGCCAAAGGCTAACATCGCTGATGAGGCTAATCTTTGCAACCATTTTTTCAAAAAATAAAAATAAACAAGTTGTCTGTGTGCCGTTGCTCATTTCTAAAGTTTAAATGACGCTTTATTATTTAAAGAGTTTTAATTGTTACAATAGGTCTCTGCATAATTACGATGCACACAGCCGATCCAAGTTAGAAATCGCATAACAAAATAAAAAAAAAGACGAATTACATATCTGAATGAAAAATTACAAAACGTCTAAG
The DNA here is from genome assembly GCA_023614405.1 of Avena insularis. NCBI lineage: Eukaryota > Viridiplantae > Streptophyta > Magnoliopsida > Poales > Poaceae > Avena > Avena insularis. Next base: position 238,278,591 of record CM042694.1, on the reverse strand, counting down.
AGCATCTCCATCCGGGGGGCCTAAAGCTCCCCTAAAGGAATATTGGGGGTGCCGACGCTAAAATCGCACCTAGCCCGCCCCCCAAAATCTTTTTTCACACTGGCGCGGCCCATTTAGTCATTTGACGCCACTAGGCCGAACCCTAACCACAAAGGGGGCAAGCGGGGACGCCGAATGGAGCTGAAAACACCCGGACCAGCCCTAACAATGGGAGAAGTGCTTCATTTTCAGAGCTTGCGCGCCCCGTCGACTAGACACGTGACGGCGCGCTCTTCTTCCCGCCCTGCTTTCCCGCCTTTTCCCGCTATATCTAGGGCGGTATTCATTGCCACCCACAGATCCACACCGCTCTCACCACAACTCCCTTCCACGCCCTTTTCAGCTATATCTACAGCGGTCGGAGGTGCTGTTTTCGCCAGAAAGAGCATCACACGCTCACATGTAGCCGCCGTCATGCCTGGTCGCCGTCTTCCACCAACTCACCCACCCGACCCAAATGGCCGCAATCACACTGACTCCGAAGATGAGGACTGGGTCGCCTCCGACGATTCCGGCAACACCAACCGCGAGGAGTTGGCCGAGATCGCCTCCTCCGGCTCCGAGGAGTTGCTGGAGCCGCGGCCACCAATACCCGTAGGGCCAGCTTACCAAACCAACGGCGAGCCTTACGAGTGGTATGCCTTTACTCATGTTTTCCTGCCGGAGTATATCGGGCTACAAGAACTTAGTGACGTCTACGAACATCGCGTCGTAACCACGGCGATGCCTCCGTGCGCACCCGCCGTGCCCGAACTAAGGAGGAGTTTGACGCACATCTAGCGATCTACAACTCCCTATTCGAGTTGTGTGGTGTCGCCAGAGGACCTCTTCCGCCATGCCCTCCCGGCGAGAGTAGCACCTCCCGCCGCCATGGGATGCCCCTGCTGCATCCTCCTGGCGAGAGCAACACCTCCCACCGCCGTGGGCCGTTGTTGTTTTTAGCTAATTTTATGTAAACTTTTATTTTAAATTGAGTACGAGGTGTGCGCATGAGGTAAACGACTAGGCTCCTACGCCTCCCCATAATAAAAACCACGCCGGTGCCCACCATATGGGCCAAAAAAACATCCACATCGAACGCTGTATGTGAGAGGGCGAGTGGAGATGCTCTAAGATGATGAAGAGCCGATCCGAAGACTATGATACCATCCATGGCGGGTGAAAAAGTCACTGGACGTATCCTCCAGTCGTGTACAAATCTCCGTAAACTCGCTTGTTTTGGGCAATTCATGCATGCCGCTGCATCAGCCATGGAGGCGGCGGAGCAACGGTCGTTGCAGACCATGCACGAGATCATGGAGCACGTGATCCAGGATTTGACCTATTATTTCCCACAAAATACAAAACTGTAAAAAACCAAAAATAAAATAGACTTAGATATATTACACAACGGTCTTAATTTCCATACTAGAAAATAAAAAGACAACATAAATAAAAATAAACCTTAGCTATGACTAGGACATCTCGCGACCGGCACATGGCAGTGGTGGCGGATGTAGTAGCTAGGCCGCCTAGTCATCGTGCTCGTTGGAGAGGTCGATAAACACCAGCGACGACTATGGCCCGGCAAATAGTACGCCGGTGGTGGCGGTGGCATCATGGGAGTGGGTGGGGCATGCAGTGGCCACATCCACACTTCCTGCCCCCACACCTTGGCGCGGGCAGGCTACCCCTCTGGCAGCGGTGGCAGCTGGTTGTCGTATATTATACAAGGTGGGTAGAGAGTTGGACTTCCTCTAGCCCCTCCTACCGCCACTTGGCATCCTCCTCCACTTTGGAACTCCATGGTGGTGCGGGTGGCCTCGTGCTCATTGTAGCCCGGCGGCATCTCCTCCTCCTTGACTTCCGCCATCTCGTCCCCCCAGCCATTGTCTTCGTCTTCGCTGGCGGAGAAGTGGACGTCACCCTCGATCGGTAGTCGCCCATGTAGGTCGAGCGATGCCTCGCCTCGTGCTCCCAGTCCAGGAATTTCACCCAAAAATCCCAAAGCGCGTAGGCGGGGTCATTGCGGAGGTGCGCCGACAGCTGGCGCCGGCGGCGCTTGATCTCCTAGTCGAGCAGGTGGTGCTCCATCGGCACCAGCAACACAAGGACACACACCCGGATTTTTAATCCCAGATGCCTGTTATGCCATACATCGCAATCCCAGGATTACCATTTTTGCGAGACATAACAGATTGGATATCACAGTACATCATCCATTACAAACTATACTAAAGTCTTACCGAAATAAATGATCTCATGGTCCAGTCTTAGTACAATCAAACAACGGAATAAATAGCGTAGCGGTGAGGTCCATCTTCAGAGTCACAGGCAATGTTGACGATGGAAGATAGTCCTAGTTATCATAGCCGTCCTGCTGTCCTTCATCTTGGTAATCTCCTTATAGTCTGGCCATAGGAATAGCCAGGGACAAAAGCCATGAGTACTCTTTAAGTACTCGCAAACTACCACTAACAAATAGTATAGCTCTAGAAGAAGAATGCTAACTCTAAGTTTATTTGTAAAGTTAAGTTTGAAACCTAAGTTGAGTTCTGAAACAAAGAAAGATAAAAGAAGTTTGAAAACACCTAAGTGGGAACTTAATCATCATAGACACCACTCTGTTGTGGTCAGGTCATGTCACAATTCACTTCATAAGTTGTTTTGAAAACATCTGACAACGGAACAGTATGGCCACTCCAACTGTCCATAACCACGGACGCGGCTATTCGAATAGTTTGAGACTTTGCAGAGGTGGTACACTTTCACCACAAGATTTGATACATCTATCAGGGATAACCCTGAATCATCATACTTAGTATGCAGATAATCAAACATAACCTTTCCTTTACACACCCTAGTATAAGCACCTCTCCTATGAGCATGGCCTCCCAATCATGACCATCTGTCATCTTGGGCACTGCATAGGTGGACAACATTGAGAGGTAGCCTCAGCTCAAACCTCTCCATGAGGGAACTAATACTAATGCATATAAACTTCCGGCTAAGCCTTACCCAATTCAGGTATTGTGGTTGTACGGTAAAATTGGAATGGTATCGCATCCGAACCCAACCATCAGTTTTGTAAAAGGGCTAAGGCTCATGCCCCAACATTTTCATCATCATAAACCATTTATGTTTCTCAACACATGTCAAAACATCTCAATAGAATGACTCATCATTCCAAGGTTTTCACAAATCCTTTTCACCAAGTATTCCCATCTAAAGTGATCTAGTTTTTGTTTAGCTCTAAACTACTAAGTTAAGAGTGTTCACTAAGGTAGGATGCTAAGATCAATCTCATGCCATAGAATGACAGCTACGTCTAACTAAATAGGTCAAGTTTTATACTCTTTATGCTACCTTCTAAACAAGTAAATGACTTTGGTAGAGTAAAGAAAAGTAAAGCTTGGAATTAAATCTTGAAATAGGTATAAGTCAAAAATGGTATAACCAAAGCATGCCTACTGCATTTGCTTAGGTTCTCTACTTGCAAGGGTTAGCTTGCATTGCTAATGATAGCTTGCCTTGTGCAGTGCAGTGGTTGAAATTTTCTTCCTCCTCCTCTTGGTAGAACTCCTCCTCCTCGTAAGCTAGGTTGGTACTATCGTCTATAAATACATACAGAGTACACAATCACCAAACAATACTTAACTAGTCTATTTAGCACACTAAAGCACACATTTGATGATCTAATATCATCACAAGTATCACAAGGCTTAATGATCTAGTTTCATTTATTTTATTTGGAAAAAGTAATTTCTACTCATTGAAAATTAACTAAGATTTAATATTCTCCAATTAAAATATGGGATCATGTGGACACATGTCATCACCACATATTCTAACATATGAGAATGTGATTTGAAGGTTGGATCACATTTTGCTAAGTTTAAGTTTAATATTTAATGATTTAAAGTGACTAGAAATGCCTATATAGCATTATTTTGGTACTACTCCAAAGTCACTGCATGCAAACCTTAATATTGTTACATATTCATATAGATATAGTTAAATGTGATTTTTGAGAGATGGAATCAATTCAAAAACTATTATGGTTGATTTTACAAAAATGTTTGAAGGTGCAAATACTTCTGTCTTGTTATTTTTACTAGGAGAGATCTCTAACTCTAAATGAATTAAATCCAACGGGCTTGGATAGATCTTTTCAGAAGATTTCCAACAAAATTGGAATCACTCAGTTTGGTTCAGTAAATCTTCCTGAATTGATTTTTGAACTAAGTGACAGAATTGAGTTTAAACCTAAATAGAAAAATCTAGTTTTGAATTACTGGGTCAGCGCGGGAAAAGAAATGGGCTGGCCCAGTGACGCTCAGCGGCGCAGAGGGCGGCTAAAAGGTTGGTCCTGCTTGTCAGCGGGACTTAAAACCCGAAACGGTATCTAGCGATATGGGCCACACGATTATAACACGGATCAACGGCTCACAGTCGTCATCGACGACGGACTCGTTGCCGGCGAGACCGAACCTTAAACGGACGGTGGGGGTCTACTGGGGACGTACCAGGGCTCCAGCTAGTGCGGCGAGGCGGGCGATCGAACTGGACGGCGACGACGGGCTCAGGCGAGGTCACGGCAGGGGCTGCGGTGGATGGAATCGACGGCAGCGTCTCCTCCTCTACAGCGGGCTCCTCCGGTGCAATTCCGGTGAACTACGGCTCGAGCTGCTCCGGCAAGAGAGGGGAAAGGTTCAGGGGAGAGAGGGGAGTGGAATGGTGTGAGGAATTCATGCTAGGGAGGCCTTCTTATATAGGCGTGACGGTGAGACCGAGAGGTGTGGGCAGGCGTCTCCGGCGAGGGCGGTACAGGGGCTATCGGTGTGGGGTGAGGTAGGCGGACGGTGGACGGTTCCCTGGAGGTGCTCTACGGTGTAATGGCGTGGCTAGGGGCGGTGGCATATGGTCGGGAGCGTCACGCGCTCTGGGAGACAGAGGCGATGCTCGACGTGGCTCCCGGCGACTATGGGTCGTGCGGCGGTGCACGACCATGTCTGGCGGGGTGCTAGGGTCGAGGCGGAGCGGTGTGCGCGGTATGGGGTAGTGGGGCGGTCTGCTACGTGCTGGCGGCTATCGCGCTCTGGCGCGCTCTGCCGAGCTTGTAGAGAGAAAGGGCGGCGACGCTGGGGAGTGGTCCAGGGGCTGGGGTTGATCGAGGGGTGGACCGTGGGCGGCAGTAGGGTTGGGCGGAGCTAGGAGACGTGTTGGTTTGGCGTGACGCGGTCCTTGGTGTCGTCGGATTGATGACAAGTACGCCATGAGGGGGTCCTCTAGGCGTGCGGAAGAGAGGGGTGTGAGACGTACGGTGTTCCAGGACGGTGAGCACACAAGTTTACTGAGTTGAATCCGCCCGGCTTTGGGCCGGACCCTACTCCTGCTAGCAATCGATGTCTGGCGAGCTAGAATATGGGTTACAAGGGTTCGCCTGTGCGAGTTGAGATTGTAGACTACTAAGGTGTGTTCTAAAGGCTCTCCCTAGGACGGCTTATATAGATATCCGGCCTAGGGTTTACAAGAGAGATCTATCCGGCTACGACTAAGAGTCGGTTACAGAGTATATCTTGAACTACAAGTAACACTATGGGCCTAAGTCGGTAAGTCTTCTGGGCCTTCTCGTAGACGGATTGGACTCCGTCTTTTCTCCCTGACTGGGCCGCCCATGAAGCAAAGCTCTAACCCGAAGTGGGCCACCCTGGTCAGTGAGGAACTGTGAGGATACCCGGAAAGTATATCCCCAACAGCAGCCCCCGGAAGTCTCCAAGATCCAAAGTCGGATTTATCATTGTCTAGCTTGATCTTCAGCTTGTAGAATCTTGAAGGGTTCCTGAAACTTCACAACAAAAATACGATCCGGGTCTTAAAAATAAGTCGGACCTATCAACAGGTTACTCGGATTTTCCAGCTTGATTTCAAACTAAGCCGGAATTTGGTCTCTAACGCCACCTGACACCAGTCATGGTCAAGTCACGTCATCTGACAGACATCCTGTTAGCACGACCGTTGGTGGGTCCACGTTTCGCGGAACCGAGGCATCGTTTTAATGCGTATGCAGAGATCGAGGCGACGTAATCATCGCGTGGGTCCTTCCCAGTTCCTTCCACGACGCGTGGCGGTTACACTGTAGCATTTGCACGAATCTTGGCGCGGTTAGGTGGATATAATGGGTGAGGATTCTCCTCCTCCTTTCTTCACCCGTTCCCTTGCCGTTTCCTCTCCTCCAAATCCCCCTCGCGCACACAAAGCTCCTCTGCTTTCCTCCAAGAACTCCCAGCGCCATCCATCCTAGGTCACTAGCTCACTGGAGAAATGGCTTCTTCATCCTCTTCCGGTTGGCAGCAGCGGCAGTGACGGTAGCGACGGAAGCGGCGGCAGAGAAGGAAAGCTTCCGCGGGGTATGGATCCCCTGCGTGCTCGATGACGAGAAGCTCCACGGCATGGAGACAGAAGGGCTCCTCCGCACCGGCGACTGGCGGATTGGCTTCGAGGAGATCGTCCCCAACCCGCATGCTGGTGAGCGGGTCCACTTTGGCACCCACCTCGACAGAGGTTTGTCGTTTCCTCCCTCGGAATTCTTTTCCGAGGTGATAGATCATTATAGTGTTCAACTCCACCATCTTCCTCCCAACTCTCTCCTAGAGATGAGCACCTACGCGGCTTTGTGTGAGGGATTTCTCGGCATTAGGCTGAGTCTGACCTTATTCCGGTACTACTTCCATGTCCGGAGAAATTCTATTACTGCTGGTAATCCGTATATTACCGGTACAATTAGTTTTTCACTTAGACACGAGCGCGCATATCCCAAGATCTTAGCTAGTGACTCGGTTAAACAGTGGCCAGCCACCTTCTTTTATCACAAGGATATTCCGGCTCCCGGCAAAGCCACCGCTTTGCTGGCTTTCATCGACAGAGCTGCCACGGCCCAACCGTCTTAGGACGAGGCTCCTCTGGCTCTCAATGACGATCTGATCCTCGCTAAGAGGCGGATGGAATATTTGATCAAACACAAAGGACTAAAGGGATCCGACTTGGTTCAATGTTGGGTATCACGCCGAATCCAACCCCTTCAGTACCAGGAAACCGACTGATGCACTCCATCACGTCGTCCAAGAAAGATTCCCTCCGCATCAGCCCCAGATCCTATACCTCGCAAGGTTATATAAGCCAGATTAAATGGCTGATAAGGGAGCGGATCGAGAGGAGGATCCCGGAGGTTTCTCTGGATATGCATATGGCGGAAAACCCCGTAGTGCCGGTAAACTTCTAACAATAAACCTTTTTATGTGTTTCAATCTTTAAGTTTATATCGCAATACTGATATGTTTTCCTCTTTTCAGCTTGCTGACCTCCCCGAGTCGGAACTTGCTCCACTTGAGGGATATCCTCCAGAGTTTTCTCAGGAGGCGGAATTGGTCCCATTGCCGGACATTGCGCTTAAGAAACACAAGGCTCCGACAGTGGCTATCGGCACAAAGGAGGTGCCTATCGTGAAGAGGTAACTTTCAACACAATTTCCGCCTTTGTACCTTACTCGAATTTTCTTCTGAGATGTAATGTTTTCGACTTTATTACATTCTCAGAGCTAAGCAGCTCATCAAGGGCAAGGGGAAGGGAACTTCTTCGAAGCCCCTGCGACAGACGAAGCTTTCCATGGCTTCTCCCACCGTGGCTCCTCAGACTCCTGCCCCCCAACCTTCCGCAACGCCGGTGATCATTCCTTCTCCGGCTACCGCAGAAGATCCGGCTCCTTCAACGGAGCCTGTGATCCTTGAATCACAAACTGACGTCACCATGAGTGAGTCAGGTATAGATAAGGGTGAACCCTCTTCGGGTAATGATCCCTCGGCAGATATCTTCATCAAAAACCTTCTCAACAATCCGGGTCTTGCCAAGTTTGGCTTGTCCCGGAAATCTGCGAAAGAGATCCAGCGGCTAGCCAGGCAATGCCAGGAGAAAAGAAATTTATGTGCCAAAGAAGAAGCACAAGAGGGAGAGCATATCAAGTTCTCTGACCTTCTTGAACAAGTGCGCCTTCGCGATGAGAGGATAAGGATCGGTGAGCTTCCAACAGCGGCAGTGGTCCCTCTGACTCTCGCTGAGAAGGTTGCCGTTGAAGTAAACGCGAGTTTGGATAAACTTACTCGCGAGCAATATGTAAGTTGGAATTCTAATTCTTGTTTTTCCCTCATTTCATATCATATCCTCTAGCCCCCAAGCATGAAGTAGGATATATAATCCGGGTTTATGCTTCCTTAGGATGCCAAAGAATGAACTAGTGTAGCCCCCAAGGCTCGTGCTGATATTAGTAAAAATATTAGCCCGAGTCTTTAGTAGACTTCTGACTTTGGGTATTCTGACTTACAGAAAGTATGTTCCTATAACCAGGATTTATTGAAAAATATCTGCAACAAGCAAAGAGAGATCAAGGCTCTCCGACTTAAGAATGTTGAGCTTAAGGTCTCCAAAGATGAGGCCGAAGGTAAACATTCCGAGACTCAAACCTCTGTCTTTCATATTTTCATAGTCGAATTTTTCCTGAACTGTTCTTCTTTTTGACTTACAGCGCTGGTAAAGAAGTCCTGCGCCATGGTTGAAGAGGCCGAGAACCTCAAAACTTTGGTGGTGGAGAACAAGGAACTTCGCCAAGAGCAGGATAAGCTCAAAGCGGATCATGAGAAGAGCATAGCTCAAGTTCTCGAGTCCTCCTCCATGGCTACTGACGAGCGCGATCGCAAGATTGCCGCACAAGATCAGAAAATCTTGGACCTCAATAATGAGCTGTGCACAGAGAAGGACCTTTCTGAGGCGCTCCGGGCTGAACTTCGGAGTCTTCGGGAAGAGAAGACCAAGATTAACGATGTCATCTTCGGTATGTTCCATCTGTCCGACTTGTCCATTTTCTTCGACTTCTTTCAATGTCGGATTTTCTTAACCGTTTTGTGTATAGGTCCTCTGAACTTGACGGACTCCACCTCCGCTGAGCCCCACACCCACCGGCTTACCCAAGTCGGTGACCTGCTTCATGACTTCCGCCAATCCCTTGAGGATATTGGCGAAGCTCTCAAGATTCCGGACATGCATAGCATGTCAGATTTTCAGTCTTGGGACAAAGGCGAAGGAGATGTCGCTTGTCCAGGATTGGAATATGTCCCTCTGGCGATCCGCAAAGAGCGCTCTCACCATGGTCATGAGCCACCATGGAAGCATGGAGATATGGCAAGTGACCAGAGGGTATTCTATAGTGGATGAAGACGGCCAAGAGCAGGACATCAAGGCTATTATGGACTCCTATGCTAGATATGGGTGTCACGTGGCTGATTTGACCAGCTACGACACTCCTTTCTTCACCCGCGTGGACACTCCGCCTCCGCCTCCAGAAGAAGCAGAAGTTTCTGATGATGACCACACTATTTCGGATGTGGACATCTTGGAACGATATCAAGGCGATGTATCCAGCGAGCCGGCAGCTCCTTCTTCTCCCCCTACATCATAGATTGCCAGAAACATTTGTATTATTCTGAAAAAACATGATGGATTTGTAAATATGCAGTACTATAACTTTGCTAGTGCTAAGCTTTTGATCTATTCAGCACTTTTGGCTTTAAATTTTTGTGTGCCTGCAATGTTTACATAAGCACTTGAACTTTTTCGCCTATACTTATCGTTTATCTGGCTTTCCGCCTCGTCCCTTTCGTGAGCCGACTAAATCTTCTGCCCGGAAACTTTGCCGAGCAATGGAGCTCAATTGCTAAACCAGTTTAAACTCGGAAACAAAGCCGGCTTCCAGTACCAACAATTCACTACTCGAAAAATACCCGCATCCGGCAATCAGACAAATAACCAAAGTAAAGACTAGAAACTTTAGAGTTATACCCGAGGGTAGCAATTTTAGAATCGGTAATCTAAACCAGAACAAACATGAGCATAAAGTACTTTCAAGCATTCTGGGATTTTCGACTATGACATGATCATTCGGAAATAAGATGGTAAAAACTTCTCAGAAAAACTTGAGGCAACCAGAACTTTTATTTCTCACAGAACATGTACATATATATGATTACAAAGAAGGATAAACTAAGAATAAAAGGGACGTAGATGAGAAATATTCCATGGTCTGTCTAACTCATTCGGATTTGTACTGCCTCCAGCTATCTTTCTCTTCTTAGTAGAAGGTCTTTCTTTGACTGGCCTCATATCAGTTAAGTAGTACGAACCATTGTGCAATACTCAACTAACTAAAAAGGGCCATTCCCATACTGGGGAAAGTTTGTGCTTTCTTTGTTGCACAAGCCGGAGAACCAAATCGCCTTTATTGAAGGATCTGTTTCAGACTCTCTGTCTATGATAATTGCATAACTTCTGCTGATAGGCTGTTGATCTCATTTCAGCAATGACGCGAACTTCTTCGACTAAGTCGAGATCATTTTGTCGAGAAATCTCGGCATCCTCTTCAATATACGCGGCCACTCTAGGAGAAGTGTGAATCAAATCACTAGGAAGAAGCGCTTACGCCATAGACCAAGAAGAAAGGTGTGTATCCGGTTGACCTGTTCGAAGTCGTTCGTAAACTCCATATTACAGAGGGTAATTCCTCTGCCCAAGCCCCCGCAGCACGTCGTAGTGGTTCTTCGAGTCTCGGTTTTAGGCCTTGTAGGATTAAACCATTTGCTCTTTTGACTTGTCCGTTAGCCTATGGATGTGCCACTAACGCAATACCAAGCCGGATATTTTGCTCTTTGCAGAATTCAGCCAATTCTCCCATAGAGAAGTTACTCCCGTTGTCCGTGATAATGCTATGCGGATAACCATACCGGATTATAACATCCTCGACAAATCTTTTGGCTGTTGCTCCATCACAACTAGTGATAGGTTTAGCCTCAATCCATTTCGTGAATTTATCCACCATCACTAAGAGATGAGTAAATCCACTTGGAGCTCGTTTAAATGGTCCTACCATATCAAGCCCCCAGACCACAAAAGGCCATGTTATAGGTATTGTTCACAGCTGATCAGCCGGAACATGAGCTTGTTTGGCGTACTTTTGGCAGCCTTTGCACGTCTTGACTAATCGTTCGACATCTGCCTGAGCTGTAAGCCAGAAAAATCCGTGTCTAAAAGCTTTTTCCACTAAAGATTTGGCTGCAGTGTGGTGTCCACACTCGCCTTCATGCATTTCCCTTAGGATTTCCACTCCTTCCGGAGACATGCAGCGCTGAAAAACCCCCAGAAACACTCCGCTTATAGAGCTCACCTTTAACTATCTTGTAGGCTTTGGCTCGTCGGATAATCTGCCGGCTCAGAACCTCGTCTTCGGGTAATTTGCCATCTACCAAATAATCAAGGTAGGGTTGGGTCCAGCTGGGAATCACAGCTAGAACTGCTATCAAAGGTGAGTCGGATTTGGTCGGATATTCCTCATCTACTCCCTTTATTGAGGGAACTTTGAGGTGCTCTAAAAAAGCGCCATCCGAGACCTCTTTCCGCGTAGAACCTATCCGAGATAGTGCATCTGCTTCCTCATTTTCTGCTCGAGGGATGTGTTGAACCTCAAACCCTTCGAACGATTTAGACAAATCATCCACGACAGCTTTATAAGCTGCCATGTGTTTATTTGCATTACAAATATCCGACACTTGTTGAGCAACAAGATCCGAATCTCCGTAACACATCAAACGTCGGATGCAAATATCTTTAGCAATCCGTATTCCATGCAGCAGTGCTTCATACTCGGCAATATTATTTGTCGCTGTGAAGTGGATCTGCAACACGTATAGAAGTTTATCTCCTTGGGGTGATTTGAGCACCACGCCAGCCCCCGAGCCCCCTCGAGCCTTAGATCCATCAAAGTAGAGGGTCCAATATTCCGACTCAGGGAGGGTCATATTCTCCTTCGTCTCTATCCAATCAATGACAAAGTCAGCAAGGATCTGGGATTTGATTACTGTCTGAGGTTTATACTCAAAATCAAAAGCTAAAAGCTCTATGCCCCATTTGGCGACGCGTCCTGTGGCGTCACTGTTGTTGATTATATCTCTCTTGGGAGCTGTGCTTACCACGGTAATTGGATGCTCCTGAAAATAATGTCGTAGCTTACGAGATGCTAGAAAAACAGCGTAAGCCAACTTTTGATAGTGCGGATACCGCTGTTTGGATTCTGTCAGGACCTCGCTGACAAAGTAAGTCGGATGCTGCACCAGGTGCTCCTGATTTTCCTCCGGTCTCTCCACCACCATAACGATACTGACGACCTTGTTTGTCGCAGCAAGATAGAGCAACATCGGTTCCTATGGTTCCGGCACAGCAAGGATAGGAGCAGATGAGAGTACTTTCTTCAGGCCTTGTAGTGTAGCTTCATCTTTGTCAGTCCAAACAAAATCCTTGGTCTTTTTCAAGAGTTTGTATAATGGTGCGGCTCGTTCACCAAGCCAGCTTACAAACCGACTGACTGCAGCAATGCAACCAGTTAGTCTTTGTACGTCCTTTAGGCGAGTTGGCCTGGAAATATTGAGTATAGCCTTGATTTTGTCCCGGTTCACCTCTATGCCTCTTTGAGACACAATGAAATCTAACAAATTTCCGGATAGTATTCCAAAGAAACATTTCTTCAGGTTAAGCATGATGTTGTATTTTCATAGATTGGCGAATGTTTCCTCCAAGTTGGAAATCAACGTTTCCTTGTTTTTGGACATCACCGCAATATCATCCACGTATGCATGTACATTACGTCCGAGTTGGTCATGGAGGCAACGGTGCATCGTGCGCTGGTACGTAGCTCCTGCATTCTTCAGCCCAAAGGGCATCGTAACAAAGCAGAAGGTTCCGAAGGGGGTTATGAATGAAGTTTTGACTTTGTCAGATTCCTTCATCCGGATTTGGTGATAACCGGAATATGCATCGAGAAAACAGAGGAGTTCCGAGCCTTTCGTAGAATCGATAACTTGATCAATTATAGGCAGAGTGAACGGATATTTTGGACAAGCCTTGTTCAAGGCAGTATAATCAACACACATCCTTAAATCAGTGGTGTCCTTTTTAGGGACCATTACAGGATTGGCCGACCACTCAGTGTGGATGACCTCTTCTATGAATCCAGCTAACTCAAGCCGTGCTAGTTCCTTAGCTATTGCCTTACGCTTTTCATCGCCGAAACATCGTAAGGACTATTTGACGGGTTTAGCGTCCGGGTTTACATTTAAAGAGTGCTCGGCAAGTTCCCTAGGTACTCCGGTCATGTCAGATGGCTGCCATGCGAAGATATCTTGATTTGCTTGGAGGAACTTGATGAGCGCGCTTTCCTATGCGCTACCTAGGCCTACGCCTATTTGGGTCACCTTGGAGAGGTCATCATCCTTCAACGGCGTCTTCTTCGTCTCTTTTGATGCCTTAAACTCCGGATTTGGCTTTTTCACCTCCTTCTTCGTTGCAGGCATCTCGGGCGGATCTATGCTCTTCTTTATCTCCTGGTACTCCTGGGCGTGCAGCATGGCTTCAGCAAAGGCGGCATTTCCATCCTCGCACTCTCACGCTTTCTTCGGGTCTCCCCAGATAGTGATTACGCCGTTGGGACCTGGAATTTTCATCATATTGTAAATGTAACACGGACGAGCCATAAAATCCTAGTAAGCCGGACATCCGAATATAGCATGGTACGCGCTCTTGAACGGGACCACTTCGAAGGAAAGTGCCTCCGTCCGATAATTCTTTGGAGTTCCAAAGGTAACATCCAAAGTGATCTCCCCCAGGGAATTAGATTGCCTTCCTGGGACAACTCCGTGAAAGATCACAGAGCTATGGTTCAGCTGGGTCTCTGAGATCTTCATCCGGCGTAGCGTTTCGACATAGAGAATATTGATATTACTGCCACCATCCATGAGGGTCTTGGAGAAACCATAACCGTCAATAAGTGGATTGACGATTAAGGCGTATTTTCCTCGTCTGTGCAACTTAGGCAGATGATCAGCGCGGTCAAATGTGATTGCCACTTCCGACCAGTCCAAGAATTGAGGGACAGCCGGAACTGTTGCATTGAGCTCATGTAGAACTGCTTTCTTGACCTTTGTTGGTTGAGATCCGAGGAAGGTGACGTAAGTGTCTTTCTTGGTCGAATTTTTTTTCTTCCCTTCCGTCTTGGGATTTGAAGCATCAGCTTCCTCCATGTCGGAATCTTCCTTGGTCTCTTTATCTTTTTCAGGATTCTTCTTTCCCTTCTTCCGCTTAGCTTTGTAGCCCATGGTGTCATCTCTTTTGATGTCGTCATTGAAACGACATTCGGCGTTGGTGTGGGATGAGCCCCCATTGGCGTCTAAGTGATGCACACATGGGTTATTGGCAATGTTGGCCCAAGAGTAGGTTTTGCCTGGTTGTTGGTCTCCTCTACCTTGGACTCTTGAAGTCCCACGGCCACGCCCACGGCCTCCGCCACGTCCTCCTCGTCCTTCAGACCCGAAAGTAGCAGTGACCACTGCCGTTTCCGCGTTGGGTTTTTCTTCCGAGGTATTTTTACGCTTCTGAGCTTGTTGCTTTGGTTGTTTTGCCGACTGTGGCACAACTAGGGCATTGAGTAATCCTTCTGCATCGTCGTCAGCATCTGCATATTTGCTTGTTGTTTCTATCATCTCTCCCAAATCAGTGACCTTGTCACACTTCAAGCGATGGCGCAGTAGACCAATTGGGAGACCCGCAATGAAAGCTTCAATCGCAGTTTGATCATTTACTCCTCCATAGGAGTTCTTGGTGTCGATCCATCATCCGAGGTAATCCCGGCAAGTTTCTCTGGCCTTCTGGGTGCAACGTTGTAGGTCTCCGACCGTACAGGGCCTCCGGTATGTGCCTTCGAAATTCCGAAAGAACACACTTTGCATGTCATACCAGTTGTGGATGGTGTTCTCCGGAAGTTCATTAAGCCATGATCGTGCCGTCTTCCGCAACATAAGTGGGAGATATCGGGTTGCGACCAGGCTGTTTCCGCCTTTGGCGATGCAGCAAGCTTGGAAGAAATCCTGTAGCCAGGTATCTGGCCAAGCAATGCTGTCGTAGGCTTGGATATTTCTTGAGATAGCAAATCCTTCCGGGAATTTTGTAGCTCTGATACGTGGTCCAAAGCACTTTGGGCCCATGTAGATATCATCGTTTTCGTAGCGCCGCGTCTCTATGTTGGAATTGATCCTGTGCCTTGCGTCGTTCGGGGATAGAGATAGTCCCGAATATTGGTTGTGGCTACGGTGCCTTGGAGCCAGACTTCGGCTTCTGCCACCACCTCCTCCGCCATGTCGTCCTCCTTGTCCTCCGTGAGAGCCGTTGTGATGACTGCTTGGTGGAGAGGGTGGGGCAGCTAGATTGTTTCCGGCTGTACGCCGGCCTCCGTTCGGAGCATCATTATTCCGGTTCCGGGGACGGTCTTCACTATGACGAGCCCCCTGCCGGCTTGTCCCAGCATGGTTTCCGTCGTTCCTTCATCCGTTGTTCCCACTACGGTGAGGCTCAGCGGACGGCTTCCGTGTCTAGGAGGTGGCATTTTTTGACGATCCTCCTCCCGACGTTTCTCTTTATCTTCTCCCCTTCGATCGTTCGACTCACGTCAGGGAGGATTCCTCGGATACAGTGCAACAATGGCCTCTTGTTCGGCCGCTAGAGCGACGTTGCTCCAGTCACGTGCAGGTCTGTGATGCTGTCCTGATGATCCAGTTCTGGAGTAGTTGTCTTCCTGTTGGTCGGAATGGTGATGCTGTTCCAGAACACGTTGGGGCCTTATATCATTCTAGGATGAGTCCGTGTGACATTGGTCGGATTTGGAGACCAGTTTTCCACTTCCGGATTTCGCAGCCATCTGTTGCTCCAGACCCTTGGTGAGTAGCTTGATGCCCAATCGAACCTGTTCTAGGCCTGGGTTGTTTGACAGGATATCTCGAGCTGCGACAGTGTTCTATACCGGTGTTGGGTACACTAGATCTCCTTTGCTGTCGAGACGAGGCATCCCTGGATCTCCTTCAAAGAGGACCCTGTTTACTTCCGGAAATTTACCGTCACCCGTGTAACATTTCCGTGTCTTCTGATGCAACCGAGACATGTAATCCTTAGTTGCCATGCATTTCTTTCCCCCCTCGATGTTTTTAGCTTCATCTAGGAGTTGTTGACGACGCGCTTCTAGGGCTTGGGCCCTTTCGTCCAGCTCTTCAGAAGTAAGTTCTGTAGCTGTAGGGATAGGTGTGGTTAATGCAGCATCGATGAGTTTACGCGCACCTTTAGTGATCACGTGTCCATCCACCGATTCCTCTTTTTTTGGCTCTTCTGGGATAAGTGCTCCATTTGAGTCTTCCTCATATTCCTCGACAATCACCTCCTCTATCAGAGGGTCTTTTGTCGGGGTCTTGTTCTTCTTGTTCTTCTTATTTGCCTTCTTGGCAGCGCCGGTAGGAAAGACGGCTTTGGGTCCGTTTCCTAGAGTCAAGCTCTGATCGGTACTTTCGGACATCTGGACTTCGGGATTGTCTCCGACTTCCATGTCATCCTGCGCTTTGGGAGAGTGTTCCCCGGATCCTTCATCCATGGCCTCTCCTTCCTCTGCAGCTTTGGAGTTATACTCCTCTTCATATTCCGCGGAGAACTTTCGGAAATCTGCCGACGTCATCGATTCATCCGAGGATGCGGGTACGTCGGTGTTTGTTCCAATTGCCTCTAGTACAGAGTCGGTGTTGTCTCCAGCATCGGCAGATCGAGATCCGGATCCAACGTATCCGACAAAGTGCGTTGCGCTCCTCCTGAGGTACATGCGGCTCTCGCGATCAGCTTCGTCGAAACTTTTGATGGTCTCAAGAATTGCATCTATGCCTGAGTTTTGCATTATCATACGATGCAGTGTCTACCTTAGGAAATGCCTGTCTGTCCCGGCATCATCAGAGCCAGAATCAGTGTCGTTAATATGCTCCTCCTGGATTTTGACTTCCGCGGGTGGGTCGATCTGGGATCCGGCCTCTCCAAGGAGATCCACTCCAGATTCGACTTTGACTGCTAGGTCTTCCTCAGGCTCGGATTTCTCCACTATCTCCGCAACTGGTGCAGGCTGGGTGGGATTAGGGTTTTCTGAGATCCAGAATTCTGCCGCCTCCACGGATAGAGGGGATCCAGAAGATTCTTCTGCCTCTATCATCACCGCTGGGGTGGGTGGGACAGGTTCAGCGAAACCGATGTAAACATCGATCTCGCCAAAATACATGATTGTGTAGGCAGTCACGCCTCCTTAGCCAGAATCCAGGTCTCTTCGAGAATGATGCGAGGGACATTATTGGCGTAGAGGATGCGACTGACGGCGATGGTCTTGCCGATTCCGATTCTTGCAGATTCCGCTCGGAACACAGATCCGAAGCTCACTTTCCCCACGATGGGCGCCAACTGTCATCGGATTGATGACAAGTACGCCATGAGGGGGTCCTCGAGGTGTGCGGAAGAGAGGGGTGTGAGACGTACGGTGTTCCGGGATGGTGAGCACACAAGTTTACCCAGGTTCGAATCCGCCGGCTTTGGACGGACCCTACTCCTGCTAGCAATCCAGTAATACGGCAGAGCCGGAATATGGGTTACAAGGGTTTGCCTGTGCGAGTTGAGATTGTAGACTACTAAGGTGTGTTCTAAAGGCTCTCCCTAGGACGGCTTATATAGATATCCGGCCTAGGGTTTACAGGAGATATCTATCCGGCTACGACTAAGAGTCGGTTACAGAGTATATCTTGAACTACAAGTAACACTATGGGCCTAAGTCGGTAAGTCTTCTGGGCCTTCCCGTAGCCGGATTGGACTCCGTCTTTTCTCCCTGACTGGGCCCCCCGTGAAGCAAAGCTCTAACCCGAAGTGGGCCATCCTGGTCAGTGAGGAACTGTGAGGATACCCGGAAAGTATATCCCCAACACCTGGCGCGTTACCCGCTTCTGGCCGGCGGTGACCATAAAGTGGCGACGCTCCACTGCTGCTCCAGGCTTAGAGGTAGGCCGGTGGGGGTTTTGTTAGAGCTGGGAGGGACAGGGGAACCAAATGAGGACCGAACACTCGAGAAAGCATTGATCTATACAAAGTAATAGTTAGGCAGAATTTTTGTGCATGCCACCTGTTCGACACAATGGCCGCATGAACAAAATATTTGAAATTTTGGCTGATTTTTGATGGAGTGATGTAACTTATGCTTAAGCATCTAGGTTTGCTTGGGATTTAAAAATGGAGTTCATTTGAGTGGTTTTTGAATAAGTGTGATCTATACATATGAACTACATTCAATTTTCAAATGTCATTTAAATGTAGTGTTTGAAAGTTTTTGGGATGAAACAAAGTGGGCCTTGGCACATCACTACTTGTAATAGCAAGGGGTGCAAAGAACCACAATTGTTTCTGTTAAGATTTGAGTTCTAGGAATAGCCAAAGTAGGCTAGGTGATTAAAATGGCAAAAGTGACCATTTGCTTATTTTATTCTTTGTGATTTGTTTTTCTTTGGGGTTTGTTTGGGAATGATCTAGATGATGTTTAATTCACCTTAGAATCATTTTACAATCAATGGATCACTGAAACATGGCAATTCAAAACAACTCCTAATTTAAATGCATACACATATGAAAGCTTAAAGATTTTTAAATAGAAAAAGTTTTTTGTTAACCCTAAATTGGGTAGATTTGATCTTGATTACTTGGATTAAAGTTTTGGGATGTTACAAACCTTCCCCCCTTAAACAAAATCTAGTCCCGAGATTTAAGAAAGAAAACTAGGAACTAAAGAGATCTGGGAACTCAGTCCTAATGTAATCTTCTCGCTCCCAAGTGGCTTCCTCTTCGGTATGGTTGCTCCATTGAATCTTGAGAAACTTGATACTCTAGGTCCTAGTGGTTCTGAAAGCTTCCTCCAAAATACGAATGGGTATTTCCCGATACGTCAGATCCTTGTTGATATCAACAGCTCGGTGATCGATGTTCTTGAAAACTTCGGTCTTCTCCGGCACTTCTAAGCATTTGCGAAGTAACGAGATATTTAACACATTGTGGATGGCACACATCTCTTTAGGTAGTTCCAGTTGATATGATACTTCTCCTCAGTGATTCAGAATCTTGAAAGGCTCGATATATCTGGGGGCTAACTTTCCTTTTAGACTAAAACGTTGGGTTCCCTTCAATGGAGAAACCTTGAGTTACACAAAATCTCCGACATTGAAAGTCAGGTCTCTCCTTCTTTTGTCAGCATAACTCTTCTGTCTGGATTGGGCAGTCTTGAGGTGCCCACGGACCTTGTGAACCTTCTCTTCGGCTTCTCGGAGAATGCCGGGTCCAAAAATCTGACTCTCTCCTACTTCCGACCAATTCAAAGGGGTACGACACTTTCTTCCATACAAGAACTCAAATGGTGCCATTTGCAAACTAGCTTGATAACTGTTGTTATATGAGAATTCTGCGAAAGGCAGGCAGTCTTCCCATTTTGATCCATATTCCAACACACAAGCTCTCAACATATCTTCTAAGATTTGGTTGACTCTTTCAGTCTATCCATCGGTTTGTGGGTGATAAGATGTGCTGAAATTCAACTTGGTTCCTAATCCTTCTTGGACTTTCTGCCAAAATCTCGAGGTAAATTGGGTTCCTCGATCTGATACTATGGTCTTGGGGGTTCCATGCAAACTGACTATTCTGGCAATATACAGCTCTGCTACCTTCGAAATCTAGTAGGTTGTCTTGACAGGTATAAAATGAGCTACTTTGGATAGCCTATCAACAATGACCTAGATTGAGTCATTTCCCCTACTCGAAGTAGGCAAACCGGTGATAAAGTCCATTCCGACAGAATCCCATTTCCATTCCGGAATCTATAATGGTTGCAACAATCCTGCGGGTCTCTGATGTTCCGCTTTGACTCTTTGACAGATGTCACACTTGGCGATGTAGCTCCCGATTTCTCTCTTCATCTTGTGCCACCAAAATTGCTCTTTCAAATCTTGATACATCTTTGTTCCTCCGGGGTGGATAGAATAAAGAGTATCATGAGCTTCCTGCATGATAACTTGCTTCAGCAATCTGGCACACGAATCGGCCTTTGTACCACAGAACTCCTTCTTCGTCTTCGGTGAATCCAGGTACCTTTCCTGTACAAATACGATGTTTGATTCCGTCGATACTTTCATTCCCCTTCTGGGATTCCTTGATTTGGCTAATCAAAGTGGGTTGAAGTTCAATGCTACCTAGAAATCCTTTCCTAACTAGCTCAGTCCTGAACTTCTCCAACTCCTCACACAAACTTGGTTGCTTCTCCTTAATCATGGTGTTTAGTCTACAAGGCAATCTGCTAAGAGCATCCGCTACCACATTGGCTTTGTTGGGGTGATAGTGAATGTCAAGGTCATAATCCTTGATTAACTCTATCCATCTCCTTTGCCTCATATTCAGCTCCTTCTGAGTGAAAATATACTTCAAGCTTTTGTGATCTGAGTAAATCTCGTAGTGATTACCCATAAGATAATGACGCCATGTCTTCAATGCCAATATTACGGCTGCTACTTTAAGATCATGGGTCGGATAGTTCTGCTCATGCTGCTTCAGTTGTCGAGACAGATAAGTGACAACTTTGCCTTCTTGCATCAACACACATCCGAGACCAATCTTGGATGCATCACAATATACATCAAACGGCTTCCTGATATCTGGCATGATCAATATTGGGGCTGAAATCAATCTCTTCTTTAGTTCTTGGAAACTAGCTTCACATTTGTCAGTCCATTCAAACTTCTTGTCCTTCTTCAACAATTGGGTCATGGGTCTGGCGATGCTAGAAAATCCTTCTACGAACTTGCGGTAGTATCCCGCTAATCCGAGAAATGCACAGACTTGGGTTTGAGTGGTTGGGGCTTCCCATTCTTCGACATCTTTGATCTTGGCGGGATCAATAGCGACTCCTCCGGCAGGCATAATATGTCCTAGGAATCCTACTTCTTTCAGCCAAAACTCACATTTGCTGAACTTGGCATATAACCGATTCTCTCGAAGGGTTTCAAGGATGATTCTCAGATGTTGCTCATGCTCTTCTTCTGACTTGGAGTAGATAAGGATATCGTCGATAAACACAACGATAAACTTGTCTAGGAAATTCATAAAGATCTTATTCATGAGATTCATGAAATAAGCAGGGGCATTGGTTAATCCGAAAGACATGACCGTATACTCGTATAAACCATAGCGAGTAGTAAAGGCGGTCTTCGGAATATCCGTTGCACGAATCTTAAGTTGGTGA